>CM055678.1:29474400-30724400 GCA_029448645.1 Andrena camellia | reverse complement strand
GGACAAATTTAGATGTTTTTATGCAAAAAATATGGTTTAATTTTATTTTTCCATTAATGTTTTTAATTCATCGACGATGATTGGTAATTATTTAACTAAAAAGCCCGGCGTAAAAAATAGTTTTTTGCTACCTTTCTAGTTGCTACATATGCATAACTCCTATATTTATAATTAAAAATTACTCAAAAAAAAACTGCAACTTCTTCAAAGAAGCATAAAAACATGGTCCAATTTTTCAGATGATTCAGACTATTAGTTTCTTAAAAAAAAATCCCAAATTTTACTATGATTTTAGCCCAAAAATAGGATTCCCCTTGATCTGAAATTCTTTTTTAACGACTCCGTTGCTCATCTCAGAAGTTTCATAGGAGTCCACGGAGTATTTCACTCGACTTCCAAAATGAACGGCGAAAGCACAAGTTCTCAACCCTTTAGTGTTGTTGGACCTTCTACTCGAGGCCTCGATCCTTTTTCCCTGCAACGAGCCTCTAGTTCCGAACGAAACTTCTGGCTACGATTCCCATCCTCGATAAAACTGCCCCTCGCCGTCCAACAGTTTCGTCAAGTTTGTCGTGAAGGATGCGCGAAAGTGGGCCTAGGGCAAGGGCGTTTGAGTTATCTTACATATTGAACGATTCCAGCCACCCTTGTGGCTGTAGAGCCCTTGAAACAGCAAGAGGGCCGAGACGGATCTCTGGCATTTATACAAATCGAACGAGTCGCCCAGCACTCGGAACAACAGAGTGAATTATCCCATTAGTGGGAAAGAGGAAGGAAACAACGGTGAACCACTCAGGAATTGGGTCGACGGCGTGAACTGTGGGCCATCATTAAAGCGACAGTAATTACGAGATTCTCCAGGGCCACTCTTGGATTAGGAAACAAGCATTCGAGAGGTGAACGCGTGGATTGGCGAGCATGGAAAGATCGACTGGTTCGTTAGGCTTACGTAATTGCGGCTTTAATTAAAGCTGAACCCGTTGAACCGACTCTCTTATTTGCCTTGAGAAAATCGTCGTGGTGTCTCACTCACAATTCGAGCTCTCAAGGAGATTCCTACAATACAGGAAGCCTCCCCCACCCAGAGGAGCCGAGAAAGCTGAGGGAATTAATTATTTTACTCTTTAAAGACTTTTGAACAATACCTATAGAAGAGATATTAATTATGAAAATTACTTTAGAAATGTGGGTTTTGTTGTAATTCCTACACATGTTCGGGAGCCACGGAAAATAATTTTTCCCGGGCGATGGGACTCGAACCCACGATCTTTGGGGTCCTCTGCGCTACTGGCCAGTCGCCTTACCAATGTTGCCAAAGTCGACCCCCCAAACTCTCTTATTCCAGACTCCTTCTTATGCGAGTTCTATGTATTAATCAAAAACGTGGTAAGAGTTTGCTAAAAATTGGCGAAGCTTTTTAAGAAAATATTTCGTTAGCCTTATATCTGTCGACAGTTTATCTCGGCCTAGAATTATATCACCGATTACCTTGGGAATTCAATAACAGCCTGCTTCCATAAAATATTCATAAACAACGTCAAAGGAAGCACACTAATTTAGCGCAGTGCAGAAAGTTATTCTGCATGAAATTACTTTAACAGGCGTCTGAGACTGACACTGCTCGATCTATATTTAATAATTTCCCATTAACGTATCAATACAAAACCTGCTGTATGCTTTTGAATATTCTAGACTCCTGCCGAAGAGAATAACAGAATTTCATGAAATAGCAAAGTGCTAATAAAATATTTCCTCAGGCTTGCTATTAATGTGCCAGTGATCGATCACCGATATTTTCAGCTGAAGAGTTTCTAAATTATTCTAGACCTCGTTTCCAAGCAATAAAAGCATTTCTTGATATCAGAAATTTATTATACAATTCTGCAAAAGGTGTATACAATTGTTTTTCGAGTCGTTCTCGACTTGTACAGTGCGAGCAAAATTCGCCAACTGGTACGTTGCGAGGTGATTGAAGAAGTTTGTTGCTAACGGGATTCCTGGGACGTGTTCGAAGAAGTTGAATGGGTGGTAGGTACATAACGGGGTGTACTTTACATGAATGATTTAGCAAGCTCGAGAATATAATCGCAGACCCTGTAAAATCTGTGGAATCGGTGTTAAATGGAGTGTTGAGAAGTAACAAGCTTTTACGTGTTAAGTTTTATTGTTATGCAGTTTATTAAGTGCCCCTGTATTCGCGTAATTCCATACGACAAACTCTATTTACATGTACATTCGTGGTAAAGTATAACAGAAAGGAATCACAGCAGCTTCTTCTAGAGAAACTAAAATTGCAAATTTCCTCTAACAACTATCTCTTAACTTTAGACGGCACGAAGTGTCCCCACCTTAAATACGCCCTCGCTATACTCGATAACGGTAATTAACAGCATGATACTTGAGAAGCTCACCCCATTACCAGACATAATGGTGATACGATATATTGCCAATTACAAGTATAATAAAGCACCGCAAGTGTTAGAACGTAGGAGAAATTGCTCTCGCTATTTTTAATTTACATACAATCCTTTATAAAACTTATAACCATTGTTTGTAAATTTGACCATTGAAACGACGTTTCGTCGATCAAAGAAGAAAAACTTTACAATCTCCTGTTTAATTCGCTCAATGGAAAGGAATCTTTCCATCGCATTCAAAAAAATACTAAAAAAAAGAAAAGAAACTTTAATCAGAAAGGTGTATTGTAAACGTTTTAAAAAGACTTTTAACGCAGCTCCTCTAAACGAGCTGAACTTTGTCTAGGAGAGCTCTGCCCGTCGATGTACTCTCGCTAATACAATTCGCAACCGTTCGAAATCTCGTTAACCGTTCGCAAATGCGTCTAGTATGAAATTAATTAGAAAACAGATGCTCGAACAAAGAAATTTAACGACGAAAAATAACGCCCTTTATGGATAGAACAATAACAGAGATTACAAAGCCACTTCAGAACAGGGTTTCGCCGTGCTCGGTACATACTCGCTTTACGTAAGCCCCTTGAATGGTTTACGTAAGTACATCAATTAGATTACGCCGAGCTTGCATCGTGGATTGTCTTTTGTTCTCGTGGGTTGCTTTGAATCAGCTGTTATGCTTCCTCGAGCGATTTCCCCATAAAACAGCTCGGCCCGAGTAGCAAAATACATACATATATACACGATCAAACAGCCTCAGTAACTCGACTGCCTAATTTCGCGGCGGACAGCTTAAATACAATATCGCACGCTCTACGTAAAGAGAAACGGAAATATACAAAAGTGCATTACACGGATTTTCACGGTAATGTCATCCAATTTGATCCGTCGATGCGAATGATACTTGCGGAGCTTCGGTCAAGAAAAAAAAAAAAGGAAGTGTTCGGTGGAGTTACGATTCTCTTACATGTTATGTATGCCCGCGTCGAGGGACCAACTGGATCGTTTTACAAATATCATATCGGATAGTATAGTAAATCGATTTTTAACCACGAGTAAGCACGAGGATATTGGTGTTCGAAGGGCACAAAGTAACTTAAAGTTCATTAACCCAGCTCGATACTTCGTATTACGCATTTAATAATTATAATGACAGTAATAATATAATATAATAATAATCATAGTAATTATAATAAATCGTCATTTAGAATTACTGTACATCGATATATTATTTAATATAATCTATTTTAATATATTCTATATTAATATAGACTTCTATCTGATTTAATTAAATTCTTAAATCTTTTATATTCTTTTTTTTTCTTATCACCTGCCGAGTAGATTCTGGCAAACACGAGCGAGAAAACACGTATTTAACGGGAAAAGGAAAATACACCACCGGAGCGACGTCAATCTTCTTTTTACATTTATATAATTCCGTCGCGAGCGCCGTGTCCGAGAACGCTGGATATATTTTCTCTTTTCTTTGAACTAATTGCTTATACAAAAATCATAGCGAGAAGAAAAAAAAAGGGAAAAATAAAGGTGGAGCTCTGTGGACACAACGCTGCACTTGGGCGAAACATTCGTTTTCTTCTTGGAATTGACTTGAAATATTGTTTTCCGTATTTGAACATTTTCGAGCCCTTAGGTAATCGCGCAATTAAATCACATGCCGCGTGTGATTATAGAAAAAAAACGACGGTGCTAAAATGGACTAGAAGCTACATTACAGAATTAGTAAAAACGAAGACTAAATATGTTAAGCGAACCGTTCGTAACACGTTCGTAAAGAAACACCTCTTCCCCGAAAACCCCCCACCCCACCCTCTCGCACGATTTTTTGTACTTTTTTGATTAGGGTTCATCGTTTGGCCGCGCCATTCACCGTGAATCTTTCCCCACCTGCGAACGCGGCGGTGCCAGGCGTAATCTTGTTGCTTAAATCGGTACTACGTACTTGCTTCCCTATCCTCGTACGTACACTTCTTTCCATTTTTGTTTATAAAAGTTCTATCGCTTCTATAACCGCGGTGGCCACACACACCTACGCACGATCTCGATCCACTCGCCTCCCATTCCTCGCCCATTCTTTCCTTTTCCTGTTCTTGTTTTTAGCGCAGAGGAGAGAGTACAACTTAACTGGCTTAACATCGTTATCGTTACATATTAACACGCCGGAAGCGGCCGCAGAGAAAAAACAACGCTCAGCCCTAGTCTCCCGCCAGAGGAAGGTGTCGTTGTAATTCGGCTACGCCCCGTTCTCGCATTTACGCTAATTAACACAGCTCAAAGTTAACAAGTGATTTCAAAGACGGTTATAGAATTCTCCCGGCTCTTACTTTAGTATCTTTAGAAATCACGTGGTCTGTACCAGTGTCCCCCAAGTGACTTCGCACTCGATCGTACAAAGACCAACGGGCCTTTAACAAATCTTTACAATTACGCTACCTTTCTCGAGCTAATAGCTGTCTTCCCTTTCCTCTTTCACAAACTAACAGAAACGAGAATCCTTTTATCCGTAATTCCCTTTTTTTTTTCGCGCGAGTACAACGCATCGAACAGATCCTTCTGTGCAGAAAAAAAAGAAGAGACTAGTCAATAGCCTCATGCTTTGTCATGTTTTAGTTTTGCTTTAATTTCGACTTTAACTTTCTTCCACCGTTACGAGACTCTATATTCAAAAAACTGGCAATGATCTGTTTGTAACTATTTTTAACAGTGTTTAATATACATTCCTCGTTATAAACATATGAAGATTAATGCTAAATATCCTTTATTGTACAGAGTGGTACTGTTGCGGTGCATCCAACTTATCAAACAGAAATCGACCAATGCTCGACGCGCTTTTGGCCTCAACGAAACTTCCATTCGTTAACTTACCGCACGTCTCTCGGAAATCGTACTTTGGCAACGTAACGATTGCTCGTCGCGCAGTTCGGTGCTCGTGTACGACGACTATTTAATAAATTAATACAGTAAGTATTATTCCATAAACATCCGGTATAATTAATAGTACGAATCAATAAGATCTCGGATATTTGGTGGTTCGATGACCGATGTTAATGTACAAAGATCATGCAGGAATAATACATTGCCAAGAAACATGAGTGTATCGTAATTTCCGTACACCTCTACTGCCGCGCGTCCTTGAAAGCTACCGATCTCGCAGATCTTGCGTTGCGATTGCAGCCCCCGAACGAAATTATAGAGCAAAGTCTTCCCGAGTACATTTAGCAACTCAATCGACTGCACCTCGTTATTCGTCCTCCATGTCGCAGTCGCTGCTGTAGTCTTGCAGAACAGCTGGTCTCAGGAAAGGAGCATTGTTGGTTTGGCTGTAACGTTGGTAATTATCATTGAATCGGATCGACTTGGGAAAGCGTCGAGAATTTCGGAACAATGCTGTGTGTTACTCACGCGAGCCTTCGATAATGATTCAGCCACTCTTCCAGCATCTGCGCTACGAGCAATGGTCTCTTGTGAAGCTTTTGCTGAGCCACCAGGATACCACCTTCGGTTCTACACACGTCCAGCCACTCTTTCAAAATAGACTCTTCCCTGCCTACCTCTTCCGGGCTCAGGAAATGTATCGGCAAGAGCTTGTGCTCTCGGTCCATCAGCGGCATGAACGTGGTTTGCATCTGTATTTGCAGCTGTTGGAGCGGGCAGTTACCACCGCCCAAGCCCACGCCGCCGTGAGACGAAAGGGGTGGTATCCTGGACGACGCGTACGGTTCGATGGGAACTAAAGCTGTGAAATGGCCGCGGGTGTAACCCAAAGCAATAGGCGAGCGAATACAAAACGAAGGTTCCCATAAAAGCGGAAGGTAAACACCTTCAAATCTTGCGTAACCTGCGGGAAAGTATCGTTCGTTTAGTCAATTAAGAATTTCACGTAGCGAATTATTTTCTCCGCGAAGTATAAACCTACCTATATCCTCACCCCGGAAACTTTTAACGTATTTAACCCCGTAAACAATAATAGGTCGCCGCAGAATATGTGCAAGAGCAAACACGTGCAATTGTTCTAGAGCGCTTCCCGGTTGAGCAGCCGTTGCTAATAAACTTTCCCAATCCTCTTGCCACTGAGTCTCTTTTAACGTAAAATCCAACATCCTAGATGCCTGCGATGCTTCGTACTCTCTCCATCGAGGATAGAAACTGAAATGAAGGAAGACACGGGTTAGTAGTTTGTTTTAGTTCATTTGCGAAAGATTATTAATTGCAGAGGTTGCTCACAATTGGCCGGCTTGTTGTAAAGACTCGGACAGAGCCCTTCTTAAAGCATTATCTCGATCAAAGACACCCCAAGTAGCTTGCATTGCAGAATCTAATAGACAATTTCCAGCAGATCTATTCCATAGTGCGTGTAAACGACTTCCTAAACGTTCAGTAATTTCTAAGGACCAATTTAGTGCCGGAGGTTCTCCACCCCCTCCTTCTAGCTGCTGTTGCGCTTCCTTGTCTAATAACTCTTCCAACATTTGCTCCTGCACGATACTCGGCAAATCCTCCACCTAATAATCAATTCCGTGTTTGTGTAATATACAAAATTTAAAACGCGTCGAAGAAAGAGTTGTACTGTCATAATCACCTCAGCAGGCAATGCGAATGTAGCTATGTCGGTGACAAAATAACACGGTAAAGAATCCTTGCGTAATCGGATACTATTGGTAACGTGTCTGCGTATCTGAGCAGCCAAATCTGGTGCGACGTAGCTCGGTACCCTTTTTATTCCAGATCCAGAACCCTCGATTTGCGACAATAACGTTGCTAGAATATCTTCTCTTTGAAATCTATCGAGAAGCACGAAAGAGCTGAATGAGAAATAGTTGGAAAGCTTTGTCCTTCTTGCGCGATAATATATTTATTCCGCCGCACGCGTAAAGAAGAAATTGAAACGTAGCCAAGGCTCGCGTACGCCGCGCTCGTATAAATATATAGAATAAGCTAAAATAACTTTAAAGAAATCCTTTGTCAAAAATTACGTCCCACACTGACCTAATGGCTAAATGTACTAGGGTGTATCCGACATCGAAGGCGCTACTTCTATTTAGAAGCAGAACTTCCGAATGTGTCAACTGACGAGCAGGATCGCCACCACTTGCCAAATAGGTCTCCACAGGAGCATTGTCACCTTCCACAATGCCAAGACACGCGTTCAACCAGCACCAGTCTGTATGACGCTTTAATTGTTTTCTACGCTCGTAGTCGCAATTGTTGGGGGATTGAGGAGTTGATAAGCCGTCGTTCCTGCTATCGGGGTATCTATGCGAGCTCCTACAACGTGAGAGAACTCGTGATACAGCTGTGTTTAAAATTGCATCGCAAATTATAGCCAGACGTTAGTCTTATGCATCGAAAATGCGCATTTACCTTCGCCCTATGGCCAAGTTCTCATCCCTCTGGGTTTGATGAATGTATGGTGTGTGAGGAGGAGACGGTAAGTTACGCTGGCTGTGATCTCTCTCCGGACTTGGTAAAATAACGCCCACGTTGTTGGTCGATTTATCTCTTCTGTCTTTTTCTTTCGGATTACCGCACATCACGCACTTGGTAGCTTTCGGCCAATTTTCGTAAGTACACACCAGACAAGACCACTTCTCGGGATGCAAGTTAGCTTGCAGATTGTAATATCTCTCTGGATGTAAGTTTATCGGCGGAGGATTGCATCCTGAATTTGGTGGCGGATCTCCTAGTCTGAGAGGTGCTAGATATTCATGCAAATTCGAGGCTATGGAGTGTATCGACTGATTAAGACCCATAGGTTTTCTATTCCCACACTGAACACAACGTGTGGTGTATTGATAGTTAATATAGGTACACATTGTACAAGACCACTTTCCACCCGATGGTACATTTTGGCTATAATTCTGAGGACTAAGATTATAAGAATCCGTAGGACTTAAATGAGTTACTGGACCAGACGCGACGTTCGATCCAGATCTCTGTGGACTTGGATCTCGTAGACGATAAATGTCCTCCCCCAACAAAGGCTTAGCACTCCTGCACATTGTGCACTTCAATGATGAAGGCCAATTCTCGAATGTACAATATTCACAGGTCCATTTCGACTCCTGTTCTTCGAGCCTGCTACTCATTTTTCTCTGTATGGCTCTTAATCTGTCAGATTCTATTCCCTCTAATGCATAGACAGTGTAATATTAACACTCGAATCGAATGTACTTATAAAGCGTAAGACGTGATGTTAAAAGTTATATTAAATATTTGACAAGTTATTGTTGCACATAATGATAGAAATTTGCATTATTCGCGGTCGCAAAGATGCTACGCGAAGCTAATCTCCATAAATATTGACAATGTTATTTGGTTTGTTGTAAAGTGAGGTTTCGTGTCATGTGGTAAACATGTCGATTGTATTTAGGAAAATAAAAGCTGCCACAGTGATGTGAATGTAGACAGCTACAAAAATCTGTAAAGAGAAAGAAGAAAGGACATAAATTTAAAACACTGCGTCGCGTTACGAACAAATATGAAGCTATTAACTCTAATAAAACATTTTACGTTTAAAGATTCATTCAGTTTCTAGTCTTGTAAATGGACAACATACGTGTGGGGATCGTTGCAATGCATAACTGAGTATTTATAAGAGAAATTATATGGAATTCTTTGGAGCAACTAATAAGAAGAGAAGATTACGTCTCAAAACATAGCGGCTGAAGAATATTCACAAATATTAGACAACTCCAAGAGAATCGTATAAAAGAGAACAACTCTCGATCGCAACACAGTTAAGGCGATACGTTTACAATAATTTCATATCGTATCTCTTTTCGTATCGTAACTCCTTTGAAACTTTTCATCGAGCTCTAATGTTCGCCGAAGAGACAGAGCCGACCGAACGACATTGGAGCTGCAATATTTGAAACCGTTCTCTATTTCGCAACGACGAACCGTTACTCGACTGCTACTCTACTATCCCCTTACATTCGCCAGCCTCTACATTTCCTGCCCGTCTTCATCGGAGGGGGGCTTGCCCAGATCGCAATCTCCCACTGCGAGGCGTCTGAGAAGCAAAACGCGGCAAACTGTAACAGAGGTTTGAAACGTGACTGACCTCTGGTGCTTTTACGTCGTGCGAGCGTCGCGTCAAGGAGAAACGGTGGGCACGATTCACGGGGATAAAGCGAAGCCTCGTACAGGTGATATATCGGAAGAGGGGCTACCTGGCGAACGTCGAGCCTGGTGTCCCGAAAGTTGCTGTCACGCGCGGATAAGCTCCATCGAAGTACGATGCGTCGGCCGATCGCTGTGAAACTCTGACGTGGGGACAGACGTGGTGGTGGATCAGAGAAATCGCGCGCTACGGCCAGCAGCCCACTGCAATCGGATCCAAACAAGCTTTCGTGATTAAAGGCGCAATAACGTTGCGGACGGAATCTCTCGCGAGGACCAGGGGCCCGCGCGCGCCTTCCCTACTCGCGGTTTCTATCTAATGTAAATCTTCTTCCCCACCGACGAAGACCCCCCGAGGCACGTCACTCGTCGTACGGGTGAAACGCGACGAACGTAACGAGACAAGAGACCACTCTCTGCACTCACTCACTCCTTCGATAGCGAACGCACGGTCTTCTTCGCGGCTGCACTCTGCGCCCTTTTCCCTTCTACGAGTCAAACGCAGTCATGGTGCTTTCCTGCGTAATCTACTGGCATGCGAAACTGCAGATCTCGCTGGGAAAGTAGGTTTTGACAATCATCCGCAAACAGACGCCAGGGCTGCCAATCTGACCGCGTGCCAGCCGCTTTCGAACTCGCCGCCAGAAGGCTACGCGCTGCGATCGATTCTCGCAAGTTCTACGACGCTAATTTATTCAAATCACGTGAATCCTTTCGCGTTTAGATTAGAAGTCTGGAAGGCCCAATAACTAGTTATTGGATTATTAATCGGTTGATCGATTTGTGCTTGGATGGGTATGGGCAGATACGATTAGAATCCCTCTTCGAAGACACGCGCAGATATACGCGCCAAAACTTGGGGGGCAGTGACGGATTTAAGAAAAAAGGCCCAGGCGGCAACGTTCTGAGGGGCCCACTTTTGGAGGACAATGAAGAGGTACTTTACTAAAAACGGGCTAAGTGTAGTACTACAAAAAAAAATATAGTGTTTGGTTAAAATCATATTTTTTTTAAGATAGGGCCCTAGAGGGCCTTCTGGGCAGGGCCCATTTTTAGGGAAAATGAAGAGGTAGTTTACTAAAAACGGGCCAAGTGTAGTAGTACGAAAAAAATGTAGTGTTTGGATACCTATACGTAACCATAATTTTTTTGGTCATGGGGCCCTGCGGGGGCCTTCTGTGCAGGGGCCTAGGCGACAACTGCTCATCAGCCGCTCTGTTAAATCCGTCACTGTTGGGAGGCATACGACGACATAACTTAACTGACGGTGAGAATAGCTTTTGAAGAATTCTTTAAATAACGAGAGGGCAAGGAACAGAGACATTTAGGGAAAGGAAAATTTTGGGATCATTAGCGAACGCTATAATAATGACACAACGCGTTAGGAACCGGAACGTAACTGGAGCAAGCGCTTACAACTGGATCACAAAGCTGTGGCTTGAAACAGGCGCTAAATACACCAGTATTACTCAAACTTTTTTAGGCCACCGCCCCCTTAGTTCTATCAAATTATTCCAACCACCCCCTGCCATATACAGGGTGTTCCATTTAATCTTTCCACGCGATTATATTCTAAAGTTTAGTTACGACTATTCAGACCCGGATTAAAGGAGTGCTAGGGGGGGGGGGGGGCTGCAGCCCCTGTTTTAAGCCTTCAGTTTTAAGCGATTAGCTTACTCTGTCTTCATTGGAAATGTTGTATCAAATAAATTGTCTATGAGTCCCACCACTTCCAAATTTTATGTTCTTATTTCAAAATTTCATTGTTTAACCGTCCTTTATATCTATTTAAATTTTTACTAATTTTTGAAAATTATATATTTTTAAACATATGCACGGTATCCCATTTGAAATTTCGCCCGCAATTACAGTGAATTCTCGTTATACGAGAATTTAAACTCGTTGTTTAAATTTTTTAGCCCACACCCACCCCCTTCCGCTTTTCAACCACGGGAGCTCTCGAAGGTTTGATAACCCCGGGCCCCAGAAATCTTAAACCGACCCTGCGACTATTCCGAGCGATCTAAAGTTGCAGTCCGTTGAATATTATTGATATAATTGATATAAAAGATATTCTATTGGTATAAGCAATTCTGCATATGCATTTACAATTTTACACACTTAATGAACTTTGTTGGATGATCATGTGCAACCACGTGTTATTAAAATCCTAATCGCCCCCTAAATAATTCAAACGCCCCCGAGGGGGCGGTACCGCCCACTTTGGGAAACACTGCACTACACGGTCAAATTATTAAGAAGCTACCAAAAAATCTAGCCATTATAAAAGTACAACATCCATTCAGAAGTAAACGGCACCCGGAGAAAGGCTGAAGCGTTCCTATCCACGTTTAAAATCATCGCGGGAAATCTACCATGCAGGTGGAACCTTTTTTAGTTTCTAAACTTCCCATCAGAGGGCCACAAACTGCAGTTAATTCTCGCGAGTGCCCAATCTACCCTATTTCTATAAATAGGGAATTCTTTCGCATTCGAAAGTCCCTCCGTCTTTAGACGCGGACTTTTGGGTAATCTTCCTGGCGATTTCTAACAAGATAACTTCTTCCCCCCTTCTGCCTCGTTGTCAAACTTAATTTCAGCCCATTTCAGTCGCTACAGTCGACTCGTCAAAAGTCCACGGTTCCACGGTTACATCACAGCGATCTTTGAACGCCTGTTAACCACAGCCCTCGTTCATTCCTCCGTAAATTAATTCGCCCTTGAAGGTGACTCGAATTATATTAACGCGAACAATTCCGCGACAGAAAGGCACACGAAAGTGCACGAAAGCCAGCGAACTTTCCTTCAGTCGCTCCGTATTACACATACGTTGTTGTACCGTATCCGCTTCCGGTTTTTAAGATGCGCCACGCGCAGCCACGCGCTTCTCTTTGCCCGTCCTTGACATTTTGGCAGCGATTTCGAGGACTTTCAATTATCTGACGTTTAAGGGAACACCGCGTAGATCTGTCAGAGCACACAAATTCCTGCACTATGACAGTCTAGGTATGCTAAAACCTCCCGCGCGTAAGAATCACTGCGTTCACGCAGCATACGCAGGAAGCAAATTTTTTATTTATAAATATCTCGGGCCTCGCGCCAAATGGGACTTAGCCTAGACATCTACCCTTGACATTTGATTGACTGCGACAGTTACTGCCCACGTGAATACACGTAACGCGGAAAAGAAGGATCGTCACTTTCGGAAATTTACGTACCCTGCTGAACGAAAGTTGCGGTCTTTCAGATATCGTCTGCTGAGCAGCCAGTGACGTCACGGTGTATCAGCTGGAGATCAGCGACAGGCCCGCTCATAGATAAGCCTCACTCCCGACGCGATATGATTCTGTCGAAATAAATTGGCGCTCGAAATTGTCGCAGCACGAAAGAACGTTGGAATATGAACAGCATGCATATCACGATATTGTACGGCAGTGAAACCGGCACTGCTCAAGACGTAGCTGAACAGATTTGGAAAAGTGCCAAAAGGTTTTGTTATTATTCTTTCTCTAGCTCATATAAAGGCGACGCAGTTTGTTTTGCTTTTAATATCCGATTCGTATCTCAATATTCGATGGAAGGAACCGATCTAAGTCTTTAAAGCACTGTTCTCATGTTGGTTTTAGAAAAGGTTTACGCAGCACTGTCTGCGCAATGGATGACTATGACACGCAGACTCTCGGTTTCGAGAAAGTAATAGTGTTCGTGGTCGCCACGACAGGCCAAGGAGACCCTCCTAATAATATGAAGCGGTTCTGGAAGCTTCTGTTAAGGAGGAATCTTCCAGCAACGCTGCTCGCTAACGTAAAGTACGGCGTATTAGGTTTAGGGGATAGTTCCTACCAAAAGTTCAATTTCGCGGCGAAGAAGTTAAACAAAAGGTTGATGCAATTAGGTGCAACGGAACTGCTGTCTATAGGGTTGGCTGACGATCAGCATGATTTAGGCATAGACGCTACCATCGATTCTTGGATACTGGAATTGTGGGCAAAGATTATAGATACATTTTGTGTGCCTACCGCAGACTTCACTAGCGATCAGGAAAAGTTAATTGAAAGATTCAGTGTTTCCGAGATAAAGGAGAATTCTGTAAATATCGAAGATTGCTCGAATAATGATATTTATATGAGAGAAGCACTCGCGAACGATGAAATGAAAGTAGGTACTGTGATTCGAAATGAAAGAACCACTGCGGACGATCATTTTCAGGATGTCAGATTAATAAAACTTAAATTGGACAATGTTAGTTATCAGCCTGGGGATGTAGTGTATCTTAGACCAAAGAATCGTAAGAAGCAAGTTGAGAAGTTCTTTAGCGTATTGAATTATAATGACGTGCAATTGCATCCGGATATGATAATTCAAGTATCCGAGAGAGAAATCAAGGTTCCTACTGTTTTGAAGCAAACTTTAACTTTGCGGCAGATTGTAGAGCAATATTGGGATTTAAGCTGTAAACCGCGGAGATCTACGATGCAGGTGCTGTCTTTTATAAGCGAAAATGAACTGGAAAAGGAGAAGTTACACGAATTTACGACTTCGAGCGGCCAAGAGGAACTATTTAATTATATTAATAGACCAAGGAGAAATATCTTAGAACTACTATCCGACTTTCCCCATACGACTAGTAAATTAAATATAAAATTGTTATTCGAGATTATGTCTCCCATAAAACCTCGTGCCTTTAGTATAGCTTCAAGCTTAAAGGTCACTGACAATGAAATTCATCTGTTGGTGGCTGTAGTAAAGTACAGAACAAAATTGTTGGAGCCGAGATATGGTTTGTGCTCCAACTGGTTGGCGATGTTAACAGAGGGAGACAAAGTAATACTTTGGATACAAAAGGGAACGTTTAAGTTTGCGTATGACAAGCCAATGATAATCATTGGTCCTGGTACGGGCGTCGCGCCGTTTCGTTCAGTTTTATTGGACAAGTCTGCATTACACGACGATCTGAGCGATTGTGTTCTCTTTTTCGGTTGTAGAAACAAAGAGAAAGATTATCATTGCAGAAGTGATTTTGAATATCTGTCGGGACGGAAGCATTTACGCGTAGTCTGCGCATTTTCTAGAGACCAAGAGCATAAGGTGTAAGCTAGCTTTTGAAATCTATATGTTCCGTTGTATGCACGAGTGTTATGCACATCTATATTTTGTATAACTCTGTGATTCGTAAACGTTTCAGATATGTGCAACACGTTATACGCGAGCAGAGACAGCTGTGTTGGAATTTCCTCGGCAGAGGCGGTAACATTTATTTAGCGGGAAATTCGAAAAACATGCCGAATTGTGTCCGCGACGAATTCGTCGCTTTAGTCAAAGAAATAGCAGAACTAACCGAAGAAGAGGCGGAAGACTTTATTAAACAATTAGAAAGGGAAAATCGATATCAAGTTGAAACGTGGGGTTAATACAACGTATCTTCTGAAGCCTGGGCAGACCATTCTACGCATTCGCTATTAGCGGGTTAAGTAGTATTTATAGTATTGTATTATTGTTATTAATAACGTACAATTTCAAATTTAGTATTTTCCTCTGGTTCAGTTGATTCTTTGAAGTATTACTTAATTTAGTACAATGGTGCAGTCGTAATAGTATGACTTGAAAATGAAAGTTGAGTTATGAAAATATTTTAATTGTTTATACACAATTTCTATTGAAATACTGATAATATTTTTTGTGTAGAAATCGAAAATTTGTTTCTATTGTTATAGGTGAAACACGTCAAATGATGGATATAATAGATGACCGCTATCAACATCAACAATAAACACCAGAAAATAGTACTTTTATACAATCAAAGTGAATTTGTACATTTTGTACTGTATATTAATTTTTACGTACATATATTACTTTATTGTAATAATGTAAACGTATTTCCAGCAAATGAAGTGGTAAATCATTAAGGGCACTCCCCGGTCAAAACATCATGAAATTTATTTTGCATATTGGCATCTCATAACATCTCAAGAATAATCAGGTAAAATTTTAGAACGAAATTCATAACGGTATAGATTTTACAGGCAGTTCAAGGGGATCAACAGTGTGACTGCCTTAAAAATAGGTGTTTTTTGAAGATGGATTGTGACGCAGGTATAATAGATAGAAATGTGATTTTTCTTTTAATTAATAATACATTTATTGATCTAAAAAAAGAATCAATTTTTGTCTTCGACATTTTTGTGAATTTCGGTTCCAAATTTTCAGGAAACATTCACGACATATTAAACACTGAAAATAAGGAAAAAAAATGTTATCTTTTGGCATATCTCGGTATATGCCCCCCTCTTAAATGTTTAAAAAATAGTCTTCGAAAATAAAAATTTCATTTTTTCTTATTCGCCTTCATAAATAAAAAGTGTTCGAGAAGGATTTAAACTTTCAAAAACTGAGGGAAAAACAGTTTTTGTTTAGTTTTTCAGACTTTTTTTCGAAAACCGTTTATTGCACGAAAAAAAGTAATAGAACATAAAAGATGCTCCTTGTCCGGATCTACAACTTTTAATTTTTCATTCTCCAATTGAAATAATATTATTGATTTGATACTTTACTATAAGATCATAATTATGCATAGTTGAAATTTGGTTTCTGGGGTGGGTTAACTTACAAGGGAACACCCCGAACCCGAAAATTCAAAAAATTCTGAAACTTTGTGCATATGTAGGGGATTTCCTCCTGATTACAACGCAATTTTTGTTTGCTGCCCAAATTCACTCTAAGGGGGTGTAATTGACCCCTAAAAATCAGGTTATTTTCGGATTTTGTGTTATAACTCGTGAATTCTAAAATAATTTTTTTACCAAATGATAGATCTAATTAGAAGAAGTAACTTTTGTCTTAAAACCTTTTTTCTATCTCTTACAGTTCGCGAGTTACAACACAAAATCGGAAAATAGCCGAATTTTCAGGGGTTAATTTCACCCCCTTCGAGTGAATTTTGGCAGTAAACAAAAATTGTGTTGTAATCAGGAGGAAATACTCTACATATTCACAAAGTTTCAGAATTTTTAGAATTTTCGGGTTCGGGATCTTCCCTTGTTAATCTCCACACTGGCGGCGAAAGTGTCAAGAGAAAGAAAGACAGGTTAAGTTGTTCATTCATTGGTAAAGTAAGAAATGTCCGCGTTTGCCAGTGAATGAACGGCCGTGAGGACAACTGCTGAATAAACGGAATTAATACCGTATCGGTCATAATTAAACAGAAAAACGCTTTTGCGAGATATCTGTAGGTCTCCAGTCTAAATGTTAGTGTCAGTGTCAGTGTCAACGTGAAGTGAGGGCCATAGGCGTTAATTTTTCGTATTATATCAGCAACGTTCATTCACTAGGGGGTGTTCACTCACTGGACAGGTCACCCTACATAGTTTTTTAAGTCGAAAGAATCATAGGTCTTGAGCATAATTGCGTGGAGCGTTAAATAAAGTGTTAATTGGCTGCTAACTTCAGTCTAGCTTAACTCAAGATCCGGTATGGTCTAGTGGCTAGGATACCTGGCTTTCACCCAGGAGGCTCGGGTTCGATTCCCGGTACCGGAATATTTCTTTTGTTTTTTTTTTCCCTCCAGGATGCCCCCCCCCCTATTGCGGGGGGTGGGGTACAGCAGTACCATTGCCCGGGTGGGGGGGGAGGTGGCGAACGCATCGTTCTGTTTGGATCTCGCCCCAGTCCTCCCCTTCGTCGTGCGGACTCCCCAGTCAGGAGACCACCCTGGAGTTTTTAATGGGTGCAACCCCTACATAACCCCGTCACTCCCCAGGGCCCCCAGAGGGCGGGGTATCGTTAGGGATTTTCTCCAGGTAAAAAAAAAGTCCAGCTCGACTCTTCGAACTATAAAGGGTGCGTTCTATATAGTTACGCTCAAATCGCCCGCAACGCCCGTGATTTCCATTAAATATCGCAACCGTGCTCAAATTTTTCTTTAAATTTTTTCTGCCGGTTTGTTAAGAATTTCAAATAAAAGCGAAAAAGAGTCGTAGTTCTCTGAAAAATTACATAATTTAGTGGAAGTGGTAGAGGATTGAGGTTAGAATAAAAGCGTAAGCAGGGAAAGAATGAGGGAGACCCCGCAATGGGGGCGTTGAAAGGGGGGCCCACGAACATTGAGGCCCAACCGGGAGCGGTGACAGTGCGAAGCCGCTTCCAATAAGTGCGATCGATGCTCGCGGGGCGAATCTGGCGGCCGATAGATGGGCCGCCCGGATGGCACACAGCCAGCCGCTCGCCCGAGGTATACGCCGGGTTCCGACCCGGTCGCCGAAAGGGCCCTCTCGGGTTCGCGGTTTCTGGGCGGCCCCTAAGGCCAGCCAACGCCCCCGCCCGGCCGGACCCTGCCGGGTCACGGCCGCGTCGTAGCTCAATCGCTGGATCGCGAGGCGGATGTGCCGGGGGGTACCTCCCGCCCTAATAGCAGCGACCTCGGAAGTGGCGACACGGGCGCGTGGTCCGCCGCGCGTCGCCGGAGTAGGGAGATTATAGCTGGGGGAGGTAGTTATTCCCCCAGGGAGGATTCTTAAAAGGGTTGTAGGGTGCGGCGCCTGCATATGCGCAGGAGGGGCGGGGGGCAAGCGGATGTAATCGCTAGTTTGATCCCGCGCCAAGTCCCTCCCTTCAGGCGCGCAGCTCCGCACCAGAGGACGACCACCTTGGAGGTTTTAGTGGGTTCGAGTCCCACATAACCCTCGACCCTCCCCCGGGGGTTGGTGGTATCCGTGGGGATTTCCTCCAAGTCAAAAAAAGAAAAGAATAAAAGCGTGGAATACATGTAACTATCGACGAATGGTTTGTGACGTCGGTATCATATACAGCGTTGGAAATATCGGCCATTTCGGTGTGACGTTTTTGTAGAAATGGCAACAATGCCGGTATCGTCGTTAACGTAGGTAACTGAAATGGCACAGCTACCGTGGGCAATGTAGGAAACGTAGGTAACGTAGGTGAGACGGGAAGTAAATAGCAGTCACGACAGTAGCTGTAGCCGCGGATTTAGAAAGGGATCGAAGCTCTAGGGTGATAATAAATCACGATTCAGTTCTATAATTATCAAAAATATTATTAATGAAAGTATGTTGGTTTACAGACAAACAGGGAGCACAGAATTGGGACTAAACGGATAATTACAGTCAAATTAATGACACCAGATATTGTACAGTTCTCACAGTTACGCAATAAATAATATCACATTCTTAAGATTCAGCTGTTGCTTTAAACGCTTCACATACGCCCAGTGGCGGATTTAACAGGGCGGCTGATGAGCAATTGCCGCCTAAACCCCTGCACAGGAGGTCCCCGCAGGGCCTTATCTCCAAAAAGAATTATGATTAATGGAGCGAGGTATAGGTATCCAAACACTACATTTTTTTGCGCACTACTACACTTGGCCCGTTTTTAGTAAACTCCCTCTTCATTTTCCCCCTAAAAATGGGCCCCTCAGAACGTTTGCCACCTGGGCCTTTTTTCTTACATCCGCCACTGCATACGCCTCTTTTACAGTAGTATGATGATGGTATCTAATGTATCCATGGCATTTAGCAAGACTGAGATTCTTCAATGTTCGTCCGTTGTATATACATTTTTCTGTTAGTCACATATAGGGATATACACATATAAACTATGATATACTCTATAGGGAATTTTTCGTTGTATTTTCATAGTAAAGCCCAACGAATTTCGTCTTTCAATAACTACTTTATGTACAATTTACCCATATTTTCAACCATTTTATGTACATTTTATTTTACTGCGGGATAAAGTGACAAGACGCTCCATTAATCTCAAGTGCTGCCTCTGTACTAACAAGGAACATCACCCGATTGGCAATCCTAATACCTTCTTAACAGTGATATAGATTCTAACACCTTCATGGAAAGGATTAGATGGACTTTACTGTAAAGAATTGAAAAAATCCGTTAACTGCTGCATTATCAGCAGAGTCCAAAGCTCCTTCCATTCAGGTGCAATTACTTTTGAGGCTCTTTCACTTCTGTGCCTTATCATTTTGCCCCGCGGTGTCAATTCCTACGTCCGTTCAACCCAACAATTTCTTATAGTCATCCTTCTTCTTGGAAGATAATATTAAGAGATTCCCAACGCAACACGCCAGGGGTCTCCTTATTTCAGATTTGTACGATTCAGGAAAGGGATGGATGCGTGTCATAGACACCCTTTTCAGCCCGCCCTCGAACCTGACAGGAATATATTTCGGCTCGATTTATGACAATGATTCAGAGCGCACCGGCTTCTTTTATTTGTGCCCCACGAATTTTCCAGTCATTCATATACAAGGCGCGATTTATTCGCGATCTATCACGAAATAGGTATCTACATAACGCCTGTCGGACAAGATTTATCGAATCCGACTAAATCTTCGATCTTTATTTACGTAACTACGTTTGTCCTTACAGGAAAGAACATTTGTTAATTAATACAACAGAGCAGATGGAATAAATAATTAAAGGAATGCCCACCATCTTTCACAGTTGGTACCCCCAGCAATTAAACAAACGTTAGTGCGATACAACGAAATTGGTCCACTCTGTTAAGGGGAGGTTCCGGTCTGAAATATCGATTCTTTTTTTATTTCATTTTTCGAATGTTCAACCTTTTAAGAATACGCGTTTAAAAGGATTTTTTGAAATTCGTAAAATTCTTGAAGTTATAGGCATTTGAGTAGCAGCAAATGCATGGATAACACCCGGCCACGCGACGCTTACTTTTTTTATTTTGAAGAATATACTTCTGGCTCGTAGAGAAACCAGTAAAATTTAAAAAAAAATGAAAATTTGTAATTTTTAAAGGCGTTGAAAGGGCGAAAAATATAGGGAAAAAGTGATTTCAAACTTCAAGTGTCGTTATTTTCTCAAAAATGTAATTTTTTGTCATTTTTACTGCTAAGTCCACGAGCGAGTTTCATGCACTTTAATAATCTGGCATTGTTTTTTATTTCAGACCAATGGTTTAGGTGCTACAGATTCCACCGTTTTGGATGAAATTTGTTACACCTCCCCAGTGCCGTCTGCAATGATTAATTATAAAACAAAAAATTTATTTCTATTATTTAAGACATCCTTAATACAATGCAAAAAGTCCCATTAAATTATATGTAATAATTTTCCTTTACTTAATTCCTAAAGATCACCTATTTTTATGGGCTCTAGATCGGAACAGCCCCTTTAGCATCCCAATTTTTATTTACTGGATGATCGAAAGGAAGCTTCTTTCCGCTCGTTATCGAGTGACAATTGCAAGCAATCAGGACGAGAAGGGTGCGTGCCCTTGCGAACGATCGAGAATCACAATTCGCTGTTCTCGTGAAAAGTATAATTAATGAGGATCAGTCTTCTTGACGTTCAGAACAGCCTGAGTTAAGCCACCGGATCTATTCCCGATAAAACTTGGAGTGTAAATTGGGGCTCGTGTTTCTTTCCAATTGGGCGGGATTAACGCAGTCCGCGCGAACGTCACGTCCCGGTTAAAAATGCTGCCAACTTTATCGCAACAACGAGTGACGCTCTAACCGTTTCACGATGAGCTCGAGCTTAGTTGCTAAGCGTTTCTACTACAAATGCCTCTTTTTCTTCGGGACGCATGTATTATCTAGTCACCGTCTATACTACCGCCCAAAAGTTTGGTCACACCCATTGGTAAAAGAAAGTATTCTACACTTTTGGGTTAATACATGTGGACAATGGGAAATATGATACTTTTATAAGTTACACACAGTATATTTAAAACGTGTGCTATTTATTAGAAAATCTCCTTTTTATCAAAATATCTAGCTTCTTCTCAATACAACTACTTTACAGTCTTGACATTCTTCTTAGAGTTGTAGAAAAGGGCATAAAATATTAGTACCTGCAGAGGGAAGTAAATTAATTGCTAGAATTAATTCTAGATACAAAATGCAAGTACGGTAAGTGTATCCAAACTTATGAGCGACGCAACATGTGTAGATCTATAGTCCATAAAGACTACGGAGAGTGTGTTGAATTATCATGACACTTTTGGCTCGAGTAGAAAGATACAAACTTTACAGAATGCTTTATATTTTATAAAGATAGATTTCGCTTAAACATTTGGCTGAGATGGTTCAGCAATTGTGGGTTGGGTGACAGAAAGTATTCCTTAGGCAAAGTTCAGCTGCGATGTGAGAGACCACTCCGCCAGTTGTTAATGTCTTATGATACAATGTGAATCTTGCAGTAATATGCTCCTACAAAACGTCTTTCTTACATAACGGTTGTGGCTACTGCAATTGAGCTGTCAATCAACACTGCAGCAGCTTCATACCACACTGTGTCGAGCTAGCTTATTAACGTACCAACGTATTCCACTCAACACTACCATGCTCACATCAGCCTGGTGAAAAACAGTAGAGATCACCTTTCTAACCTATTGGACCGTCCACCACTTCTCAAACTGGCCTCTGATCATTTACCTCATGCACATTCCACATGGCCATCGAGAACTCCTCTCTACGGACCTCTGAGTTATCCAAGATACGGTTCTTTGGCATGGTGTAGGTGGTCCTACCCGCGAGCTTCAAGGACTTCAAGCCTGGGAACCACTTCAGTAACCGCCACCACTTCTTCCCCGAGCCGTCCACGTTCGACAGCTTCACAGCTGTGTATTTGGTTGGCACGGATCTGCCAGTCTCTCTGCTCCTCTGATCCCTCGTAGACCCGTCGTTGTCAGGCGCCTCTTTCGGTGGCGCCTCCAAGTTCCTGATCTCGTCGCCGCTTCTGCTTTCAATGAACTTGTCGGCTACGTTTTGGGTGTCCATCGCGATGTGTTCGACCAACGACGTCGTCTGTCTCAGGCTGTCCTCTTTGCCAGAGTTCCCGGAGCAGTCGGTGCTTTCATGGGCGAGCGCTGTTCCTCCACTACCCGCTGTCCTCGAACCGTAAGCGCCCATTGCTCTTTGCTGGGACCTGGACAGGCTGGAGTAGGAGCGCTGCTCGGTGCGGATCGCCAGCCCTGGGATCCTGCAGCTTCTCGACAGTGTTTCCTGTGAAAGCAATATAACCGCACGTAGTTATGGGGGGTTATAGGGGCTATTGGGGGGGGGTTACTGGGTGGAGGAGTTAACCCCAGGAGGATTTGAGTGATTACATGGAAGTGGGCGTCTGGGACAGTTTTGACTCGTAACAAGTATCTGCTATAGGTAATTCTTCTTAGGGAAGCTCGGTTACTTGGACATTCTGATCTTTTTGAAACTGTGTAGGTTTGTAGAGGACCTCGATAGAAGTATCAGGCAATTTTTCAGTTCTTCAGGGTGAAAACACCCCTTAAAGTGTGATTTCCTACTTTCCCTGTGCCTACTTGCCATCTTGAAAACTATAGTAGATATAAAAAAATTATTACAATGAAAACTTAACGGCTTTCTATGCTCTATAAAACTATGCGATAGACTTTTTTTTTAAATTTGTAGTTTAAATAAAAAAGCGTTCCAAAGTCAAAATTTTAAACAATTCGATTACACAGTTTTGTAGAGCATAAAAAGCCGTTGCGTTTTCATTATAAAAGTTTTTTTTTATATCTACTATAGTTTACAAGATATACAGGAATGTACGAAATCACATATTAACCTTTAAGGGTTGTTTTCACCTTGAAGAACCGAAAATGGGCACAAACGAAAAATTTCCTGATACTTCTATCGAGATCCTCTAGAAACCTGCGCAGTTTCAAAAAAATCGGATTAGAGCAGT
Source organism: Andrena camellia (assembly GCA_029448645.1). Taxonomy (NCBI): domain Eukaryota; kingdom Metazoa; phylum Arthropoda; class Insecta; order Hymenoptera; family Andrenidae; genus Andrena; species Andrena camellia. The sequence continues at coordinate 30,701,143 of CM055678.1, read as the reverse complement.
AGAGATTTCTGAAAGTTTCTCTATCGTTACACTATTACACTCGGTAACGTTGCGCGTGAGTCCGAGAAGACCCAGCCCTAGTAGCATTTATTGTTGACATTTTGATGGCCAACTAATTCCCAACTTGGGGATACTGTGGGCCAACCAGAAATGCTACTAGGGAGGTACCTTCGCAGCCCTCTTGTGGATCATTGGAAAGTGGATCTACAACTATTCAATTTTGCGCTTATAAAAATATCGTACATTGAAATGTGGGGCAGATGTTTCTGTGCTAATAGGATTCTGTACTCGTTATAGGAAAATACTGACAAGGGAAGATCCCGAACCCGAAAATTCAAAAAATTCTGAAACTTTGTGAATATGCAGAGGATTTCCTCCTGATTACAACGCAATTTTTGTTTGCTGTCCAAATTCACGCGAAGGGGGTAAAATTAACCCCTGAAAATTTGGCTTTTTCGATTTTGTGTTGTAAGAGATAGAAAAAAGTTTCAAGACAAAAGTAACTTCTTTTAATTAGATCTATCATTTGGTAAAAAAATTTGACAGTTCACGAGTTATAATACAAAATCGGAAAATAACCGGATTTTCAGCGGTCAATTACCCTTAGAGTGAATTTTTGCAGCAAACAAAATTTGTGTTGTACTCGGGAGGAAATTCCCTACATATTCACGAAGTTTCAAAATTTTTTCAATTTCCGGTTTCGGGATGTTCCCTTGCGAGTATTCCAGATAGATTAGAAAGAGGTGGGTAGAAGAATGGAGGTCTATGTGCATCCCACGAATTTGCACTGTCACAGAAGATAAATGAATTTTCTGAAGAAATTCTGGGGATATTCTGAGGAAAGAATAGTTACTGTTTTGAATATACAGGGTGATTACACTTAATCTACTTAGCTATTAAAAAAACGACAAGAAAAGAGGCACTTTTTCTCAGTACCGTTTTGAAGTATGACCTAATATAACCACCCTGTACGTACAATTAGTCTGCTTGTTCCCAACTAGAGCCTTGTTTAGAGGAACGAAATTACTTACCATGAACGCCACGCGGAATTTATTGGACATGATATTGTAGAGAATCGGGTTAATCGTGGTGGACACGTAATACAGCACACCAGATATGTAGGTCATGAGAAGATAGAGGAACTCTATCCACTTGCTGTTGGAAGTTATATGGTCCGAGTTTGTCCCGTAAATGGCGATCAGCCGTTGCACGTGAAATGGCGCCCAGCAGATGAAGAATGCTATCACCACTGCGACTGTAACAAGATTCAAACGATTCGATTAAAACCAAACAAGATCGTCGATATCAGGCTAACCAAGGCTTGGCATCCTTCCGTAGAAAAATTCTAAAAGAATACATCCAATTAGTGAATCGTTTGATACCGAACACGATGAAGCTTCTGAGAATATAATCATCTTCCTGGCCTTCCCAGTTCCACTACCAACGAACTAATTAAAACACTTTTCTCCCTCATAATAATCATCTCTCTACATCTGAGGGTTTCCGACTATTTTCCACTCCCCTTTCTTTAACCTTTCGTTAATTAACGGGTACATGTTTGGAGAGCTTAACAAAGCAGGTTGAAATTTATTGCAAAATATTCGTCTAGCTATCCGCAATGGAATTCTGTTAGGGTAATGAAATTAAAGAGAAGTTCTTGAATTCCACACCGCGGGTATCTTGAAATAAGTTAATCAACGAAGCAATTACGGCCAGGTTGCAGGAGGGCAATTAACGTTGGCATTTCTTCATTTCAGACGCAATCAGTTGCAGTTGTTTTGTGGGGGAGGTAACATTTAGATAACGGTTTCAAAGAGGGTGCACTCTGTCGTAACAGTGCTGCAGTTATGAAAAACATAAATACTTCTCCCAATCAATTTATTTCAAAGTGTCCTCGTGGTCGTTATCGCGGAGGTAATAAAACAGAGTTCCCACGATTTTTATTATCCCGTTTAACAAATATAAACGACCAGCTACAGAGAAGCAGGGTACAAACAGAATGTTGCGAAGGAAGTCCCACTCAGCCCGGGAAAAAGTTTTCTTCATCATGGAACGTCTCGGAAATCGAGCCAAGTCACGCGATGTTACGGGAACATTTTTTCGCAGAGCACCTCAAGCACACATAAGTACTTCGGAAAAAAGCGTCGCCCAGCAGAAATGTTTAATAATATATCCCAAGGTAGAATAAAGAAGTTCGAGCGCGTTTCAAGTGCGGAAAGTTGGGTAGAAGAGTTTACCCTGTGTCAAGAAATCCATGATAATCGCCTGACGGGAGTTTGAAGAGGATTACCACGGATTCGCAGTTTCCATGCATTTATGACGAACGAAAAAGGGTAGAACGTGAAAGGGGTATTATTCTTCAATCGTGTTCTACCAAGGAGCTAGTAATTTATGGAACCCACGGATGTCGGGTTATCATTCCCCGGGGCACATAAAATAATTCCAGGAGAAATGCTTCGTGCTTGTTAACCCCTTTACCCCCACAATTACCAAATTTCTCCCTCTTCGACGAAGGGATAAATAATGGTACTTTCGTTGGTCGCGACGTAGCATTTACTCCCCGTCGTAACTGCCGGCGTTTAATAACCAGCCCCGGGAGATCCAAAGAGTGCTTCTCAATTGCAATTCATAGGAAAACACCGTGGAACAGCTATTATTACCGATTAGCAGCCCGGTTTATCCTACTTCGTTGAATTACGCTCGACCCCCTGTCTCAACTTTACGTATGGGCGGCCATCTTTCTTAGATCATCCTTAATTCCGTGAGATTGGGGTGGGCCAGGAACTTATGGCAGCTTTTTGTCACAGTAATACCTGGCATTAGTCTACTTCTTTCGTTAATTAATTAACTCGAAGAGTGGGGAGATTGAGACAAGTTTCTATACTTCGGGGCTCACGCTTGGGAACGCTCGATGTATTAGTACCCCTCAGAAAAACGAGGGGTTGGGAATTATAGAATTCTATGAAAGGCTTGCTTGGCTTCGGCTTTATAAATATATACGTGGAGCAAGATTGTAAAAAGCGGATGTTTAATGGCTACGCGAATTACTTTTCACTTTATCATCGTCGTACACGCGGCAGCCACGTTCGGAGCGGAAGTAGCGCCCTCTGCAGGCTGCTAAACGTTTCCTTTTACGCGGTAATTTATTTTGGGCTGGAGGGACAGCTCTCGTTTTTCAGATTCGAAGGGAATGGAGATTACATGAATGAACGACAATTGGGTCAAGTTACGCAGAAACCTAGCAATCCTCAGGGTGGCAAAAAATTTGTTAAAAACAGGACGGATCCCTTAATTTTGTGGTCTGCACTTTGCGAACAATTATTAACCCATAGAACAACTCTACAGGTGCAAATCCACGATGAGATAAAAATATCCTGTCTCTCATGAGACTTTAATCTCATGAGACAATTATTTCAGTATTTTATTATTTTATAATTATTTTGTCATTAGTTTCATGATATACTTTCAAAAATCTCGTCTCTCGCGACTATTTGCATTATTTACATTTAGTTGTTGCTGAGATTTTTGTCTCACGTGTGGATTTGCACCTCTACTGTATACAATTACTAAAACTACCAAGCTATAGTTTCATTTTAGGCGTAAAAAATAAAAAGCACAGAAAATTTAAAATAATATTAATTATACTACTAAATATTAAATAACCCATAAATAAAAAACTAAAAAAAAATGCACTAAAAAGTAAAAAATAATTTTTTCCCTTATTTAATCTACCACTCCCAATTTTTTTTAAGTCGGCGCCAGATTTACACAGTCCAAATAATGAGGCACCGACATAAAAAAATTGAGAGTCGTAGATTAAATAAGGGGAAAAATTATTTTTTACTTTTTAGTGCATTTCTATTTTTTGAAATGGGTTTTGATTTTTTCTTAAATATTTTTATTTGAAGGTTTTTTATATATATGTATATTGACACAACATGCTGAGGAGATATGTGCGTGCATACATAAAATAATAATAATTAGGGATGGGACCACCGCGGCATCGTCCTCTTTCGAATAAAAAAAAGATCGTCAAAATCGGTCCATGTGCTGAGGATTTATGCGTGGACAAACATAAAAAAAAATACATACGGCTCGAATCTATAACGTCCTCCTTTTTGAAGTCGGTTAAAAAGCATTCTAAAAAAATAACAAGAAATAAAATGTACCCAATGGAAATAAAACTACTTTTCTTGAATAACAATTAAAATCTTCAAACTAAATAAATGTACTCAATTTCAGATAATTGAGGGTTGGTAGCTTTCTGCATAACGTGGCCCAATTCGTCGTTTCTTTGCTGTTTCATGGGATCGAAGGCTTTCGAGTTGAAAAAAAAATGAAGATACGGAGTTTTCTTTTGGGTTCCATGTGAAATCTTCCGAGATAAGCACTGCTCTACTGTGTGGAGCAGAATATTATAGAGCGCTTCTCGGACTGCAGAGAGAGAAATAAGAAGATGGATCGATTTGGCGCATATCCGAGGACCCTTTGAACAACTGTGTACCCAATGGAGCTTCCTTTAACTGACTATTTAGATTGCCTGCTTGAAGCGTGACTGAACGTTCAAAGTTAGCCAAAAGTCATACGAACCATCAACCAATTAAGATCGCCCCCGCAGGGTGGGTCGAGGCTCAAAGAGCCACGAGATGGATATCTTGTTTGCCGGGTGAGTCCCCCGATTCGTCTAAATTCTGCAGGTCGGTATTGAAAAATCGATGGAGCCATCGAAAACGCTTGCTCTCGAAACGGCGAGGTAAATCAAGCTTTCAGCAAGCTCGCCTGACGCTCTCCACTACAAATGTGTTGCACTACCGCTGACGTTGCCGTTGAAAATGAGTCTCTCAAACGGGAATGTCGCGAACGAATAAATATTCAGTGGGAATTTCTGCTACTGAGATATTTTTCGTGTGAGGATACTTGGGGTATTGGAGCGTTCAGATATGGGGATTAGAGGGCTGGGATATTTGCAAGATTTCTGAATTTTGGAGTCTTGGGTATTTGTTAAAAATTGGAGCACCTTGGCCAGGTCAAGAAATCCTGCATCTTTGGGAATTTATTTCTAAGTGACAAAACCACTTTTTTCGATTAAAAGATTTAAAAAAATATAGACACATCTTTGAATAATATATACAATTATTTTTCAAATTTTCTTTAAAAACACATATGGCGATCGGTATTTGAATTTTCACTTGACTTATGCGTAAATAAAGGTCATTAAGGTTCATCAAACTGAAGTTACATATGTATTAAATAAAACGTCGTTTCATTTCTCTGTTTCTGATTACCTGAAAGATATGGAAATATCATGCACAACAGCGGACGATGAATTTTGCGCAACGCGTTGGTGGATCTTGCATAACTCCTATATTTATTATTGCAAATTAATAAAAAAAACTGCAACTTCTTCAAAGGTGCATAAAAGGAGAGTCCAAATTTCACATGAATCGAACCACATTTTGCTATGTTTTTAGCCTCAAAAATAGGATTCCCACCTTAAGGGTTCATTCCGGTTAGCGCGCTGATAAGTTCAGCGATTTTCAGAAATTTATTGCGACGCAAAGAATCATAGTAATGGAATAAAACTTTTTTCTATTTATTAAACTACATTTCTACAGTAAATAAAAAATATAAAAGTAATAAAATTATTGCTGTTAAAATGCTTTTGAAAGCGGTCCTGATGACATGTATAAAAATTCATGCCTCGTTGGTGCAGGCGATTTCAGCTGTTAGACTTATCTGAACCCAAAAATCCAAACAGATTCTTGATCAGTATAACTGTCGCTATCGCTCGGACTACAATTAGTGATTTATCCTAAAAATTAGCAAAATGGCGGGCAAAATACAAGAAAATTTTTTTCCGGATTTTTTCTTTGCTATTTTCGATTTTCAAAGTAGATTAGATTCGATGAAAATACTTGGCTGTAGTCCCTGCGAGAGTCATAGGTGTCGAGAATAAATAGTAAAATTTATAAAGCAATCGGTTCGATAGATTTTGAGATTTTATCTTCACAATGTGAAAAAATGCCGTTTTGAGGAAAACGCGTTCAAAGTTTTCATTTATAGAGGCCGAGTCCAGTGGCGGATTTAAGAAAAAAGGCCCAGGTGGCAAACGTTGAGGGGCCCATTTTTTCGGGAAAATGAAGAGGTAGTTTACTAAAAGGTGGTAAATGTACAGAAAAGTATAGAAAAAAGTGCTTGGATAAAATCATAATTTATTTTTCAAGACAAGGTCCTAGGGGGAACTTCTGAGCAGGGGCCCATTTTTCGAGAAACTAAAGCGGTAGTTTACTGAAAACAGGCTCAGTGTAATGATACAGAAAGAAAATATAGTTTGGATAAAATCATAATTTTTTTTAAGGATGGGGCCTAAGTGGGGCCTTCCGAGTAGGGGCCCAGGTGGCAACTGCTCATCGGCCGCCCCGTTAAATCCGCCACTGGCCGAGTCCCTGCGCTCCTTACAAAATGCTTCTGTAGAAACTAAAATAATCGGAATTTTTTCATAAAAATTTAACAGTACATTCTTGAGGATATGTACTTTCGAAAAATGTTTAAAAAAAATCGATTTTGCCAACCCGTCTAACCGAAATGACCCCTTAAAGTTGGATAGATATCTGAAATCGAGCATCAGCATCCAGCTACAAAGCCTCATCATCTCTTTATGGAAAGTATTCTTAGTATTATCAAGGGCAAAGAAGCGATAATATAATCCCCCTTTTTCGCGCATCATTTTTTGTCCCTGCTAATGGAATAGTGCTTATGAGCCTAACGATAAGATATAAAATCGAATCGACACAGTAGCTCGTAAATAGGTGTCGACAAGGTACAAGGCACTATGTCTGCAAAAAAGCAGCAGGGGAACCATTAGCGAAGTAATTGATGATGCAGCGTAATTATCTCCGAATTAATTTGATTCTCTGCATCGATAAAGTTGCCTTGTGTAAACAGAGAGCCAGTGGAAAAGCTGAAATAGGAAGAACCAAGGTCGCCCATTACGACCAACAAGTAAAAAAGAAAACAGAGATTATGTATTTTCCTCTGCAAACAAAGAATACACAACCTCTTATGAAAACCCTTTCCCCGTTCATAATTATTGTATCAATTAACCTGAAATTCCCAACCAGTTAAGAATTAAAAAAAAAAGGTCACTATTATTCGAAGTTATGGAGAATTAATTATTTATCGCGTGACTGGGAGAAACATGTCAGTACCGTTACAGATTCCTGATCGTAAAGTTGAAATTAGCTAGCCGTCTAATCGACTACAGCCGTTAGTCGTCCGCCATGATGAATAAAGCAGTAAACGAGTGCACCGTGAATCGTTTACTGAGACATAATTACTACGCAGGCCATTTCTTGCTTCTCAATTATTGCCTAGCCTGCAGCCTTGCTCGCATCTATCAGTTTTCTTTATCTGGCGATCTGGCTGGCGCGGTAACTGCTGGATTTAAATCAGCTTCGGACGACGGTCTATTCCCTAACGATAACATCGATCTAAATTAAGGGGACCTTTTGGTCTAAAAGCCAATTTTTTTTTTATTTCATTTTTCGAATGTTCAACCTTTTAGGAATGCGTGTTTAAAAGGATTTGTTGAAAGTCGTAAAATTTCCGAAGTTACAGGCATTTTAGTAGCGGCAAATGCATGGGTCACAACCAGTCACTCGGCGCTCACGTAAAACTTTAAACGCGTTTTTCCCGAAACAGTGTTCTCAAAATCGGTGGGACCTGTATCTCCAAAAGTTATTATCCGAATCGACTGAAATTTTTTTTATTTTGAAGAATATACTTCTGGCTAGGGGGGGGGGGCATAGAAATTACAAAAATAACATTTTTTGAGAAAATAACGACACTTGAAGTGTGAAATCACTTTTTTTTCTATATTTTTCGTCCTCTCAACGCCTTTAAAAATTATAAATTTTCAATTTTTTGTAATTTGTCTGCCCCCCCTCTAGGCAGAAGTATATTCTTCAAAATAAAAAAAGTTTCAGTCGAATCGGATAATAACTTTTGAAGATACAGTTCCCACTGATTTGGATCAATTTTTTGACGCCTTGACTTTAACGACTCTCCAGTGCCGTCTGCAATGATAAATTATAAAACAAAAAATATATTTCTATAATTTAAGACATCCTTAATACAATGCAAAAAGTCCCATTAAATAATGTACAGTAGTTTTCCTTTAATTAATTCCTAAAGATCACCTATTTTTGGGGGCTCTAGACCGGAAGGTCCCCTTAAGGGGTCATGCCTAGTTGGCAGATTAAAAAGAACGTGATTTTCGGGAATTTTTTGTGAAAAATCTGATATATATTTTTTACAACTATTCGCTTAATTTTAAAGTACATATATTCAGCAACTCTCAGTAATTTTATTACAGAAAAATGTTGAAGAATAAACGAATAACAGCCACTCTCCCGGAAGCTATTTTTTTTAGCGATGAACACGATTTCCCCGAGCCGGTTCATCCGAAATCGAAAACTAAAGAAGATTCTGTTAGTATGTGAGTTTATCTGGTTCGTGAACGAAGGATTTTTCAAAAAAATGATTTCAGACAAAATGGCGGCCGTTTAACGCAAAATCATGATTTTTCTGTGCCTGAATTGTTCGTTTTTCGTGAATTAAAAATAGAGTTTTCATCAAAAACAAAAATCCATCGTTCACGAACTAGATAAACTCATATCCTAACAGGATCTTCTTCACTTTTCGATTTCAGATGATCCGGCTCGGGAAATCGTGCTCACCGCTAAAAAAATAGCTTCCGGAAGAGTGGCTGCTATTCATTCATTTTGTAATATTTTTCTATAATAAAATCACCGAGAGTTGCTGATTATATGTACTTTTAAAATAAGCAAATCGGTGTAAAAAATATACATTAGATTTTCCACAAAATATTCCCGAAGATCACGTTTTTTTTTCGCCTGCCAACTAGGCACGACCCCTTAAGGTCAAGGTCCTCGCGAAGATTGCATTCAGCCTGTACTTAAGTGACATTTGCAAATGCACGGCGCTTTTTCTTCGCCATCCCAAGGAACCTATTAATAAATCACGTTGGAATTACATCTGCGGTCGTCCGCGGGAGGTCTCAATCACACTTGTCAATTACACATCCAAGGAATGCGCATTTCACTTTGCAAGACGTGTAATATAGATCGGGAAGCACACGCTTCGGCGAGCGTGGCGCCCATGTCCTTCCTGCTAATCATCAATTCTTCGCGCCCTATCATCGTCCGCCTGATAATGAACGCATGGCTCGCCGGTCGGACAGATAACACGCGCTTTAATCATCGGCGATATTACAGTGGCACACTGCCTACCGTAATATCGTGGCCAATAATATTGCGCCAGTGATTTCCAACCTGGCGACCGATTTCTGGAAAATTCGTGGGCGGCTCTAAAGGACCCACCAATACGGACAACTTTTACTGGAAATAATTTTCAAAACGACGCACGCGTACGGAGGAATATAGCTCTAATCAAGTTGCACGGCGCGTCTGACCATATACGGACCCTTTTCCCTTGCTCCCTAATGTTTCCTTTCTCTCCCGCACCGTAGCCCCGCGGATCAATCGTGGCTCCTAATATCCTCGAGATACTATCACATATCGAAACTCGTTCGAAGTTACTTAGATTAACTATATATCCCGAAAGGCCTGCAAAATCTGTGAAACGTACAGTTTAAGGTTTCTCGACTTACAGCGCTGATTATTCCGCTAAGAAGGGTCGAAATTGTTCTTCTCTACGTGAAAGAGAGGGCACTTTTATATGAAGCTGAAAACGAAAGTCATTTCAGCGTCGTGGAGGCTTTTATGAAAGCTCCTTGTAACCACTTATTCGCGAGGGAAGATCCCCAACTCGGAAAATCAAACAATTATGAAACTTTGGGGATATGTAGAGGATATATTTTTTTGCTGCCCACATTCACTCTGAGGGGGTGATGGAGAGGGATTTTGTGTTGTAACTCGCGCATCACTTTTACCAAATGATAGTCCTGATTAAAGGAAGTAATTTTTGCTTGAAAACTTTTTTCTCTATATCTTATACTTCGCGAGATATAACAGAAAATTGCAAAATACCTACCCAGATTTTCAGGGGTCAATTTCACACCCTTATATTGAATTTGGGAACCCCCAAAAAATTGCGTAATAGATAACTATATATCCTCTACTAGTGTTCCTGATTTTTCGATATTTTTTCTTTCCCGAGAAATCAGAAATTAGATCATACTTCTTGAGAAATCTCGAGAATTCTCGCGAAATTGAAAAAAATATTACAGAATTTATATTTTTGGAATAATGTTGATAATATTTATCAAAAACACGAGAAAACATTAACTAATTGTTCATTCCTGTTTAATTTGCACATAACTTGTATAAATGAAAAACAGATATTAAATATAATTGATAAATTTCTTTATTTAATGCAACATTTGTGCAAAGCGAAACATTACTTTAAAATAGTTTTTTAATCTATTTCTTTTCTTTTTTTTGTGATAAAATCTGTAGCTATAGAAAAATTTATTTCGTTTTGAGTGGATGTTGGCTTGATCGTATGTAACAGATCCAAAAGTTATGGTAAATTGTGTGTCCTTCTTCCAGTGGACTGAAACATATAAAATTCCTTTGTTAAAGTCAGGAATTTATCTGCTTCTTGGTCGATACTAAATTCTTGGAGGCTATCTGCGATTGCTAATTCTAATTGTTTTCTTAATGGTAATTCTTCATTCTGAGGACACGTAAGTTTTTCAGTATTTTCAGGAGAATCATGGTTTCTGTTATATTTTCCGCGAAGTCTAGTTACTTAGAATTTTTTTGGCCGTTTTATACATATCTGTCTTGGAAATTAAATGAAAAAACGCGTCTTTTGATTCTTTTTGAAGATATTCTGGGTTACCTATGCAAACATTTTATAAGGGATGCAATAGTTTTGTCTCCTCTTTTCAATATTTCTTCTTTAATAGCTACAAGAAACTCCTTACTTAATTCAGTAGGTATACAATTTTTCTAAATTATTAAATAAGAATTTAACAGCACCTTTACCAGTGAATAATGTCGAATCTTCTCTACTGAGATTTTCTATTGTAATTCATACAGGTTCTAATGTTACTAATAAAATTTATTATAAATTGTAGATGTGTTTATACGTTCGCGATTTCCTAAACTCAAGTTTCTCGAGAAATAAGAAATAAACAATAATAAAATTTCTCGAGAAATCCTCGAGAAAGAATTCCCGGGAATGAACACTATCCTCTACACATCCCCAAAGTTTCATAATTTTTGGAAGTTGCGGGTTAGGGATCTTCCCTTGTGAGTGAATCGCTCTCCCACTTAAGTCGCGCTCCCACGTGTACATCGAGCTAACGCTTAAAGCCCCTAAACTACCGAGTGCCAGTAAAAAAAAAGTTCCCTTTCAGTTCGCTAAGGCAGGTTCCGAAATTTCTCCGAGTAGCCAGCTCGCAGACTTAATATTCCGCCAGTGCGGAATATTCCCATCGTCCTTGCTGAATGCGGAATAGAGTTTCTTGGTAGCCGCGTAACAAAGCAGGCAGTTGTTTCTCGGCGATTTGTCACGCAACGAAAGGAGCTTCTTTACTTAATAGAGTGGGAAGAGCATCGGTTAGCTGGGGTTCAAGGTAAGTCGCGACCGATAACTTAAGCGCCGCACAAACTAAGGAAGTGGCGAACCCGTAGTCCAATTCCCACACTCGACAGATTGTCCACCGCCGTGACAAAGGTTTCGATTTTTCGCGCGATTCTCCGAGTCGAATTGGAATGCTCGGTGGCCGCAAGAACATTGCTCGATCCTTCGCTGCATTCATCGATTCTGGGTAACGGGTCTGATTGGTTTCTCCCATTTACCGATAGCTTTCATCGACGCGTCCCCTCTGTTGCCACAGCGACCTGGTAATTCTGGTTTCTTCGAGCATCGCGTACTCCAAGCCAGCCTCTTATAAATTCCGAGAATAATCGCGCCCACGCGACACCTCACCCGTATTCTTTGGGATCCTCACCGACGACACTGCGCGATTTTCTATGTGGGTGTGATTGCGAGCGCCTCGCTCTTCGTTGACGTTTGTACGCCGGGCGAGAGAGATCGATGAGGCTTCAGGACGAGATCCTAAACCAGCCGTGATATCGCGAACGACTGGTGTGAGTGAAAAGGGGCATCGTCTCCAGAATAGTGGAAAGTGGGGGAAGATGGTTGAAGTGTACTGATCGATGCGAGGGAAAGTGGAGTAACGGTCGATTTATGAGTACTTATATGTATAATTCTGGAGATCTAAGGGCTGTGGCGCATTCAGGATTTAATCTTGGGGGGGGGGGGGGGGGAGCCGAGTTGAACGGTTACAAATACAGAGGGTAGCTAAATTATTATATTCAAAACGTTTTCGTCAATTTTTGGGATCATTTTAAAATGGATTTAGTACGATTAAAAAAAAATCTTAAATTGGCAACTAATGGTTCTGAAAGGAAACTTTCTTAGCTTTCCAAAACACTCGTGAAAATTCGCCTACGATCATGAGTTCGCAAGTTATAGGTGTTCAAAGTGAAAAATACCTTTTTTGCTTTGATCGCGAATAACTCGGTCCATAAAAATCATACAACAAAACAAAAAAAAACGAAATTAAAGAGAAATGCGTGCTCTATAAGTGCTCTTCGTTGCATTTACCGTAAAAAAAATTTTAGCCCCTGCATACGTTCAAACTAGGCAAAAATGTCTAAAACTTCGTTTCCTGCGCTTCATCTTGGTAAAACAGTATCATAATCGATGAAAAAAATTGAGTCATTGATTAAAAAACTAGAAACTTCAAGCGTTAAAATGCGCTTTTTAAATATTTTTTGCGACCATTTTTCACAGAGATACAGCCAATAATAATTTGGCCACCCACTGTATTTTCAAGAAAAATTTATTTAACGCAATTTCATTTAATGCAAATTCAATAAAATTCATTAGGTGATTATAAAAAATTATTTAAAGAATAAAAGTGCAGTTTTTCTTTTCTATTTACAAAGCCCCTTCTTTGGGGGGTATCAGTGTCCTTTGCCCCCCCCCCCCTTCCCCTCGCTTTGGGTGCGCCACTGTCTAAGGGAAAATTGTATTTTTTTTAAGAATTATTTTTAAACAAAATTCATGTAGTGCTCAGTATGCTCACACTGTACAGGTTGTAAAGAACTGTGTGATTACTTTTAATTTTTTTATTGACCTAGATTCAACCTTGACCTCGAAGTTCAAGGCCAAAATATTTTTGTTACGTGCTCTACTGGGCGAGGGTATTTTGACACTTCCTCCCTTTGATACTTTTTCTACAAACAGGAATTTGACCTTCAACTTCGAGATCAAGGTCAAAGGATCTCTCCCCAACCAAGTGTATATTAATTACTAAAGGAATGCATGACAAATATATTTTTTTCAACTCGTACACCCAGTTGTACCCACTGTAATCGATGGCCAATTCACCATAAATCGCCTTAATTTTCGTTCATGGTATGGGATGGGTATCGAGATAAATATGCAGCACGATCCTCCGAATTACCATCGCGATGCCTGCGGGCGATATTTATCCGCGATGAGAAACTGGTCAGCTGGAATTTGCATGATACGAATGGGGGATACGTGGAAGGGGTGGAGGAATATTTTCCGAGGGTGTTTCCGTGAGATTCAAGAAACGCTCTGACCTTTTTAAATGGAGATATGTACCCCTGAATGGTGAGATTACGGGCGTGTATCGAGCTGTGGCCGCCGTGTTTGCCGCCTTGAATGACCGGGATGAAGTCTTTGGACCTGAATTTCCCCACTGACGTAATGTCAGCGACAATATGTCTCCGAGGCTCGTGCTTATTTAAGCTCTGTCACGAACTAGACACCCACGTGGGTATCAGGGACGGGAATCTATAGATAGTATACTGCTCCATCAGCATACAATAGCGTCTTCATCCCTTATGGAATCCCTACAACCGCTACCACAATATGTAAAACAGTGAGGAGGGATGAAACAGGTCAAATACCTGAGAAGCTTGAAAATGAGGAACACTGGGAAGGGAAGCGAGCATGTTTCTGATAAGGCTGAAAAAGATAGTACATGCTCTGGAAGGTAAGCAGGTTCCCTTCCCCTGTACTTTAAGAGGGCGTGTATTCGGTAATTATAAGTGTCACGTATGCTGGAATGCTTCTTCACAGTCTGAGGTAGGTAAGTTTGATTGATGACTACATCGAAGTTAGCGAGGACTTCATTAACATGTTAGAAGGGTTGGCTTTAGATACATTTTTGTATGCCTGTACTAGATGTTGGGGTGATCTAGGACAGGTTTAAAATTATTAATACAGTAGCTTTGGGTTAAACGGGCAACGAAAAGATGCACAAACCTCCAGTAGACTGAAGAAATACTTGACCCACACTTTTCACTAAACTACGCGAGTGTTCCTTCGTTTCCTTTGGAACAACGAGAAAGTCGCTTTAAATAAAAAAGGGGCAAGGTACGTACGCTTTACTGTAAAAATCAACCGAAGCAAAATGAGAGAGTAACAATGCGCTGAAACGAATCACGGGATGGAGATTGCTAGACCTCTGGAAGTGGCGAGTGAAGCAGCAGCCCTACCGCTAAATATTCCGGAAGTATCGAGTGCCCAGGCGAAAGACCAGGCACAGGTGACATACTTTTTACTACTTCACCCACTTACACCAAGCCACGTGGTCCCTTTTGTGAGACCCACCCAAGGACTGGCACAGACCTAACCCACGCCCCAAACGACGCGGCATCGTGAAATATGATAAAGAGGAGAAGCCCTCGAACCCTCGCTCACCGAGCATTTTCAGCACCCTCCTCGACGACCTTCCGGGGTGATGCCTACAGCTGCCACCCTGCTCCCTTCCATGGCTCCTCTTCATCATGTTCGACTTCCTCAGCTTCAGCCCGATAAGCGCGTACAGCACGGTGATCAGGCTCATCGGCACCACGAAGAACAGGAACGTGGAGAGCTCGAAGGAGTGCCGCAGCAGGATCCTCTTCATGGTGCACATCACCATATTAGGATTAAGCGCGTGCTGGATGACGCCGAATTGCAGCGCCTGGGGCAGCGCGAACGACAGGGCCACCAGCCAGATCACCAGTATCAGCTTCACCGCCCTGGACAGCTTGGACATGGTCTGCGAGAGGAACGGATGACAGATGGCCACGTATCTCTCGACAGTGAATGCCGCGATAGTGAGAACGGAGGCGTTCGCGGACGTTTCCGCGGCCAGGCCACGCAGCACGCAGAATCCCTCGCCGAATACGTACGGGTACTTGCACCAGACCAGATAGATCTCGGCCGGCAGGCCGGAGACCAGCAGCAACAGGTCCGACACCGCCAGGCTGAACAGATAATAGTTGGTGGCCGTGTGCATCGACTTGTTGCGCGCTATCACGATGCACGTGCTGATGTTCCCGATGGTGCCCGTCACGAAGATCGACACGTAAATGATGGTCACGGGCACCACGATGTACAGGGGGTCTCTGCGAGGGTAGCCGGCCAGGTACGAGTCCCTCGATTGGTCCCTGTCCCGAGTGCCATTGTGCAGGCTCGCCAGATCCCCAACGTACTCCTGTATGGCGGTGTAGGTGCTGTTCAGCAGGCTGGGGGAGAAGTTTTCTACTTGGTCATCCATCGTGAACGGATCACTCCACGCGCTGTCCAGGCCCCCTGCGGTTAAAGGACATCCTCTACTGATCGATCCTCTTAATTCTTCCTCGCTGGACCCACCGGGCGCTCCCACAGTAGGTTCCCACTTGGACGCATTATTTCCCGCTGCCCACCTTGCTGGACAATCGTTGGACAGGTGAAGAATGAAGGTTCCGGGCGATGGAAGGGTGAACGAGTCCCGTCCATTTAGGGGCCACGGCACTGGCTACCGGTTTCCCTCCGACGGCAACTGGTTCCTCTTTTTTCTCGTTTGTACTTTTCCTTGTGCGACTCAGGCATCGAGGCGGGTCCACGTTGGCCCTCGGCACTCGCGCGAAGGATAGGCACCAGGCACACTTGATGATGGTTAATCACGGGTTTCGACTTTCGTCAGAGCGAAAGTTTGAATCTGCCGCGGGTAAGGCGAACCTGCACCGACTCCGCGCGAACCACGACTGCGGAAGCCTCCGTCGCGACGAACGACGCCGGTCACCGACGCGGCTGCGCACCACCAAGCAGCGGAAGTGTCCCTCGCACCTCGGGCTCTCCTTCGTCGTGGGCATTCTTTCTCGGTTTTTAATCATTCTCGTTTTTTAAATTATGGTTAAATGTTGTTTCTAGGCGAGCAGTCGAACGAGATGTTAGATCAATCACTGTGAACGGGATGACAGTTCATTTCCGACTGGATTGGTACCTTCGCCTCGAAAAAAGCCGATGATGAATGTTTGTTTTGATATTGAAATAAGAGTGACGAGCTGGAATGACGCGATAGAGTCGCTTCGGATCGAATGAAAAATTATTGCTGACGCTTCATTGTTCTTTTCGGTGATTTTGAGTTTGTAGGAAAGGGAGATGGGCGAAATTTTTATTTAAATAGGAACTCTGAATAACGAATAAACGTTAAAAAACTGTTTGTCACGCCAAGAAAAGTTAATTTTTTTATTCGTCGAGTTTTCACTTCAGCGTCAACTAGAGCTTTCAACTTTAACTTCACCTTTATTCGACGTCGAATTAATTTACGCTGAGAACCGGGGAGTCCCCTAATGACGATCCTCGGCGGATCGAATGCGCGCCAGAAACTTATTCGACGTCGAAGAAAGTTTAAGTGAATGTTAAAGTTACCGTTACAGTTAAATTTAAAGTTGAAAACTTTTTCGACGCTGAAGTTAAAGCGCTCGACGAATGAAAAAATTAACTTTTGTCGTCGAATAATCTAAAGTTAAAGTAACTTTTATTCCACCGTTATTTAAATAATTTTTTATTGCCTAACTTTGGTAGGAAAGATCAATTGAGATGGGAAGGTGGTAGTTAATATTATAAATTAGAATCAAGTGTGTTGCATTCAAAATACATTAATTCTTCCTTAAACGATCATTCATACTAAAAGTAACCATGTGTACACGCAACTATTAATATTTGAATTTTTTTAAACGCGAGGTGACACTTGAAATTGATGTACCTACCGCATAAATTCGAGAGTATTGTGTCGAGTATCGATTACCACCTCGAATTCGTCAGCTTTTAGTACGATCCAACAGATGAAGCATTGCTCCCTAACGCCTCGGTCTTCGGGTTGATCCTCTGTAGGGTGCAACGAGTCGAGAAATCTCGGAGGCCAGAAGCTCCCAGGAGGACGTCAGACTACGAATCCTCCATTAGAATTACATTATATACAGTGTTACTACCCTCCACATCCCAGTGAACCCTCGGCGATCATAAACATCCAAGTAGATCTCGAGCGGCCACCTCAGCGACATTAAGTGGCGGTAACCTTTGTCGACATCCCCCTCGACATTATCAAGTCGGGGTTGCGGAGCAGCATATTAAAAATGGATTGTTATCTTCGCGTGCCCACGCGACGAAGGTGAGAACACGAAGAAAATGATTCATAATGGTGTTCGCGTATGCGTACCTCTAGGCTAACAATCTGGTCACGATAAAACGGAGCAATTACGCGGAGATAGGTGGCACCACTGTTCCCGCGGCGATTCTCCGCGATTTCCACGTGTATGATGCAACACACTCTCATGTTTGCATGTAATTGAAGAGTCCTCGTAGAAAACACTGTAAGTGCCAAAAATCGAATTTTTTAGGAGAGAGAAGAAACTTATCTGGCTTCAAATTATTTACGAAATTTTATTTGTTGTGATTGCTAAATAGGCCTAGTTATGCAGAAAGCTACCAACCCTCAATGATCTGAAACTGAGTTATAGTTTAGAGATTTTAACTGTTACAGAAAAGTAGCTTTATTTAAATTGGGTATATTTTATTTCTTGTTGTTGTTGTACAATATTTTTTTTGTATTGGGGTATTTAATAGAGAGTTGTTTAATTGTTATTTTACATTTTCTGTAACTGTTTTTAATTAAGCCTAGAATGGAATTATGGCTTGGTAGTTTTAATCATTGTATAATGTGACAGTTGTTCTATGGGTTAGTAATTTTTTGCGAAACAAAGATCACAAAATCATGGAATCTATACTGCGTTTAACTAATTTTTTGTCATTTTGAGGGTTGGTAGCTTTCTGCATAACTAGGCCCAAATATGCTCAAGTATAGAATAACACAAATGCAACACAAAATTTTCATTGTCATTTTCATTGTCCTTCTCATTTTTCATCTCCAGTTTTTATTTTTCTTTTATATGTACATTTTTGATATATTACAATGTATTTATGTATTTTTATTTTATTATTTAATTAATGCATACACAAAGTGTTATGTACGCTTGTTATGTAATGGATTTAAATCCTTTTATGAATAATAATAATAATAAACAGTTCTATTTGTTGCATTAATATAGTCCGAATTCATGAAAGAAAGAATTGTATTCGTAGAAAAGCCTGTATATGCCACCTCTTAGTTGTAGAGAAAACTGAATGTGCCAATTCATTCATTTAAATTTTCAAACACTGTAAGTGCCACTTCTGTTTGTCCGTAGCTAATTGTCTCTTACATTGTTTTCTACAGAAGTGGCGTTGGACATATCAGCAGTATCACCTTTAGCAGTATTGGTAACTTATTTACAAAAAGAAATTGCATAAAACTCTATACTATAATATTACCATTGGCACATTTTCCGCTTTTTTGTTTTAAAGTTTAGCACTTAGCACTTAGTGTTTCCAACTCTTCAATCAGTATTAATATTCTGCTTCTTCATGTTAGAAGTCTGCTATTAGATCATAGGACGCTAGTTAACGCGTGACTCATTTGCTCGTATAAACGATCAGTGATAATTAATCGTGGCAATCAACATCTGCGTATTCTGAAGCTTGTACACCAAACAGTTATCCAGCTATTCCAGTTCCAATGCGAGGAATGAAATTACAGAATTTTGATCCACTGTAGAGTGAAGGGAAACGTGGAATGGGGTGATATACTAGGGTGCTTTGAAAACTTCGCGGCCTTGACGGCCGCAACGGAGTACTTTACAGATCAGGACGAGAACTTTTACCGGACCGGGATCCTGGCATTACAACAGCGATGGCCCTACTTAATGTAGAGATTCGAGAGGAGGCTAATGTTGAATAATAATGGACAAGAAAATTGTTAATACACTCCTTATCTGTTAGGAAGCGAAGCTTTCAAATCACCCTAGCATTATAGAATGAACATCTTCAAACGAATCCCCGCTTTCCGTTCACGGTTCATCGTTCCTAGCTGGTATCAGTGGCTTTGGACCCGTGAAACGAGACTCTGGAGGATATATCGCGAGCGATGCAACCCCTTCCGCCAGTGCTCGCTTCATTTCGCGCGGGAAACAGCGCCATTCCACCCTCCGCGATCCTTGGGCCACCCGCTTCTTCGTAGTTTTATCTTACTGCTTCCAAAGAGAACAGTGCAGCTCGGTTCGGGGCTCCTGTTCAGAAGTATCGAATTCAGTCCACGCCGTTTAACTCCTCGACAAGGGAGCACTTCGAGGTCTCGAGCTTCTAAATCTTGGGCTTCGAAGTCTCGAGCTACGAGGTATTCCTTCCAGTACTTTCCTTGCAACGAATCAGTTGGCGGATCCTGAATTTCTCGGTGCAAATAAGAGCTGTGTTTATAGAGATTTTGGGGGGGGGGTTCTTGGAGGATGGTGCTGTGATTTGTGGGTGGCTTGGGGTGCCTTAGAAGAGGGCCATGCACGGTGTTCCGTTTTGGACGTGGTTGATGAATGTATTGGAGATTTAGGGAGAGAAATCTGCAGGTAGTAGTGAGAGTGGCGTGTGGGATGCAGTGAGGAGTTCCTCTTCAGAATCATTTCCTTAGAGCAGGGGTGGATTTGTGTATAGGCTAAGTAGGCTGCAGCCTAGGGCGGCAAATTTTCGGGGGCGGCAATTTTGGGGAGCGATAATTTTGAGGGGCAGAAAATTTTGAAGGGCAGCAAATTTTGAGGGGCATCAAATTTTCGGGAGCGGCAAATTTTAGGGGGCGATAATTTCGAGGGGTAGAAAATTTTGAAGGGCAACAAATTTTGGGGAGCGATAATTTCGAGGGGTAGACAATTTTGAAGGGCAGCAAATTTTGAGGGGCAGCAAATTTTCGGGAACGTTAAATTTTGGGGGACATCCAGTTTTGGGGAGCGGCAAATTTTGCGGAGCATCAAATTTTGGGGAAAAATCTTCAAACACAGGGATAACTCACATATGAATAACCATATTTAATTAATTTTGAAATTGTTTCGACTCTTTTCAATTAAAATATTTGATGATATTTCACGGAAAGGGCGGCTGACGCTTGTTAGTCTGGGTGTGCCAAATCTCAAAATTCGCCCCTGCCCTTGAGATTACACGAAGCCTCATACCACCCTTCTTCATCCAGTTAAAAGTCTCTAACATGACCATTCAAGTGTAAATTAACATGGAGAATCCTGTTTCCAGTAATACAGTATTATGGCGACTCATTTCTTACAGACGTCCCAACAGAATCTAAAACTAAGAATCTCCCGCTTTGCTGACGATTTTGTCGAATTCACTGCGTAATACGAAATTTAGAGTGACTTACAGTGGGATGCCCAATATTCGTACTCTATGTCACTTTATAGAATTTATACGTCAATAAACATGAAAAGTTAAACAAATCCCTCAGTATTGTTTCATTCACCAATAAGACACCAAGAAGATCAGCGATATTAACCCGCACATTATTAGTTTACCAATAAGTATTTAACGCTCCTCGATTACAGACATCGTTAAATTCTGAATAGCGATAGGAGACGATCAATTAAGAGTCGAATGCAATAAGGGGACTAGCGCTCGAAAATGGAAAAAATAATTGTCCAAACGCTAAGAAATATTGGAAAATTAAATGTTATTAAACTGAATTTTAAAAAATATAGTGTTGTAAAGCTCGTCACGGCACACATTTTTTCTATTTACAGTTTGTTTATCCAGTCATTACTATTCGAGCTAAAAATTATAAACTAAAAATTTTTCATCGTCCAAAATCATTATTTCTTTAAACATAAATTGCGATAACTTGAGTAAATATTAACGAATCGTTATGAGACTTAAAACATAACTTCAGAAAACTCTAGCGAAGCCGTAAAATGTATGCACAAAACCCTTATGTTAAAAAATGTAATAATATTTAATTAAAAAGTAATACTGGACATAACCCATGTTTTTCAACGTTCGCCGTTAAAAAGTATCGAGGCAATTTTGAGGTACATATAACATGCAGCGACAAAGTTTTTCCTTAATATACAAGGAAGATTTTCACCAATTTTCACACTGATTAATAAATAATTTTAGAAGATATGGCGATATATATAAATTCCGCGCGGCACCAACAGTCAACGCGAGTGCTAAAACTGCTAATTGTAAGTAGCGCATTAATTCGCGGGTTTGGCTGGTCCCATGTACCCAGGATCGGCGTGCGTCTGGAATGTGTAGAGTATTCCATACTTAAGATTTTGCTGTGTGGAATTCCACATTCAGGAATTTGTAAGGCATTTTACCATTTTTTATTCTTTGTTTGCATACTACTGTTTTTTAGGCTGTTGAAATTAAGAGCGTCTGCAGACTTTTTTTAAGAGGCGACGATCTGTTGCTTGTTTGAACCCATTTAGTAGCGCCAATTTACTTAAAAATTTAAAACAGAAATTTAAAAATATTCACTTCTTCAGCATAAACTTAATAAAGATTAGTCTCAAGTCAGGGGGGGGGGGGGGGACCCCAAACAAATTTGATATTTCAATTTGTACTCCCCCCCGCCCCAACTCCACATCCGTGGAAAATTTGCTCCACTTAAATGTGCCGCTGCGTCAAAATGGTTTCCAGTAATCGAAAACCAGCGCAGGAATGATGCTGGTCATCGAGGGGCCCTTTCGGCAAAACCCGGACGTAACCATAATTGGCTACACGTGAATGTATTCATCGGTTTCACACGATCATCGACCGCATTCCTTCTTAAATGCACTTTACGTTCCCTGCTATCCCCTCTGCTCGCTTTACACGGCAAAGAGGCGCTCATTAATAATGTATCGTTCGAGAAAATATTCCCACTGGCCTTCGTCAGTGATAATTGGTCGAGTTTCCTGACCTCGGAACTGGTAAACATCTACAGGACGTCCCATTTATAGCGGCCACCACGTATTCCCCCTTTTTTGGATCATCGAAAGAAACAGTTAAAATACTAAAGATTTCATGGCTGTCTTTCTCAGGGCTGTCGTTATCTCCTGTGGCATGTCTAAGCATTATTAATTCAGAGACAGAGTGTGCTGTTCGTGACAAAACTTGAAACTAGGTCAGCGCCATGTTAGAAGGCAATTATTGTATTTAAGTTCACGAAAAGTGCTGGTACGATTTCAATAACCGAGAACTGGGCGATGTTTGCCAGAATGTCTACGTGGAATGGTTAAAAAATGCTGAAAGAATTATTAAAATACAGTTGGGAGGTTTGCCATCAATTTTAAGGTTAGGGTTCATCGTTTTATCGAGCCTCGAAGCTAGACACCTGTTGGTCCTAGAATATCTGAACTCCCTTCGAGTCGTGATTGCCCGATTTTGCAGACCAGGGAAAGAAAGGAAACTGGGTTTTTATATTAAAAATTAATTAAATTCGCCCGAGTCTGCGGCTCACGCAACCACAGCGTGCATTTCGTTCGAACGAAAGCAATTCCAAGGGAGGTCTACGTTAATCCCCTCGTTCTGGAACGGGCGGTGAAACTTCGATATCCCGTTTACTCTGCATGCAAACCAGTATTTTAAGCTCGATTTTTAAACAAATTGATTCGTTTAATACGGAAACCTGCTACCCTTCATTACGAATATCTTCTTCCCTCTGGGAAGTGAAAAATAATGGCTGCTAAAATCGGGCATCTTCGTTGTGCCTGGTTAAAACGAAGCTTCTGCGTTAAATAGATATAGATAAAATCCTAATAATTTTATTTCTATTCTAATAACTTAATTATTTTAAAGTAAATTAGGGTAAATCTTAATAATTTTATTCCTATCCTAATAACTTAATTATTTTAAAATAAATTAGGGTAAATCTTAATAATTTTATTTCTATCCTAATAACTCAATTATTTTAAAATAAATTAGGGTAAATCTTAATAATTTTATTTCTATTCTAATAACTTAATTATTTTAAAATAAATAAGGATAATTCCTAATAATTTTATTTCTATCCTAATAACTTAATTATTAAAATAAATTAGGGTAAATCCTAATAATTTTATTTCTATCTTAATAATTTAATTATTTTAAAATAAATTAGGGTAAATCGTAATAATTTTATTTTTATCCCAAGTAGTAACTTAATTATTTTAAAATAAATAAGGATAAATCCTAATAATTTTATTTCCATCCTAATAACTTAATTATTTTAAAATAAATTACCTAGGGTAAATCCTAACAATTTTATTTTTATCCTAATAACTTAATTATTTTAAAATAAATTAGGATAAATTCTAATAAATTTCATAGCAATCAGAAAATTCTTTTCTGTAAAATTCCTTGACGAAGAATGACTCATCATCAGGCCAACGAATATTTCCAAAGCACAAGGTCCATTAAACCCCCGTCTAATCGCATTGGAGTCTCCATAAAACAGGACCCACGTTTCTCGACAGGAACCACCGACGAGAGTTCCTACATTTTGCGGCTTTCGGGACAGATCCTTCGGAAGTCCCTCGCAAAGGCAACTTCTCTGCCTTTTACCACCCCATCTCTATGTAAACGAACGTGTCTGCGCGCACAAACTGTCGCACAATGACCGAATATCTTCGGGCCAATTTTTCACGAAACTTTGTGTCATAAAGTCGGACGCTACGAGGTTTAAAAACTTCTCAGACGGCAGGGATATAGGTTCTGGAATTCGCAATCGTGAAAAACGTCCCCCTATCATCCCAGCGAAATATTCTTTCTGAGTAGCCCCGGGAAATAAACTACTAGTACAATTCGATAATCCTTAATTTATTCATTATACCGTTAAACAATCACATTTTTTTTTATACATCTTTGAGAGCAGCCTACGTCTTTCAACTCGATTCGAGAAAATCGACACGCGGACTCGCTTTAAGGAGATCATGGAGGCAAAGAAAACTGTACAAAGGAGAACGTCACCATCGTATAGCTTTCGTTACGGAATTAAATCCGATTCAGTTGCGAGTACGGCGTGATTTCACTGGGGACCACCACCTGGAACAGAAAATTTCAAACATTGGGTACACGCGCGGAGCAATCGATGCCCAGCACGAAAGTGTACGAAGTGGAAACTAATGCACCTGGGATTTAGCCAATCACTGGTAAAATATAGAGAAACGGAATATGTCTGTGAAATACGAGACGCCTGCATTTGTATAAATTCTTAAATCGACAGTGTCGACAATTTTGAAATGTATGAAATAACAGCCAATTCAGACGTGACCTAATTCTAAAGCAGTTTCAATACAACGTAATCTGCATCTACTTTTACCCACTTCGATTATTAAAGCCAAGTAACACAGCACTCGTGGAATTGCTATGAAAAAGGAACAGCGATCGAAGATACTTCAGTAACAAAATGGATGATAACAATCTGCACAGAAAATATATAGAAATTCGTTGAGTCGAGTGATAAACATTAAGAGCGAATATCTCCAATTCGAAAATTTGGATTTTAATGAAACCTCGTGTTGGGGTATGCACGGAGCAGTTTCCTTTTCTATGGAAATTTACTCTGAAGGGGTGAAATCAGCCCTTATTGTAATCGCGGTTTTTTATATGAGCCGGCGATTGTGAAAGTGGGGTGAGTTATTTATTTTTTTGTTTCGAGATATCTAGACTGTTGTGTTTCTCTTCTGCTCTTCTAATGTCGAACTTATCTGTCATTGTAAAATTTTATGAGTAACTTGTAGGAAAATTTGTTTTTAAAATCTTTAAATGTCTCCTAAATTCCAAAAGTGCTCGAACGTAGTTTTCTCGATCTTCAGAACTAAATTCAAACATTTCTCCGAACAAAAGCAATTTTTATTTTCAAATACTTTGCGGCTAACAACTTCGCCATTTTTAATCGACTTCAAAAAGAAAGAGGTTCTCCGTTCGAGGTGTATGTATGTATGTTATGCGTATTATGTTTGTCTGCGAATTTCTCTGTAACTACGGAACAGATTTTCGTGAAACTTATTGCATTTAGTTTGGCTTCAATCAACTTAGGTCATGGAGAAATAATTATCAAAATCGGTCAAGTAGTTTCGAAGTTATATCAAATAAAAAATTAAAAGAACGACTTCAAAAAAAAAATAGCACTGAAAAGTAAAAAATAATTTTTTCCCTTATTTAATCTATGTCTCTCATATTTTTTAAGTCGACACTTCATCATTTGCACTATGTAAATCTGGCGCCGAAAAAATATGAGAGTCGTAGATTAAATAATGGAAAATATTATTTTCTACTTTTTAGTGCATTTTTATCATTTTGAAGTCGGTTTTAATTTTTTTAAAATTTTTTTATTTTTAACTTTTTAGTTTTATATATATATATCGACACAACATGCTGAAGAGATATGCGCTTACGTACATAAGATAACAATAACTAGGTGAAAATAGTCTTTATTATTAACCAGAACTGGCAAAATATTAGGTAAATATTGATGCAGTCTAGGATGGGATCACCGGGGCATCGCCCTCTTTCGAATAAAAAAGAGACCATCAAAATCGGTCCATATGCTGACGAGTTACGCGGGGACAAACATAAAAAAAAAAATACATACGGGTCGGATTTATAACCTCCTGTTTGAAGTCGGTTAATTAAAAGGAAAATGATGTGGAAAGGATTCTGTTTTCAAAAACTAAAGGAAAATAATCTTGAACGGGATAGGAAGTGTTAATACATTCGAAATACCAGTGAATTTTTCAATTTACCTGTAAGTGGTTCGACACGCCGTAGTAAGGGAATACTCCGCCAAGGATGTAGCGGTAGTATCCGTTGTGCCTGATACGATATTCACCCTGTTTGATGTCCTCCGGGACTTGCCACGTAATGGTCACTTGACTCGACCCCAGTACCACGGACGTTCGTTTCCATTCGAATCTGTATCGATGACACAAACGACATTGGTATCATTACACGTCCCCGTCACCTTCACACTTACTGATCGATATTTCGCCGCAACCCATATTAACCCTCGTACAACGAACGCAGGGTCATTTTGATCCAACTCTGACAAAGTCTATCGCGATGTTATATTTGTGTCGGCAATGGCAAAATATAGTATATAATACCTAAATTGCAGTAACATTATGTGTAAAAATCATACAGGAGATACGCCTATTTTATGTACCAAATGTACATAAATAATTTTTTTTTTTTTATGTATTTCTTTATTAATAAATTTTAGTTAATTTGAGAAATTTTAATTATTTAATTCATTTTATATTCAATTTTTTTCGTGAAACCGGTGTACCATAGAAATGTTGCTATGGGTCAAACTGACCCTGCATTCGTCTCACGCGACCATATCCACCATTCGTCTTCCGAGGGTTAAAAACCCCAGCGCAAACTTTCCGCGAAACTTAGCCCCTCCGCCAAGAAAAGCAATTGGAACGTCCCGTTTCATTCCACGGAATTATTCAAATATTTCCATAATTGGATAGATCACTACCGATGAATTCCTCAATATTCCCGTCTACACGCGAGCACCTTACACGACGTTAATCTGAATTGCAAATGAACTGGAAAGCTTCCCGTACTTAGGGTTATTATTATTATCATTATTACTTGGTCTCCCAGTTGGCATCGGTGGCTTCGGGAACCCACACCTCGTCGTCCGTTAATCTCTCGACCGTCAGGAACGTGTTCTCCGTCATCAAGTTGTTACGTGGGTGGCCAGAAATCTGTGAAAAGAAAATGGGAAAATGGTACGAAATAAGACAAAAGCTCCTCGAATGAATATTCGTCGGCACGGAGCGGGTTCCTCCGCTTCAAATATCCTACGGTTGTGTCTGAACACAGGGTGCCTCGAGGTACCGCGACGAATCATTTTCCCCCTTCTTCGAAGCCAGAAAATAAAATTGTTCCTCGCAATCGCATTCTATTAAAAGCAGAAGCACAGGGTCGCAGTAGAGCGAGCGTTTAATTCGAAATTATCCCCGGTTTGGTGGCAAGAATACATCCTCGGGAGTATTAGAACTTTGGGGTGCATTCATCGAAGCAGGATTGGAAATTAATTCCACCGTTGGGGAACTGATTCGTCCTTGGGCGTTTATCGCGCCAACAGTGCATTTCCATTACGTCGCGAAATGTTTAGAAACTGCCGCGTTACGAATAGAAATCGCCCGTTTTGCAGTGGATGACGATCAATGGGGCGCCAACTATTGAAACGCTGTTCCCGAGATGGAATTCCAAGGGTTGCATAACCCTACGCGAGACTCTATCCGCGGTCGATTTTCGGATATCTCCCTTAACACTTTGAGTGGCGTAAGAGTTTAAACAATGCTCCTTCGAATCGGTCAGGCTTTACCAAATGGTCGCTTTTATCGAGAAAGCTTCGTTTATCTCGCTTCGAGCAAACGTTCGGAGACTCTACGACCATACTTTTCTTGTTTCGCAGAAACTATCGAGGTGGAAGCAAGCTAAAAGACCGGGCGCAGGATGCAAATCCCTTCGGCGTGGAAACACGCCGACGCCGGAGGGGGCGTTAGTGCCTTTATACGTCGCGTTGGCGAGGTCATGGACGTGCTTTCGTGTTCGAAATCCGATAAGCTCAGCCGTGTTGGGTTAAAATGAAGGCCACTATGGGACGTCCAATTTGCGTGAAAAGATATCACTGGAAATGTGATTGGACGTAGGGATCTGAAGGGTCAATTGAAGGTCGGACGAACACTTTTTAGGCTCTCATTTTTGGGGGCTGGAACGAGATATTTTGTCTACGAAATTTTAGCAACTGGCGTTGATGAGTCAGTCAGTTAGAACTTGTTTATTTATATATATATATATATATTCTTCTAAATATATTTTCAAGCAATATAAAGCTTTTCACATCCATTGAGCGTGGTGGAAAGCCTCGGGTTAGGGTTGGGTTAGGATTAGATATATATATAATGAGAGCCCCACAAAAATGAGAGCCTAAAAAGTGTTCGTCCGACCTTCAATTTATATATATATATATATATATATATATATATATATATATTTATATATAGATTTGTTTTCACTTGTCGAGGACGTGAGAGTTTGAAAGTTTGAATCTCCTAAAGTAAACTGGTAATACTTCTCGTCGATACTTAAAAAAATTCTAATCAATAGAAACTATTAACTGAGTAGTCAAAGGTACTCGGTTCAAAAATGGCGGATGAGTGTGTTGTGTCCTTGAGGACCCTACAATATCTAATTATTTATCCAGGGAATATTAATTGGAATTGGATCTGTTGCACTTACAAAAACAGCAGTGACGATATCGCCAGGCGAGGCGACTTTCTGAGGCTGCTTGATGCAATCCCCGAAATTTCGGCCCCATTTTGGCGTGTCGTAGAGCACAGGAGTCACAAAGGTGAGCAGATTCTTTTTCCTGAGATCTGGAGGGCTCGGGCCAGGTGGCACTGTCTTTTTCTGAAACAATGCGAAACCCACTGTCACTACAAAGCGTTCTATTATAACAACGGGGGTTTCCATAAATGCGAGCACAGTTCCTGAGAAGTTTCTGTTAACGATGTGTTGGACCTATTTTCAAAATGGTATCAAGTCGATGAAAATTTGTGAGATTATTCTTTCTAATCTTCCTAATGTGCTCCAAAATTTTTAAACGAATTCACTAAACGGTTGCTGAGTTATAACGATTTTAATTGTCACTGATTTTACACGTACTCTTATGGAAAGAGACGATCTTGACAGATAAAACAGCTGAAAAAATGTTTAAGAAATGGTACCAATGTTTTCAATTTTTTTTTATATGTAGTATATGGGTAGATGCAAATAACTGCCGAGTTTTAATTGTTTTCACTACACCGTTTTAAAGAAATAAATTATAACTTGAGAAAATTGTGAATTCAGGGCATTTTCACTGTCAAACGTTTAGCAAATAATACTTGGGAAAGGATTTGTAAAGTGAAAAATACCTTCCTAGGAGTAAAAATAAGACTCCAACTGTCGTTCGAGTTCCTTACATCTAGATTTACTATGCGTAAGACGTAGATATTCAAGTATGTCAAATTTCATATACTTTTGTCTAATATTGTATGTCCGATACATCCTTAAGAGAGAATTCTAGGCAGAACCATTACTTCTAGCCCACAAGATCTTTGATAATATCAAGACATTCATCCACCAGAAGCATAAACTAATATTTATTTCATCTTCAAGTTGTTTAGAACTATATTATTCTATTAATAAAAAATATATAAAAAACAATTTATGTCAAACGATTTTACTAAAAATGCACGGAAAACTAAAAAATAATTCTTTTTTTGTACTACAATTTCGATGGTGATATGTGACTTTAAATAAAATCATAAAAACTCTGAGATTATCTTTTTTCTTTACAATTGATTTGAACAATTCTAGAGATTAACCACAGAGTTTGTATGATTTTATTTAAAGTCACCTATCACCATCGAAATTATAGTACAAGAAAAGAATTATTTTTTAGATTTCAGTGCATTTTTAGTAAAATCGTTTAACATAACATTTTTTTAAATATATTTTCTATTTTCTAGTTTTTAGTGTTTCCGGATTTTTATACATTTCTTTTTATATTTTTTATTTTTGACTTTTTATAAAAAAAAATTGTATTGTTATCCAAACTACACACGCCTGCAAAGTTTCAAGACAATTGGATTAGTGGAAGTGGGTGAAAATTGAGTTGTCTCATTTGAACCATACACCAAACATACAGAGGATCGAAGCTAACAATAAGTAAAATCAGTTAAAAATGACATCTTATTCAAATACACCAGAATTACTTGAAAGAATAAAATTTGGACCTCCCGCAACGTCTCTACAGAATATTTTTAGGAAACACTGAAATATTTAAAAAAGAAACCTAATTACACAAACACATATGTGTGGGATCAGGAACTCCCATAAGAGGGAGCTCGGAATAAGAGACCTCGGAGGATCGACTTCGGTGGAGTTGGTTAGGCGGCTGCCCAGTACGCAGAGGATCCGCAAGATCGCGTGTTCGAATCCCGTCGCCCGGAGGTATTTTTTCCGTGGCTCCCGAACACAGGAATTACGAAACCCATTCCTACATATGTATAACGAAGAAAAATATTCTTTATACTCACAAGAATAGCAGCTGTCACCAGTTCCTGGTATATTTTCAAATATATGCTGAGCGTGTATGGCCCGTAAATCGTCGACGCGCCTTCGTACCTCTGAATCTGCGAAATGGGCAATTGGAGACTGTAAGTGAAAATAAACTTCTCCCACGAATTATACTCGAGGACTTTCAAGGAGTTGAAGGGACAGGGGTGGGCTGCTGCTATTAATTTCCAAAAGGCAGAGAACAACAACAACTGGAATCCGCCGCGAGTAAGAACATAAAGAGTAAATCTACGATCTTCTTACTTACCTGATATTCCTCCGGCGTGGCGATGTAATCGGTGTAAGTGTTGCAAAGACCGGCGACTATAACGGACGTTTCGTCGTCGGACACGTCGTTCATGACCGTTTTGATAGCCTCTCGCAATCTTCTTCCGGACATTGTTGTGAACTCCCCAGGTACACCAGCGATCACAACGTTCCCGATCACAGCCACCTGCGTCGACACAGTCCTCGGCTGCCATTCGTACGGCAGGTACATCTGTGAAACCCACCCAGATACACTTCCGTTGGAACCATGTAACTCCGAAAGAAACCCACACAATTCTCACAAGGAATGTTCTGTAACTCGAAAATCCAAAGAAATTGTGGGTCTTCGTATTATCGTGGATATCTGCGAAACCGTAAAAGATATAAAAAAAAAGTTTAAACCAAAGTTTCATGGATTACGATATCCTACAATATAGCGATAAAGAATTTTTGAAAAAAATTAATTTTTTCAAAATTTATCCCCACCGCTCTTTTTTTCGAAAATTCTTTGTCGCCATATTGTAGGATATCGAAAACCATACAACTTTGAAATTAACTATTTTTCGATATCTGTTACGGTTTCGCAGATATCCACGATAATATGAAAACCCACAATTTCTTTTAGCGGGTGTTTTCACCCCCAGGACCGTTTCATTGCCGAAACAGAAAATGGTTACGTTAATAGCATCGATTGAACTACGTTTCTGTAAAGTTTCAAATTTTTTTGAATTTCCGAGTTGCCGAACGTTCCTTGTCAGCTTTATTGAAGTGGTTGGCGAGGGGTGGAACTTACGCGTCCAGTGGCAAGCAAAATCGGCTTAGCGCCGTGGCACTTGACATCGTCACTCGTCGGAACCGCTAATAAATTTCTAACAGCGTTCCACAGGGGATTCGCCGTGGTAGTGCCTTGCTCGAACGCGAACGAACCAGGCCCATCGGTCGTTCCCGCGGCGAAACTGTAGCCCATCGCGGGCACACAGCCGCGAACCTGTTACATCGTAAGGAAAATCGATGAAGAACAGTGCCGGAGATCCGTTTATACAACGGGGAATTACATTGAGCCACGAAGAGCGATTTCGCCGATTATTTATTAACACATCGAGTGGCACAAACTACTGGAAAAGGACGCTTAAAATCGAGTAACCGCCTCTATTGGAAAATTTTGTCTAAAGAGTAGAAAGCGAACTCTTTACTTGGTTTTGTACAAAGTAAACTTTCTGGGACTCGAAACAATGTTACCGATACTTTCCAGAAAGTATCGTCGTAAAACGTCCCTCGGTGTGGAAACATGCGGACGTCATAGGAAATGTTAAGACTCTTAAGAGGTCTCCTTAATTTGACGCACTGAAACTAAGGCATATTTTGGAGAATTTTTTAAAAGAAAAGTATTGAGTATTATAATTCCCAACTTTGTACGAATATTAATTAACATTCGAAGAACCATAACAACCACACTCATATAGATTAATAAAAATTTTGCCGTTTTTGTTTCAGACAGCTTCAGCAACAAACTTTTTTTCAAACCCCTCTTACTACTACCACTATAACTTTGAACGACATTATTATTATTGCATAAAAAAGTTTGAATACATTCTCCGAATGTCAATTTATAAACGTATAAAGTCGGGAATTATAATACTCCCGACTTTTCTTTTAAAAAATTCCTCCAAACGTGCCTTATTTTTCAGAGCGTCAAACTAGGGATGACCATTAAGGGAAAAGAGGCGAATGTTTGTGAATTTTTTTTGAAAAAGCGGAAGCATATATTTTTACAGAACTTGTTGCACTTAAAAGAGCAATGTTTAAAGAACATTTGGTAATTTTTTTGTAGAAAAATATTTACGTTTATAATAAAATTGCAACCGACATCCAAGAAGTCGCAAAAATCACGCGAAAAAATCAGGATTTCAATTTTAAATAGCCGCCATTTGATTTTAAATTAAAATTTCGGAAATTCCTTCCGCGAATCAGAGGATACATTAATATACTAACGAAATCTTTTTTGTTTCTTGATTTTAGATAATCTGGTTCCGAATGGCAGTGCTCACCCCAAAACAACTTTTTAAAAAGGCTTCTTGGATGTCGCTTGTAATTTTATTAAAAACGTAAATAGTTTTCTACAAAAAAATTACCAAATATTCTTTAAATGTTGCTTTTTAAAGTGCAGAAAGTTCTGTGAAAATATATGCTTCCGCTTTTTCACAAAAAAATCACAAACATTCACCTCTTTTCGGCCTCCTGACTAGGTATAACCCCTTAAGTATTCAACGAAGCCTTAAAGAAGATTATTTTGAGCAGCAGGCTTTAGGTAGGAAGATCAAATGTTTGTTTGCGATTGGTTAGAATCGTCCAACGGGAACTAAATTTTGATTAAATTCGGTTACGTCTACTCTCAAGTTCCATTAGGCTCCCGTAAATATGAATTAAGCCTCAGCTATGTTTTTATGTTCACTTATACATCTCTGGTGGGCGGGCAAACGCGAATATAATTCAGAATTATTAGTTTCACAGGAAGACACTTAGAATATTTAACGTGTTACGTAAGATCATGTGTTAAATTTTGGGCGTGAAAGTTTATAACATATATGTACAGTAGCGGACAAAAAAATTACCACTTTTCGATATGTTTTATTTTTGTCATTCTTCAGCATCAACTTGGAACTGTAGTATGTGTTTAATATACATATTCTAATGAGGACGTTAAAGCTGTATAAAACCCAGTTAACGTTGAATTTATTTAACTAACAACCAACAGCTTTATATGGCATTGAACGGGACAGCACATTTTTGGAACCGACAAAGTAGTTATATGTGCACTTTTGATAACTCTTTAGAATGTCCTAAAAGCAAAAGGTGCCCCCACAAAATATCACATTTTTTATTACTTTCCAAAAGCGGTAACATTTTGTCGGCTTCAAAACTGTGTTGATATGTTTAATGTTGTGTTATCGCGTTTTTTGTTTGTTAGTTAAAGAAATTCAACTTTAACTGGGTTTTATACAGCTTTTAATTCTCTTTCAAAATATGTATATTGGACACCTGCCGCAGTTTTGAGTTAATGTTAAAAAGTAATAAAAGTAGAGTGGACAAAAAATGGTAACTTTTCTGTCCGCTACCGTATGTTAAAAGAAACTTTTATTTTTAACATCGGTTCACAAGAAAGAAACTGTTTAATAGGGCGGTCCTTATTTTTCAACTTTAAAATTTGTATTGTCTGACCCCCTTAAAATCTTCTATTCGACAAAAAAAATCTTCGTGTTTTTTATTTGTATATTTTGATATATAAAGGTCGCTCAAGGACTTTATATTTCGCATGTACCACAATTTTGGCAACTGCGACTTTCCATATTTGTCACTTGTCAATTTTAATGTAACGGGGCCCATATTTATATATCAGAATCCGAAACCATGCTTTTATCTATGCGTTTAACAACCTGAATAGAATGTACGTCAAAGTTTGCATCTGCATCTGATTCGAGAGTTGCTGATGAGAGAAATTTAAATGTGCATATAAAGCCTTATGCTACAACACAATACAGTAGACACTCGTTATAAACCCGTTTCGTCTATGCGATGTGTGCCCGAATTTTAATGTTATACCCTCACTTAAAAGTTAATAAAATTATTTTGTTCTTATTGCAAAAATTTCTATCAATTTATACCAAAATAGTAATATTTTATTGCCATCGAGCGACCTGTAATCCTTAATATATTTTCCCAAAATTTAGACGAAATTCTTTTAAACTATTTGGAAGCTTCTGAGAGGGTCAGAAGAAAATTTTAAAAACTTTGATTTTTTACCATACATATAAGAACCACACTACTGTTTAACCCTCATCCGCCCCTCAGTTTCCCCAACTTAATTTGTCCCTTGGTGTCACTTGTCAAATTGACACAATGGTAAAAAATCAATATAACGAAAAGAAAAATAGCTGACTTCGTAAATTCTTTTATCGAAAATAAAGAAATGAAATCTCTGAATATTCCATTGTTCACATCGTTCACAAATAATATAGCAATGTGCAGGGCATACAGCTTCTCTACATTTATCGCAACATGCACTGTGTAGATTTGCGTTCCTGTCAAATTGACACAAGGGACGAATGAGATTTAACCTTGATGTAAAATTTGACTTGTAATCATTTGCCCGTCACCATAAACACGTCCATCAAAGTAATGCGAGTAAAAGAATCGTGATTACCGTTTCAGTCGTCCGCGTGGTCTCGTTGTAGTACTCGGCCGTCTGGTTCGGCATGTCCACGTAGCTATGCACCACGAGAAGGGGGCCGATCACTTCCTTGGCGTTGCCATCCTGCCAGAGCCTCTGCAATCGCCATGCAACGGAACGCGAATATAGAATCGTGATGCAGCGGGATACAGCGTAAGAACGCGCGTGTAGGTACATACGCGGGACGGCCACGCACGAAACGCGTCCGCCACGCTCGGCTAGAAACCGTTCCTCCGTGTTTCAGCTTTATGATGCTAATACCTCCTCTCGAAACCCTGGCGGGGCCATCGCCGGCCGCGTCACGGTTGGAGAGCATGCAAATGTATGTTAATTATCGGGCTCTTGCGTCCGCGATTGTTCAGGGAAAGTGACTTTCAAGGGGGATGTTAGAAATATTAAGAAGCGCTCGGGTTAATTTCGCCCTCCCCATCGTCGACCACTTTCGGGACGATATTCCAGCGAACTTGCAAACTCTCAGACAGCGGCGGAGCCGGGGATGCTTACCGAGTTAAACTTTCGAGTCTCCGAAAGGAAATCTGTAGGTAGACCGAAAGATGAACGCGACCTCGAGGTTCAAACTTTGTTTGCAATTTTTTCATTCGTCTGTCCAAGAAAGTTTCCAAGGTTTACTTCGACCTTGGAAGCTTTCGAGTCCTCTTCTGTTTCCCAATGGCATCGCAGAACTGCCAAGGTGCGAGATTTCGGTTCAAGTGTCAGAAGTTTAAGACACCCTCTGGAACGTCCGCACGTACGTGCTCGCTGTCCCTGGGTTTATCACGGGTAGCGAGAAATGATTTGGGATTTCAGGGATATAGTCTCTTTCGCAATGAAATGAAGTGGGGATGATTCGTGAGCAGGTGCCTACGTAAAGAATGTCCAATGCAATGTTTTCGTCAGTGCACTCGTTTTTTTTAGAGAAACCATCTCGAAATGCTAGCCATAAACCTCAAGCTTAATTTCATCCAAAACAGTATCGCCTTCGAAAAAAGTGACTGCATAATATTTTTTCATTTCTGACCACAGAATATTGCTTTCGGTTCGGTTCTATCAACAGTGACGCTTTGAAAAAAAAACGGTTTTCGAATTCTTACAAAAATAAAAAATAATTAAAACTGTAAAAAATATTTATATTCATTTCAAAATTGTTCAATTCATTTAATATGGAATTACAAAAATATAAGAAAATAAAATATACTCCATACAAAATCAGTTTAAAAAAACCCTAAAAAACTAAAATCCATTCAAAATATAGATTATAAATCTTTCTCATAAAGGTTAGTTTTACAGTAAAATTTTACTACAATATGCTTGTGCCCGAAGCGATTTAAAGCCAAAATGTTAACGTTTTTAATTAAATAATTAATTCATTTTTACATATCGCTCATTTGCTGTAACAACAACACAACTTGAAATTTGCAGTTTTTGAGTTATTAGTATAGAAAAAGCGGTTGCTGTCTACCAAAACTTTTGAACCCGTTTCCCCAAAAATCGTGAATTTTGAGTTATGTCGTTGTTGCAGCAAATCAGCGATATTACCTAATTCTAGTATCTAAAACCGGTTTTTTAAATTTAAAAACTGGTTTTCGAATTTTTGCAAATTCACCCCCCCCCCCCCCCCCCCGCCAAAAACGGTTTTTAAAAACCGACAAACCCCAGCCGCAATTTCACACATCGCGCATTTTACACAAGTTTCCTCGCAGCGAAACCCTTCGTCGCTCTCGAAAAATTCTATTCTAATTACAACTACTTAAAAAAAATTATATATTAGAAATAAAATCAAAACTAATACAATTGGAATATCCTTTAAAAATATAAGATTTAAATCAGCTATACTACCAGTTTATTTAAAACATAAATTTTGTAAATTTGAAGTAAATTTTTTATTTTATAGCTAATGATAAATTTACAAAAAATTAATTATTAATAGCTTTAATCTCCAAAGTTTACGTTTGTATGTTATGTTATGCTAAATAATGTTTTTTATAGATTAGACCAACAGATACAGGTTTTACTGCAATGCTCCGTTATTGCTGAGTCCTTTACGAGTATTTAAAAAAAAAATTATTGAAATCGGTCAAGACCTGCGCTGTCGAGCGATTTTTATCCAAAATCGCACACTGCGCGGCAGTCGAGTAATCACGAACACCAAGGGTTTTGCTTTTTCATTATAAACTTGATTTTTATTATAATTTTTCCAAAATTCGTCACAGTACTTTATAGATGAATAGTTTAAGTATGTTTGCGAATAATAAACAAATTCATTTCTCACATACTTTTCGTTTTGTTTGCTTTTTTGCTTAGGTGTTCGCAATTACCGCACTTTCCCTTACATCTAGCAATCTTAATATATAAACTAGAAAGTGTTTGTGTGTTTGTCTATCGCCCTAAAAACTTTCGAACGGTAACCGCTGGGGTTGCGAAATGTGCCTCAGCTCATTATGCGTAGCTAATCCAGATGAATGTGACTATTCCCACAAATTTTTTTTTTATAAAATTAGAATTTAAATTTCCGAATTTAAATTGAATAAGCCGTGATGTTACTACTGTATTTCCTCCTTCGCACAGGTAAAATCTTGAAGCTTCCTCGACTCGTTTTCTCCAACGCGGAGGAATTTCGAATAGCTAGTCGTCTTTCCCAGTTAACCGGTTAATAAAACTACCTTGGTCCAGTGTTCTTGACCGCGCTCACGTAATCTAGGACCGTTCGTTTGGCCTCGCGAGCACTGCCACGTTTCTACGTGCGCGACCGAGGGAAAGTGTCGGGAGGTAGGGTTGCGTGTGCACGAAGATGACGATCTCCGGCGGTAAACGACGCAGCGTGCAATGAAGCCGAAGGATACAGTCGCTTTAACTGACAGAGGGTGAAACGGCGATAAAACACGAAGGTTGGAGGTTGAGTAGAAGGGTTTAGGGCAGGGGTGGCGAACCTATGGCACGCGTGACAGATTTGGCACGTACGAAAATTTAGCTGGAGCATCAATCATTTATAGGTGATATCATTAATATTTGTATATTAATCTAAAATAATTAATTATATGCTTAGATATACTAAAATATTTTTTGCCACCTTTTACTATACGACAATGTGTGTGTCAAGTTATGAAATTCTATGTTAATTTTTAAACTTGCCTCAACAAAATTCAGCAATGATTAATTTTCTATTAATTTTTTACCCTGTTAACAACTGCCCCGCACGTTGGAACGGAAAGTCTAATTTATATCGCAGTGAAGCAATTTGATAAAATATGTTGTACAAATTTCTGGCACGTGAAGATGCAAAGGTTCGCCACCCCTGGTTTAGGGTAATCGTAGGGGACGTAGAAGGAGTGGGAAGTGTGATCTTAGAGGGGAGAAGAAGACAGTGGCGCTGGGCAGCGAGCGACACAGTAGTATAAAATTAAATTAGGCTGACACAGGGGATGGCGCCTGGATACGGTTACAAAACGATTCGGCTTCGATACTAATTGATTGGTGGAACTTTGACGTTAGGTTAAATATTATTATGTAAGACATTTACCAACGTACCTTTTATTCTAATTTTATTTTAAATCTTCATTGAAAGTCGGGATTTTTCTTTTAAGTTAAGGGGTTATACCTAGTCAGGAAGCCAAAAAGAAGCGAATAATTGTGATTTTTTGTGAAAAAGCGGAAGCATATATTATTACAGAACTTGTTGCACTTAAAAGAGCAACATTTAATGAACACTTGGTAATTTTTTTGTAGAAAAATATTTACGTTTATAATAAAAATATAACGACATCCAAGAAGCCTTTTTGATAACGGTGAGCAAGATATATAAAAAATTACTGCACCAATCTTTCTGAAATTTTGTGGGCTTATTGTAGATATAAAAATCTAGTGGTTGATCGAAGGATTTTTTTTTCAATATATACTTTCGATTTTATGAACGAAAAACGGCCATTTTTTTTTTGCAAAAATCGGAACCTTAAATTTAAACAGCCGCATTTTGCTTTAACTTAATATTTCGGAAATTCCATCGATTAATCAGAGGATAAACTGATATACTAATGAAATCTGTTTGGTTTTTGGATTTTAGATAACCTGATTCCGAATGGCAGTGCCCACCGCAAAACTACTTTTCAAAAACTGCTTATCAGACATCGGTTGTAACTTTCCTATAAATGAATTCTTTTACACGAAAATATTATTGAATATTCCTCAACTGTTACTGTTTTAAATGCAAAAAGTTCTGTACCAATATATGCTTATACTTTTTTAAAAAAAATTCTCAAATATTCGCTTTATTTCGGCCTCCTGATTAGGTATAACTCCTTAATGGACATTTCTTGGCTGTCTGTTGTCGGTTCAATTTTGGGGTCTGACTCCTAAAGCTGAACTTGCAACTAAGCAAGGGGATCAATCAATTCGCTCAATATAGGGGAAGCTTATAAATTCATGAATACCTCCGGGGCAAGCGTCAAAATACCGACAGTTGATCGAGATACTTCAGGAACAGTGGGGCAAGATTAATTTAGCCTGTTGACGAGATAATACGTTCGGCCCTCGAGTTCTGCACCGAGGAATTTGGAGTTAATTAAATTTGGCCTGCGGGTGACGGGTATGCGCATCGATTCTTAGTGATACGAAGCATCGAATGTTCGGTTTTTCCATACTACTGAGTTGAGAGATGTATTGTTTTCATAATTTATACCATTATATAAAAATGTTTGAAAGCGCAAAACTCAAAAACTACTGAACCGATTTCGGTGAACCATATACCAGAAGAATCTTTGTTCTAGTGGGTCTGGTATAGGCTGAAGAATAGTTCCAAAATTCACGTGCAGAGGGCGCTACACTTACTTTTAAAATTAAATGTTAAATTAAATTGGAACGGAAAGTCTAATTTATATCGCAGTGAAGC
This sequence comes from Andrena camellia, assembly GCA_029448645.1. Taxonomy (NCBI): domain Eukaryota; kingdom Metazoa; phylum Arthropoda; class Insecta; order Hymenoptera; family Andrenidae; genus Andrena; species Andrena camellia. The sequence goes on along the minus strand of CM055678.1, from coordinate 30,661,406 downwards.
AAGGGTATTTTGCTAAATAATTTGTGATTAAATTTATAGTACTATAAGGTGAATTTGAGGCAGCATGTGTTGCATCTAAATGTTTAACAAGAAATTGGCATAACGTAGATTTAATCTTATACTATAAAGCAGGAAGCTTATATCTTTATGTGTTTGTCTGTCGCCTAAAAACTTTCGAACGGTAAACTCTGGGATGACGAAATGTACCTCAGCTCATTATGCCTGGCTAATCCGGATTAATGTGACTATTTTCACACAAAAAAACAGAATCTCAACCAAGATTTCACGAGAAAGTACACAGGGTGGCCAAATTATTATACTCAAAACATTTTCGTCAATTTTTGGGATCATTTTAAAATGGATTTAATACGATTAAAAAAATCTTAAATTGGCAACTAAAGGTTCTGAAAGGAAATTTTCTTAGCTTTCCAAAACACTCGTGAAAATTTGTCTACGATCATGAGTTCGCAAGTTATAGGTGTTCAAAGTGAAAAGTACCATTTTTGCTTTGATCGCGAATAACTCGGTCAATAAAAATCATACAACAAAACCAAAAAAAAAAAAAACGAAATTAAAGGGAAATGTGTGCTCTATAAAAACCCTTCGTTGGATTTATCGGAAAAAAAATTTTTAGCCTTCAAACTAAGCAAAAATTTCTAATACTTCGTTTCCTGCGCTTCATCCTGATAAAACAGTATCATAACGAACGAAAAGAAAAATTGAGTCCTTGATTCAAAAACTAAGATATTTACCCCTCCGAAAAATCAATTATGAAAAAATCTAAGTTTACTAGCGGTAAATTAATAATTAAATTTATATGGAAAATGTGTTTTTTTTTAAACTATATAAATTAAGAAATATAAATCTTAGAAACTTCAAGCGTTGAAATGCATCTTTAAAATATTATTTACGACCGTTTTTCGCACAGATGCAGCCATTTCATCGCTGAAACTTACAAAATTTGGCCACCCACTGTAACTCTACCTTGAATCTAACCAGAACCAAATCCACTCCAGAAGCCACGTAATAAGCACCCCATATTAATTTAAAATTGATCTCAACTACTTAGAAACTTAAATAGCCTCGTTATCAAAATGGTTATTACCTAGCAAGCACCCAACATTTTACGTTAGGTACCTACTCAACGAAAATGAATCGTCATCGTGCCTGGAGCCGTGTCTGCCCGGCTCAGCACGCTGCATGGAGATCAGGCGTAACGGTAAATGGTTCAATGTCGATCGGCGGAAGGATTAAATCATTCCGCCAGCAATAACTGTAACGCGTGTGAACGTAGAAACGCGTCTGCTCCCACTTCATTGCGGATGCACATAATTAACAGCAACCTTATGACGAAAACGCAATCAGGAGGCCCTGCGTACTTCGGTGGTTGCTGTAACAAGACTGCTACCGGATGTCTAGGATCGAAAATAATCGTGCGCGACTAACAATAAAATTATTCATTTGGATCGTGCCTGCGTCGTTCATTATTAATTCCGTGGTTCTCGAACATGAAATTCATCAGCGCCCGTTGCAATTATTGACCAGCCGCGTCGTCGAAATTAAATTGAAATTCCAAATCCCATTACGACCCTCCACCGCGCTCGAAAATATACACGCGCACAATCTGCAATTTTTCTGCCGCGAAGAGACTGAATGAAATATCAGTATTTTTCACTGATGTCCTCCATTGAATATTGAATAACGTGGAATATAAGTCTCCTCGTTTCGAGCCCTGAAAAGTTACTCCGGGGGCAACAGGTACCGGCTCGAGGCCTTTCGCTCTCGCGGGACGTGTGAGAACTTCTTGGAGCGGCGTGATTCACGAGGTTTTTAGAAGAAAAAAAGGAAGGCTGCTCGAGGAAGAAACGACTATGTCCTTGCGATCCACGAGAGTGAATCGTGCCTCGTGATTCGCCGGGTCCGGAGGGTGTGGCGTTTTCTGGGAAGAATCGTGGAAGTAACCTGCGATCCAACCTCGGCTCGGTTGCACTTTCCCACTAGACGCCGGATCGACTATCGACACGGTGCTTTCCATCGGCTGTATCGCGTGACATCGGGCTGGTACATGGTGCAAGGGACGTCGTCATGTTCTTCCATTTGCCACAGTGCCATTCTTTTTTATATCTGAATACCGCGATACTACTTTTGCCCAGTTTAGAAACTTATAACGTGGAGGTGGGGAGGTTAGATTTGCTTCAAATTTTGAAGCTTATAATAGCTGGGAGTTACTCAAGAATTTTCTAGAAAATCGAGTTCAAAGTTTCATCTTTTTGGGATATTGTTTTTAGTAATCTTAGGGCTGGATTGGGCTGCCACCCTTTCGGGTTTTCTTAGACTCAATGAAAATACATAGATGCGTTACTAATCGATGAATGTTACTATAGATACTAAACCAGAAGACGTTTTTCAAATTTGACACCCAGTTCAATCTGTCAGGAATCTGCAGGAGCTCTGCCAATCGTGTCTACAGTAGCCACAACTATCTTTCTCTAATTGTGAAGGAATTCGCAGCAAAGTGAAAATTCAAATGGACCATAAAATACATGTGCCAATATCTCCTTTCCATACCGGCACACTCGACATCTAAATTTCAATCCTTCTTCGCCTATATTTCTACTCACTATTATAATTCTCTTTCACCTGATATTCGAGGGCTAAATTTGTTTCCTGATTTTAAATGTAAAGCTCGACGATATATATTTCTACATTATTTCTAAAATACATTATATCCTCAAATGGACCATAAAATACATGTGCCAATATCTCCTTTCCATACCGGCACACTCGACATCTAAATTTCAATCCTTCTTCGCCTATATTTCTACTCACTATTATAATTCTCTTTCACCTGATATTCGAGGGCTAAATTTGTTTCCTGATTTTAAATGTAAAGCTCGACGATATATATTTCTACATTATTCCTAAGTCACTTCTATATTCCTTCTTTTCCTTGTCTCGTCCTTGTCCGTCCATCTACGTTTATGCTTTTCTATCCTAATGCGCAATAATAATCTTTTCTCTTAATAATTTTTCTCTTTCTGTTTTTACTTTTCTTTCCTAGTTTTAGTTTCAGTTTCAGTTATTTAGCCTTTTGCTTCGCTATTCTTTATGTATGCTATTTACTGCTCTTTGTATGTTTCCAAGTAATAAAGACGAATAATAATAATAATATTATTTAACACAACCGTTGACCGGTAATATTATGCAAAAACTAACCCGTGCCACCGGCCATTTTTCCACGATTGGATATTAAAAACAATTAGCCCTTCGTGGTCACACCTTCTTATAATCACAAATTGGTCACATGGGGTTCACTACACCCCAGCGTCCTTTTTGAGTTACCATTTTCGTATTTTTGAATCCTTTAACTTTTCAGTGATAATTGTACATTCGTAATACTCGTACAATCATGCTCTAATAGTATTTTTCTAGGAATGTAGAATTTAATATGATGAAATTTGTAGTTGAAGAAATAGTTGTGGAAAAAGACCCATTTTTTGCTTAACCCTTCGTTGACACACCTCTTGTTTCGATCAATTTTTACATACCCGGGTGGCTCACACCCAGAACAATTTTTGAACGACTGCCCATTCCCATCTGAAGAATCCAATCGTTATGAAAAAAAATATGGGTCATTTTCAAGGTCTCTAGAATGTATTTCAGTAGATTTTTTATTGAAATTTTATCACAGTTTTGGTGGAAAAATTCTAGATTACCATACGTCGAAAAAAAAAACGAAGAAAATCATCAAAAAATTGTAACTTTTATAAATTTCAATATTAGAAGCTAAAAATCTACAGAGTTGTTATTCAGATATAATATTTCGAGAGAAAAAAGTAGTTTATAAGTCGGCTTTGGAGAAAAGATATTTATTTTGCATATAGAAGGTACGCAGCGTCAAAATCAGCTTACCTGTGGCTCACACCTGGCGTGTCAACGATGGGTTAAAAATCACCAAATGTTTAAATTCTAATATTAAGACCCAAAGATTTACCGAAATATTATCAAGTACATTTACATCTACAAGAAACTGGGCTGGGGTGCGATACACTCCGTGTGACCACGAAGGGTTAATATTAATTAATCTGTCACCGGTCAAAAACGTTTGTGCATGAAAACATGAGTGAACTCGTGACCCTTCAGCAACGCGTTAAAACACACATATGCCTTTAGTCTTCGTCTTTTGGTGTTACAGATCCAGTAGCCTCGAGTTTCCTAATTTCCCATCCCAATAATCCCTGAATCTTCTTCAACAGGCATTAATTCATAACAAAACGCCGGGGCGTCCAGATCCCGCGACGTGCACGACGTTAACCGACGAGATTTTCATTGCGCGGAAGCAGAATCGTGTCTCGCGCGATTCGAGATAAGCCGCATAATGAGGCGAGATAGTACGGCGATTGCAAAGTCCTGCCTCAACAGAGACGTGGGAACAGGAACGTGTAAACACGTGGATCACCGTGCAGCCTGGGCTCGTTCCATTTTTTTCCTCCCCCTCCACACCTCCTTCGTTGACTTTTCGTGCGCGCACACACCTCCCCTTTGGTTCCCTGTGTCCCTGTGTTCCCTCCGCGCCGACAACGCCCCTGAGCGCTGATCGACCCTTGCACAAGCGGCGATGTTCTGCCTTCGTGGGACCAAATTGCTGGCAATTAAACGCAACCGCTCGATCCCCGGGGGATTCACGGCCTGATGCTGCGCTCGGGCTGCTCGGGGGCGTCGAAATTTGAAAACCGAGAGATCGCGGAATGAAATAGCGGAGGATTCAAGCGTGGACGTGTTTGAATAAAAAAAATGGCACTTTTGGTCGTCATTGAAGATTCTTACTTTTATGGATCTCGTTTTCTTTCTCTGTTCTCCATTTTCTGAGTTCCACAGCGGCAGATGGAACGCGAGTCAGCTGAACGTAGGGGAGACCGGGGCAAAGTGAGACGAAAAAAGTTTGAAGTCGAATAAAATTTTTCTCTTTGAATAAAAATGTGTGGAAATAGATTTATAATATAATTTGAACATTATTATTGATAAATGACGAATAGCAATACTTAAAATAAACATAAGTATATTAAAATTCTACTTGAAAAGAAAATGCCAAAACTGACCACTTCACCCCATATATGGGGTAAAGTGAGGTGCAACAAAAGAAGAATTTTAATTAAGGATATAGGTAAATATTAACCCCTTGCGTTGGAATGACGTGTGTAGCACAGCAGCTTCTGGCTTTTTTGCACCGTGGTTGTCAAAAACTGTGGCGGATTTTTCATTTTTTGAGGTTAGATTCTGTTCCATCACGCCGCGTGGTTTTCTAGACAGCTGGCAGGTTAGGATATTGCGCATATCACTTGCGCATTGGTTCTTAGCAGCCATTTGCAGCTCAGCTTACCCCGGCCACTTTACCCCGAATGCGTACTCAGTGGAAAATGAATTATTTAATAATGCTAGGATTAATGTTTTCTCAAACGCGTGTACGTGTATGTTTATAAGCTTGTTATAAGCACGCAGAAAAAATTTGGAGTTAAAATAACACATTTAAGACTCATTTATCCAAAAAGCTAAATTGAAAAGAAACCCAATTGGAAGTCTCTAAAACTTCATTTTTAATTTTTTAAATGAATTTCCATTTTTTGATATCCGAATGTGCATAATTATCATTGTGGTATTACACACATTTATTACGTCACCAAAATTTGTAAATATATTCTATTGTTAAAGAATAAATTATGAAAGCTCATTTTACCCCGAGGTTCACTTTGCCCCGGTCTCCCCTAATTGCAGGGATGGACTGTTGAGTTACTTTCCATTTTTTGGAATTTTTATTCCGAGGTTACGTGGACGGGAGATTCGTAGCTTTAATCGGATTGCGTATTTTTGCGAAAGGAATGATTTTCTTTATGATGGGGATTATTAAAGGGGACCAAAGGAAGAAGTAACCTTTGTAGCTCCCAGAACGTCCACTTCCCCTTACCTAGCGGAACCAACCGACTGGCAACAGTCGAATTCAAGGGTTCCAGCCAATGAATCAGCCGGATGTTGCCGGAATCGCTAATCCTGGCTGGCCACGGGATTGCTCGTAAATTCGGCGTTGCAAAATCGGATTATTGGAGTAAGCTAACCGGCGTGGCGGCTCCGCCGCGACGCAATTTGCGCAACTATGGCCCCCTTTCGCCATCCTTTCGTTTGCGTAACTCTTCAATTATCTTTTAATTAGATGCGAGAGGAACGTGCGTAACAATGTCCACTTTCCAGACATTAGAAATCGCCGGTTTCGATTGCAGATGAAAGCTGTTATGATTCTTTGCTTGGTCGACCGTAACGGTAAGGGCAGCGGGTAAGGTTTGAAGGTATCATTCGGAATTCGAAATGGGACGTTCTTAAATTAAGGGGGGACAACAGGATAAATGCAAGAAATGTAAAGGTATCTTCGGAAATTTATTAAAAGGAAATTACTTAATGAAGTTTTTTGGAGCTTTCAGGATTTTTTATTGGATATTTATTTACATGATTTTTTTAAAATTTATTTAAAGCAGATTTATAAGTTTTTTATAAGAGTGACAGTTTTCCGACGAAACAGTGTTTTTAAAATCCAAAAACCAAAATGTTTTAGAAACTACTTATATGCGTATGGCTATCACACGACCGGTAGAATTTTGAAAATTGTGAAATATAACAAAATGGCGACGGTAATTTTCTAACAAAATTTCACAATTTTCTACAGAGGATCGCTATTTTCTTATTTTTCAAAATTTTTCAAATCCCATCTGTCGTGCCATAGCCACCCGCATATAGTTTCAAAGACTTTTTGGTTTTTTGAATTTAGAAGAACCGTTTCGCCGGAAACGGTGAACCAGATTTTTTGCAGTGCTAAGTTACTGATTCTGTACAGCTTATAAATCTGCGTTAGGGTAACTGTACTCGTAGTTGACAGTGTACCAATAGTTGACACTTTTATTTTCAGTCACGAATAATAAGCTTTCTATTAAAAAAATGTTTTTGACTAATACTTTTTCAAACAGCGTATTAGTCAAAAACATTTTTTTAATAGAAAGCTTATTATTCGTGACTGAAAATAAAAGTGTCAACTATTGGTACACTGTCAACTACGAGTACAGTTACCCTAAATAAATTTCAAAAAAGATATTCGTATACCTTAAATATCCAATAAGAAATCCTGAAAGAGTGAAAAAGATTCATTAAGTAGTTTGCTCTTAATAAATTTCCAAAAATACCTTTACTTTTCGGGCCATTACCCTGTTGTCCCCCGGTAATTTTGGCGATTTCTTACCACCTCCCTCCTCCAGTACAAGAATTTCTAAGATTTTATATTCCACCCCCCCCCCCCCTCCCTTCCTTACGTAATATTTTTCACATTGCATTTTTCAGTTATTAAAATTCTTTTAAAAGGTCATTGTAATTTTATTTAACTCGATTTCATGTGTGCGATGAAACATCGTTTTCTAGGCTACTCATATTGAAAATTAGGTTTAAAAAAATATTAAGTATGACGCTACCTGACTCCCTCTGCCCTCTTTGTAAGAAAACGTAAGAAATTCGCGACCCCCTCCACCCTCAAAAAGCCTTACGTAATTTAAAGCCGACCCCAAATAGGAAATCCATTTCAAAGATTTATAAGTTACCTACTAATTGTCAGATTAATTCCAATCGTATATCTGTGGGTCAGTTAAAAAGGGGTCAAATTATTCAAAATTGACACTATTGACTAATTGGTGTTAGAACTTTTCTAAAACTTAACTCAAAACAAATATGACTTTTGAACTCACTCACAGATATTAAATTTTCTTAATCTTTACTTATTTCCGCGATAACTCGATTCCCTCGAGCAGCTCCGAGGATTTAGTATTACACATCATGTGTGCTAACCATATGCAAGAAGGAGAAAATAAGTCAAGAACTCAAAGGCTCTTCCACCATACGCAGCACATTACCATGACAATCGGCCCGTGCTTCGTTTCGTTCGAATCGGGTGCATCAGAAAGCAGCGGTGGTGCGAAAAGAGCGAAATAAACGGGAAAAGGCAGCTTCCTTCTGAGTTACGACACGGTTATTCAACCGAAGAAGTTTCACTCTCCGTCTGCCACGGGGCGCCGCGTGAAATCCAAATGCACTCGCCTTAGCTATTCCAAGTTTCGTTTCTACTGCTCTAGAATGATAAGTGCACATGCTCTTGGCCGCTGCTTGCTGTCCGTCGCTTCAGGAAGACACTTCTGTCTTTGCTCTTCGTTCCTCGCCCCTCCGCGCTACGTTACGCGAAGTGGCGACTTCTAATCGCGTCGATCTTCTTTCATTCCCGCCCCATGAGCCTCTGCTCGGCAGTGTCGAATATTTCCTGCTGCTACTCCATTTCTTAGCTTCTCCATTAACGGTGCAGCTCTCACTTTGGACAACACTTTGAGCTTCTTTGGTGCAGTATTTTCGACTCACGAATCGACTAGGGTGGCGGTCAAAGGAGAGTTTAAAACTTATATTTTAACATGGCTGCGTAAGTAACTTAATACTAACAAGGGCACACTGCGAACTCGTACCCACCGATTGGAACGCAACCTTGTGGGTTTATAGAGCGACTCAAGACAAGAATAACGGTATATTTCATTCGCGCCTAATCGCACTTTAAGGATGCGAATAGTGATGGGATCGACGAAATGATATGACATGACGAAAACTTCGAACCACTTCGAACATGATTCGAAGCTTAAATTAAATTTCGTCGTGACTTCCAAGACTTTCAAGACCTATCAAGACTCAAGACTTTGAAGTGTTTCAAGCTTCGAATCATGTTCGAAGTGCTTCGAAGTACTTCGGACCCCATCACTAGGTGTGAAACCTAACCTCAAAGTCAAATAGGCACTCCCACTTTCTCGCATATAACTCCTAAAGTACAAGAGACAGGAAAAAAATTTCAAAGAAAAGTTTAATGGTACAATAAGCGCTGCAAACTTGCGTTAACAAAATTTTGGAATAAGTTGAAAAAAATATCTGTCGAAAAAAACTGTTTCGAAAATTTGAATGTAAGTTTTCAGATCTAAATAATCGATCTTATTTCTGTTACCATTCACAGCTTAAAAGAGTACATATTGAAGCGACGCACTGTCTCAAGGAACGAGTAGGAAATAGAAGCATTTTTGTAGGGTGGAAGAATCGAGAGCAAATTGCGGTTCCGTGGGCGGCAAAAGGGGCCCCACGCGAGCAAGGCCCAGTTCAGGCGAACGGTACGTGTGTCGGGGTGTGCCAAGGATACGCTAAGGCATGTCTTCCCCACGTTTTGCAGACAGAGTTCCCACACGATTGTATTGAAATGCCGCTCGTAAACAATGAGTTGCGTCACGAGGTGCCCGATTGACAGAGGCGCGACAGGAGGAGGGCCAGTGAGGATATACGTGCGACTAGGAACCTTCGAAAGGGAGCTTCACTGATAAGGAAACAGATATGCTTGCAGGTATTGAGGATACCATCCCAAATCGAAAGCCTAAGATAATTGAGGCGTTGCACAGTGTAACGAGTATATAGGAAAAAAATCAAAAATCAATTTTCCATTAAGATACAGTTATTTACATATAATTGATATGTTAATCATATTTAAACACAAAACAATTAATTTTTAACATAAAATAATTCATTAAAATATTTTTTTGAACATAATAAAAGTAAAACAAATAAAATCCGGAACTTCCCCTTAAGAAAAATGTAGCGTACGATTTTTTTCATTTTGTAATTTTTTGAAGTTATATAAGTCTCCAAAGTTGTCTTTCCCACTGAGAAAAAAATTTTTCTTTACAAAGTCGTAATTTCCTTATTTTTTCAATTATTCAATACTCTTACGTTACAGACCATCGATTTCTGTTTAAGTTGACATAAGAATCGTTTATTTTTCATGTTCCCGTCGCTCTTGATGCTGGGGGCCAGCTAACAAAACATGACGGTAGCCAATGTTATTGGGAAACCTAGTGGAGGCGTGGCTTAGATTTCAGCGCTGTGGTGGTAAGTTGGCAAACTACTGAAAGTAGGTCCGGATCCCACCAAACATTCCGAATAAGTATTTATTAATCGAATAAGTAAAAATTTAGGGTTCAAAAAAATTTAAAAACACTCGTTTTTAACAACATGTCTATATAAACACTGATAATCATATGGACTTCGACGGATTTCGACCTACTCTCAGTAGTTCAATTTTCTGTCACTAGTTGGCGTATCGAAATTCTAGGTTTCCCAATATAACTCCAGCATTTTAAAATTCTAAGTACCTAATAAATAATGTATGAAAATAAAGCTAAAATGTTGCCTAACACCTCCCAAAAAGATCCCGATATTTCACTGAAAAATTACCCGAGGAAAATTTTTTTCAAATTTACCCCTTCTTTTAAGCCTACAACATGGCTAACCTCTTAAAGCTTTAAGGTGCATTTTCAAGAACCTGGCGCCGCTCAGTGTTAACGACAAAAATATCACTTTACCTCTCACACCCCTCAACACAGATTGCCACCCGCCACTTTGTCCCGCCTCGCGACACGGCGCTCGAGAATGGTGAAAAACACCACCGTAAACCGGAAGTCCTTGGGCCATTCGCTATTCAGCCCACTGCGAAACTGAAGTTTCCGTAGAAAGCTTGGAAGTTGCAAGCGGACGGGACAGATATTATTCCGCGGCGGAAATTGGCGACGACCAGGAGGTACGCCCTATCGTGGGAGTGTGTCAGCCGTTTTCCGTGATCGTTCCTTCTGCCATTTCGACCGCGCCAGCCATACTAAATAGCGTCGCGACGACGGGCGAGTAAACGGACGCGCGGAAATCGTGCCGGAGCGTTAGCGTGGTTAGCGCGGTGCCTGCCCGCTTCGGCATTACGGTCACGAGCCAACCTTTCACGGTTTCACGGCTGTTAGAATCGTAACAGAGACGAGTTCTGGGCCTCTTCCAGATCCGAAGCGGCGCGTGCACAGTGTCGCTGGAATTTCTTTTCGGGATCGGAAGGGAACTAGTTGGCAAAATGCTTTCACTTCTCTCGGCTACCATCCGCGACGTATCCAACGAAATTTCGCAATAGACTGAACGGAAAAACGAGAGAAAGGAAACGGGGGCCTTCAAGTCCCTCAAACGAAATTACTAATTACTAAAATGATTCACTCGTAATACTTCGTTAACGAGGCGTGCTGCAATTGATGGACAGCAATTATTTTGATAGAAATCAATGAGCGCTGATTGAACCTATGTAAATTTTAAATTCAGGAGAATTTTTATTCAAACCTTGTTAAATGAAGAGTTTCAGGAATGCGGGTGAAATTCAGGAGAGACGACACACTTGTAATATCTTCCGTTCCGTATAAGAAATCAGAGTTAGGCATTAACTAAATAAAAAATTATTTAAATAAGGATCAAGTAAAAGTTACTTTAACTTTAGATTATTCGACGAATAAAGTTAATTTTTTTATTCGATGAGAATATATTCGACGAACGAAGTTAACTTTTTTATTCGACGAATAAAGCTACTTTTTTTATTCGTCGAGAGTTTCAACTTCAGTGTCAAATAAATTTTTTTACTTTAACTGTAACTGTAACTTTCACTTTATTCGACGGTGTATTCGGCGTCGAATAATTTTCTGGCGCGAGTTAACTTTATTCGAGACATGACCAATAATTTTTTAACTTTTATTCGTTATTCGAAATTTTATTTAAATAAAAATTTTGCCCATCTCTGAAAGAAATCTATTTGGCGTCTTTTTTTTAGTTTCGAATTGTTTTTACGATAATAAATCATTTTAATTAAAACGAAATTAAATTTGTTAGTGACTCTCAACCAAAAAGGGTGGCGTCTCTCCTGAATTTACCCTAGAGTGCAATGAAGGACCTGTTCGACGAGGAAAAGCCGGCTCCGTATCAGAGCTGCAATATAAAAAGACACTTGGAGGCGTTGAAACAGTGTCTCTCCCGAGATCTGCCGCTTTGAACGCGGCTCGAGTAACAGGTACTCTTCCTTAATGACCCTTTCACGCCGTCTGACCAGGGCATTATCTGCTTTAACTGGCCGTAAAGCACGTCCCCGGCTGGGCAAGGTCCTTCTGCAGGACTGAGCGACTTCCAACTGTTCCGCAAAAAAAGAGAGATCGGTTCTAAGCTGAACGTTTGAAGGATCTTCGGCGTCTAATGCGGTCACCCTGAGATTTAGTGAAGTCAGCTCCATTCTCTTTAGACTACTTAAATCGATCCATGGCACAGCACATCGAGTACTTGTCTCTTTCATTATCTCAAAAACCGTCACACATTTTCTTAAGGGGTCTCCCTACTTTGACGGCCTGAAAAGCAGCGCGGAATTTGTTTTTTTTTTAAGAGAAACCCTCAAATTATGTTAATTGAAAACTTTATGCCTATATTTGTACACATTTAGGCAACATTTAAAAAAAAATTAATTTAAAAAAAGGGTACCTAAAACTTTAAACGCATTTGTCTCAAAACGATGTTTTTCGAATTGTTAGCATGATATCTCAAAAACCAATCACCCGATTTACTTCAAACTTGGTATATATCTTCAGTAGATGTCCCATTCTCGTCGTTACTAAGACTAATTCGGTTTTTACAAAATTAGACTTTTGTGACTTAAAAAACCAGCGAATTTTTTGCAGAAATCGATGTCTGTTTTAGACGCTGCCATTTTTTTTTTTTTACTTTTCAGTATTTCTGATTTAAGCTAGTTCAGACGATAGCCACACTCATACAGATTACACAATTTTTTAAATTTTCTATTTCAGACAACTACAACGGCTGATTTTATGCTAACCATGCGCATATGATTTTTGTAAGGTGCTCTATTTGAAACACTATAACTCCAGATATAACCACTATTTTTGCATACATTTTTTTTGTCATATTCTCTAATGATCGACAAATAAAGCCACAAAGCTGGAAGTAAATGTATTGAGTGGTTTTGTTTTAAAAAATTCCCAAAGTTCGCATCATTTTTCGTCCGTCAAGGTAGGGAGACCCCTTAAAGGGGGAATATTTTATGGACTAACAACATAGCAAAATTTAGGATTTTTTTTTAAGAAACTAGTATTTCGATTCGTCTGAAATTTTGACCATGCTTTTATGCATCCTTGGAGAACTTGCAGTTTTTTTAATTCATTTTTAATAATAAATGTAGGAGTTATGCACCACGTCGCGCAAAACTTGTCGTCCGTTGGTGTATGTATATTTAACTTCCAGGTAATTTGAAGCAGAAAACTGAAACGGCGTTTTACTTTGTACATATGTAACTTCAATTTGATGAACCAGAATACCGCTAAGTTCTATACTTCTTTTGTTACGTAAGAAAATTGGCGCAAAATTGGATTGCAAAAATTAAAGGTTCAGACCTTTCAGTTTGAAAACTCTCCACACTGCTCAATAAATTTTTTCTTCTTTGCTGGTTCATCAATTTCAAGCTACATATGTATAAAAAAAAGCGCCGTTTCATTTTTCTGTTTCAGATTACCTGGTAGATAAATATCATGCACACCAACGGCCGGCGAATTTTGCTTGGCGTGATGGTCGATCATGCATAACTACTATATTTATGGTTAAAAATTAATAAAAAAAAAACTGCAGCTTCCTCAAAGATGTATCAAAGCATGGTCCCAATTGCAGATGAATCGAAACGCTGGTTTCTTAAAAAAAAAATCCCAAATTTTGCTATGTTTTTAAAAAGTCTCCCGCTACCGACAGCATCCAAAGGAACGAAGATACTTAACCCACAGAGAAGAAGAATAATTCTTAAATAATTTTCGCCGAGCAAGGGTGAAAGGAGCTTTTATCTTCGCCCACCAATCTTTATACTAGACAAGATTGCTGAACCTTACGACGCTTATAACCTGTTTTCCTCGGATCGTGTCGGTGATTGATTGCGGTGGGACGCTATACCGAAGTGGTCACAGAGAAATGGGAATACGCCGGTGCCAAAAGAAACGGAGTGACCGCAGTCTAGAAAACGGTGCCTCAATCTGTATCGCCGGCGACTTTATGGATCCCGTTGTCACGATTACGAATTAATAGCGGCCACGCAATGAACTCCGAAAGAAATATTACGACGGCAGATGTAACCACTCAACTTTCAATTAAGCGACAGAACAGAATGCCCATTTCGTGTGCCTGTTCTTTTTTATTTCAGTTACGTAAACGGCCGTGCCGTCTTGTACGAACAGAAAGTAAAGCAATTAAGCGGAAAAGTGCTCGGAGAGGAAGGCGGAGGAAGAAGCAGAGCTACGTTCCCTCGGATCGTTCGCTCTTGACCGACATAGTTGGTCGCGACGAACGAGCGAAATTGTCGTTTTTAATGTCGCTTTTGCATAACGCCCATGCACGTCGATGTGCAATGGAACAGTGTCATTCGTTCAGGTAGAGAAGCAGGCTTTGTTCCGAGCTACTCCGTCGTTGCATCATTTAAACAACAGAACCATGTGCCTCTGGGGACGAAATTGTGATACCTACTGTGCAAGAGAATTTGGGTATTTGTCTCGGTCTGATTCGTAGCGAGGAAGAACACCGCTGTGAGAATCGGGGAGCGAAGTAAAAGTCCCCTGCTGAATATGTCCCTGTCGAGATTTCCTATTCCGAATGTTCCTCGCTGTTCAGACCCAACTCTGATCGTACAAATTTGTTTCCAAGGAGTCGGTTGTTGTTAATGGCAATGTCGCTCGTGATTCCGATTTTCTCTGTAATAATTTGCTCGATGCTTCGGTGGAGCGTTGAGCGGGAAGAAAGGAGGGAATTACGCCACCGTTTCCCGACTTCACACGTACCTGAAGGCGAACAAGATAAAGGGTCTAGCGTCATTAGCGACGAGGGAATTATTTAACCTGGGGCTCCGCGGTTGCATCGAGTGCAAGAGGATTAGTGCAAGGTACAAAGGCGCATTAGCTATGCGCAGGGGCATACAGCAGAGCTTTGTTCCGACTCTTCTAAACATTACGACACTTCCTAACGTAACAGAGCCAACAACCACGCCTCTCTCAGCGCCCTCTATTCCCTGCCGAATTAATTTCGTCCCGTTCCACTGGATTCGCGCGGCTTGGATACTGTACAACGCCGCGCGAAAGTATTCTAACCCCCTTGTTCTCAGGAACGAAATATGGGAAAGTCGAATGAAAAGCTAGAGAGGCGGAACCAAAACTGATAATTCAGCTTAATTCAAAAGACATGGATTAACAATTATTGTATGATAGATTAGAGGAGACTTGAAACTCTAAGAACCACGCGGCTTTCTTTTAAGGCTCCTAATAATACAAGTTGCAGAATGACAGCATTTTGAAAAAAATGTTCGACTTTTAAAATTAATTTTTTTAAGGGATAGAAACACGTCCGTGGTTCGAACCATGCAGACAACTATAATAAAGAAAATAAACCTTAGTTTTTCCATTTTTGATGACTATAACAGTCCCGACACCATCGGTCAACGGAAAAGAATTTTTTTGAAGAAGTCATTGACTGTATTTATGCGATGAAAAGGCTAAAAAAAATCCAAGTAATATTTCGAACATACCTTAATATGCAGGCAAAAGGGCAGACAGTATAAACTTATAGTTTTTGTTGAATAAATTCCCGAAGATGGCGTTGAAAAACGAGCCGTGACACTACTTAGAGTAACTGAAGTCTGAAAACACATGTCTTTTGGGGATTTTCTTCGAAAAACGAAGACTTAAAGTTTCTGTGGTATTTTTTGCACTGTAATATATAAATAAATAAAGGCATTATGGGCGATTTTCCGGCAGCATTTCTTTATTTAACCACTTTACAGTAGCCACTGTAGCTTTGACCTGGTTCGTTAAAAATAAAAAATTCGACCAAGTTTAGTTAGAATATTAGATTATTTAGTGCCCGATCGTGGCTGTTTTAATTTCGTTGCGTAGTTTTTATTTTACAGATGAAAAAGGATGAAAAATGAGAGCGATTCTGTGGCGAAAATCGATACTTACATACGCTAGAATTATCTAGAATTCCAGTTTTAATGTACGTTCGCGCGTAACTTTGTAACGCGTGGACCGATTTGGATAATTCTTTCGTTGTTATATGGAGTACGTTCCCCACTTGGTACCATGATAAATGTTTTTTAACCGACTTCAAACAAAGGTCACTAAAAATTAAAAAACAGTAAACTTTAAAAAAAAAAAGTAAAAAACCGACTTTAAAGGTGCGCTAAAAAGGATAAAATATATTTTTTAAAGTGTGCCAAAATACAAACAGAATTAAATCAATTTCTAAACCTTTATCAATTATAGCCCATTAGCACACTAACGCCCAGGAATTAGAGCGCGCAAAAATTTAGTGGGACGTCTCGCGTCGAACCGATTTAATTTTATTTTCATTTTGTCACCGATTTAAAAAAAAAAATATTTTCTCCTTTTTAATGCAGCTTTGAAGTCGGGTTTTTACTTCTTTTTTTTAAAAGTTTTTTAAGGCAGCTGCTATATTCTCCCTAACTGCATCGTTCCTTACCAAAAGGCTCTCTCACAAGCATCTCCGTACGTACGTTTCTACGGGACCTATACCTTCAGAAGCAACACGTCGCGAAGGCAACCACCTCGGTTCCTACCGGAAGCCGCAGACTGAGCGCGATGGTGCGCGCGCTCTATCGCTGTCTCTGCTCGAGAAAAAAAACCGGCACGTGGACAAGCGTGCGGTTTGCCCATCTGTTGGCCGTCTTCTCACAGGAAAAAGACTCTAGGCGGGCCAGGTGGGGGCGCCGTGCGGAGGGGAACGCGGCAGACAGTAGGAGGTCGAGAGCTTTTGCGGAGGATGCCAGCCGGGTGGGAGATAGATATAAGGCGATCGTCCCGGAATAACGACAATCAGTGAGTATCGCGCTGTTTCTCGCACATACCAGTTAAACGGGACACCCTTCCTCGAGCAACAATGCAGAAGGTACGACGTCCGCCGAAGTCTCGGGCCAGCGGTGGCGTGCGCGCACGCGCGCACGTGACAGTCGCGCCAGGGAAGTTTTCGTTTTCCACTTCTGTGCCTGATATCATCGCGCGTCTTCTTGGATGTTTCTTCCTAACTTTCCTTATTGAGGGCTTCCTTATTGAGACCACGAGGTCGTAACTCTTCAGCCCTTCCGAGGAAGGCTCGGGACCCCTAACTTTTACGGGGGTGTCGTAAGGGGGGGGGGGAGAGGGGGTGGCAGTGGAGGTGGTTGAGATTGGTATTTCTTTCCGATAGCTGGGTAAACAGGCTGACTGTGTTCCTTACTATCTTCCTTCCAATTCGATAAATAACGGGAATGTTACACGTGCTCCGATGAAGTTTCGGTTGACGAATATAGGCTACGTCGATCGATCCTCCACGGACTCTGTCGTTATTGCCCGCTTAAGATGCTTATCTCGGAGTTTCGCGAGCAGACGCTTCTTTAATTGCTCGGTAAATCAGTCTGTTTTTGTCGATCTTTGCACCTATGAGTTTTTTTTTTCCTACGAAACTACGGCTTGCACGGGAAGAAATTCGGTAACCGAACTGCGGCCCCGTTGCGGAATGTATTCGCAAAGGGGCTGGCGTTTTGATTGCACTTTCGAAGGGTGATGAACCCGGGGAAGATCGTCTCGCGGTTTCTGGTGTTTTGAACGCAATGTTTTCTTTTTGTACGATAAATGACACCTCGGTGTGTGTGGTCGATCGGCAAAACGACCAGAGTTTCGTCTGCGGTCTGCTGCCAGCATCCACGCAACGCGGCAGAGCAGCGGTGGAACCTGATCACTTCCGTGGGCTCGTGGTGGCTCCCGCGGGGCAAGGTCAGCGAGAAAGTGAAAAGGGACACTTTTTCCCGGGGCGAAGACGCGCGGGTGAGCCGAGCCTACACGCGGAGGACGAAACACGAGAAACTTTCTCGAACCGTTCGATGACTTCCCCCACGGTTTCCCGTTCGTCGAACTCCTTCCCGCTGCTGTCGAAAACAATGTCGATCCCGCCGATTGTGGGTCATTTGCTGGGGCTAGATGTTGGCGGTAATTGAACCGAGTGGAGGGTTGTGAGGCTGCGGTGGCTCGGAGTATCCATATTGAGGGGGGACGAAATCGTGGGACATTACGTCCATCTATGTTTGACGGAGGATTCGCGGTGATAGAGGCGAGTGTGAGATTGCTTTCGGTGGGATTTGCATTGGAGGATAATTGGAGTAATATATAGTTTTTATCTATGCATGAGACATCAAGGCTTGAGTTCTATGTGTTATGAGTTACTTTGGGATTAGGTTCACATTAGGTGCAAATCAAGTGCGGATGGGCTGACAATGAGTTGGTTTGGTTTAGTGTATATTTGATGTGGATTAGGTGTAGAGTGGGCTGAGTTGAAGAGTAAGCCTGAAGCAGAAGAACGTTTAAACTGTGAACGGTAACAGAAATAAGATAGTTCCATTAGAAAGGATTGTGTCTTAAGGGGGTACTCTAGCGTAACTGCCCGTTTTTCAACGCCATCTTCGGGAATTTATTTAACAAAAACTATAAGTTTATACTATCCGGCGCTTTGCCTGCATATTAAGGTATGACTGAAGTAATACTCAGAAATTTTTGATCTAGTTTATTGTACATTTACGTAGATATAGTCGGTGGCACAAACTTCTTCAAAAAAATTATTTTCCAATTGGCGTTGGTGTGGGAACTGTTCTAGTCATCCAAAATGGAATAATTCAGATTTATTTTTTTATTTAGTTTGTCGATATGGTTGGAACCACAGACGAGTTTCTATATTGTATAAAATCAGAAAAAATCGAACATTTTTTTCAAATGGCTATTATGCCGTAAATTTTTATTGTTAGAGGGCCTCTGTGGTTCCAACCATAGCGACAAACATAGTAAAGAAAATAAACCTTAGTTTTTCCATTTTTGAGGACTAGAACAGTTCACACCAACGCCCGTCGGAAAATAATTTTTTTGAAGAATCTTGCGCCACCGATTATATCTATATATATGTGCGATAAAAGTGATCAAAAAATTCTGAGTATTACTTCAAACATGCCTTAATTAGCTGGCAAAACGCCAGATAGTATAACTTTATAGTTCTTATTAAATAAATTTTCAAAGATGGCGTTGAAAAACGGGCAGTTACAGTAAAGTACCCCTTAAAATGTATATCACATGTATTGGGGGTTGCACAGAATAAATCAGTGGTAGCACTATCGATGACTTAGTGCACAAATATTGTATGTCCACTTTTTGTGAAATTTGAGTTTTCAAATGCTATAAATAGTTCTTGACTGTTTCTTTATGACGTATAAAAATTACGTTTATATCTAAGCCATTGATTTGTCAAAAATAATATTTTTGTTCGTTGGATGTACCTGAGTTTAAGTGCCATTGCATGTTTAAACCCGTTTTTCTCGAAAACGCTAAAGGGGACATACAACAATTGTGCACTAACAAATCAGGCAGCGCGGAAATTTAGAAAAATATGTATCTTTGTGTGCAAGTAGAGTAGTTCATTCGTAAGACAAACCTATTTTATGTTGGTGCCATAGTGCTGTTTTGGGGAGAGAAATCACCTCTTGAAAAAAATTCTGAATTTACTTTTTCGTGGAATATTTCGAGAACGGTGAGAGATATCGAAAAGAAGTTTAAGCAAAAGTTGCATCTTTTTTAATATCTCCAAAGCTGAGTAAAAATAATCAAGTTACCTCCACCACCAGTCCTTAATTCTATAATTATTGAAAAAGAAAATGCTGCATTTTTTTCAAGGGATGATTTCACCCTTAATGCCGCACTATGGCACCAACAAAAAAATAGGTAGGTCTTGTCTGTACTTTACTTGTACTTAACTTCCCTTGTAAACCATCGATATAATAATTAAGTTTGCGTTGAGTCTCTGTTATAACTCTCAGTATCCATCTTTCGATTATCCCTAGGAAACTTTAAAAAGATCAAAGCATATATCCAGTTCAAGTATCGATTACCATTTACAGGTAAAAGAATAATTGCGCGTGACCCTTCCCGTGGTGGAAATTGATAGACTATTCGTGATCAGTGGAACGATGTGTCGAAGCTGTTCTAAAGAGCCATCCGCGCGGCATTAAGCTATCATTCTCCCCGATGAAGCGTGAAAAAAGGAAGATCGTTATTACAAAACTTGCGTTTACATTACCCCTATCATCCGGCGAAATGCTCGCCGTAATTCCCCTCGTTTTACGACGCCTTTATCTTTCTGATATACTACCACTCCGTGGGTGACATTTTTAAGAAAAAGCTTCCAGAGAGAAGAATCCCAGTTAATAGGAAATCGATTCATCATCGACCTCCTTTATCGCGAAACTTGCGTGCTCCCGCCTATGCAGAGCTTTCCAAAGAGCTCTCCTAAATTCTTTCAGAAGTTTCAGAAGTATTCTGCGCGCCAGTTTGAATACTAGACGAACGTTCGCAAAAGATTCCAGATTTCACTCGCCACTATCCAAATTTGGATTCGTATTTTCGATGCTCAACGTTTGAATTCTGTGCGCGCAGTGATTTTATATGGCGTAAATTTTCTTTCAATTTTCAGATTCTGTGCTTCGTCTGCGCCACGATCGCATGCTGCAACGCCGTGGTTTTAAGTGGCTACAACGGAGGCCATGGGATCTCTTACTCCGATTACGAGGCTCTCGAAGGATACTCGGGGTCCACTGGCTACGAAGGACACGCGGTACTGCCTACAGTGGCGGTTCCAGTGCACGCTGTTTCCGCCGCACCAGTGCACCTCGGCGCAGCCCTCGACCATGGGGTGCATGGCTACGAGCACCACGCTGATCACGATCACGATTACTACGTAAGTGTTCGATTACCTTTTAGGGGTATTCTACTTTAAAAATCGATTTTTTTTTATTGCCTTAAAGAATATTGTTGCAAGAATTTATGTGCAAAGCCCTATATCTGAACTCCTAAAATTAGAAAGTTATAGGTGTTTGAACGATGCGGCGCCGCGCGTCGCGACGGGTGATATGGAAAACTTTAAACGCGTTTTTCTCAAAACCATGTTTTCTAATTGGTTGCCATAATTACTTAAAATTAGTAAATATAAATTAGTAGTAAAATTAATTGTTAATAATATTTTTTTATCAGTTTTTTGGTCCGCGAAAGGTACGAAAAACATGACAAAATCAATAGTCAAACTTCAAAGTAGCGCCATTTTTTTCCTTTGTTTTGGTACCGACTATAACCAAACCGGTCCTAATTAAGAATCACTTCGGATTTTTTATATCAAATGAACAGAATAGTCGAAATTGCGGTAACTATGGCAAGACTTGTTTTTTGTTTGTTCTCTCTACTAAAATTTGTAAACATTACTAAAACATGGATAAATATATGAACCAAAGTTTGACGAAAACAATTGTATAGATGTTCAGTAAAAAAATATAAAAAATTGAGTAAAAAAGCGCGTTTTAGACTAGAATACCCCCTTAAGCATCTTCAGTTTTGTCACTTGCAGTTCCAAGTGCACCTTTTTAATTAACCTAGTGAAGTTAAATGAATTTCTTTATAAACTCATCAGCGTAGAAAGAAATGGCGTGATTCCATTTAGAAAAGAAGTGCAACGTCACTTAGCAGGTGCATCTTTATACCTGTACGTAAATTAATGTCTTCTCTTTCTATTTTATAATACCTTTCTATCGTTAACCATGAGAAACATGGAGCTCGATAATTTCCTGATTCACCTTGTGTACTTCCAGAAAAAGTCACACGAAGGGACTTCAAACCCTCGTAAATTCATTCGAAGGAACGCCAATTTTTACGCAGGGATCTGATATGTCCTCGATTATTTTCCTCCAACAAGAACGTCCATCGAGCAAACTTTCACAGTTGGAGTGTCAAGTATGTGCGTTAGAATCGATGGGTGAGGCAAATTCATGCAAATTACGCTGTCGATGCGTCTAATGGTCGTGCGGGTACCGAGTAAGAGTCGATTTGCATCTAAAGTCGCGTGAAATAGTCTAGACCATCAAGGCATTGCTTCAGCCACGCGTCACCTGTGTGTTAATTGAAATTCCTTGGCTGTGAAAAGTGGTGCTTGGCATTAAGAACTCCTTCCGCGACGTGTCTCATTGTCGCGTCCGTTTCCGTGCAGTCGCTTTCTCGCGACGTCTGCTCGTTAAGATCGCCTTAATTCCTACTTGTCCGGGTGTTCATTAAGCGGCTGGATCGGTTACGAAATTTCTACGAGCGCGTGAGTGCCACGAAAAGACACTGATAAAATTTCAAGATACCTGTCTTCCTGGCCAACGACACGAAATATTTATAGGTATTGTGTTTTTCGTTTTGGTGTTCGAAGAACCTTCATGTACCTATGTCGAAGAGATTGATTCATTTTAATCCTCCCAGGGTAGCTACGAGGTTCACTTGGACCCACCCTGTACACAAGTTCCTAATACTACTTGCACTTAATATTTACTTAACACTATTTTATTCAAACAAGTCCCAGAATATGGTTTCGTATCAAATTTTGATATTATTACGATCTCAAATCATTATTTTTTAAATTTACAACAGTGATACCTACTAGTAGACAATAAGTTTCTAATACTAGCTTTGAAACCTACACCAGTGGTACTAGTAGATAATTAGTATCTATTACTACTTTCGAAACTTACGTCAGTGATACTAGTACACAATAAGTATCTAATACTACTTTTGAAATTTACGTCAGTGATACTAGTAGACAATAAGTTTCTAACACTGGTTTTGAAACTTAAAACACTGATACTAGTAGACAATAAGTTTCTAATACTAGTATTGATACTTAAAACAGTGATACTACTTAGTAGACAATAAGTCTCTATTACTAGTTTTGATACTTAAAACAGTGATACTACTTAGTAGAGCATAAGTTTCTAATACTACATTTGAAACTTACAACAGTGATACTAGTAGAGAATAAGTTTCTAATACTATTAGTTTTAATACTTAAAACAGTGATACTACTTAGTAGACAATAAGTTTCTAATACTATATTTGAAACTTAGAGCAGTGATACTAGTAGAGAATAAGTTTCTAATACTATTAGTTTTAATACTTAAAACAGTGATACTACTTAGTAGACAATAAGTTTCTAATACTATATTTGAAACTTAGAGCAGTGATACTAGTAGACAATAGGTCTCGAATACTACTTTTGAAACATACGTCAGTGATACTAGTAGACAATAAGTTTCTAACACTGCTTTTGAAACTTACAACAGTGATACTAGTAGATAATAAGTTTCTAATACTAGTTTTGATACTTAAAACAGTGATACTACTTAGTAGACAATAAGTCTCTAATACTAGTTTTGATACTTAAAACAGTGATACTACTTAGTAGACAATAAGTCTCTAATACTAGTTTTGATACTTAAAACAGTGATACTATTTAGTAGACAATAAGTCTCTAATACTATTTTTGAAACATACGTCAGTGATACTAGTAGGCAATAAGTTTCTAATACTAGTTTTGATACTTAAAACAGTGATACTACTTAGTAGAGCATAAGTTTCTAATACTACATTTGAAACTTACAACAGTGATACTAGTAGAGAATAAGTCTCGAATACTACTTTTGAAACATACGTCAGTGATACTAGTAGACAATAAGTTTCTAACACTGCTTTTGAAACTTACAACAGTGATACTAGTAGATAATAAGTTTCTAATACTAGTTTTGATACTTAAAACAGTGATACTACTTAGTAGACAATAAGTTTCTAATACTACTTTTGAAACTTACGTTAATGATGCTAGTAGATAATAAATTTCTAATACTAGTTTTGATACTTAAAACGGTGATACTTCTTAGGAGTCAATAAGTTTCTAATACTAGTTTCAAAACTTACAACAGTGACACTAGTAGACAATAAGTTTCTAATACTATATTTGAAACTTAGAGCAGTGATACTAGTAGACAATAGGTCTCGAATACTACTTTTGAAACATACGTCAGTGATACTAGTAGACAATAAGTTTCTAATACTACATTAGAAAAGTATGTCAGTAATGCTAGTAGATAATAAGTTCTTAATATTAGTTTTGAGACTTACTACAGTGATACTAGTAGACAATAACTTTCTAATACTACTTTTGAAACTGACAACAGTGATACTAGTAAATCATAAGATTCTAATATTACTTTTGAAACTTACAACACTCATACTAAGTAGTAGACAGTAACTATCTAAAACTACTTATTATCTACTACTATCACTGTTGCAAGTTTCAAAAATAAAAATTTGAGATCCTCACAATATCATCATCTGACACAAAACCTTATTTCCCCATTTGTTTGACTAAAATAATCTTAACCCCTTGCCATACAATTTAATTCCGAGGTTGTTGACTAAAACCTAGTAAAAAGAAAACCAAAAGCAGAACAAAAAAAAGCAAAAATCTCGCTGACGTCTCGAAGACACCATCTTAAGACAAGGTGTTAAGGGTCAAACTGGACCCAGTATACGCCATGCGGACGATTAGCGTCCCTACAGCGTGTAAATCCTTTCCTTTAATCTTTACTGACCACCCCCAGTAGTCTAATCCATGGGCAATGAACAGAATAATTTGCTTCTTCCAGGCCCATCCCAAGTACACGTTCAACTACGGCGTGCACGATCCCCACACAGGGGATGTCAAGACCCAGCACGAAGTCCGCGACGGGGACGTCGTCCACGGATCCTACAGCGTCAACGAGCCCGACGGTAGCGTCAGGATCGTCGAGTACACAGCGGACGACCACAACGGCTTCAACGCTGTCGTGAAGAAAGTTGGTCCCGCGATACACCCCAAGCCCATCTCCGTGGCGAAATACGTGTCGCCAGCGTATTTCAATAGTTACGACGAGTACGAGAAGCACTATTAGCCCCGTAGTTTTCCGACGAATAAGTTAATTACAAAAAAAATAATAAAAGAATAAAAAAAAGAAGAAGAAACAAGGCGACTGACGATATATTGGTGGAAGAAGTGAAATAAGAATGGCAATATCGAAGATCGGTATCACACCCTGACCGATCCTCCATTGCATTGAAATTTTCAATTTTAATTCCCAGACTTGAGACTCTCGACTTCTGTCTTGTTTAAAGATCCTTCAGTGATTCCTTCGTTTCTCCGTTTTCATTGTAGTTTTATGTATTAGCAATCTCGGAAATGCTCGGCTGCTGACAGTTATTCGATCGCCCTGTATGCAAGTTTCTTTTTTTACACGTTCGAGATAAGATCTGCGCCTGTAACACCAGCGTGACTAGAGAAGAACCAAAGCGTAGCTCTGTTCCATCCTGATTTCCCTTCTAGGAAACAATCTGCATGCACGCACGAACTTCAGTTCCAACAAACGATCCTTCGAAGGCCGCCCGGGCAATTATAAATATGTAAACGAGCGTTTGCTGTTCGTTAACTTCTGTAGAAAGCAGAATCGCTTCGGAGGTGTAGGGAATACTGGCGCCTGAAAATTACTGCAGCAGCCAGGCGCGAGCACACTTTCCATCGAGTTACATTCGATACTTTTCCCAGCCATCGCGGAACAGTGGAGAATTCGGTGGACTTCCCTCGTCCGGATAGGTGGTAGATAATTTACTGAGAATGGACACCGAATTTAGCAAATTTAAGGGGATATTCTATTGTGACATACGATCTTTTTTATCTGTTGTCAGGAATTTTTTTATGGACTTAATGAAAGATTTTAATACGGACCAGGCCTGGCAGATTAGGTGTAAGTAGAATTTTCCTCACTAAAACTGTTTGCAAAATTTTAAACGCGTTTTTCTCAAAACGGTGTTTTCGGAAATGGTGCCACGATATCTCAAATTTTACTTGACCGATTGGACCCAATCTTGTGCACACATCTTCAGCAGATGTGTCGTTATCGCCCTTAGCAAAATTAGGTCTAAATAATTTTCTTTTCTATATTTTTTTAAATTTTAAAGCCCGAAAAAGACGAAGGAAAACGGCAAAAGTCGAGACTTAATGTTCAAATTGCAACCATTTTAAAAGTTTTTGAAATTTCAATCCAAATCTACTACTAACAATAGTCATGCCCGAATAATTTAAGAATCTTTTTGGTTTTTTCATTTCGGATGAACAGAAAGTCCAGAATCGTGGCAACAAATCGAGCCATTTTTCTGGAGGTGGTCGGATTTCATGGGCTATGGCGCCATATTTATTTCATATTTTCAACCCAAAAAAATATTTATTCATAGTCTAACATACAATAAATATACAGTAAAACGTTCAGCATAAAAATCTTTCATTAAGTCCATAAAAAAAATCCTGAAAAGGGTAGAATACCCCCTTAAGTTTGCTGATACGATTAAGTACTAGAGGATTGAAAATAGAGTTTAGCAGGTCCACCAGATATGTTTACAAATGCCAGAGAGTGGGGCCATCAGATTAGTGACTAGAATAGTGAAAAAGAAAATAGTGCCACGTTTGGGAACGAAGAAAAGGTAAAGACGCGCCACAAAGGAGACCCCGAATCTACATCCCTTTTTATTTAATGTAGAGGACCAACTACGTGTTTTCTGTAAATAGAAACTAAGCTTGTACACAATAAAAGCGATTGTATGAAACGTTCTTCCGTCCTCGGTCACCGGTAGGAAAACGATTCCCCTCTAATCCGTCGTGAACCGCGGATTGTGCGCGCGGCAATTAGCCTCCCCAGGCAATTAATAAGAAAGCTAGATGGGATCGTGTTCCGTGCGTTACGCGCGCTCCTTATTTCGTCTCCCGGAGCAGGAAAGACGCGCGGTCCTAGGGGACAATGAACGCCACCTCGAGGATCCTTCGATGGTAATGCTCCGGCACAATAACTCGTTAGCGATCGAGTTGAACAGACATCTTAATGAGGCGACGAAAACATCCGTGTGCTTTGCGCCTCGAGCCAAGGTTGCCATTCGTGTTAACAATTAAAGCAGCGAAATGGGGAAAAGATCGTCGCGCCAGAGTTGTAGAGATGGAATCTGCTCCTCTAACGAGAACACTGCTACCGTGACGTTAGCATATTCTGCAGTAACTTCATTCCAGGTCTGCTTCTAACAAGTACCTGACTGCTGATTCTCCACAGTTTATCTCGGCATTCATCAAACTTGGTATGCAAGTACATTGTACGAGTGGAGAGGTGAAAGAAATATTACAAGGATGCTTCACTAAATGGCTACAAAATAATTAGTGGCAAATTATTAATATTCAAAGAGTGCACGCTTTTGATGCGATTAAGAACTTCACGCCGGAGTAACAGAATTCTTTTTGAGGCTCTTCCACGAAGAGAGAATAAAAAAAGGACTTTCCTGTTGTTTGAACGATTAACGCCTCAAGCGTTTGTTCCGACCGTTTCATTAATTTTAAATTAATCACTTATTCACGGAGCTGTCTACGGTCCGCTGAAGTACACCGTGTTTGTTTTACTGCGCCGATCGGTATCTGTACACGCTGCTCGCCACTTCGTCGGCAGCTTCGCGGTGTGTGCCATTTCTTTACGCCTTTGCGATATTATTCCTTAACGAATTCAGTCTATTCTAATTGCGGGTTTTCTCCGGAGGAGGTCTATTAGAGTGGACGTGCTTTAACGTAATTAGCTATTCTCTTGGCGCCGGTCGGTGGTACATTATCGTTATCTTAAGATTCATACCTTTGCGGTTCCTACGACCCGAAATATTTTTTCTTAATTCCCGTTAGTACGCCTATGCTTTATAATCGCTGACGCGACGGATTTTCACCCATCCTGAATATAAAATTATATGTGTTGCTTAATAGAAGTATGACACTTTGGGAAATATAAGAAATTTGAATCTGCACAAGATTTGAAGCTGAGAAATAAGCTTTTTTTGTTACGTGTGTGAATGAAATTATAGGTCAAAACGTGCGAGCAACTATCCATCATCTAATTAAGTCTAATGGTTAACACGTTCTCCAGAGTGACCCAAGAAATAGCCTCTTTTTGGTCCCACGATTTTGGAACTGAATTTTATGCGAAACGATACCTTATGATGAGACATCAATCACACGAAATTTTCAAATTGAGGTGACAATTAGTTTCTGAGAAATGGGAGGTTAAAGAAGTGAAAATTCGTTAACGCGTTAGCCCATACGCTTCGATTTACGGACTTTTATGTCAGTCCGATAATTTAAACAATTATTTCCAGGAGTTTTGCTGACTGCTAACAACGAATTTGAACTTAGATTTTTAAAATTTACGAAAAAAAATCAAGAAATATAAATGACTGTGTAGTGGGTGATTTTTTTAATATATCGTCCACCATATTGCATCGGCCAGTGTGAGTTTTGCTGACTGCTAACAACGAATTTGAACTTAGATTTTCAAAATTCACAATGGTCGATTCAACATGGTGGACGATATATTAAAAAAAGCATCCACTACACAGACATTTATATTTCTTGATTTTGATTTTTATTTGTGAATTTTGAAAATCTAAGTTCAAATTCGTTGGTAGCAGTCAGCAAAACTCACCAAAAAGCACCCACTACACGGACATTTCTATTTTTTTATTTTGATTTTTTTCCCGTGAATTTTGAAAATCTAAATTCAAATTCGTTGTTAGCGGTCAGAAAAACTCACAATGGCCGATTCAATATGGTGGACGATATATTTAAAAAAAGCACCCACTACACAGACATTTATATTTCTTGATTTTGATTTTTTTTCCGTGAATTTTGAAATTCTAAGTTAAAATTCGTTGTTAGCAGTCAGCAAAACTCCTGGAAATAATTGTTTAAATTATCGGACTGACGTAAAAGTCCGTACATCGAAGCGTATGGGCTAACGCGTTAACGAATTTTCACTTCTTTGACCTCCCATATCTCAGAAACTAATTGTCACCTCAACTTCAAAATGTCGTGTGATTGATGTCTCATCATAAGGTATTATTTGGCACAAACTTCAGTTCCAAAATCGTGGGACCAAAAAGAGGCTGAAAAGGTCTCATTTTTGGGTCACCCTTTGGTGATGTGACAGTGTTAATGTTTGCTCCAAGTAATAACTTATATTAGGTTTTTCGATCCTGGTTTAAGGATACCCTCCCATCAAATCACTCCAGAAATAGATCATTTTTAGGATTTTATTTAAAGAAAAAAGTAAACGCCATAATGTTAAAAAACTTTTTAGGCTGTATTTGTGCATTATTGTAGATAATAAAAAAACTTTGCATAATTTATCTAATACTGCATTCTGTTTTTGGCTGTGACTGTCCTGGTGATACAAAAAAAAATTTCGCATCTGCGGAATTTATAACGCCTTGTAGAATTATCTGAAATCAACAGACCAAGAAAATTCTTAAAGTTTATAAGATTGTTTATAGAATCTTCTAGGATCATAACTTTTCGACCAATCCTCTTCTTTTTAGGAACAGTTTCATGCGTAAAATTACCCGCTTTTTTAAAGTTTGTGGTTCGAACTTAAAACCTCTGCCAAAACATGAGATTACAATATTTTGCTATGACCATATGTAGATGATTTCATGAAAAATCTTATAAACTTGAAGAATATTCTTGGTTTTTTGATTTTAGATAATTCTACAAGGCGTTATAAATTCCGCGGATGTGAAATGTTTTGTAGCACCAGGACTATACAAACAATTTTTTGTATTATCTACAATGATATACAAATACAACTTAAAAAAGTTTTTAACATTATGACGTTTACTTTTTTTCAAATAAAATTAATTATAAACATTACCTATTTTTGGAGTGATCTGATGGAATAGCACCCTTAATTCCGGAGTGCTGGTACATTACCGTAAGCTGTATGCTTTCGTTGCGTGAGTTAATATGGGACCTTGTAACCTTTATCCAGTCCCCCATTTCTCATATTTATGTCTGATGGAAAACCCATTGTAAATTCGTTGACCACTTATAATAAGGATGGTTATGAATGGAACTGCGAAACCGTGCCTGGGAACGTTTTCCCGCGGAAATTCTATGCCTGCGAAATTTCCAATTTGCGTTGAATTAGGTCTGAATTAAACCTAGATTAGTCCTAGGAGTGGCTTTTTGCTGAAGGGTTACATACCTCCAGCCGCGGCGAAAATGAATCATTCTAAGAATTTTTTTAGGGATTTTTTAGGGGATTTATTAGTTCATAAAGTGCAAGGCAAATAATTATTGTATTAAATTATTTATAGTTCCTGAGGTTCTTGAGATCAATTCAGAAAAAATAGATCAAACATCGATGAATCTGAATAATAAAGTCAGATTCTTGTAAAATAATCTTGCCATTATAGTCTGTCGGGACAATTTTTTTAATTTCAAGAAAACAAACAAATTATCACACTTTAAAGTTAAAGTAATCTTTCTCGTGCAAAATTTCACTCTGTAATTGGTTATTTTTTTTTTAAATTAAAAAATTTGGCTCGACAGGCTATCATGGCAACATTATTTTACAAAAATCTCATTTTATTTTTCAGACCCATCGATGTTTAAAGGTGATATCATGCCGACCATGAAGCGGTTTTTTCTGCAGTGATCTAAAGGATCTAAAAAATCACAAATAATTTATAATACTACAAAAATTATTGTAAATAATTTTTTCCTTGCATTTCATTGACATAGAAATCATGTGTAATAAGTATTTTGTTTTATTCTTTTATTTAAACATTTAAAAAAAATCCTAAAATCATTCTTTTTCGCCGTCGCTGGAAGTATGCAACCCCTTATATCAGGTCTAGGTTCGGTTTACCTATGAGCTAAATTAGGTATACATGACATAACGTATATAACATAAATATCTTAGAATGGGTCATTTTTGTTTTTACTATTTTTCTTTCCAAGATATGTCGACACTGGATTTGGTCTAATAATTATTCAGGGACACCCAGTTTTCGGTGATGGCCATTGCGCACAATCTACCAAGGACTGATTGTTAATTACGGCGTTATCATATAAAAAAAGAAGCGAGATATATCAACAGTATTCAAGGTGTTCTGTTAGGGATAGCTCCATTGTGTGCGCTATAATGGATTCATTAACTTCAGAACGGTAAATTGGAGCGAGTTAGAACTAGCACAAGTCTTGAATAGAATGCATTGTTCCTTAGAAATTATTCAGAGACAGGCTGATGCATTCGTGGATTAAACGGGTTAGATTTAATTTAGTTGCAGATACATCTAGACACCATTTTGCAGGTATCATATGCAATATTCTTCTCTCCAGATCACACTTGTGATATTACACTTTCTTATTCAACATTAAATACTGGATTTAATAATTCATGAATGACATCTCTAACGAATATAGTGAATTAACTGTACTTCATTCTACTTTAAAAAACTAATTCTAATATATAAAAAAAAACTAAAGGGGGGATATGAAAGCAACTCAGCTTTCAAACTTCTTTTGTATGTACATGTATATCGTAAAAGTAAGGTGGCAGGAAAATGAATAGATTCTGCTAAATAATTCTCGAATATCCTTATGGCACTGTACCAAACATTCACTAACAATTTAAAGCGATAGATTTATACATAATGTAAACTTGTGTTTCTACAATAATTTTTCAAAATTCCGAAAAGTTAACACGTCCCATGCCACGGTCAAAATTCTCTATATTGGATTATACAAAGTGATAAGAAAAATAGATTGCGATATTCAATTACACAAAAGCTGATGTTCAGTGATTCCCAAT
This sequence comes from Andrena camellia, assembly GCA_029448645.1. Lineage (NCBI taxonomy): Eukaryota > Metazoa > Arthropoda > Insecta > Hymenoptera > Andrenidae > Andrena > Andrena camellia. The sequence continues at coordinate 30,629,830 of CM055678.1, read as the reverse complement.
CTGTGGGTCACGAAGTGTTTTTTTGGGGATCGCCACGTTTATTTTTACTTGACGATTTTTGTCACTTATTTATTTTAATATGGTTACATTGTCATGGTCTGTTAATATTGTAACACTGATTTTTCATAAATGAAAGGAAGGAAATATTTACCTTACCTTATACTTCATTCCTTCGAATGAGTTTCACTCCCCGCTCTAATTAATCAATTTCATAATAAATATCGTGGCGAGGGCGCGTTGAAACCGATTCAAAGCAGACTTACGAATATAAAGTGAAGAGCATGCAAAAGTAATGACTCACCCACGATTCCTTAAAGATCTTGTTGGCGATGATGCTGGTGCTCTCGAAAATGTCCTTTCCGGGTCCAGAGGCGAAGCACATCTCCTTCTTCCCCGGGCACGTGTACTGCTCCGAGCAATTCTTCCCCGAGAACTCGCACTTGGGGCCACGAGTGTTGGGCGAAACGTCGCCCAAATTGGTGGATGCGAACGCAGCCACGAATGACCCCTAAATTCCAACGAATACGTCGGTATTACAGCTCCCAGTTGGAGGGCGCATTTTCAGGGAACTTCCCTCGCGACACACAAACACATTCGCGCTCGCTGTTTTCAATATACCCCTCCGCGTTGGTGGAACTTTATTTGAAACTCCAGGTAACAGTCGGACAAGTTATTTCCAAGTTTGATGAAAAATTTAATTCATCTTCGTGGGAGTGGAAAATTAAAGTCGCTTTGCTAGCTGCGCGAGTAATTGTCTGGCGGGGAATTAATGCGCTTAATGGATCAGGCTTGACAAAGTTCCGAATGAAGTTGCGTTACGGTGTATGGAAATATGGACGAAACGATTCGCTCGACATTCCGAGGCGAACTGTATTGTCCTACCGGTTTCTCTGCGAATTTGAAATGGTTAGAGGCAATTGTATTTTGGGCGTCGCTTACGTGACATGGCACTATGTTTATGTGCTCTATCGGGACCTTTTCTCATTTCACGGGTAAACTTTTATTGCGATGTACTTGCAGGAATTTATTTATAGCTCACTGAAGCTGACAAGGGAACATCGCGAACCCGCACTCGCCATTTGGAACGTAACTTCGAGGGTTTATAGAGGGCCCAATCGCCCTTCAGAGGTGTGAAACCTAACCTCAAAGCCAAACAGGTACTCCAACTTTCTCGCGTATAACTCCGAAAGTACAAGAGACAGAAAAAAATGTTTCAAACAAAAGTTTAATAGTACAATAAGTGCTGAAAACTTGCGTTAACAAAATTTTGAAAAGAGTTTAAAAAAATAAATACCTGACGAAAAAAACCTTTTTTTTAAATTTTGTCAACGCAAGTTTGCAGCGCTTATTGCAACATTAAGCTTTTGTTTGAAACATTTTTTTCTGTCTCTTATACTTTAGGAGTTATACACGAAAATGTGGGCGTGCCTATTTAACTTTGAGGTTAGTTTTCACACCCTTAATGGGCGATTGGGTACGAATGAAACACGCCGTTGTTCTTGTCTTGAGTCACTCTATAAACTCACCTAGTTGCGTTCCAATCAGTGAGTAAGGATTTGCGGTGTTCCCTTGTGATGTCAAAAAGTACCTTTTTTAAATGTGTCACCAACGGTGCATCTGATTTCGTAATTAAATCTGAGGGTGATTAATAGAATAATAGATCACCAGGTCAGTGAATTGTTATTGGTGGTGATAGTAGTGTGTTCTCAGGCCTCTGATGAAGTTAATTAACTGATAGATCATCACATTAATGACACTGACCCTAGAGAATCTTTAAGTCTCTGATCTGCTCACAAAAGTCCCTACCAATCCTGAGATCCTTTAAGATTCTTAAAAACTTCAAAGGTTTCAAATAATTATTCATTCTTCCTAATTCCTTCGAGCAGTGCACTTGGAAAATGTCTAAACTACCCACTGTAGGTACTATTGCTACTGCACTATCCCATTCTAATCCTTGCATAACCTTCTAAGTTAGCATACCAGAAAAGCAGCCTCACCTTGCCAACCAAGGAATCCTTGTTCATGGATTTCTCGAAGAGGATTGAGGCATAGCCAACATTATCACTGGACACCAAGTGATTGGTGTTGTTCATGCTAGTCGGATGCACTGCGAACCAATTGATCACACCCAGCGGCTTGTCGTCTGCCCCGATGAACTGCATTTGCGTCAGGACCTTATCGACATCGTGCTTGTACCTGAGAATAACGAAGGTGAATTAAATTCTCGACGATAGGACAGTTCCTTGGCTCGTCTGTGTGTGACCGCTCACCTGTCCCTTTCTGACTTCGGATTATTGAGGTACGCCAGAGGACTTCTGTTGATATTGGCACCGAGCACCTCACCATGTGTGACGAAGATCCGACCTGGCACGATGGAGTCGTGGGCACGTTCGATGCTCTGCAATATTCGCAATTTAACATTGGAAATTGTGTGGAAGAATGGAGTCTGTCGATCTTAAAACACTTTCTTATTTCGCTATTTGATAACGATAGAGAAGAAATAATATATTGAGATGGTGCATATGAAATTGCCGATCGTAGATAGCGTAAATGTTCCTTTTTTATGGTAGGGATACAGTAACAATTGAATACCTGGCGGTAAAAACGTTGTATGTTACAAACCCGGAATTTCACAGGAGTGTTTTAAACATTCTCAATATATTAATAATAATCTTAATATATAAAGCAGAAAGTGTTTGTGTGTTTGTCTGTCGCCTGAAAAATTTCGAACTGTAAACTCTGGGGTCAGGAAATGTGTCCCAGCTCATTATGCGTACCTAATCCAGATGAATGTGGCTATTTTCACAAAAAATAAATAAAAAAATTTTTATATAAAATCCGAATCTAAATTTCGGGCGAAGTCGAGTAGTAAAGCTAGTAGGTATTCCATAAAAAAGAAATCTTGTGAAAATGTAACATACACTGTTTTTTCCCGCTAGGTATTCTCCTGATGGAATATTATTATTAATAATATATTGAGAAACTTTAAAACGCTCTCCTGTGAAATTCCGGATTTGTAACATAAAACGTTTTCCCACCTGGTATTCAATTGCTAACGCTGGCTTACAACTCGAGAAATGTCACTGCAACTCAAAAAGGATAAAATAATTAAAAGACAAAAAATATTTTCATTCAAACTTTCCTACGCGAAATGGCAATTTTATATACACCAACCTAATATTATAGAAGAGGGTGATTAAATTTCATAATGAACCCTCTGATAATAATAACATTTTATGGCACAATAAACGTGACTGTGGGTTCACTATATTTCAAACATCTGTACTGACAACACGTCGACATGAAATTATTGCTTTACGAAAATGTATACGAGCAAACGTGGTTCGCGTGGCTATCACCTTTGTTATCCCTTTAACAAGCGCATCGAATGTTTCCTGAACGAAGCCGAACGTCGTGATATCGAATAGCAGGTCCAGCATAAAACCACCTGGCGTGGAGTGCGAGTGAGTGCCACTGATCATCACATTCTTCTCTGTGTAGATGCTGCCGAATTGCTTTTGTAGGTTGTCCAGCACCTGAGGCGATAACAACAGTGTCATCATAAATCATCCGAGATGTCGCTGGGTCAACGAAGTTCAATGACTCGCGTTCAATTTAAACCTATCCTCGAATATCTAAGCATTTACAAACTGTTTGCGATTTTTGTTTTATCAGCTGACAATGTGTCACCGATAAAAATTTATGTTTCTTCATTCAGGAAGGGGGAGGGGAGAGATAAATAGATTGATCAATAAAGCAGAAACAAATATTGATGGCGATTCATAGCACTGCTGGTTCTTTCAAACGAAATTATTACCAAATGAATTATTGGTAATTATTTATATTACAAAAGGATAGTACCCACCGATTTCGATGACCTTGGAATATGTTGTCGGGGGCGTGATTCTGAATAACTTTTTTCTATACGTGTTACCGTCACTCGGCTTTAGTTGCCGAGTAGTTCGCAAAATACCGTGATTGGTAGTTGGTTTGGGTTAGATTTAAATGATTTAGCCGCCCCCGAGGGGTGCTGCAAAGTTTTGGGTGCTGCCAACTTTTGGGATGCTGCCAACTTTTGGGGTGCTGCCAACTTTTGGGGTGCTGCCAACTTTTGGGGTGCTGTCAAATTTCGGGGTACTGCTAACTTGTGGGGTCCTGCCAACTTTTGGGGTGCTGCCAACTTTTGGGGTGCTGTCAAATTTCGGGGTACTGCTAACTTGTGGGGTCCTGCCAACTTTCGGGGTGCTGCCAACTTTTGGGATGCTGTCAACTTGTTGGTGGCTAAACCATCTAACCCGAACCAACTACCGATCACAGATTTTTGCCAATATCTCGAAAACTACCGATCACAGTTTTTTGCAAATATCTCGAAAACTAAAGCCGAGCGACGGTAACATGTATAGGAAAAAGTTGTTCAGAATGTTAACTTTGACAACATATTTCAAGTTCGTCGAAATCGGTGAGGACCCTTTTGTAAATAATTATCGAATTATTTGCAGGGAAAGTGTTTAAATTTCGATTACAAAATCGATGGGAAGTGACGGGGTAGCTTACAGCCCTGATTAAATACTACTGTTAGGCTCGATACTGTAAGGCAATTGTCCAGAAAACGAAGATATATTCTCGAGGGGTCGGTTCAATAGGGCAGAGAATTAATCGAAGGCCACTGACGCGAGAAGTTCCGTTCAAATCGGGGGACGATTTAGTGAAATCGACGAATCAGTGAAAGAAAAGAAGAGGAAGTTGAGGATTACCGACTCGCGAACGCCATTCCCCATCATGGCGCTGTCCACGCTGACGAAGACGAACCTCTGCTCGCCATCGTCTATGATGAACGCGCGAGAGAATGTTCGCAGATGCAGTCCTGATCCCTTCTGATCGATTTTCGCGTAGCCCATCTGAAAAGCAAACAATCCTTTCGAAGCCTGCCGCCAGTCACCCGCAACGAGAAGACAAGATTCTTTTGTTTGGGCATTCCTGCGTCGTTCTCTGCTCTTTCTACTACTTAGCTAGAAGTTAATTCCTTTAGCTTTGTGGTGAAAGAGGTATGATCAATGATATTCAACTAAATAATAATTTGAAACGATATTTGTTCGATAAACTGCGGTAAACCATAAATTGATAAAAACGAGCTGCATCAATATGCATATCGTTTGCAGTCATAGGATTCTTCAGAAGTCTCAGAACACATTAAATATTCCAACATGATACTTGAAGCTGACACTGGAAGCTACTCAGCACACGATGAGGAATATCAAATTTAATTAATTCGATCATCACTGTACAGGGTGTTAAAAAAGTGATGGTCACTGCTTTCAGGGGCGAATCTACACCTTTGGGTCAGTGGAGATTTGTAAAAAAACTTGCTGAAGAAGTTCTTTATAACATTGAAAATTAAAGTTACTTCTTTTATATCAACTTAACTTTATCAAATTTTTTTAGGAACCGGTGCGTTTGCGACATATCGTTCCTTTTAAACTTTTTCTTCTTTAAGCGAATAGAATAGGCTATGGAAAAAAAATTAACCCTTCGTGGTCACACGGGGTGTATCGCACCCCAGGCAATTTTTTTTCTTTGCCAATATTTCTGTCCATTTTTAGACCTTAATATTAAAATTTAAAAATTTGGTGAATTTTAACAAAAAAAAATCGCTTCTTTCCACAACTATTTTTTCACCTACAAATTTCGTTACATCAATTTACATTTCTAGAAAAAGACTATTAGAGCACGACTTTTTAATTTTTACGAATGCACAATTATCACTGAAAAGTTAAAAGATTCAAAAATACGAAAATGGCACTCAAATCTCCGCGGACTCCACGTGGCCAATTTGTGATTATAAGAAGGTGTGACCACGAAGGATTAACAAATATTTTCAATGCTATAAACAATTTTGCATCAAGCTTTTCACCCCTGAAAGCAGTGACCATCACTTTTTTAACACCCTGTACAGAAACGAAGAAACTTTAGATCGACCAGCGAGACAAAAGAATGAGCGATAGGTGTCTGGAATGGGATACCAACAAAAACGACTTCAGCAGTGGGCCCAGTGGTGTCAGCTCTGCCTACGCCGATGCTGTAGGACGCATCCGCACCGGGCACCGCGACCTGGAGGACCCATAGCGAGATCAGCCCAAGGATCTGCAATCGTCTGGCGGCCTGTGTATCCATTCAGCTTTCTTGCCCCGTCGTTCTGATCGCGCTGGAACCAAAGAATCGACTGTGTCGCGTTTCCATTTCCCACGGTATTTAGTACCATCGCCGATCGCGCGAAAGATAAGGGGAATCGTTCGCGGAAGGGCGATAGAGGAGAGTCTTATTTTTCTCCTTTCCCCCTTTCCATTTTTTTCTTTCCGTTTTACCTATACGCCTTCGATAACACGACGAATCGGAGGCGGGCAGCGAATTATTCGGGCTTGGCCCCATATTTACGATCGAGCTTATCGTTCGTGTGTTCGATGCCTCAGCTGCGTTATTTATAATTAGATACGACGGAGGATAGGCGTGGAAGGACGTCGACGTGATAAGATGACAGCTGTCCTGCAGCTAATTTGTATGGAGATTCAATGGAGATCGAGTGGATGGACGATTCGACGTGTGTGGTGGTAATTAGCGGAATTGTTCCCAGGTGGAGGGGTACAGATGAAGCAATTGACGGGGCACCCTTTCCAAACGCGGTACGCATGTTACATATGGGGACGTGGCTTAAGGGCGGTATGGGCTCTAGCCAGGAGAACAGAAGGGACTTGGGAAAAGGGACAGTTCCTTTTAGAGTAAAAGGATTTATTGACTAATTTCAAGATTGTCCTAGGAAAGTAAATAACATTCAACCACGCAGTGGCGGACTGATCAGAGTATCAGCTTGCCCAGCATACGTTAAAAATGGTAATGAGTACCTTGAAAATATAACAGAAGTTCCAATATTATTACCGTATGCAACTAAAATTAACGTTGCATTACTATTTCAAAATATTTAAAAATACCCACCATTTATTTAGAATTAAAAAAAATAATTTAAAAATTCAATTATAACAATCTATATTTACATTTGAAGGGTAAGGAGGAAAACTATGGCACAAAATAGCTTTATCGAGGAAATTAAGTGTTTTGTTCCAGTGCCGGAGTGGGCATTACTTGCTTTTAACTAGTAGATATACCAAAATTTTAACGCTATTTTACGGAGGCATTTGAACTTTATAACCCGTGGTGATTCGACAGTTCTGTAGTCCCAGTTGCCACCGACAAAATATGCTATAAATCGCAAAATCACGAAAAATGGACATTCCGCGTTTTTCCCCTATACTCTTCATTTAGTATCTACTGTATACTACCAGTAATATGTAAAATATATGTACACTAGATTACTAAAAAATATACATTAATTTCACAAGGATTTTAATTGTACTCTTTTGCCACTTAGGTATTTTTTGAAAATTTTATTTATTTCTTATAAAAATTGGATGATAATATTATACTTGTGGGCCCCCTTTGTGTCCTAGCAAACCAATATTTTTAGACCCAGTCCGTCAATGCAGCTACAGGAAGAGGAAATCAGATACTGACTTTCCAAAATGTAATTTCTCAAAGTAGGTACCACGAGCATTCACCAAATACCTACTCTACTGTTCACGCAGCGGACGTGTATTGGAACTATATAACTATCCCAACGCTTTTGGAAATATCAGGGCGGTTGGTCGAAGATTATGAAACTAATTTCGACAGATATTGCTACTTGGAATGCCCTACAGGCCTATAATTAAAATGCTTATTAGTGGTCTCGTACCACACCCTCCTCACTCTTCCCCTAGTCCAGGAGTCGACAACATACGGTTCGCAAGCCAGATGTGTCTCTCTGGGTATTTAAATATGACTCTTTTCATACTTGAAGGAATGGAAAAATTTGCAAAGTTTCCGCCACCTAATATGAGTTAATATACTGTAAATTTGTAATCAAAATGGCTTTGGCGTACCGCATGCTTGTTGTGTACTTGCTTCATCTGCGCTGGCTGCCTTTATCCCCACCAAATTTTTGTGTTATTAAATTTGTATGGCTCTTCTAAAGTAAAGAATACGTATTTTACGACTTTTTGGCAGTTTTAAAAGTTATGATATAAGAGTTAATATGTTTAATTAAATGATTTTGGTTACAAATAACCATTATAAAAGATTAAAAAAAAATTGATTACCCGTGATCATTAGGTATCCATGACGGAAATATAATTTTGGTTCCAGTAAGCACTACAAATAACCGGATTTTTTGTTTGGTTACTAGTAACGATTATCGATGACGGAAATTATATTTCGGTTACCGATAACCAATATCGACGGCAAATTTTTTTCTGGTTACATTCGATGATTGTCAATTATTATTATTAACATTACTGTTAATTAGTATTCACTGATAACACGAAAAAAAATTAATTATAAAACTTATGTATTTTATTAAGCAAAAAAAGGGTATGAAAATATATGAAACAAAGAATAGGATAAAAGATATTGTAGTACAATTTACCGTTTTCTTTGCTTAATAAAATATATAAACCCGCTTCAAGAAAAAGCGGGTGCGTGGTCGCCACCCGCGTTAAAATCAATTTAATTGTACATTCGTTTCTTTTTTTGTAAAAATATTTCAGTTTAATGTAAGAATACCTACTTATTTACACATATTATTACCTTTTTATTTTTGTTTTATATTTCTTTACACGTACTATTACCCTACATACCATTAACTATTATTTTTCGGACACGTCAATTCTCTCATAATACAACAAAAAGACTATTGGCTTATGATAACTGAAATATGATACCTATATAAGCTGCAGATTTCGGATTGTTTAAATATCTGGCGAATACTGCGTCGATTGTAGTCCCAGATTTTGTAGTTGACACTGCTGGATTATTATTCATATACAAGTTGAATTTAGAACTTGGAAATTCAATTACCTAGTGACCGCGCATCAGCTGATGCAAAATTAACGTTAAAATCCCCACTGAAAATCTAGAGTATCTTATCATAATTTTTTACCAAGTGGAGCGGCACCGTCTGTGGTGTTTTGTGCGTGATAAAACCTGTGATCGTTATTTTGTCTATTAATATCACTTAAATTTAATATAACATTGAAAGAACAAAATAATGTCACAATAATAACAATTAGAACACAAATCGATAATGTATAACGCGGCACTTCGAATACGGGAAAGAAAGGAATATATGGAACGCGTGTGACTCACTTGAATAACTATCTCCTACCAGTAGGTATCACAGTATATGGAACGTGTTTAACTCACTTCACTAACTATTTCCCCTCTCCACGTTTCGCTTTTCGTTTCACTGAAATTCCTAATACCGTGCCCTAAGAAGTTTCACTCCAATTTCTTTAAAACATAGAAATTTGTTTCATCACGGATATCGTATGATAGCACGATTGCCGCACATGGGGCAATACGAGACGGATGTATGAAATCTTGTGAAAAAGCGAAATCTACTGGATTTTCTAAATTATTTTGTTTCTCAACAATATATCCATTTTTAAATCATACGAAAGTAAATACATCGTAATACGTTACTGATACAAGTTATTCTCACTATCAATGCTCCCACAACAATAAACACGAGGTAACACTTTGATGGGAGACAAAAGTATATAAATTATCTTACTTTCTTTCTGTGTGTTGCGTATTATTTCCTAATAAATTTTAGAACAGCATTGCTCGCCGTGCAGCTTAAGGTACGTTACACTGGGATCCAGAAGTCCTTCGATTGTCGAAGAACACAGTGCAGTAATAAAACAAAGGTTGAATTTGTACGAAAAAAATGGATTATGCTGTTTCATAATTATTTAAACTACCAACTCAGATTTTACGAGAAAAGAACGAATTTTAGAAATTATTATTAATGTTTTTGTTCATAACTTTCGTTCAACACTTCTACCATTTGGTAGATCTAATTAAAAGAAGTAACATTTGTGTTGAAACTTTTTTTCTATCTCTTACAAATTACGAGTTACAAAATAAAATCGAAAAATAACCGAATCTTCAGAGGTTAATTTCACCCCTTTAGAGTAAATTTGGTCAGCAAACAAAAATTGCGCTGTGATCAGGAGGAAATCCCCTACATATTCACAAAGTTTTAGAATTTTTTGAATTTCCGAGTTCGGGATCTTTCGTTAAAAAATGAAAAATCCGTGAAAGTATAATTCGTCGAAGTATCGAATAATGAATACATAACCAGAACTCGCTACTCCATTGACATTCGAGTACTAAAATCGACCAGGAGACGGGTGTCCGAAGTGGATTCCACGCAATACATTGCACACGTGGGATCGCGGCTTAATGTTTCAGTATTTTCAAAGCTATACAGACCGCAAAACAGAATGAAAACTTTATCTGAGTGTCAGAATAATTCTCGTCTGAGCCACGCCCTAAAGATCCTACACCTAACAACTTCAAGTGTCCAACAGTCTTAGGCCGCGCCCCCACTTGCGGACACAAAGCATTTAGAAAATGTTCTTTCTCAAACGCAGCGGCAACCACAAAAGCTTTACACAAAATTTAAAGGAATTTACCTTAAGTGGATCGGTAGCTTTCATATTTTACTACTCCATTCGACATTGTTCGTCCGTCACCGACAAGCATGTTTGAAGCAATTTACTTGCGCAATTTATTATCGTACACGGCTATTACGCTCACGCGATAACTCGACAATCATTTCGTTGCTCGAACGACATTGTCTCGCCGCGATCATTAGTGTCCATCGAGGTGGGCACGGTTAGTCGTAACACTTTCCGCCATAACTGTATTAGAAGGAGGCGCCAGACGGCCAAAGGAACGGTCAAAAATCGGGTGACGTTTGTCTGGAACAATTTTGCGTAAGCAGACCGTAACGTGATCGGATTACGTGGCCGACGATTCGCGATACACTCCATATAAGTGTCCTAGAGGATCGTGTCACGCGACAATCGCTGTTTGCACTTGCAGTTCGGATAATCGAATCGCTCTTCGTCGGAAGGAATGTCCATTGTTTCAGACACTGACGCACGATTTCCAGAAATTCCACACCTTGTCGCCATGCACGCCCGATGCACTTTGTTTTGCATGCCTTCTACCCAGGAATTTTCACACCGATAGTTCATTTTTAAATTTAAAAATTCTCAGTCTTTATACCGGGTGTTTCGCTTGAAATCGTGTTCCTGAAGATATAGGTACAGTAGCGCTCGTGGCGCATGTGGGAATGCGACTTAATATTACTTTCCTTTAGTAGACTGTTTGAAGTATTGTTTTTGAGCAGAGGATTCTGTTTGCTTGGAAAATGAGAAGGGTTCTTGGAATACATTCGTAGAAAGAAAATAGCTTGCTGCTTTAGCGAAATCTGAACTGCAAATGAAAACGAAAATAACGAAAACGAATATTAGGCTGCACATAGAGAAGAAAATGAAGGGAAAAACTAATATTAACTCTTTTGCTGCGTATTTAAATTTTCGGTTGATTTTTGAAAACTGTCAAGTTTACATCAATAAAAAAAGTTTTTAATTTTCAACCTTTTTTAGAATACAAAAAAAAGTTTTTTTTTTCAAGAAAATACATTTTTTTAATGCGGGGACTGTAGTCGAACACAGCAGCGAAAGGGTTGAAGTATCCACCTCTGAAACGAATATCATTTTTTACAAGGACTGTATAAGTTGCAAATAATGAAAAAGCTGTGATTAATATCTTAAGCAACGTGAAGTTCCACTAAAAAAATGCAGATACACTCATGGATAAGGGCACAATGCTATTATGTGAAAGTAAATCCTCAAGAAACCACGCAATTTTCCTTATCACTTCCCTTTATATCTCTATACACCCTAATGATGCAATTCGTTCTCCGTTTATACGACCTACAGCACCGGAAATATTTATTGCATCACTCGTTATCACTTATACCTATCTTATTATGACTACCAGGAAAATATTATTGCAAAAATATGTAGCTCACTATCTTGATCAAAACAAGTTGGATACGAATCATTTTAACAATCATATCCCTATGAAAACTGTGTTCTACATAAATTAGAGAGCGATGCAATAAATATTTCCAGTAGGTACTATATACATTCCTTACCACGAGAAATCGAATCCCCTCACGAAAATTCAGAATATTAAAAAAAAAGAAGCTACTCTCAATCACAATACCCTAATCATTCCTCGAAGCGAAGAGAAAAATGATTTCTTATCACATCAAACAAATCGACATTTACATACTCGAAATAACAGAATTGCAAACGAAGAGCTCAAACACTCTCGCTGCCATTAATCCCTAAGCTTGTGCAGCTGCGAACTCCGCACGAACCTCGCCACATCAGCGTAGGTGCACTTTTTCTTTCATTGCCGAATGAAAAGCAAGGTTGTTAAAAATCGGCAAATAGAAAGAAGAGTTCGTGCGACGAGAGACTCACCGAGAAAGGAAGCCTCGAAGGGTGTCACACGCACCTCCACTGTGTCTTTAGCGAGTCCTGCTGTCAGGAGAGATCACGGCTTTCGACGCGATTAGTCAGAAACTGCGCCACGCTTCCTCCGTTCTGAATCATCGTTTCAGCTCGATCCTAACGCTCTGCGGCTGCATCCGCCAGCTACGTCATTCAAACCGAATTAATCCAGACGATACCGTGGTCGGTCTATATTGCACAACCGATGCGCAGCTTCTCGGTCTCTGCTTTCTCTGGGCGATATCATTGTTCGTGACGATCGACGTGCTACCTCGAGCTTCCAGCGAGAATTCAAAGGTCCAACGGGAACGGTGGAAGATTCGTTCGGCGCGATCTACCGAGTGACCTACTGCACCACTTTTCGCGGATCATGGAACAATACGATTGTGCAGGTGGCCTCCAGGATCTCTATCGTAGCTTAGAATGGCTTTAGAATCGGTATCTTGTTACAGAAAATCGAAAATGAAAATTGTTGCTTCCTGGCCTCCCGAATTCTTCGTTTCGGTTAACAAGGATACGAATTTTTTACTTGAGAATCTATCCACTGATCTAGATTTTAATTTAACTTCGTTAAATTTATAGTAAAATCTAGATCAAGTAATTATTATAAATAAATAATATATTATAAGTAAATATGATATATATTATAATAATAAATAGTAACTGGAAAATGGATTTATCAACGGTAGCCTTTTGATACATGAAAGATAAAGCTAAAGATCGGTAGTAAAATGGAGGAAAATTACGTAAATAAAGGAATTGTGTTTTATTCGATATCGGTTGGTCGATCCGAATTTTCTGCGATGGAGGGTCGAATTCGTTACTCGTTCCCGAATTTCGGGTGTGTCAACACTGTTTTGGGATGGTTGAGGATTAGAAGATCGTGGCTTTCGATTTCGATCGAGGGAGGACGTTTTCTCTCACGCGCGAATCACGGAGTTCAGTTGGCGAACAATTGAGGAGATCGAACGTGCTTGCCAGGTGGATGCTGGGGAATTTCGACAGTGCTCCTCGCTTTCACTTCTCAGCGGCGATCTTGCGACTGGGACCGTGCAAACTTTTTCGACGACCTTCAGAGTGGCCACCTGCTTCTAAGCAGGGAGCACTCTCGGTTTCGAGGTGGAACACTTGGAAGAACCATGCAGACCACTTAATCCCATGGATGTCACTTGGCGGACTGAATTTAACAATTTCTCATTCCACGAATGTCAAGTTACAAATTCGGTTAGAATCCGAGCACAGCAATTGTTTTCTTTGTGGTTCTTTAAGGGGATACAGAACTATTGAAATCTCGAAAAATTGATTTTTTTTATTACTATTAATTCTGAGAGTGTCATCCTTTGTGAACATTTACAACAAAGTTTCATGAGGAAATTCGGATAATTACGGATATTATAGCGCTGACCGTAACTGAGTGCACCGCCGAGTAACGGCCTCACAGAACGGTATTGGCGTAGGGAACTTAACTTTGAAGCCGTTTATCTCGAAACTACATTTTTAAACACCGTACGTCACCGTGTACATCATAACTTTCGAACGAACGAATATTTTCACTTGAAATTTTAACTGGAGGTGTAGAATCCCTTTCTCTATAGCATGGAATTTCGGCATCAACATTGGATGTTTGTGAAAAATTTTATTAACGATTAAACACGATTTTCTTCCGTAAAAGTGTGGGAAAAAATTGATTCGTGTGTAACTTTCACTATTTTTGTTTAAATTCGCCAGTCAATTTCCATGCTGTAGATTTTGGTGTAGAAATTACTCACCCCAAAGCATTTTACTTTCAGATGATTGGTTCACCTGATACGCAGGATTATGTTCAGCGCTTAATAATGCCAACAAATTTGAAAATTTCGACAATTTTTTTTAGCAATTACTCAGAAACGCGTCCACAATAAACTGTGAAAAGCACGGGTATAATGATAAGTTAGTACCTAAGCAATCCGACATAAAAGAAACCATCGATTTTACGTGTCCAATAGTTCTATACCCCTTTAAGGGGACCCTCCGGTCAAAACACTCGATAAATACGTGACTTTTATGATTTTTTTACAAGAAGAGGTTATAACATATCCTGAAAAATGTTTTTGGCATTTATTGATACACTCGTTAGGGTAAAAAGAAAAATTTTTGTTTCATGTTTTCGGTCTTGATGCATTTTTGAGGTAGCGCTTAATGCAGAGCTGTCAAAAAGAGATGCCTAAACGGTAATCACGAAATTTAATCACAAGATCCTCTAAAATCCGAAATTCAAAAAATTTCGCCAAATTTATATTCATGGCTATCGCACTATCCTTTGTCGGAGTAAAAAAAAACACCAAAACTACGATGATTGCTGTACATTTAAACGAAATAGTGCAAGAATCGGTAATTTTACGCATAAGCCACGGTGCACACTAGCGGCATGCGTCATTTTGCAGCCGCGTCAATGTAAGGTCGTGTGCCAGCAGTACATATATGTATATGGAGAGATATATAATACTTTGCGGCAGTATTGTCGTATTGACGCGACTGCAAAATGACGCATGCCGCTCGTGTGCACCGGGCCTTAATGTGCAGATAAAAAAGAGACCCGTGTTTAAAAAATTATGTTAGATGATGATACGATAGCGAGTCCAATTACGCATCAAATGCCTCAAGGTTCTTTTGAATCGGTTCATTAGATCTGAAATCGTGGTTACCATTTAGGCATCTCTTTTTGGCAGCGCTGCACTAACAATAAGCGCCACCTAGAAAGTGCATCAAGACCGAAAGCACGAAACAAAATTTTTTTTGTGCACCCTAAAGAGTGTATTAATAAAGGCCAAAAACACTTTTTAGGATATATTATAACCTCTTCGTGTAAAAAATTTATAAAAATCACCTATTTTTCAAGCGTTTTGACCTCCCGCTTAAAAAAGAAAGTCACACATTCTAGCACTTAAATCTCACTATGAATGATTCTAGACCCTCGCATCCACTGCGAGGGTCCAGGAAAGGCGAGTAGTCATCTAGTTTCGGCAGAAACGAATGGCGCAAATATGCCAGAAAGAGCGGGACCACGTACCCAAGGACGAGATCGTCGCGTGACCCAGAAACAGCTCAAGCAGAGCGATCAAAACAAGATCCTCGATGTGTCGATATTATGCAAAAGGAGCGTAATCTTCGTGGACTCAGGTGGACTCGCCGTATCGTGGCAGGGACCCTCACTCTTATCATCCGTCACGCGGGCTCGCGCAAACACATGGTCGACGCGTGTTGCTCAAATATTGGCGGACTGTGGTGTTCAAGAGCGACCACCACCAGAACGGAGAGTGGTGTTTAATCGAGCGTTGATAACGATTAGGCAATGATTACGTCGATCGGCATTGACACCCGAGAGGTCAAGGGAAACACGTTCACCAGAGTACTTACGCTGGTTATTGTTCCGGGCCCATGATCGGCAACGCGTGGTGAGCCGAGGATCCGCGAGGCAGAGGAATCCGTGGATCGCGGACAAAAGCCGTGGATGAATAAGCACCGGCGACGAGAGAACAGGCACGGATAAAACAGCTGGTCAGCAGCAACCGGGCCGCCAGGCCGTCACCACGATGACTCGGTTCGAGCATCAAATACGCTCGGACTTAGCGCGGCACGAGGCACGAGGAGGGGAAAACGGAAACGGTCCTACGACTATTCTCATGGTGCAGTGTCTCGCTCTCAGTCGCCGGAACCGCGAACAACTCCCGCTCTGTTTCCTTCTCTTTCTTTGTGTTTTTCTTTGTTCTCGGGGGAGGGGGGATGCTCAAGGAGATCCATAGAGTCCAACCGGCTCGTTAACGCCGTCCCTATCTCTGCTTACTATCTGACCACGAGGCGGGCTCAGCTAATGCGCCGTCCGTCGGGGGATCAGTGGAGACGGCTCGGCTACAGAGATGAGGCTTGAATATCGAACGAAGTCGGATGGGGCCTGAAGAATTTCGGTGGGTGGGGGAATTGTGTTTCACGTTGAAATTGGTGACGCCAGTCGTTCGGTAGTTTATTATTAACGGTTTGGCTTGGGGACTTGAATGTCGAATGGCTCAGAAGTATTGGAGGTGTTTGGAGAATTTCAATGGGTGAGGGAATTAGGTAATTATATAGACGAGGGCACACCTCACTGATTTTGATGACCTTGAAATATGCCGTCAGGGGCATGATTCTGAACAACTTCTTCCTATACATGTTACCGTGGCTCGGCTTTAGTTTTCGAGATATTTGTAAAACAACTATGATAGGTAGTTGGTTGGGGTCAGATAGTGAGCTCCCCTCAGGAGGGGGGCCGCCAGTTTTTAGATGATTTAAGGGGTCTCTGTACTTTGACGGCCTGAAAAGGAGTGCGATATTTGGGATTTTTTTAAGAGAAGCCCTAAAATTATATTAATTGAAAACTTTACATATTTGTACATATTTAGGCAACATTTAAAAAAAAAATAGTTAAAAAAGGAGTACCTAAAACTTTAAACGCATTTTTCTCAAAACGATATTTTTTAACATGGTTAACATGAAATCTCAAAAACCAATCGCACGATTTACTTGAAACTTGATATATATCTTCAGTAGATGTCCCATTCTCGTTGTTACTAAAACTATGTCCATTTTTGCAAAATTAGACTTTTGCCACTTAAAAAAACAGCGAATTGTTTGCAGAAATCGATGTCTGTTTTAGATGCTGCCATTTTTTTAGGGTTTTCAATATTTCTCATTTAATCTGGTTCAGACGATAGCCACACTCATACAGATTGCACAAATTTTTAAATTTTCTATTTCAGACAACTACAAAGGTTGATTTTATGCTAACTATGCGCATATGATTTTTGTAAGGCGCTCTATTTGAAGCACTATAACTCCGGATATAACCACTATTTTTGCATACTCCTTTTTTTTCATATCCTTTAAAGATCGACAAATAAATCCAGAAAGTTGGAAGTAAATATATTTAATAGTTTCGTTTTAAAAAATTCCCAAACTTCGCATTAAAAATGGCTTCATGGTTATCACTAATGGCCGTTTTTCGTTGATAAAATCGAAACTATACAATGGAAAAAATCCCTCCGTCATTCAGTAGATTTTTATATAAAAAATAAGCCCACAAAATTTCAGAAAGATTGGTGCAGTAGTTTTTGAGATACTTTGTTCACCGTTTTTAAAAAGGCTTCTTGGATGTCGTTGTATTTTTATTATGAACGTAAATATTTTTCTACGAAAAAATTACCAAATGTTCTTTAAATGTTGCTCTTTTAAGTGCAAAAAGTTCTGTAAAAATATATGCTTTCACTTTTTCAAAAAAAAAATCACAAACATTCGCCCCTTTCGGCCTCCTGACTAGGTATAACCCCTTAAGATAAAAAATGTGTAAATCTCCCAAAAGTTGGGAGAAGGCCGCTGAACCATCTAACCTAAACCAACTACCGATAAATTTTTTTGCGTATCGTAAAGAGGTATGCTTCTTCTATATAATTACCAAAATTATTATTATTGTTGCTATCAATATTTCTCGAGGGATTTCAGGTTCAGCAACCTTATTATTTGTCATTACTATTTCCACCACATTAAGTAGCTACTACCGGTATAATTTTATGCCGGTACAAAGTTATAAAATTACGTTATGTATACGGTAATCCAAAGAACTGGGGCAAGCCTCAGGTATTTTCTAATTGAAGGTGCAATTGGCAAAGGAATCTGCTGCGCAGCCTGAGTCCCACTTTTCTCTTTTAATATTTCCCTTTCACGGATACAATGGTGCATCAGCATAGTATCATGCAGAATCTCTTACATAAAGCAACTTATCCACTATTCCGCTCGTAAACGTCCACATGACGTCTCCGAATGGGACATTTCGTAACCAAGAAACATTTTCAGCAAGACCTAAGCTGTCCTATGCAAATCACCCCGAAGCAACTTTTTAAACGATTACCTATTCGAGGCGGGTCAAAGGACACCAACATAAATTTAGACAACTTCGTCGACGAAATATGTTTCTCAGCTCCCGGTTCTCCTTGGCTCCGTTTCTCCCTCGCGCACCACTTCATTCACAAGATAATTTGCAATTCCTACGCGTGATTTGCCACTCCGCCTAGAAGACTAATCGCTTCAGGATCTCATGACATCGCAATCCGCGGCGTTTATGAATGAAATTTGCAAGAAGCCCGAGTAGCTCACCTATATGAATATTTATAACCGCGATCAGCCAGATTTACGCTCAGAGGTCGCGGGAAACTGGGACGTTCGTTAAACGATGCTTACCGAAGTCATCAGAAGCCGGCGTTACGAAAGCCTGCCAGCATCTACGGCGTCTTCATAGATCCTCCTCCCGCGGGACGACCGGTTCTCATAACGCGGCCACTTTCCACGCGAAACTTACAACACTTTCTTCGCACAGCTCTCAGGATCTAGTCATACCCCTGCACTTTCGATGGAATGCGTCTTACCGTCGCGTCATCTCGGCTACGCTCGCAGGATCCAGCGAGTGGTCGAGGAGAGATGGGACCGCGGAGGATCTCCAGCGGTGACGCGCGAAAGGGCATCACAGAGCCTAGCACCGATCGCAGAGGTGATCATTGGAACAACCGAAGCGCACACACCTTCACCGAACTTCGGTAGACCGAGTGTGACCGCCGAAAATCATATCGAAACAACTGTGATGCCGTTTCTCGATCACTTTGCGAGAACCCTTCGGCGAGTACAATGTAGAAGCACTAGATCGCTGGTAGCTCCGGTAGCACGGGCGTTACTGGTTCGGTAGCTTTGAAAGTTTCCTGTTTTCTGGGTCACGTTTGATTGGCACGGCGCAACGGCACTGCGGAACAACGCGATCGGACCGACCGGATCGAGGTGGGTACTGGCGGAGAATAATCCCTGTGGAATGTTCTGTTTATCCAGGCGAAGGAAAAGGACGAAGCTGGTGGATCGAGGCTCTAGGCGAGCGTGGCCGAACTAACGATAGAACAACGACTGTCACTTTCATCGATTGTCGGCCGAGCGAGCCGGCCACTTACAGGAGAAAGTAAGAGAGACGAGTATTGCGCAATGATCCGCGTTACAGCGGCTGAAATTATTTCTACGTAACGAGAGTGGTCATAGTTGGCTCGCTGACTGTTTATTTGCACCATGCCAGTGAGTGGCATTGGACGTCGATTGGGCTGGTTTCGCTGGTAGTTTGTCCAGTAGGCTAATTAGCGATTCGGTTAGCAGCTAGTGGGTAATAAGATGACCCAGTTGGTAGCTAGTGGGCTAGGCGGTAGAGTGTCCAGTAGCCTAATTAAGAATTCGATGAGTAGCCTATTTGCGGGATAGTTTGTTAACCTACTGAGTTTTGGTCGATTTAGTAACCCTGCCAATAATTCGATAGAAGCGATAGAAGAGTGGAGTTGTGTCAGTGAAAGGCAAGTAGTTGATTTTAGTTAATTGGAATGACGATTGTATTGTAATTGTCCCGCTAATTAGTTTCGTTTATGCAGGAACACGAGTTTTGGAGGACATTTCTCTGTAGCACTCATAACATCCGGAATTTGCATTGATAATTTCTAGTGATGGCAGCAATCCCGCGATTTTTAATTACAGCTGTGTCATCAGCCGGTCGAGAGCCTCCGTGATTACGCAATTGGTAATGCATTCTGAAGTAATACTGATACGAGCTCCAGGTATTTGTATTTGTAACTGGATGTGACATTTATTTGCAGAGGGTGAAAAGGAGCAAAAATTCTGTAGGCGTAGTAGTTGTGTAATATGTTACTCTTAAGTAGATGATATTTTTCTTGGACGTTAAGTAGATCGTAAGGTTTTATAGCAGACAATTTACGAGCTTTGTAATTTGCATGGTTTTTGTTCGTAGAAAATTATACACGGGTGTGGAACTTAATATCGATGCGAATGAGCTCGTTAAATATGACACTTGTGCACATTCCATTGCGTGTACGCAATAATTAGCAAGAGTCGACGACACCGTGGATCCTGTTACATCTGAAAATGTGGCGGAAATAACAAAGGTTTCCGTGAGTCGAGCCTCCTCTGTCAAAAGTGAACGCAGCGTTTTAACTGCGCGTGAGCATCCGTTGCAATTTCCGAAAGTTGAGATTTCACAATAAAAGAAAACCAGAAGGACTATTATTCGATCTCAAGCTCGCCAGCGAGCAGAACTTTTTCGCGTTTCAAAACCAGTTTATTTTATTCCGTGATCCTAAACGCTCCTTTTCCATAATATTCTGTAAATTTATAACGCTGGTATAATTTTAAGGTACTAAGTAGATTAAGTGATCTCTTCTTAGAAATTGATAAGTTACCCGAAATTGGTATTACAAAGTATTTAATGCAACAATTATTTATTATTGTCTAGTATTTTTAATGGCCATAAGGATTCCAAGTTATGCACTGCATGTTTAGGTACTTGAGTGCTTGAGTACTCAAGATTGCTAATACCTAAACACAGACACTCAAGTCTCCAATACCTAAACTCTTAGATGCTCGAATCTCCAGTATCGAAACGCTCGGATAGTCAATCCTCCAACACCTAAATGCTTAGAAAGTCAAGCCTCCAATATCTAAACGCTCCGATACTCAGGCCCACAGTGCCCAAACGCTCAGATACTCAAGCTCCCAATATCTAAACGCTCAAATACTCAACCCTCCAGTACCTAAATGCTCAGATACTTATGTTCCCAGTATCCAAACGCTCAGTAACTCAACCTTCCAATACCTAAACGCTCAGATACTCAAGTTCCCAGTATTCAAACGCTCAGATACTCAAGCCTCAAATACCTAAATTATCAGATACTCAAGTCCCCAGTATCTAAACGCTCAGATACTCAAGCTCCCAATACTTAAACGCTCAAATACTCAACCCTCCAGTACCTAAACGCTCAGATACTTATGTTCTCAGTATTCAAACACTCAGTAACTCAACCTTCCAATACCTAACGCTCAGATATTCAACCCTCCAGTACCTAAACGCTCAGGTACTCATATTCCCAGTATCCAATCGCTTAGATACTCAACCCTCCAATATCTAAACGCTCAGATACTCAAGTCCCCAGTATCCAAACGCTCAAATACTCAACCCTCGAATACCAAAATTCTCAGATACTCAAGTTCCCAGTGTCTAAACCCTCAGGTACTCAAGACCCCAATACACAAACCATCAGATACTCAATTCTACGATACCTAAATGCTCAGATAATCAACTTTTCAATACCTAACCGCTCAGATAATCAACCCTCTAGTACGCAAACGCTCAGGTACTCAACCTTCTAATACCCAAACGCTCAAATACTCAAGTCTCCAATATCCAAACGCTCACATACTCAACCCTCTAATACCTAAACTCTTAAGTATTCAACTCCTCAATGACTCAAATACTCAGACTCACATTCCACGCCCCAAGCACTCATAAACCGAGTTTCCCAAATGGTAAGTATCTCAGCTACTTGGGCACACATCCACGAGTTCATCTGACCCATAAACATTATTCTCCAAATCGCAACCCAACGAATTACTAACTCACGAACTCAACTCCATTTGCACGTGTGAAGCCCCCAGCCACTTGCAACCGACCGGTCAGCGTACGGTGCGTGGTCGCACGGGTCATTCACTTTCTCGCGATGATGAAATTTCTCCGAGCCGATTTTCGTTGCCGTTATTGCTGACACGCTCGCGATCCGCAAAATATTGGCACGCCCCAACGAGCCCCGTGGTTATTTCACGTCGAAGGCATCGAGCGCACGGATCATTGTGCAGCAACAGCCCTCCAAGATACGCTTCGTGGTTGCTTCAAGAACGACCGATATCCACGGGTCATCGAATGGAAAAGACTCGGTGAAGAAGGGTGGTTTAAGGATCTTGCGTACGTAAGTACCGTTTTAGACTTCTTCTGCCCGGCCAATGTATCGGAAAGGGAATCGAACGATGCACAAACGCCGCATCTTTATAAGCAGTTTGATATCCCTAGTACCTTGGGAAGCGTACTTTACGATACGGATACTTTAACGACCACTGAATTCTAACGTCACTGTAAAGTACCATGGGGTCTATTATTCACGGTCCCTTGCCATGTTGTTGATAATATCGTCACGTTTACCCTGCCTCGATACAGGTTTTCCACGAGCCCTTAATCATGGACCGCGAATACAAGACTTCGGCCTCGAAACTGGAAAAGCTGCCGAGAATAGAGGCCCAGTGTTGCGTGAATTTGACACCGTCGAAAGCTGGTACGGGAATATGTACGTCGATCAGTTTCACTGGTCTCATTTATTCGCCGCGCGTACCCTTCGGTCCTTTGATACTTCGCATTCACATCGACCTGACGTTTATGAAATATTTATGATACATTCGATTTACAACCATTAAATGACAGGTCCAGCTGATTCAAGAGTCAGCGCGAAACGAGGCAGAAATCTGAGCGTTCGCGACCATTGGAATTTCTTCAAACAGTACAAACTGAAATTCATGACGCATCTTTTCTTCGGGATATTAATAGTGTGCTTGGCTGCCTCGCTGATATATTTGACAATGACATCAGGTTTGTGAACGATTTTAATCAATTATTAACAAATCCAAGTGACTGCAATTTTCTCTAAAGTTTTCTTTTATAGTATTCTTAATTTATGTAACGTGGGTCATGTCCAGAGATGGGCAAAATTTTTATTTAAATGAAATTTCGAATACCGAATAAATGTTAAAAAAAAAATCGCCATTCGTTAACCTGAGTTAAGTTTAGACGACACATGACAAATAATTTTTTTAATTTTTATTCGTTACACGAAATTTTATTTAAAAAAAATTGCCCATCTCTGGTCATATCCCACTAGGGTAACCCTTATTTTCAACCTGCGATTTCTTTTCCTCTCACCCCCTAATATGGTTCCATTTCATAAAAAATAGACCCTGAAAAAGATTATTGCAATCGGATAACAGGAAAGGGTGCCGACCAGGCCTCAAAGTTTAGAATTCATCGCTGGTTTGAATTTGAAGAATTTCTCAAAAAAGATAAGCCCTATCGAAATTTTGTTCCAATAATATTAAAAGAGCATCCAATTTTCTACAATTACTGTATATATAATTTTTTCGTGCTTCCAACCATTTTTTAGATAATAGCGTTTGAATATAGAGAAGT
Source organism: Andrena camellia (assembly GCA_029448645.1). NCBI lineage: Eukaryota > Metazoa > Arthropoda > Insecta > Hymenoptera > Andrenidae > Andrena > Andrena camellia. Next base: position 30,606,259 of record CM055678.1, on the reverse strand, counting down.
CCGCATCTCGCGCATCCCACTTGTACGTCGTGACGTATTGTCTATACGCGCGTAACGCGGACCTCTCTATATTCAAACGCTATTATCTAAAAAATGGTTCGAAGCACGAGAAAATTATATATATAGTAATTGTAGAAAATTGAATGCTCTTTTAATATTATTTGAACAAAATTTCGATACGGCTTATCATGTTTGAGAAATTCTTTAAATCCAAACTATTGATCAATTCTAAACTTTAAGGCCTGGTCGGCACCCTTTCCTGTTGTCCGATTGCAATAAACTCTTTCAGGGACTATTTTTTTATCAAATGACACCGTTCTAGGGGGTGAGAGCAAAGAAATACGAAAAAAAATTTCGACGCGTATAAATAAGGGCCACCCTAATGTCACACAGAGATCCCCCGCGTATAGTATTTCTCCATACAATGGTTTTCAATAGTAAGAATATTATTCTGAACAAAATGAACCAATTTCAAAACCTTTGCGGATCGTGTCACAATTCTAATCCTCCTAATAACAAATATCCCGTTCTACAAGTTTCATAGAACGCGTTAACCCACGACCCACTTCAATCTTTCACAGATTACTTCCAGCGATGCGAATCAGTATTCGAGACCGATCAGCAAGATCATTCAAGGCCAGATGTGTCGCTTTTGGACAAGCAAGTGCTGGATGCAGAACGCAACGACTTATACAAATTCTTCTACAGTGATCAGCTGCAGAACTTGAGCCCCGAACTCCGATCGCTGTTCAAGAAGTCTGCGGCAGACGCAGTCGGGAATCGTCGGAAACGAAACGTCGTGGCCAATCCTTGCCAGCAGGACCCGGAGCACTGCCAGACGGTTATCCATTCAATGTGGAAGATCGTCAACATCGTGAACAACAGCATGCCTCACCTGCAGGCACTCGTAACCAATTTCTCCAGTAGTTCGAACGAGTCCAAGTCAGAATTCATGGAGCTGGTCAAGTGTCTTCAGTGCAAGAACGACTCTATAACCTTCATCGACGAGTCCGGCCCCGGGAACGGCGGCCATCCCGTGACTGTCCAGCACTCCGATCATGGTAGAATCGAGAACAACCTGGACATCGTCACGAACTTGCTAAAGGACGAGGCGAATAATTCGAGCAGCAGCTTCAAACAGCCTAACTCCACCACAGAGCATACCCGCGGGATCGTTCAGGAATCGACCATGCCAGCTTCCGATAGCCATCAGATCACGAATCAGAAGGAATCGGAAATGCGACCCACCAAGGCCGAATCCGCCGCGTACGAATCAGCGTTCGCTAAAACGGAGGTGATTAATGCAACGGCGTCGTCAAACGCGGAAGAAGCGGCGAATCGGGCGGACAGAATCGATGATATGGAGCAGACTATGCCACCCGCGAACGCGACTGGCGCGCCAGACAGAGGCAACGTGACGGAAATGGCGAGCGACGCGGTGCATCCTTCCGTGCATCCTTCGGTGCAAGGTCAGGCGGAACAGAGTGAGTCGAGTGCGAAAGCTGCAGACGACAAATGCATTATTTATTACGCTCTCGGCGTGTTTTGAACGGCTAAAGTGGGCGCACTTCTGTAAACATCTAAATCCCTATTATTCCCTGTATTAATCTTTGAACGGCGGAGAACTTGGCGGTCGACGGGCGTATATGGGGTCCATTTTGGCCCATAAGTAGCTTCAGAACTTGTTCTAATATAAAGTCTCTGTTTTCCAAAGTAGCGAAGCTAATGGTACCTGACGTAAGTAGTGCCGCGTGGGTCAAAATGGACCCCGCGCTCGCTAGGTGAGGGTTAAGAATTGCGCTGTTGCAAAGATCTGGAACACTGACTGGTCTCTTTTCGGGGAAGCAATATCTCAGCATCCTTTCCAGGTGGGAATACGTCCAGGAAGACGGCGGGTGTTCACACAGCAGAGAGCAGGATCGTTTCGAGCGATCGTTTCCAGATGTCGGGGAACAGGGACACCCATGTGATCCCCACGGCAGAGACAATGAAGTCCACTCAGCAGCTGCAGCTAACGCCGACCATGTCCTGGATGCCTTACCAGGTCTGCTTCTACGGGCCACCGCCGAACGGAGGTGCTGCGAAGCAGTCCGGCCCGGGGCAGATCGTGTATCCACAGTCTTCGCCAGGCGCCCCTTACCCCATGTCGATGATGCCTCAGCAACGACCTGGGCCGCATAGTGGTTTCGGTCAGGCGCCCAACTTCATGCAGGTGCAGACACAGTCGATGCAGATCCTGCCGATGCAACAGGGTTATCCAGGGTACACTGGGCTGCCTGGTGGACAGAGAGTTGGCCCGACGGGACCTGGACCGCAGAATATGCAAATGTTCCCTGGATACCAGGGGCCTGCTAGCGGTGGTGGTAGTGGCTCTGCGAAAACTCCATATTATTGCACTTATATCCCTGCACCGACGTTCCAGTTCCCACCTATTCCTGGGGTGTCAGAGTATCAGAGGGTTGCTGAGAGTTCTGCGGAGAAGGGCGAGGCGCGGGGTGTTGGGAAGCAGAGCGCTTTTGACGATCAGAATTCACTGGGTAAGGATGGTCTTCGTAGTGATATGTTAGAGGTTTAGCTGTTGCTGGTGAAGTTTAACCCTTTCGCAGTGTAGTACTATATGGAGGGTTTTTAGACGGTAAAAATCGTGGCTTATTATTTTGTTACGAATGTTTTGTTTTGAATGCTTTTCTTTCGGGCAATGGAGTTTTCTTTGTGTTGCGCAGGGTACTCTCAGCCGTGTCCCTTCAACAGTATTCGATGTCGCGATGGTAAAAGGTGCATACTGAGATCGCAATGGTGCAACGGTCAGGTGGACTGCAACGACGCCAGCGACGAGACTTCGTGCTCCTGCAGAGATCGAATCTCTCAAGACCGACTTTGCGATGGATACTTTGACTGCCCTCATGGGGAAGACGAACTGGGCTGCCTGGGTAAGGGTGTTAGTGATAATGTGAGAGAGCACTGTAGCGTATTAGAATCTTAAGACTCTAGAAATCTGTGGCTGTAGGATTCTCAGACTCTAAAGTTTAGAGGCTAATCTCAAAATCTCTAGAAATATGGGATCGTAGGATTCTGGATCTCTGTGATTCTACAACTCCAGAATTCTAGAGTGCCAGATCTCTAAGATCCTAGAACTCTCGAATTCCAAATCCCTATGATTTCAAAACTCTAAAGCTATAGAACCTTCAGGTCTGTAGGTTTTTAAGACTCTACAGCTCTATATCTCTGGAAATATAAGATTGCAGATCCCTAGACCTCTATGCTTCTACAACTCTAAAGTTCCAGATTTTTAAAATTCTAGAACTCTCAAACTCCAAATCTCTAGAAATCTAAGATTCTAGAGCTCTAAGTGCCTACGATTCTGGGATGCTATAACTCCAGATTTTTAAGATACTACGTAGCACTCTAGTATTCTCGAATTCCAAGGTTTAGCATTCCACAAACCACGGAATCCTATAATTCCAATATTAAAATACTCTAATTAAATATAATCAACCAATTTTCATGTATTCGTGGCTATAATTTGTCGTCCGTATGCAAAGTACATAATAGAATTCTACATCATCGACGGAGTAGCTCTTACAATTAGCATCACTCCGCAACTCCTTCCATATAAACATCGAATAATATTATAAAATACGTCCAACATGAATTATTAAAGATGTAAACCATCGATCGATAACCTCCTTCACGCGATAGAACAAATTTCAGCGTGAAGAAGAATCACACACATAAATAAGTCTTTCATCAATCGTGCATGCTTTGCACAAGATGGCACCAGCCATCACGATTTTATTTCTCTGCCGAAGCTATTTTATCTGCGAGAAAATGCGCACTTTACGAGCGCGACATACGAAATCAAAAACCATATATTAAATTCTGAAAACGAAGTTTGTTGCCTGAAAATGATATTTTCTAAAAGTATAATTTTCGCAGTGATATTCTGAGTTTCTATATTGAATTTTTTCTATTCTGGATTTCTTTATACATATTCTCCAGGTTGCCCAAAAACGTCATTCAGTTGCAACGATTGGAGCAGGCGACACACCGCCGAGAATTGCGTTCCGATTTTTCAACGATGTGATGGAGTTAAGCAGTGCGCCAATGGAAAGGACGAAATTGACTGTAGCATACTCACGCCCACGTACCTCGAGGGGAAAAACGTAAGGAACGATCTTTCTCACCGATAATCTGCAAGTTTCTAGCGTTGTTCAGTAAAATTATAATCACCAGGTATTCACGATTGGCTACACCGAGGGATACCTCCACAGGAATTACATGGGCCAGTGGTATCCTGTTTGCACATCCACTGACTCTTCAGCTAGAGATGCTTGTGTCTCTGAAATTGGGTCAGAAATGAGGTACGTCATTAAGCACCCAAGTGACTTGGGCCGAGTCATTAAGTGGGGGCAATCAATTTTGACCTTCTAGTCTCTTAGAATACTTAGAAATGGGATTCTTGGGACCACTCTAGGATCTTTGGCGAATCTGAAATCTCTACGTTCCCCAAGAGCTTCAAACATCTAAAGGAATTTTTAAAATCCTAGAAATTTTAGAATTACAGAACTTTTGGAATTCTAGAATTTTCAGACTTCTTGAATTGTTAGAATTCCAGAACCCGAGAATTCTATAACTTTTAGAATTCTACAACTTTTGAAATTCCAGAATTTTTAGAATTCCAGAACCCGAAAATTCTATAAATTTTAAAATTCTATAACTTTTAGAATTATACAACTTTTAGAATTCTAGAATTTTTCGAATTCTAGAATTTTTAGAATAGTAGAATTTTTAGAATTCCAGAATTTTAGAATTTTTAAAATGAAAAGAATTTTAATATCGCGAACACCTCTGCAACTTTTGTTAACCTCTAGTTTCTCTACTACCCCCCAGCCACCCACTATCTTCAAAATTTCCAGAACCCTAATAATTAATACAGTTCCTAAGATTTCTAAAAGCACCTAGGATCACTGAGTCCTCTTTAATCCTTCAAATTCTTTGCATCCTCGTGACCTCAAAATTTTTTAAAACACTTGAGCTACGACTTTAAATAATACCTCAGAACTTAATCTCACCTACCCATCGCATAGCCAGCCCCCAAATAACAACCTGAAATCAAGATACACCACAAACACCTCAAAATCTCGTTACAGCGGGGAACCAGAAATAAAGATCCACACTCTGCCAAGCAACATGTACCAGGGCCCATATCTGGCGGAAGTGAATAAAGAAATGAAGCTAATCCCATCCTGCATGAACACCGCAGTCTACATACGATGCCCACAGTTTCCTTGCGGCACTACAGTCCTTTCGCGTCAGGATTCTTTACGACCCCGCGTCCTGGAGACCGAGGACCCGGATGCCCTGCCGTCGTTCAACGAAATCTCAGAGGAGCTCAGTTTGAGATCGAAGGAAAATGGCAGGAACGGTACCGAGGGGGGCATGGTTGGCTCGCAATTGCGCGTGGTTGGTGGACGCGCTAGTCAACCGAAAGCGTGGCCATTCCTGGTGGCCATTTACAAGGACGGTAAATTTTATTGCGGTGGCGTCATCTTGAACGAACTGTGGATCCTGACTGCCGCTCACTGCCTCGATGGGTAAGGGTCCGCGTCGACAATACGTCTGTTTGCGGAGAGGGATTTGGTGGGCGATCCTGTCATCTAGCCATCTATTGAATTTTGAGGTTTTAACTACGGGATTCTCCCGAAACGCAGGTACATGTACCACTACTATGAGATCCACGCGGGGCTGCTGCGTCGCTTTTCCTTCTCCCCGATGGCGCAGTCGAGGAGGGCAAGGTACACCATAACGCATCCGCAGTACAACGCCAAAAGCATGAGCAACGATATCGCGATGATCAGGATGGACGATCCTCTGCGCTTCAATCGGTGGGTGCGACCCGTTTGCCTCCCCGAGGCTGACATCTTGGGCTACATGTGGAGACAGAAGCCGGAAGCGAATTCCATTTGCGTGGCTATAGGGTGGGGCGCCACGAGGGAGCAGGGGCCAGATCGTGAGGGACACTTTGAATTTGGAGTTGTCGATGAGTTAGGTTGATCTCGAGCTAACTCTCGCATTTGTTCGCAGCTGACCACATGAGGGAAGTCGAGGTGCCTATATTGGAGAACTGCAAGTATGAGGTCGACCGGAACGAGGCGGCTATTTGCGCGGGGTATTCTCAGGGGGGCCATGATGCCTGCCAAGGGGACAGTGGTGGTCCTCTTATGTGCAAGTACGTGGCGATTGACTCGCTATTTCTCATACTATAAACTGGTATGCTCGGGTTTCTTTGATGTGAGGAGTATTAAGGGGTGGTTCGAAAGGGTCAGCCTTCATTTGATTAGCAGTGAGGAACAAATTACTTAATCCTACTACGATGGGTATTTATTTTAACTACACATCTTAATATATAAAGCAGAAAGTGTTTGTATGTTTGTCTGTCGCCTAAAAACTTTCGAACGGTAAACTCTGGGGTCACGAAATGTGCCGCAGCTCATTATGCCTAGCTAATCCAGATGAATGTGACACTTTTCACAAAAAATAAATAAATAAAAAATTTTTTTTATAAAATCAGAATCTAAATTTCGAGCGAAGCCGAGTAGTAAAGCTAGTTGAACATAATTTGAAGGAACAAGAAACACAAATATTATTAACAACTCCCACACATTTTTCTCAAAATCACAAGTTTTCAAAGAAATTAGAATGCGAGTGGGTCGAAGAAGACCCGAGAGGTACGTTAAATTACGTAAGGGTCATTTTGGTCATTTCTTACCCCCTCCCTCCCCCAGTATAAGAATTCGTAATATTTTATATTCCAACCCCCTGCCTCCCCCTTCCTAACGTAATATTTTTTACATTTTGCAGTTATTAAAATTCTTTTAAAGGTTTATAAAATTAGGTTAAAAAATATCACGTAAGACGCTACCTGACTCCCGCTTCCCCTTTTTAAAAAAAAACCTCACGTAATTTAAGGACGACCTCTGAGGTTAACGCAGCAAAAATGCGGTTCGGTCAAAAAGGACCGAGCGACCGTATCAATGTTAACTAGTTCTCTGTAACACGTTGCATTTAAGCAACTTAATAAATTGTTGTGTATATGTTACGTACAGAAACCCGTATTCAGAGTCGCAGTGGTACGTAGCAGGCATAGTCAGCCATGGGGAAGGATGTGGTCGACCGGATGAACCGGGTGCATACACGAAAGTCAGCTACTTTCTGGATTGGATTCAAGAAACCGCCAGTAAGCCATCTGGATCTGATTATTATTACTCGGTGGTTGAAATCCGAACGAGTTCTGGGGCTACTTTGTACATGAGTGTCTTTTGATATTGGAAAATAGTAGTCCTATTACTTAAGTGGTCTATATGAATACCTAGGCAGTAGGAGTACTTACGAATTTTATTCTTCATATTTGGGACTTCGAATAAAGGTCTGAAGGTTTGAAGAAGTCCATTGTTAGACTGAGTTAGAAAATAGGGACTGATGAAAAGTCTTCTGGAGGTGCTTGCAAACGAAGCCACCCCAATTACCAACTACTTCTCCAATTTCCAGGTGGCCAAGGGATGCCCCCTCTGAGGCGGTCTCCTTTGGATAAGTGTCCTGGATTCAGCTGCGAAGGAGGCTTAGGAAGATGCCTGCCTACCAAGTCGCGTTGCAATCTAATAGTCGACTGCTTGGATGGGGAAGACGAAGTTAATTGCCATCGTTACCCAGATTATTCTGCATACAGGCAATCTAGCACCCCTAGCTCCCAGGTTGAACTTGTGCCTCCTCCGACCACCAAGCCTTCTACCGTGACTGAGGAACCTCCGAGCAACGGTGGGTCTTTCATAAACACCTAACACATAGATTCATCTTCGATCGAGCTTCCTCTTAACAAGGGGCAACCAATCTGAGGATTCGATTTTATCTTTTCTCTGACCAAATTCTGCTTCAGACACCACACTTACCGATGCAACTGATCATCCTGCGCCTACGGAGGGAGGAGTTAATGATCTAGATGATCCGAATTCAACGACAGATACTTACACAAGCACCGACAATTTACCAACACCCGTAGTGACCCCTACGGTATTCACTTGTACAAGGTGAAGATCTCCCTCCAACGAAGATACCCAAACGTCTCTTCAGGAAAATTTCCTCATACCCACGAAATTAACAGGTTGCTTCAAAGTATCCCGATGGACAGAAGGTGCGACAGAGTGGTGGACTGCGAGGACAGCACAGATGAGCTTAATTGCACCTGCAGAGACTATTTACTGAACCTGAAGCCAACCGCCATATGCAACGGCCACGTGGACTGTGACAATAAATCGGACGAGGAGAACTGTGGTAAACGATTACTCAAATCTGACGAATATTCCAGAAAACTTTCGATTGACAATTGATTGCTCGTTTTACAGAGATCTGCTCCAAGGACGAGTTCTTCTGCAGGAATAGCAGAACTTGTATTCCGATGGCCAAGAAGTGTGACGCACAGTTCGATTGTAAATTCAAGGAGGACGAACTCGACTGCTGTGAGCTTTTCTCGTTAAATTCTTAGTTATCTTGAGGGACTAATTGACAGTGGGAGTGTGTCAAAGGATGCAGAGTGTCAGGCTGATGGGATGTCTAAAAGTTGTTGTATTCTATTCACAGTCGCGCTGACTAATGGACGATCCGTGTACCTGGACGCGGATGAGAGGCCATTTTTGAACATGCAAGGGGTCCTCACGCGATACGTCAACGATGCATGGCAACCGACGTGCCACCGTCCGGGACTACAAGAAAATCAATCCACGGTCACGCTGATCGGCCGGAACATGTGCGAGTACTTTGGATTCGCGTAAGTGTGATCTCCATCGTTCCTTTCTTCGAAATCCTTCGTTGCTTTTAATCATAGAAATTGAACGATACAGCAACCCCTAGAACACCATAAAATTCATTTTCGGATTTCCCACTTGAGGTTCCCGAAAAACCAATTCCTCGTGTTTTCTTGTACAAGTTTATTGTAAATGCAAAATGGTCGACCGTAAATGCAGGAAGCGGAGGGAATATTGATCTATCAAAAATGGTCCGATAGGGATCAAGTACCAACTGGAAGAACTGTACAGATTTTCAAAAGCAAAGTTTAATTAGGTATCTGTTTTGGAAACTCCTGTAAGTAAATGACTCCAGGAGCCGTGTTATTTTTCAAGGAACCTGCTGTCGTCGGAGTCCATCAACGTGAAGAATTCTCAACTGGAGACTGTGGCTTGGAAGAAGGGAGAGGCGACGCATCAGGAGGAGCCATCAGCGACCTCTCTAAATAACGATGATAAAACCTGTACCGGGCTGTACATTCGCTGCAGACCGGTTCTGAACGGTAGTCTGAGCACACACCTAACTGTTGATGAGGCAACCGGAAGTCATGTCTACCTGTGGCCGTGGCTGGCCGCCATCTTTGTTGATGGAGGTTATCGTTGCTCCGCGATACTGCTGGACAGGAACTGGTTGCTTTCCTCCGCGAAATGCGTCGAAAATGTCAGGCAAGTGGAGTTATCTTTCACTTTAGAATTCTCTGATGCCCCGGGATCTCGGATGTCACACTTTTCAGTTAGAAAATGTCACGTGCATTGTCTTGGATCTTGACGCGATCAGATACTTAGGTCTCAGAGGATGTGTTTAATATCGAACACGTTTCAAAATTTCACAGACCATTTTTTTTTACTTAAAGTCTATTTGTTAGAGAACAGTGAATGAAGTGTCAAATATTTTCAGGCTGGACAGGAATTATACGTCAGCCGTGTTTGGTTACGGTCCTCTATACCGATACGTCGACGGTCCTCATCAGCAGGCGTCGATAATTGATGAGGTGCAGTTCGTGAATAATTCAGTGTCCGTCATTTTGCATCTGAAGCACCGAGCAAACGTCACTCGTCACGTTCGACCTCTGTTTCTCGAGAAAACGTAAGTGGATACAGAGGCCGACTGCCTTTCTCAAAATCCTGCACAGAATTATTTATCGAGCGCATTTCAGGATATATCCACCGGGGATGGATGATACCTGCGTGGCAGTTGGAACTGACGATAATCTCGAGACGAAATCCGTCTTTCTGCGACCAGTTCTGCAAAATTGCCAAAGCTGCCATCGATGCTTCGTTAACTCTTCGACATCGGAATGCTCGGTAAAGTCTCTTCCACTAATAAAATAGTGTTTCCCAACCTTTTTTGAGGCACGATCCTCTTTTATAATATTCAAATAATCTGGGACATCCCCAACCCCCATATAAGGTAAGGTAAATATTCCCTTCCTTTCATTTATGAAAAATCTGTTGCAGAAAACACTTCGTGACCCACAGGTTGGGAATCACTGCATTAAACAATTACAGGACTAAAACTAAAATGATATATTTTTATTTTCACTTTTATTCCGTTTTCATTTTCATTCTCATTTTTCATTTTTTCATTTCTCATTTTTCATATTTTCATTTTAAATTTTTCATATTTTTATTCTCATTTTTCATTTTTGCATTTCTCAGTTTTCATTTTTTCGTTTCTCATTTTTCATATTTTCATTCTCAGTTTTCATTTTTTCATTTCTCACTTCTCATTTTTCATTTCTCATTTTTCATTTCTCATGTTTCATTTTTCATTTCTCATTTTTCATTTTTTTCTTTCTCATTTTTCATATTGTCATTCCCATTTTTCATGTTTTCATTTCTCATTTTTCATATTTTTATTCTCAGTTCTTATTTTTCCATTTCCCATTTTTCATTTTTCATATTTTCATTCTCATTTTTCATTTCTCATTTCTCATTTTCCATTTTTTTTCATTTCTCATTTTTCATATTTTCATTCTCATTTTTTATTTCTTCATTTCTTTGTTTTCATATTTTCATTTCTTACTTTTCACTTTTTCATTTCTCGGTTTCCATTTTTTCATTTCTCATTTTTCATATTTTCATTCACGTTTTTCATTTTTTCATTTCTCATTTTCCATTTTCCATTTTGATTTTTCTTTTATAGGAATATTTTTGGTATATTATGTATTTATATATATTTCTTGTCTTTTCACAAAGTGTTATGTCCGCTTGTTATGGAATGGGTTTAAACCCATTTTTGCATAATAATAATAATAATATGCTGCTTCGAATTGCTAGAGACCACCGTCCTCAGAGAAGACACTCAATCTCTGCCATTTTTCAGGGTAATCAAACGTCAGATTGGAGTGGAACGATATTCTGTCTGGGCAAGAAAGGATGGTACCCCGCAGCCGCGTTTCTAAACAAAGATGGTTACTGCAGCTTTCAGGACACGCAGGCCTTAACGAGCATCGATCACATAAACCCTTATCTGATGGAAGCCATGGGTAAATTTGCGCCCAGTTCGAGAATTATTATAAAACGAATTTACAATTTTTATATGGAAGCTCTTTTAACTCGAAACTAGATGGCGCGAGGTCCTCGGTAGAAGCAAGATGCGATGGTTTTCGATGCAAGGTTGGCCAATGCATTCCTCAGAATCGAGTCTGCGACGGTGTGCCCGACTGTCGAGGTGGTATGGACGAAGATCCAAAGCACTGCGAGGAGATTCGTGGGAACTGTGAAAACAGCGTGTATGGTTGCTGTAAGTAGCACAATCTATACCGGACGAAATTACGAGGGAGAAAGTATTGTTTCTAAAATATGGAGGATTAAATAGATTGCAAGAGGTCCGAGCTGCGCTGCAGAAATGGTGAATGCGTTGATAAAAGCGCATTCTGCGACGGAGTTAAGGATTGCACCGATGCGTCGGACGAGCCTTTGATATGCACATGCGCAGAATATTTGAAACTGACCGCGCCAGAACGATTGTGCGACGGTTTGCGACACTGTCTGGATAAGACTGACGAAGCCCCAGAGGCTTGCCCCTGCAGAGACACCAGCTTTAAGTGCAACACGTAAAATGGATTATATTTTAATAATTGTTTGTAAGACGAGGGTTCAGGGAGATCCACTGACTCTGGGATTAATTATTTAAGTGCTCTAAACAGTTTGTCCATTCATTCAATTCGATTTTGACATTAATCTGACTGAGTATGCGAGAAATGTGTACTAAGTTACTGAATTTAAAATTTTTTCCTTGGATAGCACGAGCAACTACGATGTTTGCATTCCTCGAGACTTCATTTGCGATGGGAGCAAGGATTGTGCGGGAGGTGAGGACGAGGGTGTGTGTAGAATGTTGAAACAATCGCCAGATGACGGGTGAGTTGTGCAGTATTAATATTGCTAACTACTTCTTTATTAATTTAAATCCTAAACTCACCTCTGAAGTTCGATCCATAATAATTGAAGAGTCCTGGTAGAAAACACTGGAAGTGCCAAAATTAAAAAAAAAATGAATACTATACCTAAAGAATAAGGGGGGAAACAGGGAATGTTACAAAACAGTTTCATCAAGAAAATTCAGTTTTAATACTTTAGGCCACCAGTAAAGAAGCAAGGTTCAATGAATTTAATTTTCTTCTTAAATAATTTCTTATTTTACCGTAGCGACAGGAGCTTGAAGCTTATGCTTAGGCAAAAAGTGGGGACATTCCAAATTTCGTTCCAGTGCACAGCGAACATTTCCTGTTTTTAATCAGTACCTGTACTAAATATTTAACGTTATCTTACGGGGGTATTTGAACTTTATAACCCTTTGTAGTTTGACAGTTCTGTAGTCCCAGTTGCCACCAACAAAATCTGCTATAAATCGCAAAATCACGAAAAATGGACATTTCTCGTTTTTCCCCTTCACTTATAATACAGAATTTGATTTTTTGCACTTAGTGTTTTCTACAAGAACTCTTCAATTTATCTTATTCCTTTCGACACTCAGTCACCAACAGATTTGTTAAAAAAAAAAATGGTAACGAATATTTACTAAATTTTGGAAATTTATCTGTGTAGCTTTAAATTTCGATACAAAAAATAAAATTACCTACATGATCTAGACGAGTGTATATAACAGTCTTATTTAAAGAAAAATTTGTAACTGACTGTAGTTGGCTTCCAAGCTCTAGTCGACGCAAACAACATGAGATATTTCGAATTATAGAGTTGGATCTGGAGAAGTAGTTCGTCGAAGTTACGGGGTATGGCACTCAGAATGTTTCTCAAGCCCAGTCGCATCGGAAGAAGAGGTATCCGAATTGTGCAAATCGATGGGCTACTTGTCAGGAAGTGTCAATAACAAGACTGTCCCCGCGGAGGAGCCTATGGTCCCTAATCAAGATAACTTTTACATGGTCAAGATAAATAATTGGAAATGGTTGTCTCTAAAAGACGATAAGCCAGTGATATCTTTGGTCAAGGGCGATGCAAATTGTCACCGAGCGTTCGTCAGCTGTGTGTAACACATTCCTATTAATACTTAAGCACTGGAGTAAGCATAATCTACATAACTTCATATTTATTAACGAGATAACTGTCACTGCATAGAAACATTGAAACTATTTATTGAGAAAGGGAAAGATCACTGTAATATAACTATTTTTGAATAAATCTGTATATTACTTCGACGTCTATGAGAAGACAAATCCAATAACAATTTCCAAACAGAAAATTAATCATTCACTCCAAACGGATCGTAAAAGCGCGATTGGAAATTTATCAACGACCTTATTCGCGACGTTAATTTGTTCAGTCACTTATTTCGCTGCGCTTATCTCCGCGCCAGGTGCGCGTGGCATCGGGCGAATTTTATCAGCAAAGATTGCGATCCAATACGATCGAGTCGAACCACCTGGTTCGGAAAATGATACAGGTGTGAGTTGAAAATCGCTGGGCAAATCTCTGCTGAGCTACTGCATGTGTCACGTTCGAGATAACCGTACGGATTAGTCACTCAGGGAATGTGAATGGGCAAGCGTTTCCGATCGACAGCGTCCGAAGGCAGTCCGCCAGGAGGAGCAGGCGACAGTCGTTTACCTTCAACGGCTGCGACCCCATTTGCGACATTCTTCCCGCCCCTTCCCTGTCCTTTCTTTGCTTCTATACTCCTCTAGAAAGTGTCCCGCATCGACTGCTGCCTCCACGCAGCGTCGTGAACCCCGCACTTTTTATCCGCTGGTAGACACGGTTGCGTAACCGAGCTCATAGTTTCGTTATAGACCGAAGCGCTTGAATTATGGACAGGGGTCCAAAGCAAGTTCCTTCTGACCAAATTAAAGTATCATTCTTTTTTTTTAAGAAAGACAAATTCCTCGGAGGATTTAAGAAGTTTGAGAACTCAGAGAACTCATTTCATTTTCTTCGTCTGCAGACAGAGTGATTCCAACTCCGCAATTTCCTTCTCCAAAGGTTTCCAAATAGAATATTATGCTTGCCGGGTGAGGAAGACGTTCGTCAATTGATTCTCGCGTTGAGATGCTGCTGATGAAATAATATAGAGTGCAGTGATCTTGAATCGCATTACATGCTCGTTGAACGCCGATTGCGCGAGAAAAGGGGGACGGTGGCGCGGGGAACACGGTGTCTATGATCCCGGAGCGCGTCCACGCAACCGCAAAAGATGGCCGCCGGTAACGACGATCGAACCTTACCTCCCGATCGTTCGTGCAGCGCGGCCGATTATGTAATCAACGCGGCGTACTATGAGTATACGTGTAATTTTGTTCCAAGAAGTACCGTTGACTCTGCTCGCTTCACCGCCTGAGGTGCTTCGTTCCCTTCTGCAGCGTCCGTGAGGTATCGCGGGCCTGCGCGTCTCTTTCTCTCTCGCCGCGGAGAGGATTGGTATAAAGGACGACGGGGGGAAGAAGTAACGTGAGAAGAATGCGATGAAAAATGTTTCGTCCAGAGAGCGCGACGAGGAGTCGCCTCCCGTCGGGGTACAAAGGTCTGAGCCTCTTGTAGCTTCGATTTTGGAACGCTCGCGGCGCTGCAAGCGAAAGCGCGCGATATTTGAAGCAGCTAAAGTAGCTGGAGTTATGTGCAGTGTCTCAGGGATTTAAATTTAATTGAGTTCGACGAAGGATTTGCTTTTGTTGTGTAGGTTAAGTTCGGGTGAGATCTTGATTAGGTTTAGGTTAGGATGCGAATTCTAACAACTGGTCATCAGCACGTGGATGCCGAAATCGAGATACATTATATACTCGTTATAAGCTCATTTCGACTATGCGTTGTATAATCGGTCGCTTTCTCCACCATTTCTTGGAATTCTTCGGGCGAGAGCAACACTTTCATTAGCGGCTCGGAATAGTCGACGCTATGCGTTGTAAGCCCGCCACTAGCCCCGAGTGTGGAGCCTATAACGAGAACTTACTGTATTTCGTTTGAAACCCTCTTCCGTTTATATTCGTTGCTCAATTACGTTCCTACTGAGGTTCGTGTGTATTATAGTTTCCCTTTAGCATCTGTCACGGTGGGCATGCGGAGTTTCATTTTCTACGAGCGTCCGCTATTAAAGAACAAACCCGTTGCTCTTTACCTAAAGGCGATACATGGACGCAACTTTTCATCATTCTTGTCCCCTTGGTCATAGCCACCGGATATTTCCAGGTTTCAATGTTTTCTTTGCGAAATTGTGTCAACGGATGATTATACATGGATCTACTTTAGAGTATCCCGCTAGTGTCCGCAAAGAAGTAGTGATTACCGCTAGATACACTTACGACTGATTAATCACAACCGACCACATTTTTCTGAAGGAAGTCTCAGCTTTCACTTGGGACTAACGACCTCAGCCACCTCTCTCAATTCTTCCGTATTTCATACAACTTATAATCACATACGATTCTTCGCCTAAAAACGAATCGAAAGTGTGTAGCGCAACTTTTCCATACAAAGCTCTGCCCCCGAGAAAGTCCGCATCAGTAAAATCAGGTGGAGCACGCGTAGAGCAATGGCGCCCCAGTGACTTCCATACCTGAACAGAATATCGACTTGGATTTCCATCGACAACAGAATACAGCAGGTTTTGCGAGTTACAATAATCCACGCGTGTCCCGTCAATTGCGTAAGACTGTAACAGTATCCTCCAGAGTATGAACCACTGAGAAGCGCCTCGAGGACACGCACTCATCTTCGGTCTCGTTTTCCTCGGGAACGAAGCCTCGCGCGAGGAAACTTCGTCCCACGTTTTCGACGTGCTTCGCCCCGCGGAATCGGCCGAGTGTCGCGTCTTGCCGCGCGCGGCGTGTAATTCGCGTTGCGCAACGCCCGTAACAAGCCGCGGCGGCTGAAAGCTTCTGGGGACGGCGACTTTCGAACGGCGGGGGTCCGTGAACCGCTCGAGTCGACGAGAAAAAAAGCTCCCGACGTGAAAAGCTGCCCTACCTATATTCATCGGCGACGTGAAATCGTTCGCGATGCGTGAAGGCTCCGCGCGACGGCGGGGAGCAGCCGGGCTCCGATACCGTTACACTTGGCAGCTTCCTGCCCGCGCGGGCTGCGGCCTCCATCGGCGCTGCTCGTCTCTCCTCTGCATACTTATAGTGCCATTTCGGTATCATCATTGTCACCACTCGCGCGCCAGCGCGCGCGATACCGCGTATACCGTAATCCCTTCGACCATACTATCACGAACGCCCGCTGCACGCTCCACGGCAGTTGGGCGCGATTCTCGGCGCGTCTAGCTCCGTAAGCACTTGGACAAACGTGCCATATCGGGCGATCGATAATGGACATCCGTGTGACACTTTTCTTTCGGAAAGATAGGCGGTGGATAGTTGAGGAGTTGAAATGGTAAACGATGTAAATGCCAGTAGTTAAAATTTTCAGTAGAAATAAAAAAAGGCGTGTCTGTTCACATTGGCGCTTAGCTACATCGTTTATCACTCGTTTATCTCAACTGATATGTAGGACTTAAGTCATGTTTAGTATTTTAAATTTTTTATATTCTGTTACTTTTTAGTTTTAGTTTTGTTCTCTTCTGTTCTGTTTTGTTGTAACGCTGTGTCTCTACTCTGCGTCTTTTACACCTTCTTCTGACAAAAATGGATCTTACCCGTTCATGTGGAAATAAATAAATAAACTTAGGGCGAATTCCACTTACGTCCAAATGACCCGCAACGCCTGTGGTAGGTTTTCCTATACGCGACTGAACGCAATGCCAAGAATTTCAATGTCGATTTTCTCGAAAATAAAGCGCGATATAAAAAAAAGTTTCTTTTTCTTTTCGACCTATAACAAGTAAATAAGTCGAGAAAAAGGAATAAAATTTTTTGATATTGCGCTTCATTTTCGAGAAAATCGACTTTGAAATTCTTGAGGTTGCGTCCAGTCGCATATAGGATCGTTCATCGCTATGGAGTTTCAGCGTGTACCACCTTTACAGATTTAGAAGGAAATAAAAAGATTACGACCGTGAAAAGTGCTGGCACTTTCATCGTTTTTCACCACAGCCAAGTTGGCACTTACGATTTTAGCTCTAAGTATCTTGCGATAGCCCTAACAGTTAAAATAAATTATTCTAACATTTTTAACTTTTGCCACCGTATTCGGAAGCACTTATAATTTTTTCCACCGTATTCGGAAGCACTTATAATTTTTTCCACTGTATTCGGAAGCACTTATAACTTTTGCCACACATTCTTTTCTACTAAAAAAATTATTTTTTATTTTTTTGGCACTTACGTCGTTTACCATTTCAACCCCTCAATTCTCTGCGAAGTCATGTTTTTCAACTGATAAGTGAATGGGGAATGTATCGTGGGGTTGGAGGGGGGGGGGGAGAGTATTAGATAACGCCATATAGTAGGATTTGATGACAGATAAAGTTTAGCTTCGAGAGCTGATACTATTAAAACTCTGACAGGCGCAAAATTATCAAAAATGCCTCTTCAAGTCGGTCAGCTCGCTACTGGCGAGAAAGTCTTGCCTAATTTTCACCGAGCAAACATTCGGCGACACTCGGGAATACTTTCGATGCCCGCCAGGAAATCTGAACATGAGAGCACGCCAAAGTCACAGGGTGCAAGTCCCTCGGCGTGTTCTCACGCCGACGCCACTGCAAGCGTTAACGTCATCCCTAAATAGGTAGTCAAGCAATGTAACTAGTAAAGGTTAGAAAATCTCGCTGTCTCGGCGAGCCTCCGCTATGTAAAAATGCCGGAAGTCGCGGAGGACGACGTCGGTAGGTTTCAAAAAACGGGGGTAATCGATATGATTTGAAAGCTAACGCCCGCTGGCCGCTGGAATGCGAAATTTTTTACTTTTCTCGAGGCGCGTGACCGTATGCTAATGGAGGCGGGCTGTTTGGAATTGGAACGGAACGGAGGTAGACAGATCAAAGGGAAATTCAGCTGTCTAAGAACGTGGAATCGATTAGCGCGCGTTGCAAGCCAGACCTAACCCTCTGCATTTAATAACTCCGCGCTTCGAATGGCGATGCGCTTTGTTCAGCGTGGACGCTAGATTTCTACGCATTTCGCAGTGCGCGCAGAGAGACGATTACCATATTTTCTCTTAATCAACGGGGAGCCCAGGCCATGCCTCGCCGTGCGTCCGATATTTTCAGGATTCCCGATCTGTCGGGGTCTAATGACGGAATCGCGCGCGGCGGTATCGATGGGGGACGAGCGGCGCGCATGCATGTACTCCGGAATAAAGAGGTCGTCGTAAATGCCCCGACGTTAATTTGCCAAGAGTTTTGTAGGACACGAGAGGCAAGGTGAGACGACGGAAGAGACAGCAGGAGGTGCGGCTCTCTCGTGCAACCCTGTACACCAAGGTAGCGCGCGTTACACCGACGACGCGCGCACACCTGCGCGCAGGCTGGACAACACGTCCAACGGTTTCTCGCGCGGGTCGACGTCCTGCCAAAACTGCCTAATCGTGTCGCTGCTCGGAGCGGGCTCAACACTCGCCCGGAGATTCGTGTCACGTTTCTGCCGCACTGATATCCTTCCTACGGCTATAATAGGCACATTCGCTTAAGCCTCGAATTCGAATTCTGCCGTCAAGGGGCTTCGAGTTAGAGAAGAGATGTGGGGTTCCAGGGAGGCGTGTGGATTGGAACAAGCGGAAGATGGGATAGAGGTTCGGTGAGGCGAGTTTGGGGAGGAACTGGATGGAATTTGGTGCCGTGGCATTTCCGTAACAACGGTGTCCGGGCAATGAGCGGTGAGCTACTTATGGAGAGGTTAAACAGAAACTGTAATACCGTGTTCACTGGTTCTTCGAGATTCCATGAGTTGGCGACAAGTGGTGATCGTGGTGGGATGGTTCGTTTTTTAAATTCTGTTTAAGGCAAATGGCACAGTACTTAAACAAGGCCCAATAATTAAAAATTGAGAAGAAATTTTATTAATAATAACAGGTTTACTAATTTACAGCGTTTAAACTGTTCCAAATATAATTGCAAAATGTATTAGCTTTATATAGATACAATTATAAGCTCACATAACTGAATATTTATATCATGCAAAAATATTATTGTGCAGTGAAACTTCAACAGTTTCAATCTTGCTTCTTACCTAATGGGCTCAAGCAAGCGAGAGAATATTTTTGTTAAGGTTAAAATTAATTATTATTTTATCATTTTTTAAATAGTATAGTTGTTTTGGATTTATTATATATTGAAGAATTGAAAATGGATTGGATCTCTTAATAATTTTTTGTTTTTAATATTGAAATTGTTGCGTTTATCCACTAGTACATGATAACATGACATGGACCAGTTATCAAACGCGTGTTTAATGGTGTTTAAACACTGGTACACACGCCAGTATTCAGTGAAGTTTTAAAATTATTAACATTTATTGTATCAAAGTATTTTTTATATCCCATATCTTTACGTTAATAATAACTAGACAAAAATATAATACTGTTTAAGAATTATTAGAATAATTAATCTTATACTCGTCATAATATTAACATAACCTAAAAACAACGACTAAAGAAACCCAAATTAATTGATTCTGGTAAATAATAAAGAATTTAACACAAATTTATTATAAATAAAATGTTTTTATTACCCCAAAATATTACCATATTGATTTCTTTTCATTAACTGATAGAAATAGTTAAATTAAATATATATTCAATAATTGGGACACTGATAATTAATGATTGGTACACGCTATGAATTTCATTTAATTACTGGGCCATATGAACAGTTTCATGTTTTAATTAATTTAAAACTTTTCCTTTAACAAATGTAGATTCTTGTTACGTTATCTGAAAGTAACAAAGTAGCAAATAAAAAATATAAAAGTAATAAAATTATTGCTTTTCAAATGCTTTTGAAAGTGGTCACGATGACATATTTAAAAATTCATGCCTCGCTCGTGCAGGCGATTTCAGCTGTTAGACTTATCTGAACCCAACAATCCAAACAGATTCTTGATCAGTATGACTGTCGCTATCGCTCGGACTACAATTAGTGATTTATCTTCAAAATTAGCAAAATCGCGGGCAAAAAGCAAGAAAAATGTTTTCGTCTTTTTTCTTTTGCTATTTTTGATTTTAAAAGTAGGTTAGACTCAATGAAAATACTTGGCTGTAGTCTCTGCGGAAGTCACAGGTGTGCAGAATTAGCAGTAAAATTTATAAAGCAATCGGTTCGATAGATTTTCAGATTTTATCTTCACGATGTGGACAAATGTCGTTTCGAGAAAAACGCTTTTAAAGTTTTCATCTATAGAGGCCGAGCCCCTGCGCTCCCTAAAAATGCCTCTGTAGAAGCTAAAATAATCGGAATTTTTCCATGAAAATTTAACAGTACCTACATTATTGAGGATATGTACTTTCGAAAAATGTTTTTAAAAAAAATCGATTTTTTCAACCCGTCTAACCGGAATGACCCCTTTAGGGGGGACCCTGCACTGAACCCAAAAGACAAAGTCAGGGATTTTTTTGTCCGTATAAATAAAAATATAGAGTTTGGATTTTTTATATAATTTTAAAGCAACCTTTATTTTGCTAGAAATTTTTTTTTCCAAAAAATTGTACAAATTGCTTCGCGGAGCACAGCAAGGAAGTGCAAAATAGATATATGTATAAACTGGAATATAATTATCTTCCATGTAGCGCAGGATTTTGTAAAAATTCAAATTACTTTGGAAACTATAGTAGCTTGAAGAATTGAATTTAATTTTTGCAACTTTGCACTGAAATGCTTGTAAAAAATCGAATAATTGAAACATTAAAAAAATTCTACGCTACATGGAAGATAATATATTCCAGTTTATATATCTCTGTTGTATTTCTTTCTCAGATGACCCAGTCATTCCCGGGAGTGTGGACCAGTTTTTTTGCAGTGCTCCGAGATGCCATTTTGTACAATTTTTAAAAAAAATTTCTAGCAAAATAAAAGATTGGTTTAAAACTATATGTATAAAAAATCCAAGCTCTATATTTTTATTTAAATACGAACAAAAAATTCCTAACTTCGTCTTTTATTAGTGGCTTCAGGGTGGGGTCCCCCTCAAGAGTACCATGCAGTCGTACGTGTCGAAAACGAAGCATTTCTTTTTTCACTAATTACAAAGAAATAAATTAAAACTGAGACTTGTTTAATAACATCATAAACTTAAAAAAAACATGTTTGCTTCGCCAAAAATATGCATTATAGATGACGCTGCAGATGGATCATTAAAGGGGCTTTTTAAAAAAGTTTCTTTCGTTTTGGCCTAATTACTTAGCAGGTGCTTATAAAAGTTATTTTTCCAGTGTACAAAAAAATATGTTCCAATTTCAAAAAATGAACATATGTACATATAAACAAGGTTTGAGTTACTTCTGTGTAATGATTGCCAAAGAGTTGGGTCTGCGAATCCCAGAGCCTTGATGAAATGAAAATCATTTCCCCTGTGTGGCGATGGAATCTTATCGCAAATCAGAGCTGAAATCCTTCAGCAGGTCAATGTCCCCAAAAATTGCTGATTCTAACTCATTAATACTTCTAGCCGCGCCGCTCGCGCCTAACTCGTATAATATAACGCCAGACGTAGCAATGAATTATTAATGCTCCATAATGAAAGACAATTACTAAGAAGAAAACGTTTGTTACGACTAGACCAGGAGAGGAGAAGAAGCCAGCCAGGAAAGATACTGAAAAGGGATATCGGTTCTCTTCCCTTGCGATAAATTAGACTTTCAGACGATCTTGCTATCCCAGCGATCCAGCGGCCTCGCCACGGAAATTGAATTATCCCGCGGCGTTTCTTCTAGGACCGACAAACCGCGGTGCTACACTTTCCGCTCGGGCGAAGTGTAACACTTTCTAGAAATGTCCCAATGCTTGTAATATTCATTAACACGCGTTAGATAACGACTGCCAAGATCAATTATTGCCAGTCTGAATCGGCGATTAATTGCGCCGCTGTCCCATTCGTAGCGGAACGTTCAATGATTTAGAAAGTGTAACGAGATTCGTCTCAATTGCTGGCGAATAGAAATCACAGAAAAAGGTAAACAGCTTTTCCTAATTACCATAAGCGATCCTTGGTACAGTCAGCGAAACGCTTTTCAACGTCGAAAAAGTGAAGAAGCTTGTTCCGCGAAGCATCGTTTGAAGCACTTAAGGGGGGACCCCACCCAGAAGCCACTAAAAAGTTTGGGAGTTTTTTGTTCGTATGAATAAAAATGTTGGGCTTGGATTTTTTACATAGTTTTAAGCAATCTTTATTTTGCTAGAAAAATTTTTTTTATGGAAAATTGTACAAAATGGCGGCGAACAAAATGTCTTCCCGGAGCACTGCAAAAAAAAACTGGCCCACAGTCCCGGGAATGACTGGATCATCTGAGAAGGAAATACAAAAGAGATAGGTATATAAACTGGAATATATTCTCTTCAATGTAGCGTAGGATTTTATTGATATTTCAATTATTCGACTTTTTACAAGCATTTCAGTGTAAATTTTTACGTAAAAAATTAAAGTCAATTCTTCAAACTGTTACAATTTCCAAAATAATTCGAATTTTGAGAAAATTCTATCCTACATGGAAGATAATATATTTCAGTTTATATATCTCTTTTGTATTTCCTTCTCAGATAATCCAGTCATTCCCGGGAGTGTGGGCCAGTTTTTTTTTTGCAGTGCTCCGGGAAGACATTTTGTTCGCCGCCATTTTGTACAATTTTCCATAAAAAAAAATTTTTCTAGCAAAATGAAGATTGCTTTAAAACTATGTAAAAAATCCAAGCCCAATATTTTTATTTATACGAACAAAAAATCCCAAACTTTTTAGTGGCTTCTGGGTGGGGTCCCCCCTTAAGAAACCGTTGTGATAATGGCGGAGGACAGTCAAAAAAGGTTGTCGACCCGCCGAAAACCGGCAACTATATCTTTGCAGAAGCGTCGGTTATCATTCTTAATGATTCCTGCACTCGTTTACACGCTGCGCAACAAGATTCTTTTAAAAAGGTACAAGGAGTTTGAGGCGGAAGGGGTGACGATTAATAAATGCTTCGGTGATTGCAGGGCGACTTGTTTTAACTTCCCATTTACTCCATACCGGATGTCCTCGACGAGACGCGCAGCCTTGAAAGAAAGGAACGCGCGTGAGTCACAGAGCTTCATTTAAATCTCAAGCAAATATGACGCAAGGACACGACAGAGCAAAGGAGACAAGAGGCAACATCCTTGGTGCAATTAAGATCCTCTGAGCAGAGATCGAGGGAGAAGATCTATTTTCTAGTGTTTCCAGCTCACGTTCGTCGAATTTATGATCGCCACGCAGAAAACGATTCCTGAATCTTGTTTTGTTACTTTATCGGTGGTCGAGAATTGCAGCTGCACCATCGATACGACGGAAGGAAGTCGAGAAAGCGCGCGATCGACTCGTATCGAGCGCAATTAACTGTCGAACGAGATCGATGGAGTTGGACAGAAGAGACTTTCAACCCAACGGGCCATGCTTTTCAGAAAAATTTATAACAGTTTTTTTTTTAAAAACTCACTTTTGTTAAAACGTACTAAGAAGAAGCTGATAGCGGCCTAAATGACTGCTTTAGAAGAATTTCCTCATATGACTAAAAATAAAAACGTGGGGCGTGAATATTGAAATGTCCTTTTTTATAAATATTTATAATGCTCTACGTAGTTTGGATACATTAGTTTTAGCAATTACTTGTATTTGCATAACTTTTAATATTCAATATTTACACCCCACGCCTTTATTTTTAGTCATATCAGGGAATTCTTCTAAGACAGTCATTTAGGCCGGTATCAAAACTATTTTTTCTTTTTAGTAGATACATTTTAATAAAAGCTAGTTTTTTAAAAAAATTACTATAAATTATTCTATGCTTTTTAGTGTTTATATAACCAACGAACTAAAAAGTGAAGTTAAATATACAAGCTTGTTTAAAAAAAAATGCGCTCTAATTTATTTTATGCTTTTTAGTGAAAATATTGAATTGTCATCGGAACCACGCATGTGTGCAAAGTTTCAAGTTGATTGGATATGTGGAAATGGGTCAAAATTAGCTTACAAGATTTCACCCTCACAAACTAACGAACACCCAAGTGAAGGTAAATAGAAAAAATGCAGAATTTTCTTTTTCGTGGAATATCTCATAAACGGTGAGAGACATAAAAAAAAGTTTAAAAAAAGTTGCATCCTTTTTTTACATCTACAAAACTACGTAAAAATAATTATCGAAACATCCATACTTTCCATGTTACCCCCAGCACCAATCCTTACTTCGATAAGCAATTCACTTCAATCCAGTTATATTAAAAACCAACCACCAGTGAAACTTATTGACTCCTCCACAATCAGCACACTTCTCCCAAAGCGTGCACACCAGGCTACATTCCTCCTAATTATGCGCAAGCAGAAGTAACCGAAGCTTGCCCATCCCAAGGCGCCTCTAGTGTAAGGTTACCAGTTCCAAAGACATCGATCTGCATCGAGGACGTCGAATTCAGAGCGACAAACAGAAAAGGAGCATCTACGATCGAGTTACACCCGTCAAGGTTCGGTTAAGTTCATTTCCTATACGTTCTAATTACAACGGACGTAACACTTTTTTTTCCGCGGGCGCAAGCAGAGGCCGCTCAGTTATGCAAGAGGATGCGCGCGCCCGCATCGTGCTCAGCAGGCCGCGATCGAGCGCGATCGTTTTTAGCTTTAATTAACGGCTCTTAGCGAGACGTCGATCCCGAGGACGGTGGCGCACCGAGGGAAGTCGGACGGAAGACACTCGGTGGACACTTTTACGACAGAGCGCTGCGCGCAAAAGTGCATTCCGTTAGGGTCTTATCGGGTCTGTTGCACTCGGAGGCGTTCAACCCAGCGACTCGTTGCGCGCACGCGAGACACCGACGATTCTCATCGCCCCGGAGTTTATAAATAAAATGGAACCGCCGCCCATAAGCGGATCGACGAACCAGAAAACACCGTTCGAGGAACATGGCTGAGTCTTCCTTGGCTCGTTTTCACTTTGCTCCGATCAGCTTCAAGGGGGGTTACTGATAGCGATAGCGATACGTTGGATTTAATTGGAAGTGTCGATACTGAAGAGTACGAACGTTGTATTGAAAGGAATGGTTATTTTGCTACTGCTTTTACACCTAACTTTACATTACAGCTCACGAGGCTAGGAATTTGTTTAGACTTTAGAGTAGTACCTATATTTTAATTTGCACATCTCACAAGGAGAGGTTCCCAGGTGTCCGCCTCCGATTGCTTTGAATTTTGGATATGTTTTAGAGGACCGAAAAATAAGAAATGCCTGTCTTTCTATTTCAGCCCATTTACATGTTCAAGGGGTGAAACCACCCTCCATAGTTACCCCCTAATAACGGTGACTGACGACAAGAACATCGTCCATACACCAAGTTATGACGCAAATTAAACTTATATCAAGGTTTACTCAACACAATTTTGTACCCTGTATGAACTTTCGGGGGTGGTTTCACCTTCTAAATATGAAAACTGGCCGCTATAAAGAAACACGTATTTCTTATTATTCGGTCCTCTAAAACATATCCAAAAACCAAAGCAATCGGAGGCGGGCACCAACTATTCTTATGAACTTTGGGGGTTGATTTCACCCCCTAAACATTCAAGCCGGGGCAAAATATAAAGACACGTATTTCTTATTTTTGGGTCCTCTAAAACATATCCAAAATGCAAAGCAATCGGAGATGAACACCTAAAAATCTTATAACTTTGGGGGTTGGTTTCACCCCCTAAATATGAAAACGGGCCGCTATAAAAAAACACGTATATTTTATTTTTTGGTCCTCTAAAACATATCCAAAATTCAAAGCAATCGGAGGCGGACACCTGGGAACGTCTCCTTGTAAGTAGCATTACCCCTTAAATCCTAAAAATGACCTATTTTTTTAATGATTTGATGGGAGAGAACCCTTAAAGTAGAACAATGCTTAACTCAGGTTCATGAATATTTCAGCACCCGAATGTTGAGATTGTAACATCACACTAACTTCCAGTCTCCTTTAACTTTCCCAATGCTCATTAAATTGCAAACATAAATCCAACGCCCACTGTAATTGGGTCAACGCAATTTACACATCTTTAAAACCCTCTCTCACGCCAAAGGGTTAACCATTCTACACACATCTACGCTTGCGCAGCTCGCATCGATCCAACCCCCTTAAAAACTCGCCTATCCGTTATGCAATTACAATGCCACGCATCTGGTCATCCCCGTGTTTCGAGCGACAGCTATTAGGTATCCTGTTACACCAGAAATTAATCGGCTAGGTTAAAGTGTCCGCGCGCATCTGGCTTCGCCAACGGCTGTTTATGACGCGGTTGGCGAGTACGTGCGACGATGCACCCGCGATCGCGATTCTGGTTGGCCGGTGGCAGGCCTGGCGAAACTCTCGACGTCGTTCGATCGCCACTTTCATTCAGGTCCAGGGGAGGAAAAGAAATCCAGCATGAATCGTATCGCGACGTGGCGTGACTGGCGTTGAACTCGCCGGGCGACCTTTCTTGTGCGTGCGCCGATGTCTCCCGTTCGAGGAGTCGAGCGCTCGCTTCTCGCGATCCAACCACCTCCTACAGCCACCCAGATAACACCGTATTAATTATTTAGCGGAGCCCTGGAGCTGGCTGCCGACGATCCGCGTATGATTCAGATATAATTCTGTCTTGAAGGGTTGCGGAAGTCTTTTTTCTGACCCGTAGATCAGGGATTTAAATAAATAGAGGTTTCTTTGGAAGAGCAGTCTTTGTCCAGCATTCGAGGGTGGTCCCTGAAACACAGAAACCGCGTCGCAAGATCGATCGACGTTCCGGAGAGAACTCCACGGGCGACTTTCCCAATTGCCGACGTCACTTCGAAAGTGCTTCGATTTTCTTTTTATTGCACCTTTCCCGGGCGCAAGAGCGTCGCATGATCCGGCAGGAAACGTTGAAAACGCATCGCGGAGTGCAGCCCCAGCACGGTTCCACGCGATAAACAAACAAGGAGTCCGGCCAGCGCTCGGTTCTCCTCGCTCGCCGGGCGACACCGGCCGAGCGCGGCTTCTCCTCCTTCGCCTACGTTCTCGTCTGCTTCCTTTTTCTCTCTCCCCCTCCGCCCCCTCGGTGCCCCCGCGGGAGACGGCTTCTTTGCTCAGGTAAACTCGCGCCGTTCACCTGGAGAGAGAGAGAACCGGGTCTTCAGTCTCGAAACGGTGGGCCGGAGGGAAGGAGCTCCGTGACCCTGAATCCATTTTCTGCCTGTTGCCTGGGCTCTTCCCTTTTGTCTCCGTCGTCGCCGCCCGGATCTTCGCCGCGGCTTATCGAGTTTATCGTATCGCGAAACTGTGCGCACACGCTTTCGGGACCGACCCGCGATCCTGTGTCTCGCGCGACATTCCTACCCTATCGGCGGTTTTTGTGAAGTGAAACGTCGTTGCGCGGGGGACCTTCAGTGGTGTTCATGTGCCCAGGGCAAGGATCCAGCAGCAGAACGTAGGAGCAACAAACGTAAGTCCCAGGGATAGAATTCTTTGGTGTTGGTTCCTGAGCGTGAGTCGCTGCCGTTCGGAGAGCAACACCTGCGCGTCGCTTCTATTCCTCATCGACACCTGAGCGGCTGTCGTCGCACGGTTCCATGCGCCCCTTTCGAGCAGTTTCCAATCGAACTTTTCATCCTTTCTGGGGAGCATCGAAGGTTCTACCAAGGTCCCAGAATGTTTAGTTTGAAAAAAAACCGAAGAAGGAGTTTTGCTGATATTTAAAGCCACTTGGAAGGTTACTGTTAGAGGGGAGGGTTTCTTGGGCAGTTTTATGGAAACTATGGGATTTATCGATGGTGTTGTTGAGGAGAGGAGCCCTCGATCCCTTGGCTAGATGCGGCCCCCGTTTTATTAAGATTTAATTGGGAGCAGGTAACGACCGAAGATTCTAATGAGTGAGGTGTTTCGAGGGGAGCACGCGAGTTGGGCGGCCGTTTTCTTTTTTTAATAGGACTGAACAGAGATTGCGGGGTAGATTAATATTACCGTGTTCGCTTCTGGCCCAACAATGTGCTTGAAAGATGGACTTCAAGTGATTTGCAAATTGGGAAGAGTAGGGTTGAAGTAAAATCTTAGAAAGTGTATTGTATGAATTGCATCCCAGTTCTGTTGGAAGGCTAGCAGTGAATGTTAAAAGTGCAGAGAAAGCCAGCAAAGTCTCCAGTTCCTCTTCAATTTTCTCAAAGGAGATAGAGCAACGTACGGTTTGATGCTTCTTCGCACCAAGATCTTGAGAGTCACTACTAATAATCAGGATCTCGATGAAAAGAAAGAATGGCGGGTAACGCGTAATATTCTCTGATCCATCCTTTCGTTCTATTCCGAGCGGTCGAGCGGGCGATGCTAAACGGTACTCAGTTCCCTTCGGCTTCTTCCAGCGCAGAACTTATGCGATTTTCGTTCTACCCAGTGAGCTGTCGCATACATCCATCCGTGCTATGTAAAACGCTGGAAACGGAAGTCTCAGATTCCCCCAGCAATTCCTCGTTGAATCAGTTTTTCCTAGACCACGAACACGCGTCCATAAATCATAAACAATTCCAGGAAGTCTTCCCAACACCAACTTCGATTAAAGAAACTGAACTCTTCGTCTATTCCCCAAAAAGGGAACCCAGAGTATTTATACAGAATATTTTGCTTGCATCTCCATCAAATTGTTTGGATACTTCCAGCTACACTTTTGTGACCACGGTACAACCCCAGCACCACCTTCTTAAAATCGCCCTGTAGTCTCCTGTAAACCAGGGACCATTCGCTAACTAAGCATACCTAGCCACTCTAACCCATGAAATTCGCGGCTCAGAGCAGCGGTAAGAATGGCTTGGCTGGATTTATGGAAGAGAAAGCTCGTTCCTCGAGCAACGAAACCCAGGTGGCCGCGGGCGTTCTGCGTTCCATCGCCACGTGAACCGGTAACTGGCCATGGAAATCGAGAAAATTGCGCGTAATCTCGCGCGAAAAATGCCTTCAGTGCCGATACTAGAGCCGATCATTTCGTATCCGCTCCGTTTCCCCGGTCTTCCCCCCCGTTCGTCGATGTGAATATCGACGGTGGATCGTTGAGAATGCGCCCACCAGCCTGACCGATAATAACAGACGGGGGAAAATGGGTCTACGAGCAATGGCGGCGCATAAGTTGCATTGGAATTCCGTAGCTCGATATACCTACGGAGTGGGCAACGGGGTGCCATTATTGTCGGAGGCAGTCACAGGAAAGATAGGATTATGCAGGTTTTAGGTTAGGTCGATAGGTGGGTAGGCAGGTAGGGAAATATACGACCGACGTGTAGGTGGATCTGCAATAGGAGCTCGTGTAAAGAGGGCCTCGATCTCATTCATCTAGCTTTTCATGAAGTATTCAGCGTTAAATGCGATTCCATGCTGCTTCCTTTGTTAAGAGCACCTCTGTGGCCATTTTCGACGTTACTCGAGGAAATTAGCGTGTTTCAATGTTGGATACCAGCTAGATATACATCACTAATATCCTAAACACATGCCAGCGCATCGCGACTATATAGTCACTAGGGCGGCCCTTATTTATACGTGTCGATTTTTTTTTGTATTTCTTCGCTCTCACCTCCTAGAACAGTGCTACTTGATAAAAAAATAATCCCTGAGAATGTTTATTGCAATTGGACTACAGAAAAGGGTGTAGTTTGGATATAAAGAAAGAAAATAGTTTGGATTTAAAGAATTTCTCAAAAATGGTAAGCCCTATCGAAATTTTGTTCAAATAATATTAAAACAGCATTCAATTTTCTACAATTACTGTATACATAATTTTCTGGTGCTTCCAACCATTTTTTAGATAATAGCGTTTGAATATAGAGAGGTCCGCGCTACGCGCGTATAGACAATACGTCACGACGTACAAGTGGGACGCGCGAGATGCGGACTTCTCTATATTCAAACGTTATTATCTAAAAAATGGTTGGACGCACGAAAAAATTATATATACAATAATTGTAGAAAATTGAATGCTCTTTTAATATTATTTGAACAAAATTTCGATAGGGCTTACCATTTTTGAAAAATTCTTCAACTTCAAACCATTGATGAATTCTAAACTTTAAAGCCTGGTCGGCACCCTTTCCTGCTGTCCGATTGCAATAATCTTTTCCAGGGATTATTTGTTTATGAAATGGAACCATATTATGGGGTGAGAGCAAAGAAATACAAAAAAATTCGACACATAAATAAGGGCCACCCTACTATAGTCATCCTCGCAAAATCCTTTCTACAGCGATAACAGATTTAGTCACCATCATTGACTTTTGCGCCTTGCATAGTTCCTCCCACGTCATCCTCATCCCTTCTTCCACAACTCCTGTATATATAACCCAGTCCCAAAATCCTAAGATGAAATCATAGCTAGAGTTTAAGAGCGGAACCTCTGTCAAAACGCCAATAGAAAACTTCTGAATAAAAACTTCTTGAATGTACTTAGATCTCATAATAAACGTGTTACACTCGATTCCCCTGCTACGGAATTCAATATCAATAACGAAAGAAACTTGGGCGGGTTGCTAATGAAGTAGGTCACCAATTCGATTCAAGCTTTTTTTTACCAAAGTTTTGCTTTCGTAGATTAAGATCGTAGAGGTAATTAGAAACTGGGGATTGAAGATTGGATACATAAGTGAATAAGAGTGCAGGAGATGTTGAAAAGTGAGATCCGAAGCAGAGCATCAAGAAGGGTACAATTACAAAGCCCCACGTGAAATTGTACATTCTTGCAGAAATCTAAAAAGTAGCACGACCTCTTTCTGACAGATCGTAACAAGCTTTACCTGGAAGCATTCAGTTACCCTTCCGAGTATTTACAAACAGTCCACTGAACCCCAAGCACCTGTTTTTTCTTTAATTATTCACGTGACCCAGGGTACGTCTCATCGGCGACACGTTTGCCAGCCGCGTTTTTTCGTCGTTCAAGGAAAAGAAGGGAAGGATTTAGACATGACCAGGATAACATGCCCTCTGTGGATCGTGGCTAACAACGAATTCACGCGGATCAAGGCGTAACTTGCTTGGAGTACCGTTACGATCCAACGATCGTCCTAAGAAATTCCGATCGCGTAACAAATTTCGATGCTCAGAACCGAGTCCCCAGGCAACCATTCAACCATTCGTTCCACCGTTCGTCGGCGATCCCTTCTTGCCCCCCCCCCCCCCCCGCCCAACGTATGAATTCACTTACACCGAAGGGTTTTATTGTAGAGAAAATCCTACGGTCATGGAAGTAAGTGAGACCAAACCTGACATATAAACTTCGAACGTGCTCGGTCACAGCTTCCCCGTTGCGTGAATAATTACGGTCCACGAGTGGACTTTTCACTGGTGAGATCGCGATACAGCTGTTCCGTGGTAGCACGCAACTATGGCCACGCCCTATGTGCTACTAGAGCGCTATTCAGACTATCTATCAGACCTAACTGTGCCGTGTCCATCGTAAATTCACGAGTCTTATCGCTCCTCGACAGGACAAGAAAGTTACAGGCAGTAGTTTCCATTTGGTTTTCGTTAATTAGCACCGAGCGGGGATCTTCTGAAAGGTGCTATTTGCTAGAGATCCCATAATGGCAAGTTTGTTGGTACCCGGACGGTTTCGTAGATATCGAGGCAAGTGCTAGGCTAATGACCAAGGCTGCAGAAAATGCACAGGCCAGGTTACGAAATATATTTGCAAGATAAAAGTGCAATGCGGTCAGACCGCATCGCGACGCAATCCAGACACACCCCGTATAATATGCACGGCATTCGAGCCTAGGCACTCCTCCTGCGTTTCTGCGTCTCCTTGTCCTTTACACCAGGCGATGCGCGGCTTTCTTCGCTATGCGCGTGGCTGCTTTAGCAGCGGTTTTATCGATTCGCCGAACCGCGAGAAATGTAAAAGACTTGGATAACGTAATCTTGCAGCTGATAACTGCGTTATACCCGCAATACGGCGCTGGTTTCATGCTAAACGAACATTCGTGGGCGGAGGATCGTAGAATAGGGCTTCAGGTTGCGTCTTAGATCACTGGTTTGGATAATATCGTTCCAGTAACGTTAGTTCGCCTCGGCAGCGCTCCCGGCACATTGGTCCGGCGGAAGAAATTCAGAGCCTCGCTTCAAAATCGAGGCTCGATCATTGAAACACGCAGCTTCGAAAGAAGCGAGGTACACGCGGCGAAGAACGTTTTTCACCTGCGGTGGACAGGATTTTTCTAATCACCGTGTGAAACTCGTTAATCATGAGGCAGGAGCGAACCGGGTCATTGCATGGGTAAAAAGCAGCACGCTTCGAGCCTCGACCCTGAATTTCCAACGGGGTACTTATCTCTCTAAAGCCATGTGCGTTCGACGTTCACGGACGAACGGTAAATACCACCGGTCCCAAACGAAAACGCCAGTAACAGTCGTTAAAACAAGCAGGAAACACTCTTTGACGTCTTCGAGCACGTTCGCCGGGGGTTCATCGCACCTCCTCGAAACGGAGGGCCGATCGCCGGAACGCCGGAACGCCGCCGCGACGATAATCACGTCGAACCCGTCGTACTAATGAGCTGAATGTTAATGTCTTTAACGGATAATCGGCGCTCGCGCATGTGCTCGACGAAAGCCAAATCGACGTCCCCGCAGTCATGTAACGCAGCTGGAGTCCAGCGAGCCTCGATAAATTGCACGCTGGAATTCACCGAGAATTTATCTGTCGCATGGGAGCCCAATTATCTAATTAACCTGGCGTGGAAGAGCTACGGTCCAGCCGGATACGTAGACACGGATCGGGGTGACTGATGACTACATCTGGGATCCCACAGATCGCGGCAAAATGCTCGAGCTGAAGCCGAGGATAGCCGGGCTGCCATTGGCAGGCAAGCTCTGAACCGAGAGCGTGAGTCAAGGTATGCGCTTGCACAATTCTTGGCTGAACTCCTGGGTAGACGCTTTGAATTGAATCCTAATTGCTCGTACTCAGCGAGGCTCGCTCTCATCCAGCGCAAATTGGTGATTTCAAGGCGGTTTGCTGTTTCACTTTTAAGTCGTTAGATTTGGCACGTAGGTGGCGCCCCGTTGGTTTCGGGATTTGTAGAGCTCGAATTAGAGTAACTTTGGAGGTTAAAGCTAAGGAGGATTTTGGAGGTTGGAAAATAAGGAGCAAATATTGAAAAAGTATGACAAATAAGTTTTGACCTTGAAAATCTAAGTCAAACTTAACATTTTCGAAGAAAATTGCGGTTACGGCCCGTCATAATGTGTGGTTGATGTTTTTCCTTAACTTTTTATATATCATTTCCTATAAATTTTGACGCGCTGAATTCCAATCTGGACGCAGAATTTTTCTTGCCCTTCAGGATCTTTTGACGCAGATTTTTAATGTCAAAACTTGTTTTTCATACTTTTTCAACAATTTCCCCTTATTCTACAACATCTTAGCTTTAACCTCCAAAAATATTCATCCCCCTATCTTATTTCCATCAAAAGTTCTACGAGTTTGACACCAAAAAGTGCAGTTCATCCCACTGTGCGGCGTTGGGGGAATTGGTAACGCGGCTGGCCAGTACGCAGGGGACCCGGAGGCTTGGGTTCGAGTCCCATCGCCCGAGGATCACATTTCGCCTACACTTCATTTTAAGTTTCCTTCGATCGAATCGGATACTGAGCTTCCATAATGAATTTTGAGGCTTATGTTGCCTTATTCAGAACCCGCCATCGATGGGTGGTTGTTAGCGAGAAAGTTTCGCGTGAGTACGGGTTTAATCTGAATACACACCGACCCCATGGTGAAATTACAGGCACGTCAGTTGCAAAGGTTGAGTGAATCGTCGCGTGCAAGCGTCTATGGGGAGGGCAGAGCAATAAGACGCCACGAGGGGGTTCCTTGCACAAAGGCGGGTCGCCTCAAACATCCTCTTAACGTACAATTCCCACAAGGAAACCACAAGAAACGTACACCCACAATCAAAAGCTTCAGCCCTGTACTCCTCTGACGAATTTCCATTGCTTGAGGAAATCTTAGGGACGCAAAAGATTATGCTGAACCAGCGCCTTTTCTTTGTGAAAGAGAACACATACTGTATTCTAAGCCCCAGATTTTGTCAGATATGGGCACAATTTTTATTTAAATAAATTTCGAGTAACGAATAAAGGTTAAAAAATTACCTGGGTTAACTTTATTCGACACATGACGAATAATTTTTTTACTCGAAATTAATTTTATAATATTCGAAATTTGTATTTAAATAAAATTTTTGCCCATCTCTGTTCTTTGTAGAGTTAAATATATGAAATAAGAAGCGCTAAGAATGTAAAGACATTTTCAGCTGAAAAGAACACTTGTTCCACCTGCAGATAAGAATCCAAATCAAGGCCAAAGAACCCAAAGAAAACCTCGATAAGGTAATCAAACGCAAGCAGTAAAGTAACTCCAAAGAACCGTGTTTACTACTTAGGCGAATCATTCTATAACCGCAATAAGGATGACGGCATTCTAATTGCGCTAACGTTACTGCCTCCAAGCGTATCATTAAAGAAGCACGTTTTTGTTAATGACCACCCGAGGGGCCACGAGACCCCGTTAGATGCGCATAAGAAGAAGTCGTACGACACGGCGATCGAGTGTGAATCGATGATAACCGGAAATTAGATCACATCCTGTGACGTAGAGGGTCGCTGGCATGGCCATGATGGGAGCCGCGCATGCGCTCGCCGGGTCGTTACACGGTGTAATTAGGCCAGGTCTTCCCATTCATCGAAAGAAGCGCGAAGTCCTCGTAACGAGGCATTCAAATGCCCGCGTCCCGTGACTTCGAATTTGCATATTGTGAGGTAATATCGGGGTTAAGCGTTGCCCTGAAATGGAGGAGGGTCTCACGGTTGCGCGTTAATCGTGTCTACCTAGATCCAGCGATATCCTTCGATGCAAATACCCCTCGCGGTTTGCAAATTGCGCGCGCACGTCAGCCGGATCCATCGCGAGGATTCATACGATTAAGCGAAGCTGTATCTCGGAGATTACATCGAAATGGACGACAGCCCTGCGCGCAGCTCTCGCGGTTGAGCGTGATATCGATACCCGGGCGGATGTGCGCGTCGATATCCGCGAGGAAAGTGAACAGGCGCCTTCCTTTTGTCGGTTGCTCGTTCACCCGTGAGAGAATGAAATTAAGAACCGTTCGCTGTTATGTAAACGAGCTACACGACTACTCCCATTCGATGGCTGCAGACGCACGTTTACAGTAATCCACCTATTCCAATCACCTCAGCGCTTTGTCTGACGTCGGCGTGTTTACATGCCCAGGCATTTGCGTTCTGCGCATTTACATACGGCTTTGGCGCGCCTCCGCGTGAATATTTTCGGAGGAGCAGTATCGAAAGTATTGTACTAGAGTCCCTGAATCTTCACTTTGAACAATCTCACTGATTTGTACAAAACTTTCGTGATACAGATCGTCGCGTGACACGTGATAGGTTAGGTTGAGGTTATGTTTGGGATAGTCTCGTTCTTCTTTTCTTTTCTCTTGCTTATTTTTTTTTTGGTGCAATAAAGACGCTTAATAATAATAATACAGAGAAATGATTTACAAAGCGATTTCTCGAAGCGAAGATTTTATGGCCTGATAATTGCGAGCAGGTACTGGTTGTCGTTCGGTCCGAATGGGGTAAGAGTATCGAACGCAGCGCTCAGCTGCGGATGGTAAGATTGGAAGCTGCTTTGTTAATGATTCAATTAAAAACTCGCCGCTGTGGCTCGTTACCCGTAATGGATTACGTAAAAGTCACCACGAAGACCGTGCCTCGAATCGAGACGCAGGCGGCTCGAGCAGGCTATTGTATCGATTACCAATTTCGTCCAGGAGCGGAAGTCGCCGTGAAAGTCCATCTACGACGGCGGAAACCATCGTTGAACAATACCAACCGGTACCCCGTTCCGTGATCGCCATATTGGCCAAGTCGGATAAGATAACGAGCGTTATCTACAAGGAGACACGGTTCCCACAATCAATCCTTTCAAGACTCCTTAAAGTAACAGCTTGAGGAACTTGAGAATCAAGATGTTTCACTTTTCACGGTGATCCTTGCTTGGCCGGAAAACGGTCGAACACCGTGGAATGCTTTTTTCTAATCGGAGCCTTCGGTTTCTAGTGAAACGAATTTGAAGATGGTGCAGGTGCTGTCAACGGAGTAGAAGTGATTTCATACAATTCAGCGCAGCGAGTAATTACTTGCAATTTTAGTTGAGATTAATGAAAATTTAATGCGCATTCCATTGAGAGAAAATAATGAACCTCGGGGAAAGCCACTGTCGGCCATGCGCACCAGTGGCAGACTTTTGACTAGGTTTTTTTTCGAAAAGAAAGCCTCGTACGAGGAAACTTCGTTCTACAGTTTTTACTTATTTATTAACGACGAATCCTTTTCTGCACGTGCAAAAGAACCTTAATGCAGAATAAGCTTGTGGTCGTCATTTTTCGTCAGGAGATAGTGAAAACGAATGGGTCACAGTCTGGAAACGCAATAGAGGGAAAGTGGGCAACCCTCAGTGGCTGCTATTAAATCAACAATATACCCGATCGTTATATCGCTAATATACTTTCACGATTAAAAGCACAGAAATTACACTGTAACGGTCCAATCACGTAGGATTGACCGGAGAATGTTCGTGCATCAAAAAATTGCGTAGGTATTTCTTCCTTTTAGCCGTTTTCGCGATTAAATGTATAAACATGACAGTATGAAAGACCAGATATTTAATCATCCATTCCAGTAAACGGAGGACTGATTAACTCGACGAGTTTATCTGCGCCAACGTAACAGCTGTTAAAATTATATCGCGCAGGGATCCAGTTAGAAAGTATGTTTCCAGTATCATCGTAATTACCGTTTTACCAAGACACTTCCTGGTTACGTTGAAACCGTTATTTGGCACAGTGTCTACAGAGATAAGCTTCCCCGCAGGATGTGGATACGATACGCCGCGAGCGTCCAATCGACAAGTGCTTCCAGCACGACCGTACGTTTTGCTTTGACAAGCAACCACTTCAAAACGAGGGCAGATAATTATTCCCTATAATCTGAGAGCTCAAAGCTCACGCGTCTTCGACAAATTTCATTTGACTAAACGCTTTAAAATATTCTACCCCAGCGGATTTAATTTGATCATTCTAAATCCACCCTCCTAAAGCAAACAATCTCATCATTTTAGCTGCCTTGTTTCCCAAATTACTATAAAATCAATATAAGTCGATAGATTTTTACATCCTCTTCCGCCTTGGTTCCACCATCCCTGATACACCGACTCCAGCGCCATCTACATCTCCTATGTTAGCTTCCAGCGCCCAAAAAGTCCGCACCTAACCTCAAAACGATTTCACGAATTCATTGAAACAGTAATGAGCGTTTTATTAGCGTCGCCGCTTTATTCCACTGTCTCGTCGCGGCCCGGGAGTCGTTGCTCGGTTTTTACACGCACCGTTTCGCGCGTTTGCATACCAGGAAATGTTAATACTTTCTAGTACTGACCTACAGCCTGAGATCCGACGAGTCCCTTCCCCAGTATTTAATCTTTCTTTCCTCCTTTTATCGCGTGCCACCCCGCGCTCGGCGTAACGAACCGCGATTATCGCGCTCCGTTAATGAACCGTGAGGCAAACTGCCTTATCCGCGGTTTAATTAGCTTTTACTTCGCTCCTTCCCGCGCTCCCTCGTTAGCGTCGTTTCAAAATTTCCTCTGTTACGGAACAGCCCTCCCGTGCCCGGCAGGATCTTCCTTTTCCGCGCGATCCTTCCATTAAAGCGACTACAGTGGCGTACGTGTAAACGATCGACGGCAGGCGTCGATGGAAATCGCTGCGCGTGCAGATCGAGGCGCTCGCGCTGGAAAGGAGCGTGGCAACGGCCACGAAGAAGAACGCGGGTCTTAATTTGACATAGTCTAATTGCCGCGCTGGGTTAACGCGCGATGCCTTCCGCGGGGGGTCTTCTCCTTTTCTACTCTATAAACTTCCATTTTTAGAGTCTGGCTCGTTTCCTCTGCCGGCATCTCGATCACTTTATCAGCGAAAGAGGATACGAGGATGGACGAAATATAGTCATACCTTTAGATACACCAGATTCGGCAGAATCCCAA
This sequence comes from Andrena camellia, assembly GCA_029448645.1. Lineage (NCBI taxonomy): Eukaryota > Metazoa > Arthropoda > Insecta > Hymenoptera > Andrenidae > Andrena > Andrena camellia. Next base: position 30,567,797 of record CM055678.1, on the reverse strand, counting down.
AACGAGGTGGAAGCTAAAGCCGGAAATCCACCTGAAAGTTAAGCTAAGCTGTGCCATGTTATTTAGGTTTTATAGCACAGATAGACATAGCATAGCATAGCTTAGCTTCCAAGTGAATTCCCAGGTTAAGTTTTAAAAAATTAGCTTCAAAAATATAAAAAACATAGCATAGCTTAGCTCAGATTTTGGTGGAAACTGTTCCATAAGGATGTATTTAAGCTAATTTTTTAAAATTTAGTATAGCTAACATAGCTTAGCTTGCATAGCTTCCAAGTGGATCCCCAGCTGAAGTTTTAAAAAATTAGCTTCAAGAATAAAAAAAACATAGCATAGTTAAGCTTAGCTTTTGGTGGAAACTGTTCCATAAGGATGTATTGAAGGTAATTTTTTTTAAAACTTTGCATACCATAGCATAGCGTAGCTTAGCTTGCAGGTGAACCCCAGGCTTAAAGAAACTTTAAATTTGATCTTTGTAGCAAGTATATTTGCCCTCATTCAGCCAAATATTTCGATAGCAATCCCACGATTATAGCTTCCCTCGAGTCAAGAACCCAGGGATGTATTCACGGTCCTTTTTAAACACTAGTATTTTAAGACCATAAGCAAATAAGTGCAGCCTTGCAACAGGTGACGAAGGACACATTTGGTGGTCGATAACCTCACAAATATCCCTCTATAGTCTCCTCGAGTAGGTCCCAAGTTATTCACTCTACCTTTCCAAGGCACAGTACCATTTCAGACATGGCCAAGCGAGTTAATGGAATAAAACCAACCGAAGTAATCATTCCAAAGTTGCCAGCTTCATTCGAAACAGTTTCACGTCTCCAAGACGCACAGGAACTTTCAATGGACGGTACACATAGCTTGAAAACAGACTGTTGCGCATGCAGCCGTGGTACGAGACCTGATCTCGGCGGGAACTCAACAGGAACGGACCATCGCTGATTGCACGTGCGCGCTGTACGCACGCTTTGCGCGACGGGCTCGGGGCTAATTGCAAGGGATACGTACTTGCGGGTGACGCAACCGAGTATCTGACTAGCGAACTCGTGGGAAACGCGGCGCACATCTACGACGCTCGCGGAAACCATGGTTTGATCGCGAAAGTTTATTATTTCGCGGCTGGGGAGTCCGTCGCCGTTAGGCGGTCGCTTTTATGCAACGCTCCATTGTCTTTCATCGCGATGGCACCGTTGCCCCCGATGCAGGCAACTGGAGTGCACATTATGCTGCACACATGCCCGTTTTGGGACCATGGCGAAACATGTACCACAAGGAAGTGCGTCCTCAAAGTGGATAACAGTTGGTAGTTCACGAATTGAATTTTTAGTTTTTAGCTTGCGAAGGCTGGTTTAGGGTATGTATGACGACAGAGCTTGTTCTTATGCTTCCGCATGTAGAATACTAAGATTGGGATGGATTAAGATTTTCTCGTGTGTTCACACCGAGGGATACTACACCCCGTGATTTTAACCTATTTCCACGTTCTTCCTCGGCAGTAGCGAGCATTTTCCAAAATCTTGCGCCACTCAAAGCGTTAATCTAGAGGACTACCTCCTATGATGAATGTTGCCAAGTGGAAAAGTACTCATCTTCCTCCATTCCCCTTTGCATCATCGTTTCCGTGTACCTCTTTGCTCTATGGCGAAACTTTGGTGGTCCTAGTTGTATTTCAGCCACCGCAAGAGAAGCCTGCAAATCTCAACCCAGTGTCTTATCACTAGCCACTATCCAGCATTCTTATTCTCCGTTCTCAGTTTAATTATTCATGCACCAGGAACGTTAATAATTAAATAGGAGCAGACGAGACAGCATGACACCTCGCTGAGGCTAACGGTACCGAAAGGCGTGGCACAGTTGCTTCGGTGCAATTAGGTCGATCCTCTAATCACCGATTCAGCTCTTGATTCGTGTCCTCTTATTACAAAGAGCACGTTTAGCACTCCTAGGTATGCGGTGATTCGACGAGTTCGAGATTATCGCTCGACCAGACCCGTTAGCCGCGGAATCGGCAGGAAGCTCGCCTCGTCTAGGCCACGCCGCGATTACGATTACGCTGGCGCGGAAATCTGGCCAACAGGACTAGGTATGTGAGTTAAACGTGCCCGTGCGCGCCACCTTCACCTCGTGACTCTTCGATAATCGACCGTACGGGCATAACGGTTCCACGAGGGGTATTCAGCGGCGCTCGCGTCTTCTCCTCAGCGTGGTCGCCGGTATGCAACTCTCTATACATTTCGAGCCATGAAGACCAAAGCCTTCGGGTTGGAGGTGCATAGAATTTTAAGTGACAAGCACCTGGGCTGGGTGTTTTAAGTGGGGAAGGTCAAGTGGAAGGTACTTTGGATTTGATGTGAAATATGAAGGATTCGAAGCAAGTGATTTGAAACCTAAGACCGAGGGCTTAAGAATCTCTTGAGACACTTGATTGAAATCATACCAGATTTATAGCGAGGATCAGGGCCGGATTGAGACCTTTAGAGGCCTTAAGGGGGTACACAGGACTATTGGACACGTAAAATTGATGGTTACTTTTGTGTCGGATTGCTTAGGTACCAAGTTATCATTATACCCGTACTTTTCACAGTTTATTGTGGACGCGTTTCCGAGTAATTGCTAAAAAAAAATGGTCGAAATGTTCAAATTTGTTGACATTATTAAGCGCTGAACATAATCCTGCGTATCAGGTGAACCAATCATCTGAAAGCAAAATGCTTTGGGATGAGTAATTTCTACACCAAAATTGACAACATGGAACTTGACTGGCGAATTTAAACAAAAATTGTGAAAGTTACACACGAATCAATTTTTTCCCACATTTTTACGGAAGAAAATCGTGTTCAATCGTTAATAAAATTTTTTACAAACATCGAATGTTGATGCCAAAATTCCATGCTATAGAGAACGGGATTCTACACCTCCAGTTAAAATTTCAAGTGAAAATATTCGTTCGTTCAAAAGTTATGATGTACACGGTGACGTACGGTGTTTAAAAATGTAGTTTCGAGATAAACGGCTTCAAAGTTAAGTCCCCTACGCCAATACCGCTCTGCGAGGCCGTTACTCGGCGGTGCACTCAGTTACGGTCAGCGCTATAATTTCCGTAATTATTCGAATTTCCTCATGAAACTTTGTTGTAAATCTTCACAAAGGATCACACTTTCAGAATTAATAGTAATAAAAAATCGATTTTTCGAGATTTCAATAGTCCTGTACCCCCTTAAGCACTTAAAAGATATTGAGGCTTCCTTATACAGGGTGATCAATTCAACGCAATGTAATTTCTTAGGCATTTCTGATAATTTGACTAAAAAGTCTTTCTAACAAAATTCTTTCTCCTGATGCCCTAAGCACGTGCTTATTTTGCTTATTGGTTAATCCAGCACTGGGGAGGATAAGAGACTAGAATTTATATAAGACACTCTTCAGACCCACCATCGACAAACTAATACGATTTTGTGAAGACTACAGCACTGGTTGAATGGAAAAAAAAAGCGAACAGTATCGCCAACTTCACGAGCATCCTCTTGATAGTTCCGTTAGTTAAAAGAAAGAGACGTTTAAGTGACGAGAAATTGAATAGTTGTTGGTGATAGGCGCAAAAAATGGTGGACACGTGTGTGGTACTTATAAATAAGCCGGTGTATTCCATTCTCTGCAGGAGAAATTTTCATTTTACTGACTGGCGGATCAGATTAACCTCTTTCCATCGACGACGGTGCACGGCATAGTGCAACGTCATTAAATAATAACTATACGTCAGCAGAGATTTATCACGGTTCTCGGTTACGGGGCAAGGTATGCAACCGCCGTGCCACAATTCAGCCGCAGAAACCGTAAGGAATTTGATGGGAACCGCTGTGTACATCCTATACCGAGAGTAGAACGACCTTATCTTCCGTATATTTTCCAGGTACTACGAAAAGCATCGTTGAGAACCGCCAGTGTTACGCATAGATGTCAATTAACTAACGCTCTCATTGTACGCGCGTCTGCTTTTCACCACTCCCTCAACCCTTTTACACCTCGTTTCACCACCGCTCCATGAAGATTGCTTCACGATCTTTCGGGTGCACGAGACGATTTCACTTTCTGCAATTACTCCAGGGTTCCTTGATGAATCTGCAACCGCTCTTGGTAACTGATCCCATCTGGCTAACGACTTTTTAAATATGAACTTTTCTTTTGTGATGCATCAGTTTTCTCTAAGTATTTATTTTGATAGAGTAAAAGAATAGGAGATCTTAGAATATCTAGTTCCATTCAACTTCTGAATTCCATTTTCACTGTGTTCTTTTTGTAGTGTCAAGATGTGGGATAGGTTTGAGTTAACTCAAGTCCTTTTCCATATTAACTTTTCTCGTCCATTTGTTTCCTAAAAATGCGAAGTGGACTTGTAATGTTAAACACTCCATTTAAAGAAGACTGTTCTTTCTGTTGCAGGAATATGCTGATAAGAGAATTGGCGGCCGCGTGGGTCGCCGTCCTCTTGTGCCATCTTCAGCTAACGGAGTCTCAGGTGAGCGTTCGATTATTATCCCGCCGTGGCTTGTCGATCGCATCGCCGTACGCCATTCTTTCATCTGTGAACTCCACCTCGCGGTCGATCGTTTCACGGTGCTTTGACTTTGTGACCCGATATTATCGACAGCCATTGCGATTTTCCCTCCCGACTTTTTACAAATCCCCCACGAATAGCTGGGATACTCGATACGAGCGAGCTGATCTTACACGAGCTGCCACAGCGAAGAATTCGAAAGGTCTCCGTCGAGACATTCGCTGGCATACCGATTAAAATACTTCGGTATGAAAAGCTTTGCAGAACGAGTGGCCGCATTTGAAAATTTAATATGCAGCACGTCAAAGGAGGTATTTATAAAAGGGATGTTCGAGCACTTCAGATTTCTGGCTTCACTGCGCGTAATATTCGGAATACCCGTGTGAAAAAAATCATAAACTAAGGTATTAGTTTTGAATTTGATCCTAACACAAGATCATTGAAGAGAAAAAATTGTTTAAGAGAAACCAGGGGCGCACTCAGGAGTTAATCTTTTTTTAATAATAATAATAACTTTTTTTATTAACAGAAGCCCTTTGATACTTGGGGAGAGCTGAGTTGAACGGGTAAAAATATTTTTAATGCAAAATCAATAAAATTCATTAAGTGATTATAAAAATTTGTTTAAAGAACAAAATCCAGTTTTCTTTTCTTTTTATAAAGATCCTGAATTTCTTCAGCCGTGATTACATTAATCTCCTTTTCCCTTTTTCTTTGGAGGGTGCCGGGGTCCCTCGGCCCCCCTCTGGGTGCGCCACTGCCACAAAACTTTTGAAGTTGATAAGGATCATATAGTAGAGCCAAAATATAGAAACTGTTACGAAAATGTAGAATCATGTGGAGGCTATAAAAAATTTTGACAGGAAAGGATATTCATTCCCTAGTTGCAATTTGCAATCTTAAACTCGTTCATTTGCGTGGAAACGCGGCGCGCAAAGCGCAGTTGCTATTCGCGAACGGTGGCCAGAATCGGGAATTCGCGTTCTCCGTGCTCCTGCCTAGGGTTCTTGAGAAATTGAGCCGCGAATTATGAAGTAATTGGCATGTTGGCTCCATACAGGAGCCACCACTGCCCACCAGGTCGCACAGGGACGTGTGTTGGCGAGGTGAAAGTGAATTTCAGCGCGGGTACACGCGCGCGCCCTGTTCGACGCGCCGACGATGTTACTGCGCAGCACGGTCGCAACACTTTGCGCGCAAGAAGTGTCAAGAGTTGGGAAAAGACTTGCAACACTTAGAATTTAACTCTCCATAACGAAAATTTTAAAATAAATAGCACTTGGATTTTATTTTTTATACTTTCTTAACTATAAAGTCCTCCGCTAACATTCGTCCTAATTAAATTACAAACGCCAGAACATCCCTACAAAAATACCAGGTCCAACTATCTCCCGACCATCGGTGTACCTGACGATCATTCGATTACTGTCGAGAATATCGAGGCTAACGCTTGCCCCCGAAGTCGAGCAGCCCAGCAAGGTTGACCACGTTCTTTCCTCCTTATTAGTACTATTTAACGCGATTGAAGCAGCGTTTGTGGCACAGATTTCTCCCGCGAGAAGAAAGGCGCAATCTCCATTACGCCCCTATAAGGACGCGCATGCCCGATCTCGCAATTAACCAAGCGCAATTAGCCAACTGACGAGACGTCCGAACCCGGGGCTGGCGAACGTGGGACCAGACACTGAATTGAAGTCCCTAATCGCGGGAAATCAGCTTGAATTACGACGGCGGTTACGCAAAAGGTGCGACAGTGTCGTCGAGCACGACGGCGGTAAATTACGGGGAAGAAAGTGGGCCTTTTTCTTCGAATGAACGAGAGTGCAGCTCCTACAGGGCACGATAGCACTGAGCGCGAAATGGCGCGCGGGTCCGCGTAGTTCGAAGCAAAATGGCGCGCGCATTGTTATTCCTGGAAGGGAGAAAGTGAAGATCTGCCGCAGTGGATCTCGGTTCCGCGCTGATCTTTGGATGGAAAAACGCTGGACGCGGGCATGGAAAGCCCTAACGGGCTCCATCGACTGCTTTCCATCCAGCCGCGCAACGAAATATCAGTGACATAACGGTGACTGCATTCTTGAAGGAGGTGCGAGTCGTGGCTGCAGGAAGGCCTGAGGTCGCTGAAATTCCACGGGATCGCGCGTCAATTACTGTGCCTCCATTCCACGTGGAACAACTCTCGTTTAAGCTCCTTTCTAAGCCTCTTTCAATTCGTCCTTAATCTTTGTATGATTAACGAGGGAAGAATACAAGAGGGCCCTCCCTCCAACGTTGGCGTGCTTCCTGAGTTCCCGAAGATTTTTCAACGCGTTTACTTATGTTTTCATTGGCTTTAGTTGTGAAAGTAGCGCCTATCCTTATTCCAGTCTCTGTCAGAGATCTACTTGGGGCTGTAGTGTCTTGAGAAAAAGCGGTTAGTTGTTTAAGAATGCGGGCACTGATAGTTGAGGGAAGATTCAAGGAAGTCAGCGAGTGGAAATTTACAGTTCGCAGCTGTAACGAAAGCTTCAAGCCTACCGTACCGTGCTCCGCCTGTTTATTGAAAGGAACTGTTGTACAGTAGCTTCCATAGACCGTTTCCAATGCATCCGTTTCTTTGTTGCAGGTTCCTGCCACCAATGTCTTCACCTGTCCGAACGGTAAGTAACATTTCCCTGGTTTTCGATAGTCATCGGGGCAGGTAACTGTCTGGCCGAACCTTGAAAAGGACGTATCTCATGCTCCTATACCTGGACCAGGTAGACTGGCAAACGCGTAGACCGAGGTCGTGCTTCGAAATGGTTTCAGCCGCTTTCACAATATGGAAATTCGTTCCAGAGAACCAAGTTTTCCTTGAACACGATTTTTAAACGTCAATCATGCTTAAGCCTGGCAGCATACCTGCAAGAGACCCAACGAAAAGCAATTCCTTGTTAAAAAATAAGTCGAAATCGTAGAATACATTTTTTTCCTACGTCGTCTCATTTTCGAGAAAATTGAATTTGAATGCTCGCGGAGTGCGCGCGCACATGACAGCGCGCCGAGAACCACTGCCGCGTGTGCGTCAGGCGGAGCGCGCTACCGACTAATCTTGAAACTTTGAAACTCACGTTTGTCGAAAACGAACGCTCTGATGGGAAAACATTATATTACATTTTCGACTTGTTTTTTCACGAAGAATCATCCCTCATTGGTTTCGTTCTAAATCACCCGGTACAGTTTAATAAGAAAACGAAGATATCGAATGGAGACGCGTGCAGCGAATAAATCACGTGACGGATAATGAGAATAAGAGTTCGGCCGTTCGTAACGTTGCTCCACTTTTCCTCCTTGCAGCCGGTGCAATTAAGTAGGCTGCACGTATCAGTACGGATCTCCTTGATCGTTAACCGTGTTCTGTCGCGTGCGTTGTAAAATATTTCGCGTTGAATCGAGACGATACCGCCGGGCATCGAAAACAACTTTATTTTAATCTGTTATTCTGGCCGAAGGCCTTGAGCGCAGGGCCTTCAGTTCGGCGTTTAATCTACGAGGGTCTGAATAACTGACGGAAAAATGAAACCTGCTTGATTCCCGCTGTCGACCCTCGAATCTGGCAAGGTAGATACTGCCCGAAGCAAAGACATAAACCCTAGGAATGGCACCGTAACTCCGTTAATCCAATTCGCGGACTCTCCCATCCAAGAAATTAAGCCCCCAACTTGGAAGCTACTCCAATTCCCCGAACAAGTACACTAGACCCGCCACAGCCGACCGAATCTCTCCAGTGGCTCGTCTATCTCCACCAACACGTGACAAATGAGATCTCCCTCCTCGAGTACTCGACCAGCTTCGAGCCACATTTCTTTTGACGCAGCCTGAAGTCGCCAGGACTCTTCGAAATTCGGTGTACCTCTCACCCATGCCTTCGCACGGCCCCTGCCCGGCACCTGGCCCAAAATCCTCGACCTTCTGTACACAATGACGACGCACCGGTGTGGTGGGGATCACGCACAGGTGGCACAGAGGAGTCAAGGGGGCGAGGAAACGAGACGGCATTCCTAAACCGTGAATCCTTCTCCTTCCTCTCGTCCATCGGCCAGCCTCTGGCGCGTCGTCGTACGCGATCCTAAAAATACCACCGCGTGAATTCGCGTCACGGTTTATCCACCTTCCACGAGGAAACTCGACCGAGCGCGCATATATCGACCGCTCGAACGGGATTCCAAAATGTGGAGCATCTAGCAACGTGCTCGCGACCGATCGTCCTTGGCGTTCTATACATGTAAACCACGCGTCCTCCCGCCATGTTTGTTCTTTAGCATGGTGTACAGTAATCGGTGGATGGAACTATCGACGAATATTAGTGGAACCGCGAGTAACGCGGATGGGATTGTAACTTGAGCGATGGGGAATAAACGGGGCTCATATCGGTCAATAGTACAGGGCGTTTTAAAGTCGTAGGTTAAATGTTTAAGGGGCGCCACGAAATGGGAAATATACTGTAGGTACTTGAAATATTTATTGCATCACTCGAATAAACACGTTATCACTTGTCACCTCTCTTATTTTTATTACTAGGAAAATATTATCGCAAAATTGATTTATTGCAAAAATGTGTGACTCACTATCTTGACCAAAATAAGTTGGATACGTATAATTTTATCAATCTTACTGAGTAAATCTGAGAGTGGTAAAATAAATATATCCAGTACCGTAGGTTTCGATATGAAGTGGATGTCTGAAATAATCCTTAAGCTACTCTGACATTGTGTTGATCATTTTGAAGATGTTTCCTTGGCGCAGGTGCATCGAAGCTTGATTTTATAGATAGTTAATATTGAAAGATTTCCGTTGATTAATCCTGGGGTAAAGTCATTGGAATGATGTATTATAGAAGTACTGTACGAACGAAGGGAATAGAAGGCTAAAAGGACATTAGGCTGGCTCTCTCGCTTTCTAAGAATAGTTTGCAAGCGTTGAATGATAGGAAGCTTCGATGAGGAGGCGTATCAAGGCATCGCACATGTGTTAATATCGCCGCAAAATATGCCACGCATGCTGGAACCCCAGCAAGAAATGCTAATAGACGCGAGGGGAACAGCATACGTGGTAAGAACATGGCCGTTTGACCTTTTAAAAGAAAGGAAGGCCGTCATCGCGTCTTTCTCGGCGAGCCCCAACGCAAATTGCATCGAGGAATCATCGAGGAACACGACGAGGTAGTTTCATCCCGCAGAAATGTCTGAATCATACAAAAATGCTGAAATACTCATATCAATGACAAAGCGATTATATTCCACGGGCTCAGAAGATTTTTCAGATATTCCATCCCAACAAATGCAATAATTCTCAGCACATTTTACTCCAAGAAAACAATCCCTCCGCTGCTCCAAGAAACGACGAACACAAGTAGGACGAAACTTCGTTATTTTTCCAAGAAATGGTGAACACAAGTAGGGTAGTCATTGAGGCGATCTCGCGTGGCACCAATCGATTTCTCGGTAGCCCACACCGAGTTGCCAGTCTCCCAGACGTCCATGCGCAACGAATCCATCAGAGATCGATGCAACCATCACTTTGCCATTCCCTCAGAGGAACACGGTTTCTCGAGTACCCCGAAGGAATTGCCAAATTCTTGGTCAGAGGACGGGCGCTTGAATTGCAAATGGCCACCAGTGTCAACAGATGGTCGCCCGGCAGAAAGAGCTTCCCTGTGAGGAATGCAAAATTCTGTTTACCCGACGACGAACCGAGGAATGCGCCAGTCTGTTCCCTCGACTTCTCAATTCCAACGGTCAACAGCACGCGAGAACGTTTCACTCGTCGCCGATTCTCTTTTACAATGTCACCCGTTTACCCACCGACCTACCTTTGACTCCGCGAGTCGCGCTAAAAACGATCGAGGTCGTCAACGTCCGTCACTGTCTGTACAGGTCACTAAACCGAGTTTCCGGTACGAACGCCGCATTGAAGGCTTCATCAGTCGCGAACCGATCCACCCGAGCCACGCGAACCTTTCCTTTTCGGGATTAACCCCTTTGTTTAATAGAAACGATATACTTCGCGCGACCATTGCCGCGGCTTTCCAGCAGGGCTTATTTGAATTCCTATTCCGTCAGTAGATTTCTAGGCTACCTACTGTTACCAAATTAAGCGTACATGTAATCGACACGTAATAAAAACGACGGCGTGGCTGTTTCTTGCGCAGGATGGGAACTGAGGGGCATACATTGCTACAAGTTCTTCAACATCAGGCATTCCTGGGAAAAGGCGGCGGAACTATGCAGAAGGTAAGTGGATCAATCGCTAGTAGCCCCTTTTTGCGCATTTTACTTCCATAAACTATTATCCACTTTTGCTTACCGCTCAAAATAAGTCGAGATGGACATTAAATATTAGCCGATATGTTCAAAGAGAGTCTCAATTTTAGAGGTGGCTGCCTGGTAATTCCCAGCATAGATGGTGCTATACAGATTATAATCTACAAATTCGAGGGACCTTTTCCCTCCCAAAACGTTTTCCACTTATCCTCTATCTATTACACTTCCAAACAACACCTTCAATATTATCATGCATTGCATGCTGAGCCGTAAAACCACTCGCGTAAATGATCCCCGACTTCTTTTGAGCGGTTGTGCCGCGTAAACACGGTCCAACTTTGTAGCCACGTTATTACGCGCTAAAACGAAGGAAATATGGACGAAACGACATGGGATTTGCAGGTACGGCAGCGAGCTGATGGTGGTGGAGTCATACAGCGAGAACAACATGTCCGCCAGCATGATCGGCAGGCATTTAGATCATTACTGGCTGGGGCTGGCCTCCCTCGACGATTTACGGACCAACACGCTCGAATCGGCTGCAGGAATGCTCGTCTCCCAATACGCTGGTTTGTAGAATCACGTTTCGTTCCACCTGCTGGCCAGAGGTTCCACTGGTGAATCCCATTTCGATGGAATTTCGATTGCCGGCTTGGCGCCGCGGGGCCCCCGAGTCTCATTCGCAAATCGACACTTTTAAGATCGCAGACTGTTGGACACGTTTTTCTACGGGTCGGACTCGTTTGCGCACGTGTGTGCACCGGCCGGTTTCCAACGAGGTCACGGAAACGCGGAACTGCACAATGTGCACAGCACGAAGGCACACTTTTCCCATAACAATGCCCAGAGAGGTGGCTTACGTCTGTCGCCGCGCAAGCTGCAATTTGCCCGTCTGGCCCATTGTATGCATGTTTGCATAACATTTCCGTCACTTCAGCTCCCTCTTGAAAATTGGAGCTAATAGGAACCTCTGAAATAACTCCACCATAATCTTGATCGCCAACCTAATTTGCCGCAGTAGAACTTTCCCATTCAAATCAAAAACATCCCTCGTGCTGTTCGATATCGGAAGCTCATTTTCAAATGAGAGTGATCTTGAAACTTAGAGCCAGACTACACCTGGAGCCCCTATTGCGATATTTATGGACACCACTTTTGAACTGCGAACTATACATCGTAGATAAAAGCAGGAGACAGAAGGGTAAAAGAATAAGAATTTTCCAAGGGAGACTTTGAACTTGTTTAATTCAGCTTGAAAGATCAAACATTCCTCCTTCCCACTGAAATGGTGATTGACTCGTGTGAGAAACAGGAAACGGTAGGTGTCTAACCGTTTTGGTATTCAGGTTTCTGGGCGTCGAGGCAGCCGAATCCTCAATCAGGTGAATGCGTGGACGTCGCTCTGACGGATGACCGACAAACGTGGGAGCTGACCACGTGCGAGTCCCTGCTCCCTTTCATGTGTCGCGCCAACGCCTGTCCAGCTGGTAAATCATCTCGCGTCTAACAGAAATCTGACGAACCGTTCCCACGTTACCGCATCCCTCACATCGCCATTCTGTTCAAGGCTCGTTTCATTGTTCCAACGGCAAGTGCGTGAACGCGGCGTTCAAGTGCGACAAGCAGGATGACTGTGGCGATTTTTCGGACGAGATAGACTGCCCGGCGAACTGCCAGTACTACATGGCCAGCAGCGGGGACGTCGTCGAGAGTCCTAATTATCCCCATAAGTATGCACCCCTCAGCAACTGTAAGTGGACGCTGGAGGGTCCGCAAGGCCACAACATCCTGCTACAGGTATAAAACGTGCTTTCTGAACATTTTCCCTGCTCTCATTCTACGACAGTGTGATATAGATGCGTGTATCCGAATGAAGCGGTACGTGATAACGTTTTTCGTGTCTAGTTCCAAGAGTTCGAGACGGAGAAGAGCTTCGACATAGTGCAGATCCTGGTCGGCGGCAGGACGGAGGAGAAGTCCGTGAACCTCGCGACTCTGTCTGGCAAGCAGGAGCTGAGCAACAAGCTGTTCGTGTCAGCCTCGAACTTCATGATCATTAAGTTCAGCACAGACTCATCGGTGGAGAGGAAAGGTTTCCGCGCGTCTTGGAAAACCGAGCCCCAATCCTGCGGCGGTGTGCTGCGAGCTACGCCCCAGGGGCAGGTGCTCACCTCGCCAGGCTACCCCCAGAATTATCCTGGAGGGTTGGAGTGTCTCTACATCCTGCAGGCCCAGCCGGGTCGTATCATGTCCCTGGAGGTGTGTAACTAGGTCTCAATACATTGTCTACCGCGTAGTTGTCCCAAGTTTTCTGTTTACTTCGGTTCGTAGTGCAATAGTGTTGTGTTTGAGATTGTACACGATTTTCATTGGCAGTAATATTATTTAGAAGTTTGTAGATCTAGATGTTCACTTGAAAGTTAAAAGTTCGAGGGTCACTGGTTAGCCTTATGAACGCGTTAATTGAGGGAGAAACTAGTTGGAGGGTTGTACACAAAGTGACGTTTGCAGGTGGAGGACTTGGATCTCGAGATGAATCGCGACTATATTCTCGTGAGGGATGGTGACACACCGATGACCAGGCCGATCGCCCGACTAACAGGGAAGTCGGAGGACAACCCAACGGTGATAATGTCTACGGGGAACAGCTTGTATCTGTACTTCAAGACCAGCCTCGGCGATTCTAGGCGCGGTTTCAGTATTCGCTACACGCAGGGGTGCAAGGCGACCATCGTTGCAAGAAATGGCACTGTGCAGTCGCCATCATTCGGCCTGAACGACTACCCCAATAATCAGGAGTGCTTATACAGGGTGAAGAATCCACAGGGAGGTCCTTTGTCCCTAAAGTTCGTCAGTTTCAACGTCCACAAGACTGACTTCGTTCAGGTAACATCCTGCCAACACGAGATTCTCTACCCAGGAACCTTTAGATCCTAAATCGTGGTCATGTTCCACAGATATACGATGGCCCAAATACTAATGGACTCCGTTTACACCCCGCCAATGGATTCACGTCCAACACTCGGCCGAAAATCACGCTCACCGCGGAGAGTGGCGAGATGCTTGTTCGATTCATCTCTGACGCGTTGCACAGCAGTTCTGGATGGCAGGCCGAGTTTTCAGCAGGTACAGTAGTGTCTGGAAATTATGTGATCGCTATCCCCTCCCCTCCTTCTCTTGTTGCCGTAGTGAATGAGCAAGAGGAACACTCAGTCCCTCTCTCTCATTCTACGCGATAAGGCAAACCGAAAAGACTTCCTGTCTTGAACGAAAGTGACGTTCGATCCAGAACCATCACTTTTCGAGACACATCTGTATTTACAGAGTGTCCAGGATTGCTGAGCTTATTGAAACTTTTCCGCGTCCACAGACTGCCCACAGCTTCAGTCTGGTGAAGGTGCGCTGGCCTCCAGCAGGGACACTGCCTTCGGCACAGCAGTCACTTTCTCCTGTCCGCTGGGCCAAGAATTCGCGACTGGCAAGCCGAAGATTACCACCGAGTGTCTACCAAGTGGAAACTGGTCGATTACGTACATCCCCAACTGCCAAGAAGTCTACTGCGGCCCTGTGCCCCAGATAGACAACGGATTCTCCATTGGATCCTCGAACGTGACCTACCGTGGCCTCGCCACTTATCAGTGTTACGCTGGATTCGCGTTCCCAACTGGTCGACCCACAGAGAAGATCTCGTGCATGGCTGATGGCAGATGGGAGAAGAAACCCTCTTGCTTGGGTGAGTTAGCTGACATTACCTCGATTTTATCATAGACTAATCTAATCCTAAACTGACACTAAGCATCACTCTTTTGCAGCCTCTCAGTGTTCCCCTCTTCCCGAGGCCCCACACTCGAACATAACTATTCTAAACGGTGGTGGTCGCAGTTACGGTACGATCGTTAGGTTCGAATGCGAGCCAGGATACGTTAGAACTGGACATCCCGTGATTCTCTGCATGAGCAACGGAACCTGGTCCGACGAAGTGCCGACATGTTCGCGTGAGTGCCTAGCTGCATCGTAATTATAGGTTTGCAACAGCCCGCAGCACCTGTACCCTGTATTAAACCTGTATGCGTAGGAGCGAAATGTCCATTGCTGCCCACGATCAAGAACGGATTCGTCGTCGACTCAGCTAGGGAGTACCTTTACGGAGACGAGGCCAGGGTTCAATGCAACAGAGGCTACAAGCTCTCTGGATCCAATATCATACAGTGTGGGACCAATCAGCAATTCGACAACGTTCCAACATGCGAAGGTGAGTTAGGTAGAACTTGCAGGCTTGAATTCGCCGCTTCTTTACGCGGGGATTCAATATTTCAGACATAAACGAGTGTGCATCGAGTCAATGCGACCTGGCTTCCACCGAGTGCATCAACAACCCCGGTGCATTCACTTGCAAGTGCAAACCTGGATTCACACCAACTATGGAGTGCAGGCCCATTGGCGATCTAGGGCTTATCAATGGCGGTATCCCTGACGAATCGATCACTGTGTCCAGTTCTGAGAATGGGTATACCAAGAATGTGAGTGTCAGTTGCAACCGTCACGATAACAGACAACTCTTTTTGAATTTTGCGTAAACAGTTGCAACATTCCATTTTAAGGGTGTACGAATGAACAATGGCGATGGTTGGTGCGGTAATAGTATTGAACCTGGGGCGAACTGGGTGATGATCGATATGAAAGCACCAACGATCATCCGTGGCTTCAGAACCCAAGTGGTTTCGAGAGCAGATGGCAACTTAGCCTATACGTCAGCGGTCCGAATCCAATATACAGACAACCTGACGGATACATTCAAGGAGTACACGAATCCTGACGGTACATCGGTGGAGTTCAGAATCATGGAGGCTACCCTTTCCGTCCTAAACCTGCCATTCCCCATCGAGTCGCGTTACGTGAGGTTCAGGATACAGGGTTACGTAGGCGCACCATGCCTGAAGCTGGAAATAATGGGTTGCACGCGGCTGGAGTGCACGGACATCAACGAGTGCGCGACTAACAACGGCGCCTGTCACCAGAAGTGCATCAATAACCCTGGCAGTTACACTTGCATGTGCAACACGGGCTACGAGCTGTACCGGGCCAACGGTACGGCGGGCTTCTACACCGAGAAGTACGAAACTGGTGAAAGGGACGGGGATCTGTATCAGAAGAACAAAACCTGCGTACCAGTCATGTGTCCCTCTATATCTGCGCCAGAAAATGGCAAAATCTTGTCGACCAAGGTAAGAATTCAGCGACTATCTGAGTTAACGCTAAGTGGCATCATGATTATTACCCTGTTTCTGTTTATAGCAACAGCATCACTTTGGAGATCTAGTTAGGTTCCAATGTAACTTCGGCTACGTATTATCCGGTTCGTCGGCCGTCATCTGCACGTCCAGCGGGGTTTGGAACGGAACAACACCGGAGTGTCAATGTAAGTGATCAATAGCCAGTGGCAATATTCAATGACTAATGATCAAAATCTCTTTCCAGACGCGAAGTGCGTGTCCCTGCCGGACGACAAGAACGAGGGACTTTCAGTGATCCGAAGCGACGAAGCGAGTGTCCTGGTGCCCTTCAAGCAGAACGTCACGCTGAAGTGCGGCAGCAATGGCAGATACCTGCGGAATACAGCTACCTCTGACTTCCGTCAGTGTGTTTACGATCCGAAACCAGGTCTACCAGACTACTGGCTATCTGGTGCACAGCCAGCCTGTCCACGAGCCGACTGCGGAAAACCTCTGCCTACCCCTGGGGCTGAGTACGGTCAATATTTGGACACGAAATACCAGTCGTCCTTCTTCTTCGGTTGCCAAGACACGTTCAAGCTGGCTGGCCAGACGAACAGACACGACAACGTCGTCAGATGCCAGGCGAATGGAATATGGGACTTTGGGAATTTACGATGCGAGGGACCCGTTTGCGAGGACCCGGGCAGGCCCAGCGATGGCTACCAGATAGCCCGAAGCTACGAGCAGGGATCCGAAGTACAGTTTGGCTGTAACAGGCCAGGGTACATACTCATCAACCCTCGACCGATCGTCTGCGTTCGAGAACCGGAATGCAAAGTCGTGAAGCCTCTAGGACTAGCGTCTGGTCGAATACAAGATTCAGCGATCAACGCCACCTCTGAGAGGCCCAACTACGAAGCGAAGAATGTTCGCCTGAACTCGGTGACTGGCTGGTGTGGTAAGCAGGAAGCGTTCACCTACGTCAGCGTAGACCTGGGCCTTGTGTACAGAGTAAAGGCGATCCTGGTGAAGGGTGTAGTGACGAACGACATCGTTGGAAGACCCACAGAGATCAGATTCTTCTACAAACAGGCTGAGATCGAGAATTACGTTGTCTACTTCCCGAACTTTAATCTAACGATGCGGGACCCTGGGAACTACGGCGAACTGGCGATGATCACCCTGCCTAAGTACGTTCAAGCGAGATTCGTGATACTGGGGATCGTCAGCTACATGGACAACGCCTGTCTCAAGTTCGAATTGATGGGTTGCGAGGAACCCGTGGCGGAACCCTTGTTGGGTTACGATTACGGTTTCTCTCCGTGCGTGGACAATGAGCCCCCAGTGTTCCAGAACTGCCCTCAACAGCCGATAGTGGTACAGAAGGGAGCGGACGGTGGTCTATTGCCAGTGAACTTCACGGAACCGACGGCTATCGATAACAGCGGCAGCATTGCCCGCCTCGAAGTTAAGCCCCACAGCTTCAGGACGCCATTGCAAGTGTTCGAGGACACGGTGGTGAAGTACGTGGCGTTCGACTACGACGGGAACGTCGCCATTTGCGAGATCAACATCACTGTGCCTGACGTGACACCACCAAAGCTCAGCTGCCCCCAGAGTTACGTGATCGAGCTGATCGACAAGCAGGAGAGCTACTCCGTCAACTTCAACGAAACTAGAAGACGTATCAACGCCACAGACGTCTCTGGCCCAGTGAAGATCACGTTCGTGCCCGACAGGGCCCTGATACCCATCGGTGGTTTCGAGAACGTCACTGTCTATGCAACGGACTCGAGCGGGAACAGAGCATCCTGCCACTTCCAAGTGTCGGTGCAAGCGACGCCTTGCGTCGACTGGGAGTTGAAGCCACCAGCTAACGGGGGATTGAAGTGTGTACCTGGCGACAAGGGGCAGCAGTGCATAGCGACTTGCAAGAATGGTTACAGGTTCACCGATGGTGCACCGGTGAAGACGTTCACTTGTGACGTTAACAAACACTGGTCTCCTATGTCTGTCGTCCCTGACTGCGTCTCTGAGAGTGAGTATACCGTTCCCTCGACTGTAACACGTTCTCGTACAATGTCCTGATAAATCGTTTCGATCAACCATATGACCCTTTTTATGCGTCGTCTATTCATTAGCATAAATTGAAAACCTTGGTGTGCTGCCTTCCACAGACACACAGCAGGCGAACTATCACGTCATCGCAGCAGTGACGTATCGTGCCAATGGCGCCGTGTCGAGGTCCTGTCTCCCACAATACCAGGACCTGATGTCTCAGTACTACATGAACCTGGACAGTATTCTAACTCAACGTTGCTCTGCTGTGAACGTGAACATGAACGTGTCGTTTGTAAAATCAGTGCCGTATATGCTCGAGGAGAACGTCCTGAAGGTACGTATACTTCAATCTACACCATGGGAGGTGCACGCACCAGAATTGCAGTGACAGTAACGATGAACTTATGGATTTTAGATGGACTTCATTCTCGTCATCGTACCAGCCATACGTCAGCCCCAGTTATACGATCTCTGCGGCTCTACGTTGAATCTGATCTTCGATCTGTCCGTTCCATCGACCAGCGCCGTAATAGAGCCCCTGCTGAACGTTTCTGCCATTGGTAACCAATGTCCACCCCTTCGAGCCCTGAAATCGTCCATCACGCGAGGATTCACGTGTAGCATCGGGGAAGTTCTGAACATGGACACCAACGACGTTCCACGTTGCTGTGAGTACACCGTATTTATCTTCAAAAATTGTTCGCCCTCTTCGATGCTTCTAACGCGGGACTAAACGAGACACTTTTGAATTTCAGTGCACTGTCCAGCTGGCACATTCGCAGGAGAGAAACAGAAGCAGTGCACATCCTGTCCCAAAGGTTTCTATCAAAACAGCGACCGTCAAGGTTCCTGCCTGCGTTGCCCATTCGGCACGTATACTCGGGAGGAGGGCTCGAAGGGCATAGATGACTGCATACCAGTTTGTGGATACGGCACGTACTCGCCCACTGGCCTGGTGCCCTGTCTGGAGTGTCCTAGGAACAGCTACACAGGGGAACCGCCTATCGGTGGCTATAAGGACTGTCAGACCTGTCCGGCTGGGAGCTTCACCTATCAGCCTGCTGCGCCAGGTCGCGATCGATGCAGGACGAAGTGTTCTCCTGGCATGTATTCGGACACAGGACTCGCCCCGTGTGCCCAATGTCCAAAGGACTTTTATCAGCCGCAACACGGTGCGACCACCTGCGTCGAGTGCCCAACGACAATGCACACGGACGGGCCAGGCGCGGTTGGGCGAGAGGAATGCAAGCCCGTACAGTGCACGAACAGTGTCTGCCAACATGGCGGCCTGTGTGTGCCCATGGGACACGGCTACCAGTGCCTCTGCCCGGCTGGCTTCTCAGGTAGACGCTGCGAGATCGACATCGACGAGTGCGCGTCTCAGCCGTGCTACAATGGGGCCACCTGCATAGACCTGCCGCAGGGATACAGGTGTCAGTGTGCCAACGGGTATTCCGGCGTGAACTGTCAGGAGGAGAAGTCGGACTGCATGAACGACACGTGTCCTGAGAGAGCAATGTGCAAGGACGAACCTGGCTTCAGCAACCATACGTGCCTCTGCAGGTCTGGCTACACTGGGGTGGACTGTGACATCACGGTGAGTATAATAACTTTTTCATGGTTCAGAGTATGCATTGAGTCTCTTCGCCCATTCGTAACGACGCGACATGTTCGCAGATCAATCCTTGCACGGCCAGTGGAAATCCCTGCAACAACGGTGCGACCTGCGTGGCACTGCAGCAGGGACGCTACAAATGCGACTGCCTGCCAGGATGGGAAGGGCAAAGCTGCGAAATCAACACTGACGACTGCGCTGAGAAGACCTGCCTGCTGGGCGCTAACTGTACCGACCTAGTGGCTGACTTCAGCTGCGACTGCCCGCCTGGATTCACGGGAAAACGGTGCCACGAGAAGATAGACCTGTGCTCGGGGAATCCATGTCTGAACGGGATATGCGTGGACAATCTGTTCAGCCACGAGTGCATCTGTCATCCGGGATGGACTGGGGCTGCCTGCGAGACGAACATTAACGAGTGCGCTGGCAAACCTTGCCAGAACAACGGCCAATGCATCGACCAGGTAGACGGGTACACTTGTACCTGCGAACCAGGGTACACAGGCAAGCAGTGTCAGCACACGATCGACGATTGCGCGACGGAGCCCTGCCAGAACGGGGGGACCTGCGTGGATCAACTGGAAGGGTTCGCCTGCAAGTGTAGACCCGGCTTTGTGGGACTTCAATGCGAGGGAGCGCTGGACGACTGTCTCAGTGATCCTTGCAGCCCTGTCGGCACTGACCGTTGCGTCGATCTGGATAACGCGTTTGTCTGTCACTGTCGCGAGGGTTACACTGGCGTCTCGTGTGAGATCAACATCGACGACTGCGCGTCTTATCCTTGCCTGAACGGCGCCACGTGCAGGGACGAGGTTGGTGGGTTCAAATGCATGTGCCGTGAAGGATGGACCGGTGTCCATTGCGAGATGGACGTTGGAATGTGCCAGAATCATCCCTGTCAGAACGATGCTGCCTGCGTTGACTTGTTCTTGGACTACTTCTGTGTGTAAGTACCATCGCAGGCATGTTATTTTATGAGTATACCAAAAGCTGTTCGATCTGTAACCTTCTGACGAATGTCGGCGATCAGATGTCCGTCGGGAACCGACGGGAAACAGTGCGAAACAGCGCCAGAACGTTGCATTGGGAATCCTTGTATGCACAATGGACGTTGCCAGGACTTTGGTTCGGGACTCAATTGCACGTGCCCCGATGACTACACTGGAATTGGGTGCCAATACGAGTACGACGCTTGCCAGGCTGGTGCTTGCAAGAATGGAGCCACTTGTATCGACGAAGGCTCTGGATTCAATTGCATTTGTCCACCGGGATACACAGGTGATTTATACGAGGAATGGTAATGTTGCAGAGTTCGTAATGGGAGCAAGGTATAATCATACGTGTGACTATTCTGTAGGGAAAACGTGCGAGGATGATATAATCGATTGCAAAGAGAACTCGTGCCCACCATCAGCGACGTGCATCGATCTGACTGGCAAGTTCTTCTGCCAGTGTCCGTTCAATTTAACTGGCGATGATTGTAGAAAATGTAAGCGTGTATCGTGTTTTGTTTAGTAACTAAGTTGAAGGATCATCGAGTGACACAGATTTTATATCTTTCTAGCCATTCAAGTCGATTATGACTTATACTTCAGCGATCCAGCGCGCAGTAGCGCGGCGCAAGTGATACCATTCTTCACAGGAGCAAGAAAGAGCCTAACCGTGGCTATGTGGGTACAGTACACCCAAAAAGATGAGGCCGGAATATTCTTCACTCTGTACGCTGTCAGGTAAATTCTCATTCATCAAACATTTCAGTTAATATTCTCCAAGCATAACGTTCTAATGTACAAATATATGATTTATTTTCAGCTCGACCCATGTCCCATCGAATCGCAGACTCATGGTCCAGGCGCACAGTAACGGTGTCCAAGTTTCCCTCTTTCACGATTTGCAAGACGTTTATCTGCCATTCAGGGAGTACGCGACGATCAACGACGGCCAATGGCATCACGTCGCCGTGGTATGGAACGGAGACAATGGCGGTGAACTGGTCCTTATCACAGAAGGACTAATCGCTAGTAAAACTGAGGGATATGGAAGTGGCAGATCTCTGCCAGCTTAGTGAGTACTCCTTTGTGTTAAAATTTCAATGAAATTGGAATATAATGTAGTCCACGTGATAATATGGAGGGAAGGGTTTAAGTTTTCATTTTACTGCTCCCGAATTGTTTTACAAAATACAAACCGGCATAGTCTGCAATCTTTACCCATTTTCGCAAAAACAAGTTTTGTAAACGATTTTCTATCTCCAAAACTATTAATCGCACGAAGTCCGTTCTTCGTTTATTTTAATCGAAAAGAATTAGCCTTCCTCGATAAAGTTGTTTCTAGACCAAAAAATTGTTCTTGCAAACAAGTTCTTGTCCTTCAGATATAGTTTCAAAGCCGCGTGTTTAGATTCTTTAAAGCTTCCTCTACAAAAGAATGCTTCATCTAGGATAGTCACTTCAAAATTAACTTTGCTATAAATAACCCACAACCCTTAAAGCATTCATCGTGATTCAATCAAAACGCAATTTGTTTCAGTGCTTGGGCAGTCCTAGGAAAGCCACAGAGCGAAAACGCGAAAGGCTACACCGAATCTGGATTCCAGGGACACCTAACCAAGGTTCAAATATGGAGTCGAGCCCTGCACGTGACGAACGAAATCCAAAAGCAAGTACGGGACTGTCGCACTGAGCCAGTACTCTATCAAAGTTTGGTGCTGACTTGGGCGGGATACGATGAGACTGTCGGTGGTGTGGAGAGAGTGGTGCCGTCCCACTGTGGTCAGAGAGTATGCCCACCTGGATACGGTGGCAGTAAGTGCCAGCAGCTGGAATCTGACAAAATTCCACCGAAAGTGGAACATTGCCCAGGCGATCTGTGGGTGATCGCCAGGAATGGTTCCTCGATCGTCACCTGGGACGAGCCTCGTTTTACCGATAACGTCGGTATAGCGAAGATTCAGGAGAAAAACGGACACAAGTCTGGGCAAACGTTGATGTGGGGTACCTACGATATCAGTTACGTGGCTTACGATCAGGCTGGGAACTCTGCCAGCTGCAACTTCAAGGTTTATCTGCTGTGTAAGTTGACGCTTCAGTGGTTTCGATGGTTAAACTATTACCGTGCAGCGTTGATTACAATTGTTTTTCACCTTTCTAGCCGACTTCTGTCCCCAACTGGCTGATCCAGTTGGAGGCACCCAACAGTGCAAGGACTGGGGCTCCGGTGGCCAGTTCAAGGTTTGCGAAATCTTCTGTAACTCAGGGCTCAGATTCTCTCAAGAGGTGCCCAAATTCTACACCTGTGGCGCAGAAGGCTTCTGGAGGCCCACCAATGATCCATCCCTTCCATTGATTTACCCTGCTTGCACGAGTAATTATCAATCCGATTTCTCCGTCTCGTGTTCTCAATTTTCAGTTTCATCGTTATTTCAGTATATCACAATTCCGTTTTCTGTCTCGTTCAGGTGCTACGGCAGCTCAACGAGTATTCAGGATTAAAATGAACTTCCCCACGTCAGTTCTATGCAACGAAGCTGGACAAGGGGTGCTCAAGAAGAAAGTTCGAGATGCTGTGAATTCATTGAACAGGGACTGGAACTTCTGCTCGTATTCTTTCGAAGGCAAGCCATTTTCCTGTGCTTCCCTCAATGTTTCATTTAATTTTGTAGCGTCTAATTGCTATTGGTGTTCGTTTGTAGGAACTCGCGAGTGCAAGGACTTGGATATCGACGTTCAATGTGACCACCGTGTACGCACCACGAGGGAGACGAACGAAGAGGACGGTGGAACGTACATAATATCCGCCGTAGTGCCAGCAGAACCGTAAGTTTCACTTTTGCCTACAGATCTGCATACGCTTACATTATTTTTTATGATTATTCCGTTCCGTAAGTGAGGTGGAACGTTCCTTTCGACGGGAACCATTCAGTTAGCATTGTTTAGTCATTGGCTTGCAGTTGAAGCTTCGATGAGCCTTCTCATTAGAGGAATTAAATTAGTACTGAGCATTTTGTTACTTGTGTTGCATCGTAGAACGAGACAAGCGCGGCAAGGCAGCGATACCTACGAGGTGGAGATCTCGTTCCCGGCGATAAAGTAAGGACAGCTATCGATTTACGCCACGTGCGAAACGTATCATTGTAAATGTGTTCTCGTCATCCGGGGCTCGGTGTTTATCCAGACATCATCTCATATTCTTAAATACCCATTTTACGACATAAAACGTGCCATTCCACGCGCGATGCATGAAGGGTACACGGAGAAAAGGAAACGTGTCGCGTTCAATTAGCTTGAACTATAGTCGAAACAGAATCTACGGGCCAGTCGGGGACACTGAAGAGCTATCTCCACCACATCTGTTGATTACCCCCACCCCTTCACCCTTCGCGCCGCCCACGTGCAGGAAAACGTACCCTCGGGGACCAACTGATTCCGTTTCTACTGAATTTTAAGCAGAGAATGATAGATGCTCGATGATCTAACGTAACGAAGAATTTTCTCCGTGTCCATGTACTACAAGAGAACTGACCATGGTCGATCTCGAGAAATTGTCGCTCTACGCGTGCAACAATATTTTCACGCGTACAGGGACAAGGAAGTTTGGCAAACAATTAACGTACGACATCCTGACAACTGTTAAGTCGACCTTAATTGACATGGTATGCACGTTGCTACTAACTGTTCACACACGACCGACTAGTATAAATGGGACACGATCATATGCGGGTACTTAACTAGGTACCAACCAGTGGATAGTGGAATAACAACTGTAACTCGAACTATATAACATCTGACTGGAAACCAAGCTGTTAGGTTGACATCATTTTCCAAGGATGGAGGGAATATCCGTAACGAGTCTGTCGAATGATCTTATGATACTTCAAATCATCCATACCCTCTTCAATCTTGATTACCAAACAGCTAAGGTTCACAATAACAGAACATTAAAAAGAAACACCAAACAAGACACTCGGCATCAGACATGTGATATATTAGAATTCCAGGATGTATTGAACATTAAACATTACGTAGGTACATAATTAATAGGTGTCAAATAGGGTTTCGCGCGGCTTTAACCTGCGGTACGATATACTACTGACGAGGATCCAATGGAAAGGCTGCCTGATTACCTTCGCCTTAAGATAACGGCTGTACATACTTGCGCATACTCTCCTTCAACTATCGCTAAAACAAACAGCCTATCAGCTGACGGATCATTAACAGCCTCGAATATTTTATAGCGACCCGATCGTGAACGCTAACTCGAACGAGAGGGCGACAGTTCAGACCTTATTGGAGAGGTTAATCCTGGAGGAGGATCAATTCGACGTTCACGACATACTGCCCAACACTGTACCTGACCCAGCGTCCCTGACCCTAGAATCTGACTACGATTGCCCTGTTGGACAGGTCGTTATGGCCCCAGATTGCGGTAAGTCACCATTCACGCTACACCTTCTCCAATGGAGTACTTCGTAACTTGCCCGTAACATCTCTAATAGCAATGTAGATGTAGGCCAGCTTCCTAGACTGAAACTTCTACAAGCAGAAGCCCAATGCCTCATAGCTACTATACACAAATAACATTTCTCTATCCCAATCACAGTACCCTGCGCCGTGGGAACGTACTACGACGAGGAAACGAAGCAATGCCTGTCCTGCCCAGTGGGAAGCTACCAAAGCGAATCAGGTCAACTGAAATGCAGCTCCTGTCCCGTGATCGCTGGACGCCCTAGCGTAACCGTGGGCCCAGGTGCTCGAAGTGCAGCGGACTGCAAGGAACGTTGCCCAGCTGGGAAATACTACGACGACATGGCTGGCCTCTGCCGAAGCTGTGGCCACGGTTTCTATCAGCCCAACGAGGGCAGCTTCTCTTGCTTGCTCTGCGGCCTAGGGAAGACCACCAGAACTGCGGAGGCGGTGTCTCGCGAGGAATGCAGAGACGAATGCGGCTCTGGACAGCAGCTGGCCGTCGAAGGGAAATGCGAGCCCTGTCCACGGGGAAGCTATCGCACTCAAGGTGTCCAGGCTGCCTGTCAGTCGTGCCCCGTGGGCAGAACTACGCCCAACATGGGCTCTGCAGCGATCGAGGAGTGCTCCCTTCCTGTCTGCGAACCAGGATCCTATCTGAACGGAACGCTGAACGAATGTATGGAGTGCAAGAAGGGAACGTATCAATCGGAGCCTCAGCAGACCTTCTGCATACCTTGTCCACCCAACACTAGCACCAAAGGAACCGCTGCTGTAAGTGACTATACGGATACGCTTCCAGATTTTTTCGGAACCGAACGGTCACCTCCTTTAAAGACAGGAAGTCTTCGGCCTGTTTTTATTGCCTTATCGCGCAGAATAAGAGAGACTGAGAGAGTCACACACAGTCTGTCTCACTCGTCGCGGCAAGAACAGAAGTAGGGGGTATAGTGCTCACCTTAGTTTGAGACAAACACCCCGTTCTTAGTTCGAGACAATACTGTATTTCGTTCTTTCTCAGAGCTACTAAGCAATTTCAAGCTTGCCGTGTAGATTTCGCGTGTTGATGTTTACCTTTAATTATCGCTGCACGCTGATGCCTTAATTTTCCCACTGTTCCTACTAGACCAGCAA
Source organism: Andrena camellia (assembly GCA_029448645.1). NCBI lineage: Eukaryota > Metazoa > Arthropoda > Insecta > Hymenoptera > Andrenidae > Andrena > Andrena camellia. The sequence goes on along the minus strand of CM055678.1, from coordinate 30,541,470 downwards.
ATCGGACTGCACCAACCCATGCGAAACGAGCGACGCTGAGATGCACTGCGACGCGAACGCTTATTGCCTCCTGATACCAGAAACAAGCGACTTCAAGTGCGAGTGCAAGCCAGGGTACAATGGAACAGGCACAGAGTGCACGGATGTCTGCATGGGCTACTGTGATAACGAAGGAGTGTGCCTGAAGGACACCAGAGGACAGCCGTCCTGCAGATGCAGCGGCAGCTTCACTGGTAAACGTTGCACCGAGAAGTCTGAGTTCTTCTACATCACTGGTGGTATCGCTGGCGGTGTTATCCTTATCATTTTCGTCGTACTTCTGGTGTGGATGATCTGTGTCAGGTAGGCAGAGTTGAATCTTAGGGATTGGGTTCAGTGTTCTTGAAAAGTTTGGAGATTTCAAACGATGGAATTGTTGTTCAATAGGGCTTCGAGGAAGAAGGAACCCAAGAAGATGCTCACACCAGCAACCGACCAGAACGGTTCTCAGGTGAACTTCTACTATGGCGCTCCTACACCGTACGCGGAGTCCATTGCGCCATCCCATCACAGCACTTATGCTCACTATTACGACGACGAGGAGGACGGTTGGGAGATGCCCAATTTCTACAACGAGACTTACATGAAGGGTAAGTAGTAAGAGGCTTAAGCTTCACTGTTAGGAGGGAGCCTTAACGAGACCCGTCCTTCTCATTTTCAGAGAGTCTGCACAATGGTAAAATGAACAGCCTGGCTCGTTCCAACGCCAGCATTTACGGTACAAAGGACGATCTTTACGACAGATTGAAGCGTCACGCGTACCCTGGCAAAAAAGGTTAGTACTTGTACTGAATACGAAATGAGCAGTACATCTGTGTACCAAAAAATAACTTAGAGGACACCCATGGTTGCAGACAAAAGCGACAGTGACAGCGAGGGCCAGTGACAACGAAGGCCGACAGTGTTCTACCCAATTTAGAGATCAAAAAGAGCTGTTGCCGCCTCTGACACACCAGCAACGAGGAACGTTGCTCCATCCATCCAATTATTTATTACTCCCAGACGAAGATTGTACCCGACAGCGTGTCCACGGAGATTCGCGGACGTTTGCCAAACGAAGCCCCGGGCCAAACTTGCGGAATCTCTGAGACTCGTGCTCGACAGAGTACAATACGAAGCGGTGTCACGTTGATCGGCGATGACACAATCGAGTCCTGGAACGACGATCCATTATACGTTCGATGAGATCGTTGTTTCGGCACCCGTCGATCGATCAACGTCCCGCGGAAATTCGAGAGTGCGAGAGGAGCGAGAAAGAAAGGGAGCGCGTCCACGCGCAGAAAGGTTAAAAAGGAAAAGACTACGCGCGAGGTTGTAATTTTTTGTAATTTAATACCGCCTAGCCGTTAAGGACTATTCTATTAATTAACTCCTACGATTAACGGTGCGAACGCGAGGAACGTGTGTGCATGTATGTTAATACACCTTATAAATAAGCGAAATCATATTTTGTTACTATAGATATGTATCACACGCTGTAAAATAATATCACGTAGGCGCGCGAGAACCATGTTGGAAAGGGACCATTTCGAGCTTGAAACTTCGATTCATGTATTGGACATAAGAAATCACCTGTGCATTCGTTTAGCGACACGCTAGACCGTTTAAGATGGAATCAAAATCAACGAGAATAATTTAAGAGCATCGCGAGTGTACATTCGACTATGCCTACGACGCTGTTTTCCACTTGTATTGTAAAAACTTTAACAAACGGTTGTTTTTTTTTTTATTAATAAAATGTATTTCGATAATACACTGTCCGACTCTACGTTCGATTTGAAGCGACTGACTGTTTCAATTTGAATATTTTCTCGTCCAGTTTTATCGGGAGAACTCGGTACATCTTTCCCTCGGATCGAATATGATTTTCAATATCACGGTTCATGGTTGAAGGTAAGTGTTTCTTTCCGCCGTCAACGTACTCCTCGAAGAATTTATTCAAATTCTCCACAGAATCACCGTTTAAATCCGGGAAAATGACATCGTTCTCTTCGTTCTCTTCGTTCTCTGAATCGGACTCGTTGGAGTTGAAGGAGTAATCTGAATCGTTGGAACTTTCGGAATCTATCACAAGGAAATTCGTGAAAAGTTTGGATCTTTTATCGCCACGGGGTGAAACATTTTATTATGTATCTACCTTCCGTACATTCTTTCGTCATTATTCTCAACAATAACTGAAATGAATTGGACCATTCGTTACTGTCATTAATGTCATTCAGCTGTGATATCATTTACCTCAACACGATTTGTGAAGTCTACTGAATCTTTCTTATCCATCACGAATTTTTGTATTTAAGTTTGTTCTAATCGTCACTGGTTGATTGCCATCAAAATATTCATCCTCTAATTGGCTACATAGTTTTCATTCGATTGAGAATTTTGCTTGATAGATTGAAACATACATTTTGCTACAGGAGGACATTTTGCTACATGTTTGATCGATACCAATCGCCGTTTAGATTCTGCATATCTCGACAAATTTCAAACAAGTGTTTCACCGTCCCTCCCAAATGTTCACGTGACGGTTAAAAATAAACCGATGCGATGGATTATTCCGTTCGAAGTCATTAAAATGTCTAGCCTGATCGAGACACTGTTTCGTTATGCGGTGGTTAAAATTAGCCTGATTTATGCTAATTATATGCGGGATTGGTAAACGCTTCTAATACTTTTAGTGCCTCGCAAAAAAAGGAAAAATTGATCACAGCCACTACGAAATTGTGCACCACTAAATGTGACGGTTACATTTGCAACGTATTGATCTTCATGTTCAACAAAATGGCAGTTATTTCAAGAGCTTGTTATAGCTTCGTAATGATGGTACTATTAAACTTTATTGGCAGTTGATTTGGCATCATGCTCGTAGGAACTTTATTTACTTCGTTCTGCCTTCCTAATTATCTCTGTTTTAGAGATCATCTTTTTTCGAGATACCTTGTATATAATGTAACTCTCATAGTCACAGCTAGAGGGCTACTAGTATCATCATGGCTACAAATTCTCGCAACTGCTCGAATCGATAGCCGCGAGTCTTTCAAATAAAAGAATTCTTCTAATATTTAACTCCTCGAAATCGAAAACATAGCCTGCTAAATCTTCTTCACTTTTGCCTTTTTCTACATCTCAAATAATAACCTCAGCCCCCAGAACATGTACCATCAACTCCATCTAGGAACTCCCAGTGTTCAATTTTTGCAAAATCAAAATACTCCAACGATAACATTCGAAAAGTAAAGCATAATATTCTAAACCAAAATTTCTGAAAGAGAACGCGTCGTATTCCTCCATAATCGATCCACCATCTCGCAAGCTTCCATTATCCCAAACAATATTGCATCATACATCTTGCACGAAAGAAACATAACGAGTCGTTATTTAGTAACTTTTAGCGTTACCCAGATTCGAATCTAGCAGACTTAAAAAAGTCTCGGTTAAAGATTAATCGACAATCCCATTAATACCATTACATATTGATGGGAAGGTAGAAGTAGTATTCTCAAAATAGTTCACGAGAACGCGGAAAAAGGAAAGAAAACGAATGGTTATCGACTGGAATGTATGATTTCTCTCGAGTTTCGCGTGTCTGACGTGTCGCGTCTCATCCCACTGCAGCGTCCCCTTTGCAGGCATTGGCCCGAATCGACGCTACTCGCCCCCCCCCCATTGGTGGAAAGTGACGTGCTGTACGAGCATGTGCCCAGTAACGCAGCCAGGAACGTGATGGGCACTGTCTCGTGATTTGGTTTAATCCGGTACTGCCGACGTTCCAGCTCGCATTCCCGCGGAGAACGTCCATCGAGTCGTGGTGCGGATCGTTCGTGCTCCAGATATCGGATACGTGAAATCTCGAGAAACAAGAAACAGCAACTATAAAACAATTCGCTGTGGTCGAGGCTGTCAATAAATCAGTTTTTTGCGTTCCAAGTGGAAAGTACAATACGGATTGTCTCAAGGAGGGTGAGTACAGATCTATCCTTTAACTTGAGCTATAAGTAGATTATATAACAGCAGAGGTCGGTTTAATTCCGTCGTTGATGCGAGACGGCTGCTGGCAATGCTCGGAAACAACGAAAAGAATACGTAAGCCTTGTGCGGCACAGCGGCGGATCGATCAAACGTTGCACGACTGTCGGCTATATTTTGCGTCCGTGCAAATATAGTACTGCACAAACATCCGAGTCATCGGTATATGTATGCGTCGGGGCGAGAGTTTCTGCTACGTTCCTGCGCAAATTCGGCCGTTAGTTCGACGTTTCACGAACGAACGTTCGTAACGTTAGCTGGCTGCCAAGGATTCGTTTAGGACCAGTTAGCGATCGGCCTGTTACGCAACGAGGTTAGTGAGATAGCAACGTAGAAGGAACTTTTCCCGGTTGTGTGCGGCTTTGCTGGTCGCGATAAGAAGCGTATTGGGAATGAAGAATCGGTGAAACGTACCGCTCCGTTTTACTGAGACAGACAGTTCAGTATAACGGAGCGACACGGCCGAATCCGTTCCACGATATCTTTTCAATTGACGATGTGTGACACGCGTGAACGGGTCGATATGCCATTGCTGAAGAACGCAAAGGTTGTAGATACACGCTCTCGGCAAACGTATTCCGTTGCGTACGTTGACGACGAAAACGACATTATCTCGTTCACAATTGTAGGAGGAGAGCACGTTCGAAGTATATCAGACTTTATATTACTATAATGAAATTTTTGCGTTTGTTTTATCTTTCAGATTGATTAGAATATTTTGGATCGACTAATTGGCTCGATATGGTATATTTTACGTCTATCACAATATGTTTTGCGTCTGCGTACCCCTTGTTGTTCGATATATATTTTATTTTTATCTGGAAGAATATTAATACTGTTATTATGATAGATTAGCATTTATCTCATAACTCACAATCAGTGATCTGTCTTGATAAAATAAGATTAGTCTTAGCTCAAAGTGAAGGACAATAAAATGATTATATCACTATTAGGGTATGTGCAAAAGTTCCGTGAATTTAAACACTTGAGAAGCCAATGTGAATTGTTAATTATACATGTAATTTGCAATTGCTTTATTGGGAAATTTGTCTCTTCTTTTGTATAAAAGAAATAAAAAGCCATCGAACATGTTAGTGCTCTAAATGCTATTGTCAAAATACGATGCAGTCATTATTCTATCCTTGTTCCTGATCATCCAGGTTCACAGACAAAAACAAAGAACATTTGCACTTATCCAACAGAAATCAGTATATACCACATTATTTTTAAATACTACGATTACACCCATGCAAATTACAAATTTTATAACCACGTTATTAATCAAACATTTGAAATTATAGGATGCATTGTGGATATTAGCATGTCAGCTACATCAACAGTTGATTTTTCTTATAGGTATCCAAAATCCCTCCTATTTACAAACGCCCAACGGCTAGCAACATTTCATTTGAGAAAGGAAGCGTGTTCAACGTTAGTATCCTATTAGACCCCCAAAGCGGGCACTATTGTGCCAACTGGCGTTGAAAAAAAATTGTAAGGAGAACAAATTCTAGGTATCAAAGCCATGCAACCGTCAACCGCGGCTGTCATCTGCTTCTCGTGGCGTGAGATTGCAGCCACTGGAGGAAAGATCGTCCAGAATGGATGTGGTTCCTTTACTAACTCCAACCATGGAGTCAGAGTTACTAAAGGATCCATGGGTATTTCCACAGCCAAAGGTGAGGACAATAAAAGAAGAGGAGAAAACAGCGTCCTCCACTTGGGAGGAGAACTTTCAGGATTTAAGCGACTGGTGCATGGACACGTTCCAGGGTCAATGCGATTTTCATGCAGGTGAATCACCTAATTTTAAACTGTCAGGTCAGTATAAGCATATCCAACTCCACTACAGACACACGAAGGGATTGTTTCTTTCATTCTACAATTTTATCTTCCAGGTACGAAATACGAGGGTAACAGTGTTTTGTCTTCAAAAGAGGGAGTATTGAGTGGTTTGGCGAGTGTAGAGGATGTCGGAACGTGGAGCACGAAAATGGACACCGCTAAGAAAAACGAGCATTTAAACAATTGTTACAACAGCTTACAATCAACGTCCGAGGCGACTAGCAAACGCCAGAAAGAAAGTAGTTCTTCGCAATCCAATACATCCAACTCGTGGTTAAAACTACCAAAAGGGGCGATAGCCGCTCTAAACGCAGCTTCGTTGAGCAAACAGAAAAGTGCTGACGTTAATTCACAATCACAATCCAGGTATCAGGTAGGGGGCATCGATTTAGACGACGCCTGTCCGAGTTCTTTCGATTCCGCGGAAAGCCAGCGCGAGACGTGGGACATGTTGTGCACGATGGAGACCAATGGGTCGGACACGTTCGATTTATTGTCGTACCTTTGCGATGTGAGTTGATGCATGCAATTAATACTGCTTGAACAACATCGTTGTAGTAGGATGTAAGCCTATAATAGGACACGTGCGCGGGCGTGTGTTGCAGGATGAAATGCGTTCTCCAGACGGCAGCAATTCAACAGATTCCTCGATAGTGTCAAAACCATGGTCACCCTCCAAGTCGCACGCTACACAGGCTAACGTGGCAGTGAAAACAGAGAGTCAAACAGTTAACAAAAAACGTACACGAAATCGAGCATCGTCGACTGTAACCTCGTCTTCTATAGAGACAGCTAGCGTATCTCCACGGAGGTCGGGAGGGGCAAGGGCGTCCGCCGCAAGCAAGGTCGAAAAGATGTACAAAAAAGCAGGGAAACGGGGGAGACCGAGCAAAAGGCGTTACGTTGGAACCGATTCGGACGATCAACCGTTCGTTTCGCATTACCGGGAGTCCAGAGAGAAGAACAACGAAGCGTCGAGGAAGTCGCGCATGAACAAGAAGGCGAAAGAGAGCGAGATGTCCGTGAAGGCGAACCAGTTGGAGAAGGATAATAGGATATTGAAGATGAAAGTGGAGGAACTCGAGAAACTCGTAACATCGATGCGCAATGCGCTTTTAAGATCAGCTTTAAAGAAAGAATTCTAAGTGTCTCTTTACACTGTTTGAAAGAATCGTTATGCGTGCACAAGATTACGTTGCTGCACTCCTTCCTTTGCCTTTTATTTATTTTTTCTTTTCTCTTTTTTTCAAATGTTATGTTTTGCGATACGAAAATAGCATTATTTTCTCTGCGGTTCTATCATTGCGATTATTAACGCTAGAATGGGTTTTGCTTTTTACGTTACGCTTACACTTGATTGATCTTTCTTAGACGTATCGTTTAGAAGAAAAAACAAAAGAAACGTAATTGAACTTTGGGTGCGAACGATTCCGCGAAGGAAAGGTGTATTTGTTCATACGTATTTAATGCGTAATGTTTTATGTAAATGTTTGTTACACAGTGTTTGCGTTTGAGTATTTCAAAGTACACTTGAAATATTTTCTATTATTTATTGTAATGGTTTATGTTGCTATCCTTGTTGGAAATTGAAAAAAAGAGATATAAAACGGTTGAAAAAGATGGGTAAAGTTGAGAATATATACTTTTGAGAGATTTATAGAGAACAAGAGATTACATAATATTTTGTTCAGCCTTATATTGTACCTGATAAAGAGTATAAGATATAGAGGTCGGGACAAGATGAACTATGATTGGTAAGAATATAATTTTTCTACTGGTGTGGGCACAATAATGGCATGATGTACAATAATAATCTTCAAATAAAGAATCTGCTTCGAAATTTACTTTGTAGTGAAGAGAATTATTTTCGTAGATATTCAGAGTGAAGAAATCTTTAGCGTACTCAAACATGAAACAATGTGCTTTTGTGTGTATGCATAAAATTAGGAGTGGGTTCGAATATAATTTTTAAATTCTCGAAACTCGAATCCGAAAATTTGTAAGGCTTTGAAAGTTTCGAAACCCGAAACTCTCGAAACTTGAAATACTGATTCTGTTTTGTAAGTGGAATATCTTGCTTTAAGAACTGAAGTAAACAAAATTTTAGCATAAATTTCCGTTGACCACAGTTAAACAAAATACAAACAAAAATATAACAATATTCTTTATTCGAGAGTTTCGAATCACGAAGAAACTGTAAAATTTCGAATTCTCGAAACTCGAAACATTCTTGGGTTTCGAAGCTTTGACGCTTCGAGGAACCCATCCCAACAAAAAAAACATTTTATCTAAACTTAAAACTCCTACAGAAATTTCTGTTTAGAAACGAGATTATAATCGTGACATGATTCATGTATGTACACATAAAATATTATCACAATATTATTCAGAGATCGAATATAAATATCGAAAACAAACACTTTATGCTAGTTAGTTACTGTTTGAAACGATGATTCACCAAAATTACAATATTTAATTTTCCGTATCGGATGCGAATAAACTGCGTACGTAAGAAAAATTTGCATATCCAGAAGACTTAGAAATACATCACTGATTTAATCCATGTAACTGATTACAGAAGAATTTAATATTATATATTATATGTCTATCTCATAGATACTGTAGCAACGTTCGTGCTTTTCCTTTAAAAGTGATAAGAAGTTAGGAGCCAGATATTTTGTTTTGTGACTCTTGTAACGAATTTAATGACAGAAATTGAAAATTTTTCCATTAAAAATGTATGTACGATTATTCGAGTATTCGTATACAGCTACGCTTTTATTTTACAGTGATGTAGATCTAATTGATTAAACATTTTTTATCTTGTACTATGTTTGTTTCAACATTTTTATTATCAGATACAAAAATTGTGCTTGCTGCATACGTAAACAATGTATAAATTCGACAAATGTAATTATATCTTTTAACTGGCATTATTTTCATAAATATAAATACACTTAAACAAAACAAGCGTTTCAATGTGTAAATAATTTTCTTCTCATTAAACGATTAGCACATGATTCCTTAATATTAGATATTTAAACACAACGTACCAAAGCATCCACAAACCCATTCAATATAATCTTTTAACATCCCTGTCCTTAAAAGGTTTATCAATGATAAGATTTATGTTTGGCATAGATACTAACAAAGACATACCTACATTTGTAATTGTAATGGTAATCGTCAATTATGCAATGAGTGCCAACGAAAGAAAATATAATAAAAGAAGTAATTGCACTCAGTGACTTCAAATGTCCATTGTTAATTAAAATGCCCATGGTTAATAGAATGTCCAAGCAATGAAAATGTCCATAGTGAAATATACTTTAAACGACGAATATATTCGCGGAATGGCCGGGTAAAGTAAGTATATAAGAGATTCATAACCGAAGCTACTTTTATAGGGATACATTTTGTGGTTATGTTGTACCGATATCTCCATAGCCGGAAAATTATTATAATTGAAGGAGCTCTGTTTCGATAGAAATGGAAATCAGTAGCAGCATGTTTCGATACCTGTATAATCTCTATGCAGCCTCTTATCCTTTCCATGTACGCACCAAAAATCTACTCGTACGAGGCACAACTGCAAGCTGCACGAGAAAGGACGCCTGCCTGTTTCTGGCGCGCACAATTCAAACGTAACAACCGATTGCACGGCAAATATGATGCGCGTGCGCAAAGGGAATAGCAAGAGAAAGGACATGGCGTATTCTGTCTCTCTCTGCATTTACAATTGAAGGGTTGGATGCAATAAGGGGACTAGCGCTCGAAAATGCGAAAAAGTATTGTCCAAACGCTAAGAAATATTGGAAAATTAAATGTTGTTAAACTGTATTTTAAAAAATATAATGTTATAAAGCTCGTCACGACACACATTTTTTCTATTTACAGTTTTTTTTATCGAATCATTAGTATTCGAGATAAAAATTATAAACAAAAAAAATTTCTTCGACCAAAATCATTATTTCTTTAAACATAAATTGCGATAACTTGAGTAAATATTATCGGATCGTTATGGGACTTGAAACATAGAACTCAGAAAACTCTAGCAAAGCCGTAAAATGTATGCACAAAGCCCTTATGTTAAAAAATGTAATAATATTTCATTTAAAAGTAATACTGGACATAACCCATGTCTTTCAACGTTCGCCGTTAAAAAGTATCGAGGGAATTTTGAGATACATATAACTTGCAGCGACAAAGTTGTTCCTTAATATACAAGGAAGTTTTTCACCAATTTTCACACTGATTAACAAATAATTGTAGAAGATATGAGGATGTATATAAATGTCGCGCGCCACCAACAGTCAGCAGCCGCGTATAATGCGCTACTTAGCAGTTTTAGCACTCGCGTTGACAGTTGGCGTCGAGCGAGAATTATATATATCGTCATATCTTCTACAATTATTTATTAATCAGTGTGAAAATTTGTGAAAAACTTCCTTGTATATTAAGGAACAACTTTGTCGCTGCAAGTTATATGTATCTCAAAATTCCCTCGATACTTTTTAACGGCGAACGTTGAAAGACATGGGTTATGTCCAGTATTACTTTTAAATGAAATATTATTACATTTTTTAACATAAGGGTTTTGTGCATACATTTTACGGCTTCGCTAGAGTTTTCTGAGTTTTATGTTTCAAGTCTCATAACGATCCGTTAATATTTACTCAAGTTATCGCAATTTATGTTTAAAGAAATAATGATTTTGGTCGAAGAAATTTTTTTTGTTTATAATTTTTATCTCGAATACTAATGATTCGATAAAAAAAACTATAAATAGAAAAAATGTGTGTCGTGACGAGCTTTATAACATTATATTTTTTAAAATACAGTTTAACAACATTTAATTTTCCAATATTTCTTAGCGTTTAGACAATACTTTTTCGCATTTTCGAGCGCTAGTCCCCTTATTGCATCCAACCCTTCAATTACTATGAATTATATGCGGACTTTCAAATTTTTTGTAGCAAGTTCATACGAACAATCAAGATATCTCGTAAACTATAATGAACGTGTGAAATTCTTTTATGAAAGAACAACGAATCAACCACAAGAAAGATCTACCGATATTTGCGTGTATGAGTATGATTAAATAAGAAGCATAAAGGATTTTATACCTATATTTCCACAAAGGTTGGCAGGGAATCCTGAAATACCGATACAATATCCGTATCTCATCTTTTAGTACACTTTCACACGACAAAATTGGTGCACGAACACGATTTCAAACCGGCCGACCGCCATTACGTGGGAGAAGGAACGCCAGAGAATCTCTCTCGGTTTCCCGCTCATTTCGAGCTCGCCGAGGTCGTATTATTTATCTCAGACATAAACCATCTCTATACTTTTTAATTAACTCGCCATTCGATTCGTGCACACACAATCTAAAGTACCTCGAACATCGTAACGACGCGTGAAATTCTATCGGTCACACTTGATCAGTGCAGCAAGAATATCAGAACAATCAGTGCCCAAGGATGTCCTGCGGTGTTTTCACGTATCAGTACAATTTGTCAAGAATCAGTAAGCCTGATACAGCTCTACATGTACAATGGTCAATTAGAAATAAAAAGATACTCGTACTGCATCGGCATTTTATGCTTTCCTGTAATTTCTGTCAAAAAAATGATCTTGAGGAAAGGAATTCAAACCGAGCCGCCACAACGTAGGAAGTAGGGAGAAGAGTGCGCGCGCATCGTCGCCCCTTTCCGCGAGAACCGAGGCACAGTGCGCTGGTAACAGGTGGTCCACGCCGATTGGTCGAGAGCGGCGAGAACCGAATACCTCAGCTCGAGCAGCACGTGCGGCCGGATCCCCATTTACGCGGTGGTCGTGAGCGTGATCGTATCGTCCCGTCGTCCGTTGCTCGCGGAAGTCCGCTTTACCGATCGAAGGTTAGGCGTCGAGACGCTGTAATACGCGCCGAGATAGCTTGGTTTCGGTAGGACTTCCCTATTGGCGGGCCCGACACGTTCGTAGGTGCACGGGTGTTGGCTATCGATCTCAGTCGTCCCGTGTTCCCGTATGCCCATTGGCGCCTCAGTTGCTAACAGTGCGTCGTATGGTACAGTGCGGGCTCCGTTCGATCAGTGCTGTGGCCTGTTACGCTCAAGATATTTGTGCAATTTGCCCCGTTCAACGCGGTGATCCCCCTTCGACTGGTCCCATCCAGACGAGATCGCCGTCGACTTTCCTCATTGGTAAGTACCGCTGCACTCTTGCCCCCGGTTCTTCCCATTTTAAAATTCAACGTTATCGCGGCATTCGGCACTGCAGTCCGGTGCACGTGTACGCGCGTCCATCCAACAAGTCGGTCACACCGAGCCGGTGTACTCCGTTCCATCTGGTGCGTCTCGATTGCATCGGATGGAATTATTATCGCGCGGAGGGGTGACCATCATAGCGTACAATGCACCGGCGACCCGTACTTATGCCTGTCGATGACGTTTTCGTGAAATTTAATTACACGAGACGGCATACGGGTGGACGGCCACTTGTCGCGCCTCGCGCGGACCCATCTGTGGCCGCTGGTTTATCTGAACCTTAAATACTTCCTCATGGAATTATTTTCATTTTCCTTTTACTTTCTGCGTGTTTATATGCGCGCTCTAACGCTTCGCGAGAATTCTTCCGCGATATCTATAGAGATGTTCAGGATTTTCCTTATAGTGTTCCGCGAACTGTCGCATTGTTTAGAGTGCTGGGTCTTCCGCTACTATCCTACTGTATAGGATACTACGTTTGAGTTAGGTGCAAGAGCGGAGGACTATGTTTGTGCAGCTTTAGTCATTGAATGTAGACTCAATGCAGACTCTAAAGGGACTGTTAAGTTCTCAACACATTAACTCCTATTAGCCGCGCGACTGATAAATTCATTATTGGTGTGCGATATGGGAAAGGACTCGAAATATTTTCCACGTTGAGTCATGCTGGTAAAACGAATGTGAAACCAACTGTTAATGATTACGCCGGCTGTTATGTGGAAGCCCAATGCGGGTAGGGAAACTCATTACTATCCACTCCGGAGGAACATCGCGCAATACTTTCGTACCTCATTACAAATGAACCGAGCTCGATCTTAATCTATTCGAGATTTTAAATGTTTAAAGACATCTGCAACATTGGTAAACCATCAGCACCTGATAGCCAGGGATTTGTCTGTATTGCACTTTAAACTGATGCAAGCCTCGATCACCCCTTATTAGACCGCTCTTTCGCATTTAAAGGCGGTCCAGACTGCATCGCGTTGAACAATCAAAATATTAATTTGAAAGGCATGCAATTAATGTTTTCCTTCGCTTTCGACTGCTACAGATCGTTGATCTTCAAGATGCAATTGTACCAGGCGTGTTTTGCGATTCGATCACGTTTAGGGGGCCAATTAACGACTACGCTCGGCACCGTATTAATTTCGCTTAATTGAAAGTCAATTCGGTAGCGTCGCTTCTTGCCCGTTCTCGAATGTAAACACCGCCGCTTCAAGGACGGAAATTAACTCTCGGGATCAGATTTTTACGAGCTGAATGTAACAGACGAGATACCCAGAACTTTTTGATCTTCCATCTGCCTTCGTTTTGGGGGGACGTAAAATCTCTTTAACCTTTTCATTTCCAATGGGAATTCAAACGAGATAAACGAACGTAGCCTAGACTCCTACAAACGCTCGTTTTTTATACGAAAATGATAGAGCAGGTCGTCAATGATTGTTTTAATCGTCACACTGAGGAAGCAATTACTTTTGCCAAGGTTGCTCAGAATAGGCCAGCAGACTTGTGGTCGTGAAAATAATTCATCCGCTCTAGAAAGTGGATTGTAGAGCCGTTTCGTTTCATCTTTCAAATCGCAATCAAGGCGTTGCTTGCTTGTGCCACAGTCGCGCTGGCGTAAAAATGTAATTCCCCCTTATCTCGATCAGGAGATTGGCCGAGATGCGTTTGCTAACATATGGAGCACGTGTCGATAGTAGCCAATAATGCGACTTTCCTCGAGGCACCTTCGTGTCGCTCAGTTTTGCGACGGAAATCGCACACATGGCACGCTCGATCACTGTATCCTCTCCCATTCGATTTTCCTTGAGTGGTACCGGTTCTGATTGATACAGGCGACCAAGAGGAATCCTCTGCTCAGCGAAAGGTCGGGCGCGCGAGAAGCGCTCGTGCCAATTTGCATGAAAGCGATGGCTCCGAGGAACGAGGACAAATCTGTGTTATTCCTGCCAAAAAAACATGACTTTAATGGTCTTCTCATTTGAGCGACACTTTTGGGGACGAAAAACAGCTTTCAGGTGATAGCAACAGCTGCTGATAATTGTCGGTATTGTGCAAACATGGCGGGCAAACACTAGGCGGCGAGGTGTTAGCAGCCCTCTGAGCGTTTGCTCTCCGTGAATGTTTTTTATCAGTTGACAAAATGAATTTCGATCTTATCTGGCCCGGCGTAATATTTAATAAAAACGGCGAGAATCAAGGATACACGCGGATGTATTGGGTTGTTGCAAATGGCTGTTTCTGAATTTTTAATTTAAACTTTTATTTGATAAACTTCCCTAGTAGCATTTTTGGTTGGCCAACAGTAGCCAACAGTTGGGAATTAGTTGGGATATAGTTAGCGTTTTGCCTACAAATTCCCAACATAGGGCCTATGGCAAAAAACTTACGACAGTTTGCCAACGAATATTCAATGTTGGGCTTACAATTATTTTGGTTGGTTATATAACAAAAAATTACGACAGTTTGCCAACGAATATTCAATGTTGGGCCTACAATTATTATGGTTGGTTAATTAACACAAAATTTACGACGATGATTAAATGTCGTCTTACAAACGTCAGAAAATTTGCGACATCCAAAAACCTGTTATTATATTCCAAGTTGTGATTTTTCTTTTCTTATTTATAAATACGTAACGAGGACGTCTGTCTTGAGACGAATGTGAAATTTTAAGGAATGAGTCTAAAGGTCGAATGATGATATTTTGTAGAATATTTCGCGTCACTGCGCAGTTTTTATAAACAATTAATACTAATTATGTAACTAGAAATTAGAAGTGTTTACAAGGAAATGTTTTGGGTAAGTGCGAACAGCGGTTGCTTCGTAAGCGGGAAAGTTTGGGTTCGATATTCCTCCTCACCGCGAATTTTTTTTCCCTAAACCAGGCCTGAAAAAGACGTGTTTAAGACGTCTTTTGAAGTTCTTCAAGACGCCTTCTGGACGTCTGTAAGACGTCTTTTGGAAAGAAACTGTTGGGCTTATAGAAAAAAACCTTCAGTTGGGCCTATGGAAAGAAACCTTCAGTTGGGCCTGCGTTGGTTACAATCGCTGGCCCATTTAAAAATAGCGCGACACTTCAACAGGTGGCCAACGGATAACACGCCATTGGCCCAACAAACTCCCAGCAAATAAATGCTACTAGAGTTAATACGTATTTCATCACTCGAAATAGTCACCATCGACTTCAATACACTTCTCCCAACGCGGAATAAGTGCTCCAATGCCTTTCTGAAAGAAATCCAGAGAACGCGGGGCAATAAATTCGGCGGATTCAGTTTTTACTTCGATTTCTTCTCGGAATACTTTTTCAATCAAAATGATATCTAGGTGCTTGAAAAAATGGTAGGAGAATAAGGAGGGTGAAGAAGAACTTCTATTTGATATTCCTTAGTCATTATGGCGTGGAAACAAAGAACTGATCTCCAAGCGACGAATTTGGTTGCTTTCGGTGAGTTATGGAACTCATTTGTCCAGCTTATCTACTTTCTCTATGGCCTTTAAACGTCGGGAAACAGACGAATAGTGAATATTCGCTCTCACTGGGATTTCCCGAAGAGTTAAACGTGAATCCGCTTCAACCATGTCCTTCAAAATAGTGTTCTTTGGTAATTGCTGGCTTATGGTCACGAGGCACATTTTCGAGGTCTGTATCACCAAGACGAAATTTTTCGAACCAATGCCTAATAGTGGTTCAATTACTTGCAGTACCATTGCCGAAAGTAGTATTTATGTTCCGTGTTGGCTCAACCACTAGGATTTGTCGGTTTTTAACATCCGGGTTTAAAAACCGTTTTTTTTTTATAAATTTGTAAAATTCGAAATTTGGTTTTTAAATTTAAAAATACCGGGTTTATATACTAGAATTAATGTGTAAAAATGCATTAATTATTTAATTAAAAACGTTAACATTTTGACTTGAAATCGCTTCGGACACAAGCATATTGTAGTAGGTAACAGTTTACTGTAAAACTAATCTTCATGAGCTCATATTTTCAGAAGAAAAATATTAAATGAAATAAAGATTTATAATTTATATTTTGTACAGATTTTAGTTATTTTAGTTTTTTTCGTTTGGTTTTGTATGCAGTGTATTTTATTGTGTTATATTTTTGTAGATCCATAAATATTAAATGAACTCAACAATTGTACGGATTTTAGTTATATTAATTTTTTTTATTTATTTGGTTTTGTATAGATAGAGTAGATTTTATTTTGTAATTCCATTAATATTAAAAAGGCTAGAAATTTTTAAAATAAGTACAAATATTTATTTTCTATTTTAATTATATTTTTTTGTGAAAATTCGAAAACCGATTTAACCGGTTTTTGGGGAATAGTGGAATTCGAAAACCGGTTTTTTCAAAAGTCGTTTATTGTTTAAACCCTATCAACCCCACAGTGTTCAAATTTGAACTCATACAAGTAAATTATTCGAATATCTTTCTTTTCCATGACTAATATAACAGTAATTATACACGCCCAATCACATGTGAGACATGTACTTTTCAAATGCTACAAATACAACGTCATCTGCACGGAAGAAGCTATCAAAGGAAAATCCCGAACCCGGAAATTCCAAAAATTCTGAAACATTGTGAATATGTAGGGGATTTCCTCCTGATTATAACGCAATTTTTGTTTGTTCCCCAAATCCACTTTAAGGGTGTGTAATTGACCCCTGAAAATCCGGTTATTTTCCGATTTTGTGTTATAACTCGTGAACTGTAAAATAATTTTTTTACCAAATGATAGATCTAATTAAAAGAAGTACCTTTTGTCTTGAATCTTTTTTTCTATCTCTTACAGTTCCCGAGTTATAACACAAAATCGGAAAATAGCCGAATTTTCAGGGGTTAATTTCACCCCCTTTGAGTGAATTTAGGGAGCAAACAAAAATTGCGTTATAATCAGGAGGAAATCCCCTACATATTCACAAAGCTCCAGAATTTTTTGAATTTCCTGGTTCGAGATCTTTCCCTGTAAGCTACAAAGTAGAAACGTTTAAATTATAGAAAATGGCCGTTTTATTTGCAACAACCTAATATGTAACGATAATCTCCGCGCCAGATTCAACCTGGAATTGTAATTTGAACGAAATCAGGTATAGTTCAAACCTAACACTGATTGAGATCTAGAGATAACACAGACCTAACTCGCAAGGAAGCATTACCAACCCGAAAATTTTGATTTTAATGAAACTGTATGTGACTATTAGACCATATTGGAATATATAAATAATATTTACTCTGAGGGGATGAAATCAGCCCTTAAAATTATCGCGCCTTTTGCTTTCTTTATTACAACTCTGTCACACTACCAAAAGAAGAATAAATCCCAACTCTCATTGCACCTGCAATAATTACTGAACATGCTCTTACAGCAGCGTGAAGGCCCGTGAAATATTCCTCGAACGAACGCTGCCTTCTTTTCTTCCGCATAGAGCGTCTCGTTTTAATGAATCGTTCGGTTCTCCTTCCGTTCGCCCGAACAGTACACTTAACCCATAGAGAGAGGTCCATTGATCTCGTTGCAGCGCGCCGGCGGTCCGCAACGCCTGTACCGCATAGCCCCGCCGTGTAGAACAAACAGAAGGTATTAAATGCGAAACCGTGAGCGAAACCGAACGCGATTTCCATCCCGCCATGTTGCATTGTCGCTGCGGGCGCGCGGGGGTCCGGCGAACTGTTCGAAAGCAACACTCTCGACCCCGAGCGTAGATCGCGCCCGGTCGAAATAGATCGGCCTGCATAGCTGTCGACTGATGTATCACAGAGCAATGGTATTTCCAAGATTGATCATAGGCGCCCGCGCGCAGTCGACCGTTCTGCGAAACGTCCTCGGGCATCAAAGGTAGCGAACGCTCGTAGGAAGCGTCTGGTAGAAAGCAAACATCGTAAGAATTCGCTCGAACGAGGTTGACCTATAAACGAGAATCGCGGGTCTCGAAGGAGCAACGAGTTAACGACCGTCCCGGATCATTCGCGGCGCACTCCTTTTGGCCGCGTTAATTGGAACCGAGCGCAATCGGCGCAAGGGAATCCGATTTCCGCGGGAACGATTTCAATAAAGGGATCTTTCAGATCAGCCGGCCTGTATCCACGGGAGACGATGGATACGCGAGGAGAGAGCGTGTGCGTGTTCCTCTGGTGATCATCCTCCATGGGCAGACGCGACGATCCATCGACTAGCAGCAGAGCCATTAGGAAAGATCGAGGAAGGCTAGGATCATGGAGTTCTACGACGTGGGAACCAGCGACCTTAAGGAATTGTGGGAGTCTTACCTCTCGGAGCCGGTGAGTACCAGCCTTTGCTTACCTCTGCTCTCTTCGCCCGCCGCATTGTGGCGGACGAGTGTGCACTGCTCCTCTCGCCTCCGCCTGCTCCATTCTTGCCGAGAAAGTGGCCGTTTTCGATCAGCAACGAAAGGAAGCGAGGGCCGCGTTAGGAAAACCGTCTTTCGTGTACTCCGCTTCCTGTTTCTGCGGGTAGCTCGCGGCCGCATTGTCCAGGCTCGTTAACGTGTAATTATTCATGCTTGGCTTCTAGGGGAACACTCTCGCGATTTACATCGAACATTTAGCTCCTTTTGTTTCTTAGCCTCTGATATATTACACATATGCTTTGATACTCAGTGCTGGATTAAACAATAAGCAAAATAAACACGTGCATCAGGAGAAAGGGCAGCATAGAAATTTTCTGAATTTTAAAATCTAATTATATTGCGTTCAGGTAATCACCCAGGGGGCCTCAAAATCTTTCCAATGCTTTGGGCCCCTTAGGCCGGCGCCACATTTGCGTTTTGTCCGCGTGAACCTACCGCTCGCCGTTTGCCCGCGCCGCGGCGCCACATTTGCGTTTTGTCAGTCCGTGCTGAAAAAACGCAAATGTGACGCCGGCGCGGGCAAATCACGGCGGTCGGTCCGCGCGGACAAAACGCAAATGTGGGGTCGGCCTTAAGATCTTCATTCGAACCTGACGATACTAAATTTAGAATAAAATATGAACATGTCTCTTTCGCTTTAAGCCTCACCTCGCTATTGTTTATTCGAAAAATAGTTTTCGACGGCAAAACGACAGAATTCTGATTCGAGGAGCGACGCAGTCTTATAAGGACGTGACATAATAGTTGGAATAATATTTCGAAAATGTCTAGGTCTCGTAATAACGCGCGCCCGATATAGTCCGCAGATAAAAATCGTGACTCCATGACGTTTCTATTTCGTAATTCTCACAATTAAATACCATACTATTTATCTCTCACGATACTAACGTAATTATAGCGGAATATCTGCTATAATTATTTGACGAAACGCGCGCGCACAGGGGGACTGCTGTTCTATTACGGTTCAGTTACGCTTTACAAATATAATGAAAGGAGTATTCTTGAAGTCTGTACCAAGTACAGCGCGCTTGTACTACCGTTCAGCCGGACGGGTTTTAGTGTTTGAGCGTAAAGGCTGCGCATATTAGGGCCGGTTGTATTCACCTGTATAAATAAGTTGCTTACCAGCAGCCTGTATTTGCGTTTCATAACGATAAAGGGATCATTAACATCGTGGATTGTGAAACAGGGCTCGTTCAATTGTGGCGGGCCAGGCACTACTTAGGAAAATGATCGTCGAATAGTTTTTAATTGTGGCAATTGTCGCTCCAAAAATACTGCGATCTGGTGTTCAATTGGAGAATAAGATTCAAGGTGAAAGTGACATTCGTCGAAGCCGCTAGGTTGAATAACAATTTACTTAACTCGAAGCAGTGCGTTGGGCCACCGCGGGGACTTGTATTTGTATTTTATGAAGGGGACATTTTGGAATATATTTTGATTAGGTAAGAGCGTGATATATATTCTACGGCTCGATATCTGCGAGTCGTAGAGCGTGATATTGACTACAGTAATCTGCGATTATCTGTGAGCTAATGTTTGTAAATGCCCGCTTGTTTTCCCGTTACGTCACATTTATATCGTATTTACGTCTATATTAGTCACTGGCCGCTGTTAGTGTGCACCCCTTAAGTCGATAATCGCATTACTGTTTGCTAATTACTATCTAGCGACCCGTGGACGGTCCCTTATCGAATATTCATCGTGTAATTTCCCAACCTTCCGACCTGTCGCGTCGGAACTTTTACGATCATTCTTGACAATTATGGGTTTCCGCGCGCGACAGCCGCGCGAGCTTACTCACGGCCCGGCACCGACAGGCGTAGGTATCTTAATGGCCGGCGAGCATTGAGCGACCGAAACATCGTTACGAAATGTTTATGCAGAAAAAGGAGAAGCGGGGTAAAAAGATGAGCGAGCTCTTTCTCTAATAATTTATACGTAATGATGACTTTGTCGCCGCATCGTAATCTCTAGCCGACATCAGCCGCACGGAGGTGTACCTAATTGAACAATGGCGCTGAACAAATAATGGAAAGAACGTCGTGTTTTTCGTTTGCGGGGGGAATTACGCTACGACACGAAAAACGATCGGGAGGATGCGCACAATGGGACAGACTCGCGATGCACGCTCGTGGGCGCGCTGAAATAACGAACGTCTTTACGCGCCGATCAACGGGAACGCTCGCCGACTTCCCGGGTAACAAGTATCTTCGTGATAGAAACTGAAAGGCAATCTGTGCCTCCGCAGGCCCGACGATCGCTCGTCATATTTGGGGGAGGGGGGTCGATCCCCTTTTACTCAATTACGTCATCTCTCGGACGATATTGCGGAGGCCTCGCAGTTGTAGTTTTCAGCGCGGGCGAAGCCGGTAAACTTAACGGTGATCGCCCGGGGGAAAAGTCCGCGGAGATCCTTGTTCCGCGGGCATGTGGACCCCGTAGGATTGGGGGCTACAATAGCGGCCGCAGGTTTCGAGTCGTTGCCCCTAAAGGCACGCTTCATCGCGCATTTCTCTGGCGTTCGATGTGAAATGTCCGTAGAGCAATCGTTCTATGTTTAGTCTGTTGTTTCGCGAAATTTTCGGGGAGTATTTAAAGGTGCAAGGTCGTTTGGTGCCTCTTCGATTTTTCTTTCAATCGCTCGGTATAAAAGTTTCAAGGTCTCCATTCGTTTGCTCCGGTAGAATATCTTCAGTAAATTCTAACCGACTGGCTATGCGCCTCTAGTTAATCGTTCGCGAGATATTGGCAACGAACAGTGGTTCTCAGCTGCCCACAACGTACTCGCGTTCTGTAGCACGCTTAATATTCATGGGACGATTGAGGATTACTATTATAAGCCGACAGCGGCTAATTTAACGCCGGTATTCATGGAAGTGTCTTGGGAAGGATCGTTCTATAGGTAATAGGCCGCGTTTATTGAATTCTTCTTGGAACTGAATGTACAGTAAGATTTGAGAATGATAAAAAGGCTGTACTACGGTGAGACCCAACCACCGTAATGAACCGAAATTTTGAGGGGTTGGGCGGGAGGGGGAGAGAACTTCTAATATAAAATTTTAGCTTCGGGTATTTGTTAGTTTCTGAGATATTAATAAAAACTTTCAGCATAATACATTGAAATCTGCTTGTACAGACGTTACTGACACAATCATCTTCTTGTCGCTGTCTACTGTTTCGACTGTTTCACAGCCGACGGCATTAGCATTAGTTGTGGCTGGGTTAGTGCGGGGGGCGCGCGCCCGCTTGCGGGAGTGTAAAGCATGGTACCGAACCGATGTGAGTTTGGGAATACTAAAAATGAGACTGCAGTTAGTATAGG
This sequence comes from Andrena camellia, assembly GCA_029448645.1. Taxonomy (NCBI): domain Eukaryota; kingdom Metazoa; phylum Arthropoda; class Insecta; order Hymenoptera; family Andrenidae; genus Andrena; species Andrena camellia. The sequence continues at coordinate 30,519,578 of CM055678.1, read as the reverse complement.
CAGATTTCAATGCATTATGCCGAAAGTTTTTTATAATATCTCAGAAACTAACAAATACCCGAAGCTAAAATTTTATAATAGTGGTCCTCTTCCCCTCCCTTCCACCTCCTCAAAATTTCAGTTCATTATGATGGTTGCGTCATACCGTAGTATATCCGGTAAAAATACTGGACGATAATACATGAAGCATGAATGTCAGACCATTGCCGTGCAGAATGAATCTTCCGATGCTAAATTCGTACCTAATTTCACGCCGATCGAACAGCGTTCCCCCTGTTTTCGGTGTTGCTGGTTCCTGACGTAGCTATTTATAGAGGCGGTTGTGCAAGGGACGCCTGTAGCGATTTAAAGCGTTGTGGGACGTATCGCACGTACCAAATTGCGGCAAAAGTAGGGTACCGAGTCGCCAAGGACTCGGCTACAGAGATTATACCTAATGGCGGCAACAAAACTGCATTTACGCTGTCTGTTGGCCATTTACTGCGTTCGAGAAAACACGTGGGGAGGGGGGATTCTATTTTACGGTGGCATAAAAGTGGCGTTTGAGAAGATGAAAAGTAGATTAATCGTAGCCGCGATTAGCACCTCCGCGGAAACTCTTCTTGGCGAAGTGTCAGTTTCGTTTAACAAAGTATCGTTTCAATTCGTTCGCGTGTTCCGCGATCAATGGAGGTTCGTTTATTCGGCTGAACGCGTTTAGCAGAGCACAGAGTCATATAAATTCAGTAATTGTCAGTTAAATATCTAATCTAATGAGGCTAGTTAGTGATAACGATGACCGCGGAGTCATGCACTGTCAGTGGCTGTCCTCTTCGACGTATGCCGTAGTTGGCTGGTTTTTGGCGCGAAAACCGGAAGTGCCCGTATACCGAGCTCACGAGCGGAAACGTTAGCCCAGGAGGAAACGAGCAGCACCACTCGCGATACAACGAAATTATCCTTCCCGTTGTACTGCAAACTATCGCGTGAACACGTGTCGGTGTACGTCGAAGCAGTGACTTCTCGTTCGATTTCGATAAAACGGAGTTGCAAAGACGATAAGGAGTTTCTCTCTTTAATCGCCTGCGTTTACGTAATGGGACTTAGCGTTCATCTTGGATTCGTTTGTTCTGGTTAGCTTGTAGATACTTATAACTGCCGATAGTATAAACGATGGAGGAGAGTTGGAGGGGTCAGAGCAGTGTGGTACATATTGCTACTGTTGTAGTGTTAATTCAGTAATACTACTCTGGTACTCCTAGTACTACTGTGCCACTACTATGGTGCTACATTAACCCTTCGCACTCTAACTTGCTTATTGGTCGATCGATCAGAGGTGCTTCTTTTCAATAGGGAAGACCGGGGCTGGTAAGCCAGTTTTTCAGTGTTTGATTTTTAATGAATTATGTGGACGAAATATCATTAAACCGGTTAGTATATTTGATAAGGCATACATTTGGCTATCTGATTAAATTATTGAAGTTGACTTAATGTAACAATAATTAAGATATTTTAATGTTTTTCTAACACCTTGCATGCTGGTCAACCAGCCCCATGATCGGGGTTGGTGGACTTACATTATTAGTAGGTTGACTATAGGTACAATCAGTTAAGAAAATGTTATTAATAACTTATCTCAGTTGTAATAAACTAACACAATGTCACAAGAGTTGTTTCATTATAAAATATTAAATATCTTTCGTTCATTTTTTAATAATAAACTGAAAATTTTTTCAACTTAATCATAAATTATAATGTATTTATAACATAATGAAATTTAAATAAAAACTAAAAAATCGCTTTCCGAATAACAAAATAACAATTTAAACCTTAATAACGTTATTAGTCAACCAGCCCCGAACGATCATTTTGAATTTAATAATCTATATAACCTTCAATTATTTATCTATAAACAAAAATACTACGTCAATAGATCGTCTAATAAACAAACTTTAAAATAGTCCCTTAACATTTATTCTATTGTAACTATATAGGGCAGCGCTGCACAGGGAGCTGCTTTCGGCGCCTAGCGGTGAGCAACCCGTCTATCCCGTTGCTAAGGTCAGAATCGGTGAGGAGAACTGCAGTAGTGTATGTGCGTGCTCGTAGGCTTGTAGCGTAAGTATATATGACTAGGTTCAAATCATACCAAATGCACATACACTACTGCAGTTCTCCTCACCGATTTTACCTTAGCAACGAGACAGGCGGGTTGCTCGCCGCTAGGCGCCGAAAACAGCTCCTTGTGCAGCGCTGATATAGGGCGTGAAAATATAAAATCTTGAAGAAAAAATATTTACTTACGTATTCAATTTTTCGATAAACGCTGATAACTGTCAAAAAACGTGCGATCACGGGGTCGGGCATAAGTGCATGGCATAGTAGAAGTGACTTCTTTCTACAGTAAATCTTTCCGTAGTAGAGCATATGTCGGTGCAAAATTATTAACAATTAGTCAACCTATCCCTTGCGACAACCAGCCCCGGTCTCCCTTACTGTTATTATCAAATACAGAAGCTTGTAATAGGGGGATAATTAACCAGAGTAATTTCAAAATCAGTTGTTCGTTTAATTTTTCGAATTTTGAATTTACCATTCCTCTAAAGTTTAATGAAATTTGGGTACATGTAATATTGATTAAACATCGGTATACAAAATATTTTTGGCGACACAAGATGCCTTAAAATTACACGTTACAAAAAATCTCTTCACGTAGCTAGCAACAATGTTACTATAAATATCATCTAATTGATAAAGTGGATGGCATTAAGCCGCAATTCTTTAATCACTTTGACACGGAATACTCGTCTGGGTCTTATCAGCTTATCCCGTCAGAATTTCGAAACATCTCATAGTTAGAAAAACCAGTCTGCATGCGTTTATATCGCTCCATTCACTGAGAAGCTAACCTCGCATGGTTGATATTTCGTGAGTTCGGTGTAGGACGTTGTCACGCTATAAGCTCTCGCCTATACCGTATTCGGTATAGGCGAAACGAATATGTACCAGGCACGCGAAGTTGCCCTATTCTACTCCGTGCATTTATGGTAGTATGGGGAGATACTTTTTCAACCGCCTGTATACTCACGAGACTTGACTGGGAATTAGTATTCCACTATTTTCCCCTAATTATGAATGAACGATCCCCTGTTTCGTAGCTAACCGTATTCATTCAGCTGGCGTCCTTTTCCTTCCTTCCCTTTTCCTCCTTCGCGCTTGTCTCGCTTCCTTGGCCACTGTCACGCATCAGTACAATCCGTGGCAACAAATTGGAAAGGATGAAGGTTGCTCGCGAGGAGTTCACCGTACCGTGGCCTCTAATGTTGGCTGGCTCTGCCGGTATCGGGTTTTCCTCAGACGCAAAAGTCGATTGCTGGTTTTGCGTTCGCGTTTCGTTCCCAAGAGGAGGCGCACGTGTCTCCTCCGTTTCATAAACAGTTTCCATTATTCGATCGTTGAGAGACTTTCGTGCAATTACTTACCGAATATTGCAAATTACGTGTAAAAGCTTGACGCAGAAGCATTGCAGAATGGGATGAATTAAGATAAACTGGTTCGATTATTATTTGCGCCTTTCCAAGCGGATCGTTTTTTTTTGCTTTTTTTTGTTGTTGAAAATGTCGACTGGTATTTGCGAAACTCCGAGTCAGAGTGTCGCTTTCGGAAAGTTTCATGCAAAATTGTAGCTATTATTGACACGATAGTTAGCCACGAATGCTTTCCCAAGGACACAAAGATAAATACGTTATCTAACCGCCGCGCAAAAATGTTTATACGTCTATCGGTTCGTGCACATCGAGGGATAGCGACTTTGTAGCGCCAGTAGCCGATAATTATCCGACTCGTGACCTAGTAAATTCATAATTGTTTCAGGTCTGTGTGCGGAAAATCGAATTTCAGCGGAACAATTGTCACTTCTGACGTTCTCATAAAGAGTTGCTTCATTAATCGAATTGGCTAATTTTCATAATGAACCTTTTAATTGGCAGCCTGTCGATTCTCATAATCGACACCTGTTGCCAATGCTAACACGTTCGTCGAACGTGTATTTCTATTTACTCGTGCTCGAACGAAGGGACATAGGGTAAACTGTACTAATCATTGGCACTCCTGTCCATCAAGGGGACATTCTACAGTCTCGGCCGAAAATTCGGCTGCTGTTCGGTGATGGTTTTTATAATGAAATAAACACTTAACGTTTTCGAACTTTTGGGGGTATATTGTACCACTCTTGAAATGTAAGAGAAAATCTTTGTTGTTTGTTTATTTCATTTGTTTACATAAATATTTCGCAGTGAAGTTGGCGCTTTCAGAATTTTACTCTTTGCTGGCGGTTGAAATTTCGACCGACTGAATTATCTAGTTAAGAAAGCTAAGATTTACTAGTTAAGTGTTGTAGGTATTTAATAGGGAATGAAATGGTCTGTTTAAACTTCGTTTTTAACTAAGTAGTATTCATTTCTATGTAACCTCAAATTTTCAAGTGCCAATGATTGTACTTTTATGTTTTCCTATTTTTGTTTTTCATTGAATATTTTTCAAATAAAATACTCAATAGGTACTCAAGATGTTTTATTTTAATGAGAAATCCATAATCATCGATATTAACTGAAAATTAAGACCATATAAAAACATTGCAAAAAATATAGACATTCCAATTGGGATTTCCGCTACGGGTGTCAATCATTGTACAGTTTGCCCTAGAAGTCGTGTGCTCCTGCTCAGCCACATGTTTGGACGAATATTCTTCACATAAAAGTCGTTGGCCTTTATAAATAGTCATAACCATAGTGTCTCTCCATTCATATTTTAGCATGAATGCTGGTTACTCGCAGACTTTCCATTCAGTAAACTATCAAAACGTGGTATTTTCTATTATCGTCCATCCATAGCTGCTCCGAAAAACGCGTGGGTGTTATTTCGACTAATAAGCCTCGTTCTCGGTGACGTTATTTTCCTCTGTCACTTTTTTTATCAGTCATTGGGCGAGCCCTATCTCAGGAAGTAGATACAGCAATCTACGATCGCACGTAGACGAACTTTCGTGGAATTAGTTCCGAAGGGATTGTTAGAAGTTTCACAACGTAGAAAACCCTTTCGTGCAACATGCTTCGTCCTATAATTAACTTGAAACATTTTTTCTCCACGTCGATACTGGCGTCTGGAATTAATTGACAAGCCCTGGCCGTTAGCCAGAGTGGCTCAGCGCCACGTTTCAGGTCGTGAAATTAAACGTAATAGCAGAAAAAGTCGTGAGCGTTTGCGAAGTGAAACGAGAGATAAATTCTACTTTCTCGCTTTTCACTTGACGCTAAATTAGCAAGACGCCAGATGGACTGGTTGCTGCTAATTTCCCCCGAAGAATGAAGCACGGAATGGCGAGTCCTGCGTGTAATTAAAATCGCCTCGAAGGGGATGATCGACCAATTAACCGATCGCGCTTAACAATTTAATATTCCACGAATATAAATGGCTACCCCAAACTTCGCATAAAAATTGTCAATATATATTGACAATAAAAATTGTCAGTAGATATTTACCAGCAGGAAAATAAGTAAATAAATTTATATTAAATTGTACGTCGTGTGGAAGGTTGGTCAGAGTGTTATATCTACGCTTCTAACGCCGAGTCGACGCATGAAACGATACTATGATACGGTTTTCGTAATCGAAGATACAAGCGATACATTATCACGCAATGAGGGTTAGGGAGGGCGGAAGGGAAGTGATAAAAAAGGAGAAACGATTCTGCCCGTGAGAAATTGAACTCTGCAGGCTGTTACGCTCCACTACCCAGTGAAAATAGGTGTTTTCAAATCAGTCTTCAACCTTGAAGAAAAAAATCCTTTAAGTGTCAACAAAAGAATCTATCTGCGTCGAAAATTTCAGTTATCCTTTGAGCGTTCTCAAAATGTTCCTCCTTCAGAAATGCCAAAGGTTGGGATGGCGGAGGAACACTTAAATGTACTGAACATGCACACAGGATTTCTATACAATGATAGTAATATTTTCACTCGTCATAACAACGTAGCTAACGTAGCAGTAACATTTTCACTACTGGGTCTGATAGATGCAGTAATTACAGTGTCTTCGCTCGACTTCTAATTTATACAGCATCGGTTTACCAAGATATTAATCTCACCTCGTGATTCCTTCGAGTGTGGATGATTTAACACTAGAACTACCAAACCAGTCAAAATGACTGATTTTTGGTAATAAATTTGGTAATAAATTTACCATTTTTAAACGATTTTATTCAGCTTCGATACTCTGTTTGTTTGTTTGTATATATGTTTGTTTGATGTATGTATGGTGCAAATTTAGCAATTCAAATTTAACCCACTTCCAACTATCCAATTGTCTTGAAACTTTGCAGGCATGGTAGTTTGGATGACAATACAATATTTAAAAAAAAAAATTAACCCCGAGCGGGTAAAAAAATTACCCAGTCATAAATAAATATAACCCATAACCACAAATTGAAACGACTTGAAATCAGCCACTCGCGTGCTTTAGGAAAACTACAAAAAGTTGCTGCGTTCGGGTTGCTAGTCGCATCGCGATTTGAAATTAAATAAAAGATATTTGTAATGAAGTCTGAGCTGCGAAATGTAAATCCATAAATACTAAATACTAGAAAATAAAAAATATATAAAAAAAAATTTTATGTTAAACGATTTTATTAAAAATGGACTAAAAACTAAAAAATAATTCTTTTCTTATACTACAATTTCGATGGTGTTTTTTCACTTTAAATAAAATCGTGGAGCAGAATATGTCACAACAAATTCATTTCGACGCTTGATTCTGTATTAAATTGATTCATATTCTGTTATGACATATCCTGCTCGACGATTTTATTGAAAGTGAAAAAACACCGTCGAAATTGTAGTACAAGAAAAGAATTATTTTTTAGTTTTTAGTGCATTTTTAATAAAATCATTTAACATAAAATTTTTTTTTATATATTTTTTAAGTATGAAAAAAGTGAATTTCTAAGTAGTATAAATGTGTATAATATTATGTATATATTTTTTAACTATGTGAAAATTATAAAAATATGAATAAAGGTTTATTTTCCTTGCGTAATGTATTTTATAAATAACACAAAAACGTGTTTTTGCACTGAGCTTTTTGTTGATTTACGTCGCGCAATATTGGTATATGCAGCATCGGTCATTATGATATACGCCCTATATCAGGTATACGACCAGTGAACGTGGTACAGGGCAAAGGCACGTTATAGGCTCCCGCGTACCGCACATTCATGAAATGAGGCAGTGAGAGCAACAACCGACTATTCCACATTTTTTTCGAAATCGAGTTAATAGCAATAACGTATTCCAATAGGCTCTACTAATCATATAAAATAGGAAAAAAAAAATTTTTAATGTGGGTTGGTCCGTTGTCGCTCTCACTGCCTCAAATATCGTAGAGGTGTCCGCGAAGCAAATACCAACCGTGTGAAGTTGGTCCGCTCTGCATACTGCATTTGCGATAGTTGGAGCTATGTGTTTCACTCTAGTGTACGTTGCTTTAGCCATTCGGCAATTCATTGCCCTGTTGCCTCATTCGCGAATGGGGCGTGCAACGAACGTGAGCAATGGACGTTGCAGGTACACGACTGTGATAAACATAGAGGTCGCGAACGGTCCAACGCGAAACTACGCTCGTATGCATGTGCACGCATGCCTAGCGATAACAGCTTATCTATCGCGTATGGCTTTCATCTAGCGGCTTTTCAATTTTCCATGGCCCATTAACTCTCGTTCGACCTCCTTTCGTACCCTTTCCGTCCCTTGGCGACAATCGATAACGGCGCCACCGAGCGAGCATCGTGATTTTGAAGAGTTTTATCATCGCTTTTGTCGCCGCGCCGGTGGATTAAGTCTGCAGCCGAATGCTATGTTATCGAGATAAATTTGGCTGCATTAATCCTACGTGTATCCATGCGAATAACATGTGTACTAACTTTGCTGACTTCTTTTGAGAGAAATTTATGGGAGGAATTTAAAAAATCAGTCACGCCAACTTTGCAATCTCGTTGATAATGGTAGCTATTCTATATCTACCATCGCATTAATTGTCCCTTACTATTTGTATATTTTTTCTGTCTTTGCTAAAGAGTATTACTCGTTAATAAAACAATAATAATAATAAGTTTAAATTATAAGTAATTCGCGCGCAATTGTGGTGGATATCTGTGTATATAGGAATACCTACGACTGATTAATTGGATAGTGATATAGTTTTCTTTTGGAGGAAGTATGAGGCATCATGGAGGAGAATAGTACTGCAATACAGTAATTCCTCGTAATAAACCCGACAAACGGGGCTGGCGGCGGGCGTACGACGCGATGCGGACACTATTGGGGCGAGCGAGAGGGAACGAAACAGTTGACACGAAGTTGCCGTCGATTTCCTTCTCTCACTCCCGACCGAAGGATTCCAAGAAATGGTGGAGATAGTCACCGGGCGTACTACGCATGGTAAAAACGGGACTATAACGAGGATTTACTGTACTCGTATCGTGGTAGCAATATATTGTAATAATTTATTAGACATTTTAACATCGATGTTGTGATATCACACTAAATATATTACTGTTATACCAGTGATTCCCAACTGGTGGGTCGCCACGGTTTTTTTTTAGATTTTTTCTTTAATATTATTAAGGGCACTCCCCGGTCAAAACATCAAAAAAAAATTTTTGCATATTTTCATCCCACATCTCAATAATGACTAGGGAAAATTTTAGAACGAAATTCCTGACGGCACAGATTTTACAGGCACTTCAGGGGGATCAACAGACAACTTTTAAGATAGGTGTTTTTTGAAGATGGATTGTGACGCAGGTATAATAGATAGAAATGTGATTTTTCTTTTAATTAATAATACATTTAGTGATCTAAAAAAAGAATCAATTTTTGTTTTAATCGAATAAAAGCATGAAAAATGGGGCGCTCATGGGCAAGTCCCCGTCACTAGGCGAACGCGTTCGGCGTCAAATTTTAAGTATGTTTTTCTCGAAACAATTTTTCACGCACTATCGCCATGATAAAATATGCAATTCTTGAGCGAACTAAAAATTCAAATGGGATTCTACTCGTAATTATACTGGCTGCCGCGCTACCCTCTATTGCGAATTTTCATACACTCAATTTTTTTTGACGAAACATTTTTGTTAAAAAAAACCCATGTTTCAGGGACCCTATCGTTTAAACATATGCCAATCATCGCCCAGTTGTTTCTTAATACTGCCTAAGGGTAGAGTGATAACCACATATGTGTAATTAAGAAATATCTTTGGATTTTTGATTTTGAATGATCCTGTTCAAAGTTATTGTGGCAATTGTCCGGGCCAATTTTTTTTACAAGGATGCTGAACGCATATTAGAATGCATATTAGAGGCAGGGATGGGCAGAAATGAAATAAAAGAATTGTTTTATGCCCTACTTCTGTAGCAGAATAAAGTGCAAAAAGTTTTAGACCCATACATTGCATACTTTTTTCCAGAAAAAATCATAAAAATCACCTATGTTTCCGCGCGATGTGACCGGGCAGTGCCCTTAAGTTAGAATTCTATTCTGAAATACATATTCTTAATGTGTTTTCTTTACCTTTTTAAATTTACCTTACCTTACATGGGCGAAGAAGTCGCAGGTTATGCGAATATTATAAAAGGGGATCGCGACTCAAAAAAGCTTGGGAAACACTGTGCTATACTATCGCTACTTCCACGCTTCAGACCATTTTGACATTTTTACAGCGCTTGAAGCGTGTTTAAAGCATTGTCTGCGCTTATCTGACCACGCTCGTTTTCTTTGCCTGGTTTTACATATTCTTTTCACACTATCGGCGCGTTGGCAACAAACTGCGACTCGAGTGTTGTTATTCCCTTTATTTTAACGCTGCGGATATTTGTCACGGCGTGAGGAATTGTCGACACCCACGCCAAGTAGAACATGCGTGTCGCGAACAAAAGTAGAAACCTTCGCACGTGTGCTACAAAAGAATGCGAAAAACGACCTCAGCCACTTTCGGTGACAACATGGAAACACTTTCCTATTTGGCACAAAGTTCACGCTTATGTAAACACTCACTCGACCGATTACCAATACCAGTAATTAAAATGCCCCACCCACACCTCAGGCGTTGCATCAACAGCGTCCGTGGAAACGGAAGTTGACAGCACGCGATCTACGGATCCATTCATCGACGAACAAAACTAAACCGTGCCGCGCTTCCTTTCCAGAGTGTCAGCTCGCGTCGTTTCAAATCCACCGACCAATATAAAAAAACTGTGGAGATTTTCGGAGGTGCTCGAATATTCGTGATATCGATCTACTCGAAGAGTTTGTATAATTTAGAATATTTCAAAAGACTGAAGAAGAATTCGAAGAACTACGAAATTATTCCTCTTAATCCCAATACATACAGTGTCGAACAAGAGTATTGGGACATTTTTCAAACAGAATAACTTTTATAAAATTGGTCCAAAGGACTTGAATTTTTTGAGAATCTAGAAGGATTGGTTTAATAGATGACGCGTTTCGGCGGTTTGAAAAAAAATGCAATTGGTCGGATTAGCGAAGAAAATAGTGAAGGTCCCTTTTTCAAGTTTTTTATCTGAGCCTGTAATGGAAATTTGAAAACACAGGCATCGAAATATGTAAAATCTTTAGGTTTATTACAGTTATAGACCGAAAACTGTGATTTCTACAACTTTTAACTGTTTGGAGTTCATAGCTAGGTTAACCGATTTCGATGAAATTTTTAGCATGTATAATTTTCATTACAGCCTCAGATAAAAATTTGAAAAAGCGGCCTTTCTTCGCTGTTCCGACCAATTGCAATTTTTTTTCAAAACGCTGAAACGCGTCAACTAGTAAACTAATCCTTCCAGCTTTTCAAAAAAAGACTCAAGTCGTTTGGATCAATTTTAAAAAAGTTATTCTGTTTTAAAAGTGTCCGAATACTTTGGTCCAGCACTGTATTAAGTCCCCGCGAAAAGAACTAAACATTTTGGATATTTAAAACACATCGAACCTCTGTTCGAACCATCTTTAAACTGTTACTAGATTAGTCAATGAAAATTCAGGTAAACGTCAACTCTGACTACATTTTTATCAACGAGCTTCTTCGCTGAACAGCTTTCATTCGAGTTTCTTGTGCACCTGTGGTGTCCAAGTCGCAAGGTAAATCTCGTAAGGAGCTGATCGGTTTAGGGGAGTAGGTATCTTCGATATGAAAAGCTTCGTATTTTCCCTGGAGCCTCGACTACCTGTTGAACCTGTAACAGAGGGGATATGTTGCCCGCTGCTTCTACAGTCCCGGGGAGGAAACGAGGCGTAAATAATTCCCAAGGGTACGTGAGAACTCGACTGAATTCCAGAGAGCAGGCAAGTAAAACGAGCCAACGGTGACTCGCTCATTTCCCTCGGGTTGAACGGTCTACCTGTTCCACTTGGCCACGATTTTTGGGGAGGACGCTATCTGCCCTTCCGCGACATCCACACGGGGGACGAATGAAATCGTGTGGGCCCTGTATGGGTGATAAATTATATAGTCGCTCGTTACTAGCATTCGTAATACGAATGAAAAAGTATTAGTCAACTCGTTACCCCCGATGCCTTTCAAAATTCTAATCACTGATTCTTGAAGGCATTTGCAGTTGTATATTTTGAATAGGGATAGAGATCTTTGATATTTTATATTTTTACTACTGATAAATGTGAAAGCAAACTTGTAGAATTTAATACTAGAACTACCGACAATAATTAATGTAAACCAATTTCTACCAGACCAGCCAAAATGACTGGTAATTTATAAAATACGTTATGCAAGGAAAATAAACCTTTATTCATATTTTTTTATTTTTTATATTGTTAAAAAATATATACATTATATTACACATGTTTATACTGCTTAGAAATACAATTTTTTCATACATAAAGATGGTAAATTTATTATTAGAGAAGACAGTTGTTGCAAATGGAGGTGGAGACGTTTCTGCATGTACATTGTAGATTTCCCGCAAACATATTGCCTGCATCTATCACAAGTATTACTGATTTTATTAATTCTGCAATATCCAATTTGACACCATTTATATTTGTTCGGATTTTTTGTCGTATTTGCCGACATTCCACCTAACGAAAAAAAATGTCAAAATGACTGGTTACGGCATAACTAGGTATAGTATATATGTAACTTTGAAAAGGGTGGGGGAGAGGCGAAGACAAATTGATAAATTTAATTCCTTAGATATTGCAATAAAAATCATGAAAACATTTCTGAAATGCAGAGTCATAAATTTGAGTAATTTTAAATGAAAATTTAAAACCAGTCAGTTTCACTGGGTTGGTAGTTCTAATCTTAATAGAGGTCGCGAACACAGGTATTCTTGAAACTTATCGAGCACATACGCTCATTGCTGATCACTATCACCCAGCTACTCGTTAGTTTTTTAAGATTGTGAAAAAGCAAGTTGTAAACAAAGTAGAAGGTCTCTGGATAGTACACTGTTACTAAATAAGCTGTTACTATCTAGCCGAAGTGATCAAAATTCAATATCACTTCATAAAATTATTTTACAAAATACCAAACATAATAATATTCATATAACACGGTTTGACCAGTTGTAAGAAGTTTCATAACCACGGCCAAATTTAGGAACTCCTATACGAAAAAGTGAAGTTGCAAGTTCAATAATTCTAGTTCAGTTTGGCCATGAAAATGACATAATATTCTGTGTAGCGGTGGATCGGGATTGAGTCGGTGCGACGAAGCGTACTTCCGGTTCTCCAAGTGGCATAGGGCACAAATTCTTTTCTCCAGCGTTTCAAGGTTTCCAGAGTTTCTCGACTTTCCTGGGATAGTTGATGGCTACGAGTGGTACCTGTTTAGGAAGGGGATCAGGTTTTGAAACGAGCCGGCGTGCGCTAGTAAAGAGAGACCCACCGCCTTCTTCGTCCTCGTCGTCGGCGTCATTGGTAGTCGGTTGAACGCAGAGGAGGGGAGTATAGACCTTAGTGACGGGGTTTGGATGGGACTCTCGAGGACGTTCACCTTTTTTCGTGACTTCATCGAGGCTGGTACATGCTGGTAAAAGTGACTTCTCGCCAACTAGAATCCTATAGGTCGCTTTGCCCCCTCCACCGGCCGCCTGCCTCTTACGATTCTCCCGAGGAGTCAGCGGAAAATTTTAGCCGAGCGATTTTGGGCGTAAGGTGAACTCACGTCTCGCGGTAAACAGTGGTTACTTGAGTGAGATTGTAGAATCAAAATATTCGGTGACGTTCAGCTTTTGAGGATCAGGACAAACTCGGTGACTTTGTAGTTTGGGTTTGAAACTTTCGAAAATTTGATATTGGAAGTTTCTAGATACTGAGGAATCTGAATCTTAATTCGGTTAATTTTAGTTAATTTTGGTTTAGGGTAATTGGGCTCGAGATTTGATAACCTTGGGTTCCTATAATTTAAATTTTGATAATTTTGAGATTTAATATTTGGGGACTTGTGATTTCCACTATTTAAACTTTAAAGTTCGAATATATCCAAATCTTAAGCCTTGAGAAATAGTTACATTTGAACTCCCTAGGTTCAGAATTAAATTTAAAAAAGAATATCCAAATTTCGATTACCTTCTGCTTCTGAATTTCGAAAGTCCTACAATTTCCGCATAAATTTTAGAAATTCGGTGATTTAAGATCCCAACCTGTATTTCACAATAATTTAAGTCTCCCAAAATGGTTGCTCTCAACTTCTGAACACTAAAAATCTCGTAATTTTAAAGATTCGGTGATTTTGAGCTCCCAATCTTGAAAAATCTAAAAGTTAAGTGCTCTTAAATCACATTTCTAAACGAATGCCCCTCCTTGTCACTTTATTCCCGCTCCATTGGCACGAGATGCCGTGAATGTGAAGAATTGCTGTAACACTGAATATCTGATCGCCCAGCCAGCCTCGTGTGTTGTTTTCCTCCAACACCGGCCCGTCATTCCTGCATGACGAACGGACGAAACGAACATTGCCGACCTAACAATCACGATCGTAACGGCTTAATCGAAATGTTTTATTGTATGAGAGTGCGCAATCTCAAGCCGTGGTGCCCCCTGCTTTTCTCGAACGAAACCAGGCTCCATCGAACGGCGACAATTGGGTCACTGTTCTGCGGATTCAGAAAATAATATCCATAGTCCCCGTGGTCCGTGATGTTGCGCTTTTTCTTACGACCGTTTTGGTTTTTTGCACCTGCCTCGTCAATTACCCGTGACGTTATTCCTTCGCGCGTGCCTTCGGCGCGCGCAATCGCTTTGCAGGCAGTGCAGTCAAGTTTATTGCCGAACTGGCGAGTGGAAAGGTCAGTTCTGTGAAATGCTTGGCATAACTTGCTCTTTCCTCGTTGCGAATCCACGACGATTATTTTCCTGGCTTTCAACAGAGAATTTCAGTCTCCGAAGTCGATCTCACAAGGAAGCATCGCGAACTCGCACTCACCGATTGGAACGCAACTTTCTGAGTTTATATAGTGATTCAAGCCAAGAACAACGGTATGTTTCATTCGTGCCCAGTCGCCCTTTAAGGTTGCGAAAACTAACCTCAAAGTCAAATAGGCACTCCCACTTTTTCGCGTATAACTCCTAAAGTACAAGAGACAGAAAAAAATGTTTCCAGCAAGAGTTTAATGGTGCACTAAGCACTGCAAACTTGCGTTATCAAAATTTTGGAAAAATGTTTCGTTTCGTTTCGTCAGGTCTTCTTTTTTTAACCTCTTTTCAAAATTTTGTTAGTGTAAGTGTGCAACACTTGTACCATTAAGCTTTTGTTGGAAACATTTTTTCCTGTCTCTTGTACTTTAGGAGCTACACGCGATAAAGTGGGAGTGCCTATTTGACTTTGAGGTTAGTTTTGACACCCTTAAAGGACGTTTAGACACGAATGATATATACCGCTGTTCTTGTCTTGAGTCGCGCTATAAACTCACAAAATTGCGTTCCAATCGGTGAGAAAGTGTTTGCAGTGTTCCCTTGTAGCTAATTTTAAGAAACTTCGTGTGCTCTTATTTCCTTTCTGATTATAATCTTTCGGACGCTTAGAAATTATATTTTCAATATTTAGTATTAGATAAATTTGTATGTCGCGGTAGGGTAAGAATTCCAGCAAAAATCTAGCGAGAAAGATTGCTCTTTCGCTATTAGAGGAGCGCTGACGTTAAGCCGCGCTCCCACTTGTAAGATTCACGAGACAGAAAGAACAATTGTCCTTGTCTGTCATCCGGAATCTTTTTTTTTTATTCGAAAGAGGGCGATGGTCCCATCCTACACTGCATTAATATTGGCCCAATATTTTGCCAGTTCTGGTTAATAATAAAGACTATTGTCACTTAATTATTATTATTTTATGTACGTACGCGCATATCTCCTCAGCATGTTGTATCAATACATATACAACCAAAATGTTAAAAATAAAAAAGTTTAAAAAAATTAAAACCGACTTCAAAAAAATAAAAATGCACTAAAAAGTAAAAAATAATTTTTCCCCTATTTAATCTACGCCTCTCAGGCGCCTCATCATTTGCACTGTGTAAATCTGGTGCCGACTTAAAAAATATGAAAGTTGTAGATTAAATAAGGGAAAAAATTATTTTTTATTTTTTAGTGCATTTTTATTTATTTTAAGTTGGTTTGAATTTTTTTTTAAATTTTCAATTTCCGAAACATTAAGTGTTTTCCGCCGTCACACTAGGAAGACCCCTATTTGCTCCCAGCTTCAAGTATCTTCACCTGTTCCCCGAGAAGATGACAGGAAGTCGCCTCAACCAGTATTTAATTAACAATCAAATGGCTGGCAATCGTCGTTCCCTGAATTGCTCGCGAACTTTTGCTCGAAAAAGTGAATTTCCACTCGGACTGCGCCGATTGTGATTTCACCGTCAGCATTAATTCGCGGAGGAGGCATACGGGAAGTACAAAAGCCGGCAGTGTCGTGGCTAAGCAATTTTCTCCGACAGTTATTTCGCCGTCTCAGCCTTCTGGTGTCAGTGCCTCCGCGAAACCGTAGAAACCTGCGGTTACTAACTGGCAATTTCCGTCTCGATATTGCGACAAACCATTTCCCCTCGCCGCCCATCGCGTTTTAATCGAACACAATCACTTTAGCCTCTTATTCATTTCAATTGAGACACTAGTTCTTTTCTAAAATATAATCGACGGAATCGAAAACTCGCGCCCACTTCGTCTGGGCGATTATCTTCTGAACAATGTCGCAGGAAGGCGAGTACAGTCGCGATAACGCTTCGACGATGATTCAGTCGTAGAGAAATTATTAGCAACGAAACGCGCGAGCGTGTTTTGCATAAGCATTCACGAATCTTTTACCGAGCCACCTCTTTCAGCGGTTTCGCGTGTGGGAACGTGGCCTGAGGCTTGCCCTGCGTGCCTTATACACTGCGCATGCGCGAACATGGCTCGCTAGCCGAAGCATGCGATGCCTCCCTTAAGGTTGCTACAATTTCATCAATTTTAACCGTCGATTCAAGGGACGCTCAAAGTTTTCAGAAGCACAATTCGAATTCGTTTCTTTTCGACTTTCTACGACTTAGCTATAATTAAACACTGTGCTCTTCGTGACTCAGCGACCTGCCTTTAGAAATTAAGCGACGAAGAAAGAAAGCGTCTGTCCATTAGGGCGCACTCATCTCGGCGGACGTCGAGGAAGAAAATGACCCGTTACAGGCCCGCTTCCGGCGGAAGTGAAACGTGGAACGCGAGGTAAATGCAGCGATGCTGCGACCGAAGCATAACGGAAAAGCGGGGGGGGGGGGGGGGTAAAAGCTGGAGAGGATGGGAAGAGCCGCGAGGATGATAGCTAAGGGAGAAAAGGAAGAGTCGTGTCGCGACCTTGGTCTCGAGTTCCGCATTGCTGAAGCGCAACAGATCTCGCGGATCCAGTTGTCTCGCTCGCCGGTTTCCGACTTGGGAACGCGACTAGCTGTTTGGGGAATGTTCTGACACGCCTCTTTATAGGGAACCTTCCTGTGAAATTGCTGCGAAATAAAGGCAGAGAGGGGAATGTAACTGGAGCTGCCACGTTGGACGTGATGTCTCAGGCTGTTGCCTGCTAATTGTCCAGGGCAGAGATAATTGCCCGCTTGCAGCACGTCGCTGGTTTTGTTGTGTCTTTTAGAGAAACGACCTGTGACAAGGAGGAAATGAAATCGCTAATAGCGCCTCATTAATGCAACCTAAAGCGGAGGGACCCCCACACGGAGCTCCGCGCAATGCAATTCACTGAAAATTTAATAAGCCCCTTGAGTAAACACTTTGAACTTTCCACCGTGTTACCTAAATAGTAGATCCAGTCCCTGCCCTCTCCTTCCCACGCCGCAAACCTTAAGGAGACTCTTCCAATCCATTGAATACAGCAGAGAAGAAGGAAGCCAACAGAGTCATCACACTCCATCAACAGTGATCATAAGAAAAGAAGCAGCGAAAGGTTCAAGATGCAATTCAAGGTCGACGCCAGGTCCAACCACGAAAATGAGGAAGAAATCATCGAAGGGAGCGCGCCTCTGCTCCATCGGAGGAGCAGGGAAGGTAGAAAGGCCCCCCGAGCCTTGACCTTGGCTCGGAGTTCCGCATTGCTCGAGAGCAAAGGCTCCTCCAGGTGGAAGGGCCGACGATTCACGGGCCCCTGCGGAATAAGGGCGAGCCTGTCCGTGGCTCTGAGAACCGTTCGACCTTCAACTTGACCGGGCGACGAGCGAGAACGCCCTTCTCCTCGGTGGACGCAGCGCGTCATGACCGCTTCGTACAATTTTAGAAGCGGGGTCCTTGACACCTTCGCTCGAGACAACTGGCAGCCATTGACAGCCTCGAACATTGCTCTCACCCCGCCGTCCATTGATTTGCACCGTTCGTCCACCTTGTGCTTGGCAACTACTTACGTGCGCGAGCGTGAACAGCAGACGGGACCTTTCTCCAATGGCGAGAGGAAGGTGCCTGTTCATCGATGCGCGTTTCTTACCCAGCAGGCGATCTAGGGGAGAAAATGGGAGCTTGCATGGGAGAAAAGTAATCCCACAGACTTGGACGCGAGGATGGTATCGTTGCACCGTAAACGGAAGGGTGGAGACTGGAGAGAGTGCGGAATGTAGAGGTTCCTTGGTTAACTTGAATTAGATGAGACGAAAGGAACGTTGAGTTGTTTAGGAGTAAGAGGAAAGAGTCATGGGAATTGGGAAAAGAAGTGTAGGATTGTAAGTTTCAAGAGAAGGTTTAAACACCTATTCCGCATTCATACCTCGAATCTTCCTCATTAGAATTCATGATGTTACCTCTGCCAGTACTGTGGTCATCGAGAGTAGAATCTACTTGATACAATGGCGCAGCTTCTTTGGACTAAATATGACGTAAGGGGAAATTGTTCAAATTCGACTGTATTTCCCTCCATAACTGATCTTAGCTGGGTTTTCCTTAGTCTCGCTTGTCCCTTCCTAAATCACTAATCTTTAGCTGCCACGAGTAGTTGAGGAATATGTCATCCAAGTGTCTTCTTTGCTTGTAACATGTTAGCTTTGTGTGCCCTCCATGTTGCTGAGACAGTGTCAGATTTCAAGTGAATGTTGGACATCTTTTCCTTTTGCAGGCCCTCGGTCAGGACGTTTTAATGGGAACCAAGGAAGAAGAATGGGGCAACGTGCTGTGCGTTCGAGACAAATCCTCGCTGGGAGTGGTGTTGAGAGATCGTTTGATGACGGACGCAGCTCTTGGAGGCCCTCGACCGATAAAATCGGAGCACAGCTACAGTTTGTTGGCGTCCAGTCCGCCCCCAAGCCCTGCGACACCAGGCGCTAACCCCCACACCCCCAACTCGGGGTCGTCAGCCGACACGGTTGGGCAATCCCTCTCGAATACCAATTCCTCCATGGATCCCAGCAACCTGGACCACCATAAATCGTTGGACATTCGTAGCAGGATAGATGGTAAACGCAAGGAAATACTTTAACACCCTTATCCTCAAGGTCTTCCACTCAATTTGAATCCCTGAAAGTTCTAGAAATGCAAACTTTAATACGATAGAAATTGGATGAACGAGTTACTTTCCTTTGAAGGAGCCTGTTCGGTACTGAAGGTTTGTCAGGTAACCATAATGGTTACTTTAGTTGGTGTAAAAAATATTCTCCCCACCTGCAAAATTCCTCAGGATTTCCATTTTTAGGTTAGGATATTTTACCAGAGCGTGTCCATTCAGATTTGCGTTTTGCGAAGGAGATAAGGAGACGGAAGATGCACGTGTGATTTACACAGCGGAGGTTGACTCACCAAGTTAGTCTGGAATGGCCAGTAGTTGGTGTTCTGACTATAATAAGCCTGAAACACGGATTTACTCACCTTCATCCCTGCTTATAATCATCTGATCTTGAGCCAGACTCCTTAGTCCCAAAATAGCGCTATTTCTGATAATATAATGAAATATCATCCGCGATGTGATGTCATATCGCGAGGATCATCAACCGCGGATAGTTGCTCTATCTGGACCTTTAATAACAGAGTGTAGCGTTACAGGACAGGGGAGATTGATAATACTCTCGATTTCAAGGAACCAGCGGGCGCAAGTGAGTTCGTAGTGTTACTGTTGTCTGATTTATACGTCGCACAGACGTCATCGATCCATTATCCACCGAAGACGACACCGTGGCCCGCGCGTCACGGTGTATCAGAAGCATGTAATGGCTGGATCTGATTACCACAGTTGCGCGATTTTTTCTCTGCTCTTTGAAGCTGCTCTTCGTCGATCACAGTCATTTTATTATCGAAGCACGCCGCTTTACGTTGTCCGAAATCTCAGGTGTTGAACAAGTTCTGGGGACGTTTAGTACTCGCCAAAGCAACTAATTCAGTACGGAAGGCTCCAAAGTATGAAGTGATCGATGAGTGAACCTTGAAGTTTCGTTGTGAAGGTGAGGCTTGATGTTGAACGAATGGGGATCTGTGATTTCAGACATGGAGGAGGAGTGCTTTCCAGCAATCTCGCTGAACACAGCCTCAGGACGCGACGAGCTGTCGTCGTCGTCCTCCTCGTCGCCTACCTCTACCATTATCCTAAAGAGAAGCAACGACCTAGTACCTGAAGACGTGGAGTGCGCCGAGATCAAAGGGGAACCGCTCAGCGCGCCCAGCAGCCCATCGGAGTCCTGTAAAACGGCGATAGTCGACAACAAGACCACAATAACGATGGTATTCCCTCAGACTCTTCATTTCTCGAAGAACCACCTGTCGCAGACCAGCGACAGCGAGGAGGACGACGAAGAATACTATCAGGTAGCTTATTGCTTCTTCCCTTCCATTGCCTCGCTTAGGTGGCCCCCAATGCTTTCCAAAATAAAAGTATCTTAATCCTTCAAGATAATGCATAACCAAACTTGGTAACAAAATAAGCAAAGACAAACTTCAGTTCAGCTGCACCAGTTTTACTAACAACTTCTTCACATTTCCTAAAGCTATAAGACTCCTAAAAGGGACCAAAACTCTAGTAGGTCAAGAATGGCTGGAGCGACGTAATAGGCGTTACAAATATTTAAGATCTTCCCAAAATGAATCCTTCTATGGTGGTACTTGAGATGCCCACAAACTCTTGTGGTCCACTTAGTTGTGTTTAAATTCGATCAGCTTGAAATACTCTTAGTTGGCTAACGACACCCAACTTTACGTCCTAAAATGGTCGATGCCGTGTCCCCAGAGTATGGAGGTGGAGGAGTTCAGCCAGGTGGACTGCGACGAAAAGGCAAACCTGCACTCCCCGAGTCAGGGTCTGCCACCGACACCGCCAAGCAGCGCCAGCTCCGATAGCGAGGGCACCGGTTCCGCTTCCTGTTCGCCGGAACGGCGGGATTCTCAGAGCTCCGCGCATCCACAGAACCTCAGGGGCCTGTTGACACCCAGGCTGTACGTGACGAACAGCAGCCACGCCACCAGGCAGCCGATTCACACGCCCCTGATCTCATGCCAGCCGGTGGGTATGCCCTGAACAAGAGGACGACGATGTAGACGCTAAAGATACAAAGGCGTAACGTGCTTCTCGAATCGATTTTGCAGAAAGGGTCAACGGGGAACCTCACGCTGACAGAGGAGGAGAAGAGGACCCTGATCGCGGAGGGGTATCCAGTGCCCACCAAGCTGCCCCTGACCAAGCAGGAGGAGAAGTCGTTGAAGAAGGTCCGCAGGAAAATCAAGAACAAGGTGAGTCCCGGGGTTTGAATTTCGCGGTTTAATTATTTGAAGCGACATGTGAAGATCGTTTGAAAGAAAAGCATTGGGAGGAATATTCGAAGCTCACCGGCGGCATAAATTGCTGTTGATAGCAGCTCGAACACAGTATAATTTAAACCGAAGAGATCTCGAGATGATCCGATTCGGAAAACCTAGGACTTAGAAAAGAATAACACGTTGACATGTCCCGCGTTCGTCCGTTGGCTTACAAGTGTCGTCAAATGCGGCTCTCATGAGACCAAGGAAGGAAAGGGAGGCAAGCCCCCGTGGCTTCATCGTTTCCTTCGTGTTCCAGATATCCGCGCAGGAGTCGCGGCGAAAGAAGAAAGAGTACATGGACGGCCTGGAGAGACGAGTCACCATGCTGACGAATGAGAATTCCTCGTACAGGGACAGGCTGACCGCCCTCGAGGACAAGAACCGCGAACTCTTGAAGGAGCTGCAACGCTTGCAGACGTTGCTAGATTTGCAGAACTCCTAGGCCTTATTTCCTTCGTCATCGAACATTCTTCGTGTGAACCTTTGAAATAATCGATTCGTGGAGACACTCCGCCAACACTGAGGGGTGGTTCGGTCATTCCACAAAGATTGGGGACGCGTTGGGTCACCCAAGAATTCGTCAACAATGTTCCTGATCATCGGGCGTCAAGTTAGGATCGTACTTTCCCGTTTCGATTCGCCAGTGCAGCTCGCCTGGCGGGTGCTCGAAAGAAATCAGTCCCCGTCATGCCTCGTTCTTTGTTACTAAGTCAGAGATCCGAGTTAGGAGAGGAGGGGGGCCTATTTCCAGGGAGCTCGTGCAATTCTGTTACATTCCTGTGCCGTCTTCCTTGAGCAGAGGCGGACGGAGTAAGTATTTTAGGGCGGGATCGCCGTTCAACGACCAATTTTACCTAAGATTAGTCGCGGATTCGTTTCGAATCGTACCGTCTTCCCAGCTCCACTGGAGGGAAATCGAAGAAATTCGGTGTAAATTAGCCGGGAGTGCCTTCATTCGCTAGTTTCGATACTGCTTCCATCAAACGGCGACCAGAGATATATATTCTAACGTTCTCTTCAGTTGGAGAATCGTGAAATTACTTCTTGGCGCGCAGCGAAACCTCGATCTTCGAGTTCGGTATTATTATTTGGGATCGATCGATAAGCTTATTTCTTGGGGAAGTAATTTACACGATGCTGAAGATACGGAGTAGGTTAATTGGCACGAGGGAGGGTGGGCGTTTCGGCGTCGATAAAAATTAGCAAACGGTTTAGCCGCTAAACTTTAGCGAATGGACAAACGCGACAGTTACTGTTAAGTATCAAAGAATTTTTACAGTGTTGTCGTGCACTTCGAGCTAGAGTCGAGTGTGCACGGGATATTTATGTCGGCGAGAGCAATTGGAGCTCTTCAATTCGTCCAAAAGTGAGTGTACTTGCACGGGTGTTTATATTTGCGTGTAACTATAATACGTATAGTTTATAAGAATTTGGAAAGAGAGGGGCGCGTTATTACTTTATCTAGAACGAATTTAACAGATCGTATGAGCCTATTTTCTCGCGACAGAGCATTATATGTATATGTATAAGAATCTATTTACTACTAGTTTAGGGATAATTCAGACACAGATTTGTACATTATATTTTCAAACGAAACGTTCTCTTCGCGTCCAAGGAAGAGCCCGTTCCATTAGGATTTTAGCGCAAACGGTGCAATAGCGGTGACGTCCATTGTTTTCTTTTAAACAGCACGCCACAGAACGTGCAATTAATATTTTATTGAATTACCATGATGCAAGGGTGCAGTGCAACAAACTGGATCGAAAATGTAGAGTGACATTTTCTTATTTGGGTCTCTATTTTTGAGAAAATCGCCGCGGAATGTTACTGCGTGTACGCGAAATTCGTTCGCGCGGAATCCGCCATGGCGCCACTGTCCGAAGCGTACACGCAGCAACTTTCAAAGTCAAATTTCCCAAAAACGAAGCGTCGTATGGGAAAAATTCATTCTACAGGTTTGATTCATTTTTGAGAGAGTTTTCTTGCGAGTTGTAGCGAAAGATTATGCTGCATCGTATTCCACGAAATGACGTCGCGAGCGCACGATCGTCTTCTTACCTTCTCGAGGCTTCTATTTAGGTACAAATATTATCGATTAGAATCAATGAGAAGCATCGGCGGCAGATTTTAAAGAGACTGTCTCGAAAGCTAATGTTGCCATTAGTTAATGATCATCCGAAGCATCTTTACTGCTTGAATTCTCGCCAATTGCACGAGTCGATTCGGTGATCCGTTAAATTCTGCGATACGTATGATTTTGACACGAATTTCTAATGGCACTGAACGAGTTTGATGAACCTAACGGTTCGCGAATCCACGTAGCTGGCAAACGCAATCATGAGTCATCGCGTGCATCGACGTCGATCGCGTGGAATAAAACAGTACATCATTCTTTGGACCTGTTTCCACAATATTCAGTATTTCCAAGAAGGTGGCTGAATCTTAAAAACAATCGAAAAGAAAAAAGAACCTTGTGAGCTGGCGCGTCATGAGTCACCCAAAAAGGACAAATCTTCAATGTCAGGATCGACTTTTGCTTTAATGTCATTTACAATATCGAATCGCCGCAAAAGAGTGCACATTTTGCGGAGAAAATTTTGAGGAATAGACTGATATTTTTAAAGAATTCGTATTCCCACGTGATCGACTTGACGCGCGTTTAGATCGTTTTAAGGCATTATCTCGCCAAAATCACAGGGACCATTTCGCAGAACGTGTTTTCATGGCGTGTCTCTCATTCCTCCGTTCGTCTCGCGAGCGTGTCAACAGCGCCCGTCGAGAGAGGCGCTCGCTTCTCCGCTCCGTCGTGTTCTTTTCCATTAAGGAAGTGCGATTCGAGGCCGCTCGTAACGCCTGCGTCACGTGTCAACAGATTCGTCACGTGTCAGCTGAAACTTCTCTTCCCCGCCTTCCCACGTGAACGATCCCGTGGCTGGGAGCACACAGTGCAATTGGATTTCGAGCAGAGCTTAATTGAGTTAACTGGTCCATCAGGAGCGCTGCGCACAGAGTCTATAAAAGCAGAAACTTGGTACAAACGAATCGAACCGGAGAGCTTGGTGTAATTCCCGAGTGAGCGCACGGAATAGTTTGGACGATCGAAACGTGCTAACAAATTAGAGCAACGTTCGCTTTGGTATTTTAAACGTTTACTCCAGAAGAAGCCACAGTTCACTTCAATCTTAGGAATGCTGGCACTCGAGCGTCCATTCGATCCCGTGATCCAACCTAACCTCGTCCAAACCGTTTCTCGCGCACTAGGTCCGCGCGGCGAAGCTTGGTACTTCCGTTACCGATTAAGAATCGTTTTAATTCGTGTACAAAAATGCCAATTTAAGCAGTTTTGCAGTGAACAGAGAGTTTAATATATTCTATAGACGAAGCTTTATATAAATGGTTATACAGAGAACGAGAGAGAGAAAGAGAGAGAAAGAGAGAGAGTTATATATTATATGTATACATAAGACGTTTCTATATAAGCAGATAATGTATGAATAAGATATGGGAGAAACGTACCACACACGCATACACAAAGGGAAGAGAGGGAGGGATAGAAAGGGCGCGCGCACACCGTGTCATTCGTGTCGACTTCATTATCGTAATAAAGTTATCATTCGTTGCTCCATTCACGTAGCGATTCGTGCCCTGCATATGTGTGTATGTCGCGTGTGTATTTAGCCGCGGAGTCTTTACGTGTAACGCAGTATATGTGTTTTGTGGTCGTGAGGCTGTACGATTTATCCTATTATCACAAGCCGTCTGTGCGCAACGCCACGTGGCTGATACCGCACGTGGCCCGACGACAACTTGGAGCTCTGTGTACGACGAGGAATAAACGCATGTGACTTGAATCAGATCGCCGCAGGCTTTTTCGAATTTTATTCTACGAACAACGGACAGAGCCGTTGGATTCTCCACCAAAGTCTCCGCAAATTGGGGCTCGTTCTCTGATCTACAGGGTGTCCCACAAAATGGTGGAAATCCTTGAAAGGGGTGACTCGTGGGGTGATTTGAAACAACTTTATCCTTAGAGATAATGTACGGGATTAAATGAAAGTAATGGGAATAGTGGGAACTAGCTGCTCTAAATTAACACTAAACCTACCACGGTCGAATGACCGTTTTTGAAATTTCAATTAGAATTTCCTATATCTATACAACGGGATTGCACCGCCTTTAAACTTCACGACTTTTCCTATAATATACCTACAATACATTTCTCGATATTCACGTCTTTTTTTATTGTTTGTTTTCTGAGAAAAATGTGTAGTCTGTCCTACCTACCACGACCGGTCATTTGACCGGTTGAACGATTTATATCTTTTTATAATAGTATTCTTTCGAAGACTCAATTCTGAAACTATAAAGTCGTTACTAACGAAAGGTAATGCAAGTGTGGCATGACTTTAGCGCGTCAAAACAAACGTTCGCGACCTCTCCTCGTCCTAGCGGCGAGCCTTTTCGTGACGTGGAGGGGCTAAGCGTGGCCCAGGCAGCTAGTCTGACACGAGCGATCAACAGAACCACATCGATATTATTATTTTACTCGAACTAAAACCCTACAATTTTGATTTACATTTTTATATTTTAGTTTTTATTTTATCCTTTGAATATTCATCCTTTTTTTCACTGTTATATTGGCTATTATCTCCATTCTATATTAAGAAATATAAGTTGTGTTAAAGACCGGTCGTTTGACTGATCGCGGTAGGAATAGGTCGGTAGGTTTAGTGTTAATGGAGGGTTTTCTGTGGGTTTATGGAGCGGGATATTCTGCCTCGAGTGCAGTTCATTTGCATTTGGAATTTGCTTTAGTTTGGTCAGCCTGGGAATTTAAATCGTGAATTGGTGTTGATAAGTATATATAGGTCCCTGAAGGGAATTAAGGCTACTGAAACTTTTAAGAGTAGTTCCTGTGTAAATGGAAAAGTAATAGTCGTGCCTGATGTATTTTAGAATTCTGTTCTTTAAACAATAGCTCCGCTACTTTCCCAGTTGGTGTAACAGAGATCTATGCTCTTTTCAGACACCGATTCTTATCAAGCTATCTGTTTTCGCATCAAATTTCCCAGCCCCACGCTCGGTCTGATAGTCTCCTGGGACAGAATCGCGTCGACGAAGGCGATTCACGCCTTGATTACGCGAAGAGCCTATTAAAGAGTTGGTACAGTCTCTTCCTCCACGTTTCTTCACATTTTGCAGACCTCGTTCCAGCTTCGAGAGCAGACAATTCCAACGCCTACACCGTAAGTGCCATTTCTACTTACAAGGAAAGTTAGGCAACCCGGAAATTCAGAAAATTATGCAGATTTGTATGCAAGTAGAGTAGTTCATGCGTAAGACAAACCTATTTTTGTTGGTGCCATAGTGCGGTGTTAGGGGTTGAAATCACCCCTTGAAAAAATGCAGAATTTTCTTTTTCGTGGAATATCTCGAGAACGGTGGGAGATATTGAAAAGAAGTTTATAAACAAAAGTTGCATCAGCTTTTTATATTTTCAAACCTGCGTAAACGTAATTATCGAATTAAGGATTGGTGGTGGGGGTAACTTGAAAAGTTTGGATTTTCCGATAATTATTTTTGTCCAAGTTCACTCTGATAAAATCGAAGTACCTACAGTTTCTAAACACTGTATTCGTGACAAATTAAACATTTTTGATTCTACGTCATATGGGTACATCGAAGAAACATTAAATACCTAGTTTGACTACGAAGATTCAATTTTACTGTTATAATTGAAACTGAAAAGGTCAGTTTTAACGATTAACATATATATAAATCTCGCTAAACCTATGATGTCGATGAGCCTTCAAAATTACTTTTAGATGTAAAATCGAGGATTTACTGTTCATTAAGTTTTCATTGGACCTTTAGCTATTTTACTGAAACAGGATCGTAAAATGTCATTGTTTCACTGATCGATATCCACTTCCATTTCCTCCATAGGATCTTCGACTTTGTCCCTCAGGGTAGAGAGGCTGAGGGCTGCACCCATATCTAAGATATCCTTCTCCTCGCCGTGCTTTCTTTTCGATCTGTACAAAGGGTTCTCGAACCTTCCACCGGAAGTCGCTTCCCCCGGGCTGTCCACGTCGCTCGCAGCCTTCTGCACGCTCGTCGCTTCTGCGATCTGCACGTTGCCCTCTGGAATATTCTCGAAACGAGCGAACCCAAACGATTTTACGCGTTGCCCTTTGTCCACTCGAATCCCGTCTCGAATCGATAGGAAAATCTCCGTGAAGCTCGAGAGGATCCTGAAAAATGCAAATTCCCCTTGCAATATTACTGAAATCAAATTTCCTGACCTTCCAATCAGCTCTTTGATTAATTCTTACCACCGTGTGTCTAAATTTGTGTTAATGGAATGTTTCCCAAACTTTTTTAAGCTTCGATCCCCTTTTATAATATTCAAATAACCTGCGCCCCCTCCTCCCATGTGAGTTAAGGTAAATTTAATAAAGTAAAGAATACACATTAAAGATATGTAATTTAGAATATAGGGTAAACGATACAGTTATTGGCCAGGCACAGAAGTTGACCACTTCAAATTTCTGCCGCCATAGTCTAATGAACCTGCGCGTTTCTGCATCAATGATGAACTTTGATCAGAAAAGACAGTCCTACCTTTCGTTTCAACCAACAATCGATGATTTCAGTACAAGCGTTCCGCCGTGAGATCGTCGGAAAGGAAAACGCGTAATTTCAACTCTCAAAGAAGGTAAGGGCTTAGCGGGCAGCTTTAGAGGGGCAACTTCTTTAATGACTGGTATAATCATTGTTCAATTTTGTTTGCCGTGAATGCCATTGATCAAAATAGGTGACAAGGGCCCAATGTTAAGATTCGTCATACGTCCAGTTGTGTCGAACGTGATTATGTTGTGTTTTGGGGGGCGTTCCATAACTGGTTCGACGAATGCACAGTAATACAGTTATTGACCATTTGTAATTTTCGTGCTGAAAGACCGCGATGAAAATTGATTTAGATCTTTGGAGGCACGGGGCAATGTGCCCTGCTTTTATATTATTTCGGGTACCATTAATTGGGGGAATATTGGCATTTATTTAACATCTATTAAAAAGGAAAAGGACAAAAATTTTATGCATTTTCACACTTGTAGTACAATCACAAACGATGCAATGTTATAATAGGATACCTAAACCAAATTTAAAAATGTTAATTAAAAAAAAAAAAGAAAATATAAAATAACGTGGATTGAACATAAAAAGAAATAAATTCAAGTGTTAGTGTAAGTTCAGATGTGGTAAAACTTTACCTTTTTAGTGCTATTTATATATGATGTGCCAATGTTACCCGGTTACGGGGTTAACATTAGCAGGTATTTAATATGTATTAAAGAAGGAAAAGGACAAAAATTTGATGCATTTTGATACTTGTAGCGCATTCACAAAAGATGCAATGTTATGATAGGATACTTAAAATGTTCCAAAAATATGTTAACGTTTCCCCAGTTTACGATATGCTCCTCTGATGACTTCTGATTTTTCATTGGTCCGGAGGTGGGTACGATAATTCGGAGATCAAAGGCGTTTGACGAAAGAAAACAAAAAGAAAAGGAAAAAGCAAAACAAGAAAAGAAAGAGACAAACAGTTGCAAAGAGAAGAAGAAGAAGAAGAAAGAGTAGATGAGAGAGAAATCTAAGAAGCCAAAAAAAGACGAATGAGAAGCCAATGAGACCGCGGCGAAGTGCACGGCATACGTCGTGAAGGGTGCACATGAAACTCACCCTGCCCCAAGACAATTTGTCTTTGATTTTTATATGTTGACAGATGATTTTAATAAAAGTGATTTTAAAGTAAAAAATATGCCATTTTCTTTTATATTCAGCAAGTGGTCAACAGCTGTACCTGGACCGATCAACAACTATGCCACGACCGGTCAATAACTGCAATTTTGAGTTATGTTTCTTTATAATAGCATAACATCGAAACTACTGATTTCTTAAAGTTTCTTTGGTGTTATAATCATCTTCAATACTTCTCTTTCCGCCTGGTATAACAAAACTTCATTTATAAAATTCAAGTTACTTATTCCATAGCGTTTACCTAAACTAAAGCTCTTAGGTGGTCAACTACTCTATCGTTTACCTTAATTCTAACTTAATAATATTAAAAAAAAAAACTAAGAAACCGTGGCGACCCACCGGTTGAGAATCACTGTGTTAATGAACGTAGCAAGAATTCAAAGACTCATGCTTTTAAGACGAATATTTCCGGTATTTCTTTCAATATGAAGGAGTGAAAGTACTCTGGCGTGTTATACGAATTTAATTACCGATTTCTTCGAGTGGTCTAATTTTTCTGCAGATTTCCCGTTTCAAATCGATGAAACTCGTCGTCAATTTCGCTCCTCCGACGCCTGTCACGAGGAGCAGTAAACTATTCGACTTGATTGGGCAGCTCGGGCTAATTAAACGCTACGAGCAGCGAACTGTAAAGGGTTTCAGGGAAACGCGGCGACGAAGAAACTGCCGAGTGTAAAACGGTGAATTGTAAATGGGGTCGAGTGGGCTGGATACCAGGCGATTGCCACTGTTTCGCAAATTGAAACACTTTTCGTCACTCTTTATTTTGTCACCTCGACTTTTCTCAATTATCACGACCCCTCTTTCTCTTTACTTTCTTCCCTCCCCCCTTTCCATGTTACTCATTTTCTAAACTCACGATTCCTCTTTCATCGATTTCCTCGACTCTTTATTTCCCATTTCCCTTCTCATTTATTTTTTAATCTCAATTTCTCATCTCTTATTAGTTACTTTCTAATCACGTTACTTCTCTCCATTAACTTTTCCTTTCCCCTTTCGTACCTCGCCCTTTTCCTTTTCAATTTTCTCGCCCCCTTTTGCACGCGTCTTTCACCTTCCCCTTTCGATCGCGTATGTAAACGGTGCTCCCGGTGCGCGACACTATTTATCCTCGTTCTCATCCCCCGCTCCGGGGGCAAATGGCTAGGAGGGAGACCCGTGAACTCCGGCGTTCACTGAAACGTGGGCCCAATGCCTGTGCAGCTGCAGTTCGGTTTACTGCGCGTAAACACCGACGCACTCACCCACTGGAATTCGAAGCAACCCCCAGTCTCGCTCTTCCGCGAAACTCACCCTCCTATATCGTCCGTTTCATTATTCGACGTCGTGGAGCTCGCAACTAGCGCGACACGTTCGCGCGATTTTCACGCCACCCCGAGCTGCGGCCCAGAAATAAATCACCACACAACTCTTCGGCACAATAGGTTTCTTTTCAATGCAAATCTTTACGCGTTCAAGTTGATAAAAATATCGTTCCTCGATTTCAATCGCGTGGGAGTCGCGAGGAAAGCGGCTGGAAGACTTGCAGCAAATTAATGCGCGATATTTATAAGTTTCCTCAGACGATGATTACTATTGTCAGCTGCTCTGCCCATTAGCGTTGAGAAATACAGACGGTGGGGGTTGAAAAGTGTCGGATCAACGATTCAGGGTGACGCAATAACGCGACGTGGAACGGAAACGGTGGGAGTTTAAAAAGTTCTCAAAGCGAAGCGTCCCGGAAACGTCGCGATGAAGTTTTCTATATCCTCCTCCGGCTCCACCCTTGTAACCCACCGACACGTAGGAGTCGAAACGGATAAAAGGGACGGAGAAAGGGGTCGCGACGGCGAGAGGAAAAAAGTAATTACACGGAATATGAAACACGACGTGCAGTTTGCAAGTGGATGCTAATTGCTACCCTCCTCCCCCTATGTCCCCTCGCATCTAGTGGACCAGAAATCTGCAATATTAACTTCTCCGACGGGGACGTTTCTGCACGAGGATACTCGAAATAGGGTGACCTGTCCAGTGAATGAACACTTAAGCTGCATGTCTGTTAAAATTAGTATTCTAAAGTCGCTATTTAATCCCCTGAGTGTTATTACTGTAAGCGAGCTGTTTTATTACTAAAGTCAGACATCCCGGAACACAATTCCAGCAATGTTTGATAGTTACAACTTTCATTAAAAGTCTGGCAGAGGATTAAATAAAAAATGGGCCAATGACCAGTGAATGAACATAAATTTCTAGTGAATGAACAGGGATAGTCCAGTGAATGAACGGGATAATAACAGTTAGGTTTCCAATGTATTTAGACGATCTTTTGTGTAAATAATTTTCCATTCTCCAATTGCAATAATATTATTGATTTGATACTTTACTAGTCTTATAAGATCATAATTATGCATAGTTGAAATTTGGTTTCTGGGGTGGGTTAACCTAACCTCCACACTGGCGGCGAAAGTGTCAAGAGAAAAAAAGACCGGGTAAACTGTTCATTCATTGGCAAAGTAAGAAATGTCCAGTGAATGAACGGCTGTTCATTCATTGCTATTCACTGGTATCTCCCGTCCAATGCATGAACACCTAATAAACTCGACAAATTCTTATCAATCCGTTATTTCATACGATTTTTTTTTATTTCATTTTTTGAACGTTCAACCTTTTAGGAATACGTGTTTCAAAGGATTTTTTTTAAATTCGTTAAATTCTCGAAGTTATGGGCATTTGAGTAGCGGCAAATGCATGGGTAACACCCGGCCACTAGGGACTCATGTAAAACTTTAAACGCGTTTTTCTCGAAACGGTGGGACCTGTATCTCCAAAAGTTATTATCCGATTCGACTGAAACATTTTTTATTCTGAAGAATATACTTCTGGCTAGGGGGGATACCAGAAAAAATTACAAAAAATTGAAAATTTATAATTTTCAAAGGCGTTGAAAGGATGAAAAATATTGGGAAAAAGTGATTTCAAACTTTAAGTGTCGTTATTTTCTAAAAAAATGTCATTTTTGTATTTTTTCTGCCCCCCCCCCCTAGCCAGAAGTATATTCTTTAAAATAAAAAAGTTTCAGTCGAATCGGATCATAACTTTTGGAGATACAATTCCCACCGATTTGAATTAATTTTTTGACGCCTTGACTTTAACGACTAGTGCTGTCTGCAATGATTAATTATAAAACAAAAAATATATTTCTATAATTTAAGACATCCTTAATACAATGCAAAAAGTCCTATTAAATTATATGTAGTAAGTTTCTTTTAATTAATTCCTAAACATCACCTATTTTTGGGACTCTAGACCGGAAGGTCCCCTTAAGGATTTTCAATTTTCCACCGGGAAACTATTTGAAACTGCAGTCATCGTCGTGGAAGCTGTTGATATTAATTGTTTAACACCTTCTTTGACATTACTTTCATGTTGATGAAAAATGCAGAGATTTTTAATCAGCTAAAATGAGACACTCCACACGTGGGAATGAAATCCATGTGCATTCTTTTCCCGCCCTCGTTCGGGGCTAATTAAAATGGGAAAGCTTGATTAAATAAATGAAGCCAAAGGCTTCAAATTAATCATACTATGTGCACGGTGTCCCGATCTGACTCAATCAAGTGAAAATCGGGTGAAAGTCTGTTTAAAAATAAAAAAAGGAACAGAGACGAACAGGTTTGAAAGTTAGTCGGGAATGATTGAACTTACTGCCTGGAAGAGTAACCGACGGACATGAAGCCAAGGAAAGCCAGCCCGAGAATGATTAACGGTGTCCCGAAGAGTGGAACAAGTATAGCCACCAGTCGATGGTCCTTCAAAGCCGCGCCAGCAGCTTCTGTGCTCAACACTTGGATCTTCATACCTGCTCGAATAACGAGGAAATAAGAATTTATATAAATTACCGTAAACTGGGGGTACATTGGCAGCTAATTAACATGTATTCAAGAACAAAAAGGATAAATATTTTATATATTTTCACACTTCTGCCGTGTGAATTCGAAAGGGCGTATCTGGTCAAAAGGTGGTTCTGAGATAAATGACTTTTAGTATTCTGTGCTATGCCATCAGTATGTTATATAAGTCGGATTAGGTTAAATATTAAATCTGGATAAAAAGGTATCTAAATGTTTGTGACAAACCCGTAAAATATTTCATAAACTCCACAGAAAACTTTGGTATTTCAAATACGTCCGAAATATAAACTGTTATATCTTCAGTTTTAATACAGATATGGCTTTCTTATTTAATATAAAACTATTTTTCTTCTACCTGGCAGCAATGACTCAATTTAAGCGAAAGTTGCAGATATGTAAGGTAACTGTACTCGTAGTTGACAGTGTACCAATAGTTGACACTTTTATTTTCAGTCACGAATAATAAGCTTTCTATTAAAAAAATAGGATATCCCTCTTAACCTTTAAGGGGTGTTTTCACTCTGAAGAACAAAAAATTGCCCGATACTTCTATCGATATCCTCTACAAACCTGCGTTTGTAAAAGTGTCAACTATTGGTACACTGTCAACTACGAGTACAGTTACCCTACGTCCTTCCGAATTAAGACGACAGACTTGAAGTACATTCACAAAATATGCAATATTATAATAGGATACTTAAAACAAATATAAAAATGTTAATTTTTATATAAAAAATTATTAAATATTATTAAAAATATTAATAAACATAAAAATGTTAATTTTTATATTATATAATAAAATGTTCCCCCAGTTTTCAGTACCTCCCTAGGAACCTTAACTAATTATTAGTTCCTCTGCGCGTCAATGTGGTCGATATTATATCCAACGAACTGGGAAATACAATAACCATCGCCACCAGTGGCTGACTTATCGGGGAACTGTGCCCGGCGAATCCATAAAAATGAAAGTTCGACTGGTTTCCCTCGGGACTCGTTTCATGCTATCCGAGTGTGGTCTTTAGCAAGGACAATGGCGGTTTCGCAGAATAATGAAATATCAACCGTGCCCGTCTGGGAAAGCACGGGGCACAAGAGGCCACGAAAATTCGCAATTTCCCTCGGAGGTAAACGCTGCATGAAAAGGTGGAATTTTACTTAGCAAGGTCTTCTTCATATTTTCCACCGCTTCGAGGATATCGATTCCAGCGTAGTCGCCCTTTTCTTTTATCAGGACCTCGGCTGACCCGTCCCACTTACGTCTGACATGCCAGGCGATTCTATCTGCGTATCCTTCCAGCGTCTCTGCCGCTGCCGCTCGTACCATCGCCAAAGACGCTTCGCTCGACAAAGACAGCCTGCCGCCGCAGTATTGACAACAGTGGCCTTCCACCTAAAGCATTTCAGAATACCTGTGTCTCGACGGGGCAGCAGCGAAATTCAGCTGATCGGTCATGGGTACAGAGTCACCCTATATTAACTAATCAGGGAAGTTCGAACGTTCCGATTTTTTGGAAACTGCGCAGGTTTGTAGAGGATATCGATAGAAGTATCGGGCAACTTTTCGTTTGTGCCCATTTTTTGTTCTTCAGAGTGAAAACACCCCTTAAATGTTAAGGGGGATATCCTATTTTTGGGGCTAAAACATAGCAAAATTTGAAATTTTTTTAATTCAGCGGTTCGATTCATCTGAAATTTGGACCATCTTTGAAGAAGTTGCAGTTCTTTCTATATTAATTTTTAATAATAAATGTAAGAGAATTGCTAGCTTCTTAAAAAATGTCAACTTTTGCTATGTTTTTAGCCCGTAAAATACTTCCCTGTATATATTGAAAACTATAGAATATATACAAAAATTATTACAATGAAAACTTAAAGGTTTTTTATGGCTTATAAAACTGTTATTAAATTGTTCAAAATTTGTAATTTAAACAGTAAAACGTTACCCACCGCAAATTTTAAACAATTCGATTGCATAGTTTTATACAACATAAAAAAACTATTAAATTTTCTTTATAACACATTTTTCAAGATATACTGGACAATAGAAAAATACTCGCTATCCTTTAGGGGAGTTTTCACGAAAAAATTGCCTGATACTTCTGTTGAGGTCCTCTGCTAACCTGCACAGTTTCAAAAAAATCGGAATGTTCGGGTAACCGAACTTCCCTTGCAAGTGCTAGAACTGTGAAATTGGCCAGTGGACTTCTTTTTAATTATATTCGCACGACTTAACGCGAACCATTAGTACCAGCTAGCCATTGAACCCACCGTCAAAGGAAATTCGCAAGGTGTGAAGCCACACCTGGGCCGCGAGATCGCGCAAATCTCCTCCAAGTAGTATCCATTTGGATCGTTCTGGCAGGGACACTTTCCGCAACTGTACTCGGCATATCTGCGTAATTAAGACAGACCCCCGTTAGTTCCACTAAAAATGGAAGGTTTCTGGGACGTTTGGACTCTAACGCTCGTCAATTCGGGAGCTGGACCCACTTGACGGTGGCTATTCCTCTGCCGAACTCTCTTCGGCTCTCCAAGTCGGTCCACTGCCAGGACGTGAGTGGACGCCTCTCACCCGCTGTCCTGATGGATCTCACCTCGATCGATTTCATCGGCAACAGAACGCTAAAAGCTCGATCTCTCTGCGGCAGGATGATGTCGTCCTGGCGACACGGGACTTGGTCCAGATGAGGAGCAGCTACTGAAGTCCCGTTCCAATTTCCAGGATCCGCCCAGAAGAAGTGACCTTCTCGCACCCAACGACTGAATTTCGGTGGTGATTTGCCTGGCTCGCTTAACTAAGTCATAAGGATCAGTTTTGTTATTAATATCTCATTTTTCATTTTTCTTTTATAGGTATGTTTTTTTTATATGGGTTCAAACCAGAGATGGGCATTATTTAAATAAAGTATCAAATAAAGAGACTTTATTTTTTTCCGTCGTCGAATAAAAATCACCCGAGTTATTTTTATTCGAAGCGCCACGGATGAAGCAGTTTATTCGACGGGAATTCATCCGACAGCTAAAGATACCTATTTTGTTTATTCGAGGGCCTTTCATCTTGGGCTCCGAACAATTTTTCATCTTTCATTGTATCTTTATTCTAGAAGCTCGAATAACCGGCGAGAGCCTTTGTGGCCCGAGCCGCGCGAGATCGCCGCTGCTCGGATGTGTCATCGTGACATTGTATGGCCCCTATGGGCGTCCGGAGAGGGGTGCAAATGGGGCAGTTGCTCCCCCCCCCCCCTTGCTTTTGAAAAAAGATCGCTTATTTTTAAAAACTGATCTTTATTAAGTTTATACTAAAAAAGTGAATATTTCTAAATTTTGGATTTAAATTTTTAATTAAATTGACAGTGCGAAATGAGTTCAAAACAGGAAGCGGGCTACTCGCTTTTTCATTACTATATTTTTCTTCACCGCAACCTTAAAGTTGCCCTCTCCTGGAAAAAAGTCTACGGACGCCCTTGATGGCCCCACTGGTTTCGAGCGTCGAAGCCCAGGAAACTCAGCGAGTCGCATGATGCGTGAAAAGGAGACGTTCGAAACCAGGGGGGCCATGCAAGGTTGCGCACAAAGCAGTGACGAATCTGCAGTTCTGCATTTGAAAACCCGTTTCGTTAAAAATAGTCCGATTTAAATTTTTTTCTGCCAATTTAATCGGGAGAATGCCAGGAATCCATTGGTGTCACTTTCATATTGATACGATGAAAAATAAACAAATTCCGATTCTGTATAATCGATGACACATCGTCGAGCAACGGCGATTCGCGCGACTCGGGCTACAAACGCTCTCGCCGGTTATCCGGGCTTCCAGGATGAAGATACAATGAAAGGTGAACAATTATTCGAAGCCCAAGATGAAAGGCCTTCGAATAAACAAAGTATCTTTGGCCGTCGGATGAATTCCCGTCGAATAACGGATGAACGTAAAGTATCTTTTATTTGTGGTTATCTAGATATTATCTTTGCCCATCTATTCAAACCCGTTTATGAATAATAATAATAATATCGTGCGGATACGGGTGGAACTAAATCAGGTGGACACTGAAAGCCACAAGTTAGGGCCAGTTCCAACCAGGGTTGCCACCTTATCACCATATAAATCCCGGAGTGCCACACATTCCAACCCGGAGATTCGAATATAAACCCGGAAATGGAAAAAGTAAAAAAAAGTTCTGTTCTCGAATATCCGGAAAACAGATGTGCAATTCTTTTAATCTCAAGTAATTCAGAATTTAAAAGTATCTGTTTTTTTAATTAATAACTTTTATTGTATATAAAACCATTGTATAAAACCACAATTTCTTATTATCTCATCTTTTTTCTACAACCCGGAGATTTTTCCAGTAAAACCGGAGCCCGGAGATTTGCTTCAAGACCCGGAGTCTCCGGGCCAAAACCGGAGAGGTGGAAACCCTGGTTCCAACATGTCTAGCTGACGAAAGTGGTGGGGATGTAATTGTTGGTAG
Organism: Andrena camellia; assembly: GCA_029448645.1. Classification (NCBI taxonomy): domain Eukaryota; kingdom Metazoa; phylum Arthropoda; class Insecta; order Hymenoptera; family Andrenidae; genus Andrena; species Andrena camellia. The sequence goes on along the minus strand of CM055678.1, from coordinate 30,482,101 downwards.
CGTACATAACATTTGCTTTTGTTGAGACTGTAAACCACTAAAATTTTAGGTTCAAGAGAATTCTTCTAATTACACCTGATTTATTTATTTCTCGACAATAATTTTCTTCTACTGTTATATGTGCTATATAGGTTCTAACTATTTTTTTTCTCTCTTGTTTTCTTATATGTTATCTCTTGTAATGTCTACTGTGCGATAAAGAATTATTATTATTTTGACCATAATTTCGCGGTGAAGTGTCTTCGAAACGTGACGTACCTTGAAGTGACTTAGCGAAATTATTTTAAGGATATTTTTCGACTCCTGTGTCTTTATCGTTTCGTTATATTATTCAGCAAGCTTCCCTTCAGAACCAGGAGAGTCAGATTTATGTCTCTGCTCCCGATTGTGCTCTACAGGGTGACGTTAATATCGAACAAATTTTAATTCAATTCTAAAAGTAATTTGTCGAGTGTTGCAAAAGCTCATTGACACATCGATATTTCCTGCCTCTGTCTCGCGTCACGAGGAATTAAAAATTGATCCTCGTGGGAGGAAACCGGGGACGCACGCTTCGAGTACAACGCTGAAGAATTAACAGAAGACACTCAGAAATCACCTAGAAAGTTATGCAGAAGAAGTTAACCCTACACTGCGTATTATAGACGATCTGATGCGCCACCTTTAAGTTCAAAATAAAAGCGAACCAGACGCATTTCTTCTGCATTGACTCTTTTAAACATATTACTAGTTCCCTGTGTATTCCCTAGTTGCCGTTATTTTGCGCAGTTTAGCATTCAACCGATTTCATGGTCAATTGTAAAAGCAATGTGGTGAAACTAGGCAAAGATGCAAAGTCCCAGGATGCAATTCATTTTCAATTATAAAATCTTCAAAATGTTGCTTGCACATTTGTCTGAACAAAAATAATAATTGTTTTGTAAAATTTCATAATCAATAAAGCACGTACAGTGGCTCACAGCCATAATCGTGCACTCTTTAAAATCGCATAACATTTTTAAAATTCGTCCGAATGACTTGAGTTTTTTTTAGAAGCTAGAAGGATTAGTTTGCTAAGTGACGTGTTTCGTCGTTTTGAAAAAATTTGCAATTGGTCGGAATAGCAAAAAAAAATAGTAAAGGTCGGTTTTTCAACTTTTTATTCTGAGCCTGTAATGAAAATTAAAAAAACCCGTTTGTAGATTTAATTAAGTTGTATACATGCTGAAAATTTCATCAAAATCGATTAACGTTGCTCTGAGCTACAAACGTTTAAAGATCGCAGAATAAGGTCGAAAATCGCGAAATCAGCGATTTTTTCAAAACGACGAAACACGTCACTTAGCAAACTAATCCTTCTAGCTTCTAAAACAAAAACTCAAGTCGTTTGGACCAATTTTAAAAATGTTATGCGATTTTAAAGAGTCCACGATTATGGCTGTGAGCCACTGTACATCAAATGTACTTCCACTGCACGATGTAGCATATATAATACATGTACATTAATTTCAACAAAAACATACACACGTAACCCAGTATTTTTTCATTATTTCTCCCGGATTCACAGACAAAATCTACGTTAGAAACTATTTTTTTTCATAAGCACAATGCGCCGTGGAGGGTTAAAGTGGATATCGATTATGGAAACAACGAAATTTTATAAAACTGGCTGGATATCAAGATAAAGATTATTTTGAAACAGTTGCCGCCTAGACCCCTGCCCAAAAGGTCCACCAGGGCCCCATTTAAAAAAAATTATGTTTTTATCCAAACACCATATTTTTTCTGTACTACTACACTTAGCCCTTTTTTAATAAATTACCTGTGCATTTTCCCCCAAAAATGGGCCCCTCAGAATGTTTTCCACCTTTTTCCTTAAAGGGACCTTCCGGTCTAGAGTCCAAAAAAATAGGTGATCTTTAGGAATTAATTAAAGGAAAACTACTATATATAATTTAATGGAACTTTTTGCATTGTATTAAAAAAGTGTTAGGTTATAGAAATATATTTTTTGTTTTATAAGTAATCATTGCAGACGGCACTGGGGAGTCGTTAAATTCAAGGCGTCAAAAAATTGATCCAAATCGGTGGGAACTGTATCTCCAAAAGTTATTATCCGATTCGACTGAAACCTTTTTTGTTTGGAAGAATATACTTCTGGATAGGGGGGAAACAAGAAAAAATACAAAAAATTGAAAATTTATCATTTTTAAAGGCGTTGAAAGGATGAAGAATATAGAGAAAAAGTGATTTCACACTTCAAGTGTCGTTATTTTCTCAAAAAATGTCATTTTTGTAATTTTTCTGCCCCCCCCCCCCCCCCCAGCCAGAAATATATTCTTCAAAATAAAAAAGGTTTCAGTCGATTCGGATAATAACTTTCGGAGATACAGATCCCACCGATTTTGAGAACACTGTTTCGGGAAAAACGCGTTTAAAGTTTTACGTGAGCGCCGAGTGGCTGGTTGTGACCCATGCATTTGCCGCTACTCAAATGCCTATAACTTCGGAAATTTTACGAATTTCAACAAATCCTTTTAAACACGTATTCCTAAAAGGTTGAACATTCGAAAAATGAATTAAAAAAAATCGTCTTTTAGACCGGAAGGTCCCCTTAAATCCATCACTAGTAGCATCCAAACGCGAGATTTTTAAAACCAATCTCCCCGACCAAAATGGAAGCAATAGTCGATTATTGCTTGCATAAAACAGAAAACACCGGAATAATATCGTGCAGAGCATCTATTCTCTCGCAACCACGGACACCTACCTTCAAATTACCATCTCTGGGCAGGATGAGGGATCCAGATCTAGCCAGCTCGATGCCAGCGAGCCTGAGCTCGCCAGAATTCGCCATGCTCACGGCGTGCCTGGTCTGCAAAGGGAAAACCACGTGGCTGTCGATTTCCGGCACCCGATCACCCAACCAGTTTTTGGCTGTGCGCCATTCCAAGTCCGGCAGCCAATATTTTTCCACGCAGAAGCTCCACTTCGTCGCGAACATGAAGAGTACCAAGATTCCGTAGCACATGCGAGTCTTCATGGCGCAAGGAGACCTCGTCCGCACCAGCACAGTTGAGAGTATATCGATTTAATTGAATCTCTTCACTGCAGAGTCTATTTCTTCATCTTAGGTACCGGAATCATTTATCCGCGATTTCTTCGGGTTTCCATTCGTCGAGAATATCGGCTTTCAAGTGGAACTTTCGCGGACGAAGACAAATTAGAGGGTGACCGACGTTGTTTTACGATCAGAGGCGAGCAGTTGTTGCCCCCAGCGATCGAGCACTGCGACAAATAATCGAAATCGAGAGGGGGCGTATCCGATTTGACAACGGGCTGCTGCGGACGCCTGTTATTTATCGTAATCGCTTCAATGCCAGCGATTTCTCGGCCCAGTAAACGACACGGTGATTCACAGCGATATTTCTACGTTCCACTTTGTCCAGTAGAGATTTCGGAATTCGGGGTCTGAGTAACTACTCGGCATCTTTCTTTTCTGAGGAACATTTATTCGATTAACTCTTAAACATAAATTCGATAGGGTTACAAAGTCGACTGGGGGGATGCTGGCTTAAATTGTTAGGGCTGCTTTAAATTCAGCGCGCAGAGCCTGGCATACATCGTGATCGTTAAATTATAATTCCATCGGTTTGCAAATTAGCGGGAACAATCCTGAAGTCGATATTCACATAAGCGACACGTTCACTCGAATTTTGGCCAATGGGACGTGGAACTGCCAAGCTGTCTTACACCATTTCTGTGTCTATAATTAAGAAGCTACGCAGAGCTGGGCAAGTGTCATCTGAAATTCGAATAAAAGGACCATTTTCAATCTCGCGTTACAAATAACATCGTTCCCGAGTTAAAATGCCCATCTGTCAGACAGGAAGCTTTCGAAATCTAGTAGAAGTTTCTCAGTACCCAAATCATAGTCTCTAATCGACATATCACTGTCTAACCGAACCCCTCCTCCTGAACCCCTCCTCCCGCAAATCTCGAGAATACCGAACAGCAAGGAGGAAAGAATTGCCGCGGAAAATGTTTGCCCAGATCTGCGAGTGCTGTCGCAAACGAAACCAAGGAGTCCCACTGGGATATAGAGAAAGCAGGAAGTCGTCCCTTGATCCCCCGCCAGAATCACCACCATTCATCCAGCGCATTTTCCTCGACCTCTGTTCGGATCACGGCCAGCAAGATCGCGCGCAAGGACAGAACAGAAAATGAGAGATCGCAGGGAGAGGTGTTGAAACTTCAAAACGTGTCTTTTTATTGTTGCGATATCGTTATATTTCGCCTGACAACAGAACTCAGCGACATCGAAACGGAGCTACGTCGGTTCACGCGAGCTACTTGGCCGGGTTGATCCCGCAGGAACCGGGGCCAAAGGGCAAAGCATCACTCGACGTGGTCCTATTCCAACGTGTCCTCCTCGTCGTCGGGCATCCTCTTGCCCAGGCCGAAATGGTATCTCTGGCTGAGCAGATTGTTGGGTCTCTTGCCGTTCCCTGCTGCCTCATCGGCCGCCGCCATGTGCACGGCCCTCTTCCCCAGGCCGAAGCTGTACGGCTGCCTGCCGCGCTTCTCCTCGAGCAGGTCGTCCAGGTTCTCCTGCGAGTGAAAGGACAGGCTGCCCAGCGGCACGTAATCCATGTTCATCTTGACCGGGTAGTCGGGGCTCTCGTTCCGCTTCCCCAGACCGAAGCTGTACTGCTTCGTGCGCTTTCCAAGACCGAACGAATACTGGCGACCTCTCTGCAACATTACAGTCGATGGCTGTGCAGAATTGCTCAGTGGAATTGGTACGTTAGAGATCGCTGCGGACTTGGGACTTTGGGGGATACCGTTGAGTGAGATTTTTTGGGGACTGGGCTAAGTCTGATTTAACCCTTAATTGGTGAGGTCTCATAGACCAATTTTTGGTGGTTGTTTGAGAATTGTATAGGAATTGGTTTCCTAATTCCTACATGGTCGGGAGCCACGGAAAAAAACCACTCCGGGGCGATGGGACTTGAACCCACGACGATCTTCGGATCCTCCGCGCTAGTGGGCCAGGCGCCTTACCAACGTCGCCAAAGTCGATCCTCCGAGATCTCTTATTCCGGGCTCCCTCTTATTGGGACTCCTGACCCCACACTTGTTTGTTTCGACGTTCTTTCACGCGAGAATACAAAATAAGTAATTGCAGTTTTTTGTTCTTTGGAAATGAGATTTTATTCGTGTCAGTTGTATTCAGTACTGGACGTATTTATTACATCACTCTCTTTACGTAGCACAATTTTATTTTCATAGAAATGTGATTGATAAAATCACTTTTTTTTTTTATTTATTCGAGTGATGCTGTAAATATTTCCAGTAGGTACTGTACCTACTTACTAAAGACTTGAATGCTTTGTTCCGAAGAAAAACTCTGAAGTTTACTGTGTCAGTAGATGTAGAAATTGGGATATGTTAGACCCCACCTCACCAGTTAAGGATTAAGGGGCGCAAAAATCGATTTTTATTTTCTTGCATAAATCATTAGTTGGACATCGCGAAAATATGCTCCTAAAGCCGCAGAACGACATTCGAAAAATTAAAACGGCTATAGCTAGTTTTGCTACGGAGCAGCAGATGACGCAAAGGTTATTAGAAAATTTTTAAACGCGTTTTTCTCGAAACGACAGTTTTACAATTGGCGGACAATGTAACTTCAAAAATATTCAACCGATCAACTTGGCCTTGCGCATGGATGTTTGTGAACATTTTCTTCATAGATCTTAGCTATTGGTATAATGATATTGTTTAAATAAATAGCTGTTTTTGCACATTTAAGGCAAAATTTCGTTCGAAGAAAGTAAACTTGTTTTCCAAAAGGCCACCATTTATTCAAATTTGCACCATTTAAGTTACGAATAGCTAAAATTTGTGCGTGCACTCATAAACTAAACAAATTTTTTTGAATTTTTCGTTTTTGACGAATACAGTCGCCAACAAACTGGACATAAACCTTTATAACTCTGTTATTTGCCATTCTTTTTTGCTAAATTTTTTGTTTATTTACCCTAATCTGATAATACAATATCCTAAAAATTCCAAGAAAATCGATTAAATATTTTCTTTAAAAAAAATTCACGAAAATGCCTCGATTTTCTGGCTACTAAAATTTTTCTGAAAATTTTACTGAGTAGATCTAATTTTTTGCGTGCTAGCATCACATGTTTTGATGAAGAGGGTCTATAGCTGACAAGCAAAAATTCCTAAAAATTATTATTACTAAAATTCTGATTTTAATGAAACTTCGGAGAATATTGGAGCACCCAAGGAGAAATTTTCTTTCTGCGGAAATTCACTCCGAGGGGGTGAAATCAGCCCTTAAATTCATCGCGTTTTTTCGTTCTTTTAATATACCAAACATAGATCTTAGTAAATCAGATGATCGAGTAGAAGATGTGGCAAGTGTGTTCTAGATGGTTATCTACTTGTCACTCGCTGTTTTCGAAAGCAAAGGCTTTCTGTTTATACCAACTGAAACACAGTCCAAGGTAGGACAAGAACTGGAACTCACTTTATCGTCGCTGTTGTCGATCCAACGCTTGCCAATGCCGAAGTTGTAAACGGGTAGCCTTTTGTATTCAGAGACGTAGGTGTAGGCTCTCTTTTCGGGAGCAGGCTCGTCGAATCCCATTGAATTCAGCATCGCATTGTAATGTTGAAGATTCAATGAGGAGGATGGCGTTTCTTCCATCGCCACAGCCGATTTCCCAACCACTCCCACAACGCATACAAAAGCGACGCTGGACGTTATTAAGCTCGTTCTGGTCTTCATATTAAAGCTCGACACTGCTGGATGCTGCGTAGAAGATAAAGTACAGGTAATAAATGATTTTTTACCGATAAATGTCAGAGTAATCCAGTTGATTCCATCAATTATGTATACGTTAAAATATTCTACTGGCAATTCAGCTTGTCATTGCTGCCAATATGAAAATTAGAGAAAGTAAGGATCTTTGATAGCATGAAATTAAGTGAGATGGAACGTGATGTCTGATGACGTCACCATCTTGCACGAGAGTGGTGGCTATTTTCGTGGGACGTCATTAAAGTGGAGGAAATTCGTTTCTCGATCTTGGATTCAGTTTGAAAGTTCAGGATAAAATGATGAACAGGATAGCTTGCTCTTCCACGAAAATTGCTTTCCGGGTGACTCTAATTTGTACAGAATTATACTCGCTCCGCCTTCCTTCCTAATGCGCATCCGGTTACAAATTCCTCGACGACGAATTGAAACAAAACGGATCCATGGAAAAGCTGAGAACCTGGATGTTTTACGAGCCAAATCTCCCATTAGAAACCCTTTCTCTCAAAAAGTGGTATTCGACTGTCAGTGATCCTAAAAATCTAGCTCCTCAGCAAACAGAAAAAAACGTACAATTTTCCTCGTTTTCCTAAAATTGATTCTCTCTTCGTAAACAAAAAGGCCTTCAGCAGTAATTGAAAGCTAACTGCTAGCAGTACGCAATTTAGGGTGGAACGAAATATAGGGGCACAATTTTTTTTAAGACCATAAAGAAAATACAAAACTTTAAGAACATGTTTAAAAAAACAAAACGTTACCTAGTACTTCAAGGTTCTCGTGGCCCCTCAATTTTTTCTGTATCATTAAAGGCAAGTTTTTTACACTATTAGAAAACAATCACACAATTTCGATTGTTTTCAGAAAAATGCAGAATGCATTTCAGTGCATTCTAAATTAAATTTAAATCCTCCAAAGGTATTTTCAGCATCGTTACTTCTAATTGTTGAAATTCAGCTGCAAGGGAGCTTCTTACAATAGCCAGTTAATCGACAGAGCTGCGACCAGAGCTGTATCGAACGTGGTCGGATTTGAGGGCGCAAAACGTGCTAATCTGGCAAGCATTAGGAATCCGTGATTGGATTTAGAAAGTGGGCCAGCGTGCGCGATTAAACGTTGATGCGTCTAGGAACCTCTATAACAGCCACCTCGCAGCTCTTGGTCGGTCAATATCCGATGTAAATCGCGCCCCTCTTTCGGCCCTGTTTGGCCAAAGGCTTAGTTCCGTGGGATTCCAGTTGTGGGTGCAGATTACGTGGGCACAGGTTCAAATCGAATCTGCCGAGGTTAATGAAAACGACGAAATCGACCAGGTCAGCGAGGTTCATGGAATCGAAAATGTCGACGAGGTTATAGGAGCATGAAATCTCCGTGCGAGACGCAATCCAAACACTCTTGGTGCCCTGAGAAATTGCATTCTAAATAATTAACGATGTCCATAAAAGGAGGACACCCCCAAGACGGGACGCAATCGATTTTCCCACCTCCTTCCACACGATCTGACTACTTTTTTCTAACCTTTCGTCGATAGCAGCTAATGATAATTCAAGAAAAAAAAATATTACCGCGGCATAGAGGAAATTTGCAATTTCGCGGCGCTGATGTTTCTCGGGGCGGAGCACCCTCGTTCGTGTAAAATCGTGGGAAGTCGTGGAAACGAGGAGGAAGTAGCTCGCTAATTTAGATTTATACGGGCAGATTAACGCGAACGGAGGTGCCGCGGATTGATGTTGCTTGTGAAATAAAGGTGCACGGGCCGGGTGTAATTAAAAAATAAATTGTGAGCCGATGGCACCTAGGAGTGTGCGGCGACTGGGGCACCTGTTGCCACGATCAATTCCAGTTCCCCGCGCTTTAAAGCGATGAGCATTCGTAACTTTAATTGATTTCTGTAGCAACGAGGTGCATCGGGCGACGCTTTCACGGTATTCTGACTTCTGTCCCCGCCTCTTCTTTTTTGAACAATGTAGGGCTATCGAAGTACAGTCATTCGAAAGGGTTGCAGGCTTCGATACGAAGGGTGGAGGAGGAATAATTTAGAAACGAGGGGAAGGATTATTGTTAAGTTTATAAACTTGACTAGGCGGAACGAAATTTCATTACTTTGCTTAACTCTCGATTGTCACACCTATTTTCTCGAACCTAGTTTTCACATTGCGTCGATCTGACCCAAGACAATTTTCAATCATCTACTGTTTAAAAATTATCTGTTTAATTGAGTCGCAAAAATTCCGAGATAAAGTTTGAACATTGTAGAATGTATGTTTAAACATTTAAGGTATCATCATGTTTGGAGAAAAATTTGAAAGAAGAAGAGTTCCAGAAAAAGTTTTCTTTTGCTTGAAAAAATCATAACTTTTTTAATTTGTAATATTTTCAGCTAAAAATTTGTGGTTATATTCTTGAGATATGCTACTTTGATAAAAAAAATAAGAAAATTTAATAAATAAAATTCCCCGCACTCGGGAAGCGTCTCTACCTGAAAATTGCAGTGATGCCTCAAAGATATTTTACCTCAGAGTCAAATTTGGAGTCAACTTAACCCAGTGTGACAACCGAGGGTTAAACAAAATACAGGCGCGTTCGTCTGCGCTTTTCGCGCCAAGACGGCGATTGTAAATTCAGCAAATGAAACAGAACGGGTCACAGAAGCGTGAGCCCTCCTGGCCGCCGAAATTGCTACTTTAAATCGAGTCCGATTTAATTCCCGAGACGTTGCAGCGAGAAATGAAACGCCCAAGAAAATATCGCCGCAGAAAACATCATGATTTTCGTGGCACAAGATCTAGTATTTAAATCCGCTCGGAAATAATGTTCCAATTTTCAACGTTCTGTCAAGGTAGTTCCTGAATAATCTACTAAATTCAAGAATTCTTTCAAATTTCGTTCGAAACTAATTTCAAACACAAGAAACCCTTGTACAAAATTTAAAATCGATTTACCACATAGTTATCGAGGAATTGTTAATTAAAATTGACGCAGTTTAACACAGTGGCATATAGCAGAGTCGAAAAAAGAGGGTTATAATTTCAGTTCTTCTTCTGAAACAGGAAAACTATATTCAAGAAATGTACCAAAATTGGCCCAAAAGTACATCGAAATGTCACGAAATGAATTTATTAATTTCTGCAGAACTGACCACATGGTTTCTTCGTAAATGCCCATAAAAAATAGGTTCACGTGCAATTTTTTTAGAAACTACGTAGAGCTGTCAACGTGGCAACGTCGCACGATATGTTTAGACATTTAAATAGCGAATGACGATTCAAATTCATATGAAAATTTTTTCTGATATTTTGGTTATAAAAAACGCTCCGAATGAATGCGACGTTGTCAGATCTGCTGCTCCAATTCACTACGCTAACCAATTTAATATTCTATTTTCATATTACAGTTATTTATATTAACATTGAACTTTTTAAAATATATATACATCATGTTAAAAATAATTATTATTATTTCTATAGTATCATACTACTTTATATTTATCGTTTATTACCCAACTCTAATTTGACTAACATAGTTGGTTAGAAACTACCTTAATTCACGAAAAACCAGCGAGAACTGCGAATTCTATACAAACTTTTAAAATCCACGAATCCTTCAACCAGTGAACTGAATTAATTAAAAAAAAGGTATAGTAATTCTGTGAGACATTATCTCAGCTACATTTCCACAGTTCCATATCTGATACGTGGGGACGCGCCTTTAGCTTGGTCCTTGGTGCGCTATAGAGCTGGTCGTTTCGAAACAGCACTGTGCTGGTCGATACCTTATAAGTTCTAGAAACCCATCGCTTCGTACAGTCGATTAGGTGTTGTTTCGATTACGTAAACTAATAACACCTTACCCGAAAAGCGAGGGGAAAAGTACAGAAAAAGTTTATCGGCTTTCCCTTCGCTTTCTTCTTCGCTTGCCTATTTAATTCCGTTTGCAATAGCTCGCCCTGATGCTAAGCGCCTCGTTTTAAGATTGCTCGAGATGGGCCCAGCTAATCAGCTCTGAAAAATAGCCGGCCCTCTCGGGGGAGGCGTCTTAACCCTTGGGAACTCGTAAAGGACTTTCGAAAGTGTTGTTTAATCCCGAGTTTGAAGCTTCCGAGCAGAGGCATCAATGAGATGCGTGTCGAATTACGGAGGAAAAGCATTCGGGGCAATGTGAACGTGGTGATACGCCCACTTCTGTATAATAGTTTTTATCGAGGGGTGCAAATGGACAGGGTGTCTTGCTGGATCTGTTACGAAACGGTGGTCGATGGTGTATTAACGATGTTGGTGTAACTCGATTATTTATCTGCATGGTATGAAACCAGGCAGCACTTTTGCTACCCTTAGCGGGGTGAGTAATCAACATCGCTGAGAAATTGGTACACTATTGTAAAGCTGTCATCAATTTGGCGAACTTTTGTGGGGAAAAAATTTCGAAAATAATGCACGTGTGAAATGTTATAGAGAATTAATTATTCCCATGTTGTTTCGCGACGTGTGGCTGACCATATACGATCCTTATTCCCTTACTCCCTGACGCTTCAGGGCACGTTCTAGACGTACGAGGCAATTACAGTTTCTTCTACTTTATTACACGTACTTCTTACTGTATTATGATTATTATGATTATTGTATGTACTCTTTTGAATATTATTTAACGTAAAATCTAGTTTTAATGTGAAACAGTAAAATCTAAATCACAAATTTAGTTTAAGTTTCCCAAACTATATTGTTATTCACGCTATTATTATTATTATTGAAATCAATGGGTAAAACCCTTTAGTACAAAGAACACATTGTAGTTAAAATTAAATTAAATAGCACACTACAGTAATAAGTATAATACTAAATGCAGAGACTATTAAGCAGAGTTTAAACTATTCTGTTCTACTTAAGGGGTTAAGTTCTGATTTTTTCGCGTGATTTTTGCACGAAAAAATCAAGATTCCAACTGTAAATCATCAAAACATTAATATACTAACGAAGTCTTGTTTGTTTTTTGATTTTAGATGATCTGGTTCCGAATGGCAGTGCTCGCCGCAAAACCGAATTTTTAAAAAGTCTCGGGGATGTCGGTTGCTACTTTATTATAAACGTAAATATTTTTCTACCAAAAAATTACCAAATGTTATTTAATTATTGCCCTTTTACGCGCAAAAAGTTCTGCAAAAATATATGCTTCCGCTTTTTCAAAATAAATTCACAAACATTCGCCTATTTTCGGTCGCCTGACTAGGTATAACCCCTTAAAGTGAAAGAGCCTTTCATGCGATCAAATTTGAAAGAATAATTACGGTCAACGTTAATATACCCTTGGAAACCTCCTTCAACGGAGGTAAATGAAACAGGCTGCCAATACCCCTTTATTGAAGACAGCGACCGATCCGAAGTAAATTCAAGCACGTCACAGAAGATCCTGTGTATCGAAGGGCAGGTTCTATCGACGCGTAACTGGCCGCTCATACGCTCGAGCAGAATGAAACCATATTGGGGAACGAAATTGAACCTGGCGCGCGTGAAAGAGCCACTAGTTTTCTCGCGTGTGATCGCCTGCAATCGAATAAACTTGATTCCGCGGTCTATCGACGCCGGTGGAATTTCATTGCCAGTCGCTTCTCGATGCTCCGCAAATTTCCACGGGCATAATCCTCCATTGGAGTTACAGTGTCCCAACGGCATTCAACAACCAACCAGCCATTATTTCTTTCCCCCCTTGAAACTCGGAAAGTGGACACTTTTTATTCATTTCAACGCGTAGATCCCACTCGCCCGTCGAAATATTGATGCACATTAGTTGATCACCCGGTACATATTTTGTAATTCCTCCATATCGACCCGACATTCTGCCCTTCCTCTTTGTTTGCATACGTCTGCACACGCCAGTAATAATCCACTTCGTTAAGCGAGGATCGAGCAGGGCGTTTATCGCGAGCGAACGCGGAAATTGTGTTAAGAAACGCGAAGTGGGCAGAGGGCACGTGGCTGGACGGGTTCCGTGGCTAGTTCCAATCGTATGGATCGTGATTAGCGGAGTCGACGTCGCCACGAATTCACTCGGGTCGCCTGATTTTTCAATCCACTTCCCTTGTCAGACAAACTGGTCAATATTTGCTGAAAATTGGGTTGAAAACTGAAGTCATGATCTCTACAGGGAGAGATGGTCTTCCCGTTAGCTTTGGAAGGAGGAGTTAATATGGCGAAATACTTTTTCGATTATTGCAATCGGACAACAGGAAAGGGTGCCGACCAGGCCTTAAAGTTTAGAATTCATCAATAGTTTGTATTTAAAGAATTTTTCGAAAATGGTAAGCCCTATCGAAATTTTGTTCAAATAATATTAAAAGAGCATTTAATTTTCTACAATTACTTTATATATATTTTTTTCGTACTTCCAACCATTTTTCAGATAATAGCGTTTGAATATAGAGAGGTTCACGCTTTGCGCGTACCACCTGTACAGCGTGACGTACTGTCTCTACGCGCGTAGTGCGGACCTTTGTATATTCAAACGCTATTATATAAAAAATGGTTGGAAGCACGAAAAAATTGTATATACAATAATTCTAGAAAATTGAATGCTCTTTTAGTATTGTTTGAACAAAATTTCGATACGACTTACCATTTTTGAGAAATTCTTTACATCCAAATCATTGATGAATTGTAAACTTTAAGGCCTGGCCGGCACCTTTTCCTGTTGTCCGATTGCAATAATCTTTTTCGCGGACTATTTTTTTATGAAATGGAACCATATTTGGGGGTGAGAGTAAAAAAATCGCATGTTGAAAATAAGAGCCACCTTACTCAATACCTCCACTATCTTATTACCCAAAACATTAAACAAAAATTAGAAGTGTATTTTAAATACGATTCTTTATACTACCGTTTCATAAAAGAGGTTAAATGTAACCTCAACTTTCCGTTCATCTTAATATATAAAGCAGAAAGCTTCTATACGTTTGTGTATTTGTCTGTCGCCTAAAAACTTTCGAACGATAAACTCTGGGATCACGAAATGAGCCTCAGCTCATTATGCCTGACTAATCCAGGTGAATGTGACTATTTTCACAAACAAAGAAACTAAAAAAGAATCCTTTTTTATAAAATCAGAATCTAAATTTCGGGCGAAGCCGAGTAGTAAAGGCTAGTACTCTATAAATCCAGAAAACACACAGAAGGAAGCGAAATGACGCTATTCGTTCAACTGTTTGGCTCGTAGAGAAGCTATTGTTCTGTACCTAAACGCGCTGTTACGTACAGAGTTTGATATATAAGGACTCGATCAACTCTCCCGCCTGACCGACACACCCGGATTTACCCTAAAGCAGTGGAGAGGGCAAAGACAATGGCGGAAGTTGCGTGGGTTTCCCCAGCACCGACAGGATGTCGAGCTTCTCGAGTATAGCCGCGCTACTCTCCCGTGATCCACTCGGCGACCGGAAATGAGATTAAAGCACCCCTCGGCGTGCCCCGTGCCAACTCATCGGGTCCGCTAATTAAATTTTAACCATCCTCTTATTATCCCGTCGAAACTGTGACCCTTGTTGACCGACTTCCACGCACTTTCACCCTCCCCTTTCTCAACCCCCCCCCCCCCCCAATCACATCGATTTTTGCCCTGGACAATTGCTTCTTCGGAGGATCATCCTACCTTCGCTGTTTAACTAATCTCTGCTCGAGCTGCGCGGAGAAGGAAGACGGATTTATTCGCGGTAAAAATTGTTTGCTTTTTCGCGGGGCAAGGGAAGGCAGAGGGGAACTGAAGCTTGAATCGGAAAGTAGAAGACGATCGAAATATTTCGATTCGAGGGACAGAAGGAGGATCGAAAGCTGAAGGAAACAATCAGAAGCAGTGGCACATTTTAACCCTTCGTTGACACACCTCTTTTTTCGATCAACTTTAACACACCTGGGTGGCTCACACCCAGAACAATTTTTGAACGACTGCCATTCTCATCTGAAGAATCCAATCGTTATGAAAAAAATCATGGGTCAATTTCATGGTCTGTAGAATGTATTCCAATAGTTTTTTGATTGAAATTTCATCACAGTTCTTGTAAAAAAAATCTAGATTACCATATGTCGAGAAAACACGAAGAAAATCTTCAAAAAACTGTAACTTTTACAAATTTAAATATTAGAAGCTAAAAATCTACAGAGTTATTGCTCGGATATAATATTTTGAGAGAGAAAATAGTTTGTAAGTTGGCTTTGGAAAAAAGGTTTTATTTTGCATATAAAAGGTACAGAGCGTCAAAAACAGCTTATGGATGACTCACACCCAGAGTGTCAACGAAGGGTTAATCTCGAGGGGACCCGAGTTGAGCGGATAAAAATATTTTTAATGCAAATTCATAAAAATTCATAAAATATAGTATTCTTTTCACAAAGCCCCTTCTGTTGTGGGTGCTAGGGCCCCGTGGCCTTTTCTCTGAGTGCGCCATTGATCAGAAGAACCACTAACTTCTGGGTTAAGGGGTCGTTCTGGATAGACAGGTTGAAAAATCGATTTTTTTCTTAAACATTTTTCGAAAGTACATATCCTCAAGAATGTACTGCTAAATTTTCATTGAAAAATTCCAATTATTTTAGCTTCTGCAAAGGCATATTTTAGGGAACGCAGAGGCTCGGTCTCTATAGTTGAAAACTTTGAACGCGTTTTTCTCGAAATGCCATTTTTTCACATCGTGAAGATAAAATCTCAAAATCTATCGAACCGATTGCTTTATAAATTTTACTGCTTTTTCTGCACACCTATGACTCTCGCAGGGGCTACAACCAAGTATTTTCATTCAATCTAACCTACTTTTAAAATAGAAAATAGCAAAAGAAAAAAGCCAAAGAAAGCCATTTTTCTTGCATTTTGCCCGCCATTTTGCTAATTTTGAAGATAAAACACTAATTAAAGTCCAATTGATAGCGACAGTCATATTAATCAAGAATCTGTGTGGATTTTTGGGTTCCGATAATTCTAGAATTTTTAAACATGTCATCAAGACCGCTTTGAAAAGCATTTTAAAAGCAATAATTTTCTTACTTTTATATTTTTTATTTGCTGTAGAAATGTAGTTTAATAAATAGAAAAAAATTTAGTCCATTACTATAATTATTTTCGTCGCAATAAATTCCTGAAAATCGGTAAATCTATCAGCGCGCTAACCGAAATGACCCCTTAAAAGAGATTCTTCAGATGCACCCTGCGTTTTCTTCCACCAAAGTGGCGCCACTTGAATTGCCCCTAATTAGTGGCTCTCGGGGAATCTCTCGCCGCTGTCAGCGAGAATTATCTGCGCCCAGGGGTAAGCTGTTTGGCCAGCCATTAACAGGTTCTCGTTTACGCGGCCGGCAAACGACGTACGAAACAATACGAGGAATGAAAGGGGTTGGGGCGCTGATGAACTGCACGCGGTCACGACCCCACTCGAAAGGGCTCGTGGATGCGGTTACTCTTGTTATTATCATCGATCTTATCGACGGCCCACTGAACAGCTACACTCGCCGGCCCCGGAAATGAGATTAGCGTCACTTCTCGATATTCCTCCCCCAGGAGAAGCGAAACGTGCCGCCGCGGTGTGAAATTAAACCTCGTTAGGCTACCCTATACCTGCCACTCCACCGCTCTGCATGATTATCGCGAGTTTCCTGTGGATCTGCATACTTAGTCATTGGGATCACCAAGTGGAGCGCCTTTACAGCGATTTATTCAAGGATTCTATTCATGTCGTTGTATAGAACAGCGTGACTCCTGGTGGAACAGGTGGAACGACCACACTGGTTTTCAGAAGCGAGCGGATATCGTACTGGAATATATATTTTCGGTGATCAAGCCTGTTGCTTCTTATTAGAAATTGCTCCGGAAAATCATTGAGGAGGTTTTCCTGATGATTCAATTAAATTGAGCGGACTTTATGGTGGGACGAGTGGAGGCTTTAAGGGGGTAGGTTACCCTCAAAATTTTAGAAAATTGGTTTTTAGGACGTTTGCATGTACCGCTAGCTACATCTTTTCCACGTATTTTAAGCGCAACCGGGCCCCGAGGTTCCAAAAATTGATGGAATCACAGTAAAAAATAACGACAAACTGCATGTGCAACTTCGAACGCGATTTCCCAGAAACTACGTTTTCCAAAACGGTGAATATAAAATCTCGGAGACTGCTCCAACGATTTGAATGAAAATTCACAGGGGGCTGTAGGAAACTATCCCCCTCCATGTATTGGGAGCACATTTTCAATATAAATTCTTAAAAAAAAAGATAAAAAATATTTTTCCTACGAAACAGATTAAAGATCAGAAATATCAACATAAAAATTGTATTAATTTGTTTATCAAAATTTTGCTTGCTACACAAGATGGAGACTGTCGGATTATAAAAATGTCTTTACTTTGTGCTTTAGGTAATTCACCTGTCCGGAATCGTCTTCACCATCAAACGGTGCATCGCGTACACGCTCTGACATTTATATTTATAATTTTATTTCCTATAAATATACTTAAAATTTTCTTTTTGTGCATTAAAGTCAACGAAATGACGCTTAAAATTTGAGGAAAAAATTATCTCTATATTGATTTATTACTTCAAAATATGCGTTTGAAGAAGGGCCTGAGGGTAACCTACCCCCTTAAAGGGTTACGCCACCCTGAGGCGCTCGAAACAGCACTAAACTAGACGAATTTTTTTTACTGATACTATGAGGTTGAAAATTATTTCTTTTCTTCTTATGTGTAGAGCATGTATTAGTGCATATATTGTATAAATACTGTACAAAAATATTAAAAAATGACCGAGTTATTTGTTGTCCCGCGAAGCTTGTCCGCCGTTACACGCGTGACTGATATAACAAATTATAACGCCCAGGTTCATCTGAAATGGAAAACATGATTTTCGTGTTCCTTAATAAAATACCTACAATGTAGCATACGGATTTGAGAAAAAACAATTTATTGCACAAATGAGAGCAAGGTGAAGAAAATTATTCGTTTTTCACCTGAAAAAAAAACGAACTTAAAACATTTATTATATACGAATGGGTTATCGCGTGAAAAAAATGATATGCTACATTGCAGATAATACCATTAAGAATATGCGTACCAAGTTTGAAATCAATCGGACAAATAGTTTTGGAGATATTTGATATATCACCTTTGAAAATGTAGTTTCGAGAAAAAAGCTTTACCTGCTGTGGAATATCGACATCCGCGCCTCGTTTAAATTCTATAACTCGGCTATTTTGGGGAATTTTTGCGTCTACCATGACTTAAATTATTCTTAAAACTTCGCGTAATAAGAAAATGCAAAACAAAAAAAATCAATTTTTCAACACTTTCAGGGTGGCGTAACCCCTTAACTCGGCGGCAGGCGCTACTGGGTAAAATTTAACACAAAGGCACAAGTTGCGAAAATATCTGTGCCGTGAATAACCGACCAACTGCAATAAAAGACCTGATGATTCGAAGTATGTGCGTACTTTAGGAAAATTCTGAGAATTGTTTTGAAACAGTTGTTACGAATTGTTTTCTTGCGTTCGTTGATAAGTTTATAGCGCCTACTTTTGATATCGATCTGAATTTGATATCGTTACTAAAGAACGAAGACTAATTTTTGTTATTCGATTTTATAACCAAGTAATAATTAAGAAGACTGTTTGAGTTTTTGTTACAATGTTTTAAAGAACTTTAATAAAGATTTTGAGATATTTCTTCGATTTTGTTTGCTTCTTAAGGGGGGAGCCCTATTTAGGACGCTAGGAATAAGGTGATTCTTGGGAATTCTTTTCTAAGAAATTGTTAAGCGGATCTTTTCCAAACATTCAGGATATTTTAGTTCACATTCAAACAATAAAAATTAATTTTTACGTTACAAAGTGTTCGGTAGAAAAGAAGATACATGAACACGTTCGTTAGAACTAGCGCGCCGAAGTTGCAAATTGGCGGGTGTAATGGTGGTCCCATTTCTTCCCTGAAATAAAAAAAACCAAGGATTTTCTTATTTATAGTATAATTACATTGTCGACGAACCTAAGACACTGATAAATAAATTAAATTGAACAACCATTTTTTCCATAAAGAGTACGAAATATTTTGGGGCAGAATCGTAACTTTTTCTTTCATGTCTCACCACTTTGCCAACTTTTAACTTTTTTTTTGTTTGTTAGGTTCATCGACAATGTAATTATACTAGAAATAAGAAAACCCTTGTGGGAAGAAATGGGGCCACCATTAAACCTGCCAATTTGCAACTCCGGCGCGCGAGTCCTAACGAACGTGTTCATATATCTTCTTTTCTACCGAACACTTTGTACCGTAAAAATTAATTTTTATAGTTTAAATGTGAACTAAAATACCCTGAAAGTTTGGAAAAGATCCGCTCGACAGTTTCTTAGAAAAAAAATCCAAAGTATCACCTCATTCCTAGCCGTCCTAAATAGGGCTCCACCCTTAAAACACTACTTTAACATAAAAATAACAAAGTTAGAAATAAATATTCTGAAACCGTGATTATCAATTGTGGGTATTTTTGACCCGGTAGCGACAACCTATGTTGCATATTGGGGTGCGCGTCCCGTCGAGTTAACGTGCATTGTTAATAGACGAAGTGGCGCATGGGGTCGAGGAAGATGCAGGAAAAATAACGACACTCGCCTCGCGAGGACCGCCCTGTTCCGGGGCAGGGAGCGCGACAGGACGAATTTCACGCGCGACCGGGCTTTTACAATGATCGCGTTGTAAGGTGGTGTCGTCGGCGAAAGCGATACCAATCTCGTTACGGCGCACCGTGGGAACATCGCCCACTACGTGCACTCGAGACGCTGGCAGGGCTTGACTTCCGTCAACGACTGCTGAGTCCATGTTTCTTAAAAGAACTCGCTCGTTCCGACGAGTGAACAACGGGTAAACTATTTCGAAGGAGGGGACCGTTGCAAGTGGACCAACCCAGAAGTCAGCGTCCCTCGGGTGTTTATCTCGATCGCAGCTGCAGCCCGGCTGATTAGCCCACTTACAGACTTCATTCCGGCAGGAATAATGCGGCTGTACGTCCTAGAGCGCGTTATAGGCGCGCGAGTGCCAGCTTATAAGCTACGAAATGTCCGGTAATAACGGCCCTCTAATAACCCTGCCTGATCCACGCGTTACTCTCGTCCTCTTTTTCTCCCCTCGTCGCTGCGCCCATCACTCTTTCGGCCTTGCCATTGCGAAACGGCACGGGCACACGCGCCGTCGGCCGTTACTCGCTCCTCCTAGCAATTTTCGATCCCCAATTTGCCGAGCGTGCGGCTCCAGTCACTTGACGACGTCCTGGGATCTGATAGAACGGCTCGAATGACCCGTTAAATGTCTCGGATTGAATTTTTCGACGATGTGGGTGGTAGGCTTTTCTGTGGATCAAGGAAGACTGGAAGTGAAGTAGGTACAGATGGAAATAGAGGTTTCATGGTGTTGAGGGTTTCATTTTGTACCTTTCGTTTCGATGGCGGAGTCTTCGTTAATTCTTTTTAATAACTAGCTTGGGACCAAACTGGGTATAAATGTAATTTTGGCATCGTAGAGTTTATTATCATCGTAGTTAGAGCTTTAAAGGGGTAGTGGACTATTGGATACGTAAAATCGTTAGTTTCTTTGACGCTAAATTACTTTGATACCAAACAATCGTTATAGTCGTGCTATTGGCAATCTATTGTGGGCAGGTTTGCGAGTATTTACAATAAAAAAAATCGTTGGAATGTATAAAATTGTCGTAATTATTAATCGTTGAAGGTAGTCCTGTACGGCGCGCCGCTGCACGTGGTGTACATCGATTCAGGTGAACCAATTATCTGAAAGCAAAATGCTTTGAGGTGATTATTCTATACACAAATATCTACAGTGTGGAAACTTGCCGATGAATTTGAACAAAAATTGTGGAATTTACACACAAATCAAGTTTTTTTTCGACATTTTTACGGGAAAAAAATCGTCTTATAAAATGGTTTAAAAACATTCAATGTTGATGCGGAATTTCCATACGATAGAGAATGTAATTCTACAGCTCCAGTTAAAATTTTAAGTGAAATTATTCATTGGTTCAATAGTTATGATGTACACCGTTTCTGAAAATGGTCTTTCGAGAAAACCAGCTTCAAAGTTAAGTGCCTTATGCCAATACTTACCGCTCTGCGAGGCCGTTACTCGACGGTGCACTCAATTACGTTCGCTGCTATAACTTCGACAATTATTTGAATTTCTTCATGAAATTTTGTTTAAACTTTTTATAAAGGATAAGACTTACAAAATCAATAACAAAAAAGTAATCGATTTTCTGAAGCTGAAATAGTCCACTACCCCCTCAAGGGAGGAATCCTATTTTATGGGCTAAAAACATAGCAAAATTTAGGATTTTTTTTAAGAAACTAGCATTTCGATTCATCTGAAATTTGGACCATGTTTTTATGCATCCTTGAAGAAGTTGCGGTTTTTTTAATTCATTTTTATCCGCTGGTGTGCATGATATTTCCCTTTACTTTGTACATATGTAGCTTCAATTTAATGAACCAGAATCCCGTGAAGTTCTATACTTCTTTTGTTGCATAAGAAAATTAGCACAAAATTGGATCGCGAAACTTAAATGATCGGACATTTCAGTTTGAAAACTCTCCGCACTCCTCAATAATTTTTTTTTGTTTTTGGCTGGTTCATCGATTGCAAGCTACATATGTATAAAATAAAACGCCGTTTCATTTTTCTGTTTCAGATTACCTGGTAGAAAAATATCATGCACACCAATGGACGGCGAATTTTGCGCGGCGTGATGGTCGATCATGCATAACTACTATATTTATGGTTAAAAATTAATATAAAAAAACCTGCAGTTTCCTCAAAGATGCATCAAAACATGGTCCAAATTTCAGAAGAATCGAATCGCTGGTTTCTTAAAAAAAAAAAGCAAATTTTGCTATGTTTTTAGTCCAAAGAATAGGATTCCCCTTAATTGGGGAATGAATGGTGTAATAGGATCACTTATTATTGACTCATACCACTTTTCTGCGAAATGTCCGTGCCATCTTAAACTACCCGCCAATCCAAACAACTTTTGCTCGAAACAATTTTAAAAGTAACGCGTGGGTGAAAAGTTACAGAGAGATACAGCTCTCGGCATATTGGTCCGGGAAACGTGGCCGACCATATGCGGCCTGCCTTCCCTTGCTTCCCTGCGCTTCGTTTGTCTTTAACCAGTCTACATGTACCAATCATCTTGGTTTCTTCCATCGTTCGATCAAATCACTCTTAAGAAATCCCATTGGAGTTAAGGTAGAACTTCCAATAGGTTCTTAAACTCTAATTGATTGCAGTGAAAGAGCCTCCGTGTAGTCTGTGCAAAATAATTCAGTTGCTTTGGAAAATAATTCAATTCTGTTCCAGCAAGAGTCAGAAGGTATCACAGAAAATAGGTAACCGACTTCGCCACTCGCTTGAAATTTTATTCCCACTTTCGGAATAGAAATATCACACCCTCGTGGCCGGCGTCGTAAATAGAACGAGCATCGTCGCTTTCTGCAACGTCGCGGACAACTATTCCACTCCGCAACTTGTAGCCATTGTTTACGCCGTTGCGTGAATTGATATCAGAAGTTCCCTTTCATAGAAGTTCGCGGCCGAAGAATGCCAGCTTCAATCTTCAGCCCGGGAGACGTCGCTTTTTATCTGCCATCTCGTATTCCGACGGCGAGCGTCCGAAGAACGGTGCTCGATAAAAGGGAATAATCGAGAGCTCGCAATCGAACGCGAAACTTCTGTCGTTCGATTTGTCATGGTACTTTGGATATTAGTTGGAACTTCATTCGACGCGATTGGAAAATACGAGATTAAAGAGACTTCCTCGGTGCATTTCAAATAAACTTCACTTAAATAGAATTCACTTGACGCACACAATGAAAACCCTAAAAACTAAATCCAATGAATTCCGTTGAATAGGGTAGATATAATTATCCAGGCTTAGCGATTTTCTGTGAAATATTAAAACGCAACTTGTTGACGCTTAAAGGGAAGATCTGTCCGGTAATGGAAGAGGAAACTTTAGTTACTTTTACTAATAGTAGAAGAGAAACTTTCAACTTCTAAACAGGATGAAGGATGGTTTAACTGAAGAATTATAAATGGAATTGTTGATAAGTTTGTGCATTTTTGCGGAGATCCTGTCGATCTAGGCGTCCTTGCGACCATTTTTAAGAAGATATGATTGATCTGCGCGAGCGAGAATGATGTATAAGAGAGCAAGTGGAAAAGGTCCGGCTATGGTCAGACGCACCGTGCGAATCTGTCATTGGAATATTATTTCAAGCAAAAGTTGTCGAGATTAACAAAGCCTTTCGAAGGATGTACAAAGTTTACTTCCTCATTATTTCCAATGTTCAGAGAAGTCTTCTTTCCATAAAATAGTGCAGGCTTCGAATGAATTTTTATATTTAGTTTGGAATACATTTTGCCAGTGAGCCGAATAATTTTATTTGTCCACTTCTCGCTCGAGTTATTATTGTGGCGCGGTCGATGAATATTTTACCGTACCTCGTTCAGGCCGTTCGTGGAACGAAAACAAAACCTACACGCCTCCGCGGAATTGGCAAACAATTTTTCATGCAATCGGGCAGCGCTTTAGCGGCAGAAAAATATTCGCACGCCTGCAGGCGACTTCCAAAAAATTGATTAATAAATATTCAAAGAGAATTATACAAGTTGTTAATAAATGTAAGTTACACGTGTTTCAAGATTGGAGAGCCAAAGTGTTATATTGAATTTAATTTCAATGAAAGCATGGAAACAATTGAATTTGAGGGATAAAGGGCAGATGGCAGTCGCAAATTGGAAAATTGCAATGGTACTTCAGCAGACCCATAAGTATCTTGAGGGATTCGCCGCCGAAGAATCTCTTATACAGTTTGTAATTATGAACAGACAGATTTCGCTGAAAGACCAATCTCTCTCTATTAATTAAGGAAATTAATAGCCTCTTTCCGAAAGAAGCAGCCAACCGTATAATTAAATCAAATCCTCTCTGTATTATTTCTCCTGTGCAGGCGACAATACAAGTAGCAAGAACTATACAAGGTGTCCCGCTTGAGCTGGTCCTGAGAGATAGGATTGAAATTTGTGACGTTGGAAAATGGCCAGATGTTTGAAATCTGAGGCGACAATTTTTGTGTTGAAAGGCGAAGCTTTGGCGACGTTGGTTTTGTCGCGAAAAAAGCTGTGTTTGAAACGATCGTGAAAAGAAATGAGGCGGAATACTTTGCGAGGGCAGCGTTAAAGCAGTCGTAGCGTTGGGATTAATTAGGAAATAAAGTTCTTTTCATTCGAGAGATCCCGGAAGCGGTCACCTGTTGCGCGAACGAGGGAGAGGTGTTTCACGAAATCTACGAGGTTTATGGCTTTAATTACAGAAAGCCGGAGGTTCCAAGATTTTCCGTGTGAACCAAATTGTCTACATTTTTGTGAAAGCAACCGGCTTTCTCAGGAAGAGGGAAACAGGGCAAAGTTGTAGTCTGCAAAATGACAGGGCATTCATGTTTCACGCAAGGTATTATTATACGGTTCTCTGAAATATTAAATATTGCAGGGGCTACGGTTTTAGATGAACAGTGTATCTTCCATTATCTCGTGTTTGTTCCATTTCACAGACTCACGTGGCGAGAGGAAATTGTGGGATTGCACTCGGCACCAACGAAGTATTTGTGTAGAGTTATATAGTACCTAAATTTTATACTTGAAAGAGTACCGTTAAGGAATTCGAATACTTTTCAATCCTTTTGCTAAGCAAGACAGATTTTTTATCCCGAATGTTTGAGGACCTTAAGAAATCCCGATGAATTGTTGAAAAATCGCTGTATGTTTTTGAAAATCATATCGAGATATACAAATGAATGGAACAAGATCGAAAGCAACAGATAGCTTCTCACTTCCAAATCCCCAAAATTTCCACTCCCTATCATCTACAAACACAAGATTTAGTAACCAGGTACTACATACTAAAGCAAACATAGAAAAGCCTAAAATCCCGCAATTTCCACTCTCCGACACGGGAAATCGCAAAATCTACTTCCAGCGCGGAAAATTCGACAACTTCCTCGACCGAAATCCTCTAATTTCCACTCTCCATCACGAGGAACCCCAAAATCTACTACCACCACGTAAAATTCGATAGCTTCCTCGAACGAAATCCCCTAATTTCCACTCTCCATCACGAGGAACCCCAGAATCTGCCACCACCGTAGAGAATTCGACAGCTTCCTCGACCGAAATCCTCTAATTTCCACTCTCTATTACGAGGAAACCCCAAATCTACTACCACCGCAGAAAATTCGACGGCTTCCTTGACCGAATTCACCAAATTTTGCCTTCCATCATGAGGATTCCCAAAATTTACTATCACCTCAGAAAATTTGTTAGCTTCTTCGACCGAAATTCTCGAATTTTGCACTCCATCACGAGGATTCTCAAAATATACTACCGCCTTGGAAAATTCGACAGCTTCCTTGACCGAAATCCCCAAATTTTGCCCTCTATCACAAGGATCCTTCCAAAATTGACTACCACCTTCGAAAATACGTCAGTTTCTTCAACCGAAATTCTCAAATTTTGCTCTCCATCACGAGGATCCCCAAAATTCACTACCACCACAGAAAATTCGTCAGCTTCTTCAACCGAAATTCTCAACATTTGCTGTCCATCACGAGGATCCCCAAAAATTTACTACCATCACAGAAAATTCGACAGTTTTCTCTACCGAAATTCTCAAATTTTGCCCTCCCCCACGAGGATCCCCAAAATTTATTACCATCACAGAAAATTCGACAGTTTTCTCTACCGAAATTCTCAAATTTTGCCCTCCCCCACGAGGATCCCCAAAATTTATTACCATCACAGAAAATTCGACAGATTTCTCGACCGAAATCCCCTAATTTCCACTCTTCGTCCCGAGGAACCGGAAAGTCTACTACCACCACAGAAAATTTCACAGTTTTCACTACCGAAATTCTAAAATTTTGCCCTCCCCCACGAGGATCTCCAAAATTTACTACCACCACAGAAAATTCGACTATTTCCTTTACCGAAATTCTCTAATTTTGCCCTCCCCCACGAGGATCCCCCAGATTAACTGTCACCACAGAAAATTCGACGGCTTCTTCGACCGAAATCCCAATTTCCTCCCTCCAGCACATCAAACCCCAATACCTACTCCCCCACATAACAGCGCACCCCAAAATCCTACTGACAAGCCATAGAAATCAGCTTCCCGCGACAGAATTTCAAAACTTTCACTGCCCGTTGTCGAAGTGCCGCAAGCTCTTCCGGTGTATCATAGAAACGGACGTCTTTTCGCCCGCCGAGTCGCACGATTTTCGTGAAAGAATCTGCTCACCTGTTGCTGGAAAAGCGACGGGGATGAGTCTGCACCACGGGGGAATCGGACACCGCCGTTTGTCCGCTCGCTGTATGCCACACGCTTACGCTCGCCCCTCACGTGACTCGAAGCTTCCGAAGGAGAGTTAAAGCTTGGACTGGCACGACGCCGGGCACCGCGACTTTGCTGTCTACGCGGGAATGGCGATCAGGGCATTGCGACGCCACCCTTTATACAGTCCCGCTGGTGTTTGTGGCCCGCGCCCCTGTGTACGTACAGTAACACGTACCCCCTATCACCGTCTTCCTCTGTCTCGGCTACCGGTGCCTCCGCCACGCCACTTCCTGTCTCTCTTCTGCCTCCTCACTTTTGCGCATACGCGCGCTACGCCCGCTTCGGCGGTGGGCATTCAATTCTCTCCGTCGCGAGCTTCCGAACAAGTTGCCCCGCGTCCAACGGTTTGCTCAAACTTTGGGTCAAGTAAGTAGGCGGATCCACCTGTTAACGGCTGGCAGTGGGGATCCTCCGTCGACGGGGAATGCCGCGGGAGGAATCGGCTCGCCCGCGAAGAAACGGTGGAACCGGCGCATAATTGGTTTTGCATAAAGCAGATCGAAGACTCGTGTTTCGCGTCCGATTTTCGGGATAGAAAGTTGCACTTGGAGGTTCTAGATGGAGCAGGGTTTTCGGTGGATGTTGCTGTCGGTGGAGGTCGAGGGATATTCGGCAATTCGAATTTTTTTTTATAGATTATTTTTGTTAATAATAAATTTAATATAATCGTTAGTATTGGAATTAGAATGAAAATAAAATCTAGTGTAAATATGATTTTTATATATATTTTTTTTTTAAAATTGAATTGGAAATTAAATGTATTAATTTATACTATATTATAGTAATTTCATCAATAGATTGTGATATATAAAAATAGGCAGATAATGTCGATGAAGTGTCAGTATCATGAAACAATTTCAAAATTTAAGTGATGTATTTTTGAGAAATGGTTTTTATTTAATCGTAAAAAAGACAAGTTATTAAGAAGATTAAACCAAATTTTTCAAGTGATACTAGTAACGTAACTACTTTTTGTTTTGGCAATGAAACGGTCCTGGGGGTGGAAACACCCACTCAAAGAAATTCTGAGTTTTCATATTATCGTGAGTATCTGCGAAGCCGTAAAAAGTTCCATTCAAAGTTTTATGGCTTTCGATATCCTACATGGTCATAAATAATTTTCGAGAAACATTAATTTTTTTAAAATTAATCCGCACCGCCCTTTTCTTCTACAAATATTGTAGGATATTAGAAACCATAAAACTTTGAATTAACTTTTCTGCTTTCTATTTACTATAATTCGAAAACTCGGAATTTCTTTGGGGCTGTTTTCACCCCCAGGACCGTTTCATTGCCGTATCAGAAAATGGTTACGTTATTCGCATCACTTAAACTACATTTTTGCAAAGTTTCAATTTTTTTTTAATTTTCCACTTGCCGAGCATTCCTTGTCAGTGGGATAGTAGTGGTAAGCTGAGGATGTAAGAAACTTACGCATTTATATATCATAGTTTCAGTTGGGGGTGCTGTGGTGGTAGATCTGAAGTTCTCGAGGCCATCGCTATATCCATCACAGAACTATTCCTTTCTTGAATACCACCTGTCACCGCAAATATGCACTCTCGCAGGCCATTCTTTTCTTTATTTTTTCTTCCCCTTTTACGGAAGCATAGCCACGCGTGACTCGCCCTTTCGTGGAAACTTTTGCTCCATTTACTTCTCGGTTTTGTCACTTTTCGCGGTGCAGGCAACAGGTCGATCGCTGTGCCCTTTTCACTCGAATCCTCTACCTACACGTTTTCGACTTGTATAGCCTGAAACGGTCAGGTGCATATTTACACCCCGGGCATGGGGTAAAAAGTCCATTTTGAATTGACACACATTTTGTGATATAACTCAACAAAAAATAACAGTATCAACCAACAACTTTGTAAAAGTAAAGCATAATAATTGTAGTTTATTCAAAATAACACCTTATATCTCTAAATTGTTTTTACTAAATTTTACATAGGTTTATACGAAAAATGGGACTTTCAGCCCCTCTCTACCCTATATAAAATAATGACCAGTATTGCGCGATGTAAATCAACAAAATGCTCAGTGCAAAAATACGTTTTTGTGGTGCAATTTTTTGGACGTTTTTGGAAGGTTACTCAGGCCACTATTGAATTAAAAATTTTCTCTGTAAGAGCTGATTTAGGCCTCATTTAAACTTGGAATATTCAGAGTTGGAGGGGTACTCTGATTTAAAAATTACAGTGAATACTAAGTACCCAAAATTGCTACATTCAGTTTCACCTGGAATGGCACGTAAATTTTTCAAAACCAAGTATCATTCTGAATACAGTGCCTCCGTCAAAACGATTCGTTCGCTTTTGCAACATCCCACTCGAACGATGCAGCTACAGATTCGAAACAACAGGCGGAAAAATCCACAAACGTTTAGAAATACAGGCGCATCGATTTCAACATTCGACAGAATGTTGTGCAACTCGTGAAGTTTTATTTTCCCTGAAAAAGCTATCCTTTTTTGAATTTGCCTCACTTGAAAGTTCCTCCAACGAAAGCCTTCTTTATTACACAAACTATAGCAGACTCCGAGTGGACGTTGCCGAAGCTCACTCAGGAATGCAAAAATTTCATTTGGACGCCACAAAGGACTTTCAAACACGAGCAAGCCATATTCCCTTTAAAATTTCTCAAATAAAATGTGACCTCTGCCGTCGCGAAAATCAACCAAAGATTTGAATGTAATCCATCAAAAAATGGGAAAATAGGAAAATGGAAACTTGGAAAATTGGAAAATGGAAAATGGAAAAATGGGAAATGAGAAAATGGGAAATGAGGAAATGGGAAATGAGAAAATGGGAAATGAGAAAATGGGAAATGAGAAAATGGGAAATGAGAAAATGGGAAATGAGAAAATGGGAAATGAGAAAATGGGAAGTGAGAAAATGGGAAATGAGAAAATGGGAAATGGGAACAATTGGAATTGGGAAAATGTGAATTGGGAAAGTGGGAATTGGGAAAATGTGAATTGGGAAAATGGAAAATGGGAAAATGGCCTCCTGAATTTTTCAAATTTTTATTTTCCAACTCCAGAATAAATTTCCCATGGAGTTTCCTCGTCGCCCGTTGACCGTCCTTCAAAGCAAGATTACAAAAAATCGATGATTGCGTCGCTAGGTATTCACGTCCTCCCGCGGATGCACGTCCGCGCTTTTACTTCCGGCGAACACGCGGCTCTATGGCAGCTGTATAAGCATGCAAACGCTGATTCCACGGATTTCTCCTCTTCCCCTCGCCAGAGCTTTTCGCGACCAAGCATTTACGACCTTTCTCGTTTATGGGCGGCAGGGAAATCCCGCGGCTGATGGCACTTCCGGTTTCCCATCGTATCTCGCGGGATTTAACTCGAACCTACGGGCGAAATCTCGCGGGATTTCTTTCGCCTGTGTTTCGATTCTGAACGGAGTATTTGCTACTTAGATCCTACGGGATTCTATAATATAAGAGACGCTGATATACAATTCCTGAGGGTGGTCTTCGCGATGGGCCACGGTACAGCACGTTTCAAAAGGGGTGGTCGAAGCCTTGAGGAACTTTTATATCGATTTTAATAGCTATATCAGGCGATAGATCGTGTTCCTTTAATTCTAATTGTATGTGTGCAATATAGTACAGGGCGCCTCAAAAGTAGGTGGGCGTTAACCTTTTCAAAGCTTGAATGCTGGGTGCTTAAACTTAAAATTAGTGACAGCATTTAGATCGTTCAAATCCTAAACATTGTTAGCAATCTCAGTTTCAAGACTTCCAAGGTATCCAGAGCCACAGTAGCCGTAAATCCATCCAGGGCCAACCGAGTTTGCGTTCGAGATGGTCGATTGTAATTAGCGATAGCGACTTCCTTAAGCCTTGCTCACGAATTAACCGCGAACCCACTTGAAATCAACAAGTATTCCTATCAAAGATCGCACGAGTCCGCCCCCAAACGAATTTCTACAATGTGTCTCGTTTGTGACGAGCCGGCAACTATCCTCAAGAATTTTTTATTTCGCTCCAGAAAACTTCTGGGCACATCTTACTTCGAGGTGCTCGCTAGATGAGGTGACAACTTATGGAAAAAGTTTTCCCGTTCGATGCAAGATACATTGGCCGTTGCATTAACGCACGAGGCTCCAATGCATAAGATGACCGGGCCATTATGCGGTCTCTCGTTTGCCATTCATAGACGATGTTTGCGAAATACGAGCCTCGCAGGATAAATCACTTTTGACATTTTCATTACGAGCTCCATGCTGGCAATATGGAAACAAATAACTGAGGAACACATGGATCGTCACAGATCGCGAAGGAAAGCAAAGAGTTTTAGAAAAATTAAGGATCCACTTCCATATAGGCCGATAGACTTTTACAAAATTTTCTGAAAACTTCTGAAACTTTCCAAATCAACCCCAAAGAGTAAGAGACTTGCAAAATCGTTAATTGCACTATGAAGGTTCGTCGAATGGCAGCTCGATTACGGACAGAATGGCTCCATGATTTTCAATTTTCCGGCGGAAAACGAACTTCGAGTGAGGGGCGAGAAAAATTGTTTCGTCACCCAGGGAAATCGGTTTTCCAAGCATTTCGGGACCCGTGAAATTGCAGGCCTTAAATATTCATACGTTGCGCGAAAACGATGGCGAGGTGGAAGGATATGCGTCGTGTTATCGATCCGCTCTTTTTCCCCGTTTTTTTTTTTTCTTTTTAACGTTTCGGTTGGATGGACAACGCGTTACAGGGATCGTGACGTGTCCCCTTTTCGGGGGAAAAAAGCGATGTGCGTCAGTGTACATTATCCGAGGCGATCGAGGGAAAAACGCGGCGCGATTTTTCCCGGCTAATTGAGCCGCTACAAAAATACAATTTCAAGATGGCCTCTCGTGGACGTCGGGCCGACGGGGGCGGCGGTGTTTGCTTTTCATTTCGCCGGGGGATGATGCAACGGTATGCGTCAAGTGATCACCGAAAGGTGAACGATCAATGATCAATTAGCGACGATCCGTGGAAGATATTTCGTAGCGAACGAGGCTTTAATAAAACTTGACTACTTCTAATGTGTTTTAATCGGGAACATACAAAGGACCGATTTTCTTTTTTTTTATACATATTTTTAGGGTTTGATATGTCAAAAGAATGTTTTCCCAAAATTTGAGACCGAAATTCGTAGAAATATCAAAGATACCCACGATTACTCAAAAACTATTCAACCGATTTACTTCCAATTTTTCATGGCTATATGATACAGTATTGCGCAGTTTTTGACAGAGTGGTTTTTTATTTGATTCATAGTTTCTTTTTTATTGCATAAAAAGAAAAGATTTCATGTCAAAAAATTGAACGTTTCATTTAGAGTGTTGCCATTTCTTTGAAAATTAACTTTTTTTTTCAAAGCGGCGCTGTCAAAACCTCATAATATGTTAATATATTTTAAGAAACTAATTTGCTTTTCGCTTAATTATGAGTGGGTACCGCAAATCCCCGCAGCGAATGACGCATTTGGAAGTAGCCCCTATAGCTGCATTGTCCGACTAATATTTTTACATACAAAAATTAAGTATTATAGCCAAAGATGTGGTATGATTAATAAAAAAAATTACGGGTTCAATAATGTCAACACTGTCTTAAAAAAAAATTCTAAATGGACGTCAGATTTTAGGCTTCCCTAGGTCAGAGAGGGGCAAAAAATTATTTTAAATAAAAATTTCGCACTTACACAAATTTTTATTTAAAATAATTTATTGCCCATCTCTGTTCTAGGTGTATATCCCCACTTAAAATTTAAAGGAGACTCGCCTTGCGAAGGTCTTTTATTCGGGCAAAAGTATTGATTTGGTGGGCAGTAATTTCTTATTCCAATCGGAATATGGGGGCAATAATGAGGGTACTGATATGAGGTTAGTGCCACCATACTGTTTAAATACTCCATCCACTCTAGTTTCCGTCTGATTAAATAGTGGAGTGGCGATAGCCTCCGAAACGTAGAATTGTGCGCGAGATAGGATTCACGGTTCTGTTACCTACGCGAGCCGAGCATCGATTATGGAACTGGAGAGTCGGATTCCTTCATCGCGGGATCGTGATAAGACGCTCTAAGAAGCTGGGAACCCGAATGTCCTGGAAATTTAAAAGAAACTACCCTTAAAGTATCTACTAAAGAAACCGTTAAGGGCAATTCCCGGTCAAAACGTCAAAAAAATATTTATTGTATATTTTCAACCCACAACATCTCAAGAATGACCAGGTAAAATTTTAGAACGAAATTCCTAACGGTACAGATTTTGCTGGCAGGCAAGTCATGTTGGCCCAACAGTGTGACGGCCTTAAATATAGGTATTTTTTGAAGATGGATTCTGGCGCAGGTATAATACACAAAAATGTGATTTTTATTTTAATTAATAATACATTTATTGAACTAAAAAGACAATCGATTTTTGTTTTAATCGAATAAACAGGTGGAAAATTTAAGTACGTTTTTCTCGAAACACGTTTTCGCGCACCATCGCCACTGTAAAAAATACAATTATTTACCGAATCTTAAACTTCAAACGGGATTCTATTCGTAATTACACTGGCTTCCGCGCTACTTTCCATTTTGAATTTTCATGCACTCAATTATTTTTTACGAACACTTTTATTCGAAAGAAAAATGATTTTGTGGGACCCTATAGTTTAAGCATATGACAATCGTCGTCTAATTGTTTCTTAACAATGAGAGAGCGTAACGCTTCTTTGGTATTTTAATTTTGGAGGGTCCAGGCATTTTCTTCCTACACCGATGCAGCATGCGATGCATATCAGAGACAGGAGTGAGCAAAAATGAAATAAAAAAATTCTTTTCTACTCTACGTTCGTAGCAGAATAAAATACAAAAGCTTTTAGAACCTTACATTTTATACTTCTTTCTAGAAAAAATCAGCTACATTTTCGCGCGATTCGACCTTGAAGCGCCGTTTAACATTGCTACTTTAAACCAAAACACATATTACCTCTCGAAGCACGTGGCCCTCCAGTCCATATTTCTCTTCGATAATCGAACCACCCTTTCTCGTTCATCCCGAAACTAATTTCACCGTATCACGTAACCCGGGCCGCCGTTCCAGGCGGCGGAGGGGCGAGGAAAAGTGAATCCCGGCAGACGAAAAATGTCAGGGGCGAGAGAGGAAATACCTTAAATCCCGGCCACGGAAACGGACGCACGCTCCGCGATCATCGCGTAATAATATTTCCCCAGCGTTACACACCCCCGTCAAAGCGGGACGCGAACCACCCTTTTACCTCTCTCTATCCCTGTGTCGCGATTTTTCTCTCCCTCGCATGCGATACGAGTCGCACTGTCCCGTCACTGATGCGTTTTCCCGCGAAATTGAGTTCCCTCTCTATTGGCGTTCACGCGGGCTTCCCACGACATTGCATTTCTGATTGAACACCCCCCCCCCCCCCCCCACCCAACCAACAATCGGGGTAAACCGACGCAATAATATGCTCGACCCTGTGTCCCCATTGTTCCCGCATTTTTGTCGAATCTCACTACCCCCTAGGACTCTCCTTTTCGATCGAATCGATCGCGTTTTTATAACCCGCCACTGCTGCAATTCGTTGTTTCCGGGAAATTGTTGGATCGGATGGCAGCAAATTAGGAAGCAGCTTAGTCTCGAGACAGGTCTCTCTCTCTTTCTCTCTCTCTCTCTCTCCCCCTCTCTCTCCGTCTCTCTACCCTGCTAGCACGAGACATGAGACCTCGTCTCGAGGTATGTCTCAAAACAAGTCTCATCGGGTAGGGACTGCTTTAGTGTTGTGATAAAGAAGCGTTGAAGTATATTTTACTAGCTTAAAGTACCCGGCGTTGTCCGCGTAAAACTTCGATTATCACGGAGTGTCAAGAGGGTGAAATCACGGAGAAGGGTTGGGATGTCCAAATTTCATGGTAGCCTATATTTTCCAGATCGTTTAAAAAAATCGGGATCAAAAGTAGCCTATATGTCATTTCTGGTTCTAGACTACGTATATACAAAATTTCAGAAAGATCCGTTGCGTAGTTGCGACGTAATTGAGTAACAAACATCCAAACACACTTTCGCATTTATTATATTAGTAGGTTTAAGACCATTTTACTTTACCGGTCGAACAAGAGGCCTATTTTCATGATTTTTTTTCAGGAACTATTGTCCGTATTTAAATGTTTTTTTTTGTTAAATATTTATTATTCCTTGCTGTATAGAATTTTATTGTATTTTTCATATTTCCAAAATATAATTACAAACGTGTGGATTTAAATCGCAATGTTTGTGCCTCAGTGAAAATACTGCGAAGGTTTTCCTCCGCGTCAAAGTGGTTCTAAAATGATAAAAATAGAATGTTTGTTTCCTATAGGGGTGTACGCTAGGGTGGAACGAAATATAGGGGCAAAATATTTTTTTATTATTCATGACTTTTAATACTGGGCAAAAGTTGCCTTTTATAATGGTATTTAAGCTGCCAAAGTTTGAACGTGATCAACAATTTTTTTGAGGCGCCGCAAGCTTTTCAAAAATTAATATTTCAGTAAATATTAATATTTGAAGGGCTTGCGGCACCTCAAAACATTTGTTGATCACGTTCAAACTTTGGCAGCTTAAATACCATTATAAAAGGCAACTTTTGCCCACTATTAGAAGTCATGAATTACAAAAAAATATTTTGCCCCTATATTTCGTTCCACCCTAGTGTACGCATAAAGTGGACTCGAATTTTATTGATTTATCAACAGTGGTTAAAAAATAGCATCCCTGTAAAGAAAAGGCTCTGGATATTCTGCCTATTTTTCGATGCTTTCTGTGGATGGAACAAAAACTGTTTTTGATACCTGGATGAGTCTAGTCCACTTTATGCGTACACCCCTATAAATCTATTTTTATCATTTTAGGACGTGCATGCCAGTTTAAAAAACGGTGTTTCGAAAACCGGTAACTTCGAATATGTTTCGAATTTCTTTATGAAATTTTAACTGACCATTCTGAAAATGTTATACTGTCGATTTATATATAAAAAAGAAAGATTTTTTGAAACCTTAAACCCTCACATACCCCACAGAGAAAATTTCTACTATCTTACATAGATTTAAGGTTCTCTATTGTCCGCAAATTGTGCGCCCTTGCAAGAGTTTTTCAGCTAAAAGTGAGTGCAAATTCTAATCTAATTACCGGCTCCTGCGAGAAGTGAGGGAAAGAAAAGAACGATGCAAGTAAATATCTCATATTCCGAAGGTGACATTGAGGCTTCATTTCGCAACGGGACACGCGCAAAAAAAAAGCCATTGACGCATTCCGATGAAAAGGTCGAGGCGACGCGTTCAAGAGAGCAGGTTTCGCGTCGAAATAAATTCGTTTAATTTGCGGAACGCGAGCAGAGAACAGGAAAATCACTAAATTGATGCACTCCCCGTTCGTTCCTTGCACGAAGGCATCTGTTAAGTTGAACTCGGACGCGTGGCCCCCCACGCCCACGTGGATTTATCTGTTTACCCTATCGCGTTCTTCGGTGATATTCGAGAACTCGATTTCCCGCGGCCACGATCTTTTAATGAACGTTGCGAAGGTTATCACGTCGATGGATCAGCATCGATCAATTGATTACGGCATTAGCAATGTAAAATATGTGCACGATGAATTAACACGTGTTGCATCGTGGCGGCGTAAATGCGAATTTAATATATTAACCGTGAAATGTAATTGCCACACAAAGGATTTGTCATAAGCGTCGAAGGCAATTAACGTTTTATCGCGTCGGCCAACTAGAGCTCGTTTATCGTATCTCATTTATGTTAATCTGCCCTCGTCGAACGTGAATAGGAATACAAAAAGAGGGAATCGAATTAATTGCTGTTGATGTGTGGTGTCAATTCGATAGGCAGGTACCTACTAGCGTAGGTTAAGGGAACATTCTCATCAAATTGCTAAAAAAATAAGACATCTTTAGAATTTCTTTTTAAATTATACAACTTGCAGTAGAAAAACTTTATGGCCGTTATGTATTCGTTATTCAAGGATATGAAAAAAAAATCCGTGGCGCTCACAAGGAAAGATCCCGAACCCAGAAATTCAAAAAAATCTCAAATTTTTGTTTGTAGCCCAAATTCACTCTAAGGGCGGAAATTACCCCCTGAAAATTCGGCTACTTTCTGATTTTATTTTGTAACTCGCAATCTGTCAGAGATAGGAAAAAACTTTCAAGGCAAAAATTACTTCTTTTAATCAGAACTATCATTTGGTAACTTATAGTTCTTACAGTTCGCGAGTTATGACACAAAATCTGAAAATAGCCAGAATTTAAGGGGTCAATTTTACCCCCTTAGAGTGAATTCGGGCAGCAAACAAAAATTGCGTTGTAATCAGGAGGAAATCCCCTACATATGCACAGTCTCAGAATTTTTTGAATTTCCGTGTTCGGGATCTTTTCTTGTCAGTGCACTGCTGCAACAAAAAGAGGCGTCGTCGGTAGCAAGTATAACTCAACGTAGGATTCCTTTTTGCCATTCCTTTTTCGTAAAAGATTTTTTTTATTTACCTCAATCTGACGATACAATATCCTGAATATTTCAGTAAGATGGATTAAATATTTTCTAAAAAAAATCCCGGAAATGCCTCGATTTTCACCTAGTTACACAAGTCTCCCGCTTAAATAATTCGGAAGGGTGAATATTGGTGATGCGATGTTTGAAGGTGTCTTGTTGGTGAAGCCAGTGGTTGTTAGTCAACATGTTCTTATAGTTTGCTCAGAATATGACGTTACAGATTCTAATCTATCCGCTGATAGTTCCACGAGCCAGTATAATTTCCCTGCTATTAACGATAGCGCGATCAAACATCCGTATCCAAAATTTATCGCGCCCGATTCGACAAGCAAGACAGGTACACGAGTCTCCACTTTCGCGGACGTCATAGCAAAGGCAAATATCGAAATTTGAAGTGGCAAGAGGGCGGTGTAATTAAACAGCAGCCAATACTACAGCGCGTGCGGAAATGAGCAGCTGACGGACATTCTTCTTTGAGTCAGCTACGCTAAATTACCTATATCCCATTAAAAGGAAAGTCAAGGTGTCCTATGAGATTTGGAAGAAATTCTTCTTTGAAAGAAATATTTTTCCTTCGACGTGTGCTTGCAGTATTCTAAATATCAGAGTCACTTAAAGGTAGGTTTTCCAATACACGACTAGCCTCAACATCAAGAATTTCAAAGTCGATTTTCTCGAAACTGAAGCGCAATATCAAATTTTTTTATTCCTTTTGCTCGACTTATTTACTAGTTATAAGTCGAAAAGAAAGAGTAATTTTTTTTGATATCACGCTTCATTTTCGAGAAAATCGAGTTTGAAATTCTTGAACTTGCGTCCAGTCGCGTATAAGACAACCTAACTTAAGACGCCACAGTGGCGCCCTCTGCGTAGAGTCTATGCCACAGGCAATAACTCCCCGCTACGCGAGGTCATCTTTAACGCCAACAGAACATCAGGACAAGTTCCCAAAGCGACGCAAATTCAAACTAGGAATCATCAGACATTAAGAATCACAAATGTCCAACTACCAAACACCTCAAGTATCCAGTAAACCTTGAAACAAGATCTTGCTGAG
This sequence comes from Andrena camellia, assembly GCA_029448645.1. Classification (NCBI taxonomy): domain Eukaryota; kingdom Metazoa; phylum Arthropoda; class Insecta; order Hymenoptera; family Andrenidae; genus Andrena; species Andrena camellia. The sequence continues at coordinate 30,444,227 of CM055678.1, read as the reverse complement.
TGTTTCAGTCCACAGACCGTGCAAGTCGATATCTTCCCAGGGCTATAAGACGCAACGCACTAAAATTTCCATTAAACCCAGCAGTGTTACCCGAGACCCCGACCAGGGAACAGTTTTTCTTCCTCGATCAGGTGAGATTCAGTCGCCACGTGACCGACGCAACATGCATCAGCACGCGCGGCACGCATCGCGCCACAGGCGTCGACGTTGCCTCCATAATTGCGTCGGCAGAGCCGTGAGAACCGTCAGTGCTGGATTGAAATCGATAGGAAGTTATCGCGTGTACGATTAGCAATTCACCCGACCGCCTTGTCTCTTTTATTTCACGCGGGTGATCGCGGAGGCACGCATCCCGCGGATAATACGTGATGATAGGGCGACGGCACACGCCGCATGCTTCACACGGGGCTGATCTCGGACTCGTGCACCGTGAAAACCGACTAATGGCCGGCAATATCCGCGCCATTAGCTGCAGCTCTGGCGTTGGCGTAAATCACTTGGAGCGGCACTGCCGCCTTTTATCTTATATATCCTGAAGGCGCTGATATCGCCAGCCGATTGTAAATCACCTGTCGCTGGCATCCGCGACACTCGCAGCTGGAATCGCTGACGTGATCTCAGCTGGAGAGCCTAATAACCTGGTGGATCGATAACAATGCCGGTTCGGTGAAGTAACAGAGGATGGAGGATGGGGGTTGGAGGATGGACCGCTGTGTCTTGGAATCGTTGCTTAATTGAAATAATAAATAAATATTCTGTTGCCTTGTTGGAGGCTCTCGTCGGGTTGAATTTAGATCAGCTGTCAGAGCGATCGAGTAGAGTAGCCCGGTGTCTTGGGCTACCATTTTTAGACCCGCGTCCTGGGCTGTCGAGAATACACCACTGAAATTAATATAGAGGACTCCTTTCCCGGAATATCCCCTCCTTCGGCAATTTGCAGGAAATATACGTCCGTTCCAGACGATAGCTGCTTTTTAAAGCTTCCTGTGCTACGCTGTTGCGCATGATGCTGACCTTCCCGGCGCAGTTTCAAGCAGGCGGTCATTTTTTACAGGCGCGTTCGTTCTCATAGAGGGAATGGTGGACGAACTTAACAAATGAATTTTATCCGACCACGCGAGATCGCCGCGTATGTCTGCCAGCTAAGTTAATGAAATTGAATTTCCCGCGGGTCCGCCAGTGACGATGGAACTCGCTGTTCTCGAGTGTTCCGTTTATTTCAACAAGTAACAATATTTCGGCATTTACATCGCAGGTACGACGGACGGCGTAATTAAAAACCTGTAATACAACTGTATTTACAAATTATCCTAACGAAGTAGTATCACTATTCCGGCTGCAACCCGCGGTACAAACTGTGCAGGGTGATTCGTCTTCAAAAAACAAGTCGAAAGTGTAGAATGAAGTTTCTTCGTTTGGCGCTTCGTCTTCGAGAAAAACGACTTCGATGTCTCAGAAAAATGCGCACGCGCTGCAAGTACGTTCAAGCTCAATTTTCTCGAGAACGAAGCGTCGTACGATAAAAATGTATTCCACGATTTCGATGTATTTTTGAACAAGGAATCAGAATCTTGCTGGTTCTACCACGAATTTCGTCTCCTTGGCTGTTTTTAGATTCTTTAGCTTCTGAAAATCTGGCCCCACCTGAGTATCACTTGTCCCCTTTCTATTCTAAACTGGCTAGACCTCATTGCAGACGCATAGAAGTGGCTCCTCAAGGCTCTAGAAGACTCGACGATGATGATAATGCTACTAGCTAATTGGTCTTTGATAAAAATCGTATAAAAACTTCTGCAAATAGCCAGTGAAATTAGATCAGTGGCCAGACTTGTGATCTTTTCCTCCGTCTCCATTGTCGCCCTCCTTGTACGCCCACTTCTTTCCGTCGTGGTGAGTCTTCTTCTTTCCATGCGTGTTTTCGTGATCATAGTGGCGGTCATGGCCCGCGCTGATCTTGTGACCTTTGTTGTCGTGTTGATGCCCACCCTTCTCATGCTTGCTTGCTTTGCCGTACCTCTCTTCGTGGTCCGCGTTGTCGTGGTGGCTCATCTTCTCGTGGCCGCCCTTCGACATCTCGTGCTCTTGATAGAACTCGCCATTCTTCTCGTGGTCGTCTTCGTCGTGGGACTCGTCGAAGAACTCGGTTCGCTTCTCGAACTCGTCCTGGAACGAAAATCAACGAGGTTCGAAGTATATCCTTATTCTCTGATATCTCAAACTTAAGACTGTTGGAATTTAAATTCAGGACTTGGAGTTTTATTTCTGAATTTTGTGCCTCTGCATTTGGATTTTACAGTCTTAGCATTTGAAATTTGAAATTGGGGATTTGGAAGTTTGAACGTTAACATTGGAAGTCGTGATTTTTCACTTGTCGAATTTGAAAAGAAGGTACGTGTTGGCTGTGCATTTTTAGTGTAACATTTGGACAAATCATTTTAGATTACCTACTTTCTAGCAGGATAAACTATTTCTATTGTTAGCAAGCGAACGAAACATCTTAGCAGATTCCATTCAGGTTAATTGACCCATCTTTCTCTCACCTTTTTGTGCACAAAGTGTTCCCCTTTCGTGCTGTACCCCTTTTGGTGTTCACCCTTCTCGTCGAATTCCGCTTTCTTCTCCCCCTTCTCGCCCTTCTGATGCTCCTCATGATATCCACCCTCCTCTTTGTCTTCCTTCGCCTTGCCGTCTTTCTCGTCGTAATAATTGCTCTTACGTTCCTTGTCGTGGTGGCCCTTATTGGCTTTCTCGTGCTCGTGCCAGCTCTTGTAGCCCTATGGAAAACACGAAGATACGTGCAAACTGAACCCTTCACGGCAATCATTTCAACCCCATATTGGCAACAGTGCTGCTGTTGCCAGTAACGCAGAAACCAAACACCTGTTACGTCCTAAAACCACTAATACTATATAAAATAAACCATACAATAATCTGAACAATGAAACCTCTTTTTTAAAAGAATCCTTACTTCGACATTCACAGTGTCAGAAATATGCAAATGGTAACAACAATGACGGACTACCCTGTAACATCAAACGACTTAGAAACCTGAATACAATCACAGAACATCAATCAGCCTTTACTAACAGAAGTCTGTCACCGTATCCCAATTAATAATGTACCTTCTGTCCCTTTTCACCCTCCGCGTCCTCGTGTCCCTCCTCACGAACAGCGCCCTCAGCTTTTTCGAATTTGCCGCCAGCATCTCCGTTTCCCTTACCACCATCAGCGCCCTCTATTAGGTCCTGGTGAGGCTCATCCTCGTGCGAGGACTGATGCGTGCTTTTATCCGAGCTTTCCCCAAGAGCATCGCCCTTCCCCTGTTCATAAGTCTTGCCATCGTGCTGATCATGTCTATTGCCTCCACTTCCATCTTGCTCAAACCTCGCGTGCTCATAACTAGCACTGCCTCCATCCAGTCCACGGTGCCCCTCGTCAGGCGTTCCGCCAATCTCGTATTTTCCTTTGTCCACCGTCGCCACGTCGCTCTCCTCACTACTGAAATTAGTAGCCTCGGCCACTCCATCCACAGCTGCCTCATCCGCTTTCTGTCCGCCTTCACCCGCCCCCACGTCCCTCTGCTTCAGCTGAGAGTTGACCTGGGTGGTCCACGGGTGCGCGGTGTCGACCTCGAAACGCTCCACAGGTGCCAGAGTCGACACCACCGGGGGGTAGAAGAGCAAATTAGGCGCGTAGGGACTTGGTGACGCATAGGGCAGCGCTGTAGACGATACTGAGCTAGTTGAGTACACTGTAACCACGGGGGGTTTTATGGTCTGGTAGACGTCCAGGCTGGAGGGAGTGGCTAGCGGGACTTTTGAGGCCAGCTCTGGGTTAGTCTCGTAGACAGGCTGCACAGCTTTGGCTTTCAAGCTCTGGTCCTGTTGAACTGTCTGCTGAGGCTTGTATGGAGGGAGGGGCCTGTCTGAGCCCGTCTCTTGGTACTCCGCCAGTTTGGGTCTCTCGGAGAAGGAGGCAGGGCTACTGTTCACGTTCACCTGCACGGCGGGGCTCTTCCTGCTGTCCTTCTTCTCGTACAGCTTCCTATTTAAGCCAGGCAGAGGACTCCTGGTCGAGTAGCCACCGCCAGACTCCCCTTCGCTGGTCTTCAGTGCATTAGGGTGGCTGTTCCTGCTACTAGACCCGCGGTTCGATGCTGCGCCCTCATTCCTCAGCTTCTCCAAACCGTTTTCCAGGTTGCCCCTAGCTGCCTGCGACCTGGCAAACGACCTTGGAGCGACGTCGTACTTAGCCACCAATCCAGAATGCCTGGACTTGCTCCTTCCTTCAGCGTTACGAGCTCTGACACCACCAGCAGCGTAATCGTTGATGACGTCCTCCGATTGGCTTGCAGCTGGCTGATTCGAGGCTTTCTCCGCCACACGCTGGCGACTCTTCCTCCTTCTACTCGCCCTAGCGGAGTATGCCTCACTGGAGGGAGTCGTTGTGGCAACTTGGTCGACGAAGTGTTTCGACTTCCTTACTTCGCCTGACAAGGAAGAGTATGGTCTGTGCAGATGGATGGCTCTTGAAGCGGGCGCGTTCTCGAGTCTTGGCTCCTCTGGTAGTGAAGAAGCCTGAGGAGTCAGTGGTGCACGATTCTTGTGGAATCTTGAACTCGACCTCGGCTTTGCTGCACTGTCCACAGACTTTGGAACTTCGTGGCCAGTTCTTGAGTGGTATTGAGGTGTGACTATAATCGTCTTTGGTTGGTCTGCTCGTGACACCTCGTAGTAGGTGTCGCCACCGTCTGGGGCTGAGAGGTCTGCGTTCTCGCTGCTGGATGCTGCAGAGTCTGAAAGACCAGGCTTATATTTTTATACCTATTTCGATATTATATGATAATCTCGAGTGAATTGACGTTTAGGAGATTCAGAAGGCCTCTTAGCAAAGAAGGAATCCCATGTTTCGTAATATTTTCAGTTCGATTACCAGAATTGTCGTCAGAAGCTCCCACGATCTTCCTTTTCTTCTTCCTCTTGATCTTCTGGGGTTCGTAATCGATAATAGACAGGGCGTGCTCGATGTTCTCCAAGTCCTTGATGTCACCCGCGTTGACCGCCACGATCTCCGACTGATCCACTTGTTGATCATAAGTGGATTGAACGTTATTCTTCCTTTGAGCGTCGCCTCGGCCGTCCACGAGCGACAGAATCTCGTTATTGATCCCTGCAGGACTGTGAGCGAGCTGAAATCCTGGCGTTCGTTTGTCACGGTTATTGTTTAGGAGGATCATCTCCCCAGGGACGATCTGCTGCGTAGTTGCTCTATCATTTGCAGAGACGTCTCTCCCCGATCTCACGAGTCGCGCGTTCACCGTAGCCAATCTCGTCGTCTGTGAGAAATTTTAACAGATTGCTACTCAGAATGGTTCGAGGAACAAATAAGCATGCAGCGATAAAATCCTTTCCATATTCAACTCTCCACTTCCAGTGCACCTCTCATTGCCTACTCTTAACACAACTATCAAAGGACACTCAAAAAATTCCACGGGCACAAGATAAGCCAACTATCGAAGTGAGGGTGAATTGAAGATGCCCATTTTAAAATCGCATTCACCTATTGCCACACTAATGAATAGATGTCGTTGCAAAGCATCACCCCTAATAAATATTCTATTCGAAATATCCCCCAGCAACGAAACAGTAACAAATGATGGCCTAAAAGTTCGAAGAGTCAGTAAAAATGTTACGTTACCGCATGAAGAAAGAGAAGCAACAATGTTGCTACGGACGATCCGCGGGTTAGCATGTCTCGCCGCTGGACGAAGACTGAACTGCCACTTGAGTCGCCTACCAGGCAATTATATCGGGTGGTTTCTCGTCTTAGAAAACCGTTCACGAATGATATGACAATTTCACAGCGATTAGGAGGAGCTCGCGCGTCCAGTCCAGGGACCAACGACGTCAGACCAAACCGACGCCGGCCCCCGTGGTCGATCGACCGCTCTATCGTGCTTCCTCCTTTCTCTGCCGGTTGCACAAGATCGCCACTCGGCCTGATCGACCGCCTGGATCGCAAAGCATCCCGAAGCCACGCTGGTTTAATCGGGGAACATTGCGTAAGCTTCGCCTCCTCCTCTTTTTTTCCACAGCCTCTTGCAGTTACACGGCTATCGCGAGGGGCGCTGGGTAGCTTAAAATGGCGGGGACCCACACGGGGTGTCAAAATGGTGGACGTCGCCGGGCCCGAGCTTTGGGACCGACGGTCTCGCGAAGTTTCCTGTTTCGTGAAAATAAATGCAGTATGTCTGTTACTAATTTTTCATTGGAATATTAAATGTAAGTCTTGCGGGAGGATTTAGAAAACTTCATGTTGTTGGGACGGATGAGAGGGCTGTAAGGGGTCGTTGCCATAGATGGCTAACGATGGTGTCATCGTCGAGGAAACTAGAACGTCACACTATCATTGCGCGACGACAGAAACTAACGAAACCAGGTAATTAGCGCTTGCATTGAATCTGTAACTAGAAAACTATGTACCATTGCCAGTGGTGGATTTAACAAGGTGACTGATGAGCAGCTGCCGCCTAGGCCCCTGCACAGAAGGTCCCCTCAGGGCTCCATCTCCAAAAATATTATGATTAGGTATAGGTATCCAAACACTACATTTTTTTCATACTCCTACCACTTGGCTCGTTTTTAGTAAACAACCTCTTCATTTTCCCCAAAAAATGGGCCCCTCAGAATGTTTGCCACCTGGGCCTTTTTGTCTTAACTCCGCCACTGACCATTGCAATCGAGCCAATTTGTACAGTTTCCTTTTCATTGCGGTGCTTCCTCCTTTTACTGGCCAGTAACCATACTTTATTTTTATTCGATGGCGTTTTACACCATCCTATCCATACTTTAACAGCAATGGGAGCTAGTACCTCGCCTCCTTCGTCATATCCACCTTTCCTTCTTCCTCTCTGAATTCATCGTTGAAGAGATCACCAGCAGAACGAAGTTCCTCAAATTCCCAGCTCTTTCCAGTTGCTTCTATTTCCCTTTCCCCCTGTCGTAGACTCTCGCTTCTGTAACAATCGTTGGAAAAACGTCGCGCGCCACGTTACGTGGCTTTGATCTGGCCAGAAACGTAGGTGATTTCCTTTTACGATTCGCGATCTTGCGCAATACGGAGATCTCGTATTTTCGCGCGTGAAATCGCACGCTGAAGAAAACGACATATCAGAACGATCGGTTTTACGACGGCTGGCTGGGCGAGCGCGATGCGGTTTCGCGTCGAAAGAAGTGCGCGAGGCAATGCTACCTTGTGGATAGTTGAAACCGATCGAAAAATCGGCGGACGATTGTTATTTTGCACGGCGACGCGGCTTTCTATATCGTCGCGTAGAAAAATTCTAATTAAACTGCCGGCCGAGCAAAAGCAACAGCTGGTGGCATAATCGTAAGAACGTTGCGAGATTTCTCTTTTGTAATTGCCCCACTTTCGACGAAGATTCATGCGACTCGACGGTTTTTTCGCGATCTTTCGGCAGCGATTGTTCGCGCCTCTGACGGGCGACAAATCGACATCGTTTTGCAATTTCGCGTGCCGCTTTGATTCCTTTGTTTATTATCGAACTGCTCGGCGCACCTCCCGCCTCCTCTTCAGCCGCTCTGTCCCGCGGCATTAACGTGACGGTATTAATTCCGATCGATATGGCGCGAGCACACGCTGCAAATAACCTCGAACGGAATAATCGACGAGGTACACGGCGCGATTGTAATTGCACAATTTATTTTCAATCGCATTATTGTTTTTGTTTATGGGATCACGGAGGGGCAATTATTTATCAGCCGAAACCTAGGGGAACAGCGGCTAGGACGCTTTGTGCAGCGGGCTTTCTGCCTCGCTTGAAAGCGAAATCAACGTGGATTTAATGTGATGCGGGATGAAATCTGCCTTTCACTATTCCACGGCGCGCGGAGTACTGTTTGAAAGAGGGGAAGGAGAAATTAGAAGATTACGGTGAGCTTTGATCGTTTGATAAGCGGTGTGCACTGTCAAAGCTGATTTGCCTTCCGGAAGAACAATTAATTTTATTCGAGTTTATTCATCAAATCAGTCAATCAAATTTTATGCAAGTATATGTTAACCAGGGGCAGGTTTGTGTTTGTAGGCTAAGTAGGCCGCAGCCTAGGGCGGCAAATTTGAGGGGGGGGGGGGGGGGGGAGTTTGGGAAAGCGACAAATTTTGAGCGAAAGAAATTGGGAAAGGTTTGAACACAGAGGCCTGAAACAACTTTAAAAACAATTCACTTCTTTTTCATGTAGCGAATTAGCAATAACTCATGTAAGTTGACATATTGAGTTAATTTCGAAATTGTCTCGACTGTTTTAAATTAAAATATTTGATGATATTTTGCGAAAATGGCGGCAGACACTTCTTAGCCTTTTCTAATATTCAAATAATCTACGACCCTCACTCCATATAAGGTAAGGTAAATTTATTAAGGTAAAGAAAAAACATTAAAAATAGGTATTTCAGAATATAATTCTTACTTAATAATATTTAATATAAATATTATATTTTTAATATACCCGTATATAATATTTATATTTCATTATACTTATATCATAATACAATATTATATTATATTTTTAACATAATACAATATTTAATTATCTTATTTAGTGCGATGATTGTGCTTGCATCAGGGTCACCAGCTTTGTCTAATTTTCGTTTATGAAAAATTAGTGTTACATCGTTAATAGAAAATGGCAATGTAACCATGCGCGAATAAATAAGCGCCAAAAATCGTCAACTAAAAATAACCGCGGCAACCCCTCAGAAAACACTTCGTGACCTTCTTCGGTTGGGAACCACTGAATTAAAGGAATTAAATATGATAAAAAGCAGTAAAGCGGAGTGAGCCACGGCGCGTGGGAGTGGAGCAAGGTAAAGAAAGTGGGATCCCGGATTACTTGGACGAATTAATTTGCAGGCGGGTAAGAGGGTGCACCGAGCCACGCGTCACGAAACGATTCTGACGTTTTTCCTCCTACGACCGGCGCGCCATTACCTTGCGAACAGTCTCCTTTAACTACCCCTAGGCGCAATCTTGGCCTCATCCCAGAAATTTCATTCGATTCGACGACTGACCCTGTTACGGCTGCAGTTTCTCTGCTCCCCCTTCAACGTCATCCTAAAACCGTTTCCCGAGGGAAGGATCTATGCGAAGCATTACTCTGAAAAATGACATCAGCCAGCCCCTGTAATATTGGAAGGAGATGTGACAGAAACACTCGAAAAATCTCGACGATCATTTGCTGCCGCGAATTAATTAGCTGTGTAATAACTGACGTAAATGAAGATTATGAGACAGGTTTCCAATTAACGAATACAATGACATACGGGTGCAGTTTAACTTACATATATTTACAAGTAAAAGTAAAAACGTACACATACGCTTTCGTTCATAAATTTTAGGACACCTCTTCTGTGCGGAATAATTGTGAAAATTGTTGCAGATTTGTTGAAGAACTCTAGCAAATTTTACTTTATTTGGTATTTTAGATCAAAATCTGTAAACAGTATTCGATCTGTACCAAATATCACGTTTTATGCAAATGCAGCAGGTGTCTTAACACTTATGTATAAGCGCTAGTGTATAGACTAGGGTGGCTCTTATTTTCGACATTTGAATTTTCTACGCGGCACCTCCTAGAATAGTTCCAAATAATAAAAAAAAGAAATCTGTGTAAAGTTTGGGCCCGATCGGATAATGGGAAAAGGTTCTCCAGGACCCTTGAATTATTTAATAATTATTTAAATAATAATTAATGACATATGTTTTGATTACATAAAAAAATATGTCAAACAAATGTTGTAGATCCAGGCAAGGAGCATCTTTTATGTTCTATTACTTTTTCTGGTGCGACAAACAGTTTTCGAAAAAAGTCCGAAAACCTAAAAAAAAATTTATTTTTCAAATTTTGAAAGTTTCAATCCTTCTCGAACACTTTTTATTTATGAAGGCGAAGAAAGAAATTGTAATTTTTTATTTTTGAGGACTATTTTTTAAACATTTAAGGGTGGGCATATACCGAGATTTGACAAAAAGATAAAAGAAAAATTTCTCCATATTTTCAGTATTTGATATGTCATGAATGTTTCCTGAAAATTTAGGACCGAAATTCGCAAAAATATCGAAGATATAGACATCAGTGTACAAATGCTTATCAAGATGAGTGTAATTCATGGAATTGGATCGATTCACCGCCGCCGAAAGTTTCGTCGATATTCGTGGCGCGCGATTTTCCACGAGGAGTCGAAGGATTCCACTGGAGTTAATTAACGTTCTCCTCCGTCAGGAAACAAGTTGCTCGTCTAACAAAACGCAGCCAAGAAATTCGATAGCGGCGTCTGGCTTCCTGCCGCGCGAAGACTCGCAATTTCGCGAATCGATACGGTGCACGGGGGCCGCTATTGTTCATCGAGGATCGCGACAATGGAGCAGGTAGCGGACCGTGGCCAATTTCACGCCAAGATTTTCACTTTTCACGGCGGATAGCCGGGCGGGCGGCAGCGCGACGAAAACGGCTTCTCGCTTGATCGGTCGGGCGCGATCGAACGGGATTTCGCCACTTCCGTCGGCTGGGAGGGGCGAGGTTGTGCGTTTACTCGGACGTCGTTCGCTGCGCGATGTCTTAACGTGCCCACGGGTCTGGGGGACTTTCCCCGCGAGACTTTTTGCCATTTGAACGAGAGAGTATGGCGAAGTTTCCTTTTTCTGTGAGAAACAGTGGTGGGTGTCGTGGCAAATCGCTGCAGGATGATTGGTAACGCATTGCAAGTGTATTTGGAAGTTGTTGGGTGTCGTAGGGGCCTGGGTCACTTGTGACCCATGTATACCTTGGTCGAAGCTGTCGGCTTTTGGTGAAGTAGATGTTAGACTAATGCAAATATTAGTAAGTACTGAAGAGGGCCATTAGAAATGAAACGTTAAATTTCAGGTGCTCGTAAATTTTGCTGCGGAACCAAAAGAAAGTGTGTAGATGGGGGTAGGTGTGGTGTTAAGGTCTTTATATTTGTTGTATTTGTTAACTTATTATATTTGTTAATTTATTATATTTTCTAACTTATTATATTTATTAACTTACTATATTCGTTAACTTAGTATATTTGTTAACGTATTACATTTGTTAACTTACTATATTTGTTAATTTACTATAGTCGTTAGCGTATTATATTTGTTAACTTACTGTATTTGTTAACTTACTGTATTTGTTAACGTACTGTATTTGTTAACTTATTATATTTGTTAACGTATTATATTTGTTAACTTACTGTATTTATTAACTTATTATATTTGTTAACTTGTGATATTTGTTAACATACTATTTTCGTTAACATACTATTTTCGTTAACTTATTATATTTGTTAACTTATTATATTTGTTAACTTACTATATTCGTTAACTTACTATATTTGTTAACGTATTACATTTGTTAACTTGCTATATTTGTTAATTTACTATATTCGTTAACGTATTATATTTGTTAACTTACTGTGTTTGTTAACTTACTGTATTTGTTAACTTATTATATTTGTTAACGTACTGTATTTGTTAACTTATTATATTTATTAACGTATTATATTTGTTAACTTACTGTATTTATTAACTTGTGGTATTTGTTAACATACTATGTTCGTTAACATACTATTTTCGTTAACTTACTATATTTGTTAACTTATTATATTTGTTAACTTATTATATTTGTTAACTAATTATATTTGTTAACGACTAGAATCGTGGAATCTAGATTTTCTTCGCCATCAAAGGCATCAGATTCAAAGCTCGATAATACCTCAAGTTAATAGAACAATAATACAAGTTAATTCCATCTAAGGGATATTAGCAACTCGAAATTTAAGAACACAGAAGAAGGAGATGAACGTTAAGAAGAGAGGAGCACCCGGACCTTATGGACGCCATGAAAATTTAATTTTAGAATATAATTTCAGAAAAACGTATAAAACAAATCTTTATTCCACGCGACACGTATCACATTCCATCGTGCAAAACGCTGGACAAAGTGTCACTGCCTACCCCTGTGAAATTCCATAGATGAAAAGGTAGTCTTCCCATTATCATTCAAAATGGCCCCGTCGAACGTTACAGCTGTGTAATTAGAACGCGTGGAACGTTCAAAGGAGTCGGGTTACAAAGCTCGAAAGTATCGTTTGAATAACGAGCACGTAGACGATTTTTCCAGACAGTAACGTCACGTCAGGGGCAGGTAACGTGGACGCCGTTTTTTCCACGCGCGTGATGAAAATTCGCACCTGTCGATACGCCATTTCCACCGACTATCAGTGAGCCAACACTGTAGATAATAATTATCACTGTATCGGCTCGTGAAGAATATTGCTTTCAACAATATCACGCTTCGGAGCGATGCTAGTAAGCCTATCTGGAAATGTCGTGCGAACGTTCCATGTGAATTCCAATGGTGTAATATCCTGATCACCGAGTTTAAACTAAGCTCCCGTGGGGATTAATCAGCCGCTGGGGCATTAGTGACCATTGCTAGCAAACCATTTCTTCCCCGAGTCGTGTCCCCCTTTCTTGCCATACTTCTTTTGGAAACGATGATGGCTGTCATGACCTTCGTCGTGCTTGCGGCCCTTCTGGGTCCGATGATGGTGGCCCTCCTCGTGATTCTTCTTCTTGCCGTGATGGTGCTGCAACATCACAAGCTTCGAGTCAAACACCATAAACCCAGCACGCAGTTCATCGAAGTTTGAGTCTTAAAATTCTCAGTGTTTGGTGCGGAGGTGTTCGGGTTATCAGATCCAAAAATGAAAGAGGAGGACAATCCAGTCTGAAATCGTTTGAAAAGGAGGATGTCCCTGGACCTAGTAAATAGCGTTGGAATTTTGCCCGGTGAAGTCGAGGCGAGTGGATCGCTTGAGTTGTGGATAAAAGAAAAACGGGGGACATTTTTAGGTGATAGGACACTCAATTTCAGTCAAAAAAAGGATGCCCTCTAGTCACTAATTTTTATCCAAATATCGAAATTGAAGTGCCAAATTTAGTCACATGTAATTAGGACTGGGACTATTCGAATATTTTACAAGTATTCGAATGCTACGAATAAACTTCGAATATTTGAGTATTCGAATAATATGGTGTGAATTATAGATCAAGTTATTAGCTTACAAGATTTCACAAACTAACAAACTAACGAACTCACAACTGAAACTAAATAAAAGCTTGTAAAAAAATGAACCTAAAGGACTTGATTTATAATTCACACCATACTATTCGAATACGTCAGTAGTCGAATACATAAATATTCGAATACTATTCGAATACTTGGATATTCGAATTATATTCGCCAAATAATTTAGCAACTGAAGTATTCGAATACCTATTCGAATACAGTAATCCCCCGTTATGAGTCCGACCAACGGGGCTGACGGCGAACTCATAGTGGCTTGCGGACATGATTTTCTCTTTCGTACCCGACGGCAACTTCGTGTCTGACTCTTTCGTTTCCTCTCGCTCGTTGTCCGGTTCTCTCACTCTCGTCCGCAGGCTTCCAAGAAATGGTGGGGATAGTCGCCGGACTGTCAACGGGAGGAAAAAACGGACTCATAACGGGGAATTACTGTACCGAAAAATTCGACAAATAGTCACAGCCCTACTTGTAATAACTTTGCAACCAAAATTAGGAGTTTGGAAACTGTCTTTCTTGGATGAAAACTTTCCTTGTGAATTTACTGGAAGGATGATGGCAAATCTATTCTCTAAAATGGAAACAGCAGTTCGACGAATGTGGGGGAAAATTTTCGTTTCCGTGGCTGACCTCGCGTCGAGCAGAGTCCAGATGCCCTATCCTCTCGTGGCCGCCCTTTTTGCCCTCATGTTCGTGGTGGTAGCCTCCGTGCTTCTCGTGTTCGCCGTCTTCGTGATGCTCGTCGTAAAAGTCGTGCTTCTTCTCGTACTCGTCCTGCAACACGGAGCTTCAGCAAAAAAGCAACAACATCCCCCTAACAATGATCGAGTTCGTTATCAATTTACTAAGTAGTTTTTAATTAATATATGGAAGGGAGCTGCGCTTGACGCTAAGTAAATTAAATTTTCAACTTCTTACAAGTTTACCGGTTGCGCAAAGGCTGTTATCTCGTGGACAGGTTCGATAAAGTCGATGCGACAGATATATCGCAGTCTGCCCACGATAAACGAACGCCGTGATTGCTCGGCTAATCGATTTAATCAATTAAGGGGTCATGTTGGCAGGCGAAAAAGAACGTGATTTTCGGGCATTTTTTGTGTAAAATCTAATGTATATTTTTTGCAACTATTTGCTTATTTTAAAAGTACATATAATCAGCAACTCTCGGTGATTTTATTATAGAAAAATATTACAAAATGAATGAATAGCAGCCACTCTCCAGGAAGCTATTTTTTTTAGCGGTGAGCACGATTTCTCCGAGCTGGATCATCTGAAATCGAAAAGCGAAGAAGATTCTGTTAGTATATGAGTTTATCTGGTACTTGAACTAAGGATTTTTATTTTTGATGAAAACTCTATTTTTAATTCACGAAAAACGAACAATTCAGACATCGAAAAATCATGATTTTGCGATATATGGCGGGCATTTTGTCTGAAATCATTTTTTTGAAAAATCCTTCGTTCACGCACCAGATAAACTCATATATTAACAGAATCATCTTCACTTTCTGATTTCAGATGATTCGACTCGGAAAAATCGTGCTCACCGCGCAGAGCCTTTATAAAAACAGCTTCAGCGAGAGTGGCTTTAATATACGGAAGGGATTCCTTCATTTGTTAATATTTTCCTATAACAAAATTACTGAGGGTTACTGAATATATGTACTTCTAAAATAAGGAAGTAGTTGCAAAAAATATATATTAGATTTTTCACAAAAAATTCCCGAAAATGATGTTCTTTTTCGCCTGCCAACTAGGCATGACCCCTTAAGGGTAGATCCCAGGCATTCGGTGAATTGTACTGTCGAAGCGGACCTTCTTGAAGACACTGTGCTCCCCCTTGGTGCTGTACCCCTTTTGGTGTTTCCCCTCCTCGTCGAATTTCGCAGCTTTCTCACCCTCCTCTCCACGATGACTCTCGTCGTAATGATCTGCCTCCTCGTGTTTCTTCTCCTCCTCCCCTTTCTTCTCGTCGTACTTCTGTTTATGGTCCTCCTTGTCGCGATGGCCCTTCTCGCCCTTGTCGAACTCGTGGAACACTTTGTACCCCTATTTCCAACGGCACGCCATTAACCAAATGGAAGATTATCAACAAGCTAACGTCTATAGGCACTTGAAATTGTCAATTGTGTAGATAAAAGTTTATCAACTCTTCTTCAAAACCATCTAGAAATCGGTGATCGAAGTGTCCACCGTTCGGATCACCACGCGGACGATGTTGAAAATTTCGCAAAGAAGATTTATGTGAAAATGTCGCGTCCCCGCAATATTTGCAATTTCAAGGCACATTGCACTGGGTCGTCCGGCGGGTAACGGGTTCGCGGGCGAATTAATTGCCCCGGGGCCAGTCTTCCCTCGGAATAAAAGTGAAAAGCAATATCAGAAGCGTCCAGCGTAGCACAAAAGGGGCGGGAGGGCAGGAAGAGGGGCGAGGGTGGAGGGTGGCGAAACACCGTATCGTTACAAAGAATATTTTCCCGGTGAAGAAAGAAGCGTCGTTCAGCGCTGCAAGGATGTCGTTGGCGCAAAAACGACCGTATAATAAATAATCCCCGGGAGCCGTGGACACTAATATTACGGACGATAAAAAAGGGGAGAGTGGACGCGGACAATGACGAGCACCGGGGACGTCGATGGCAACGTGGAATGAGAGAAAGAATTCTATATGCTCGAGGAAACTTCTGTAACAATCGCTAGTAAAACCAATAATTCGATATGGAATCGCGAACCTCGCCAAATTTCACCGTTGCGCTTCAAGTGCCACAAGTTACCCTTAAAACTATCGAAATCTACAGGAAATGGGGCACAATTCGCTGTAAAGACGAGGTGTAAATGATTCTGCGTTGCAAAATGCATCGAAAACGTGCAATGAAGTTTTTTCACACGACGCTTCGTTCCCGAGAAAATAGGGTTTGAAGAATGCGCGCAGGCTGCTGGTTATCAGCCGCATATGCTACCTACAACTTGGAGCTCATTTTTCTCGTAAACGGAGCGTTGTGTGAAAAAAACTTGTTCCACGTTTTCGATCGGTTTTTTCCGGGACAATCGTTTCCTATTTCGTCGCGTCACAAACTACGCTTTCATTTCTTGTATAACGGGTGTAAACACTTTAAAAATGCAGCTATCAATAAAATTTTTATTCCATTGATACAATTTTCTAGCAAATTAGTCTTTTAACCTTTCGTTGCACGCGCTAGTCGTACCTATTCTTCACTTAATAAAAAAAAATTAAAACCGACCTCAAAAAACAAAAATGCACTGAAAAGTAAAAAATAAGTTCAATAATAAAATCAAATAATCAAATAAAATCATTTACACTGTGTAAATCTGGAGGGAACTTATTTTTTACTTTTCAGTGCATTTTTGTTTTTTGAGGTCGGTTTTGAATTTTTATATTTTTTACTTTTTGATTATTTAAGTTATAAAACTACATTTATTTAAAAAAATGTGGGTAGGCCTACAAAAAGACCTGCCCGTAAAAAAAATTACCGTTTGCTAAAAGCGAAAAGATTCCACTATTTTTGGTGTAACTTTAAAACTACTGAACCGATTTTGATCATTCTTCCTCCACGACCTAAGTTGATTGAATCTAAACTAAATGCAATGAGTTTCACGAAAATCGGTCCAGTAGTTACGGAGAAATTCGCGGACAAACATACATACATACACATCGAACGTAGGACCTCTTTCTTTTTGAAGTCGGTTAAAAATATTCAGAATATCAAAGTAAAACAAAGAGCAGGAAACATTTTTAAAAAAAACACGATAAAATCGTGATGTAAAAAGTACAACGCGCGGGTAACCATGCCACAAAATAGGACGCGGATAGCGAAAGGTTAAGGGCATCCACCGGTCAAAAAATAGAAAAAATTTTGTTTGCATATTTTCATTCAACAACATCTAAAAAATGTTCAGTTAAAATTTTGGATCGAAATTCCTAACGGTGCAGATTTTATAGGCAGTTCAGGGAGGTCACCAGTGTGACGGCCTTTAAATAGGTGTTTTTTTAAGATGGATTGTGAAGCAGGTATAATAGACAGAAATGTGATTTTTCTTTTAATTAATAATATATTTATTGATCTAAAAAAAAAATCAATTTTTTTTTATTCGAATAAACGCATGGAAAATAAGGCGTTCACGGGCAAGTCCCCGTCACTATAGACGAACCTGCTCGGCGTCAAACTTTAAGTACGTTTTTTTCGAAACAATTTTTCACGCACTGTCGCCATGATAAAATATGCAATTCTTGACCGAATCTAAAAATTCAAACGGGATTCTACTCGTAATTGCACTGGCTTCCGCGCTACCCTCTATTGCCAATTTTCAAACACTCCATTTTTTTTTTACGAAACATTTTTGTGCAAAGAAACCCATGTTTCGGGGACCCTATCGTTTAAACATTTGGCAATCATCGCCCAGTTGTTTGTTAACACTGTCCGAGGGTAGCGCGATAACGAGACATGTGTAATTAAGGAATATCTTTGGTTTTTTATTTTGGATGATCCTGTCTAAAGTTATCGTGGCGCCAGTGCAGGCCGGTTTTTTTACAACGATGCAGCACGCAATGCATATCAGAGGCAGGGGTGGACAAAAATGGAATAAAAAAATTGTTTTATACTCTACATTTGTAGCAGAATAAAGTGCAAAAAGTTTTAGACCTATACATTGTATACTTTTTTCTAAAAAAAATCATAGATGTCACCTATGTTTTCGCGCGATTTGACCGACGGATGCCCTTAAAGGTGGTGGTCATAATGATACTAATATTATACCTTTTCACCTTTCGCTTCGTCCTCAGCGCGATGGTCCTCCTCATACTCCGTACCGCCACCTTTTTCCTCGTGCTTGCCTCCACCTGTTTAATTCATGTCCGTGTATAGTATTCAAGTTCTCGTTGCCAATTCTTAAAAAGATTCTCAAATAGAAATGGTCCCTATTTCCACCCAGCAGAGACCAACTGCCTGAACTCCGTTTCCTCAATCATCTTGTATACATAAATACGTGCCTCCGTGTGCGCTGGCGGCCGCCTCGACGTCCTCCGTGTACCTGAAGCCAGCAGGGATCCTTCTAATATTCTTATTGGCGAGTGAATCGCCGAGAAGATTCATCCAGACAACGAACACCCCATAGAGAATCACTGTGTGGCCAAACGACACCATCTTCATGTCTTGAAAATCAGGCGAATCGCGCGAAAAAACTTGTGAAGCGCAAAGGGACGATCGTTGATACGCAGGAGGATCGAAACTAACCACTGAAGATCGCGTGGGACCGTTGCAGAGATTTATTGGTATCGAGATGCCCCGTGTTAGTCCTTTTCCTTCACGCTCCGGGTCCGATCGTTCCGTTTTCCCTCCGGCCGCCCAGCAGAAGAAAGCTTCCGCTTCCGAGTGATCAAAGGTGGAGCGGAAAAAGACGCCTCTTTGCGGTACGGCTGCCCACGGCACGTCCGCTTTCACTCGATCCGCTCCGAGATAGATTCTGACATTAACGTCTGATCGGCAGAACGTGACTTTTTCCGGTGACTAATGTATCTTATTTATGCCTCCGTTGGCGGTGTCTGGGTCTCCTTAGACCCAGGCGTAACGACGGACGAATCGTGAATAGTAATGGGAACAGTTTCAGAAATTGGAGAAATTAATTAAAGTGGCTACTTTTTTTATCTGTTGTCTTAAATCATAAACTCATAATATTGAAAATATGAAGGTAATATTTTATAGTTTTAGATAAAATTTATAAATATATTTTATTATTTTTATATTGAAAATATGTTTTTATTAAACTATATAAATTTCCGAAATATAAATGAGTAACCATTTTATTGAGAATTAGAAGTTCTACAATTTATTTGGATTATTTTCAATAAAATTATCAAGTAATTATTTAATTATTTATTTATGTTATGATATATATATATAATTTTATTAAATGCAATTTCATTGTTATATAATATGTTCGCGTTTTTAAATGTGCTTCAATAAGATTTCAAGGGGGAAGGTATTCAAAGCTTCAAAGTTGAAGGTATAAAAGGAAATTGTTGAACAATTTGTGTACATGTCGAAAAGTCTTATCCACCTGGATAATTTTCATTCGAAACGATTTTTAAAATAATGCATCTTCGAAGAGTTACAGTGAGAAATACACTTTCAGCGTGTCTGACTACAAACGATCCCTCTTCACTTGCTCCAAGCGTATGAACGAATCGTTCCTTTTTGTGTCTTCCTACGCGTATTTTTTAAACCCACATCATTTCGATAATTATTTCCAGCAAAAATCGCTTCGAATAAAATATGTTTCGTAAGGATGTACAAATTTGTCGACGGGTCCATTTAAGATTCTATGATTTCATCATGTATTCTGAATGCTTTTTTTACGCATTAAACGCAAGTGCTTTATACAATGTAGTTTCTACAAGGACAGTTGAACGTGTTTAATGCATTCGTGAGAATTTTTTTGCAATGAAAATTAACGAGGCACCCTGGACAGTCTCTTTCCTCGCGAGGCAAGTTTCACGAAGCGGGCAGAAAAGAGTGTTTTCATTATTAATACGGTGTTACGTGGTTATAATGCAACAGTTTTATCGCGCCTCGTACGGTCACGCGAGTTTCCTTTATCTTTGCCGCAGTTCGAGAACGAACGTGTTATTTTTGCGACGGCGAGTCGAGTTCGCGGGCTGTTGACATTCTGCAGTTTCCTTGAGTCAGCATCAGCTTCCCCATTTATTTTTCTTGTGTCTATCGTTCTCCAAGTAACTTCAAAACTTCCGTATGAAGCGCGTGAATAAGTCGAAAACTGTTAACAGGATTCTTCTCTCGGGTGTATGAGTTTCCTGCTTATCCCCTATATTACAAAATTCTTTCCAAATGTGAAGAATAATAATTCCAAGTCATTAGGGCTTTATTGCCATTTCTTCGCGGAATAAGTGAAATTTATTTCCGTCAATAAACTATTATTATTATTACAATCGCAACAGAATTAATTGATTTGAAAAATTGTTATCCTCGGTCACAGCGTTTCCACGATAGAAAAAGCGAAACAAACGGACACCAAAATTTAACAAGGAAAGTTCGGGAACCCGAAAATTTCCAAAAATGCCCCCCACCCTTTTTTAAAAAATTCTTCATCGCCATATTGTAGGATATCAAAAACAATAAAACTTCGAATTGAATTCTTTTCACGATACACAATATGAAAATTAACAATTTCTTTTAGAGGGTATTTTCACCCTTACGCCCGTTTAATTTCCGAAAAAAAAATAAGTTATTAGCATCGCTTGAGCTACATTCCCGCAAAGTTTGAAATCCTTTTGAATTTTCGAGTTACCGAGCATCCGTTGCCAAAGAGAAACAGCTCGAAGACCCAATGTAACAGCGCGAAGTGGAGCCGAGGCATAATTCGACAATGGGCGGAATGTCGCTGGAGAAAAATAGCAGAAGAATTTTCGAGTAAAATGGCAGCAACTTTCAAATAAAGGGCAGTAGGTGGTCGCTTGCAGCCACTGTGCAAACACCGTACGAAACGATGACAGAGAGGATGAAGCCGCAGTGCAAACAGCTAACTTTTTCCTCCTTGCTCGCCAGTGAGCCAAACCACCCTCCCCGTGCACACCCCCTGTCCGCGTCTCCCGCTTCAGGGAAGCCGTAAGCCGAAGAACATTTTAATACGGAGCCAGTTTAATGAATTTCGCGGTTGCGGCTGCGTGAGCTGCGCTTTTAATCGCCCTTAGCAGCGGTTCGTCGCTTGGAGATCTCCACGTGGAGACGCGCATCTTATCAGGACATAATTAGGGGGATTAGTTCTTCTCTCGACAGCCGCTTTAGTATAATACGAGGGATTACAGCTGGTTCATTAATTCTCACCCACCTTAACTTATTTTTCGTATAATAAGGATTTTCAGTCACAGTAACATCGGGATTTAATATGAGAGATTATTCGGAAGCGTGTATTAATTGCGGGCCTCTATCCAAAGTGTAGTCAGGCTTGGATATTGGTTTCCTGATTCGAAGTTTCCGGGAATCTTCAGAAATTGATATAAGATGTTGTATTTGCTCTTTGAAAAATTCAGAGGTGTCCTGTTTTTTGTATTTTATGCACGAGAATTTTAAACACTTGACTCGAATGTCTTTTGTGTGACAGAGAGGGGGTCTCTACTTTCGGTATAGGGAGGAACGTGTGTATCGCATTATCGCACGTATTTCTCAGTGTTTCCTGGATACTGGGACAGTTGGAGTCCCGAACAAACGGGCCACTGATCGGAAGCTGCACCGTGGACCGAATTAACAGTCAAATATTGATCCCCGGGCGCCGCAGCTTCCGCCGTTCGTTGCCTTCGGTTCGCGCCACCGAAGAGGCGACAAAAGTTCGTGTCCCGGATCGACTCGCGCGACAGGATCCTCGTAACTTTTAGGAGCTATCGGAGAAGACAATCCGCGTAAAAAGAATGGCATGAAAGGGCAAGCCAGACGATCGTGTTGCGAAGTTTTATCGTCGCCATACGGTGGGACGGGACTGAAGACCGTTCCCCGCTTCGACCAATAATTTGACGACGTTACGTCCAACGGTCAGCTTCTACGAGCCTCGAATGATCTTAGAAAAACAGTATACGAATTTCTGAATAAAGCTACGTGCCAATCCGGCGTTATCACTAACTCCCATTTCGCAGGTTGATTCTCGTCTATCACCGGCATATTAAAATCTGGGCCAGAGTTTCGCTGTTCCTATGGATTTCCAATACCCCAGGTTGCTGCTATAAAGCTGTCAGATCACCACTCGAGATGGG
Organism: Andrena camellia; assembly: GCA_029448645.1. NCBI lineage: Eukaryota > Metazoa > Arthropoda > Insecta > Hymenoptera > Andrenidae > Andrena > Andrena camellia. The sequence continues at coordinate 30,422,282 of CM055678.1, read as the reverse complement.
ATCACAGAGTTTGCATGGCTAAAAGCATAAACCGCGAGGTCCGCGAACGAAATGGCATCAAGCACTCGGTGTGCCCGCATTAGGAGACTCGTTGGCCTCCCCCTGTCGAGGGGTGACGAACCCACGCGCGGCTAATGAGATATCGGTAAGCAAATTAGCCCGCGTGCACGGTGCCTTAAACGATCGGGAAAATAAACAGGGTCTCGGTTAATACTCGTAATTCGATTTCCATGATCCGCTATACACGATAAGAGGAGTCGGTGGCCTGGCGTCGGTTACGCCTGAGCATTCCTCCGTTTCAGCTCCTACGGAGCCCGTGGCTGCTCGCTCTATGCCACCAAATCGGTTCCACGCTGTTTCCCCTTCGCAGGACCGATTCTGAGCGTCCGGTCGCTGAGTGGACTTAGCTAGCCTCGCTGCTGAACCGTGGTCCTCGTGTTGGGTTGCTGGGTTTGGAGAAAAGGACAGAGGTTCGTGGGTTGAACACGTGTGATATCGTTGGATTTTGATGTTCTAGTGGCTGCTAGTAGTTTGGGACAATGTAGTCGAGCAAGTCGTTAGCTGAGATCAACCATCAGCTGATTGATTGTAGACAACACATGAGGAGAGATTGAGGTGTCAGTGTTCAGTTAATTTAAATTTGCTGGGCATGGTTTATATTTTTAATCCTCCTTCTTCCACCTGCGCGTCTCACAAATGCAGGGAGAATCGTCGACAGAGGTCTCAGAAATGGTTGGAGAGATAAGGAGAGTTAAGAATCCAACAGTGTAGTTATGGTATCCCATCGTGAGAGGAACTTTGTCTTCAACAGCGGCTGTCAACTTCAGAATGTGCTGCCAAAAGTCCGAGGAGGAGCTGAAGGCACCGCCTAACGACGCGGAGACCTGCGTCATCCGTCTTCCGAGGCCTCTGAACATCGAGGAAAAGAAGTATCTGCTGGCGGTAGAACGAGGGGACCTGGCTAACGTGAAGAGGTTCATTCAATCGGCTCGCAAAGATGGTGTCAATGTGAGTAACATCATTTCTACAGCTTGCTGTTCCAGTTCCTCTTACTGATCCGACTTGCAGGGCAAACCAGTGGCCATAAACTGCGTGGACAGTTTGGGTCGAGGTGCTCTGTCCTTGGCGATCGAGGCAGAGAATCTGCAGATGGCGGAGCTGTTGGTGGTGATGGGCGTCGAGACGAAGGACGCCCTTCTCCTTGCCATCGACCAGGAATTCGTGGAGGCCGTTGAGCTGCTGCTGGAGCACGAGGAACTTCTCACTGCTGATGCAGTTAGCGAGGACGATTGTGAGTGACCAATCTTTCGAAGCCAGACTACATTAAGACACCTATAGGTGTGGTAGTTCTTGGAGTCCTCACATCTCGAGTATGATCCCTCTGTTGCTTAATTGTTGCACACTTTTTAGCGTAATAGTAGGTACAGATAACCACTCGCTTTAAAAGTCCATCGTTCTACAACTAAACTTTTCTGTGTCCTCTTTATAGCCGCCAAGGAGATCACTCACAGCTGGCAGAAGATCGACCCAGCGTCCGCAAGGTATCCACCGGAAATAACGCCATTGATCCTGGCCGCTCAGCGAAATAACTACGAGATCTTGAAGCTGCTATTGGACCGCGGTGCATCTTTGCCGATGCCACACGATATCAGATGCGGATGCGATGATTGTCTTCGTTCTACCACGGGTAAAGTGCCCATCAAACGTCCGATACAAATTTTAAAATGCAACCTTGGCTTCCACATAAAACTTCTCCTCTAAAGATCGAACGTTCACTCGTAAACGTTTTCTGCATCTCAATATTGTGCCTTTAAGGAGAAAAGAAGTCAGATGACCGACTGATTTCCAGTAGAGCCATAACTCCCTGCATACTAAATTAATTTGCCTTTTGCGAAGAAGAATTACTATTCACTAGTTTATCAAGATCACTTCACTGTTCACTTACTTATCAAGATCACTTCACTGTTCACTTGCTTATCAAGATCACTTCACTGTTCACTTGCTTATCGTGCTTCAAGATCTAACGTGTTCATTGCAGAAGCCACCTGTCTTTTTTTAGTTGAATTATGAGTTATGGTCAGTGGTAAGTCTGTTTACAAGAAAGGTTTAATTTAAGTTGTTATTAGTAAGGTTATGTTTGATGGACCTTTTCTTCCTGGACTTTGAATGACTGATAGAGACCATTGCTTCCACTGTTTCAATGTTCAGGAGATCCCCTGAGACTGTCATCCACAAGGATCTCAGAGTACAAGGCTCTGGCGAGTCCAAGCCTGATAGCCCTAAGCTCGTCAGACCCTCTGCTGACCGCCTTTCAGTTGAGCTGGGAGCTTCGCGATCTGGCGATCGCCGAACCAGAGAGCAGGGCGGAGTATTTGAAGCTTCGGCGGCAAGTGGAGAAGTGTGTGACTCTGTTGAATATATCTTTAACCCTTTAACTCTCAGATATATTTAACTTTTGTTAGCAATCATCCGTAGTTTTCCTGATGGTAAAGTAGATTTCAATGTTTTCGGTTGAGAAAATAAAATATTCTCTTCAAAAATGTATCGTGGATTATTATTATTTTTTCAATATTTTTCATTTCAAAATAACAAGATAGAACATATATATCAATCTCACAATTTTGAAATAACGGTTCAAGGGTCTAGACGTTAAAGGGTTAACAGAACTGAAGCCATCGCTACAAAATTGCAGCTACTTACAATTAGCCTTGGCAAGAAGCATAAAGAGAGGTTCCAGGTTACATATCTTTGAAAGCTTCACTGGCCCATGAAGCACTTGTTGCATCCCTCGATCAAGTTCCTTGCATCGTATAATCTCCTCGAGCTGTTTGCCCAGCGTCCCCCAGTGTTTTTCTGTTCTTTTTCGGTTCCAATGGACCACTTCCCATTGGAAGCAGCTTCTACTGAAAACTTCTTGGCTGGAATTCAGCGGTGCGCTTGAATTTCGATTAGATTCGCTGTGGACCTGTTGCAACAAGTGCGAACGACGGCCGAATTGCATACAATACTCAACTACGAGCCAATTGACGGGGGCAACTTGGCCACCAGGCAGCTGGCCAGATTGGAATTGGCCGTGCAATATAAACAGAAAACTTTCGTCGCCCATTCCCACGTGCAGCAGCTTCTGGCCGCGATCTGGTGAGTTCGTTAAGGAAGTTGCTTCAATTTTCCTTGAATCCACCCGGCGATGATTGCTCCCAGCGAAATGCTAAATCCACTTCCCCGCGCTATCTCCTCGGGACAATAAAAGGATAATCACGAAAACTACGTTCATTATGCTACTAATATCCAGACGTGATAGAAACACTTTAGCCTTTTAATATAAACCAGGGTCTCTTAAGATTTACTGAATATAAATTGCACTAACATATGTATGTAGCCCATATTTCAGGCCAGAGAGATCTTAACACGTCGACTTTAACTGAGCGCAGAATTGTAAATAACTGTCTTCCGTATTGAAGATCATTAATAGTGAAATGAATTAGTTGACTCTATTGGAACGCGTTGACTTGCGCCAAGCAGATATAAATAATAATAAGAAGAATTGTTCTGATCCCTAAATTCATCAATAGAACTACACCAGACAATAGCATATGAACCAAGTGACATGGCATAAACTCGTACTTGGTTCCTAAAACTTGGGTCCTAAAGCTAAGAGTACCCAAATAATAAAAATAATATAAATCAAGTTATGGAACTGATAATTTGAGGTTATAGTATAATTAAAGAGTTAATTTCTTTTCTGGTACCACATCTTCCTTCAAATTTGTGCAGAGTACTGCGCCAGGTCAATTCTAGCACACCCTAATTACAATGATAAAATTATAATAAAGGTATGCAAATTACCGCCTTCGTTTGCAATGGAAGGTACGACGGGTTGCCTGGTTTCCGAAGGATGTCCACGTGGCAGAGATGCGGCGTTCTCGCGAGAACCGCCATCATGTTCCCGTTTTACTGTACGATGTACTTCCTGGCGCCAGACTCGAGGACTGGCCAGCTGATGCGAAAGCCTTTCGTCAAGTTCCTCGTCCACGCTTCATCCTACATATTCTTCCTCCGTGAGTTTGACATGGCGAGTGTGTGGCGAGCTATTTGAACAGAAAAGAATGGGAACTCGTTGCAGTGATCCTTATGCTGGTGTCGCAACGCGCCGAGGTGGAGCTGGTCAGGATATTTGGCGGCGAGGCGGCGAAAAGGAGCTTAGAAACTCAATTGGCTAGGCAAAGAGGCGCTGCCCCGTCACGTTTAGAGGGTATCGTTGTCTTATACGTTCTTGGATTTATTTGGCAAGAGATGAGAGAGGTACTGCTGACGTCCAGAAGCTACAGTAATGGCCGAAAGCAGGTTCAAGGCTTATATACATGTCTGTAGCTTCAAAAGCTCCTTCTCCAATTATTATCGTTCGGCTTCTGAACCTTCTTTCCGCTATCGCTGCACGATTTCACTACTGTAGTTTAGAATACCTAGCTAAGACTTCTACAAGTCCTACGAACTGCAAACTCTGGAATAATAAGAACGTTGAAACACGTAGCATTCACTTTTATTGCATACAGGAATGTTTAGAATACGTAGAGTTTGCGTCAGAGTTGGGTCACAATGACGAAATAAAAGCTTAGTACTCCTCTGACGATAAGAAGCACTCGTTCAAATTTCAAGGCCTACGTGGACGGTCTGAGCGCATACCTGCGCGACATGTGGAACTTCATCGATTTCACCAGAAACTTTCTCTACGTCGCAACCGTCCTGCTCAGAACTGCCGCGTATCTTCAACAAAAAGCTGAGATAAGAGAGGATCCCATGGCAGCTCTGATACCAAGGGAGACCTGGAACGACTTCGATCCTGAGCTGATAGCAGAGGGCTTGTTCGCAGCAGCTAATGTCTTCAGCGCGCTGAAATTGATCCACCTGTTCAGCATCAATCCCCATCTTGGTCCTCTTCAGGTAGCTCAAAGAACGACGATCCATCTTCCAAATCCTGAATGGAAGCTTGATTTGCAGTACAGAAAAGAGCCATCTTTCAGATATCGCTGGGGAGGATGGTGATAGACATCGTCAAGTTCTTCTTCATCTACACCCTGGTCCTCTTCGCCTTCGCCTGCGGCCTGAACCAGCTGCTCTGGTATTTCGCCGAATTGGAGAGGAGGAAGTGCTACAGCGGCTTCAGCGATCCCTCCTGGGATGCAACCAGCGAAGCCTGCCTCAGGTGGAGAAGGTAAGGTAATCGAATCAACGACCACCTATCAACAACTACTCCGCCCGTTCTCTGCTCAGGTTCAGCAACCTCTTCGAGTCTTGCCAGAGCCTCTTCTGGGCCAGTTTCGGTGGCATTGGCATCGAGAGCTTCGAACTCACCGGTATGGCATTACTTCAAAAAAACATCATGGTTCCTGAAACTACGTTGGCTACGTACTTTCCAACGTTCAAAATGGAGGAGCCTCCTGAAGGTTTTCATTCCGCTTTGGTTTCTAGGGATCAAGTCTTACACCCGATTCTGGGGCCTGCTGATGTTCGGCTCTTACTCCGTGATCAACGTGATCGTCTTGCTGAACCTGCTGATCGCCATGATGAGCAACAGCTATGCTCTGATAGAGGTAAAGACGTCACCAGGGCAGAGTACACGCGAATGCATCTTCATCACCACTTGAATTATATATCTGATCTCGCAGGAACGCGCTGATACGGAGTGGAAGTTCGCCCGGACGAAGCTGTGGATGAGCTACTTCGAGGAGGGTGGCACACTCCCACCTCCCTTCAACATCTTCCCGTCGCCGAAGCTGCTACTCAGGCTGTGCGGCTTTCAGAAGAAGAAGGCGAACAGGGAGGGCGATCGAAAACGGACCCGCAACTACATGTACGAAACGAAGATCCTACTTTGGCGATTTCTTATGTCAAGGGGTGGAGGGAGAGTTTAACGGCGAATGGGGATCGATACGGCGGCATTAGCGCTCTCGTGTTTTACGAGCGGGTTATTTGCCTCGTTTGTATCAGGTACGGGGCGGTGATGAGGGCCCTGGTATGGAGGTACGTCGTTAACGCGCATTCCGCGCGCGAAATGGATCCTGTTACCGAGGACGACGTTCATGAGCTGAAATCGGACTTGTCCTCCTGGCGGTGCGAGCTGCTAGAGATTCTTAGGCGGAATGGCATGGACATCGCTGGCGCGGACACCACAGACAGAGGTAGATTAAGCTCCTTACATTAAGAACAGTAATACAGATGTATTTTATCGAATAAATTTGGTGGTAATTGTACAAATGGCGATCAGCTGTTCTAGGCAAGAAGATGAAGGTTTGGGAGAGGAGGCTGATGAAGGATTTGCACCTAGCTGCTCCTCCAGTCGATGAGCAGGAATCTCTTCAACCACCGCCTGCAGGCGAAGACAACGTGTCCAGGTGGAAGAGAGTTGCCAAATTAGCTGTACTGCGGTCTGCTAATCACCGATGGAGCCAGGTATCGCTTTTGGAGCAGAGGTTCAGCTCGTTCGTGGGATTGTTTACTAACAGTTGTACTAACAGTTACTACTGACAACTAATATACTGCAGATCTCGCGTGAAGAATATCGTTTTAGGTGGTGGACAGTGCTGTGAGATCCTCGCAGATCGGCAAGAGCAACAGCAAGGCGTCCCAGCAGAGCCAACTGAGCCTGAAGAAGGCCATGCAGGAAGCGCAGAGGCTGACCAATAACAGCCCTCTGGCACCCGTCGAGCTGCCTGAAAGCACAGCTTCCACGATCCTCCATGTTCTTCAAGATATCGTGGAAACAGACGGCAACAAGCAAGAGACGCTAGCTGAACCTCCCAAAATCACAGTGTCCCTGCACCCTGATGCATCTATCGTTAAGGTAAAGGATGCGGATGAAGGTAATAAGTGATATCCTGGTTATACAAAGTCGTAGACTCGGTTATTTTAAAACGAATGTACTAGGTAAGGAGACCAGTTTGAAAACCTATGTTATTTGCTAAGTAAACTAAGTATTTGCAGAGTTTACGCGCGATTGTTTGCTTCTTTCACAGCCGAAGCCCTTAACATCGATGGACTACATCGACGAGAAACCTATTAAACTTGTGCCGGCAGTTCCGCTTCGCACATCGCCACGGATAGTCAGAAGGAAGACTACTAACTCTGTAACAGCAGTTTATCAACAATCGACCGGTAAATCCTATCTGGTTTTTTCCTTTTTAAGGTTTCCCCTCGTCCAAGCTGTTCTTTAGCGATTTCGTAAATAATTTCATCCTTCGTGATCTTCTTAGCTCGTGGGATACCCTGCCAGCAAGTTTGGCTTAGTTTAAAACAGAAGATTATATCAAATATTTTAAGATTACTTATTTATTTACAGTTGATACTATTTGAGATTCCCAGATGTGAATCCTGATGCACAAATAGACCAACTAAGTTCGTCAGTAGACAGCAGTGGTCCCTAGATTAGTAGATCAGATAAATCACCACCATTAGTCATCAGGCCTCTGATAAAGCTAACTAATCAAGAGATAACTACTAAGGTCGTAACTTCAATACCCCAAACTTCTGATAGAACTGGTTGATCAGTCACAGAGTTAGATACTAGTCACAGTTTATGTATCCTTAGAACTCTAGTGCAAGTTAATTAACACACCCTCAGCCCCCTAACAGAATTTTCATCTACATCAAATAAATTTTTATTGGAGACTCTTATTTTCCTTTATGAGTGTCAAGGAAACATACAGAGAAAGATACATGACAAAAGATTCCCCAGATTAATATACATGAATCATTCTCCTAAAAAGACTACTTCCCCGTTCATGAAATTGTGGAAAGAGGAAATTGGCTTTCCTTATTTCCAAATTCTAATGCTTTTGATTTGCAGAAGCATCATCAACGATTCGCGTTTACGACACCAGCGCCCTCAAAGTTACTTCTGGTTCCCCAAGATCTCCGAGGGAGCATCATGCAGTAACAAACTCCAATTTATTTGTACCTGTTGATAGTAGAGTGAACAAATCGCGCGTAATGCCTGCATTAAGCCCCAAAAAGAATATCATCGTGGAAGATAAAGAGAAACTTGTAAACATGCCGAAATCACCGCGATTCCCGAACAGTAGGTCGCCTCGAAGAGGGGGTTGGTTATGAAATATTCCACCGCGAAGAAATAGTCCTTGTCAGGCCAGATTAGTTCAAATAAGCAAGTAACAAACCGTGTTGCCTTTTTTATGATCGAACAGAAAATGTTCGAGTATGAATCTCGACAAAGACCACTGTACTGTGAAATATTTTTACGTCTAACGAAATTGAATTGTGTTTGAAGCGATCATAATTTCAAGTTGGTTTCAGTAAACAGAAATACAGGGTTGTAGCTAAAGTATCGTGTGTGTATTTCTTTACTTATGGATACATATCGTCATGCGACACCACTGATGGTACAGAAAAACAATGACACATAAATGTGGCGCATAAATTAATTAGGGGCATATAATGTATAAAATATACTTCAATATCTAATAGAAAAAAGAAACTGGAATCGTGGAATTGGTAAGGACGACTGGCAAGTGCCATTTAACCCTGCGTTGATCAGATGAATCTGATTACTGGTATATTTCGAAACAACTTGAATACTGAGGATAGATAAAACTTATTTGCGAATCGGCACGCTTCAGGCAGCTTGCACAACTTTGCTTTGAGGGCCACCCTTTTGCGTGGATGTAATTTTATCCCCCAACGACAATGCCATTCCTTGGCTCTTCGCTCTAATACGGATATGGCCAACTACTGGTGCATCTGGTTTGTTCAGTGGTTTCTCGATAGACATATTCGCTAATGCATCCTCACCAAATATCGATTTCGCGTACATATTTGCGGCCATGAATCCGCATTGTCCAGAGAGAGCCTGAAATGATAATCGGGCAAAGTGACAGTTGTACTTTCACAGAAATGGCTGCACGTGTCTAACGAAATACCTTTTCTGGAGTAAGACAACGCATATTCGTGGACCTCAATAAATGGGCAAGATACTCCCTCAAGTCTGCTAACGAGGTATTTACAGACACTTTGTTCTCCCACTCGAATTCCGCCCACATCTGTCGGAACTCGGCGTCGGTACACGTTGCTGGTACTATGTAATCCATAATATCTATGTGGATATCGTTCAAGACGACGACACTCCTATCGGATCCTGCGCCAGACACGTCGTACACTGAAAACAACATACAGATTCTCGAAATTCAAAGCACCTACAATTCTAACGAAGATAAAGTTCACAATCGTACCTATATTGCCGAATATAATGCCATTCTCCGTGGATGCTACTTTTACGTTCGCCTTGATGCTCGCGAAGTCCCTTGGAGCAAGCACAATAGGCTGTGGCCTCTCCACCAGCTTCAAATCACCCATGGTCGCCAGCTCTAGAGTGCAATTTTGCAGAGTGTCCTCGGTTTGATTAACGATCAGCACGTCAAGTACGATGTCGTACTGATTGACGTGGACCAGGGCTTCCGCGTAAACTGGGTCTGAGAAGCCAGTCAGCTGGGTAACCTTGCTCAATGCACTCGGTGCTGGGACGTCTCCAGTAGCGCCAGGTCTTCCAGCAACAGCCGCACTTAGGCTTTGCTCGAAGACGTCACCAGCTCCGCCAGTTATGTCTGATCCACGACTCAGCTGTAGGAATTGTATCGCGTCGTCCACCTGAACGATGCTACCTGGCTTCTCCTTCGCCTGTTCGGACGCAAGAGTGTGTTAACGTTTGTACACTTCAATTCGACTTCGAATACAACCTTCTGGTTCTGGGAGTCCTCCTCAGCCTTGGCTGTTAGCATCCTGCCAAGAGCATCGCGGCAACCCTCGGTGAACACCTTCTGAACGAGCGACGTTGGGCAAGCCAGGGATCTCAGACACAGGGACAGTCGTTCAGCGTCGTCGTGTGTCATTGCTTTCGTAGGAAGGCCCGAGCGGCCTAACTGTAACACGCTGGACATTATCAGCATCGCCTCAGCTTGCATGCGATTGCTCTTTTGAAGGTCGCTCTCAAGGCCCTTGTAGCGGAGCGCCAGCTTGGCTAAGGTAGTGGCTAAGGACGCGCCGATGAAGAAGTCGCCGTCCATCATGTACTGAACCAACGCCGGGCGTTTCTCTTCCTTCTTGCCTGCAGCAACGACGTAATGTTAACTAGTAACCTGGCGTAGCTATCATATAGAATGGACTAGCAACGATAATTACGGGCGGACGCTGCGCTGAATGCACTTTGAGTAGCATATGTTCCGTCGGACGTAACCAACTGTGCCGGTGCAGCTTGAGTACTACCATCTTCCAGTGACTTCTCGCCCGCTTGACGTTTGTTCTCTGCTTCGAGCAATGGTAATTCTCCCAAGGCAGCTCGTACGCGGCCCATCACGGCCTCTATATCCTCCTTCGACGTTGCGTACTCACCCAGGATCCACAGCGCCGCTCTGTGTACCTTCACGGACCTTATTTGTGGAAACACCTACACGCCAAAGAGACGGTTAAATTGAACTATTTAGCGTACAGAACTGGAAGTTACTTGCCACGGATATTTACTTCAAGAAGCTTTTCAACGATCAGCGGTCTGAGATTCTCATACCGCTGAATCGCCTCGCGCACGAACACTAGAACATCGGTAGCTGCTGCTTCGTTGTTTTCCGACAGAAAATCGGTCAGCACGGGAATCACCGTCGCCGCAACGTCCGAGAACTTGATGGAACAGGCGTGCAGCGTTCGCACAAGAAGCTGACGGTATCTGCCAGCATCTTCGTGCTCCCCACCGGCCGTTCTAAGTACTTCTTTCTTCAGAAGCTGGACCATTTCTTCGATCGTACGAGTGGTTACCAAGTCCATAGCCAGAGCTAGCGTTTTAGTCCTGACTTCCAATGCTGGAGAACCTGAAGTACGAGTGAAAGTGTTTTTAGAGATATTCTTATCGCTGTAACAGTGTTTCTTTCTTTAACCACTGGCATCTACCTAGAACTCTAAGAACATCCATTACTAGATCCTGAAGGACCCTTTCATAAGCAGGCATATCCTTCATCGCGATCAAACGATCTAACACAATTAGTTTGACGTTATTGTCGCTCTCTTTGACGACCAGTTCGATGTAGCAAGAGGCTGCAGCTTTGATTGCAGTGGGGGCACTGGAAAGTGTGACCAAAGTGCCAGCTGCTTCGTACCGTACAGCAGCACTAGGTGAATTCAACAAACTATAAATGCACCTGATGAAACGCGCCCTCTCTGATGGATTGGCAAGGCAAACCTGTGAACCCACACATTAGGTAGAATCTAGGATCAATTGAGAAGAGGGAATTCTGCAAATTATATGCACCTTGTAAATTAATTCGACGATAACCAACTGCAATATGTCACCAAAGCTTGGCACTTGGTCTAAACAAGCAGCTAGATAAGCTAGCGCTCTACTCTGGTCGGCATGCAGTAGCATCAGAAAAGCGTTTCTCCTGCAGGACATATCCTGCTCTCCCTCCAAGTACTTTGCTATTAATTCTGGAGCGTCTGGTATGAGGAACTCAAAGTTTCTGTAAATTGTAAAAATGGCCAGAACTGCGTTACGTCTGACGTACGAGTGCCTGTGCTCTAGACAAGCAATTATTGCAGGCATCAGTGGCTCCAGAAGTTCTGGCTCCTTCAATTTGCACAAGAATCTGAAACATACAAGAACATTCTCACATTTATTCAAAAATTTCTCACCGAAAAAGATCCTTTCTTTCCATTAATACCTCAAAGTCGAGCCTCTGACAAACTCATTTGGATGCTGCAGGTCCTTTCTGTAAGCGTCGCATACTAAAATCATCTCCTGAAGCAACTTGCCATCTGGAGAAGTTTTTGGTACAATTTCCCAGAATATCAGAAGGAGTTTCTTAATCGTGTGATCCTGCAGAGGCAGAACAAATCTGATAATCGTCATCAGAAGTCCCGGCAGGCGTTCCCCGCTCAGGATCGTGTGAATGGTTTTTTTAAGGGCCTCGATTTTTGTGTGAACATCGCCCTTCTCGAGGTCCTGCTTTAGTTGAAGCTCATTCAGTGGCTCCGAATCAGATGGAATGTTTATTAGCGTGTAGCAAGGTTGCTCGACGACGGTGCTCATTTTTATTACCGTTAGTTGACCCTCTGCCAAGAAAATCTCCTCTTAGGACCTGCAAATTAAAATCGATTAACGTGCAGTTATTTAAAAAGTCTTGCTTAAATAGTAATCCAGATGTGAGGTTATGTCGTCCTTGAATGTACGTTTCGTTTGCTACGTTTAAGATTGATGATTTCGTAAATGTGATCGCGTCAGATGCATCTGTTATAGAGAAGACTGCATGAGAACGAAAGATCTTTCAAATGGTCAACTGACATTTACCAAAATCCGGAAGGAAGGGAAACAACATACGTGTCAAAGCCCTACATCAGGGGTGTACTGACGTAGAGCAGGTGGCGCTGCTGTCCACGCCTCCACGTAAGGACAGACATCTTTGAGAATCTCGCATTATTTGTTTTATAAAATATCGTTTGAACTTCGCTAATTTACAGAGATGCTAGATTCTATCTCATTATTTATTACTGCACTTCCTTACTTCAATATTAAACTGGTGAGCGATCAAGCTTTTGTGTGAACACTTTACGTACCATTTTATCGACATACACGTGTCATCCGCATCGCGCAGAACCGGGCTTTTTTGAAATTTCACATTCTTTATTTGGTAAAAACACAGTCATATATTGTTACTTTTGAAATATGCTCACAGAAATCTTCTTATTTGTCTTTATCCTCTGGTACTTCGATTTTAAAGACATGAATGATCAAGCGTCGCGTAAAATTATTGCGTAACAACGTGATAAAATTTAGAAATCGATTGTACCGATAGGTGTGCACTTTATAGAGGGAAAAATATCTTCCAAACACATCTGTCATTTCTTAAATAATTGTTATAATTCCCCGTATGCCTATCCCTGTTTTCTTCTTTTTTCAGTCTACAATATTCTAAGTTTGCACTACAAATAATTCAACTTTCAGCCATTGAATAACAGTAAATATTTGAGAAAATAAAACAGTGATCGTAAATAGCAAATTCTTAATTACGTCACACTTGAAACGGTAATCAGCCGAGCATTGTTATTCAAGCACTATACATCACGTATTAAATTGCAGATAAGTAACAACTTATCTGCCACTTTGAAAATTTGCCTCGTTTGCGAGGCACGTACACAAAATAATTCATAACTTATTGCATATACCTTACAAATTTCAAAGAATTATTTCGAATTATTGATCCCATACAAGATACTTTTGAACGATGCCATTAATTTATTGCTTCACAGACAAATGACCTTGATTAACACAATACTTTAACTGGAGCACTACTGACCCAGAAATCACACTGAACTGAATAGAGCCTAACCGAGATTCAAGAATCAACCAATTCATTACCAAACATCAAGAGTTATAAATTAAATACATCAACATGTCGATAATAATAATTTTAACAGTTAGAAAAAATCAATAGAATTATTCAACGAAACCGCACGTGTCTGTGCAATTGCATTATCAGTTATTTAGAATATTTCTCAGTGATTACGTTGCGCTTTGCAGACACGCGGACATCTTTTTTATTATTATCGCGCGGAACGTTCGATTTTTTCCACAACGGTGGCGATAAACTCTGATCTATTGTAACGAGCGATCAGATATCGATGGTCCCCGCTGTGCACTTTTCTAATCCATGTAATAAGCTACACTATTTCTTTTTCAAACGCGATAAACGTCTTACACATTCCTTTTACATTCTACAAGCGCAGCGATTGTCCTTTCCAATTCTCCGAACGCTTTGACTCTATATCTGGATTGACCTTAAATACCTCTGCTCATTATCGATATATTTACTTAGAATCTGCGCATCGAATAACATAAGTCGTTGCATAAGAGCAACTCTCAATGTCACATCCGCTAGAGTGATTCTGCTCCCCCGTTGCATGGAGCGTACCTTGAATTGTAGATGTTCGATCAGCGGACTGACAAGCTGTCAACGTCTGTTAGCTCGAGATGAAGAAAAAAAAGGAAGGAAAGGGGAAGAGGTCAGTCTTGCACCCCGTGCTCTTTTTTTAGATTCCAGCACGATGAACCGTTTCCATTGCGTCAGACTGAATTAGCGGCTAGATCATTGTGCCCTCGTGCGCGCAGGCTAATTGCAAGCGTCTCGGCGCGACGACGGGGCCGATCCTCAATTGTTCCCCGTCTCTGTCTTGCCTACTTTTTTCGATTAACTTCTATTGCACCGGGCATCGTATCGTCTGCACACAAAGGGGGTCAGTCACACACCCGCCCGACACGTCCAGCCTCTCTTTCCATTCGCCTGCCTTTCTTTTCGCTCCAGACAACGCACAGAGCTTCTCAGAGTTAAGATAATCATTGGAATCATCGTTATTGACCCAAAGAATTTCGCGCCTGCCGCGCTGTCGGCGGCACTCTTTCGTCGGGCCCCACCATCCTCTCGGTTTAATGGACCGTTGAATACCAGATGGAATCTCAATGGGCCGTTCGAGTTTCGACTCTTCGTCCACAATTATAATTACGCTTTACAACCGACACTATGTAGTCGTTCAATCCGCGCGATTAATCGTTACCGCTGCATCGTCGAGATTATCTTAAATTTCCCCGATAATTCATTGAGGGTGTTAACGATTTAGTGCAACCTAGATATCCGCACAATTCGGAGAGAAAAAGTAATCGCTGTCACTCCGTGTTCGTTAATATGGAATAAAGATAGACCCAGCTCAGGCAAAACACGAAGTGCCCCATGATAGAACCAACACTTCGGTACCGATCAAGCTTATTCCAAGCCCGAAGTAGGTCAAACCCAGCTTACACTTTGCTGAGACCTACCCCGCAGTTAACCCAGTCTAGCTCAGACATGACCCGTCCTAACGCAGCGCTGAACCAGAAATACATCATGTCTGAAGTAGGTCAGGCTCAGCTCGGGCCTTGCAGAGACCCGACCAAAGATAACCCAGGTTCAACGTAGCTCAGACGTAGCTCAAACTTTGTTCAAATGGAACCCATAGGAATCGTTTTGGAAGTACTACTTGGTAGTGCTAATAGTAGAAAATAGGCAGTAGGGGATAGAGGTTAGTGCTTGCCTAAAGGCAGCTAATAGGGCTTATCGATAGGAGCCCACGACCTTAAAAAAGGTTTGTTACCCAGAGGAGGATCCCCACGCCCAGTGGAACGTCATCACTAAGTCAAACCTAACTGCAGCTCCTCACGAACACACAAGAGTCTTTTTAAAAACACGCATAACAGGGACCTAGTAGTACTAGTAGGGACAAATAGGAGGGTTGAGATAGAGATTAGCGCTTCCACCAAGGCAGCTAACAGTTCCCTTTGATAAGAGCGCGTAACTTTAAAAATGGCACGTTACCCATCGCCATTTTACCCCGTTCTTCATGCGGGGCACCCTTTTTGGGGTACGAGGCATACAAGACGAGGACCCCTGCTCCCAGTGTAACGTCATCACTAACCAGACCGAACTCAGACCTAACCCAGATGGAACCGGCGACGTTCTTTCCGGAATTCTCGCGACGAGCGATAAGGTGCGATACGAAACACGCACAGAACGCCGAGTATGCGTAAACAATGCTGATTGCACAAACGAGCTCGCGACACGTTCGGGCGGATAACAGCGGGATTAAAAGTGCGAAGGACCCGGCCACATCGTGAGTAGCACAAGGACCAGCGGTACGACAATCTCGTGGCGTTGGTGTAAACAGCAGCCGAGCAATTTAGTCAACCAGCGCATCATGCACCGAGTGCAACAAGCGATCCGCGTCGCGCTATACGCGGCCGCGTTCGCCGCGTTTGTGGACGCCTCCCTCGGGGACCCGCGGTTACCCTTGACGTGCAAGAACATCGCTAGGGACGTTATAATGAACAGCTGCAAGGGGTCCAGGATCAAACGCGCCCCGGTAGCCTTGGACCAGGTGAAGCTGGACGAGGAGTTGAAGATCGGTGAGTGAAGGCTCCTCTCCTTCGGGTTCCACGAGCCTGCTTCGAGCGCCATTTTCTCGTGCCTCGCTCATCACGGAGCGCACCGTTTACACCCCTGTAGCGCGATAGCCACGAGAACATACGTGGGAAGATTACACAGATTTACGATGGGGAATAGAGGGTTCTTAACAATTAGTTGCAAGACAGGGAGGGGTAGGTTTTTCTGTGATGCGCAAGAAATCTCTAGATGGAGGTTGGTGAATAGAGGTGGCTTGCCTTTTAGATACGTCAGGGGACCACAAGGAACACGTTGCGCCACAGAAACGGCAATGGGGCTTCCAGAATAGACCTTTTGGAGGGTACAACGGTGAAACTCAGTCTAACTATCACGATACGGAGTTGCAGCTTCCGGGAGTGGAATTCAGTGATGATAGGGGAAGCCAGTTCAGCAAGACTCAATTTTCACCTGATTTCCCGGTCTTCCCTGGTGGACCTGAAGGTTACTCTCCAGGATTCGGTTTAGGCGGTGGATTCTTCCGTGCAGGCTCCGAACCAGTAGCAAGATCTGCTGTAAGTAACGCTTAGAGCCAGTTGTTTCGACGGTGTACCTTAGTAGCGTTTACTGTTGGCATTTTGATGGCTAACTAATTTCCAATTTGGGGATACTGTGGGCCAACCAGAAATGCTACTAGGGTAATAGACAGGTGTTCCGACTCTCCTGGGGATTATTTCATCCTTGTTCTGCCGGCCGGTATATTGCGTCGATGTAGGAAATCCATTTACATATATATATATATATATATACACACACACACACACACATATATACATACACACAGTATTTAAATAATATAAAATATATGAAACGAAAATACAAACAAGGATTTCTTAACTATTTCCAGGTTAATTTTTTTTACAGTATTTAATTTTGTCAGGGAACGATTTTCAGAGTTTACATATTGCCTCATACGCACTGTTATGAAATAGAACAAACATTTACTGATATTACATTTACTTATATTGTCTAGATTCTAGAATCTAGAATCTTTCAAATGCGACAGTTTCTAGAAAATATTTTTCAGCATCTCTGACTAATAAGTATATTAATATATTTATGTGGATTTTTTAGATCTACTAATTCAGCTTCGGTTCCAGCATTCGTACTATATTCATTTCCGAAAAATCTTGATACACGTATGCTCATAGCACTAAAATTTCTACTACTCAATCACGTAAACGCACACGTGCATGGCTTTCATACCGCGGCGCCTCTCGCGTCGGTCAGAGGAACCACACAGCGATCGTCACGAAGAGCCGCTTGGGTAAAGGTGCCAAGTCGAAACACCTATCTATTACACCGTGATTGGTCTAATCCACTGAGAGCTCTGCAGCAGAATAATTCTATTGCAGAAGTTTCTCGCAATCGATTTGCCTCGAAGCTCCGTAGGCTACAAGCAGACTACTGTTTAGTGGACGGATATTTCATTACGGAATTAAGTGTTCTTGACTACGGGTTAGGTGATGATGGATTCTACTTCAGGATTCACGCGACCTCCTCGGCTACCACTTGAGCCCAGAGGAACTGGAGGAGCTGTTCCAGGAGATCGGCGAGCGGATGCCTCGAAACTCGAAAGATTCGAATAAAAAGATGTTTCTCTACGTCGCTGCGAAATGTTGCCCGAACGTGAAACTGTGCTATGACAATCCAAGCCTGGTACCCTGCATAGTGTATTAAAGGCGCCACTGCCGGCGTCGCGAATAGATATGTAATGGATCCTGTTCAAAACCAAGTTGTACTTAAAATATACACGAACTTCTTTGTATGTCCATTGTATTTAGTTTGTTAAGGGGGTAGGTCACCCTCGATAGCCCTAAAATAGGCCTTTTTCAAACGCAAATTGTAAAGTGATAAATAACAATAGAGACAACGTTTTTCCCTAGTTTTAATCGTTATTCCATGAGCTTTAACACAAAAAAGAAAAGTCTAAATATCTCTATGTACATAAAAGTTGTGAGTAAAAACGTAAAGGCGTGTACGCGGTGCACCGTTTGATGGTGTACATAAAATCTCGAAAACCGCTCCAATGATTTGGATGAAAATTTAATGAGACATGCAGAAAACCATTCCCTAAGATGTGTCGGAAGCAGAATTTCGAGATGAATTCTTAAAAAAAAGATAAAAAATATTTTTCATCCAAGAAATCGATAAAATCGTATTTTTCAACATAAAAATTATATATTTTTTTTTTTTGAAAATCTGCTCCCGACACATCGTAGGGAATGGTTTTCTGCATGTCTCATTAAATTTTCATCCAAATCATTGGAGCGGTTTTCGAGATTTTATGTACATCATCAAACGGTGCACCGCGTGCACGCCTTTACGTTTTTACTCATAACTTTTATGTACATAGTGATATTTAGACTTTTCTTTTTTTGTGTTAAAATTCATACAATAACGATTGAAACTAGGGAAAATAGTTGTCTCTATTGTTATTTATCACTTTACAATTTGCGTTTGAAAAAGGCCTGTTTTAGGGCTATCGAGGGTGACCTACCCCCTTAAGCGTGTCCAGAGAATCTTTGAAGGGGAAAAGCAGAAACTTATCATTAGAACATTTCAGACATCAATCCGGTCTCGGCTATTCAAAACTTTTATTTATCTACACGGACTTGGTCGCATCACCCAAGTAAATAATCTCTCGCGGTCCTGAAAAACCGCAAAGAAAGTTCATCGACAGTGATCCTCAGTGGACACATGGGAGAGTGATCGGAACCAGGCGAGCTTCCCGCTTCCGGCACGGAGGAGTCCGTACACCCCATTGGAGCCTTGAGTTATCCATTAATCCGAAGGCATTATCTTAAGCTGAAAGTGCAATTGCACGAAGAATCGCGAGACACGATGCCCCGTAGTGGGTTTGCTACTATCATCCAATTTACAAGCGAACCGTGTGCAGCGGTTAATGGCTGTCAGTGTAATGGGCTAGTTGCAGATAGTGATGGGATCGAAACGTGCCGCTAAGGATCCAATCAAACCTTTACTTTAGCCCAGCGGAAAACCTTCGTTCTTCTCTTCCCTATTAATAGTGGACCCCCTGAAAATTCACGGGTAGTCCACGAACACCCGTAAAATTTATTTTTGCGCTAAACAGTTTCAGGAATACTCGAGACGCTGGTCATAAACGGAGGCGTACACGTGCAGGATTCTGGGAACTTTATTTCTGGGGGCGACATAACTGCTGGCGCAAAATTGTTCACCTTAATTCTGGGGTTAGTATTAATGTTGGCGCAGACGAGTGTTGAATTTTCCAAAATTGACAGTTGCACTGTATATGGAGGCAGATAGAGTTTCTTAGATTCATTTTTAAGAGTTTGATTAGGAAGAAACGTTATTGAATTAGATTTGTAATTGAAGTCCAGCCACCCTCCCCTTTATATGCACGATATTTAAAATGGGGTCAGGCACACGGTGCTCACTAAAGTGATTATAAAATTTTTTATAAGCCTGGGTCGAGGATTGGTTTCTTTTATTTGTTATGTGCAATGTGTTAGCGAATGAATTCTTAACAATGCGCGTACTTGGATGTTTAAAGAAGGTAGGTATTGTATGTATGCTCGTTGAATTTGCCACGGAATTCCAGAGTCTTCCAGAAGCTCCTGGTCTGCGCTAGACAGACCTCTTCTGCCGCCGCTGCGGCGACGAAGTCATGTGTCCTTGTAACATCGTAAAACGATCCCGCAATGATCAATGGGGTATTAGTTAAATGCAATTGGCAATTACGTCTGCGTATTTTCGGGATATTGTAATACCATTTTTATTGCCAAAGGACGAAGCAACTCGATGGCCTCTGCGAAAGAGAAAGTGTCTTCTAACTTGCATGACCTTAATTCATCGACCTATTACCCATCAAGCATTTTTTACTCGGCTGTACGATGTAAACCCTTTTATTTCAACCTGTATATTAAAACCTTAAGGAGGTCAAGTGTCTTTGATGCTCGATCGCAGAAACAACGCCCCGCGTGGACCAACTTGACAGCCTCAGACTCTACTCGTCACGAAATCCTTTAATAAAGACTGAATTCCCCTATCATCGTTCTCGCTCCTCGTCCACGAGTATCGTTCCACACGTTGCCACCAACGTGACCTGGCAGTAACTCAATTTGCCAGAAGATGCACCGTCCAGAAATCGGCTGCAACCCAACAGGACTTTTACTTCTAAGCTTCCATATCGAGCACCTCTGCCCCAATATTCAGAAATCGCGCTACCGAAGCTGATAATTCGGAATCATTCGATACGGTGGAGCTTTAAACGAAGAAAGGGGTATCAGCAGAGAATGACACCATGCTGTGACAAATTTCACGGAAGCCACGTTAAGGCGGCGAAATTGGCAAATTTCTCTTCGCCCGGCGCGTGCAACGAAAACTTTCGAGAATCGATGTAGATCCCGATAAATCTTGGGTCGAAAATGGTCGAAAACTTTGATCCCATCGCTATCTGCCCCGCTTCGGTTACGCAACGATCGCCACGTGTCTCGTGCAAATCGGCTGTTCACGTTGTCCCTCTCTCCCCCGCAAATTGGACAGGAAGGAAAAACAAGACAAGAGCGAGTAACAGTTCAATCGGTATAAATACTCATTTATATCCTTAACAGACGTGGAATACAGGCTGCGAATGTACGAAAGCGCTGGCGAAAAATAAACTATATACATACATACATATATATATGCGCGTGTGTATCAGATACACGATGATGAGTACGATGGTTTTACGTTTTTAACGCCGATATCTCCGAGGGAAGTCGATTCCATTTATCAACGTGTATCGCGCTTCCCTCCTCCTTCGTCGTCTCTTGGACAGCTTCCCGCTGTCCCTCGATCTAACAAACGACGGTTGCACGATGCTTCTGGCCGACATCCTTAGTGACTAGTTCGTTTTAGCGCTAATGTTAAAAAATAAAATATTCCGATTTTTAATACTAGTGAGATCATTGTTCGACAAGGGGGCTAAAAGTTACCGGCAACCGGGTTGAAAGACGAAAAAAACAGGGGGGGGGGGGAACAAAAGGAGAGAAAGTATAATAATGAGGAGGCAGTTTAGCCCTGCGGAACCCTCGGCCCCTTGGGGCGGCCACCCCCGAGCTTTTTCCTACAGTAAACGCACAAAAACGAACAAAAAATAAAAAGAATACATATATCTCGATATACATGTACATATACAACACTGGTTTAAGTCTTTCTCTAGGAGATCGCGCGACTTAATAACAGGCTCGGATCGCTCGAATTTCATTCTCGGATCGGATCCATGTCGCGAAGCTCGACCCAACACGCTCGTGTGACTCGTCTAATAGGATAAAATAAAGATATGAAACGTTTAACGACTCAGTCGTCTATCACTTGGTTTCTTCTTCTTCTTCCACCGTTTTTCCCTTTTCTTTTTCTTTTTTTTTTGTTTCTCATTAGCCTTCGTTTCTCTTTTAGCGACGAAACGGGTCGCTCCCAAACTCGAGAACCGAGATCGCGCCGGCTCTGTGGCCACCTGGCGGCCAGTAATCGAGCCAATGATCGATTGCATCGTGTAACATAATTGTTCCTAGTGAATTCCCTCTATATGGCTATTCGCTCTCGAGTTCTCCCACTCGTTGGATTCAAAAAAAGGGGGAGGACGATTGAACGACGAAGCTGTTCGTCTCTTCTAACCGTAAATACGACCAATTATCACTTTTTTATGGGACTAGACGTCTTATTGACTGCATGCATCCGTCTCCTCTCTTCCTCTCTCGCTCCTTCTCTCTTTCTCTCTCACTCTCTCTCTCTCTCTCTCGCTTTTTGTAGATCCTCTTCTGTCTGTCTCCTCTTCTCCCTCAAGATTCTTCTTCGACCCCGACTGCTGATCGACATCAGTCAGCGAGCAGGAAGAACATTCCTTCCTGCGTTCTTGCTCTCTATCGTCTCTTCTGCGAGCGGAAGTTCGTGTCTTAAGAGAACGGTGAAACGTTGCTCCCTGACACCGGCTCGTTTGAAGATTCTTTCTTAAATGAACTATCAGCTACTGCATTTTCTAATACCTGTAATCAAGGAAAAAGAAAATGCTTTAGACGGAAGCTCCAGTTTTCGCGAGCTTCTTGAAGGGGGAAGTGGAAGAATGAAGTGGGCAGGGGCTAGCGTTCAAGATGGACAGAGATGGTACAGAGATTTCTTCATCAGAAACAGATCTGAGGACTTTGGTAAATGGCAATCCCTAAATGTTAGTCTTTATTTCAATTGCGAAGGATATTTACTAGATGTATTTACAAATCAAGATACAGCAATCACTTTCCCTCTCCAGATATTCAAATTTCCCCAACAAATCACTTCCTCGAAATCTCTAAGCCAAGAAAACCTTTTTAAAACGCAGATGCTTTATAGAATCAAATCATCCTGAGCAGTGGCGCACGCAGGGGGGGGGGGGACAGGGCAGGGCAAACAAATGAACAAAAAGGGAAAAGGAACGAAGTCGTATCAAGCGCCCGAAAGACGGAGCGAGACAAAGTATCAACGAGTCGCGCGTCGTCTGTCTCGGCCCCTCCCCCAAAAATAAAATTCTGAGTGCGCCACTGACCCTGAGCACTACTCGAACCTTCCAAAGCACTCTATGAGCCCCATAACCTCAAAACACTTGCATCCTGAAATCTTGAAACTCCAAGTCACTTTCTTCCCCCAGTATTCTCTCAGGGGTTCTCCTCAGGGGAACGTCTAAACGTGCAGTTTTTCCAAGAAATTCGAAGGGAAGAAAGCGAAAGCGGCACCTGGCGGTTCTAAATTCGAAATACCCGCCAAGTGTGGGGAACAAGGTAGGAGCAAGTGGTTGCTGCATGCTGAGAGGTTAGACGCCGGGTGCTCGCGAGACTCGTTTGCGCGAACAGCGATAGACGGGGGCGAAGTGGAGGGGTTGGGGATAAGCACCTTGCGGAAACGACAACGCCTCTGCCGTCGATGCCTGCACCCGCAATGGTTGCCGCGGTGCCTCTACGCCGAGCTTCTCCCATCGCATCCGACGGCGTCGTCGCTGTCCAAACTACGTCTCTTCTTACGTGCTCCCTTCGACCCGTGAATCCTACTTTTAATCGTGCCGGTGACGTCATCGATATACATCCTCGAACTCTCCTCCTCCTCCGACGACGTTCCTGCCCTCGCGGGGTTAGACGGTATATCTACTATCCAGGCCGGCTTATTTCTGAAAAAGAAAGCGGAACAGGAAGCTGTGATGAGCGTGCACACCGAGAGTGGGCTGATGGATGATGGAAAGCTGCGCGCCTTGGTTGAACTCCGCGACTTCGCGGAAGCCGTACCAACTTCGCTGGGTGATCTGAGCAGCGTGTCGAGATATTTATGGGTGGAGAAGAAGGGGCTCTGTATTCAGCGTGTTTAGGCTCGTGTAAGGTGGCCACTTCATTTCAAGGCGAAGGAATTCGTGACTGTACTAGAACTGTAAAGGTCCTTTAGCTCGATGGCTAAGCTTCGTAGTGGGTCTTTTAGAATTCATCAACTAATGAGACATTCTGGGAATAGTAGATTCGAAGCTGAGCTACTACCACATCGCAGAGGCATGCTTGGAAAAATCGGGGGAAATTGTAATAATTGGCACTGATAGGGGAAAGATCAACGGCGGTGGCTAGGAGCGAGAGATTAATGCACATAACGTAATGGCTATAAGAAACACGTGAAACTACTGCGAACTTTCTAAAGTAAACATCGTTAACCTGGTGTCAAATGGAGATAAACGCGAAAGGCCGACTATCTCTGCAGGTTACGTTACGTTATTGGCGAAATTAAGACCTTCTGCCCGAGCCCTTCAGAGAATCCAGATCCGTCAAATCTACTAGCATTAAAATGTATCTAAAATGTATCTCACAAAGGATGGAAGAGATATTTCCCATAAAGACAAATTTAATTCCGCTAAAATCATCATATTGTAGCCACGAGTCTGTGAAAAATGTCTCATTCTACTACCACACCTAGATGAAATGAAACAAGAAAGACGTCTATACGAGTCTATAAATAGAATCTTATCCCACTTCGTGCCCTGTACTAGAGCTCTTACTTTTTGACCCGTCGGGTACCCGTCTACCCGAAACAACTTCAAGCCATTGAATGTTGTATTGTTCGATCATACCAACAATACCACAGACAATACAACATTCAATTGCTTGAAGTTGTTCCGGGTAGCCGGGTACCCGACGGGTCAAAAAGTAAGAGCTCTACCCTGTACTAGACAGCTCACTCTGCATCCACTAAAACTCGTTCCCATTGAAAAATACTTAAACCTCTAATCTATCCAGCATATCTTTCCCTTCACGACCTGTATCAAGCAGTCAATCTCCTATCCCTGACTCCCGAACCCCCCCGAGTCCCATGTGTCATTCAAATCGAGACGCGTCACAGTGGATCCCGAAGAAAGTGCACGCGTCCCTGATGTCAATGACCTCCGAAAACGACGGGGCGGCTCCCTGTCGTTTACCGTCCACGGGGTCACCAGCGCGGGTAAGAGGATTATAGCGAGATATAGCAGTATAGCGAGATCGTAAGCTCGGTGGAGCGTTAAAATAAACACATTTCAAACGTCGACGCAAAACAGTCGGCAGAAATGTGAGACGATAACGGACCCGATGGCTCGAACAGTGTTGTACCTTTCCCAGCTACTATATTACGGCACGCGAGGCGAACAAGTGGGGTTGATTTTTGCCAGGCGGGTTTAAATATTTGACGAATCGTGGTCGGTGTGGGTTCGCGTATCGCCAGTAAACAAGCGAAACCGATACAGCCGCGGAATCGACGCGTGAACAGGTCGCCAAGATGGCGGACGGGTAGGTTAGGTGGGCCCAGGAGGAAAGAAATCTCGAAGTAGCCGCGACTAGATCGATGCAAGTCTCGTCGTAATAGTTGTGACTAGCCTTCCACCTGAGGCTGCCGCGTTCAACCGTGAACTTTGAAAAAAGCTGACTGAGATTATCGTCGGGCGGCTGATAAAGCGCGAGCGCGAGCATGTTTCTTTCTCGCTCTGCCTCTGGCCGACGGGCGCGTTGTTCCGGCTTTCTGTGCCAGCGGGGGCCCGTGCACCGCAATTAGCTCGCCCCGTCCCGGCTAATAACACGCCGCACTCTGGTGTAAACCACCTACTATCGACGAGGTAAAAGTCCAACTCGCGCGTCCACGATTCCCTTCTATCAAGGAGAGCGAAAGAATAACAAGTTGTTGATTGCGGGATCAACTGGTCGTCGAGGTTGGACGTATGATCACGTGAAATGTCACGTAAACGTATGTGCGCCACTTTAATTATGTATCTAGGGAGGCATGCTGGAGGATCGCAATGGAGGGCCATGGGGGGTTGATCGGTGGCAACAAGTGGCCACGAGCTGGAGGAGTGGTGCGAGTAGTAGAGGGTGGGATTTCGTGTCTCTGCTTGCAAGTTTTGTTGGGTGTACGGAGACAATGGGAAAGTTTATCGAGCGGGCAGGGGAGGGGAGATTGGAGTTATTCCACTTTGGGACCCTTCACCTTTGCGGCAGTGGAGTCCAGGTGCACCGAGGCTGACCTGTACCTTTAGGTTTCTATTTGCCGCTTAATCTTGACCGCGCATCTCGATACTTTGAGCTACATCTCAAGTTTCAGCTTGGGATCAACGAAGAATCGAAAGTCGACGCAGTCAAGGGCTGACCACAATCTTCCTATTTCTACCTGATAAGTTTTTCACATCAACGAGGAATAGCAATTTACTCTAGTCATCATGACCATCGCGGAAGATCCCACAATCATTCAAAAGAGAAGAAGAATTGAATACGGGCAGGATGATCCTTGAAAGAACAGGGACTTCCTTCGCGGACAAGCGATAACCCAAATTTGCCTGATCCTTCCGTAACCTATTCCACTTAATCCCTAACCGTTTAGGGAAACGCTGGTTAATTCAGTAAACTCCGCGCCTTGACAACGTATTCGGGAGCAGTCTGAACCAACCAGACCGATCAATGCGTGGAGTGGCGAAGATCGTTGGAAAACTCCGGGATCGCGATGGCCGCCCACACGATTACAAAGTAGCTTTGCCTAACGAGAAGTCGAGGCGAGGAACGGTTCCATCCGACGCTTAAATCGACGTTTCTGTAAGCCCAGCTCGCGGAATCGATTCTCTAATCACCACGTGAAACCGAACCCACCGACGATGAGGAAAGGAAGAGCAAGACATGAACAAGGCGCGAACGCAGGCTCCGCGCAATTGACCACCAAGGCTCGATCGCGATTATTGGATAAGTTAACAGTGTCAGAGGTGAGTGGCCATAATCGGTGAACTCGAGTAACGTTGACCGTCCACTTTCACCTCCCCTGCGCCACGAAGCCACAGTTTCTGACCGGTGTCGAGGAAAAAACGTGCACTGACGAGCGCAATTACGTCGCCTCAAGAGAAGGAGAGCAGCCAGGCGTAGTTGGACACGAGGAAAAAATATCGCGCGCATTCTCGGGAAGCTCGTCGCGAGCCGTGCGTCTCTCGATCGTCCTTAGGATGAAGAATGAGGCACGCACGGGGACAGATGAAACGCGCGTGTACGGATTCGTGCAAGAAGCTTAGCGCAACCAGAGGCGACAGCGGTTGTGGTTATGCGAGTATGAACGAAAAGAGAGAGAGAGAAAAAGTGTAATCAAAAAATAAAAAGGTAAAACTAACATCCACTCACACGGCGTCCGCGGAACTAGCCTTGTCCGATTTGCAGTACTGTTGCAGCTGCGCGTAGCTGCACTGATGGTAGCAGCACTCCTCCACTAATCCTGGTCCCATGCTGTACTGGGAACCCTCTTCGTCGCTGTTTGAGAACGGCTCGTTGTACCCGTACTCCTTGCACGCCAGGGCCAAGGCGTCGCTGAGACTCTTGGAGCATAGCCTCTGCAACGACCTCTTGTAGGGTGTCCCGCTCACGGTGTCCAGCAACGCGAGCAGGACCAAGCCCAGGAAGATCATCCTCCGTACTCTGCATCCCGAAGACGCGATTGTGGCGCAGCCAATCGTCGGCATTCTTTTTGCGTTTCTGGCAAATCCAGACCCAACACTACACGCCTCCTGTCGTCCACGGGGGGGTGACGATTAGATGCGATTAATCGTGGACTCTCTCGTTTCTGCGAACTGTTCACGGCCGTTTCGCGGCATGCGGCATTCTCCAACGGGCCGCCACGTGTCCTGGACGTCTTTACTGATCCCGGATCGGTCCAGGGTCGTTGATATCACACGGTAGCTCTGGCCTGAGCTTGTCTAACTTAAACGGTACCCTAAGCAGTCTTTGTGTTCTCTCTGTGTCTGTGTGGCGGAGATGAGCGTCGCGCGGCCAGGTCGACGATTCTTCAGAAACGAAAAAAGGGGTTGCTGGATGGCTCTCGGTGGTGTAGCGCCGTTCGCTTGTCGCTGGATGCTCGCCGACGTTGGCAGGATCGTCTATTCGAGCTGCACTAAGGCTGATTGTTCCAGTTTTTTAACAGGCGAATCGGCGGCGGACGACACCGTTGTGTCCTTTGATGTTATTCGTTCCCCGACGAAGATGCAAAGGCGAGAGTGCTGCGTGCAGAGGAGAGAGAGATGTTTCTGAAGAGACCTCCGTTGGTACCGAGTTCCTCGGTGCCACTGGTACCGGCTCGCCTCGCCATGCGGTTCTTGTTCCAGATTTCACGGATTAGAGGAGAGGAGCGATAAGAAGACTCATCTCAGAGAGGGGAAAAGATGACCGTAGGAGTAGGCGGTGGAAGAAGACGAGACAGAAGGAGGGAGGGAGGTCATGATGCTGGCTGCTGGTGGTACACGGGCTCCCGCGTGTACTCCACAGTACACCGAGAGAAGGGGTCGATGAAGCGAGATCGTTCCATCTCTTTCCTCGTTTCTTCGATACAGAGGGACCGGGCGGCGAGCCTGGCGCCGACTTATATCGCGGGGCTGTAAAAAATGCTACGCCTGACCCTGTCCCTACTGCGAACAAAGGGACAGCATTGTCAACGTGCGACCGCCTTCGGGACATCTACCTGCGGCCGCCGAAAATCCGCGAGAGCATCGCCTCTATTTCCTATACGTTCTCCCGTTCCTCTTCCTGGGCCAATTACCATCCACCAACTTCCCGAATCTATCGATGAGAGATCATCCATCTGCGTCTCAGTGTGTAAACATTCGGCGGCGATCGCACTGGGAGATGTTGCGATTCCTAGGCAGGAATGGGTGATCCACTATCGGGGTCGTCAATTAATCATCCGACTGCCAGCTATTTTGTCTCGGCCCGATATACAATGCCGCGCGTATTTTTGAGCAGATACAGAGCGCTGGAGACGCCCGTTCGACCTCGTACCCTAGTTTCTTTCTGCCGATCGTACTAGTTCCCGATATCGTTCCACCACGAGGAGGTCTTCGGTCGATCCCTCTGTCTCTGTCCCTCTCTGCCCGGCGATAATCGCGGTATTGTTTGTCGATCGTCTCGGCTCGCAAGGGTGGCCAGCATCTACTATCACGTCACACAGCGGACGGTCCCGCTGGCGGTTTCTTTATGCCCGCGAGTTCCACGACCCGCCGGCTACCTAGATCCCCAAACAGTCTAGCGGAAACGTTCCGTCGCTCACTCGCAGAGGGATTCGAGACGTCCCTGCCAATTATGCAAAACGGATCAGCGTCTAATGCTCACCCTACAGACCCCGTGGCGTTCTCTCGGTACATGTTAGACGGCCAGCAGAACGCCACTACAAACAGACACCTCCCCCTCTCGATATCCAGCCACTCGTCAGTATCGCGCGTAGCCTAGCGCTTCTCTAAAAAATGATGCATCTCGGACATACCAGGGGCATATCCTCATTTGCGTATCCACAATGCGCACACAGGGGCCCGCCTATCTCCGCCTGTCGGCCTCTCACCCCACTTCGGCACGTTCCCCCGTTGCGTTCGTGAGGTGTCTACCACTCGTGTTCGCGAGATTAGATAGCGAAAAGGGCGCGGTATGCGGGGTCCGGCGCAGATGAACGCGGGCGCGCGTGTCACCCTGAAACCCGCCCAGCACGGTACACTCCGCGGGTTAGACGCAAGTGGAATGAGTCGCGTGGACGGTGGGGACGATAGGTAGAACGTTCAGGGAGGTGAATCAAGGGCTCGAAAACTGCCGGAACACCGTTTATCGTAGACGGATACCGCTGCGCGTCCCTCAGTGGGACGTGTATTGCGACCACGTGCGAGATCGTCGGTCCGATGCACGGCGCTCGGCCCGTTAACGTCACGTTCCGGCAGCGTCGCCGTCATCGATCTCGCCACGTGTAGGACGATAGTAAATCGCGCGGCACGTGATCCGCGGATCATACGGAAATTCCACGGATGTTTCCCGTGTTGCGGCCGTCGACGACCAAGGACACGGGCACGCGACACGTGTACAGTTTCAATGGACGTTACACGGCGGCGCGCGGGGCCGGGGGTTGCCCAAACGAGCGTTGCACTCGTGTGGCAGCGCGCGCGTGTCGCCGCGTCCAGGTGGAATTTATCAGAGGCTGCGGTTTGCATGAAGCATTCCAGAGGTGCTGCGCACACGGACTATTTTCTATTGTCTCCTACCGATTGTGGTATGCCGAGATAAAGGAGGCGCTGGGCGAAATCGATGTTTCTCCTGATCGATATGGGTGATTAGCAGTTTCCGTGGATCGTACCGGTTCGTGGAAAGATTCTACGTAGTTTCGGTGGATGGTTATGATTACGTGGCTGGCGTTTCAGATAAGTGGCGCTTGAAGGATTACATCAAGTAGTGTGGTGTACACCCTAGTAGCATTTATTTGCTGGGAATTTGTTGGGCCAATGACGTGTTATCCGTTGGCCAACTGTTGAAGTGTCGCGCTATTTTTAAATGGGCCAGCGATTGTAACCAACGTAGGCCCAACTGAAGGTTTCTTTCCATAGGCCCAACTGAAGGATTTTTCTATAAGCCCAACAGTTTCTTTCCAAAAGACGTCTTACAGACGTCCAGAAGGCGTCTTGAAGAACATCAAAAGACGTCTTAAACACGTCTTTTTCAGGCCTGGTTTAGGAAAAAAAAGAATTCGCGGTGAGGAGAATCGAACCCAACTTTCCACTTACGAAGCAACCGCTGTTCGCACTTACCCAACACATTTCCTTGTAAACACTTCTAATTTCTAGTTACATAACTAGTATTAATTTTTTATAAAAACTGCGCAGTGACGCGAAATATTCTACAAAATATCATCATTCGACCTTTAGACTCATTCCTTAAAATTTCACATTCGTCTCAAGACAGACGTCCTCGTTACGTATTTATAATTAAGAAAAGAAAAATCACAACTTGGAATATAATAACAGGTTTTTGGATGTAGCAAATTTTCTGACGTTTGTAAGACGACATTTAATCATCGTTGTAAATTTTTTGTTAATTAACCAACCATAATAATTGTAGGCCCAACATTGAATATTCGTAGGCAAACTGTCGTAACTTTTTGTTAATTAACCATCCACAATAATTGTAGGCCCAACATTGAATATTCGTTGGCAAACTGTCGTCATTTTTTGTTATATAACCAACCAAAATAATTGTAGGCCCAACATTGAATATTCGTTGGCAAACTGTCGTAAGTTTTTTGCCGTAGGCCCTATGTTGGGAATTTGTAGGCAAAACGCTAACTATATCCCAACTAATTCCCAACTGTTGGCTACCGTTGGCCAACCAAAAATGCTACTAGGGTTATAAACAAAATATGGCTGACAGTTGCATAGTGATGGAACTTTTCCGGGTGAAGCCGATATAACAAAAAAGGACGTTTTCAGGTCATATGACACTGCATTTCAGTCAAAAAAGGAAGACATGTCCTCCTTTTGGATACCATATAGTAACCCTACTCTTATCTAATTAAAAGATAAAGATTGCTTAGCTACAGAAATCACTGTTTTGAAGCTAGAAGAAATAGTTCTCTAACGTGGTGTGCACTTAGAATGAACAATGGATGCCATCAAATGGATTAAGGATAACAACACTTCTGCTAATTTTTTCTACTAGAGTCAGGTCCCCGCTTCCTTTTAATTCGTCGTTTAGTCTGTCTAGCTTGTGACTGACCATTTCTACTACCCCCGTAGCATCAGCTTCTGAAAATGTCGAGTCTGTTCAGTAGGGTGGCCCTTCTTTATACGTGTCGAATTTTTTTTGTATTTCTTTGCTCTCACCCCCTAGAACGGTGCCATTGGATAAAAAAATATTCCCTGAAAATGTTTATTGCAATCGGATAACAGGAAAGGGTGCCGATCAGGCCTTAAAGTTTAGAATTCATCAATAGTTTGGATTTAAAGAATATCTCAAAAATGGTAAGCCCTATCGAAATTTTGGTCAAATAATATTAAAAGAGCATTCAATTTTCTACAATTACTGTATACATCATTTTTTCGTGCTACCAACCATTTTTTAGATAATAGCGTTTAAATATAGAGAGGTCCGCACTACCCGCGTATAGACTAGGGATTGCAATACCGGTAAACCGGTTTCCCGGTAAATCGCGAGAAATACCTTCAAATTTTTAACCGGTAAATCGCCAAATTTTTATCGGTAATTCGATAAATTACGTATAGCAATATAGCGCATATATGCGTTCATTAATTCCGTCGACATCTACTATGCTATCAGTGAAAAGAAAACTTCAATTACTAATAAAGACGAAAACCGAAGTATCTCATGGAGAAACAACTCTGATCCAAAAGAAAACTAAGAATCTGAATCAAGTCATAAAAAAAAAAATGGACGCATTTTCAAGTAGAAAAAGTAAGGAGAATGTACAGTAATTCGTCGTTAGTGTCCCGTTTTTACCATGCGTTATAATCGCGCTCACTATCCCCACCATTTCTTGGAATCCTTCGGTCGAGAGTGAGAGAACGAAAGAGACGATGGCAACTTCGTGTCAACTGTTTCGTTCCCTCTCGCTCGGCTCTGGGGTTTTCTCACTCGCGGCATCGGCTGCACGGAATAGTCTTAGAGCATATACTACTCTAAGGGAATAGTGTCCGCATCGCGTTAGAGTCCTGCCGCCAGCCCCGATCGTCAGGATTCTAACGAGGCATTACTGTACATACAAATGGCTAATTTCTTAATGACTACCCGACCAAAGAGTGTAGAATATCAGAGCGCTTTATCCGTGGCTGGATTATTTTGTACAAAAATTAGGTCGCGATCAGGAAACCAAAGTTTAGACAAATTATGTTTTTTTATTTGTTAAAAAGAATTGTTAAATAAAAAATATTTAATTATGTATGTAAGATTTGATTCTTTTCATTGTTTTCCTGGTGAAGATCCATATTAATAAGTATTGTCAATAGTTACACAAATATATCTATTTTGTGTTATATCATTTTATATTTTATGTTCAGAATAGTTTCACTTGCATATATTTTTTATAATGCTAGATTAGAGGTCAAAAAAGTTTTTTTTTGTAATGTTTACTCTTATATTTTATGTCGTGTAATACCTTAAAAAAATACCGGTTAATTACCGGTAAACTAGTTTTGATTGAAAATTTTACCGAATTACCGATAATTGAGAAAGTCGGTAAATTTGCAATCTCTAGTATAAACAATACGGTGGGACGCGCGTAGTGCGGAACTTTGTATATTCAACCGCTATTATCGAAAAAATGGTTGGAAGCACGAGAAAATTATATATATAGTAATTGTAGAAAATTGAATGCTCTTTTAATATTATTTGAACGAAATTTCGATGAGGCTTACCATATTTGAGAAATTCTTCAAATTCAAACCATTGATGAATTCTAAACTTTAAGGCCTGGTCGACACCCTTTCCTGTTGTCCGATTGCAATAATCTTTTCCAGGGACTATTTTTTTATGAAATGGAACTATATTAGGGGGTGAGAGCAAAAGAAATCGCAAGTTGAAAATAAGGGCCACCCTACCGTTCAGGCATACGTACAATACAAGATTCTCGAAGCAAACCTCCCAGAATAACCCAGAACAGTACTACGAAATACTTCTCTGCGTGACCATAAATTTGAATTACCTTCAGCTGCCGCAGAAGCCAACCATGACATTTTCCCGCCAAAAACGGATCCCACGGCCGTAAACCCCGAGCAACATTAATTCTCCGTGATAGAGCCGGCACCCCTCTCCCCTGCTTCTCTTTGTACCCCGTGGAAGAGGGGAAAGCTCCTCTCTTAACTCTTCCGTGCATGAGAACGAGATTATTCGAAATTCTTGACCCCCGATCGCGCGCTATCGTGTTTCAATTCTTCTCGGCGCACAAGAGACTCGCCAACATAACTTCGCCACCGCTCGATAGTGAAATTTCGCCGTTCATCTCTGCCGTTACAGCCTCTGTATCGTCACACATTTGACATTTGATTCTCCGACGGCGATAATCCGCCGCTAAAAATAAGATTGCCAGCCGCCGTGGGTGCGAAGTGCGCGGTTCCTTTCGCGGCCTTGCAATTACGCGGTCAGTGGCAGGGCCGAGGCGAGAAATCACCGCGAAAATTCGAAATAA
This sequence comes from Andrena camellia, assembly GCA_029448645.1. Taxonomy (NCBI): domain Eukaryota; kingdom Metazoa; phylum Arthropoda; class Insecta; order Hymenoptera; family Andrenidae; genus Andrena; species Andrena camellia. The sequence continues at coordinate 30,388,809 of CM055678.1, read as the reverse complement.
TCCCCCGCATTCGGCCAGACACTCTCTCTAGACGCGGTAGTACCGTCGCGTTCTCTCTTTCGCAACCGGGACACACGATAATCTCTCGTGGCAGGCACGAGGGTGGCCGAAACTGCCGGCGTTGTAAATCGTCACAGGTCAACCGTGGCGTCGTCATTTTGCCACGTTCGACGCCGATCGCTTATTTATAGGGGCCGATAGCTATATTAAGAACGCTAATAGAATGATAACGGAGAGTGCTTACACTTTCTCCGGCTAATTGACTTTTTCTAAACAATGCTGGAGGAGTCTGCGAGCGATAACGGGACGAGAAAGGTTCGACGGATCGAAGGCTCTGTCGATCGGTAGCTTGGGTGTGTCGTTTGTCTAGTTTTCGCTTTTGGAAATGTGGAAAATGTGGGAGAGGGCAGCTTGGGGATAAATCGTAGCTAATAACGTATCTAATGTAGCTAGCGTTCTTTGTTTTCTCCAATTAGAAATTGAGACAATTTATTATGCTCACCTTATCGCTGGACTGTGCGATCTGGCGAATGACCGCTGGCAACATCTTAATCTATCCCCATGGAGCTGCGAAATCCTTCAGACATCGTTTAATCAGATACACATACTTCTTCCGTATAACGTTTCTTTTATCCTCTGCGTTTGCATTGAACAGCTAGCAACTATAGAGAACAATAGAGAGGCTAAATAGCCTCTGTATTGTAAATATAAGGAAGTACATTAGAGAAGGCAAGGGGGATCCACTCTGCAGGAATGAAATCAGCCCTTAGAATTATCACGTTTTTTAATTTTAACTTTATTCTTCTTTCGGTAGTGTGATAGAGCATAAAATACTGAAGAACTTTTATATTTAAAGTTTTGTTTTGCCTCACACCGTTACAGAGTTATATTAAAAAAAATATATCTTTACTTCACTATTCTTTGTATTACTGTTCTTTGATGTTTCCAAGTAATAAAGTCGAATAATAATAATAATAATAATATGCAAAAAAAGATTTTAAGTTAAACGATTTTATTTAATTTTATTAAAAATGCACTAGAAACTAAAAAAATAATTATTTTCATGTACTACAGTTATGATGGTGATATGTGACTTTAAATAAAATCGTGACGCAAAACATTAAATATGAAAGTTCTTCAGTATTTTATGCTTTATCACACTACCGAAAGAAAAATAAAGTTAAAATGAAAAAACCTGATAACTCTAAGGGTTGTTTTCGCCCCTTCAGCGTGGATCCTCCTAGCGTACTCCAATATGCTCTACATCCACGTAAAGTTTACATTAAAATCAGAATTTTCGGGTTGGGAGTATTCCTTTGGCAGCCACTACCACCAAAGTGTGACTTGAAGAAACCCAAAACGAACAATCAGTCCAACAAATCCTCACAATCAGTGGTGAACTGGGTCTAAAAATAATGGTTGCCAAGAGACAAAAGGGGCCCATCCACAACTACAACCCTACCATTTAATTTTTAGAAGAAATAAATAAAATTTTCAGAAAATACATAAGTGGCAAACAAGTACAATTAAAATTTCGGGGCCCACTTACCTTCTGGCAAGCTGGCTAATCGGCCACTAATCACAATCTTACATCCTTAAAGGCCCACCAGCCACCAACACCTGTCCAAGGTTGAACCTCAATGGTGGCCCTGTAAACCCTATCCTCGAGCGTATTTCGCCGAGAATGCCCCAAAATAACGGTGACCATTAATGGTAACAGTGATGGCAGCTAACGTAGTTAGACTTCGCACTAGGGAAAATCGATGATCGCCCCCCGGGAGCCGCCTAAACGGGGTTAAGTTCGACACGATCGCGGTATCGTCGCCTGTCGATCATCCTCTATCGCGGCGGTTTTTCCCGCTCACGAATTTTCTTCGCCTATCTCTGGCCGAACCAACATCTCTGGAAACAGGGTCGTGCAGCTGGCCGAAACTAGGTCCGATCCGCGATCAGGATATCACGTGCGCCTCTGTTGATTGCACTTTGAAATCGGGGCTACAGGCTCGCAGGGGGGCGATATCTTGCTGCCGCTGAAGACAAGCGCTGTCATCTAATTCATGCTGAACAACATGCGTCAAGTTCCTTGATTACGTTCTCCTCGTGTCGCGAGATTAGAGGAGGCTTGTCCGACTAGGTGTGCTCACGAATGTCAGCGACCCGCGTGGGTTCGAGATTTTGGTCTGACTAGGGACGTGTGCGTACTACTGTTTCGCGAGGGCGCACAGATTAAGTGATTCCCCTTGGTCGTTCGCCACTTTGTATGGGAGAAGTGATTCTAATTGTCTGCTGGAATATTGTAGTATCGCATTTTTCAGTGGGAATACGAAGCGAATTTAAGATATTGGAAATTTTAGTGGAAAGCTGTGTCGGGTGATTTGGCCAGTTTTGTAGTATTTAAATAATAATCTTCTAATTGTAAAGAGGAAATATTCGATTTAAATTGATATCCCACGGAGAACGGAAGAATATAGCCATGGCTTTTCATATTGCCCCTCTGTAGGGTTATTGTGGAGTTATTTACTTAGCTTCTTTGGCGCTTGCGCACAATGTAAGATTCCACAATGCTGTGCTACTACTTACCCCTATTCATCACCGTCATCACGTTCCACATTCATCTGCGCGGTAATTTCTGTACACGTAAAAGATTCGATCTACCTTCTGCAAGAAAGAAGAAGGGGAGAAACTTGCCCCGCGAATCATCGCCAGAGATGCACGCAATCGAGGATAACGTTGGCGAAACGAGGAATTTCGTTAACAGCAGCAACGAGTGATGAAAATTATCGTCCCTGGGATAAATAATTCTGATCATGGCAACATGGACCTCAGCCCGATAGTAAGCCGATCCGCTTGAAGTTCCTCCTCTCGAATCGAGGGAAGATGGAAACCAGCTACCGAGCACACCCACGCGATAGAATAGCTATTATTTCCCCGATCGCCGTGTGGACCTTAGACCTCGCGCAGCGCGCCTTCTCTCGCGACCGACCAACCCCTGATATCGAATTGAATTCTCGCCTTCCAACCGAGGTACCTTGAAACGGTGCAACGATGCAAGACTGCGACACTTGATAGTGACAGTGAAAGAATCGGCGCGGGTCCGCTCTTCTGGAAGCTTCTGCGAAGGGCACAATTGTCTGTGACTGACTGTGTGTGGCCATCCGAATCGTCGGCAATTATCGTGAGAATCGAATTGTGGGCGTGGATGCACGAAGACACGAGGAAAATTTCGATGCTCGGCCAATCTCAAAAGTCTGGACACTGTTCAGCGAACCTTGCACTTGTTTACAATATTCAGGCAACGGTGCCGCGACCCATTTTCCCCACGATATTCATCGCATCCTCTGGATCAAGGCCGGACGATTCGAGACGCAAAAAGAAGAACCGGCAGAACAGCAAACGTGGAAATATTATTTAAACCACGTTTCGAGCTTGACTAAACTTTCAACTGAACATTGCTCCACTCGCTGCATTAATTCTTGTATTTAAAGTGTTTCGCTGCATCGATCTCACCTTCTACGGTGCGTAAAAGGGACGTAGCGAGATCGTAGAAGCTGCGAGAGTCCCAAAGGCTGTGTTTCAATTCACGCATTATGCACATAGACTGCGCATGAAATTGGTGGCATCGTATTGGTGGCATCGTACGATTCCCTAGAATTTCTGTCACTTGCCACCAATACGATGCCACTTCCGGTGCAGCGAGTGTGTAGCAATCGCAGAAATTCGGAGGTGAAGCAATCACTGCACCGCTCGCTGCACCGGAAGTGGCATCGTATTGATGGCAAGTGAGAGAAATTCTACGGAATCGTACGATGCCACCAATTTCATGCGCAATATGCGTGAATTGAAACACACCCAAAGTTTACAGCTTTAAGGTTTTAGAACACGAGGCATTTACCCAGGGCCTCATCTTAGAAAAAAAATTATGACTTTACCCAACCACTGTATTTTTTCTGCACTACTACATTTAGCCCATTTTTAATAAAGTACCTCTTTATTTTCCCCAAAAAATGGGCCCCTTAGAACGTTTGCCAACTGGGCCTTTTTCCCTAAATGCGCCACTGAAGGTGAGGTTCCCAGACCTCTTGTTCCGAAACCTCAAAGCTGTAGACTGGAAACCTTACCGCCGAAAAGAAATGCCACGTGTTCGAAAACCACAAAACTGTAAACTTTGGGATTCTCGTATCTTCTACGACTTCGCTGAGTAGTGTAAATAAACGCACCTCGCGGTACATGAACGTGACCGTGACACGTGCGGCGCTCGTTGACGTACCACCTCGCAGTCCAGTCCTCCGGCTGACATCATGTCTGCTACGTAGACGGCGAAAACGAAAGGCCTCGTGTAACTCGAACCAGCCACGCGTCGATTCTCCGAGTCACGATCGCTGCTATCGGGAAACGATATCGCGGCAAATCGTACGCGTGTGACACGCAACGCTCGTGCCAAGAAGACGGCCCTACAGCCGTCTCAGGAGATAGGTCACTCACTCTACTTCGCCGGATCGAGAAGCACCACGTGTTTAAGAATTTATTTTCAAATGACGGAAACAGGTTCTTAGAAAAAGTTTTTTGTCGACGACAAAGGTATGGTTGAGCAACACAAAAAAAAATTCATTCAATTTTTGTGTGATTTGGAGCATTATGATTGTGTACGTAATTTCTAATGAGCAGATTTTTTAACCGAAATTTCAGCGATGGAATATTGAATGAAACTGAATTGTCTGTCGTCCGACGCAGGATTTTTTCGTTCGGTTGAAAAAGAACAAAATGGCAGCAATTTGAAGCTAAAAGTTCAAAGCTAGAATATCAAGCTCCTTAACCCTCAGCCAACGGTACTGGGTCTTTTTGGACCCACGCGGAACGTTACCAAGTGTATTATAATAATAGCAAGGAAAGCTTCAGAACTCGAAGGATGGCTTCTCCACTGATTCAAGAGAAAGACCGAGATAGTTTAATAGCGGGTCGGAAGTGACCGAGGCACCAACTTCCGTATGATCACTCGGACCGTCCGCCGCCCGAGGGTTAACAGAGGCAATCGCCTGAACGTTTATCCGAACTTTACCCTACATATTCAATTCAGGCGGTTACGATCGCGCTGAGACGGAACGCGGTGCGCGTTTATTGCGTGCATTACGATTTTATTGCACCGACGCATCCGGGTAGACCACGCGAGGCGAGTGTACCCGTGCAGCGGTGCAATTGAATAGTCCAATTATCGTTTCGAAGAATTTCAGTGGCTTCTGAAGGATTCCTGAGCGCTATATTGGGGCAGAGTAACGACACTTTGGGTAGCAGAGGCAGATGATTCTGGGTATTGGGATTTTGTTGCATTCAAGTACCTATCCAGGAGACTATGAGGAGTGTACTCGTGCAACGGTGCAATTGAGTCCTTCAATTATCGTTTTGGAGAATTTCAGTAGCTTCTAAAGGATCTATCAACGCGAGAACGACATGGAGTAACGACACTTTGGATATCAAAGGCAGATACTAATAATAATAACGATAATAGGTCTTTATTACACCACTACTTATGATACATAAATACATGATCGCTCTACGAAAATATTAGGGTGTTACTCTGGGATAAGTTAGTCCAGCCAAAGCGACGTCAGCTGAATGTAAAGGTCTATGCCGTGCTAGAAACTCCAGGAATTCCAGGCTATTTTCTAATCCATAGGATTTACTTGCCGCACAATGTCCATGGCAGGCATCCATCAAATACCATAGCGTCCTCTCTGAATCCAGAACTGCAATCACGGTGAACCAGAACGAGTGTGTAACGCGGGGCAGTTACGGTTAGCCCAGACTCTCAACAGATTAATAGTGGGTCTTAGGCTAATCGAATGGGACGGACCTCGAGCGGGCCGAGAGTAGTGATTGGCGAAAATAATTCTGCTTAGTGATCTAATTCACCTATTGCCTCGTTCGGTCCTGCTTAAATAATCAACCACGATTGCGTCCCAGAAGATACTCTAGCACGGGTTAAGCACGAGCTTAACTGGCATAATTGTTGCTAATAAAATTAATCGGGCACTGGCTATTCAAATCAGCCCACAAGGAAACCCGCATACTTTACCCAAGCCTCTCTCAATCCAATCAAAAAGCAATCCGATCAGCAACACTTAAAGCCAGATTCAATTTTCGCGAATCCCCCGTCCCATTAGCCTAATCGCCTGACCCCAACTATAAAGTGCACTATTTCATCCAGTTACAGTCCGCGGAACACCTAACTATTACATTGTAGCTCTATGTAATTCAGCCAGCATCATTAATCTTAATGTACGCGCAGTGATACCAGCCAGGATTCCAATTACCCGCCATAATTGCCGCCCAATCGACGTCACTAGCGAGCAATAATCCTGCTGCAGTCATTACACGACTGCTAACATGATGATCGTATCATCAGTCACGCGAATGGTTGCAGTTGACAGGACACGGATCTCGGTTTTATTGGCCCAAATTCGTAACCATGTTTCAAGAAATAATAAGATCCTCGAAATAGGAATAGATAATCGAGCACAGTGGCGCACCCAGAGCGGGGGGGGGGGACTAAGGGGCTCTGGCACCCCCCAAAGAAAAAGGAAAAGAGATTAATGTAACCACGTCTGACGGATTTGTAAAAGATTCGCAAAAAGAAAAGAAAACTGAATTTTATTCTTTAAGTAAATTTTTATAACCCCCTAATGAATTTTATTGAATTTACATTAAAATTATTTTTATGCGTTCAACTCGGCTCCCCCGAAGATTAAATCTTGAGTGCGCTACTGATTGAATATAGGCGCGTCCATTTTTCTTTTCTCCACGCTCCGTTGGCGAATCGGTGTTCAACTGTATAGTGCCTCCTCAAGATATAGCGACTAAGGGGAGACCCACTCAAGTGGTGTGCATTGGTTACAATCAGTACAGGCCGCTAAATGTGTCCTTTGCTACCTGTTACAACGCTTTGTGCTTTCTTGTACTGAACTCAAACAACTAATACCCAAAAAGTACACTGAACACGTCCCTAGGGGTTTGACTTGCCGCTGAAATACTTGCAGGCGTTAAGGACCCGAGCCCCTGCTGCGTTTACGAGGTCGCTACATCTCGGGGAGGCACTATACACGATGGAATTGACCCAGCTGCACGAGCTTCCTGAATTGAAGGGGGGCGTGGAGTGGACGGCGATGAGGCCGCCACACGTGGAAGAAGTAGGTCTCGCCGCGTTCGCTGAGGATCATCCTAATCTTTGTTACCCGTACTTACCTCATTGTCGTTGACTGATCATGCACCTTGTTCGTGCTCGTCCCCCTAGTGGCGTGCACGCGTTGATGCGCTCAGACTGACCTCTGGCTGGGGAGAAGTGGCATCGCCAGTCGGCTCACGAAGCTACTCTGCCCGATTGGCACACGGCATTGCCGTGATTGCCGTTAATAATTGGGCAGACACGCAAACCCAGCGAGAAGGCTTCGCCACGGGACAGTTACCTCCTTCTCAGACCTCAAATGGAGGATTCTTTTACCATAGCCTACCATGGATGGACGGATCTCCGCTTGGAATTTCCTCTACGAGGATGTCTCGAGCATTTCCACTTGAACATTCCTCGTCACACCTCTGACCCGCCCTCTATAAAAGGCATCTATACCTGCGAGGCTTTAGGGACAGCAGACACCTCACTGCACCTCTGCTGTCTACTTAATTTACCAATACTACCAGTCTTCTTCTTTTTTATCCTCCTTGATGTGTTGCGGTTTTCGTCGCCTTCTTATCAACCCCCAAGCAAACGGACTGTCTGGACGATCTGGTGTCACTGTACCCCAAGATTGTATTTCTTTGAAAACGATTCCAACGGAGCATGGACTCTACCCCGCTAACTCGTTTCAATCTCTAAAGCTGCATCATCCTCCGTCTCGGGTAGCAGTATGCTTGGGACGATTCATCACCTGTTTACAAAAGTCTCATCTCCGACGCTCCGTCCCCCCTTCACTGGGCCAAGCGACTCTAGACGGCCACGGGATTCCTCTGATAGGCCGGTGATACAAATTGGCTAGGGGAATCGGCCGGGAACGCGCGCCGCGGACCGAGTGTAAAAATACAATTATGGATGCAATCTGGTGAGACAGTTGTTTTGCTGATTTACGCCGACGAGGTCCAAGTTCAGACGCCACGATCGACCTGGCTGTATCGATGGAACGGAGTGAACGCAGTGGTGTCGACGACTCCCTTATCGTCGTGCACCGGTCGGAAAACATCCACGTTGCCGGCTCGACAGACGATGACTCCCTTAGGTGGACGTGGCATTGTCCTGGCTGGTCAATAAATCGAAGGTCAGGAGATCTGATGCGAGGTGACATAAGAAAAAAACAAGTCCCGTCCTATCCATCTGGCAGACGGAAAGTCACGTCTGCTGAGTAATTGACCTAAGTCTAGACTCTGAACTAAACCTAACCTAAATCTAGACCGGATTCAAATCTTGGGTAAATCTGAGTTTTCCCGGAATTCTGTATAGGACAGGTGCAGGGTTAGATGTCAAATATACAACTAGAATTAATCTGGATGAGGCCCGAGCCAAGTGCAAGTCTGGGCTGTACTTCCGTCCCCCTATTTTTTATTTTTGAAATTTTGTAACCATGGTCTCGTTTTTGGCATCGCCGGACTCACATCGGTTCGCTGCTGTGCTCTGCGCGTCCGCGAGCGGCCTCCCCTAAAGTAACTGTATCTTTCAATCGGGTGAATTTCCGAAGCTAAAATTTTACATTTGGAGTCCTCTCACATTTTTCAAAACAGCGTGTGCCGTGTATTAGTATTGGTTGGGGCTAGATTAGTGTGGGTGGCGCGCGCCCGCGAGCGGGCGCGTAAAGCATGGTAGCAAACCGATGTGAGTTTGGCGATGCTAAAAATGAGACTGTGGTTACAAAATTTCAAAAGTGGGAAATGGGGGGGGACGGAAGGGCTCCCGGGTAGGGAGGCCTGCACCAACGTCCAAAAAAATTTCTTAAAAAAATGAACAATTTTTTATTAATATTTCGGAAACTAATAAAAACCCGAAGCTACAATTTTAGATTTAGGGTTCACACCCCCTCCCCACCCCTCCCCCCAAACCTCATCTCGATCGGCCACCGGTCCCTTTCGAAAATATATCCCAAGTCTGTTCTGGTGCACATCTAGAATAAATTTACGTTGATTTCCTAGTATGACAAGCTGGACAACTTTTTTATGAGATACTGTCGTCTCCATTGTAGATTCCTCCTCATGGGAGGACAATGCCGTATACCGTACTGCTTAGGCATCTAATTGGGACCCGAAGAATCTGATGCATAGTGACAGAGGTACTGTTGCTGGCAGGGGAACTTCGGTAACTCTAAAATTCCGAATTTTCTGAAACTTTGTGAGTTTGTAGGGAACACACGGGGAATAGGGAAGCACACACTAACATTTAATTTTAAGATTAAAAAAGAATAGTCCGATGCTTCTATTGAGGTCCTCTACAAACCCGCAAAGTTTCAAAGAAATCGACATTTTCAGGTTACCGAAGTTCCATTGCAAGTAGACTCATACACCGCTGGAGAGACTTACGCCCTACTTACAATTAGGCCCGTCCTCGTCGCGAGGCCGCTGATTGGGAGTTTCGCTTCCGCTGCATCAACTTTAACCTTGTTCCCGCTGGAATCGGAGCGGATAGTGCATCGGTATCTAAGTAGATCCAAGCGGCACGTGTATGTACGCATCTGGCGACCTCCAATGCCATCGAAAGAAGGACTATGTATCTCGAATTCAAGCGGCCGCAGTAAACACACGGTTGAACCCATACACCGAGCCGTCCGAAGAAAATAACGGCCGTTACACAATTCCTGTAACCGAACGCTGGAAAACACACCCTGAACGTTGCTCCCCGGAACATGCGCGTTCTGCGTGCCATTACGGCGCGTTATGCAAGTGAACGGTCTCAGAGCAAACGCAACGATCGGATCAACATGCGACTCCTACCCGCCCGGCGTGATAACCATCGAGGCAGATCGATACCTACGCCACATCGGTCGCGGCGCTTCGATCTACATCACGATCGTCGCTGCTCACCTGAGCCATCAGCCGATAAAACAGCAGCCCATCAAAATATTCGGAATATTACTCTACCAGCCGTTCGATCGCCGCTATTGTTCTATATTTAACTGAAACTTTACCCCGATACCCTGTGCAACATTATTGTTATACATGCACGTATATACGCGAGTATACGCCGCGGCCGTCTGCGGACAAACACCAGAGATATTCAATAAGGTGCATGACACATCGAGTGGTGGGAAAGGAGGGAGGAACGGGCCGCGCTATCGTGGACGTTCACATTGGTGCATAGGTCAATCAATTGAAAAGAAATGGAAAAAAGGTGGCGCTGGGTGTTAAACGCCGCCGTTAATGGTCCCCGCGTTATAATTGAAACGACAATCTTTATTGTAGCAATTATTCTCGGCCGGGTAATAGATTTTTTACGAGGCGATCGTTTATTAATAGAGACCGAGCCGTTCCTTCACATCGGCCACGGATTGCGCCAGCCGTGGTCAACAATCCTTTCCTATCGTGGGAAATCGTGTCAGGTCACACACTGAGAGAGAGAATATTCCGGGAAATCGAGAGTGCAACGTTGTCTCGGGCGATCTGATGGCTGGTGGTTTCTGTGAAAAACGATGCGACGTACAAGAGTACGTCTTACATACCAGACACCTCGCTATCGGGGACGTGAAACGCAGATAGGGAGGCCTGCGATGCGTGCTTGGGGCGAGTGTGATATCCGGCGCAGGATCATGCTCTTTTAATTTTCTTGACCCTTGAACGACACACAGCTTTCTGGTCGTCCACTCTGTAATTTCACTCACGCACACCTCGGAACAAGCTCTCTCTGATCCTGCTCTGGTTTAAAATTCTTATCTTCAAGGAATTTGTAAGGCGCGTCATTTAGTATTTCACTGTGGGCCAAAATGGACCCTGCATAAGCCACACGAGGGTTAATCAAAAGTTTGAATTACTGTATTGCGCCTTCGTTGAGGCCTGAATTGATTGCTCCCAAATGGTAATTATCCTTGGACAAAGTTCTGTAAGCAGAATAAGCAACATTTCTGGACTCCCTGTGCTTACGCAAGCGTAAGATCCCCAATTGTTCCTACATTCAATGACACACTTTGCAATCTCAATTCTTCTTTCGATCTTGTCCACAGCGAGTTTCTGATTTTATCTTCTTGGGTCTTATTTTTATGGGAATTTAACTTCTCCTCGAGTCGAATGCCTTTGTAGAGTCGACTGATTAACTATTTTGCTGTTTCCTGTGCCCATGTTTACAACCGCTGCGCGCACATGCCACAGCGTGGAGCGTAATAATAATTTTTGTATTACGAGGTTGCCTGGTTATTGCAAATAAATGACAAGACCCCTCAGCTCGTACCGCGATTGCCTGCAACAAAACTTGAATCGGATCGTCTGGGAGACGGGTTCCATGGCGTCGATAAGGAGGGAACGAGCGAAGTAAATAGCATTCCGCGCGCCGCGCCGCGCACAATCGATTTTTTCCGGAACGGTCTCGACGATCGACGAAACAAACGATTAGTTGTTTACTAATTTCGATCAGGGATTATCGACACCTCAATGAGTCACTCGACTCATTATCGCGCTGTACAGGCTGTCCCAGGAGAAAAGATCCATCTTCTGGGAGGCGATGGTATGGGCCATTAGAAATGTTCATACGAATGTGTGCCCTATTCCAAACAGTTTTCGCGATAGAGCCATTTCAATGGGTTCCCCGTCTGATTGTGAGTTCGTCCCGTATATAAATTTGAAATAGAACACATGTCCCACTTTTCCTCCTGGGACACCCTGTATATTGCTTCTATTCCTCCACCAAATCCTTCGTTTCTGGATCCTGTCGAGCCACGGAGATCATTAAAGATCGATAATCTCTGACGCCGTAAAATTAGTTGCTTCTGAATCATTAGCAACAAAGTTTCACACAGCAATTAGAATTTACCGGGAATTCTCTGCGCATGCGCGGTAGATCGAACCTCCCTGTGCGTTGAGAAATGGCGACTTTATGCGTACAGAGAGTTACGTTAATCGCAGTTTAGGTTAGAAGGATTCGAATCAGAGGTATTTAGAAGCATCGCGTAGGATTACGAGGACATCGCGAGTATTGGATTTCTCTGCGCGTGCTCGGTAGATCCAAGCATCCCCGAGGGGCACAGAAATGGTCACAAAAATTCCACGGTTACTGAGCGCCGGAATCGATTGCATTTTATGTAGAGGCGATAAGCGAAGGGATAGTAAATCCGTGTAGAATTGTGAAAACATTGTGGGCGTTAAGATAGTGGTTTATCTTAGCTCAATTACTGTTTTCGTCTTCCTCCATTGAAGCCCCCGTTTAAGAGGAGCTATCGTTTATGTAATTCTTCGTGGATTTCTGAGGTAGAATCTCCCGCGGTAAATCAGACTAGCAAACGACTACTCAGGCTCGATCAAAGTGTCCCTGCGTCGCATCAACGACACTATTTTTACCGGGTGTACACTGGCGACACTCATAAAAACATACGGATCCATGAATCTCGTTTACGATCACGTAAACAGCCGCCGAGCCGCCCCTATAAAGCGGACCACGCTTCTTTGCACATCCGTTTCGTTTCGCCGCGGTAATCGCAAAAAAACAACCCTCAGACCCATGTGCGCCCGAGATCGTCTAGCTGGGGAGGGTTTCTTTATGCGCGCTGTGAATGGTAATAGCAAAATGGCAGACCCAGCAAAAGTAGACGAACGGCGATCGTCTTTGGCGGTGGTCGACCATTTCCAGTTCGACCTCATCATACTAACTTTAATTCTGCTAAATTCTGTGTTGCCAGAGGATTATTCCGTTCGGAAGAATGGCAGGGTCTACCTAAGATTCATACAGCTGATCCTCGAGAAATCAGTTCGGTTCGAAAGTCACGGTGCAAGCTAATTTACGAATAGCGTGGACAGATAGTGTCAGCTTTGATAAGGTCCAACAGACGCGCTACGCCTCAGAGTTTCCTCTATAGTAACATTTAAGCTTAGCAAGATGGAGTGAGCTTGATACACCTGCAGTTAGCCACTGTGCAGGCCACAGGGCGGCCGGATTACGGGGGAAGTCGAAGTACCACACTTGACTCTTTGCTGGGCATCGTAAGGAATTTTTCTGTACGAACGTCTTTAGGTCACGAACTAGAGAACGTTCGCGATCGACACCAACGTTCGAAGAATAGCGTGGACAGCTTGTTGCGCACCGATAGACTGCACTTGCCCTTAAACGATCACGTCCTCGCACGGCCAACGACGTGGTCGTCCACCTCAACCCGTCAGCGCCAATCGACTCGGAATCAATTCACCCGGTGACACCGATCGACCCACGTCCATCGAGCACAGCCCTAAATCTCTCGTCGCGGGGCGAACAACCGGTCCGTCCGCTCAGCCGCTAATTCCCTCAACATCTTTTTTTGGGATCGCTCTTCGGTCACGGACCTGCCTCGTAGTTCGGTGATCGCAATCACCGGCCTCGTGGTGCACATACCGTCCTTCAAAGCAGATAACTAAAGAACCTATTTCCCTTTCTCTCCAAGGCCCAACCTACCCATCTCCTCCGTTCCCCAATCAGAGGAGCCCATTCGACGAATTGCCACTAATTTCGTCCAACCACAGGGTCGTGGGAGGGGAGGGGTAGCGTTTGCGGAGGGTGGAGGGGTCGGCCCCTTGGGGAGCGTGGCTCAACCGAGCTCGTTAATCTATTTATTGGGTGAAGTCGGGAGGGCAAGTTTTTTCGGGTTGCAGAGGCGTGAGCGGACGGAGGGCGGGGAAGGGGGGGGGGGCGCGGGCCACGATAACTGATAGGGCGCGAGTTACACGCCGATAACCCCGCGAGAACTCGCATGAGGTCAACGGGTAGCGGCACGCTTTCCTCCTACGGCGGCCGACTTCATGGCGTCTATATTTAGATTATCAATGGCCAGATGGATGTACCAGGAAACACGGGCTCGCCTGGGCGAAACGGATCCCTGGTAACCCGGTTCGATGACGAATCCGGGCGGGATGCCGATCGCGCACCGCGATCACCGCAACATACGCCGAATTCTGCGCTGTTCCGGGCCGACGGGGCGCACGTGAGCTTGCTCGCCGAGGAGGAAACGGCTGCGCACGGGCGTCTGCGTGTCGGGGGTCGGCGCGGGGCAGCCGATTCGAGGCGGACGAACGACGCTGGGTACAGAGGAGGTTAGATAACGGCGGGAACGACGGCTCTGAATGATGGATTCGGGTGAGCGGACTGAAAATCTGACGCTGACACAATTGGTTAGGTGAGTGGTCACGCTGCGGAGGTCACGAATAAAAATCTTGGACGTAGACAAGATTTACGATGGAACGATCGTATCGGTCGTTGAGGACAGCAGCCCCTGCTGCTTTTACGAAGTCCCTATATCTTGACGAGACACTGGACGAGGATAAATTCGTTTCGCCCAAGTGGCTTGACGTATCGTTGGAGACATTAAAAAGGCAAATTGTTTTAGGTACCTAAGGACAAGACTCGCGTGAAATTGAGAGTTCTGTGAGTACGAATTTGTTGGTTAAGTTCGGTACTTTCAGTAGAGCACTATTTAGGTTAGGTTTATTCTTTCTTTGGTACAGCTTACAAAATAAAATATTTCTGCATACACTTTCCCAAAAGTGGCATTTCAAGAATAGTCTTCTTATATCGCCCAACGAACTCTAGTTCCTCCAGTAGAGCACTAAAGAGGTGAGTTACTCAGCTTGGTTGCCAAATCTCTGGCATTCAGCCGGAGTCTCAGGTTTTAAACCGTTGTCTCCGGCCTCAGGCAGGCACAATAAAAATCTCCGGCAGAATAGAGAATATATTGCAGCATGCCATCTATCGGAATTAGCGTTGCCGAGAAAGAGGTTGTCGAAGAGTCTCTGGGTGGAAGGGGAAGACACCACACATGCGTGATGACGTCGTGATTGTTGCTTTGCCGTTGTACGTAGTGCCGTTGTGCGTTTTCATTTTCATATTAAATTTTTTTGGAACATGAATATCAAGAGTTCCGCTATTACTAGTATCACTGATAATGTTGACAATATTGAAGATACAGAACTTGATGACAAGAATAATAACAAAACTTCACCTCGAAAAAAGAAAACTTATTATTGTTCATTTAATGATAAGTGGACATCCGAATATGACTGGGTAAGGAAAGAATCCGAGTTTGTCGCTTTTTGTAAATGGTGCAATTTAACATTTACTGTCAAGCATGATGGTAAAAAAGCTTTAAGCAGACATGCAATATCTACAAAACATCAAAGTTTCGCTTCTGCCAAATCGAAGAATGAAATGATGGAGAAATTTTTCTCAAAAGTTAATTCCAGTGAACAGGAACAAGTCGCTGCAGTGGAGCTTGCTAATATTTTCCACTCAGTTGTGCACCATCACAGCTACAAGAGCCTGGATTGTGGTATAAAATTAATGTGCAATTGTTTTAAGGATTCTAAACTTTTAACAAAAATTCATTGTGGGCGAACGAAAGCAGAAGCTGTTGTAAAAAATGTTTTGATGCCTTTTGCGGTTAAAGAAGCTCTTGCTGAAATGAAAAAAAAAGGATTTGTCCTTTTCAATAGCCACTGATGCTTCAAATAAAGGAAATTGCAAGTTTTTTCCTATGATAGTGTTTTACTTTGACTCAGAATCAGGACCTAACACAAAACTGTTGGAACTCAATATTGATAAGGCTATTGCTTATTCTGGTGACAATGCATCAGTTAATTTTGGCAAAAATACATCAGTTTTCACTTCTTTCTAAAAGGAAAACCCCAAAATTATAAAAGGAAATTGTCATGCTCATATTTTACACAATTGTGGAAAATTTGCTGTGAAAAGACTCTCCTATGATGTTCAAACTTTTGTACTAAAAATCTATTCAGAGTTTTCCATACCTGCTAAACGGATGAATACCCTGAAAGAATACTTTGATGAAGCGGAAATAGAATATTTCGTGCTATTTTAAAACATGGTACAACCCGATGGCTATCATTGTACGAATCAGTTGATCAGTCATGGCTAGCTGTCAAATCATATTTTATAAGATTAGGTATAGATAATGTACCCAAAATAATATCAGAATTTCTACAAGACCAGGAACACGAATTAAAAAACAACATAAATTCGGATATAACTCTACCAGAATGTTATTTATATTTTATGCACCATTTTTTGGGAATATTTAAACAATATATTGTACCCAAAATAATATCAGAATTTCTACAAGACCAGGAACACGAATTAAAAAACAACATAAATTCGGATATAACTCTACCAGAATGTTATTTATATTTTATGCACCATTTTTTGGGAATATTTAAACAATATATTTTAACACTTCAGGGTGAAACATTTCTATGCACATAGTTGAACAGTATCATGAATAAATTATTGACTGAATTTGTAACACGAAAACAAGATCAGTTTTTTGGATTCAAGTGCAATCAAACATTCAACAATTTAAACTGTAGCAACAAACAAAAAGCACGAGATGAGTTCATTGTCGTGTATACTCGTGCAATAAAGTACCTACATGACTGGTACCAATTCGATAATCCTCCATTTGCCAAATATGAAATTTTTAATTTAAAAAATCACTTAAACTATGAGGAAGTTTGTGATATAGCTAAAAATTTGTGGACGAATTGCGACAATTATATTAATTTTGATGAACTTTACAGCGAAATCTGTAATTTAAACAAGATTCTCCCAACCTTAAATAATAATGATAATATAATTCTAAATTGGATCCAAATTTTTAAAGGCAGTCAGTTCCCGTTTTTATTTAAAATAGTGCAACCAAGTCTCTCTATTTCTGTCAGTTCAGCTAATGTCAAAAGAATCTTTTCTCTTATGTATCAGACCTGGACAGATAACAGGAACAGAATGAATGTCGATTTAGTGAAAGCAGAACTTATAATAAAATCAAATTTAAAATATAATTGTCAAACATTTTTTGAACGCATTTCAAAAAATAAACTTAAAATCTGTAATGAATTCATAATACTTTTATTACTATTATTATGATTACTCCTTTATAATAAGTCATTATTATAATGAATTTTAGATGCCTGTTTTTCTATTGGCCCTTATTTTCTCTCATCCCCCTCACCCCGCCACTTCACTCCACCCTACTTAACCCCACCCCACTTCACCCCACCCCACTCCACGAAATTGAAATCTCCGGCAAAAGATCAGGCCTGATCGCATCCGTCATATTGGTCCTCTGGAGAGAGAAAATTATTGAGCACCCGCCTTTTGAGTATTGTCAGATTCACTTTATAAACAAAATATGCGTTGTTGATATTGATGCATAGTAGCACGATACATTATTAGAGTATTTTATTACATTTAGGTTTATATTTGGTTTATAAAGCGAATTTGACAATACTCAAAAAGGCGGGTACTTAAGGATCGGAAACTAAGTCGTCCCTTTGAAGGAACTTTTACGGGAATCGTTAACGAGCTGTCTACCGTGTACACTCATCCCTGTTCCAGATATAGTTCGTTTATATGGTCTTCTGCGCCAAAGACCGCGTGCAAAACCTGCCCTGTCTTCCTTTAACCTTTTTTTCTTAAAAATACCACGAACAGGTTATGTTTACGCGTCCCGTTTTCAAGAACGTAGGGGTGGAAGCTACCTACCAATTGAAATATTCGAACCCTGACAATTTAAATCCCCTACTACGCCGCGTTAAACGACTTTGTACCCCTACAGTAGCTGGTAAAAACATATATCATCCCAAAACATTATAATTCACTGATCATTATGCACAAGCTCCCTAGTGGTAGCCACAAATGCGCGTCAAAGATGCTCAGTGTACAAAGGGGTTGAAGGTCATGTAGCTCCCTGTAAAACTCTTCACCTTCCTTTTAACCACCCAAGCGGCAAAGATTCTTAACCCTACAACGACACTGTGGGATCGCCGGTGACCCCAGAAGACTTTAATATCCTCTGCAAACGTGTCAACAGCCGCTAGAATATCAAGCCTTCACTCCCAACTTCCAGTTTCCTTACTGTAAACAGAAATACAAAAGAATGTCTCGCAATCGTTAAGTGAATTTTTAAATATTCAAATTTCAATTGGGAGTGGCCCGCCACACCAAAGTATCTTGTCATAACTTCTAAAGTTAAACACTACTTAGTCTTCTGGAAATTGCAGTGTTCGATTATTTGAAACAGGTCTACCCGCATCCCTCGACTTACAAACGGGTGGACGTGGATCGCCCCTCGCTAATTACACCCGCGCCTCACGCTGCCTCGAGCTCGCAGGGTAGATACGATTGAATCGCGGAAAGTACCACGGTGTAAATCGATGGAAAGAAATCGAGAGAGAAGCGCCAGTGAGTCACCAATCACCACACAGAGAGCCTCGGTATTATCGGCGAGCGACGGGCCGGGATCGTTGGATCCCGACGCGTAACGGGGCGATAAAAGTGCCGCTCGCGTCTCCGCTCTTACATAAAACTAATAACAAGCGTTGGTTCGACGCGTGCCGCGATCCCCTGTATCGGGTGCATGCCGGGATCCCCGGTTTTCTTCCATCCAGGAGGAGGACCGCGAATTGCGAAACGCTCGTTAAATGTTGTGTGACCCAACGACACCGTCGGCTGATACCCGGCTATCTTGATTAGGACGTGTAACGACCTTTCCGCGCTGGTGCGCGCTCCTGGCGCCACCGCGGGAACGCGCGGGGCACTGCGGGACGGGGAGCAGGAATTTCGTGCACAACGGCCCCCCTATGATAACGGAGATAATCGGCGATCGTCCACTCGAATCGTTTTATCGATCGTATCGCGCTACTCTGACCCTCCGATTCAGTTTCGGCCCAAGCTGGGGCCGCCAGAGAGCGCGTAGTATTCCAAGACGATGTTGAACTTGTACAGGGGGTGTCGAAAAAAATGGGGGGAATTTATTTTCGTCGACACGCGTGCTCGATAACATGTTGTTTCTCAGTTCTGGGAGTCTCATTTGATTTGGTAGATAAAGAGCCGAGGTTCTATAGGTGTCCTTAGTGGGTGCTTTGGAATATATTATATTGATAGAGGAGAGTTGCCAATATCGTACTGGTCAGCTAAATCGTACCAATTTCTTCGTAATTAATGAATATAATGGACACATAATAGTAAAAATCAGTGGCGGATTTAACAGGGCGGCCGATGAGCAGTTGCCACCTGGGCCCCAGGGCCCCATCCTTAAAAAGAATTATGATTTTATCCAAACTATATTTTTTTTCTGTATTATTACACCGAGCCCGTTTTCAGTAAACTATCGCTTTATTTTCCCGAAGAAGGGCCCCTGCTCAGAAGGAGCCTGTCTTAAAAAAAAATTGTGATTGTATCCAAGCACTATTTTTTCTATACTTTTCTGTACACTTACCCCCTTTTAATAAACTACCTCCTCATTTTCCCGAAAAATGGGCCCCTCAGAATGTTTGCCACCTGGGCCTTTTTTCTTAAATCCGTCGCTGGTAAAAATATCAAATAATTGAGGAATGCGAAGAAAAAGATTGTGGTAATAATCAATTTATTATTATTTTCATTCGAATTTGATACTTTTAGGGGAGGCACGATTTTGGAAACCGATCGGTACGATTTAGGAGACCAAAAACGGTTACTCAAAAATCTAACTTTTTGCACTATGTCATAAAGAGACTTATAACAAGTTAATTTATATTTGACAAAAAGTGAAACATCTATCTAATACTACTTAGGTGTCTTAAATATCAACAGAGGCGGATTTGGAGATTTGGTGCCCCTAGGCCAGCAAGTGTCTGCCGCCCTTTCCGCGAAATGACATCCAATATTTTAATTTAAAAGAGTCGAGACAATTTCAAAATTAATTCAATATGGCAACTCACACATGAGCTATTGCTAATTCGCTATATGAAAAGAAAGTGAAATTATTTTTAAAGTTGATTCAAGCCTCTGTGTTTAAACCTTTCCCAATTTCTTTCGCTCAAAATTTGTCACTCCACAAAATTTTCCGCTTCCCAAAACTTGTTGCTCCTCAAAATTTGATGCTCCCGAAAATTTTCCACTCCCCAAAATTTGCCGCCCTAGGCTACAGCCTACTTAGCCTATACACAATTTCGCCCCTGGACATCAAGCTACAATATCCAATATTAACTTGCGTACAAATTATTGGCAAATAGGAATTATGAAGTAAAATATCGCAAGTGTTGGAATAGGAATTATGAAGTAAAATATCCCGGGTCGAAACTGAATATCCCCTATATTGAATTTCTATTGAAATAGATGTCTTTTGAGGTGTACGAAGCTCAACAACTGCCAATTGAATTTTGACAGATGTATCTCCACTTCGTCCCCATTTTTACGACACAGGGAAATTAGGAAACAGCAAATATTAACACCGAAAGGACCAATGCAATGAAGGGCGTCCGCAGATTTTTCCAGGGGGGGGGGGGGGGGGGGCAACTTTGAGAAGCAGTCAAGTTGACAGGCGACAATTGGTGGTTTGTTTGCACCCATTTGTAGCGCCAATTTAATTAAAACTGTTTTAGTACAAAACATAATAACGATTAGTTTTTAAAAATAAGCTCCCCCCTGCAGACGCCAGAAATGCAATAATTGAAATAGACTGCCACGTTTGCTTCGCGATGACCGCGTAATCCACCTGTTAGGTATTTCCCTAGCTAATAGAGAGAGACTCGCCGCTCTTTTTCGAGCTTTTAAAAGCATCGGGCTCCAATCAAGCTTCCCTTGAAGGACAAACATCATCGATCGGTTTGTTTACCGAACAGGGTCTAATAGGGAAAGGGAAGCTCCATGAACGTACGCATAATAATACCTGCATGAAGTATCATCGAGTATAAGAGAGGGTTTATAATCGATGGAACAGCCCAGAGGGAAAACAGTGGAGGTCGAGACATGGAGAGGTTCAGTCCACCGGCAGCTTCGTTAAAAAAAAGAATCAGCCCCCCGATCGCCTGGAACCTCGGTTTGACGAACAAAGAGCCGAGGCTCATCAAGGTCATCCTGCTGGGCCACCAGGGTGTCGGTAAAACTGGTAAAGAATTCACAATCAGAGTCTCCAAATTTGGTCGCAAAGAATCTTCCAATCGTGACGATAGGAGTCTTTCAAAAGAGTTACTAAAAATTCTCAAGCTTCTGGAGGCTTGGTATAGAAGTGCAAGGGGGTAGTTTTCGTTCTTAGTGATTTATTGACGAATTCGGTTGGTGTTTAGCTCTAGCAGTACGATTCGCGACGAAGCGATACATCGGGGAGTACGACTGCACCACGGAGAGGATCTACAAGGTGGATAGCTTCCTGGACGCATCTTGGGAGATCACTGATCCACCAGGCTACCTCCCCCCGCCGACCGAGTTGAAACTGCGATGGGCAGACGCCATAGTTCTCGTTTATTCTGTGTCTGATCGGGTCAGCTTCGATGAAACGTCTCGCCTCCGGTGAGGGAATTGATAGAGCGCTATTTAAATGCAGCCTGGCTTCAACCCTCTTCGCAATTTATTTCTGTGAAGAGATGTTGCTAATGTCAGAGGTCGAGGTCCGCTGGTACATTAAGTATGAATATTAAGCGGAATTAATGGTGATAGACTTATCGAATAAGATACACCTTTGATTAGCAATATATGTGTTAGTAGTAGAATATAAGTTTGAACATCAAAAGCTGCGCTAAATCGCATTTTACTTCAGGTTTCTGGTGTCGCACGCGAGGAAGACCGGAAAAATATCACCTGTGGTGATACTAATAGGGAACAAATCGGACCTGTCGTACACCCCAGGCGAGAGGGTAGTCTCTATCTCGGAGGGGCGTCAAAGGGCGGAGGAGATCGAGGCCCACGCGTTTCACGAGATTTCTGTCAGGGAGTCTGTCGAACAGGTAACTGTTTTGGCTATCTATCTCAACTCCTATATTCCCTCTCAAACTGCAGGAGGGAAAGTGCAAAAGATTGCTTTCTACAGAGGTGGTTTGAGGAGAGTTTAGAAAGTAAATAAGAATGTCTATCTGAATTACACCCCCCACTGAGCTAATTAACGTAGAACCACATCCTTGACGTTGTAACAGTTTAGGAACGCTGAGATCTTCATAAGCTAAGTCTATCGAAGATGACGTAGGTCGTAGTACTACGTTTCTTACCTCCCAACTGCTGTGGGTTGACGTAGTACTACGTCCTTCAGCTCGCAAATGGAGACAGCTGACGTAGTACCCACTACGTCACAGCATTTCAGAAGCCTCAAACTGAGCACCAGCTAGGAGATCTCGGAGGCAAATTTTCAAAAAATAACTAGCCAATCTTTAGGAGCACCTCAGACTCTGTCACTCATAAGTATTATGACACCTGCTGTATTTTCACAAATTATAATATTTGGTACAGTTTGGCTACTTCCCCCTGCTACCAAATGAAATAAACTGTTAGAATCCACTAATAAATTTGCAACGTCTCCCACACAGAGTAGATGTCCCAATACTTATGAACGGCAGCGAATGTAAAAACCACACAGCAGACAAAAGTGCTAATAGCTTAGAGATGAAATCTTTCCAGACAAACTGTTCGTACGACCTTCCTCCCCCCTCAAGGTCGATATAACAAAGCACCCAAAGCTCGTGACGCACCCGCTATTCGCCCGCCCCCTTGCACCCCTGTCTTTCGATCCGGATTTACGTCTCGCTAATTGAGACGGAGTGGCCCGCCCGAAACGAGTTTTTTAATCGCGATCGGCCGGTTATTTCTCCAAACGATTGTTTACTACTCAGGGAAACCGGAGTCATGGCGTTTACGCGTGATCACCGAGTCGTAAACAAAATCTGTATCACGCTGAGTGGACGCGCGATACCCGAGCATCTCGGACAATAATCGTCTGTGGTCGAGCTTATCTGGATCGTAATGTGCCAGGCAATTAAAAATTTGTTTCACAATTAATTACCCGCCTACCCTCCTCCTCGTCCACCCACCCGCAGATCTGTAATCGAGCGCCGACGGCGACTGCACTTACGGCCGTTCCCGCCGAAAATTGCCCGCCAGTCTTATTTACTCGTGCGGGGCATCCCGTGAAATTCGCTGCACGCGGACGAGGCGAGGTTTAAGTATTCCACGACGCTACTTGAAAATCTGCAAATTTCGTGGGGTAATAATTAATAGGGACGCGAGATTTTTGAACAGGTGCGCGTTTAATGGGAACTTCGAGGCAGATATTGCTCGTAGAAGGTGCCTTTGTAGTTTTCGAATGTTCTTCATTGCATCGCGTTCGGTGTTTGAAAGGTTTGCAATTTCCAAATTGAGGTTTCGCTTGACTGCGAAGGGAAGTCCACTGGTTTCCATTCTTCCGCTGAGGTTTACGCCTTCTCGCCTTTCGGTTGGCTAATACACGGTGCAATGAGATAATACGATAACGACGGAATGGAAAAATACTGAAAACCACGACACTATAGATAAGTTGGCTCAGAGGACTTCTGAAGTAACATAGATCGACGACTTTTCGCCTAAGCGCTCAAGTCTCCACATAGGTTATCGCCTATATCGATCCTGCAGCCATATTTTGCAAAATTTCATATTGTCATCGAAATATTCCCGCGTACGGCAAAAACATCGAATCTCCTTTTTGCCCTGTCTCTCCCCCCTCTACTCGCCGTGATTTTCCACTCCCTTCGAGGCCCTGGGAGCCTCGAACCGAGAAGAAAATGCTCTCATCGGAGATATGGGCGCATATATGCCTGCAGTTGATCGGTGCGCTCAGTGCGTGGAACGCCCATAGGCGTTCCAGGCGCATGGTTAACGTATGAGACTCGAGGAGTCCCGCGCGCGGGTGTTTTGAATCGCCGCGTCCGCAATGCTGTATCAGCATGCACGTGCCGCGAATAAAACACGGGATACGAGTCGAAAAAACGGCACGAGTGATAATTCGTACGATTTTAACGTAGCCTGGGAGAAAAATATTCGCGTCTGGTCATAGTGGCTGGAATAGATAATCCCGCGCCTGGTTATGTATGTAACGATAGCAGTAACTGGCCCGATTATTTTTATTCGACAGGTCATGGCCGTTTTCACCGACATCTCCAAGCTGTTGACGGAATTGCAGGGCAATTCTGGACAGCAGGCGAACTTCTTCAGGGTGAGGGCGTCCACGGACGGAACCCTCAACGTTCTTCGCCGCCCTTCTCCCGTCCCCCTCAAGAGGAGGTTCAGCATCTCCGTGAGAGGAACCAACCACTGAAGCTGAACCAACTTCCTGCGCGAGAAACAAGAGGGGAGGATACGGGGGTGAAGTTGCGAATCCTGATGAGTTTCCGAGGGAAGCATCCCTCATTTCGAGAGTAATTGGATGCTCGTTCTCGAAATTAGTGAGATCGCTCTACTACATGGTGAGAGTGATCGATTTCTGGGCAATGCAGAGGGTACTTTGAGCATGAAGGGAGAGAGAAGTGTTTGTTATACCTAATAAGCAGTGGCGGATTTAACATGGCGGCCGATGAGCAGTTGCCGCCTGAGCCCCTGCCCAGAAAGCCCCACCTCAGGGCCCTATTCTTAAAAAAAGTTATGATTTTATCCAAACTATATTTTTCTCTGTACTATTACACTGAACCCGTTTTTACTAACATACCACTTCCTTTTCCCGAAAAATGGGCCCCCGTCCAGTAGGCTCCACCCCAGGGCCCTCTTCTTAAAAAAATATGATTTTATCCAAACTATATTTTTCTCTAAACTATTACACTGAGCCCGTTTTGACTAACCTATCTCTTCATTTTTCCGAAAAATGGGCCCCTGCTCAGAAGGCCCCTCTAGGGCCCTATCTTAAAAAAAAATTATGATTTTATCCAAGCGCTATATTTTTTCTGTACTTTTCTATACATTTACCCCTTGTTAGTAAACTACCTCTTCATTTTCCCGACAAGATGGGCCGCTCAGAACGATTGCCACCTGGGCCTTTTTTCTTAAATCCGGCACTACTAATAAGTGTAGGACGTTCCAGGTTCAGGGCCGGCGCGAGGCGGATTCAGCGCACGGAAAACTCACTATAAATTTTGTGAGGCTCTATGCATAGATATTTATTATTATGATAAAATTTCTTTAAAAGGCCCCGCGGTCCATGAAAAACTTGTCGTAAATTTTGCGGGGCCCTATGCATAGATATTTATTATTTACTATTAAATTTAGGAATCCAATATAAATGGGTTTTTTTGGCCCGACAAAATTTTGGAACCCGGTCCCGCAAGAGTTAACACCGGCCCAGTCCAGGTTCATTTTACAAATTGTGTGAACGTAATCGACTATCAACAGTACTTACAGTTTTTGTTTCATTTCGTTGTCGCTGAAACGAAATTCAATATGTTAAGCTATCTAGTTGAGCATCTGGAGCGGCAAAATGGCGGAGTGGCTAGGCGTAAAGAGTAGTACTGTCCGAGCCTCGTTGCAACGCGGAAATTAAGGGGGTTTTCTACTGTAAAACGCGCTTTTTATACACAATTTTTTGGTATTTTTTTTATAAAACAGCTATACAACTTTTTCCTTCAAAATTTGATCAATATATTTATTCGTATTCGAGTAATGTTTACAAATTCAATTACGAGAAATAATTGAAATTTGTAACAGTGCAAGCGTTTGAGCGCATTCACTAAAACAACTATTCCGGCTATTCTGTAATCTGCTTATGAGAAATAAAAAAAAAAATAATTGGGACGAGTTTGGCGAGAGCTGGTACTTGCCACAAATTTTAATTATTTCTCTTGAATAAAATTTGTAAGCCTTACTGAAACATGGATAATTATATAAACCAAATCTTGGCGGAAAAAGTTGTATAGCTGCTTTGTAAAAAGTACCAAAATTGTGTAAAAAAAGCGCGTTTTGCAGTAGAATACCCCCTTCATCCCGCAGTGTACACGGGAACTTTTGAAACTCAAGTATCCACGTGGGGTGCTCAAGGGCGTCCGAAAACTTTTTTCAACAGGGAGGGGGACAATTTTGGGATGATGGTAAAGAAACATATTTAATTAATATAATTTAATTAAAAATTTAAAACCGAAATTTAAAAATATTTCCTTTTTTAGTATAACCATAATAAAGATTATTTTTTAAAATTAAGCGACTTTCTCTCAAAAGCCAGGGGGGACAACTGCCCCTTTTGCACCCCCCTCCGGACCCCAATGGGGGTGCTCATGGACCCTCAATAAAAGGTAACATTGATTGACCACGATATAGAAAAATCTGTGTTCACGACTCATTATTAAAACTCTCACAATATATGTAAATCTAAATGAACATTAACATTACTCCATAGTATACGACGGAAAATATTAATACACAAACTACCTTTTTTTTTAATGTACTGAATGCAAACAATGTATATTGAAGCTAGACTGAGTGTCAACCCTATTGCTAAAGAAACAACAGACGACAATAGGATTTTCTACAGGTGAGGATATAGTAGGCCCCCGCGTGTGTACTGCCAGGTTAAGGCTCGTATAGTACACGTTCATAGGACATTTCGTTCCCGTTTTGTGCTCTAGGTTCGCCTCCTCAAAAGCTACTTAGGGATTACTCTGCAAACGTAATTACACTTACCATAAACGCGCGACTGTTATCGAAAGGGGAGGACCGAAAGGGAAAAGAGTATGGGGAGGCAAGGATTTGTACAAACTAGTATTTATTAAAAAGAAGCTGTCTCTCGCAGTATTTTAGTAACACTGATTACAACAATAAAAGACATGTGATGAACGTAAAAGCTATCCGTGTCTTATCGCGACAGCTAGCGCCTTCGGGTTCACGTCCTGGATCGCTGCCCTGCAACGCGCCACCGTGTTCGAGGCACTCTTACCAACTGAAAAGGAGGTTCAAATAATCCTTTATTAACCAACAGTAAGCCTAACAAAGACTTTGAAGAAGAAGAGGATAAGGAGAACAGCTACCTCTCAATCTAGCTGCTCGCTGAACACCGAGGTTCAGCTCTTTCAAGTTCGCCGTTAGCTCCCGATAACTTTTCATCCTGATCTCGTGTTCTTTTATTAAGTCCACGTTCACATTCTTCAGCTGCACCAATCTCTTCCTCATTTCGTCAATGTTCTGGAGGATCCTGGCGTCCTCCAAGCGGATTATGATGCTCTTCAGTAGAGTGGTCTCGCTAGCCGCCTCTGCTTGCAGTCTGGCATCGATCTCCTTCAGATCTGTGAGAAAACAGCCAATCCTGATCTAGCAAGATTGATTCAATAGCGTAATGATGATTCTACGTTGATTGGAGTTACCTTTGACACGCTCCAATGCGTCCAACAGCCTCTTCTCTTCCGCTGGGAACGTGACTTCCGAGGGCAGCTCTCTGAGGCCCAGATACATGGCTAACGATTGAACGATGTCGCCAGCGAACGTGGAATCCTCCGTTTGAATGGTCACCTTCCCAGCCGCGTCCGCCATGAAGCAGTGAACCTTGTTGTCCCTCATCCCACGAAGCCACATCTCGATTTTTCCGCCGTTAGAACCGTCTTCCTTCACCTCGAACTCCTCCGGAAGCACGAGGCTCTGGTTCAACCAGAGAGCGATCCTCTGAGGCCTCTCTGCTAGCTGAACGGAAGGAAAGCATGTGTCAAAGAAATTCATACATCGGTAGTTTGTAGTTTGGATTAGCTGTTTAGATATTTGGAGATTTCTAGCTTCTATTGAATTCGTACGACTCGAGATGAGACACCGGTATGTCGGGACAGTGTCCAATCGCAGTAGTGAGTGGTATTTATTTGGCCTGACTGTGATTCCAAAATCCTAAATCTTTTCTTTAGTCAGTTTGCTCTGAGACCTTCGTACACCACCACGAGTCAAATTCCTAGCAAGATGGTGAAACGGGTACCTCAACTGTGACGCCACTTTGCGTCAAGTCCTCCACATACTGCAGTGGTCGCTCGATCACCTCGTACATGCAGAATCTGGGCAACTGACGTGTCATCTCGAATACCTATGAAAGTCAGACAAAACTCTATCCTTCCTACTCCAGAGCACTGTGTTTATTAAGCATCGAGTGAACCTGTAGTCCTGACATTGGCTCCCCTCGCTATGTGCACGAATTAACGTGTCACACGAAGGATTAAGGTTCTTCCTCGCACCAAGAAACCTCTTTCCCTACCTGCATTAGATCTGCACCGGCTGGACCAACGGCCACCTTCACGTGGATATCTACTGGGGTGTTTTTCGTGGGGCAAAGCTCGATTTCAAGCTCTCCCCTGGGCCTATTCGGGTGAACCACCAGAGTCTCACCTTCGAAGACACCTTCGGTGAAGACTATCGCGCAGTGGATCTGAAAACGAACCGTTCCAACATCAAATCCACTGTTCTTATCGCTAGTAGCGAGAACAACACTCATTGTTCTCGCGAGAAAAATTGAAGAACCTCGCAGCTGTCCCCCCTTTCTCAACCTCTGCAGTTCTGCTCGCGAGAATTATATATAAGTGAACTATGGAGATGTGTGCAGAATAATTACAACGATAGAGGAGCAGAAAGTGAACCGGGTCACGGTTCACTTTACGATATCACTTGATCGCTTGATGACTTTAGCCACCACCCCTTTACTTACGAGAAGCCCTGGGCCTGACGCAAGGGCCACGCGTGCTGCCCCCCTCGCTGTCATTAAGCTGACGGCCAATTTCGTCCGATGGTACATGTTCGGAACGGACGCGGCTCTCTGCCTAAGCTCCATCTGCAGCACCTGCTTTTTCGCCAGTAACTCGCGCATCGCTTCGCCTGGTTCCGGGGTGTCCATCGTGGAGCCGGAAGCATAACCGCGTACTGGAATTTAAAAATTCCTTTTATTCGTCGTTCTCGAAGGAAGAGAGGCTTCCTCCTCTACCTTCGCCACTGGTGGACACCAGCACTAGGTCTAGCTTGCCGATCCTCCTGTAATCGGCCTCCACGATCCCAGCCACTCCCGCTGGTAATTGAATTTTGAATATAACTTCTCCTGTATTAGCCGACCTGGCGTCCACTTTCCCATTATTCCAGCCGGTGATCACCTCCGGCGTACCGTCGCCGTTCACGTCGAAGCTCCTCGTGACCACCACCCTGTGCTTTGACTGAAAAATCATTTTAATCGAGCGTTCGACGATGGACACAGGCATTCTTCGAGCTACAGCTAATCAGCCCTACTTACTTTAACGCGCCAGAGCCTCTGCGCCATCTCGTACACCCCCAGAGTCCCGTTCCCAACCGAATAGACGAACCGTCTATTAGCTAATCCGGTCAAAGTGGTGACTGGGGCTGTCTCTTTGGCGTCCCAGAGCACATTGTCCTCCTTGTACACCTTTATTTCGAAATCGTCCGTGCCTGTGACCAGCTAGAGATTTAAACCAACATCAGGAAAGAATTCCTCATAGCTGATCTATGTTGTGGAGCATGTGGATAAGAGCTACCTCGTTCTCGTCGTCCCCGTCGAAGTCGAAGACGGCCAAGGACCTGACGACACCGTCCACCACTGTCCAGAAGATCTCTGTACCCTGTGCGTCCAAGATCGTCACCGAACAGTTACCACCAACGATCGCCACCTGCTTCGCCAGCCACCCGAGTTTTGCGACGATTATGCATCTGACGCCGTCTGACATCTAATTAACGGAAAATACACGCGGAAGATTGCCTTCGTTGAATAGGCGCGTAAATCGTAACCGTTTATCCCGTTTAGTGCGCTCGGAGTACCTCTTTATAGAACATATCGGCGTTGTCTTCGATACGATAGGCGAGAAGGTGAGTTGCGGTCCCAATTAGGAGCACATCCCTCTCGTCCTCGTTGAGTTGGCCGGTGCATAGCGCGGTAATCTAACGATATGCGCAATTAATAAATAATTGATCACGTGTGCCAAGGTCTGCTGGGCGGTGAGGAACGATTAAAGCCGGGGGATCCACCTGGAAGCTAAACTAACAAAGCTTTCTATGTCTGGCTGTGCCATAAAACTTAAAAAAAAAAAACGTAGCACAGCTTAGCTCTGGTTTTGGTGGAAACGGTTCCATAATGATGTATTTAAGCTAATTTTTTAAAACTTAGCGTAGCATAAGCTTAGCTTTCAGGTGGATTCCCGGGTTAAGCACGCCCTGTACATTCACTGATTCTTATTTTTTTTCTTTTTTTTGTAAATTCTACCTCAGCACCGATTTGAAGTTCAGCAAGTTCTCCGCTCCAAGATAGCTTTCTATCGGTTTGCTCGTGATCGAGACTCTTCACCTGCGGCTGCCTGTGAGGGCTGTGCACCAGTACGTTACCACCGAACGTTGCGGCCACCAAGCAGGCGTGGGAGCTGTCGAATTTCCCGCAAGCGATTAGGCCAGGTTCCATGTGCTTTTGAATATTCAGAGAAAACACTGCCATTGTGGGGCCGCGCTGACAGTCGAGACATAGTCTGATGCATTGTGCTAACAACACCCTGTAGCCTATTGGGTGGTAGATTATTGATCTTCCCCTGTTACACCTGTGAACCCGCGCCTTCCGTATCGAACTGTCCGTATTCGTGCCATATAGTTGCAGCAGATGATTGTTAGAGGGACATTAAGCATCCCCTAACGAGGCAATACGACTCGTACAAAATTTTCATGTTCTTTTTTTTAGAACATTCGCCTCCCGTTTTATATTTAAATGATGAAACCCAAAGTGATGGATGCGAGGAATTTCTTTACGGATTATAAATAAAGAAACGGTAGTAGGTTGAATTAAGTTAGAGGATTTATTTAGGAGAAGGTACAGTTACGGTCATTACAATTGTAATTGAGAAAGTACGTCGGAGACTTATAAATAATGAACGTTCCCCGCACGGGCACACTCAGAGACACAATGCACACGCGGATGTAACGACACAGCCTGCGCATCACTGCCTTTGCGCGCTTCCACCTGCTGCCCCTCCAGCGTCCGGGTTCGTCGCGGACGATAGAACGACGAAGATGAACGCAAACAATATGTACATCCACTGAAACAGAAAAGTAGCGATACCCAGCGTGCACGAAAATAATCGTATTATATCCTGTTGGAAAAAACGTACATATTTCGACAGATAAGGCCTGTTATCTTTGGCCTCTCCCCTCTCCCTTGCTTCTCTCTCGCGCTCTAGCTTCTGAATGTACGTAGCAGTGTCCGGAACTGGACCACCGTCGGGATACTTAATAACTACATTGGTTGTCCACATATTCGTGAATGGACTTTCTATCCCGCAAGGGCCGGGTGACGACTGACTTACAACTATTGGCACGGCTGCGCTGTCCAGCCATATCGTTATGACGTCTTCCAGATCGGAGCCAAGAAGATAACACTGTAAACAGAAAGAATATGAGTAAGACAACGAAACGTGGGAACTGTGTGGCAACAGATGAAGCACAATTACCGCAGGTACAGATGTTAGAAATGTTATCTCATCTCCCGACGAGGTACGAGCTACCGCTTTGAGCCTATACTTGCCGTTGTGTCTAGCAAGGTTTTTCAATTCGTTTATGTGAGGTGGTAGCAAGCCATTCTGCCCAACAACAGACGCGCCACTGCGTATACTGGACACTGTGATGTTCCCTCGTTCAATAAAAATTGGCTCTGGCTCGTCATTGAAGGCGTGCCATAATCTTACTTGCAACCATCCATCGTAGTCCAGCTCACTCTGGAATTTGAAGAATCGCTTCGTTGTGGTTTGTCAAGTCATGACTGAATAATTCTATGCTGAGAACTGTACTAACCCCATGAACCAACAATGGTACACTGAAGACTAAACTTATACAGAAGTATATGGCGTACATTGTTGCAATTAATCTTCTATGAGGTAAAAATACAGTCAAGTAGATCTCATTTTACACCGCTGATGTCTCGTTTACCGTTTATTTATTTAATAATGCCAACGGAAGTTAGCAGTCTCCTCACTGCACTATGTAAGTGACAGTAACATCCAATGTGTGGGCATTGACGAACCTCAATTATACTTCTGCTTTGTACAGTTATCAATCAGCTCCATTAAGCTTTTTACTTTAGTCGAAGAATCCTTGGATTTTGCTGTCCTGAAATTACCTGAAATTACTTAAAAAACTCATTGATTGCAGAAATGACGTGGGGTACTACAGTATGTTAAGTTTCCATAATTTCGTGCCATCATTGGTCGCTTTCTAGTGAAAATTCACGTACGATACTATAGCATAACGCTATTCCTACTGTTGCGTCTTTTAGCGGTGATTTTACAATAAGAACGCGGGTTGGCGCCCGTGGAGCGCTGAACCGCTCTGCTCGTCGGAGTGTGGGAAGTTCAAAATAAAATTAGACACAAGGAAACTATTTGTAAGTTAAATACTGGAATTTATTAAACTGTTCGGCAAGCTGGTTATCGACAGACTGACTGTAGCGTTTCAAAATCTCCTCCGAGGTCCTCGTCGAAGTCGTTGGCTAAATCCTCCTAGTCCTCCCATAGATCCTCGTAGTCCAATCAGGATGCAGGATGCAACAGATCCAAGCGGTAGGCCGTCCTTCGGATGTCCGTACGCCCCCGCGGATCGGCGTGCATCTTTTCCTCCGTCTTCGGGTGGTGGTGGAAAACTCGGTGGAAGCGCGCTTTTCCGTTACACAGCGGGGTGCCCACGTGGAAAGAGAAAGTAGGCTCTACTCCGAGGATCGAGGAAACAACGCTTGAAGGAAATTTATGACTTCCTTAGCGTCGCCAACACTTCAGGAGTCAATCGACACTCCTAAAGACTAACAAAAGACAAGGCCTTCTCAAAAGATTACGTGACTTTAGAAGAAACTCGCGATTCGTTTCGGGGTCTACTAATTGAGACTCTGCCTAAGATCTTTCCCACGCATGCTACCCGCATCGCGTATCCTTAACAATACTCCCCTTCATCGAACGCAAACGTCTGCTTTTAAATTTCGCTCGTAATTCACATATCGATTATATACATTCCCGTAACTACGTTCACGTTATCAAGCAACACACCAGCGAGCATCGCAACACTACCAATAATTGCATTTTACACTACAGCAGAATGTAGCGTGACCACGCCCACTAGCATTTTCTAGTGATTTTTTTAGTGGAGTTGGTGCGTATTTTAGCGGGGATTTTAAGATGCGAACGCGAGTTGGTGCCCATGGAGCGCTGATCGCTTTGCTCGTCGGAGTGCGGGTGTTACAAATAAAACAAAGTACAAGGAAAACTATTTGCAAGTTAAACTTTGGAGTTTTATTCTCGATATCGGTTCGAACTGCTCAGGAAAGCAGTTAATGACAGAATGCATGTAACGTTTCGAAGTATCCTACGAGGTTTTCGCTGAAGTCGTTGGCGAAGTCCTCCTAGTCCTCTCATAGATCCTCGTAATCCAATCAGGGTGGAGGATGCATTAGATCCAAGCGATAGGCTGCCCTTCAGATGTCCGTCCGCGCCCGCGAATCGGCGTCCATCTTTCCTTCCATCTTCGGGTGGTGGTGGAAACTCGGTGGAAGCGCGCTTTTACGTTACACAGCGGGTGCCCACGTGGGAAGAGAAAGTAGGCTCTGCTCCGAGGATCGAGGGAACAACCCTTGAAGGAAATTTATGACAAACTAAATCTCGCGATTCGTCTCCGGGTCTGTTAATTGGTGTCTTCTTCGTGTTTTCGAGCTCTGCCTAAGATCTTTCCTACGCATGCTACCCGCATCGCTCATCCTTACATAACAATACTTCTCAATCACACGCAAACATCTGCTTTTAAATTTCGCTCGTAATTTACCTATCGATTGTATACATTTCCGTGGCTACGTTCGCGTGGTCACGCTACAGTATATTCCAATGCATGGACATAGGAATGTAGGGACTGACTTATAGTTGCGATTATAGGCGAGGGGAGTGAAGCAGCTTTGAGGAGCATCTGGTGCCGCATTGGTGATTGGTTCTGTCTTTTATCGTGGTTCCAATTGGTTGGCGCATGCGCGATCACTACCAATCGCCAATGCGGCACCAGAGTCAGGGTTCACAGCGATTAATCGCAGTGAAGCAGGGGGAAACACCTACAGGAGTGGTGATCATGTGTGCATGAACTGCGCCTGCGTCAGTCACGCATACAGTATCACCACTTCTGTAGGTGTTTCCCCCTCCATTCACTGCGATTAATGGCTGTGAACCCTGACCAGAGTACATACATACCACGTTACCATAGTTCCCCACTCCCCGGAGCTGCTTCACCCCCCTTAACCATTACACTATATGCACTATATATTACACTATATGTACTATATTGTACCACATTATGCTGCATATGCAGTAAACGCTATAACTTCGATGTATGTTTGTGTACCGAAATTACGATCGTGCAACGTATTTTTAAATATTTCAGATCTCTTCTAACAGAAGTACAATACAATTTTCCAATGTAAGTGTAATCAGTTGTGTGCCATTTACTTAAGTAGTTATACATATTTATATTAAGCATCAGCAAAGAGGTGTAAGGAACATTGTAAGAAATAGTTATACATTGATCGTTAAGTCAGTGCCATTTATTGTTCTTTGTTACAGATGGATGAAAAAGATCCAACCAGTGTTATTAAAATGATACAGGATCTACGGTCAGGATCTGAGAGCTATCGTAAGAGTAGTAGTATGTCGTTGCGATTATCAGGAACTGCATACACAGCGTCAGTGTTTGCTGATCACGACGGATGCACCATTTCACCTAAGAGGCCAAGACTCGATGATTCTAGTAATTCTACATTAAATAAAAGTGAGACTGACGTTGTTCCGGGTAGTCCTTGGGAATGGAGGAGATTGAAGGGAGAAGTAATAGGTTTTATTAATGTTACATGTAGGTATTTAATAATTGAATACATCGGAATACATGCGTGTCTATCTGATTAGGTTGTATCATTAAGAACAAGGCTATCCCATCAGGAGGCTGCTGTGCAGCAGCTTCACAAGATACGTAGGCAAATGGAGGAGGTGTTTGAGAAAGAGAAAGGTATGTTGGAGTTGCAGGTGAAGCAAGATAAACAGACTGTCAAACAGTTTGAAGTGCGACTTGATATTGCGCGCAGAACAATTCAAGAGTCGCGTGATGCACAGGCTGCTGCGGAGAAAGAACTGTTTCAGGTATGAAGTTAAAACTACATTTCGATTACACTGTCGCATTTTCGTACATCCCACGCCCAAGCATGCGATTTACAGGTGAAAACGAATTTGGAGCAAAAGACCATGGAGTTAATGAATGAGAACTCAAAACTGTTACTTGATCTTAATAATACTCCCAAAGAAGAGAATACATCAGCATTGGAAGAAGATACAGATGCGTCGGACGCAGAGATGAAATTTGAAGCAGCACAAGCAAGAATAGCCCACTTGGAAGATAAGTTAAGAGAATATCAGACCAAGCAAAAGGACTTGGAATTACAAAACGTGGAGTTTCAAAGTATGAAGATAAAACTTGAGAGACTGGAATCGGAAAGGGCACTCTGGGAGGAGGGGAAGGTGTTAACTTCTAGAGCAGCGAAAGCGAATGACCTTGAAAAAGAGCTCAGCGCAGCGAAGGAGATCATTGCTACGCTGAGGGAATCCGTTAAAGGGAAATTACTTTTAGAGGAACAAATGGCTAATGTGATGAAAAGGTACAGCTTTAGAAATTACTCCTATAGAACACACATCAACCGGTATTTTTGAAGAAAGGAAAACATTCATAATCTTTCAGGCTGGAGCATACGGAGAAGGTGGAGCAGCAAGTAGCAACGTTGGAGGCGAAAAAGACGGAACTTTCGTTGCGTCTGGCCGAATATGAATCGATCGGTATTAGTGGTGGGCCACCTGCTCTGAAACGCGAGTTGAATCGATTGCAACAAGCCGAACTGGTGTTGAAAGCGGAGGAAGGGCAGCTCAGATCGAAATTGGATGCTATGTTACGGGAATCTCAGAATGTAACGAAAAACTACGAGGTTGCTAAAAAGTTAGCCACAGATATGACACTTTCCAAAGAAAAATTGAACAAACTGGTGAGCAGACTACAGAAGAAGATGATTCTGGTTACGAGGGAGAGGGACAGTTATAGACAGCAACTGGACTTATACGAAAAGGAGATGACTGTGGATAGCAACAATGCGATAACGGAAAGAATCCCCGCATTAGAACGCACTATAGACGCTTATAGGTAAGTAAGAGTCAGCTTTTTTTCATTAGCCATTAGTCGAGTTAATAATTGGAAATTAATTATTTGGAATGGTTGGGAGACACTGGCCTCGCAATATTAATGTGGTTATCGAGAATGCCGTTAATTTCAGGGAATTAGTTGCCAAGTTGGAAAGTGATCTTAAGGCGGCTGAAGGTTACAATCATGTAGAGGTATGCAACAAGTTGAAGGAAGAGATTGAACGATTGAAGGGTGAATTAGAGCACAGAGCACTGAAGGGTGACTTCAATTGCAACGCAAGAGTGTTGCATTTCACTATGAATCCCGCTGCTATCGCGGAAAAGCAGGCGGAGGAGAAGCAGAAAGCACTTCTACAAGAATTGAAAGAGCTGAGGGCCAAAATGGCACAGGGTGGATCCAGTTCGACGACCCCTTCTTCCCTTCAAGCAGAAGGTAACGATCTCTTTGCGCACTTTCTCTGAGATGGTTAATCACATGATTTCCTTTACACTCAGAGGTAGCAGAGTTGAAGCAGACTCACGAGATCAAAATAGCACGCCTGAAAGAGGCTTTCAAGGCATCCTCTCAGGAGTACCGACAGGCCTGTTATCAGTTGTTCGGCTGGCGGGTGGACAGAACGAAGGAAGGTCGGTACAAATTGTCTAGTCAGTACGCGGAGTCGTCCGAGGATTACTTGTTCTTCCAAATCGGAGAGGACGGAGTGGATCTTCTAGAGACCGTCTTTTCTGCAACGCTGGGATCGTTGGTGGAGCGACACTTACAGCAACAGCATAGCGTGCCCATGTTCCTTAATGCTGTACAGTTGGAGTTATTTAATCAACAGACTATAACGAATGTCATGAACTAATCATTTAGACTTATCATTGAATTTAAAGCAATTTTTACACACCTGTAATGTGAGTTCATGGTAAAACGAGATAGATTAATGTATTTAGAATCGAAATGAGAATATCCAATAAAATAGCCACATTGTTTTTTCATCTATACCACTCTTCGACCTTTTAATCATACCTCTATTACTATTTTCACAAGGAAAACTGAAGGAGCTACGTAATAAGAAAGGGTCTCTAGAAGAATGGCAATACGATAATTAGTGGCGCGCGTTGCATAGGTCAGTACGCCAAAGTATAGTTTTGACTTGCTTGGGCAAGTCTTAAGAAAAGTTTCTAATACTTTCTTAACAACGCACAAGCTGGAAAGAGAACAACACAATTGATGTTGACCTTCATACAATGCCACTGCTACCAGCATTTTTCATGAGACCTTCGAGTAGTAGGAGCTGGAGCAACTCCACCCTGCGAGCTTGTTTGTCTTGTCCAGTCCTATTGCGGACGTCGAAGCGATAGGTCGTGTTTACTGTGCTCCGTGTGTATTATGTTACGTTACTTTACCCAGCAACTGTATTGCTATTTGCCATGTAGCTGGACTATAGAACGCGTGAGGGTGGCAGCCCGTGGAACGATAAGAGCGGTAACTATGTTAACTACTTTCTCTAAGTAGCCAGCAGTACCCTACGGTACCTACGATGCCGACGCGATGATACCGCCAATTTTTCATAGCAATTTTCACCATATTTAGTTTCAATTCTAACTGCTAGTGGGATTGCGATCAAATTCCACTCTCAATCGATAACGTTGCACGCGGCACGAAAATGGTGAGGGTGCTTTAGCACAGACGAGGTATAGGATAGACCTATCACCTTATGGATGATCGTGTCGCCACCCAAACTGTGTTACCGACCCATAATTTGAGGACTGAATATAGTGGCATCTGCTCATGAACAGCGTCCAACTCAGCAACTACTTTGAAATGTGTTGAAATGCTGAAAGGTGTGTGGTGTTTGTATACGTGTGACTTGTTTAGAGTGAGAGAGTTTGACATAGAAGGCAGGCTTTTGTTACGCTGTACTTTATCTCGGTTTGTAAACGACTCATGCGGATGTCTCTCCGAAAATCCATTTCAGGGATCAAGACACTATGGCGCTCAAAAATGATATTTCTTCAAAGCTCGTGCGAGCTATAAATTGCGAGATGACATTGTTTATTAGCACTTTGCGTGTAGTAGAACCCGTTCACGTATCGTACCCTGCAAAGTATTAAAAATTGAAGCCGTTACTCACATTCCCGCAAATTTCTAATGTACTGTTTAATCAGTCTAGTGAAGTAATAATAATTGGATTCTATTTGTAATTCTTAAAAGCCTTGCAGAAAGTTGCATAATGCATGAGTGTCGTGGGGTGCTTAGATGCAACTGCAAATCGAGTTACTTTTCAAACACGCATTGTGAAATAAAATTTTGTCTAGCAATGGACATTGCTATATAATATTATTTCTGGCCTTGACGAATTTCAAGTTAGCTGGGAGTCGGCCGAGCGCGACAAAAACATCAACAACCTCTACCAAAGTCACTACATCGCCGAACGGTGTGCCCTAACAGTTCGACGTTGTCCGCGACGGTGATCGGATCACTAAATATCTGTGCAGTCACAGTGGATATTATTTCGTTATTTCACGATTGCTGCATAAATTCCATCGATTACTGGACTATGTGGAAGGCCCAATAACAAAATTCTACTACATTACACTCAGTGTCTAGAGGACTATTTTGGAAACACTTTACTCGAGTCCGAACACATCTTTCCACTGTTGAGAGATGTTTAAAAGCGTGAAGTGCTTTTGTAATCGTGTGCAATGCGATTGTAGAGTCAGTGCTTATTTCGCGATAAAGTATTTCGTAGTGCACACTGGTCCTGCGTTTAGTAACGTGAACGCGACCGTAGAATCAGTGTTTTAACGCATTTAGAACTCATTCAGAGCACCGGTGCTCTTATTGCTTCTTCATCGCGAAATTAATATGACATATTTGTGACACGTTCTATTCGGTACTGACCCTGCAGCTGCGGGACATTGGCCTGCAGATCGAATAGCTACTGCTGAAGGGGGATGCTTGTCTACATGGATAGCAGTGAGACTGTTTGCAAGGAACGGTGAGTGATAACTATTTTTTCATTCTGTCAAACTTTCTCCATGCCATCGAACAAAATGATTGCTGTAGCGAGCATAGTGACCACGAATACATACTTAGTACTCGTGAATAGTAACATTAATGCGTGTGCTTCCAGGTGTTTAATACGCGTAGAAACATACAATAAATAAATTTTAAATTCGCGATAGAAGTTTTAATATCGCGTTTCAAACATTCTAAACTAGATTTCTTAATTTCTCAATCTTTTGGGATGCTTAATGTATCGAATACGAGTTAAATATCTGAAGTTGAACTCTTCCGTGTGAGATCTTTCAAATCTTCTCTCTTAACAGTAATTACATTCGAGTCATTAGAAATTGAGAAATTTCAACTTGCATGGGAAACAGTTGAGGTCGACGGCAACCTCTACCAATGTGACAAAATTGACGAAAGGTGTGAGCTATCAGTTCGACTTTATCCGCGATAGTGATCGGATCGGTGAATATCTGTGAATGTCACAGTGCATATTATTTCCTGATTTCTCGATTGCTACATCAATTCGTTCGACTACTGGACTAAATAGAAGACCGTTTAACAAGATTTCACTAGAATATACCTATCATGTAGTAGACTTTTTGACAAAGAGTTGTCTAGTCTTTGATCACATCTCGTAGTGATAAAAATACGTGTAGAAGGTGCGGGGTGCACGACTGTAGTTGTGAAAAGTGAAAATTTTGCAATGGTCATTGCTATATAATATTATTTCTGGTCTTGACGAATTTCAAGTTAGCTGGGAGTCGGCCGAGCGCGACAAAAACATCAACAACCTCTACCAAAGTCACTACATCGCCGAACGGTGTGCCCTAACAGTTCGACGTTGTCCGCGACGGTGATCGGATCACTAAATATCTGTGCAGTCACAGTGGATATTATTTCGTCATTTCACGATTCCTGCATCAATTCCATCAATTACTGGCCTATGTGGAAGGCCCATTAACAAAATTGTACTACATTACACTCAGTATCTAGAGGATTATTTTGGAAACACTTTACTCGAGTCCGAACACATCTTCCCACTGTTGCGAGATGTTTAAAAGCGTGAAGTGCTTTTGTAATCGTGTGCAATGCGATTGTAGAGTCAGTGCTTATTTCGCGATAAAGTATTTCGTAGTGCACAGTGGCCCTGCGTGTTAGTAATGTGAACGCGACCGTAGAATCAGTGTTTTAACGCATTTGGAACTCATTCAGAGCACCGGCCCTCTTATTGCTTCTTCATCGCGAAATTAATGCGACATATTTATGAGTGTGACACGTTCTATTCGGTACTGACCCTGCAGCTACGGGACATTGGCCTGCAGATCGAATAGCTACTGCTGAAGGGGGATGCTTGTCTGCATGGATAGCAGTGAGACTGTTGCAACGAACGGTGAGTGATACCTACTTTTTCATTCTTTCAATCTTTCTGCATGCCATCGAACAAAATTATTGCTGTAGCGAGCGTAGTGACCATGAATACATACTTAACCCTTATGTACGCAACCGGATACCCGGGTATTCATTTCTATGTTTCCTTTAACAATTTTTAATGTTCTTGTAAAAATATCGACAAACCGCTTCGGCTCCCCATTCTGTAGACATTTTTACGTCGATTTACGTTTTGAAAATAAAAATGTATTCATAAAATTTTAAATAGTAAAACTTCAAACTTATATACACGCTTGTTGGATAACCGAGGTACCCGGGTACCCATATAAGACAAGCTTGGAGTTAGCTGAATTGAGGGCTCGGATGCAATAAGGGGACTAGCGCTCGAAAATGCGAAAAAGAATTGTCCAAACGCGAAGAAATATTGGAAAATTAAATGTTGTTAAACTGTATTTTAAAAAATATAGTGTTGTAAAGCACGTCACGACACACATTTTTTCTACAAGTTACACTTCTCAAGTTTAATTACATTCGAGTCATTAGATTCTCTTAATAAAACGTGAATGGAAAGCATTAATTTATTACGGATTTTCAATCATATAAGTAAAAGTTCTTTCTCATACAAATAATAATAACTAAGATTGACAGTTGATATTTGTACTACTTGGTCACTATGCTCGCTACTTCTACTTTTCTCTCTCCGTACAATATTAAAATCATAATGCACCGACATTAAAAACACTAGTGGCAATGTTACGAGGAATAAAAAATAACACTATTACCTCCTCGTATCTGGACCTCACATGGTGCCTTTATAAAATAATAGTATAATAATAAATAACAGCTGCCAAAGTGGCTGGTGTTTAAACTTAACTTTCTTTCTCCCAAGCATTAAAATGACTTTATGCTACTAAACCTAAAGTTTTATACATCGCGGAAGAACATGTCCGCGTGCTTAGGTTCAACTAGCCATAGTTCTAGCAATAAGTCTTAGCTTAAGAACTTTAGTCGTAAAACTTTTTCCAAATTTTCAAAAATGCGCAAATCAGTGGTCGAACATGGACCAGAAATATATTTCGTAGAAATGGGTCACTTTCGTAGGTACCTCCATGTTGGTGTGCTCGGACAATTGGTAACGTTTCCCAAGCATTGCGACTTGCGAAACGGAATCAAAGACCGAAGCCTACGATCTACGTTAAGTGCCCAGATCGAGCCAAACTTACGTTCAGTGACTTTGGTTCGGTCTCGGTAGCTAATCAGAATTTTATTCTGTTTCGGGTAGGTATTTCTTCGATGGTTTTGTATGACTCGGTGTCCTTGTCATGCATCTCATCAATCTGTTTCCATTTTCAGCTCTCAGTAGTTGACTGTTTCAGCTTTTCAGGTTTACCGTTTCGCGGGGAAGGGAGTTGATGAAATAATATATTTAAACCGAAACGAGTAACAAGTGATGGTGAA
The DNA here is from genome assembly GCA_029448645.1 of Andrena camellia. NCBI lineage: Eukaryota > Metazoa > Arthropoda > Insecta > Hymenoptera > Andrenidae > Andrena > Andrena camellia. Next base: position 30,346,859 of record CM055678.1, on the reverse strand, counting down.
AAGTGGTAGTGGTAGAAGACATTTAAGGAAACGTAGGTTAATTTATTATACCATAAAGTATTTAAGGCCCCATGTAAAATCACCCAGTAGTCACTGAATTTTATTAGCTTTGTTGCTCGTTTGCTGGCTCCTCATCTCCGGTGAGGAGGTGGCCGCTGCTTCCGTTTCCGGAAGCAAGTGACTGAGCATGGAATTAGTGTGGGTGGATCAGTTTTTGATCCCCTGGTGTTCTGGTCGAAAGGGAAAAGTTTCGGGCGTAGGGGGTGTACCTTTTGGTACACTGCCTGCGTAAGTCACCCGGGCCGATTACCCAATCTCCGCGTAAAACGGCTTGAGTCAGGTCAAGTGTTTGCTCCTGTCGAGACGTATCGGAGCAAGAGGAATCGTATGGGAGACGCCAAGCGCTTTTCCGTGAGTAGTGTAATTATTGTCACAGACGAGGTATAGATAAATAAACCGGAATAGGACAGAAAGGTTAAAAGGCGAATGTGACATCGTTTTATTTTCATCCTCTTTTCTCTTCCGTTGAACGGAATATGTTCATAAGACGATCTTTAAATTGTTACTCTAACAGAAACATTTGTAAATCGCGGGCTCCGACTCTCAAAAAATTACCTACTTTTACCTGTGCTGAATTCTAGTTCCTACCACGCGTAGCGTTACAATCTGTTTCGAGACTTGACCGGTAACGTTGTATGCGACACTAAAATGGTAAGGGGGTCTTAGGAACCCCCAAACCGGTGACAGAAAAGTACATTGGTTGATAGGTCGATCCTATACCTCGTCTGTGATTTTACCCGTGTTGAATTCTAATTCCTACCACGCGTAGCGTTACAATCTTATTTTAGACTCAATCGATAACGTTGGGTGTGACATGAAAATGGTAAAGGGGCTCGCGAGCCCCCCGAGCGTTTTAATTACATTGCGTGATGGGTCTATCCTACACCTGGTCTGTGGCTTTAGCTAGAATGTGACAAAAGATTACATTATATAGATTTTATATCTATGTCTGGCCTGTGGCAGAATATGAATGAAATATCGATTTTCTAGAAATAATTTATGTAATCTTGCATTTACATTTGCACGTTATAGACCTATAAAATCAGTAAATAGTCAATTTCGCATGGATTTCGTTTTCATTTAAATGATTATTAATAATTCATTGCAGACGAATCATTTGACGGAGGGTCTCATTGGTGCACAGACGTAACAGCACTGAAAGTTATTAATATATGATTATCTGTAAAACATTTTCAGATTTAACAGCAAAAGTGTATAAACTGAATATACTACATTCCACTTTAGAGTAAACTCATTCCGCGCAGGGATATACTGTTGATTGGTAGGAAACCGGCAGGGAAAGTGCTACGACGAATCGCGTGTTTCAGATCCGTGGAAGCAGATCGATCGCAAATTGGTAGGGGCGTAGATCTACTCTTATATGGAATGGAGAGTAGTCGAATACAGTTAGAGTCACTAACAAATTCTTCATAATTATGTAACTTCAAAGAGAAGACTCACCAATCATGTTGTAGAATGATGAATAAATTACAAAGAGATAGATGAAATCTGTCTTATTACACTAGTTTACAAAATAAAAAAAAAATTGCGTCTTATGTAAAATGGCCCGCTGATTCCGAAAATAAGGTCTAAAAAATTTCTATGGATACGTTTTCGAGATATCGACAGGTGAACCTTTTACCTGTCTGTCAAAAAGGTGGTCCCACTTAATTGCGAATATCTCGTGTTGCGAATGACCGATGTGGTCGAAAATTATCTCAAAATAAAGATAATTGAATCACCAACAAATATACCTGACAACATTCTCAAATCGATTCAGTAGTTCGGGTGAGATCGATGGAAATATGTGAAAAAAGTCATTTTTTTCGACCGAAATTGACATCGACAATTCATTTAATCATCTCGGAAGAATCGAAATCGCAAAAATGGCCCAGTTTCTCATTTCTTACGTCGAGTCTGCACTTTGACAAAGAAAATAAGGTGCTACTGAAGAAAATCTATGGGTAAACACCGCAGCTAGAGACAATTATGTGAAAATACTAAAATTTCATTTTATCTCGGTTTTTGTGTGTTTTTTTTCCATTTTATTGTGTTATTTCAATTCTAATTCATTCTGTACATTTTTTCAAGTATTTGGTTAATATGTGTGTTTTAGAAATAGTTCTGGCTCTTTTTTTGCCCTTTGTGCATTTTAGACCTTATTTTCGGAATCAGCGGGCCATTTTACATAAGAAAAAAATAGTGGCATCTGCTGCGCAAAATGGCTGTAAACTAGTATTATTTACATATTCCATGTATCCCACGTCTCCAGACAGTGTCTGTCAGACACTCCACACTACCCACCATTTGGTTACTTTTATTTCTCTGTTCAATTTACAATTTATTAACACACATCTCATTATTAACAAACACAATCTCCCAACTTTGCATCCTCTTTATTTAACTTCGACATTGCATCAACATACGCTCCAACATTTCGTTGTTCCTGGTAATGATCAAACAAGTACCTCCACCAAAGCGGCGGGGGGGGGGGGGGGGCACACGAGATGCTCCCTCCAGGGTGTCTCATTGTGCGACTAGCGCTGGAAAGCATGTACCTATGAGCGTATGCGAGAAAAAAAGATACAGGCTCAGTGTTCGTCGAAAGTGTATAGACACTGCTGACGTTTCGCTCATGCACACCAGAGGAACTAGATGACCAAGAGCATGCTCGTGGAGAGTGAGAAGAGGTTAGGTACGCCGGTTGACGCCAGGAACTTCATAGAACGGCGCCAGATGCGAAGGGACTTGACTCCACAGCAACTCCCGCGCTGAAACTCCATTATCCTTAATTATAATCGCGTTTAATCGCAAACTCATCTGGCTCCCTTCCATATGTGCGCCGCCTCCACGTTGCGCACCCTTTAACTCGCTCGCTAGGCAGCGTTGGTTATCAATCTGGAATCAGTCTGACAGGTCCCTTTTTGCTGAGAGGGCTGACGAGCAAACCCAAGCCATCTCCGCCCTCTAACAATAGTTCTTTCAATAGTTCTTGCCGGAGGAAGAACACTGTCTATGTGCTGGGTTTCGAAGGTTTCAAGGTCCTTGGGGCTAGGGTGTTCCTTTAATCATTATGCAAGCGGCGATTAGACGCTCTAATATTGGGAAACGGGTAGAATAACTACATAGTAACTCGTCGGACATTTTCCAAAATCTCTGAATCTCTCAGCGAAGGGTGGTGGCAGGTCTGTTAAGAATTACCAGCTCACGTTATTACGTTTTTCCAGGGCGCGTGCTCTCACGATATTAAGGCTCTACGTCACTTCGAACGCACGCGTAATTACGTGCTGCAGATCCTCAGACCTCAGACGGTTAATTTATGTCGGACGATACTCCCTTAATTACGAGCCCGCGTGAATACCTACACCGCAGAGGGAGTATTGAAAATATCGTATCACGATCGGGCTTGACAAAAAACGGAGGGCGGATACAAAATTCATGCAACTCTTTGCCTTTGAAACACCGGATAGCGCGGAAGTCGATAAGTGCAAATTATACGGTGGGAGCGCAGAGATATAGGCGGCCAGGCGCAGAACTATTCGAAGCGAATGAAACTTAAGTCATCGTCACGGGGGCGAGTTGAATTGAAAGAAACTCGGATGGAGGTGGAACGGGAGGGATTAAATGAAGCTCCCCATTTGCGAAGTTCAACCTCCCTAGACTCTTTCCCATCGGAGGAAAGCCCGATAAGCCGAAACTTTCCCACCCTGAGCTGCATACACTTCCAATGAACATACGCACGCCACGAAAATGTTATCGACTCCTTTAATCGCGGTCTTTACGCGTTCACAGAATTTCTGATCGAGTTAAATCGCCGCGAAGGAGCAGACTTCCCTGCTCCTCAATAGCCATGTCGCAGCGTGACCTATTTCACGGGCCAGCAGGGGGATTGCCTTCTTTTCACAGCGACCTCTCCATGCTGTTCATTTCGTTGAGCGCATCGTTCGTAGCGCTCCATGGTAAAGAGTCGTGTCGCAAGTGTAATCTCTCTGGATGTTACGGCCCAAAGTATTCGACAGGAAATCGAAGCGGGGGGAATATTAAGGAAACAGGAACAAGCTGCGTCAGGCTGGACGTTGAGTGAGTGGATTGCCGGAGATTCCACTGCGCCGTGAGCGAGGCGTTGGGGGGAGAGTAATGAATAAAGATCCAGGAAATGATCTACTTTCATAATGCATCCGTGGTGTGGCATGTTTTAGGGGGAACAACAAGGTAGTAAGGTACGCGGACCGTTGTGTGACCACTACTGCTTGTATCCCCTGTACGCAGTGATGCCAGAATCATGGGACGTGGGACAAATGTTTACCCCCACTATGATCTACCGTCGTCCTCCACTTTCTTCCCATCGCCCTGAACACAAGCATATTTTTACTCCTGTCCGTGTGAACTGTGAGCTGCCTGTTGGGTTGCCGAGCACACGGACAGGGGTAGGGATATGCTTGTGTGCAATGCGATAGGAAGAAAGTGGGGCACGACGGTAGGCCATAGTGGGAGATGACGGTAGGTCATAGTGGGGGTAAGCATTTGTCCCACGTCCCACGATTCTGGCATCACTGCATTTACGTCACACCCAGTATTCAGTTCTGCGAAGAAAATAGAATTAGTATGGAGTAGTTGATCGGTCAGTGCCATCTGGCACGAAACTCCTGAGGGACTATTCAGGCGGGCCTGGTGACGCGCAGCGCCCCCAAGCTTCAAGCTTCAATAACAACCCACCGTTACGGAAGGTGGCGCCTCGATCGGTTGGAACGCAACAATGTCCAATGGGTTGCCGGGGGTCGGGGGCTCGATTTAAAAATCGTTTCAAGCGCCGTGTAATTTCCGCGCGGTGGAACGATGTCAAGTTGCCACGTAAATGTCGCTTTCATGCCGCCGAAAACTCCTATAACGAGGGGCCTCTAACGCTAGCTCCAGCCGCGGCGGCCTCGAAGAGTCAGCCTTCTCGAGTTTGGCCCCGTGCTTCGTTAAATTTATTCGATAAGTAGGAAACGTGTGTGTGCGTGTCCATATTTTCTCTGCCTCCTTCTAGCCGACACTGCCACGTTCCCGACTAACGAGTGCGATTTTTCAAACAGGCTCCTTTAATTAGGCAACCCTCGAGAGGGACGCGGGCGAGTGTTCCTCGAGTCGAGGCAGACCGACTCCATTCCTCCCGTAATTTCCACGACGTTCGCACTGATCCAATTAACACATGTTAATCCGTCGGGGCGAGTTACACGGGGGCAGCGTGGTCGCCGTATATACCGAAATCTTCGCGACGCGAGCCCGTTAATCGCGTTCCAAAGTGCGAGCTGAGCCGCGCGCGATGCAACAGTCAGCTCCTTGTCCTTAATTGGATCTTTCTAGGCTGCGCATGTATCTTATCGGTACTTGGGGCGGCAAGATCCGGTGATTGCGGTGTACTCTTCTTGAAGTGACCAAAGGAAGGAATCACTAGGGATGTGTACTATAATTTTTCTTTAGCACCGTGTACCCTAGTAGCATTTCTGGTTGGCCCACAATATCCCCAAGTGGGCAATTAGTTGGCCATCAAAATGCCAACAATAAATGCTACCAGGGTATGTAGAGAGCTACTTTGGAATGAACCTTCCATCCCTGTAACTTGAGCGTGACTTGGGTTAGCAGGATCCGGAGTATTATACACACTATCCTCTCCAAGTGACTCCAGGATAGAATCTATCAGGTTACATAGTGACATCACTAAACTCAATATTCCCAAAACGTCCCTGCTTTTGGTTGCTACCAGTTACAGCTTGATTGCTCACTTTGTACCCCGTATGTTGGAGGAAATGCGGCAAGGTGGTCTACAGCGTCGGTGACTTTCGAAAGACGAACAAGAGTCCCTGAATGATTTCCACGGTATAAAGCATGGCCAGGGTAGCTCCTATTCCTCTGGCACACGATAAGCCGCCTCCATTTACATGCATCCTGTATACCGTGCCCGGTGCCTCATTAACATCGACAACACCAAGTATCCCAGGATCAACGATGGACGGTGGGCAATTGACGAGAGAGTTGGCTGATCTAGCTAAAGTTCCCAGGCTATTTAGTGGTACGGTGGCCAAGGCGTCCGAGTTGTTGCTGGCCGGATGTAAAATGGTACGCGCGATCCCTCGCAGGAATCCACGGATACCGGGTACGGGGAGATAATCAATCAGGGGGTGGGGGGCGGGGGTAAACGGGTATCTTATCAAAGTTGGCCCATCTTCGCGGAACTTGCTATCCGACCTAGGTGTACGGGCTCGTGTTCCTCGCATTCTAGGGAATCAGAGATAGACAGGTGAGGGGGTGGCGGTGGTGATCGCGAGAGGCGGAGAGACGGACAGACAGTTTCCGTGGGCCCGGGACAAGGAGGGTCGCCCGGGATGCGCTAAGTTTCGCGTCTGTGTGCTCGCGGCGTTGTCAGGAGGAACTTTGTCGATCAGAGTTGCGAAGGAGCGCCGGGTTATATCGACGCTGCCTGCCTCCAGATATCTCCGGAGGAACGGTATGGACCTCCGACGCGCAACCCCTTTCCCCACTTTGTCACCCAGGGGAGCGAGAGAGAGAGACATAGGAGGGTTAAAGATAGAGAGTCGCGCCGTGGGTTATCGGAACCCTTGCTTCTTGCGCGCTGGATCACCCCCACCTCTACCCAACCCCCGGATGACTTTCCAGCACTTCTGACAGAGGCTGGCAATCTTTCAGCCGGGGAAGATAAACCTGGAATGATGAGGGAATGATGTGACAATGGGGAGGAAAGTGGGTATTTGCGTTTGGATCGCGAACAATGCTTATGCTATACGCGATCGCAAATTTCGATTTGTCGGAGGGAAAATTGCAGGTGCCGTTGCTTTGGAGGAGGAATTTGATTCCTCTGAGCAATCTAAATCCTGATGGAATAAAAATCCCGGGGTCTTTTCGTTCTTCGTTTTGCGTCCCTTTTAGTGGGGCAGGGTGCCACGACTCACCCACAGAATCAAAGCAGTTGAACCCCGTATTCCCAGCTTCTGTACGATTTATATTTCCCATTGCAAACACTTTCCTCCGTCGGCCTCTCAAGTATGCTCCCGCGTCAGTTTCATTGACGGTGCCCATTGATTTTCAATCGCGATCCAGAAGGCGATAAACTCGCCCCGAAGTTGCGGCGCTCGGCCAAGGCGCAAGTCGAACGAGAAACGACGAGCCAGCCGCGAGCGGTGCGAGCAGAATAATCAGACGTTCTGGATGAAACGCGATTCAACTTTTCCTAGTTACAGAGGGAGGGGACCGTTGGTTTTGCGCTGCTGCCAACTCGCTACCGCAGTTGCTCAAATTTTGTTCCAAAATTCAAATGACAAGTTCATCCGTTGTCCGCGTTAACGAGATTTCAGCTATGCTGCTACTCCTTCATTCCACACATTGATGTAATTTCTGACGGCGCAGATGATTTACATCCAAGTTTAACACGCGAGGTGTCGAAAAATGCGCCTTCAACTCGATCAGGTATCTCCAAGCGATCTTATTTCGCTGAAAAATTTTGGATAACCGGTTCCCAGCAAAAATTCGACCAAAACATTTCACCAAAACAAACCAAAACCGTGCAGACGAAGACGCCAGTCGCAGATTTAACAAAGGACAACTTCTCGCCTGTTGGATACCCTGAACACGTTTCGGCGAATAATTGGCGAGGTCGTTTGAAGATTCCCTCAGTGTCGTCTTAACTTCGAGGAACACTTACAGTTCTCGTTGGAAAAAGAAAGGGGGCGGAGCGTGAAAGAAGAGGAGTTAATTACGTTCGTCGACACGGTTACACTTAAACCAGAAGCAACGACGTTCCGCGCGATCGTCACCGTTCGACGCGAGATTTGATCAGGAACTTCATTAATTTCGCCGGATGACCGAATGACGACGATGCTAAGCTTAATAAGAAGTTTACGAAGGGCAAATGTTCATCGGGTCGCGAATATCGAGCGGCTATTTGCGGACGGGTTCGCGCGGCCCCGCAAATCCCATCCAAAATCTTCCGGCATGTTGACTTACCCGTTTCTTGGGCGATCTCGCCGGCATACCCTGTATTAATAGCGCCGAAGATAATTCCCTGAAATTGCTCGGCCTGGCCCTGAATTAATGGAACCTCAAGCCTTGTCCATTTTTCCATGCGATAATGAATTGAGTGCGCGAAAGCAGGAAGAGCACACGATCGAAGTTCCCCGTGGAACATAACAAGGTAGATCGTTTCTATTAATTAAAACATCCGTCAATAGAATTCTTCCCTGGACCGGATTTCGCCCTTCCATCTACATTTGCATGTGACCCATCGCTAATTAATTCGCAGGTGAAACAGCGCGCCCGATACCGGCGAAATTAAATTTGCGTATAAACACTGAAGGCTGTTTACGGCCCACCCTGTATATCCTACCCCTCGCAAACGCAACAGGCTGATAGGCAAACGATTTGACGGGACGGTTCACGCGTTATCTTTATGCGCCATCCGACGACAGGTCGATACACCTCGTCACGATCGAGGATACTTCTCTCGGTATGCACGTATAATCCCCGAGACGTCTATCGCACGGCCTGAGAGGGTTGTTCCCGCCGTTATCGCGGTATAATTGCCTGTTTCTCGGCCTCATCGGCTCGGATGCAATCGCGGGGAGGGTGGGACGGAAAGGAAGTCGATACGGCGCCGAAATTAAGCCGCGCATCGTCGATGGGAGGATACAACAGCGAGAGCCTGTTATTTTCTGATAAGAGAGGCGAAAAGGATTTTCCGCCTTGAACGGGGCCGCGGAGATTTATAGACAACCTGTCGCTGGCACGATGAAGAATGCAACACTTATTTTTTAACGGGACTGCAGGCGGAATAGAGTGCCACCGATAACGGAAGCTGCATTCTGCGCGCCGCCGACCGTGTTTTCTTTTTATTCCGCTCGCTCTCTGCCGGCGTTTCTATCATCTATCTCCGCGGACGATTCGGTTTAATTGAAAACGCTGTCGGTGCCTCCATGCAGCGCGCAATCCCTTGAACGCAACGCTCGGTTGGAAGTCACCGGCACCGAGCACCACCCAAGGAGATTAAATCTGTGGGCGTGAAGGCTTTGAGCTGCACCGGAGAGGCAGAACTCGAGTCGCTGAATCGTTTAATGACGAGGACTTTTCTCTATCGAATTGGTCCGTTTCTGAAAACAGAGGAAGGAATCGGGGTTATTCTAGAATCAAGCAGAGAATCACTGGTGGGCTTCGTTGGTGGTTTGAACAGGCAAAGCTGGGCATTATTTTCGAAAGTAGTGATGGGTTGAATCGTACCGCGAGTATTTTTGTTTGAACGAACTTCTGGTTTCTAACGAAACGGATCGCAGGTGGGTTATTAAGTGAAACGGTATGAGCTCGCGGACGATTGAGGAGAAATTTAATAACTTCGCGGGGGAAGGATCGGCGGAGTGATATGTCGGTGGGGTTGGAACGCGGTAAATAGGTAAGTCGTATATAGAAAGATTTGCCTGGAGGATCATGGCAAAAGGGGGAAGTAACGAGGAGTAAATAACACTGAAATAGAGTGGGGCAGGGGGGGGGAAGCGTTGGGAATTATGCAAACGCGAAGAACGGGACGATGAGAAGAAGTATGCAAATGCAATTGCGACCGGTCGTTTAACAAAATCTGAGAGGGTGGAGCTGCGGAAGATAATCGCCAGTGCGAAATGTTTCAAGCAATAACGCGTAAAGAGGAGGAGAAGAGGGTCATGAATGCGTATCGCGCGGGCAGCGGAGGGGTGGCATGAAAATTCAACGGCGACGATGGAAGAGCGCGTCGCGACGCGAATAACAAAAAAAGGAGAAAAAACGGGGGTATAATTAGATGTTTCCTGGTCTGGAGAACCACAGACCGGAAACGGAGACAATGCCGCGTGGAAAACGCTGAAGTGCTAGCTGAAAGCAAAAAACTGCCCATGCTGAATGGGTCGCCGTCTTTTCGAGGATTTCGCTTCGCGCATGACCGGCTCCGCGCCGCAACGAGCGGGGTTTGATACCATGGTACTTGACTTTCGTCGAATTCGCGGCCTTCAATGAAACTTTAGAAGGATGCGCGTTACATCTGAGCTTCCGAATTCTAACAGCGGGGCATTGTCCGGGTTTGAGGTTGGATGGGTTGGGTTTGATTCAGGCACGTGCTAGATCTACACTGGAACATGGTCAGATCTTGTTTCGGGTGAAGGCGACATTTATGCTGCTCCATTTTTTACTGCGGATTAGATCTGTGTTGGGTAAGTTGGGATTGCGTTATAGTTAGGCAAATTGGGTCTCTTGAAGTCCACATTAGTTAAATGAATTAATGGTTAGCTAGCCGTGTAACAGTATCGTAGCTGAGCAAACAGAGAACGCGAACGTTTACTGGTGGCTCCCAGAGGCGGTGAGATTTGTTATAGGTACGATTGATAATAGAGAAAGTAGAATGTTTCTCCACATGCCTGTGGTCACACTTGGATATTCCTTAGCTCATAGCAATCGTGTCATTCTATTTTGTTAGCTTGAAAATGGTTTCCGAACTGCAATTCTATTATTATTATTATTATTATTATTCAATAATTATCGATAGCTGTAGTCTTCCTTCTTCTGAGGTAGAACTGCTGATCTTGGTAGTTCAAACTTTTTTTTTGACAAAAAAACACGTGTCAACAATATAGCCAGTTTCAAATGAAACATTACCAACGTTCAAATATGATTTAATTCAATTTTTGCTTCAAAATTGTTTAATGTAACTTATATTCAATTTTTTGTTTCCAAATTGTTTATTTACCAGCATCTGGCAATTGAATCACAGAAAAAACAACAATAACATCCGCCCCTCTGGATTACAGTGGCAAAATTACACACACATTGTATGCGAAGAAAAAAGAAGTAGCAATTAGATAAGGACAAGGAAAAATCCGGCGCAGAATAATTTTAGGGCGATCGCGGCAAGTTGACGCGGGCTGGCGAGTGGTTTGATGATTAAATGGGAGCACGTCGTACTTGTATTAAAAAACCGGACAAAAGTCAAAATCAGCAAGTTAGTCAAACACCCCACCAAATTCATTTTTCTTAAAGCTTGATAACTGGTCTGTCAAACAGCAACCATAAAAATTCCTCCCGCTTTGGCGCCTGACCGGAGAGTCAGCCGGAAATCAGCCATTGTCTGAACCCCAAGTCATTGTTCTAGGCGCTTTCGTTCGTGATATTTGTTTTTCTTGCTATTGTGTTTTGTGTGGCTTAGATAAATAAAAAAAGAAACGTTTTGAATATGGAAGATGAAGGTATGTACTTTATTTTAAAACATCATTTTATCGATTTGCTGCATATGCATATGTTTTCTACAAATGTTTAAACAAGGCCTAAATAGATCTTTTATTAACTTAATTTTAGCAGATAAGAATATTTTTGTCTATTTGTCGGGCCTTGTCGGGTAATTTTCTTTTTATTGACGTGAACCTTAGACGTGAACCTCAGTTAAATATCATATTAAAATCGTCCGCCCTCTTCCGCCACCTTGTTTTTTATTACTTCAAACGCAGTAAGCCAAAAAGTTGAAATTTTTCAACTTAGTAATTTTTTACATTTTTCTTGTAGATTCTACGGAAACGGTCAAGCAATTTGCCAGAAGAGAATAGGGCAAATACAGTAATATTACAGTAATAAAACTAAATTATGCAATCTGAATAATATTACTTTGCGATATTGCAGTAATATAGCAGTAATATTTCTGTGCGAACCGGGGAATAAAATATATTTTTTAAAAGTTTTCTTGGTAGCATAATTTTTCAGTACACTCCTAATTATGTGTGTTTTGCATGTATGTACATTGCAAAAAACGTATAAAATATTTTTGTCAGCTTTTAGTATACAAATATTCCTATGTGCGTCGACGGTTTCATCAATAAATCCCAAAGTGTCAAATGCTTCACGCCTGGTGGCGTTCCATTCGTTCAATGTGGCCGCGGGATTATTTAAAAACACACCGCGCGAGGGTCCCCTTCGCAGGGGGGCCATTGAAGTTTACGCATTTCAATAACAGGTCCTTTTGATCCCTCGGCAGGCTTCGATGTATTTCGTATCGATTTTAATGAAGCTAGAATTTTTTAACAGTGCGCCCCATTTATGCCGAAATTTCCCTGACAAATAATAAAACTCACTTTTGGAAATGCCGCGCAGGGTACAATTCGATAATCAAATATCTCGATGCTTTGCTGCATTACAGGCCTTCGTAAAATTTCGGGCGCACAATATGCGTCGCTCAGAGGACGATCTTTTTCACGCATACACAAAACCTGACATTTTTTCATTTACGCTCACGAATCTCGTGGGGGGATTTATATCAAACAGCAAACGCAGCTCGCTGTATTACTATCCTCCTGTGATTTAAACCAAAAAATGGGGGTTTTATAAAGCGTAATTAAAATGGTTACGTGCATTTCGAGGACGGACAAATAACGACTCCACTGTCCAGATATCGTTGCTCCAACGGTAAAGCTGCGAAACTGCGGAAACTTAATTAACTTTAAAACTGTAGTACATGTATACGTTGATGAAAACGAAATAAAATCATGCATTCTCTCAGATTCGAAAAAAATTGTAGTTTCAGAATTTTACCATTGGACCGACGATATGACAGTCAAAGTCATGGGCTAAATTAGTTTCTCGGCTGAAGTCGAAATTGCTGTGGTGAATTATTAAAAAGTTTTTCACGAACTGGGTCTGGTTCCGTCGTGCACAGTTGTTTATAAATATTCTCCCATTTACAAACGAAATATATGCCTGCTAATTACTAGAAGTTTTAATTACACTGATTTCCTCTGCTGCACATTCTCTCAGGTTTACCATGTGTAATCGGAATTGCTGACGTTGGATTCGCGAGCGCAGTAGGCGAATATAATATTTTCACTTTAAAGGGGGAATCCTATTCTTTGGACTAAAAACATAACAAAATTTGGGATTTTTTTTTAAGAAACCAGCGATTCGATTCATCTGAAATTTGGACCATGTTTTGATGCATCTTTGAGGAAGCTGCAGTTTTTTGTTTATTAATTTTTAACCATAAATATAGTAGTTATGCACGATCGACCATCACGCCAAGCAAAATTCGCCGGCCGTTGGTGTGCATGATATTTATCTACCAGGTAATCTGAAAGAGAAAAATGAAACGGCGTTTTATTTTATACACATGTAGCTTGAAATTGGTGAACCAGCAAAAAACAAAAAAAATTATTGAGCAGTGTGGAGAGTTTTCAAACTGAAAGGTCTGAACCTTTAATTTCTGCAATCCAATTTTGCGCCAATTTTCTTATGTAACAAAAGTATAGAACTTAGCGGTATGCTGGTTCGTCAAATTGATGCTACATATGTACAAAGTAAAACGCCGTTTCATTTTTCTGTTTCAAATTACCTGGAAGGTAAATATCATGCACACCAGCGGACGACGCGTTTTGCGTGGCGTGATGCATAACTCCTATATTTGTTATTAAAAATGAATAAAAAAAAACTGCAGCTTCTTCAAGGATGCATAAAAACATGGTCCAAATTTCAGATGAATCGAAATGCTAGTTTTTTAAAAAAAATCCTAAATTTTGCTATGTTTTTAGCCCATAAAATAGGATTCCCCCTTAAGAATTGCCCAGCCCTTTCGATTTTCAAGAAGCAAGTTGAACGTCCGAATAAAACAGCACGCATGGTCGATTTACGCAGCAACGATTGCCCAGAAACTCACCCTCGGGGGGTGTCGTCGGGACAACAGCGTGCACTTTCGGGGGTGGTTGTACGATCCCCCAGGGTACATATTGTCAGTGGGAGTGTCAGTGCTCGCTACTCGTAGACTGTAATTTCCGTCCGCCTGTCGGCTTCTTCTTATTTCCCGTCACGTCTCGCCCAGCCGCCGCTTTCCTCGCCAGCCCTCGCCCGTCCTTCAGGTGTAATCGACCCGAGAAACAGATAATTACCCCCTATTTCTCCCGAAAGTATCGCGGTCCAGCCGCACCCTCGTGGCCTATCCCGGAAACCCCACAGGCGTGTTCTTTTATTGAATTCACCGCTGCGCTGATCATGGGAAGACGTAGGAGGTGCCTCGCGATATGACAGTCTCTTTGATGACAGTTTCTGCCCTTAATACGCTCCTGATAATTCCAAGTTCTTGTCCCTGATATACCCTCGATGATCTCCACTAGGATCATCCATCGGGCAAATGCGCATAGTGGAGCAGGCAGCATTCAAAGGCAGAGGAGACTATATCGTTGAGCTGCACTACTGTAGCAGCGCAGTTGAGGGACTTCTGCTCCCTGACTAGGAGGGAGTACAATCCCGGAGTACGGTAACCCGGGATCCCGCGATCCCGGCTGTTTTTTGGATCCCAAAAATTCCGGGATTTGATAAAAATAAACCCAAAAATTCCGTGATTTGATATAAATAATCCCAACAATTTCGTGATTTGATATAAACAATCCTAAAAATCCCCGGATTTGATATAAATGATCCCAAAAATCCCGGGATTTGATATAAATAATCCCAAAAATCCCGGGATTTGATATAAATATTCCCAAAAATCCCGAGATTTGATATAAATATTCCCGAGAATTTCGGGATTTTTTAAAACTGTGAATTATTTTATGAACACCTGAAAAATATAAAAATAAACAGAATAAATAAACATAGTCACTTCATAATAATGACAGTAATAATAATAATGATTTATTTAAATAATAATATTAAGTTGTTTATAACTAACTGAACTATATTTATTTTTACAATTATATTCTCACTTTCCACTATTTCGAAATCGCGCGAGTTGCAAATCGCAAATTCTCTGAGCACGTAAAGTTGAAACATTGTAGATATGTACTTTAGGTGCTTTGCTGTTTCTTCGTTCGCATTTCCAAAAATCTTCATAATGGTTTACTGATATTATCTACTTATTGAGACTTGATTATTCGCCATTGTTCTACTGTGTTTTATTGTTAAAAATGGTTTAAGCTTATGTTTCAGATTAATGATAGAAAGTAAGTTTGTTTAATTTAAATGAAGATTTAGAACTTTAACACATAATAAATCATTTTAATTACTGAAATTTTCTATTACCCAATCCCGGGATTAGTCCCGGAATCCCGAGAAGGACTTTAAAAAATTCCGCAATCCCGGGATAGTAAATAATGCCCGGAATTGCATCCCTGACTCACAAGGAAAGATCTCCAACCCGGAAATTAAAAAATTTATGAAATTTTGGGGATATGTAGAGGATATATAGGTATGTATTACGCAATTTTTTTGCTGCCCAGATTCACTTTGAGGGGGTGAAATCGACCCCTGAAAAATCGTGAACTGGAAGAGATAGAAAAAAAGTTTTCAGACAAAAGTTACTTCTTTTAATTAGAACTATGATTTGGTAACTTACAGTTCTTACAGTTCGCGAGTTATAACATTTTTTTATAGTCTTAAAAGGGCATAAAATAAAGCTACAAACGTGCAAAATGATACGTGCTTATTCCTCTTTTTAATTCCCAAAAAATTAAGTTTTCTCAGCCGTCACATTAGTAAGACTCCTTAAGGTTTTTCTCAAGTAAGAAGAAAGAAATAATATTAAATCAATCTCTTTAGCTGTGCACACGCGACTGGAACATGTCGAAACCTAATTGTTGTTTTTTCTATCCCCTGTACGGTTTAAGCGGAATAGCGGCTCGGCAGTGTGTCAAATATCACAGATGTAGCAGCTAATGTCCGGTATTAGGAGCCGTCCAGCGTTAAGGGAATTCCCCTTATCACTACTATGTGTACTAGGTGAAACGAACTTGATTCACTACATTCACTTCATTGTCTTTTCGTCCCTTTCAGCTGTCCGCGTGTGTCGCACCTGGGCAAGCTTTGTGGTATTCCTTCTTTGCGAAAATAGTGCATCGCCTGAGCAGTTACTCGAACGGGAGGAAGATTAGTCGCCCATGATGAGATTTCGCTGTGCAAGGGGCAGGGATATTGTCGGCTGCCTTTGAAGGGGAAGTTTAAAAGCATCAGGGCGCGGCGAGGAACTAGCTGTCGGGGAATATTGCTGGAGGATGCGACGACAATTGACGATGAGTGTTTTGAAATTATTTCAGCGGAGTGCAGCAGGCCCGAGGAGGCTCCAATTATCGGGAGGTGGGATTAAATGGAAAATGAGACAGCCGGCAGTCCTTGCTTGGAAAAAGACTGCACTGGCTACAAGGCCCCGCAATTTTCGTGCAACTCGAGTTTCGACGAGTCGAATCAAAGCAAGTAATCCTGGCATGCGAACATTAAAAAATTCATAGCTCCACTGTGAATGGGCAGCGCATTTTATCTTGTCGGACTATTTTTCAGCTGGTTTTATGTATTCTTTAGTCCATAATTGCCTCCATAATAACAGAAAATAGTGAAAACCTGCAATACAAAAGTGCTCTAGTTTTGGCATTTTTCAGAGATATTTAAAAAAAGAGGCCTCTGCTGCTCAGAGAAGATATTGTCCGGTTATGCTGAAATTTTTCACTGGTTTTATTGGCCTTAGTACACAACTTTTCCTCACTACTAGAATCCGATCCCCGAAAATTTTATTTGTTTATTCCACTCTAGTATATACTGTATCGTAATGCCGTCTTATCGTTCTCGGGGGCCCTGAGGCGAGCTCCATGTGGCCTCTAAATTATTCTAAATTAAGGGGCTATACCTACTTAGTCAGGCGGCCGAAACGAGGCGAATTTTTGTGAATTTTTTTGGAAAAAGCGGAAGCACAAATATTTTTATAGAACTTTTTGCACTTAAAAGAGCAACATTTAAAGAACATTTGGTAATTTTTTCGTAGAAAAATATTTATGTTTGTAATAAAGTAACAACCGGCATCCAAGTCCTGATTTTTTCGCGCGATTTTTGCACGAAAAAATCAGGATTTCAAATTTAAATAGCCGCCATTCTATTTTAAATTAATATTTCGGAAATTCCCTCCGTTAACCAGAGGATACATTAATATACTAACGAAATCTTTTTTGTTTTTTGATTTTAGATAATCTGATTCCGAATGGTAGTGCTCACCGCAAAACTAAATTTTTAAAAAGGCTTCTTGGATATGGCTTGTTACTTTATTATAAACATAAATATTTTTCTACGAAAAAATTACTAAATGTTGTTTAAATTTTGCTCTTTTAAATGCAAAGAGTTCTGTAAAAATATATGCTTCCGCTTTTTCAAAAAAAAATCACAAACATTCACCTCTTTTCAGTCGCCTGACTAGGTATAACCCCTTAAATAAAATAAAAAATATCGGGTTAAGACGCGAAGTGAATAAGTATTAAAACAATTAAATAAATAAGATTAAACGTGGGGCCCATTTCACGAAAAATGGCCCCATTTTAAAATCTAAATTTTGTTCTGTTCGTTATTTTCTTCCCGCGACAGTTGGAGGGCCCATTCCCAACTTGTGTCTAACTTTTAAACCCCTATTTTTTTAATTTTCCAATTTTTCGAGGGTCCCTGAGCTCCGGGGCCTTGAGGCGGCTGCCTATTTCGCCTCGAGGTTAATACGGCACTGCTCTTTCGCCTCAATTTATGCATTAGGCACCAGCGTAACTGATTTCCAAGGAGTTCCCCTCTCAGACGGAATACTTCATCTGACAAATACTTTCAAAAACCTCACTGTAGGAATGTGGGTGACAAGAACCTGCTGGGCCCGATGATGGATGAGAGGTCCTGTCACGTCGCCCCCCCCTCGCCCTGACTCCTAGGGGGTAGTTTAGACCCTCTTAATCCTAGGCCTTGAATAGGTGTTAGACAGAACTGCATCAGGACTGAACACATCCTGGTAAACGGCACACAGAGTGCTAAGAGTGCTTCCAGTGGCGGACTCTCCAGTGCAATAAGCTTCCCTCTCGATCCATCGAGGCGAGTTCTAGGGCGCGTTGCACGTCTCCCCGGCAATTTTCTGTATAGCTGAAGGAAAAAAGGTGGCGAGAGGAAAGGGAGTTTGGTGTCTAGAGACGGGGGCGAAACACGTGAGAGGCGAGCCGATAGTTGGCTTACTGACAGACTCCAATCTCCGGTTACTCTCTCCCGGGGAGAGACCTCTGACGAGGGTGGTGTCTCCAGCACCCACCCTCCGAGTGCCCCTCGCGCAGCCCCGATTCCTTCCTCCTCGCCAGGGTTATGGAGCTGCTTTCCTAAATGGCGGGGAACGATATGGCGGAGGGGCCGTTTGATGAATCGCCTCTGAACTACGCCCGGCATACGTAAACGCCCCTGGGCGTGGGGGTGGTTGGTCATCGCGGACGGAGGGGGATGAACGATGCCTTCGGCGGGCTGAGAATGCCGAGGAAAGCAAACCCCCTCCGCGCGGCTTGGAAGCACTCGGGTGTGATTACAGGAGAATTCTCACGCTCTCGACACAGTGCAGGCCAGTCGAGGGTGGCTGGCCAGCGTGAATGCGCTTTCGAGTGGCGGCTGGGCCGTGCGCGAGGAGCATATCGGCCCGTTATGGGACAGGCTGGTATACCCACCCCGCGATAACCCGCGAGGAACGATGAATTTCCTTTTTCCCTCGCGTCGAGGAATTCGTCGGATTTTAGTCGCGGCTGCAGCCCCGCGCAGAGCGGCACCGTTAGCTCTGCCGCTAAAAGCGGAGAGGTGAAACGCGTAAAGCGGATTGCGTTAGCTCGAGATTCAATTTTTTTTCTGCATACCTCACGTCAACCGTTACGTCGACACTTTAATCTGCGTAGGAAATTGCACCCGCGGATTTCAACGAAAGTAATAATTCAACGGCTTGGAAATTTGTCGGGAGGGGGCGCGGATGGATTAAGGCGGCAGAGAAGGCGAACGGGGGTTGATGTAAAATACTGAGACGCGAGGAGCGCGGGGCCGATCATAGGCGAGCACTCGTTACGCGAGGCTATTCAGCGCGAGGAAATCCAATATCCAGTGGAAATCCTTCCGCTTAATTTCTTTCCGGACGTGAAAAAACTGCGAGCGATTTCGGCGGACGTTAACGACACCCTTCGAATCGGGTGTCGGTCTGTTATCGATAGAGGGAGCGGGGGCATTCGCGTGATTGAGGGGGCGTAATGGCGACCAACACGAAACACCGTGCCAGTGCTCGTGGGACTGGCATGATCCAGGCCTGTAAAGACTCCACGGGGTGGAAGTGTATCGCGTGTCGGGCCACCCTTACGAATTTAATTCGTCTCCGGGCTCAGCCTGTCGTTCTACCGGGACCTTCGCGATTACTTTGTGGCGGCCATTTCGTGGATAGACGAAACCTAGTCCAGCCACGGTTATTCGAGATGGTGGAAAGGACGAGGAGAGAAACAGCGCGGTCTTAATTAAACAGCGGCTTCAACTCGTCCTGAAATTGATTGGAAACGGTTTCGTGCATTAAGCGTGATTCCAAATCGCGGACAGAGAAATAAGAGGCTAAATAGGTAAGGAGGTGGTTAAAGAAGATCTTGGGTGTTTAATAAAGGGACCAATACGCTCTAAAAAGGGAAGCATTGAAGTTATGTAACTTCGTCACATCGACTGCCTCTATTCAAACGATTTATATTAGCTTCGATCCTCTGTACGGTGACTGTACCTAATATCGCCACTGTTCCTAATATCGCCACCCTCTGTATCTCGGAAAGTAAGCACTAAAATTTATCGGTTATGCACTGAATTAGTACCTAATCATATGTAGGAAGACATACTGCAATTGCAGCGTCATGCGATCAACAATTACAGAAAGGGAAGGATTTTAGAGAATCTTAATAGTGTAAAAATTTATTGGACTATCATAATTTTACATCACATTCGGAGAAGGTAAGTCTAATAATTCTGTGAATGCAAGAATATCTACTAGAAATACCTAATTAATGATGTACTTAAGAAATGAAATCGATTCAAATATTTTTCGTAATGAAAATAGCGTTTTTCTTTTAGCAGTATGCGTGTTCTCAATACCGCCTACCGGAGAACAATGGTTTCGATGTAATGTTTATTACAGGTGAGGTCACGAAATATGCGGAGCAACCGAAATAAACTTTATTTGTCCAATATGTACATCGGAACGTAAAAAATAAAATATTTTAAAAATCTATATTTTTAAATTTCTATATTATTCTAATAAAAATAAAATCAAAGATGGATAAAAAAAACATTTATAGAGCAAGAAATAATAAAAGCACTTGTGAAAATGACTTTAAAAACTCATATATACATGAATTAATCAATATTTCTTGAATTGGCGATATTAGGTACACTTTTTTTCACGATCCGATTTTTGCATGTCTTACGGTTTTTGAATCCTAATTAAAAATTTGTAGGTTTCAACGATTCTAACTTATGCTACATGAAAGATGAATAATTTCACTTTACTTTGAAACGAACTGCATGCAAAAATATAAATTTATTATTATTCAATTGACAGCGATTTAACTTTTGCCTGGCGATATATTAGGTACAGTTACCCTATGTTTGGTGTACGTTTCAAATCTGGCAACTCAACTTTCACCCACTTCCACCAGTCCAATTGTCTGTAAACGTTGCAGGTGTGTGTGGGTGTGATAACAATACAATTTTTTATGAAAGAAAGTCAAAAATGAAAATAAAAAATAAAAAATATAAATACCTATATAAAAAATAAAACATATAATTTCGTGCTGAACATGTTGGAGTAAAAAATCCGAGGGGTTTAAAAAATTACACAGTCATCAATAAATATAACCTATAACCACAAATTCAAACGACTTGAAATCAGTCTATAACCGCAAATAAAACATGGACACTAAAAACTAGAAAATAAAAAAAATATATAAAAAACTTATTGTTTAAGTTAAACGATAATTTTTTTCTTGTACTACAATTTCGATGGTGTTTTCTCACTTTAAATAAAATCGTGGTGCGAGATATTTCATGACAGAATATGAATCAATTTAATACAGCGCCACAATTTTATTTAAAGTGAGAAAACACCAATGAAATTGTAGTAGATACAAGAAGAGAATTATGTTTTTAGTTCTAGTGCATTTTATAAATCGTTTAACTTAAAAAGTTTTTTTAGATATATTTTTTTATACATCTGAATAAATTTCTAGGTGCAGTGGCTAGGAGTCGAAAGCAACAAAGTCAACGACTTTCAATGCTATTAGTAGAAATGGGACGATTAGAATGTTTGGAGTAATTTGGACGCCGCTTGGGTCAGTTTTGACCCATATTAACTATTCTACTACTATACGCATTTTAAACGATTTTCTGTTTTCCTAGAGCAGCAGAGAAGTTATTTATTTAACTTTTCCCTACTACTATTACACTTGGGTCCAAAATGACCCAGACTTCTGTTTAACCCCGTGTTTCCCAGTCTTTTTTGAGCCGCGACCCCCTTTTATAATATTCAAATAACTTGCGACCTTCCCTCCAAATATAAGATACGGTAAAGAAAACACATTAAAAATAGGTATTTCAGAATATAATTCTAACTTAATAATATTTTATTATCTTAATACACATATTAAATATACTGAAAGATATTTAACATATCTAATTAACTTATTTAGTATGATGATTGTGCTTGCATCTGGGTTAGGTTTCATGTATGAAAAACATGGAAATGTGACCATATTAAAATAAATAAGTGCCAAGAATCGTGAACTAAAAATAACCGTGGCGATCGTCCAAAAAATACTTCGCGACCCACAGGTTGGGAACCACTGGTTTAATCCTTCCGCTGCGCATTTAAATTTTCCAACGATTCTTGAAAAGTGTCAATTTTAAATGAATAAAAGAAGCTTTAATTTTCAACTTATGACTACCGATAGAACTGTCTCAGAGGGGCTCAAGAATGGACTCCAAGAAATAAACACTCGACCAGATATATCGGAGAATATTACTAACAATGAGTATCACAGTACAAGAGAATACATTTTTTAATGCGTGGACTATAGTCGAATACCGCAGCGAAAGTTAAGTTCATATGTCTACTTCGAGGTGTTTCCATTTCAGTTTTGACAGCCACAACGAGCATCTATGTAGTAAGTCGATAAAGCTTCTGCAGAGGCAACCTTGCGGAGAACCATAATTTCTTGGAGCTCTTTTATTACACCACTATCTCCTACGCCCTCCAGACGAGGGTGCCTAGCGTCATCATTATTCCAACTCCAGTTTACCCCATGGTTAAATAGAGTGTCCGCGAAAAGGGCAGCAGCCAATGAACGGAAGCAATAGATAACGGGCCGTAGGCGGCTCACTGATCGAAACGGAGGGCAGTTACAGCCGGGAACATTAGCACGGCATGGTGTTGCGGCACGCAAAATGTCCGTTTGCTAACGCCACGAATATGAATTACCGTTCCGCTGCTACGCAAACTGGACTAACCGCGGCCGAGTACAGCTCCTCTGTCCGTGGCCAGGCAGGTGGGAATTTTTAATTTGCCACGCGCAACTCCGCCGCGAACGTGATGTTTTTAACCTTGTTTTCGCTCAGCCCGCAACTCTGGCGCTGCAAAAGGCACTAGAACGCGGGATTAGTCGCGGGCGAACGCAAAACGACGTTACAATCAAGTGGCGTGCAATGGGCACCATTTGACTCGCGAAACTCCGTCCACCCTCGAGCAGTGCGGCGTCACGTTTGGAGAAGGTGACAGTATGTAGTTGGAGGAACGGTGTGGAGCGAGAAGGAACGGTTATTATAACACACCAGCCCGTGAACACGCATTACCACAGAGCTTTGAGCCGGTTGGTGGATCGAATAAAGTCACTGGGAGAATTTGTTACGCTCTATTAAATCGACCTTGATTCCTTTGTCGAAGGTGATACGTCGATACAAATATCACGTCCACTTTTTGCTAGAAAAGGGGAGGCTGAATGTTATCGGTCGGTGTCATGTGAAATGCCCCCATTCCTCTCAGAATTGTATAAAATCATTCCGAAGTAAATATGAAAAATGGCGAGTCTACTGTCAACTGACTTTCTCGCAGCTCAATCGGTCATGCTTCGCTGCCTCCTCTACTTCCATCACGGAGACCTTAATGATATTATCGGCAAAGTTATACCCCCGAGTCGCCTATCTCCCCCTGGAAGCCTGATGAAGTCTGGATAGGCTGCCGACAGTAGTTACGAACGCCATAAACCATGCCAGTGTAAAATAAACGGAGAATCCGCGCGGCTGACGACGGGCATCCGAAAAATCGCGATGGAAGCGTGGACGTGTCGTAACTCTCGACGAGACCGGGAAAGAGCGAAAAAACGTCGAGACACGTCGGGTGGTACGTGCGCTGTTTACCCGCGGCAGTGAATCGACGGGTTCTCCACCGGGGGGAAAATGTTCGTCCAGCAGCTGCTTAATTAAGAAGCTCGTACGGCCGAGGATTCGCCCCGTAATTTGATCACGAGGCAGGAAGTATAGTTCCCTGTAAGCCATAAAACTAATATGTCCGGATTACGAGGAGCGGCGCCTCCTTGCATACGTCGTTACCCTTCATTATACGCGGCTTCAGGAACTGCCAGGGAGTCGAGAAGTCGGGCGGATCGGCGCGAAGTAGGTCGCCAGATAAGGGGCTGCTCCTGCAACAGGGACAGAACGCAACGTATGCTAGCGTTTAGGGATATATTATTGGGATCGGGATTAAGGGATCTGTATTTTATTTGGCCTGATCCGGCCGGCGCAGCGTTTATCTTAACGACGCTGTAGATCAATCTCTATTTATTGATATGTTAAACTGGACTCGGCTGAAAGCGGGATGTCGGATAAGGGGCTCTCTGAGGAGAGTTAGAGATAGCGCGTGCTAGCGCTCAGAGACATACTATCGAGATTAGGGGGGTGAAATACACGGGGGCTGTGTTTTCCTTGACTTGCGCTACTTGCAACGGCCGGTATCTTACGAATACCGTCAATAAAACCGGATTTATTAATATGTTCAGCTCTATTCGGTGTAAAGAAGGATCCCAGATAAGGAACTGCTGTTAGAGGAGAGTTAGGGTGAAAGTGTCCTGGCACTTAGGGGCGTAATATACTGCTGAGGTTATGAGAAGAAAATACGTGTGGTCTGTACTCTTGTTGACCTGTACTACTTGCATCATGCCGACGTTTTCATTGACTTGTACTACTTTCGTCGAGGCTGCACTTTCCTTGACTTGTACTACTTGCAATGAGTGCCCACTTTCCTTGACTTATACTATATGTACAAACTGAGACTAAATTTTCATTGACCTGTACTACTTGCCATCAGGCTGAATTTTCATCGACTTGCACTACTTGCAACCGGGCTGAATTTTCCTTGATTTGTACTACTTGCACGGAGACTGCATTTTCCTTGACTTGTACTACTCGCAACCAGTCCGCACTTTCCTTGATTTATACTACTTGCGCTAGGTCCGTGTTTTCCTTGACTTGTATCTACTACTTGCATTAAGACTATATCTCCCTTGATTTATACTATTATACTTCCATTTACGCTGCATTTTCCTTAATTTGTACTACTTACATTATTGACATCTTAAGAATACCATAAATAAATCAGAATTCACTGATATTCTGAGTTCAATATAGCTAAAATTGAAGTCCTCAGCAAAGAGGCTGCGCTTACAGGAAAAGCAGAGGGGCCGTGTGCTAGGGTTCGCTGAGATATTGTCGGGATCTGGGGAAGCAGCCCTGACGAATGTCTGATGCTCCTGCTTTTAAGGACTCCACTGTACTCTTTGCGGAATTACCGGAGGAACGATTTGCTGGCACATAAGGGACCGTTCCACGAGCATGAAAGTGCTGTTGAAAGAATCATGCGAACGGTAACTGGCGTCGCAAGACGGGATGCTCCGGCGATATTTAAATGCCGCTGCAGCTTGGGATGGCCCTCTTTTACCTTCTAAAGCAACGACAAAAAAAGAAGCGCGGCATAAAAGGCGTCGAGGGGATCTTGGATTCTGTGTGGCGCTCCCTGCGAAATAAAACGTAGCAGGCATTTGTAATTAAATTTTTTACGGTCGTTAAAGAAATTCCGATCGACTGCGGTTTTGCTAAAATTTTCGGCGCCATATTTAATATTTAGCTGATCTCTTGTTATTATAACTTCATCTTTCAACGCAATTGCCAAATTGAAATTAAACTTCGGCATAATTCTTCGAGACAAGAAACTTTAACGATTAATTACTTTTAAATCACACAATTGTAGGAGTTAATAATTGAGAAAGATATATATATATTTGAAGAGTTCGGAAATACAGAAAGGTTTTACTACAAAACAGACTATCGTCTGACTCCTCGGCTTGCCTTCGCGCGGACTGCCGTTGCGTCGTACCCTCCGCTCCTTTGTCGTGGAACACACCGTCGGCAACGCTGTGATTCTTTGCACCGCGTGCTCGGCAACATCGTGTCTCCCTAACGCGAGCCTACTACACAATGCTCCTTGCGTGAAGGTTGAGCTATAAGTTTCGTTTCGACGTTGTTACCTGACCATTGGGGCGTACGACCACACCCATCTTTGTAACGATCGAAGAATAAACTTCGCCCGAGGATCAAGGTCACTGCGGAATTAGATGAAACATTGTGGAAACATAATATAACAAAAGGCATCACGTCTCGACCATTAAAAAGCGGAACGTATAAATAATAGGAAGCCGGGATAAGTTTCGGTGCTTTTAGCGTCTCGCTGTCCCTTGCGTAAAGGAGGCAGGATAAGAGGCTGCTTTTAAGGACATAAAATACACAGACACGTAAGAATACCTGGCCGCATTCGCCTTGCACATGTGACCCTGCTACTTATCCCCGTCACAACTACGTTTCTCCCAGAGAGAGTTTAGCAAGTGTGTGTGAGGACGGCCCGTCGATCGATCGACCCAAGTGAGAGTGGATCGAGCCTGTAGGAGGCTAGTCTTCCTCATGCCCATGGATAAAGATATACTGTTCCATAACCTTAGCGATTTCAACCGCAAATTTGCTCATTTTCGTGTAAACAACATATACTGCAGAAGAACACAGAAGTGCACTACAGGATGGTCACTATCAGGTGGGAGTAAATTTACAGGATTATTGTATGCGGTAAAATAAGACGAAAATCAAGAGTAACGAAATTGCGGTGGAGGCTTTGTTCCTTAGTTATTAATATTTCAAACTTCGGGTCAGAGACGCCTGAAACACGGCCACTTGGCGGTCAGCGGCACGCATTGCGTAGGTCAGTAGCGCCATGTACAGTCGCCGCCCAAAACAGCAAAGCATTTGTAGCAGGTTACCTCGTAGAAGCTGTGGTGAATGCGCCGTTGCTTTCGGACGGCGACTGTACGCGGCGGCACTGACCTACGCAACGCGTGCCGCTGGTCGCCGAATTGCAGTGTTTCAGGCGCCCCTGACCCGAATTTTTAAATATTAATATCTGCAAAACGAAGCCGCATAGAATCACCCTGTACATTTACTCCCACCCAATACCGACCACCCCGTATATCTCAGAAAAAAATGACCGTCAGAGACTTTCCCAAAAACTAATTGCGCCTGAGATTAAGTAAGGGAGCCGGATCTACTAGACTAATCCACTTATCAAAAGATCGTTCGCGTTAAGAGTATCCAGCTACTTAACTAAAATTAGGCGGTGCTCCGTCTTGCATAACCAACTCAAGCTACTTCCAACAGTTCATTGGACAGCACTCTCACGAAATTGCAACTGGATCCACCTCCGTTAATCCCGCACTTGAAAAACGGTTGAGCTACTTATGTCCTACACATTAGCCGCATCGGGTTTAGTAACGGAACGAGGACTTTCTTAGTAGTTTAATAGCGGGAATCATGGAGATTAACCGTGATGTCTCTGGCTAATCGGATCTGCTGGGACACCAAAAGTCCTGTAACTACCAAATAGGATTGTAACATGCCACGTAGAGTATTTGAACACCCTGTTCTCGACTAAATTGTAGTGGCAATGAATCGCGGTCCTTGTATCAGACTGAAGGTAACAGTAGCGTATTTCCCTTATCACTCATATCTCATGCATCAGTACAGAACTGTTGGCACTTTAAAGAAATTCCGACTAGCTTCCCACCAATTCTAAATTTTTCAGTCTGAAGAGCCCAGGGTGGGTCCCAGGAGCTATGAAGCAGCCTATAGGTACAGGGCAAGATCATTTAGGAAATGGTGGTACGAAAAAAAGGATCGAGAAGAGGAATATCGGGGAGGTCGTGTAGTTCCAGCCACCGGCACTTAGCAGGCCGCGTTAACGTTTTCTCGTTAGTGCCCTCCGTGCCGACAAAACCGGCCCCCGGTAATTACTTCGCCAATTACTTCGAAATATTTTACCTCTATATTTTCTAAATACTTTCTTCGCCCGCCTCTTTACCCCCCGAAACGGTCGAATACGTTTCCCAGCCACTTCTATCATCCCGCCTGCCGTTTAATTTCGTTATTATTTGTTCGCCGTTGCTTGCCAGCGCTACCGAAAATAACCACTCGCACGGAAAGGTGGCGCCACGAGCGTTTGACGCGCGGCAACGTGTGTAATAACCGTGGTTAATTAATCGAATTACAGGAACTTTAATGCGACAATTTTCACTCGATCTCGGTAAACCGACGCAATCAGGGGATCGATAACGCAACAACAGGCATCGTCGACTATTTTAACACATTCACACGTTGCGAGCTGCGTACATAACCTCATTTCAAAGGTGCTTATAGGGAATTTGCTTCTAGGGAAATCTGCGACATTTATGGAATACATTTGTGGCCTGCAATTATCAAATTTGTTGAAACTTTTAATGTGTATGTTCTGTGCACGACCTCAGGGGGGTACACGGGTTAAGTGTGTACAATTGTTTCGTCCCCTTTCACTAGGCAATAGCGTGGCCTTTATTTATACGTGTCGAAATTTTTTTTGTATTTCTTTGCTCTCACCCCCTAGAACGATGCCATTTGATAAAAGAATAGTTCCTGAAAAAGTTTATTGCAATCGGACAACAAGAAAGGGTGCCGACCAGCCCTTAAAGTTTAGAATTCATCAATAGTTTGGATTTAAAGAATTTCTCAAAAATGGTAAGGCCTATCGAAATTTTTTTCCAATAATATTAAAAGAGTATTCAATTTTCTACAATTACTGTATATATAAATTTTTCGTGCTTCCAACCATTTTTTGGATAATAGCGTTTGAAAATTATATATACAGTAATTGTAGAAAATTGAATGCTCTTTTAATATTATTTGAACAAAATTTCGATAGGGCTTACCATTTTTGAGAAATTCTTCAAATTCAAACCATTAATGAATTCTAAACTTTAAGGCCTGATCGGCACCCTTTCCTGTTGTTCGATTGCAATAAACTTTTTCAGGAACTATTCTTTTATCAAATGGAACCATATTAGAGGATGAGAGCAAAGAGATCGCAGCTTGAAAATAAGGGCCACCCTACTGGGCAATAGGAGATTGCAGATCTGAAATGTAGGGTTCTGCGTCAGTCCCCATTTGTGGAAAGAAGAAACTGGCTTTTAAGTAATCTATAAATAAGTAGAGGGGTAATCAAAAGGGGCTCAGTGGCCGTGAGTTGCTACAGTAGTTGAAACGAAGCATAATATTCCCCGAGAAGCGTTTCGTTCTGCCATTACCAATGGATTAACCCATTAACAAGTTGAACACCTGTGCAACATCTCCTTATTCCGCAACCTGTATCCCCCCTGCGCT
Organism: Andrena camellia; assembly: GCA_029448645.1. NCBI lineage: Eukaryota > Metazoa > Arthropoda > Insecta > Hymenoptera > Andrenidae > Andrena > Andrena camellia. The sequence goes on along the minus strand of CM055678.1, from coordinate 30,318,206 downwards.
CATGGTGCTTGAACTTCCTGGAAATAGAATTAGTGCCAGCAACCAGTCCCAGAATTTCCCGAATTTCATAACTCTGAACTCATTGAACCCAGCAACTGAGATGCTTGTAAACTGCTGACCATAGCACACCGTCTCACTTCGATTCATTCAGACTGTCAGCACAATGGCCTCGACTAACACTTGCACGCATATCATTCCTGGACCGCTAGATCACCCGTTGGTAAACTAGCGGCGGAATGTAATATTTTCGTTGCACGACTTGCAGAGGCAGCGGTAATTAAATTCCGACGTGGCTCCAGCGCTTTTACATGAGCGTGTGGCCGGTCAAAGGAACGGCGTGAAGTGGCCCTCGGCCCCCTTCTTTTCGCGCAATCGTTGGTAAATTATTGCCAGTACGTGTGCCAGGCGGCGCAGCGACGGAAACGCGCGAAATTTTCGGCCCGCTTGGCGGAAAATAACCACGGACGTTCAACCATAAACTCGGAAAACACGGGACGCGCGAAAGCAATGCTCGTGGCGTACTTAAATGAGCCGGGGCTTGGAAACTCCGACGTGAGCGGGCGCGCGCGCCACGTTTGCGGGTTCGTGGCGAGTGACTCGCGAAAATTTCGCGATGCTAGTCAAATGGTGCCGAGGTGAAAGAAATTCTCCACGAACCCGGGGTAGACTGTGCAATTGGGAGGCTGGCAAAGCTGGTGGAACCGAAAAACCTGGGGGAGACAGAACACAGGTAAGGGAGGGGTAAAAAGTTAGTGGAGTCACTGGGACCTAGAAAAGCATTTGGCAGGATAAGATTTCGCGTGGTGCTCGTTTTTTGTCAACTACTGTTTGGGAATGCATTAGTTCCCCTCATCGCCACACTCACTCTCGAAGCAGCACATCCCGAGCAGCGTATCGGCGATACAGATCGAGAATCGATTGACCACTCAGATCACCGGTCGATCTGCGAATCAGTGTAGCGGAGCGCCAAGCGATCCACCAATCAGCGTCAAGCGATCCGCCAATCAGCGCGCCTCATCGATCTCCAGCGGAATCGATGCGACGCGCTGAAGGAAGTTCAGCCATTACTTCTCTTGCCTTTGTTACGGTGACTCGTACACTCAGCAAAAGTTCAAATGTATTTTCGCAGCAAGTGTTAGCACTCACCACTCATACACCTACTCATTCACACTCATCCAGCATTTTTAATAAAGTGACATTAACCACTCAATTACGCGTTCTCGCTTAAGTCTGCACCTATTCACCGTCGACTCATAACCCTACTTTCAACAACGTGGTCAAACTCAAACAACTACAGTTACTTTCTTGTTTATGCAAATTCTGGGGGAAGTATTAAAAGTATTCGTGTTAATTTAATGTTTTTATGCCCGTCTTAGTTGGGCCTGCATTGACGGTCGAATACATACTGTTTACTCTTTAACACTAGAACTACCGATAATAATTAATGTATACCTATTTCTACCAGACTAATCAAAATGCCTGGTTATTTATATAACACGTTGTACAAGGAAAATAAACGTTTATTCATGTTTTTTAATTTTTATATCGTTAAAAAATATATACGTAACATTTACACATATTTTCTTTTTACATATCTACTTAAAAATGGTAAATTTATTACCAAATTTAGAACCAGTCGTTTTGACTGGTTTGATAGTTCTTGTGTTAATGTACTGGGAGAATATAAGAATTGCTCTCCTCGCAGTGATAGAAGTCTATCAACACACTTTCTTTGCAAATATACCATGGTCTATACATCACAGAGCATGACTGAGTGTACCACTAGTTCTATGCAACATACGAATTAACTCGCCTAATTTGCACATTGTACCCAGGCATTGGAATTACGTGACAACCCCTACTTTGCATACTAAAATTTACATTAGCTGTAACCGAAGAACACAAATTTCTGGCTTCTTCCCTCTACTAGTTTCCATTTCTGCTCTCTGTTCGTAGTAAACATATTTGCAGTAACGAAACTCCACTTCCCCACGACAATTTTCAATGCACCCTGCGTAATTTGGGTCCAGTTGCTAAGAAACATACAAAATGGCTTAGGTTCCGCAAGGGCGGTTAATAGAAGGGAGGAATTCTCGAGTGAACAGAAAAGTCACCCTGTAAGAAATTCCACGGAGATGTTGCAAAGGCTCGACCCCCTGCTGTTTATATTTAGTGCTGCCTATCTCGGATGTACGGGGGGGGGGGGGGGGGGGGGGGAGCAGGACAAATGCCCCGAGCGGCAATTTTGGGGCGGTAAAATTGGTAGAAATGGAAAATTAAAATCAATACAAAAGTGAAATGTTTTGAAAAAGGGGTAAAAAAGTAGGTAATACATGTTTGAATTTAGTATCAAACTTATAAATTGTTTTTAAATCACCCATGAGAGTTAGAAGATTTTTTTAAAGTTGAAAATATTTTTAAATTTTTTTTAATGTACCTACTTCTATTTTGTGATTTTTCGTCTACATTGTTTTTGTTCATTTTTAAAATATTTTATAGAGTTTTGTTTTTTTGTGATTTAAAAAATAGGTACATACCTACCTCCTACCTATATATTTTATTTTGTTTGTTACTGATTTTTTTGTGAACATTAAATTTTTTATACAACGAAAGGCTTTTGTTATTCAACAAATGTCTACAAAATATTCCACTCATGGTAAAAAATAATTATTTATTCGCGCGGCAAAAATCATTTTTGCCCAGAGCGGCGGAAGAGCTAAATCGGACCTTGCCTTTCACCCTTGTTTCAAGCCTTCTCCCCTTTTCGACGACCTGACCCGTAAAAATCATATCGACTCGCCTGATCTGCACCTCCGGGGGATTAATTTTTACCCTCCCACACTCTTTACGTACCTAATTTGCCGTGAATCGGCTTGGGGATCCTCTCGCCCCTTCACCCACGGGAATGATAGAGTCACGACCGTGAAAGAGTATGCGATGAAGGTTGATCTTCCACGTGAAACGGTCCCTTAAGGTGTCGTCCAATTTTTCTAAACAATTTTCTTCACTCCATCCCCTTCTCTGTGCCTCTCTTGCCGCGGCAGGTCCCCCTTAGGCTTTCTTATTCCAATGTGTTTGATCGATTACTTGCAATACTACTCCCTTGCCACCGTAAACACATGCTACAGAGTTTAGCTTTGGACAAGAATTTTTACAATTGAATTCTAATTGAATTAAACTCTTGTAGAGTCGTAATTTTTATCTGTGCGAGTGTAGCCGGTCTGTGCAGTTGAATAACGCTAATAAATTTCATTTGTGACGTTCTGGATTAATTCTTGAACGACCAATAACCCTGCAAGACTGTAGTCTCAGCGACACTAGCGACACTGTTGCGGGAAGAAGTAACTAGCGATGTCTCCATTATGCTCTAGCGACTGCGCATTGCAGTGCCTGCAATTGGGATGCGTTCCTGCTGATACAAGATTGAATGCTCTCCACAGAGCACCGTGGTAATCACTGTTGAACCCTTCCATGTCGATTTGCTAATTTTCAGAGGAAGATTAGTGAATATTGCGATCATTGATGCATTGTATTGAATTTTGTCGCGGGCCTGTTAACTTTTCAGCCAGCTTGTCGCTGCATGAAGGAATCCCCAGATGGGACACGAGGGTGATTAATTCCTCGGGACGTCTTAGTTGACGAGTCCCGCGAGGCAGATTACTCTCGAGCACTTCTTTCGCTATGAAACTCGATCACCTTTTTAGGCGGACATCCTTATAATTGAAATCTTTGACGTCAGCCTCGGGAAAATGTTTTACACTGGTTCCCAGGAATTATTTGATGAAGCATGATTATCTTAACTCAGATAATACTCGTCTCTGTATCGCGAAACGGAATAAAACAATACCAAGTTTTGTTTGAAAGATGAAAGCAGCCACTGCCAAGACACTTGTAAGTTTCGCTTTTGTGTTTGACGCTGAAACACGGTTGCCAAAAATTCTTGTTTTGCCACTGTCGTGGAGCGTGATAAAAAGTATGCAAGAATTATGACTAGTGAAGTATTACAGTGCCATGAAGTGTTTTATGAGGTTTGGGATATGGGTGGAGAAAGCTGCTCCAGATTAAAATACCAAATTCCAGTCAAAGATTTTCTGGTAAAAAGATTTCGCCCCTTTCGAGACGCGTCTTATGAAATTTTTAGCGCGGGAAGCTACTTTGTCCAGGTGCGGGCACGAGCAGAAACAGTAGAGATGGATTAGGCACGGACAATTTCGTAGCTGCGTTCCAGTCTCGCGGGCGAAATTTACGTTTCGTTTAAATTCGTGCTGCAATCCTTAGCCCGAGGTTCTTCAGAAATTCCTTCTCTCGGCTGGCTTTGCAATTTTTACAGTAATTAGGAAGCTTGGATCGTAATGTACACTATATGGACCATTTGGACCTTTGCATCCCCTGTGCATAGAAAAGCGGATGAGGAGCCAAACAGGCTAGGCTTAAAAGAGCATTCCTCGTTTCTGTTTATCACGTGAATTTAAAATTAGCGTATGAATCAGTGATGAATATACTAGGAATGTAGAATACTGGCGGCCCAAGGCAGTGCGTACCGCTATCCCCACCACACTACTTCGCTACCGCACCTCGCCACCACAATTGTCAAACTGACACGGTGGAAGGGAGAGAGTTACGCCTGGTAGCAGACAAATCCTTAATGATACATGTAAAATAGTAGATGTAGATATTCAATAATTTTGAAGATATAAACAATTAAGCAATTAAGACGGTGTATGCTTCGTACCGTTCTTTGCTCGCTGTCAGTTCCTCTGGCTTTCGTTCCATCTCGCTTTCTCCTTCGCAAGACAGGAGTGAGCCACAAGTGGCGGAGATAGCGCTGAGATCCTAACGTGTAGGCCACACCGAGCTCTAAGCGAAGAAAAACAGTCAATTTTCGTCATAGGCTCCACGCTCGGGGCTGGCGGCGAGCTTACAACGCATAGCGTCGACTATTCCCAGCCCCCAATGAGAGTCTTGCGCGAGCGAGAGTCCCCTCTCGCTCACTCTCGACCGAAGGATTCCAAGAAATGATGGGAATAGCGACCGAGCATACAACGCATAGTCGAAATAAGCTTATAACGAGACTCTAGTGTAACTGCTAGAGTAATCGAGCAGGTAAGTCCCAGAATCTTCAAATAGGAGTCTATTGAAATCCTGCATGACTTAATCGTAGCCATGCGGTAGGCAATAGTGTCGCAGCGATACAGTAAACCAGGAATAGAGACGGAACAGATAATTTTCTGGCGGAAACGGCCTCTAATGAACCGTCGCTGAAAACAGCCGCCACTTCACCGCGATGGTCATTCCGGCAGCCCGTGGCCGTTCACCGTTCCAGCCACTTCCACGTTCTAATTCAGCCGCCCCTCCCTTCGCCTCTTTGGATGCATTACACTGTTTGGCTTCTTCGCTCGGCCTCGCCTGGCATCCGGCCCCCGTGTATCTGCAGAATTTACCGAGGAGTAGCCGGTCTGCACAGAGCGGCAGAATAAAGTCACCGGGCGCAGCTACTCCTCGGCCAACCGCCTTCCCCCGTCCTCTTCCGCTATTTAACCCTACGCCGCGCCGGGAGCGTTTACCTCGGGGTCATAAGCATTTACTGCGCCCCGCCACTTTATACCGAGGAGCGAAGGGCTTTCAAGGAGGACTCGCACGTAAAATACGGTAAATGGAACGGGAGAAAGAACGCGCGCCCACTCTGATTCCGTGGACCAGACACCGCCCCTCGTTCCGCAAATAAGTCTCCTTTGCATAATTAAGGGGAACGATGCGCCCACTCCCCCGGCAACCTAATCTGCGAACATGCCTGGGTTAGAGCAGAGGAAGATGATTCGAGGGTGGATCGTTGCCATCCGTCTTCTTTGCTGAAGTCGATCTTGTATCAGCGCCGGCACGTGCCTTGACTGGTTCTTTTCTGGACGCTGCTCTGTTTGGTGTTCGAAGATTAAGCGAGTGCACCTTTTGGCATTGGAATTTTAAGCACTCGATGGAATTTTATGGATTCAGAGGAGACACATTCGGGGTATCGATTGCTCTTTATGCAATCCTTTGTTGCTACAGCTAACAGATTCGTCTTCGGGATCTTGCCCTCCTTGGAAGCTCGCATGGAGCGATGAGAATATCTCAAGCGAAAGGGTAGTGGCGTTCGTACGACGGGGGAGCCGACGTGGCGATAAATCCCCGCGATTGAGATGAATTTTCTTTAGCCCTGGCGGTGTAAACAAAGACCCCGCGGAGAGTCTCCAACAACGCGTCCCTTTTCGAGGACGCTCTGGCAACAGGGTCGAACCGCGGGCGAACACGGGCAACGCGAGAATTTGCATCGAAATTGTGTTGCGGAATTCACTCGAAATCCCGCGATGAGATTCACGCCTGGTAATGTATTCCCACGCCGTCGCGACGATGCGCACCGTCGCCTACTGACATTAAGCGCCGTGTACTATTAACACGTTTAGTGGAGCTAGCTTTTGAAGAATGCCTCCTTAAATTGGAAAGTGAACCCTCGGGTTGTTTTCAAAGTAAACGTTTGGGAACACTCGGACAACAGTTTCGATGCTTTCTAGAAGGTATCGACGTGAAAGCATGCCAAAAGCAGGAAGCAAATGCCTCGGCGTGAAAACACGCCGATGCCAAAGTGGTAATTTCCTATCCAAGGACGGTGTTTCTTTGAGAATCGTCTCATCCATTCGACATTCACAGCAGTGGCGTCCAGTATAAGACGCAGAAAAAATTGCATCCATTTTAAGAGACAGGGTAAATCTGGGAGAGGCGGTACGGTGGGAGAGTTGGTGCAGTTGCTATACATATTTTATACTTTTTATATTTTATATTTTTACTTTTATACATTTTTTGTTAATTTTTATTATTTTTGTTTATTTATTTTATTTATTCACTTGTGTATTCATTTGGTTTCCCACTTTTTGTTGGATGTGTTCTTTACTTGTTTAGCGTAAACAAATAAAATTTCAATAAATCTGGAATTGAAAATAATTTTGCTTTCTTCATTGCTATTTTTTCATGAATAATTATGTGGGCCATCTCTCCCAAAGACGCGAACCATCTCTGCCAACGACGAGAACCATCCCTCCCGGCGCCTCAGGGAAGATGGTCAGATGTCATGACTTCAGTTTTCACCCCGATTTTCAGCAAATATTGTCTTAAAGCAAATATCGACCAGTTTTTCTGAATCAGCATAAAATTCTAAATATATCAGATTCATTCTGATAAAATAAATAATATCAGTATTAGTTTTAATAGCCATTTTATGTTAGGTGTACCGACACCCCCGGGTTTACCCTATCCTCTTTGCCATCGAAATCCTCAACGGTGCTAATTCTTCCAGCTGAATTTGAATTCGTCTTCAAAGACAGTGCTTGTTCAAAAGGAAAGATCAGAGAGCTCCGCTCAGCTAAGCAACTCCATCGACTAACTCTTTGTCTACCACGTTTGATAGTATATCACTTTTCGTGTTCACCGCTTCGCGGAGTGTGGACTGTGAAAGATCGGGGAAAAGAAGCAAGCAGTTTGTAACATCGTTCTGTGTGAGTGGAAATTCGTTTCTTTCGACGACCGAACGGCAACGTCCTGGATCGTAAACATCGGAAGAGAGGAAGTTTCGAAGGATTCGTATCATTGGAGGTAAGGTTAGAGCGCTTTGTGAAAAGAGCTTGAACGCGGGCGTAAAAGCGGCGTTGACAGTCGCTGCCAGGACGACGACGGGGTTGATTGGAGTGGGTGTGGTGGTAGAGTGAGAGAGGTGTGTCCATAGAAACGGGGGCCGCTGAATATTTAAACCGTCAAGGAGATATGTCTCTAAAACTCGTATTTTATGAATGATTGAACGAGTCTCTCCGGAGCCGTGGACTGTCGCGAAGAAGGCGAGCGAAAGCGATAAGCAGGACAACGCGAGTGTTTGTCGAGGTGGCTTGCCCGCGAGTTTTATAGCTCCCATTGCCCTTTCAACTTACTTAACCATGTTCGTTTCGAGTGTTCGCAGCCGACAGCGAAGAATGGGAGCAGAGCCAGTGTGAGTTTCAAACGGGACATCTTGCGAGAAGGTGTTAATGCTTTCAGACTACGAAGCGTAGATGCTTCAGCTTCAAGATTGTTTCAAATTATTGAATTTGAGGGAGAACCTGGGGAGCAAGATGATTGAAGGGGAGTTCCAAGTTATAACGCAAAAATTAGGCGGGTATGTTGGAATATACTCAAGAGAGGAGAATGTCACGAGAATCGGGGGTTGATTGTGAGATATGAGGTGATCGAAGGATACACCGAGGGATCGACTATGGCCTCACAGGGCTCGGAGGAAATTGCTATGCGGTTGGTGACTTCTGGGTGATTGGCAGTGGCTACCAACGGCATTCCTAATCGCCATTCGCGCTACAACGGTCGCTGTTGGTCGCTCTCCATGTTGTTTGCATTTTTCGTCCTGGCCAGCGATGCTGGCGACTGACACATCCGCGAGTGGGACGCATACTGACGAGGAACACCACCCAACTGTTACGCGCCGATTTTTATGCAACTCGGCATACAGGTAGAATACCTAAAAATATTAGACACCTATTTTTTTAGCAGCGGAAATCCATGTTTTGGGGGGATGAAATTGCCTTTTAAAGTTGGAGGTTGCAAAATTATTTAATCGAAAAACTCGAAAATGTGAGGATACATAAGATTCTCGTTATAAACTCATTTCAACTGTGCGTTGTATGCTCGGTCGCTGTCCCCACCATTTCTTGGAATCCTTCGGTCGAGAGTGAGCGAGAGGAGACTCTCGCTCGCGCAACACTTTCATTGGTGGCTCGGAATAGTCGACGATATTCCTTGTAAGCTCGCCGCCAGCTACAAACGTGGAGCCTATAACGAGAATATAGTGTATTGAAGCTTTTCGCCCTGCCCAAAGGATTCAGCTACAAACCGAGAGAACTTCGAGAACTGCCTCCTCTTTTTAGCCCCTGAGGCTACGCGAGCAACGATATTCTTTCCCCTTTTTACGTTACAGCTCGGTGTTCAAGGCGTTGCGTATACTTTGTGTCTTACCTACCGCGTTGCAAAAGCCCTTGAAACTTTGAAAGTTGTTCTGAAAGGAACCGACAAGCCAACAAAAATCTCCAAAGTGCTTTGAACCCGATCTACTACCGGGTAGTGGGTAGCAAAATTACTGGCTGATTCGAGGAAGCGCGTAAGCAACCCTTGTCAGGGGTCGACTGGCAGGAACACACGTATGACTTACGTGCTTCTCGTCGCTGCTAACGAGGCACCGCGGTTTATCGCGTGTCTGTTTGCATTACTGCTGCACCACCGCTACACCCCGGAGGGTAGTCTTGGGTTGCAGACCGGTGGTACCACCTCCTGTCACGCCCCTGTCATTAATTTTCATGCAGGGCGGACGATGTGTCGCGGTCGCTGAAATTTACGGGGTAACTCGTTCTTTAGCGGCTCGGGGGAGGGGGTGGAGCCCGCCACTGTCTCCCCAGAGAGTCCTGAAACGATTAATTTTTCAGGGTAACACGTGGCACTATATACATCGCACACGCTGGCCAGTCTCGCGGACCGTCGACCTTATTCCCGCGGCGAACAGTGTTTCGGGTGTCCTCTGCATTGGGATCTGCGGAAGGGTTGGTCAGACGTTCAGTGAGAAGGATTCGAGCGACAAAAAAGAAGCATTTGGAGAGCAACGATTTTTCGTGGAAGTGTTGGGAATTTATATTTCCCGGGTTAATCGTTTACTAATTTTACCAATTAACAGATGGCGCTGACCATACACGTCTCACAATCAGGCTTATACTTGGTCATCTATCTACTTCGTGTGTGTGTTCTGATTAAGCCTTTTTCTCTCATCACTTATTTCGCTTTGTAGTTACAGTAGGCACTCGTTATAAGCCCGGCGAACGGGGTTGGCGGCGGGCGTACGAAAGGAAACGAAAGAGTCTCTCGCTCGTTCTCGGGTTCTCTCACTCTCGTCCGAAGGATTCCAAGAAATGGTGGGGATAGTCGGCGGGCATACAACGGATAGTTGTAACGGGCTTATAACGAGTGCGTAGTGTACTGCTGTGTTCATAATAAATTCAGTTACTGCATGCCTGACTCTAAATTGATTCAGACACTTTCTTTCACACGAACAGGAAGTTTCTTAATTGTAAGAGTAATGCAAAAATGTTTTCCAATTTGCATTATACTATAATTTGCTCGGTAATCCTTTTAAAAAGAAATTGCGCGAGTCTCAATCTAAATATGAACGTTTTACGAGACATCGACGTGAATGTCTCCTTCATCTCTCCCATAACATGGTACAGAGTATCATCCTGACCCGTCGAATCGCGTAGTAAAAATTCTCATAAAACTACCCTCTCAAGTGCAAGCCCTTCGCATTTGAACTGGGTCTTCGAGACATAAAACTCTAACACGAGCTACTTGCCTCATTTAATCCCTGGATGATTATGAGGACTCTTGACGTCTCTCTGTGGATGTTAGAGAAATTTTAATTGGGGGTTGGAATGGAATAAACTCTTGGTGAAAATAGGTCTCCTGGGTGAGGATGAATCTGTAGGAAAGGGCTTTGTGACTAATGAAAATTTCATGGAGCTGTGACGTGTAAAAATAGTGGGCTACGTCTGAGGGTATAATAGATTAGTGGGAAAGCACGTTACTGTTCCGAGGGATATGGTAACGTATAGAACTCTGGACGCTGGAGGATCCTTAGGTCCGTTTCCTCTTTTTACAAGGACCATTACTTCCATCAGCTATAGCTACTTCCAACGCGCTTAACACTTTTTCCGCTTTTTGCTGGCTTCCTGGCAACTCCGCGAAAGACGCCGAAAGAACTACAGAAGACTCCACTCGCGCGCCCATTAATTTGCGGCCACCGTTTTCGTCTCTTCCGCGGCGAGACAAAAGGCGTTCGGCTTAAGCTGCCACAATTGTTCGGGATCACCGCTGGCGGAGTTCGATATCGGACCCTCGACTCGCGGAGGCGAACAAAGCGTGGAAATTTCGTCTATGGTTCGCGTTGGCTCTAGTGAAAGTTTAAATTCCTAACTAGTTTGGAAATAACGACGCATACTCCCTTGAAAGTTGAAAATATTCATCGACTAATATTTGTATGACGTTCATTCACGATTTATTAACGCAGAAGCGATAGCGGATGAGTATAGTGACTTGCTTTGCTAGTATTTACTCCCTAGCAAATTAAATCCCTAGCCCGTCAAAGTAAACAGACATTTTAGGCCCAGGTAGGCACCTTTTTGCAGCTTGCACCAACAATACGTGAAGCACCACTTCACTGTACTTCAGACACCCCACTCGGGGGTGCTGCAATAATTTAGCATTCACCCCTCTTCTGTCCCCAAATGGACTATTTCGCCAAATGCGCCCCAACGAAATTAGGATTCTAGGAATTCGTCTATCCAGGTTATAAAATCAGAATCTCAGTACACCGCCCAGGGGTTCTTCTTACATCCAAGTGTCAGCGGATGCATTAGAATTCTCCCAGGCAGCTGTAGTTCGCCCAAGCAGGATGCCACCCTTAGCGCCAGTAGCACAGCCACAGCTTTGAGCCGGCGCACAAAGGAGCGGCGCTGCTGAATTCGGGCCGGCGTATCCGTTGTGGAAAACAGAGTCGTTACTTCGTGGAGGTATCGTAGTTTCGCGACGAACAGGCTACCTCCTATCGCTGGCTGATCAGTATGCGGAAGGTGAAACGGAAGATGTAGCATCGTACTCTCGCTCTCTTCCCCCGCTGGGCGTCGAGCTCTTTCCGGTCTCTCTGCGGAACGGAGGGGGTTTAAAATTTCCCGTGGGATGCAGGATGGGTCGATGATGGGGGGGTTAGAGCCACGGGAACACTGGAACGATGAAAAACGAGGATACCTGGGATACGTGCGTGATCCTTGGACACGGCTAATACCCGGCTTCCCTGGTGGAACAGTTACGTGAGTATTCATTAGAACGTGATTTAATCACCAGGAAGTCTTCGTTCGAACGTGTTGCCTGGTTTAAGATTCTAGGGTAGTGTGGTCTTCTTTTTAGAATTCTTTAACTAGGAGACTGTTTTATCTTGGAGACTATATGGCTAGATGCTTGGAGAAGAGTGCTCCTATTGTTGAAGATAGAAGAATATCACAAATTAATATATATAACTTTCTTGTTATGTATATTAAACAAATTAAAAATTTTGATCTCGGAGCTGAGGAATTAATAATTTAATAAAATTAAATACATAATAATATGTATAATTGATAATTTTAAAGAAGCATATTACTTTCTTTGCCTGAAAATTAGACAGTCTGCCATGTTTTAAATGTGAAATTTAAGAATCGGCTCGGTCAACGACAACAAAATGTAATAAATTTTTAATGTCTTAATTTGTTTTTGTCTTTCATATAAGCACAGAAGGCGGAATTTATGGCACCGCAATTCTACTCACTCCGCGAGGGACAAACTTTGAGCGACTATAGCGAGGGGAGGGAAGGTGCTTTTTTAATAAAAATTCTTTTAATACTTTCAAACAGTGATCTTTCATTTGCAACAAACCCCACCTTCCTAGCTTTTCATTTTCATATAGAAAAAAATTCATAAAGAATGCTTAATTTTCAGGCAGGTACTATGCACCCTTAAACACTAATAATTTGAAGAGTGGGACGAGGGGAGAAATGATTCTTCTGTAAAAAATCAAAATATTCCAATTCGTCAGAATGCGTAAATTATTCTTGGGTTGCGATACACCTCGTGTGACTACGAAGGGTTAAGATCGCGTATTATTTTTTCCGCGATTTACGAATAGTTGCTTCATGAGTACAAACTGAAGCACAGCGCTGCAGGAGCTACCGGAAATATACAGAAGGCTTGGAGGAATGGTTCCATTTGGTTCTTAGAAAAATTCTAAATTATTTAGAATCAATTTTCGAGGTTGAACTGTGAATTTATTTAGACTTGAACAATGTTGTCCATGGTCTGCCGACTAGGTAATGGCAAGCCACCCTTTTAGCGACTCTCGAATCTGATCAGACAGCTTTCAAAATGCACTTCTCAAAATAGAATACCTAAAAGTATGTACAAGAAAAATAAAAATGTTACTCCACCAATTGGAGCACTCCAACGAATCCCTGACTACCGCCAGCTCGTTTCCCCTCGCGTCTACCCCTTTGCCGCGAAATTCACGCGGAACATCCCCGCTCGCTGGACAAAGGGTGAAACTAAAACACAGAGGAGATGGCAGCGGGCGCAGGGACAAAAACTGTAATCGAATCTGCCGTGGAGTTCCCGAACTCTCCCGATAGCGCTATTCGACGAATTTTTTCGAGGCCCTGACAGTTAAAACAAATCCTATTTCCGGACACGTAACCTGGCCTAGTTCCCGTCGAATTAGGGAAGTTCGCATGTACAATCCAGGGCCGAACGAAACACCAAGTTCCTAGTGCCATTAACACCAGCCACGTGTTTTCTCGATTATGCTATGAGAGAACCTACGGCGAGGCACAGCGAAAACACGCTACCAAGGTTCCCTCGTCCTTTCACCGGGGATGAAGGCGTTTGAATGAGAACTGTTCGTTTTGAAGGGGCATTTGACGATTTGGGTCATTCAGCTTGTAGAATGGAGATTCTTAGAGCACCCAGGCTCTGTGACTGTACCACTAGGGTGGCTCTTTATTTCGACTTTTGAATTTTCTTCACGGCATCCCCCAGAATAGTTCCAAATAATAAAAAAAATTCTGTATAAAGTTTGAGCCCGATCGGATAATGGGAAAAAGTTTCCCTGGGCCCTTGAACATTTAAATTGTAATTTTTATTTTCGCCTTCATAAGTAAAAAGTGCTCGAGAACGATTTAAACTTTTAAAAAATGTTTTTTTTTAGTTTTTCGCACTTTTTTCGAAAACCGCTTATCACACGCGAAAATGTAATAGAACGTAAAAGATGCTCCGTGTCTGGGTCTACAACTTTTGTTTGATATATTTTTTTATGTAATCAATAACTTGAAGGATATTATATAAAATCGACTTTGTGAGCTGTTAAATAATTATTTAAATGTTCAATATAGTGAGGAGAAACAGAAAATGTCCACTCTGCACTGGAACAAAATACGGAATGTCACCACTCTTTGCCTAAGCATAAGCTTCTGTCGTCAAAGTAAAAGAAGAAATTATTTCAGAAGAAAATTGTATAAGAAAATTAAATTCATTGAACCTTGTTACTTTACTGATGGACTAAAGTATTAAAACTTCATTTTCTCGATAAAGCTATTTTGTGACATCCCCTGTTTTCCTCCTTCAGATATTTCCAGTACAGTAGGTCATGGTGGGAGTTCCATAATCAAAGAATGCGACTAGCAGTATTTATAAAGTTTAAATTCTCAAAGGTTCGTCAGTTTCCCTCTGGAGGACCATGATAATATGGTTAAAAACACCCTTGGAGATAAATTCCAAGACCTACTGAATAAAAGGGACGGTGGGAAGCTTAAGAGACCAGGGTATCACGGGAAATCTCAAGTTCTTTCTAACGCATATCCAAGTTTCGAATTACTCGTGGCAGGGATCCGCGGGAAAGTAGGGAAACGCAGATACCGAATCCAAAGCGTACGGAATCGGGGAGGATTGAAATGACGTAAGCGCATCAGAATTCAAGAGGGAATTCAAAGACCGAAATCTCGAGACGAAACAGGAAACTAAGTCGTTGTGACCGTGAACAGTTAAGGGGAGAAGGTCGTATTAATCGAACGAAACATAGAAACAAATTTTTTTCCATAAATCGCTTCTAAAACGTTTAAAAAATATATTCTCAAAGTTATAGGCCGAAATTCAACTCCATATCGATATTCGATACTATAGCCTGGTGAGTCAGCGCGCCCCTGAGTGCCGAGCATACCTACCTGAAACTCATTTCAAACGGCTTTTTCTCGAAACCACGTATTCAAAATTGGGGCCGGGGACAACTGAAAAACTATTTGGCCAATCAACTTCAAATTTTGCACACTTTTAGTTGATAATATTCGTCAGAATATGAACCACAATGCTTAACCAAATTGTTAATTTTAACTACTGTTTTCAAACAAATAAAACGCGAATTTTTAGCGAAATGTCTGAAGTTCCGCCATTTTTAAAATATGCAATTTTTACCCCATTTGTGGTTCATATTCTTACAATTGGCATATAAATTGAAAAAAAAATTATTGGTCTGTTTCACATAACTACCAGAGACGCTACAACCGGCGCCGTTTTGCATCTCGAAAAAAAACTATTTCAGATACTGCTCTATTTCTTTTGTATTTATAATAATTTTACTGTTATAAATTTTTTTTACTTGTTATAATGTTACATAAAGTACCGTTAATGTTACGAAAGGATTAGCATATTGGTATCTTTGCAAAAAATTCCTAAAAATTGATACAAAAATAAGCCGTTTATACGGGCTTCTCCCTTTAAGCGCATAAAGATTTTTAAAAAATTACCATTCTACGTCACGCCGACTATTCTTTCGCAAACACTTGCACTATAATGTTTCCAAAGAAAATGAAAGAAATGATTGAGTCGTCGAGAAGAACGTCCTCCGTTTCCGAGGGAGGCGTCCGAGAGCCATTGTCTCTTCTAACGAAGACCAACGAGTCCATTAATTCTGCCGACCAATTAGCACAAGTTATCAGGCTGCACGCTCAACGACGCAGAACGTACAAGGAGGGAGAGGCACGAAGGGGCAGAAAAACGGAGGTCGCCGGGGTGGAATGAATATTCGTTTATTTATTTCATGGCGCATATCGTGTAATTCGATTCCCTCGGCCCAGTCGATTTTCTCCCATTCCATTCCCACCCCCTCGCCCACAGTCCGCGCAATTTTGTGTTCCTTCCAGTCGCTGCGTCGACGCTTTTTTCCACGGTCCTCCTTCCAACCCTTCTCCAGCGACTTTCCTCGTCTGGTTTCCTTCCTATGCATATCGGGAAATTGGAAACGGTGTTAAAATAATAGCGGGCAAGCGCACGTGCGGTTTTGATGGATCGCGTCAAAATCCTCCGAGCAGAGTTGCAGGGTGGAGGAAGAACGCAACGTTAAGGTTAGAACTGACTCGTTTGTCAAAGTCGTTCCCCTTGACGCGCGAGCAAATTTTGCAAAACAGAACCTCTTTGCTATCGAGGGTAGGAGTACCTACACAGTAGTGCGAGGAACAAGCTTTCTAACAAGGATCGACTCTGTTTATCAGTGCTGGCAACAGGTTGCCCTGAACTCTTCGTCGCAAATGCGTCCCTCATTTATTCGTTATCAGAATCTCGTTATCGGCGCACCGGCCGAGGCGTCTCGCAAAGTATTCCGCACCGGAGAATATTCAAACGTCTACGGCAAAATTCATGCCTGCAATTTTTTTCTCGCGAAAAAGAGAAAGGAGAGGACGTTTTGAGAGGTTTAAGTCTGGCGTGCAGCGATAAAGCACGTCGAAAGCTTTTAAAGCCGTGTAACAACACTGAATCGTGCGGCCGAATTCGGAGCCACTCGGTATATTATATCCCTCTGTGACGTACAGTTGTGTGATCCTTTTTTTTTTACGTACGAGTGCTTTCAGCTTATCGCGACGCACGATATTTTCTACCGTTTCTCGTGGCTTATGCGCGTTCCCCGCAGATGTAGCTGTTATCTAACGGGTGACTGGAAGGAACGCGGTATGATGATTAAAGGCCACCCCGATAAAGCGTTGTTACGAAGTTTAGGGATTCTAGCGCGAGGAGTTCGCAGGGGCCATAAAGATTTCTGGCAGCGTTTCTACCAAGTTGATGAAACACGAGCAGGCGAGGTTGAATATGATCCTGGGCCAGGCCGGGCGTTGGAAATAGGTTGGTGCATAATGGATTGTTAATTGTGTACCGATATGAGTATTAAATTTGAACACTTATTCGTCAGAAATAAAATCTGCTTGGATTACTATGGATTATATTGGCTCAATCGGTTTATACAATTATAAAGCTTCGTTGAATGGAAAAGGCTATGAATATAGAATGCTATTGTTCGTTACTCGATTAAAAAATTCGGCCCAAAAATAATCAGCTGAAAAATAGTTTTTGTGTATCACTGTTTATCAGAGTTGAGCAAAATGTAATCTAATTACAAATTACGATTAAAATGTAATTGTATAATTGATTACATATTATTTTCTATATTCGTTAATTTAGGCAGTTGATCACAATTTTGACCAAAATTACAGAAAATAATGTGTAATCAATTACACAATTACATTGTAATCGTAATTTGTCATTTGTAATTAAATTGCATTTTTCCCAACTCTGTTATTTATCACCATTTACACCAGAACAAGTTTTCCAGCAGAAGTTTCACTGAAAGTAGTGCTCATTCATAAATTCTAAAAATATTAATCCCCCATCCCCCAAATATTAATGGATAAACTCCTATACTTAAAACACTTAATAAATACAAAATTCCAAATCGCATTGAATATAACTTTGAAAAAAACAACAAATTAATCACACTATATAGTATAAATACTAATAAAATTAATATAACTCTAATATAATATAAATACAAACTTTTTTATCAATAAAAAAATTCTTCATTTAATAATTTAATTACATCATTAAAAGGTTGTAAAAATCCTAACACCCCTACTTTATTAAGCCATCACGAGGCAACGAACGACGTAAATACGAGTTTTCAACGCTGCCTAGTCCAACGCTCTTTAAGTCCATGCTCAAAAACTAGTTACTAATACCAGTTCCATAGTGTTAGTTATAAGTTACTTGTCCACAAAGTCTGCTTTTCGTAAACAGAGCTACGGTTTACCTAACCCTAGCAAACCTAACCTAGTTTGCCGTGCTCCGGAGGCGTTGTCCCTAGAGTATGTGACCAAGTGTAGAAGTGTTTCCGGGTAGCGCTCCCTTCAGGACCGCGTAGACTTAAGAATTAGTTTTATAAGTTCCTGGGGGGTGACGTCTCGTCAGCCATCTTGGAGCAAGCACCGAATACACCTCGTTTTTGAAGTCAGTTTGCAGCCCAAATTTTCTGGTCGCAAATACATGACTCTGCCTTGATGCTTCGATCAGAAAGCTTGCAGATCAATACGCCACAGATATATTTTCTGTCTGGCTGTCAAGTCAGACCGTCCACAGAGGCGTGCAGTGGCTGCTAGGCACCCTGGTCCCGGACTGTATAGGGGCCCCAGAAAAAGGAGGAACGAAAAAAGAAAAAATGAGAAATAAATTTTTTTATTTAATTAAAATTAAGAAAAATGAAATTAGAACATAACTTCTAATATAATAATCTAATATCATTAATGATATGGCAATAAAAAAGTCACACATTTAAATATGTTAATGTTTATTTCTTTTATTTTATTTTGTTTGTTATTGTTATTGTTATTCTTTTTTCGTGATTTCGTTCTGTGAAAAGATGTTATGCTTCTTTGTCATTGAGAAATTGCTTGGGGCCCAAAAATATTTCTTGCACCCGGGCCCCTTTATAGAGAAGGCCGGCCCTGCTTAGAATAACGCGAAGTGGTATAATTCTCCGCCATTAATCAGTCGTGTCACGCGTTACTCGGTCCCAATCGCGCCCAACTTTTTCTTACTGTCTTTAGTAACATAAAATGAGCAGAGCGAGGGTGGGCCCGATTAAAAATGAGTGCACGACGCTCGTGTTTTGTTTCAGACTTTGAGCAAGGGATATAAATAAATCACTCGACCCGGAAGAGGGTTTATCGTGGACGAAGCAGACTGCGTAACGGTCAATGAGATTCCCTTCGCGGAATTTGTTTACAACGCTCGGTTACAACTTCTCCGCGATTTTTATAGCGCGACCGACACGACATGGAAACGATTTAAAAGCGTCAGATCAAATAGTTTCGACGATTCGTAAAGATCACGATCCAGCAAGGTCGATGTACCCACGGATTTAACAGCGTTGAATAAATCGAACAATTGTATCTTGCTTTCGGAAATATTTGGCCCTGGCTTCGGTTTTATAAATATTTGCGCCGTCCGCGTATTTGATTCCGCGATTCCGAGGATATTACTTCACAGGCAAACATGCAAACATGTAAATGCGACTGTGTTTACAGGGGTTTACAAAACACGTTATTGGAAGCCAGCAAATACTCCATCCTTTTGGATATTCTAGTCCGGAAATAGGAAGCGGAGGTCAGCCGATCTTTCGCGGGCAAATAATGAAGGTACAATCCGTTCAGTCACTGCTATTCGATCAACAAAGCCTGTCCACAATACGACAGTAATTCGGTGCGCTCTAAGATTAAGGGGGGAAGTAATAAGAGACAAATCATGAGTGGTGCTACGTAGGTACGAAGCAAGAGAACTCTCACGCGACGCTACGACGATTAATAATCCCCCTGGCGAAGACGCTCGAGGAGGAAAGGGAAACCCTTGTTCCGCGGACCATTAATTTCCCCCAGAGAATGAAAAAAATGCAGGTACGGAATGAGGGAAGAAAGGCGGGCGCGAGGTGGTGAGGGGAGGATGCAACAAAATAAATAACGAAGGTGGATGGAAAGGCGACAGAAAAGAAAGAGCGGACGGTGGAGAAAGTCAGCTTTGGCGGCTGTCTAATATAGAAGATATATGAAGTCAGGGCCGTGCAAAGGTTGGAAATGTGCCGGCTGCGATGATGACTGCACCGCGTAAAACGAGAAGGTGGGACACCGGGTTCGTGGGCGTTGGCTGACTGCCGGGGAGTGCGGCCTATCGTTTATTAATTAACCGACTTAATTAATAATTCAATAACCGCCACTAGCATCCCACTACCCGTGCACACCCCCCCGTTCCTGTCTTCTACCGCCCTTCCGCGCGGGTATATTCGAACAACGTATAAACCAGGCCTGGCGTGGCATACTGAAATTCGTGGACGAGCCCTGCGCAGCTAAAAGCACGATTTTAAGTCTGCAGAGTGATCACTGACCTCAGGGTGTGCTCCATTTTTAACATCCAAATCAGATGGGAGCACGGAAAAATAAATTCAAAGCTTCAGATTTTGCCGGTTTGAATGAAAATACTGCTAACAAAGTTTCAATTGGATCGAGGATGGTGTCAGGTTACACTTGTGTCGCGAACTATTTCTAGCCATGTACTTTTTGTTTGTTTTGGTTCGCGATAAGCGTGGCTCGGTTGGCGCGGACCTTGAACGTGCCTTATATGGGCTTTGCCATATTTGGGAACCTCGGGCGGTCTCGCCAGTATTCGGCCGTAGGGCTGCAGAGGGGCGAGCGTGAGGAGAGCGCGAGGCGAGCGTGAAGCGAGCTCGACACGGATTGTTACTTTTGTCACAGTCGAAGTCGCCACGACACATGGCAGATTTGTATTTAACGAAGTCGCCTCGACACGTGGCATAACTATATTCAATCGTATTAATATAAATTATATTTGAATGGCTAAAATTTGCCTATCAATCAATCGCACAAAATTAATTTGCCATGCGACCACGTACCTAGTACGCGACAACTTGACAGCTCAGTTGGAGTTTAGTCAAAATGAACACGTAGGGTAACTGTACTCGTAGTTGACAGTGTACCAATAGTTGACACTTTTGTTTTTAGTCGCGAATAATAAGCTTTCTATTAAAAAAATGTTTTTGACTAATACTTTTTCAAAGAGCGTATTAGTCAAAAACATTTTTTTAATAGAAAGCTTATTATTCGTGACTGAAAATAAAAGTGTCAACTATTGGTACACTATTAACTACGAGTACAGTTACCCTAATTGTTTTCAATTTATGTAAAACCCCCATGGGGATTAATAGAAACCCTAAGTTTAAAATATAAGGGGTCTTTCCACTGTGACCTTTCCCTAAAAAATTACCGTTGTTTGTAGGGTTTATACAAAAACCGACTTTTGAAAAAACCGGTTTTCGAATTTCACGTTCGGTTTTTGAAAACCGACAAACCCTAGTTGTTTGGATTTATTAATACGCGTTTTGAGAATACAAAAAAGCGTTCCTCGTTTAGGAAAGAAACAATTTAAATTTGTCCCGTAGTGATGAGAATAATTCAGGTGATCAAGGATATTAGGCAAAGTTGATTATCTCGCTAATGTAATTTAATGAGACGTCGAAAACACTTATATGGATAAGTGTTTTGGAGGCGCATTTCTTTTGCGCAATCGCGACACGGGGAACGGCGACTCGGAAGCGATTATTCACCGATTCTTCAGTGAAGATCCATGCGTGCGGTCATTACCGATAAAATACGGGTAATAAAAATCAAGTGAACTCTGATGCAGTTTCGCCAGCACGGAAACTTCTAAATGGGAAAACTCTGCATTAAACTGGACGACAGTTCTGAGCGGGTTGGCCAAAAAAGGGGCGCAAAAAAACTGTTGGAAACTTTCGAAATTCCTCGCAACGATTCGCATTGTCCTTTCCGAGAAGCTTTTGAAACAACGATGCGCGTAGCGAACGCGAAAAATACTGAAAATACTGAAAATGAATTTTCCGGAACAGAGGACGATACTCACTCACTCTCAATGAACAATTAACCACGTTAACCCAGAAAGTTCGTATCGACCTCAACGTTCACTTTCGATGGAAATGAAAAGCATGAGTGTTCGCTTGAGAGAGCAAGTTTCATGGTGAATCGATTTACCAACGAGCGAAATAAACGTATCCATCTGTGCTTTTGCCGAAAAACAAGCGTTACGCGGCTCTCAGTGTGATACGCGGCGTGATAAACTCAGGAAGTAATTATTTTGCAACAAAATAAATGGGAAATATACAATAACCTCTCGCTTTTGTGAGAAAAATATATCCGTAGATTTGTTGAATTTTCGTGCAAAAAGGGGTTCACAGTTGTATGAAGACATTAATTATCTTAATGAGGATAGGTGGTGACACAAATGTCACTTTTCACAAACGCGAGTACGGCATGACAAAACTTTAGGCTCGAACACCAACGTGCCCGATGTTTGAGGAGGGGGAATGTTTACGGTTCCAAGGTTCGGGAATGACTGCCGCGTGTCCCATCACAGACCTCTTACCGGAAGGCACTTTAGTGTCCCCCACCCCGTGACCAAATACTTCAGGTATAATACCCTTATGTTTATGGTAATTACGCGTCGGTTTCCAACCTATTCCCAAACTTTCCCAAATTTGTACATCACCACTCCTCTGGTACGCAACAGTCGCGTGACTTCAAGTGACTAGAGGTCGCCATAGGCTCAGGCCATTCAGTCACGTTGTCCTTAAAGAGATCTCAACTCAGTTTAAGTCCCCACTATAAAACCCTTCCACATAATGCATAATATTAATAGTTCAATACACCATAAACGATATTTAAGCTAAACAGCCTCGAGCTTTCAGTTTCCGAAATGTTTCTTAAAGGAAATGCGGACGTTGACACGCCTCTCGAGCCCGAGTTTACGTCGATCTTCCCTCGGCACGTTCCAGAACGCGTTTTCTGGTGGGAACAGTGCGACAGCTTACAGTTAGACAGTCGGATGAACGAGGAGAAACGATGCGCGATTAAAGATCCATCCGTTTCGGCAGATGCAGCTTCAGCGAAACTTTATCGCCTGATAAATACAGATTTGCGGGAAAGTGGCGCGAAAGGGTTTACCCGACGTCACCAGCAGCGTTACCAGAAGTAGGCCTCATATGACGTAGTAGGGTGTAGTAGAGGGGGACAGCTATTGGAAGTTGGAACTCACAATCAGTAACGTAGTAGGGAGTAGTAGAGAGCAGGGTTGCCAGAAGTAGGGACGCGATACGTCATAACACTCATAACCCGTCCCTGTTGGTCTCGACTTCTGGCAGCCGTAGCTATTGGGAGTTTAAAATTAATCTGCGACACTAGCGGTCGGTACGCGAACTACTAGTAATGGACGACGCGGGTATTAATTTAATTAATTTAATAATTTTGACAGTATCGACGAACTGTATGCAGAGAAAAATATTGTGTAGCAAATTGTAGCGCTACAATGATCAATGATCTCAATTTAAGTTATCATAAAGTGTCACAAAAGTAGAGCAAGTAAAATTTTCAACATTACATACTTTTACATATTCCAATATTGTATCTAAATGTGTTGTCAACATTTTTACTGTAAGAAATAACTTATAAATAAATTTTCATACTACTGGTTCCATATAAACATTAGGGCTGGGACTATTCGAATAATTTAATATTCGAATATTTTATAAGTATTCGAATGCTACGAATAAACTTCGAATATTTGAGTATTCGAGTGTTATTATTCGAATATTTAAGTATTCCAATACTATTCGAATATTTTATAAGTATTCGAATGCTACGAATAAACTTCGAATATTTGAGTATGCGAATAGTATGGTGTGAATTATAAATCAAGTTCTTTAGGTTCATTTTTTTACAAGCTTTTATTTAGTTTCAGTTGTGAGTTCGTTAGTTTGTCAGGGTGAAATGTTGTAAGCTAATTTTAACCCACTTCAACATATCCGATCGGCTTGAAACTTTGCACACATACGCAGTTTCGATGACAATACAATATTTAATTATTCGAACACTATTCGAATACTTAAATATTCGAATAGTATTCGAATACTTAAATATTTGAATAGTATTTGGATACTTGGATATTTAAATTATATTCGCCAAATAACTGAGCAACTGAAGTATTCGATTATTCGAATACCGAAAAATTCGACAAATAGTCCCAGCCCTAATAAACATATAGTAAAGTGTACACCTGCGTTTTCCATATTTGTTACGCAACACGAATGCCATCATTCCCGCGGTGGTAGTTTTCTTTGCCTATACTGTACAACGTGTACGCATACTATGCGATGATTCCCCCTCCACTACTTCCTACTACGTCATATCCTCGATTCCATATAAGAGTAGACCTACGTCGCTATCGATTTGCGACCGATCTGCGCAGCTCCCACGGATCTGACACACGCGATTGGTCGTAGCACTTTCCCTGCCGGTTTCCTACCAATCGACAGTATATCCTTGCACGGAACGCGTCTACTCTAAAGTGGAATGCAGTGTACCTACTTCTGGTTACGCTGGTCACCACGGTCCCACTAGGGCGCGTTCAGTGCGTGCACTTGTCAGCGCATGCGCGCCCAGATGGCGCTACGCGAGGAATCGAGGGCCCTCGACGGGGACAATGGTCGTCCCGATTATCAGAATTAATGCGAAGTATGTTGACAAATGACAGCGGCGGGATATACCCCCCCTGGAAACGAGCCATGCGATGCTGGTCATTAAGCAATAACCCACGGTATCATGGTTATTGCCCGTTTCGAAACTCCCGCTACCATTCGTTGCCTGAGCGTGGGGCATTAACCACGTTGGGCCATTAGATCCTACGTCGGGCATACATTTTCTATTTCGAGTTCCGATGACTTGCAAGTCCGCTACGGGCGGATGAGCATCGCGGAAATGCTGTACGACACCGCCACGGTTCGTTCAATTTTCTCGCCCCCTTTAGCGGTGAGGAGAGGCAGAGAGGAGCGCGAACCCACGCCCGACGACGGAAAATAATTCCCAAGGAAGGTAACACAGATTGATCTGTCCCGCGTGGTCCATTAGCCGCGACTACAGGGCTCCTCGGATTAGACAAGAGTTCCGGTACGTCTGGGAACAGGCTCCTGGAACGATTAGGGGTCGCAGAGGTCATCCCTGACGTCGAAGAGGAGGCAAGCTGATCGAAGGCTCGTATTCTGGGGCGATTCGAATCGGGTCAGCTCGGTGGATACTGTCGATCCGAATAAACGAGCTCGAGAGCAGTCGCTGGGACAAGCTGGATCACTCACGGGGCCCTAAAATCCATTGGACGATGTGACACCTTCGTGTGGCCGTACCATGATAGCTTTCTGGCGACCAGTGTCCGTGGAAACGACTAGGTGAAATTGTACAGAGGGCTCCGCGCCCTTTTTACGCTAGAAGGGAGGAAGTTCGTGTTTGGGAAGTGGGCTTAGTAATTTTCACTTGCAGGGCACAAATTTCTGCCCTTTTAACGAGGATGCTTCGCCTGTTTGGGATTCTTTCACTTAGCTGAAGTAATTCTAAAGCTTAATGGTGATTTCACCCTCCTGCTTGTTTAGAACCACACACGCGTTTCAGCCGTTAGAGTGCATGCGTGGTGGTGCCAAAACAATGGGGGCAGAAAATCCGGAGCAAGTGTTAATTTCATGGTCGACTGTTTTACGGCTGATAATGCTGGCGCGACGCATTGCGCGTTATTATCATATCGCCATTGGAATTTGCTCGTGGCCATTGTTGCCTTGCGGGGAGCGCGGTTAATAAACTGCACTCGTAATATCATATTATAACGCCAGCTCGAAAGTAATTGCTACTCTTTCGGGGGGACAATGCCTGGTGTTATCAATAATTAATTAACGGACCTGAATGACGATGCTAATAGGGGAGAAATAAATTCCTACTACCCCCGGTTCGTGCTTAGAATAATGTTTGGGATTACAGAGAAACGACCCGCATTTTAATTCCACGATACGGGAATTAAACTTTCGAGGGGAACCAGCGGAGCCCGTGTGCCGAAACCCTCCAACGTTCGCAACTTTTCCAAAAATTTTGCCCGCGTTTGTAAAACAAACGGCAGAATCACGCGATGTTCAAACACCCTCTATTTGCATCACTGCTCCCCTCTCTGTTTCCACGACGAGCCGGTACACCAGCTGAAATCGCCAGAATCTCGTGGAATCGATCCAGGGAGGTGTTACGCGAATCTACTTTGACTCGAGCGACTTAATATTTAACAGTCGACTTGAAATTCGGCGGGATATCTGCGCACGGGGTCATCAATTCCCACCGTCCATGAATATTAATCGACTTTTAATCGATATTCTGAGAACGGGGTTATATTATTTACCATCCCGAACGCATGCATCACGCGCGCTACATCGCCGCTTGTCACCCGTTCCTTCCTTCCTTCCTCCTCTTTTCCACGCTTCGCCGAAGACACGGGACGTACGTGTCTCGTCTCACAAATGGCGAAATAAAAGATGGATAGTCGTAGAATAATGCCTTTCATCAGTAAAAAACTCAAATTGATAATCTAGCTATAAGGCCAACTAACATCTCGTGGAATCTTCATTCACAGTTCACCAGAGAATTGTTAAACGGGGTGTAGCAGGTTAAATTTCCTTGCGTGTCTTAAACCAAGGCAGTGAATGCAACTGCCAGACGTGGTAGACCCATTAATGGCTCGGCCCCACGAATAGAGAATGCATCTCTTGACCTAACCCCTTTAACCCCTCGCTAGGAACAAAGAAGCACAATGTCCCTCTGCCCCTCTACAGAATTTCCACCGGCCAGGAAAGTCGGTTAATGTTGCTTCCTTCAAAAGACTACACTGCGAGAGAATTTTTCAATTAACTTCGTCCACGGGCCGCGGATAACCGGATGACAAAGTGGCGCCCGGCGACAGCACAATATCAGCGGGAAGTTCACCGGCATAATTACAATCAGTATCTCGTCGGGTCGTTGTTTAAGCTCGCCGTCACAGAAATAAACTTATTAAACGGCTGAGCATTCTGAAGCGAGCCTTTCAATTTAATCACCACGCACCGCTGGTATTTCATTACACCTGCCTCTGTGTGTTATGAGGATGTTCGACTGGAAAACGTACAGCTCCTACTACCAGGAATAATAGCTCCCTCTGACGATCAGTTTCAGTGTTCCAGGGAGAAACTGTAGAGGACAATTCGTAACGTATCGTTAAGGAACTGGGCAGATTTGCTAATAAAAGAAGTCGTAATAGGACAATGTAACAGAGTGCGCAGTTGGTGATAAACAGAGTGCCAACGGTGAAGAAGTCGATTAGTACAGGGACAGCTTCCCGATTCCTATGCATAATCGATCGGCTATGTTAGATTAGAGCACGCCGGAATCAGTTACACGTTCTATTACAGATTCTCGACTTGGTCCCTCTACGTGACTTGATTAATAGTCCCGGCTGTATATTTAATTCCTTGGCGCAATCGATGGTAATCCGTGTCCGTGGAATAATTATCCACGAAATAAAGCCCCGACATTTAAATGAACCACCCGTCCCGACAAGAGCACACGCCAGTGGTTATCACGACACCGAGTTAGACACCAGCGACTGAAACTAGCCCGATGGGACATCCTCGAACATGAACGAGTGGCGCTATTCCAACGACTATGGGCCATCGTTACCGTCCAGAGAGTGGAAGAAGTCCCGCGAACAACTTCGCCGAGCCAGTAAAGTTTCCCAACGAGCTCGTTCCACGTATGCCGCGTAACTGCTTCGGCTATCTGGGAGGGAGCCGGAGCGTCTTCGCGGCAAGAACTCGCGTCCCGCAAAACGTAGTCGATACCCCTATATCGTTTCCAGGCTTAATTGCTCGTGGGCCAGCCGGATCGCGAGCACGTGCCCCGATTGGAGTAGGGGGCGCCCGACTGAAGGGGAGAGAGACGCGTTCGGACAACACAAGAAACACGCACGATAAGAGGGAGAACAGGGCGAGGTAAGGAGAGAATAACGAGAGGGAATAATGTCGGCAGAAGCCGGTTAAGGGGGACAGAGAGAAAGGGCGCGCACGACGGAGAGGGCATGCGATCCAGAGTGGAGGAGCATGCGCGGGTGGGAGTGGCACCTTATTCGTCGTGCAGCTCCCGCCAAGGCTTTCTGTCAACTACGAACTCTCGGTGGAAAAGGTTCCTGCTGGTTACCAACGACGCTTGTCGCGGATATCCGTCGCGGGGTAAGTTTCAAACGGTCGCGGCCCGAGGAAACCGCCCCTAACAAAGTGGTGCGCACATGTGACCTGGGTTCTCTTCTGTGTTACTCCTCTGTAAGGTGATCCCCTCCCAAAGTGGCAAGTTGCATCGATATAATTCGTTGTTAGAAGTGGCACAGTGATACGCAAACACCCTTCAGGATTATCTGTTCCAGCCGCAAGGATCAAAGGATCGAGCGCGATCGCCGCGCGAAGTGAGTAGCATGGTGAGGAAGTGATCGCCCCGGTTGGATCTTATTGATCCGGACGTCGAACCGTGATCGCCAGTGTGGGGCGCGGGGGAGGAGTGAACGACGGTCCAGCACCGCGAGGGGATTGTGTGTCACGTGGTGTGGAAAGTGGCGCGGGGCTGTGGCAAGTTTGAATACGTCCTGGACCAACGCAGGCCGTAGGTTGCGGCTTGAAGGCGCCGCGACGACACTGTAGTCGCCCGGATCAGTAGGGAAGAGGATCGTTGACCTTCTGTAATTAAAATATAGTTGCCAAGTGAAGTGCGATTGGTAAGGGCGTGAGGAATCGTCAAGGCTCGTCGCTGTAATTAAAAGCCAGAAGTCAGTGGGAACACGGAGATGCGGAAAATCAGCGGGATTATTCGATGAGCAGAACCGGGTGGCCGGGGATCAGCCGGAAGACGGAGGAGGTAATTAAATCGGATGCTAATTAGCCGCTGACCCAGGGCGAAGACAAATGTGCGCGAAAGGTCGGTCCCTTGATCGGCGGATTTGCGGATTGGCTGATTGAACTCTCTGGTCTGAAAGGGTCTGGTTACAAGGCCACGGTAACGAAGGTGGGTCCACGTAAGTTCTTCCTGAGAACACGATACCGAAGGAGAGTCCTATCGTTCCACCTTCCGTGACCCACAGAATGCCAAGGGGCGGAGTACCGCGTCTCGTGTTCCGCTAACGGAAATGTGAAACAGGCCAGATACTCCCCCAACAACCCCATAAGAAAGAGCAACCCCAATCCAAGATCCCAGTGATTCAGGTGAACCATTCTGTACTCTCGACTAAAGCTCCCCAGTGCAAACGGCAGCGACAATTTTCCGCGGGGAGGACCGATCTGCGTGGACGTCCAGTCAAATGTGAAGCACGCGGTGAAGCAGCACCCACTCAAGGCGACAGGAGTGCGACTGGGATTGGGGGATTCGTGCTGCAGGTGCGGCAAGTGTCTGACCAAAATGTGGCTCGCGCTACTGCTACTCTTCTCTCTGCTGAGGACAGGTGAGAGACACCCACCGTTTCTTCCTCTTCGATCCCACCTTGCCCACTTCACTCCCGGAGCAAGAGAGGGAGCTGGAGAATTATGCAGCGCGGACCCGCTCGCGGCAAGGTGGACGCGTGCACGCGCCTGAATTATCGCCCCGCTGCCGGGACTCGTTAACGCCTTAATCTCTAATTTCGCGCCGGTTGCCCAGAATTTAATCTTCCTTCTCTCTATCCGACGGCGAGGACGGCGCGGAACAGTCGAGATAATTGGAATTTTTTTACGATACTTCGCCTGTTTGCGCGCTGACTTGCGGAGGATCGGAGGCAAATTGAATTCCCGCTTTTTAATCTTCGACCGGTGAATACTTAATTGGCACGGTACACGTCATGGCGTGTTGCTTAAGGGCGCTTCGAGGTGTTTCCTCAATCGCTGATAACGATCTCCGGGTCATGATAGTCAGTCAGAGTTGCCCATGATCCGCGACAGGGCAGAATCATGATAGGATTCCGAAAATGTCTCACATTATTATTGGGACCGTTCTGCGCGGCGAAAGTCATTAGTCATTAGTGTAGGGGTTGGAGAGGGGGGTGCTCAGCGAGGAGAGCTGGCTGGAGGGGTGGGTTCTTCCATTCGCTGCGCTGATGCCCCCTTCCCAGGGGCTTCAACAAGATTCCATAAATTCTTACGAAAGTCTCAGATATTTTTTTTTAGAAGTTAGTTTTTCTTTTTATGATTTTAATTTGAATTGGAGGCGTTTAAAAGCGTTGGGGCGATGCTCTGTATACAATGCCTATGCCAAATAAATAAACTTTTCATGAGGAAGTCCATGGAATACTGGCAATGAAAAGCGCATTGAATTTTATACAGTACAGGGATTCGTTTCCTCTTCTGGCATGTGAAATTCGAAGTGTTTAATCTCCCGCAGGCGGCATCGGGAATAACGATACTTGCGAGTAATCGACGTTTTTAACGTTTTTAATGTTACGCGACGGGAACGAGGTGCCCGCAATTCCCATCCCCGTGCTCGCGCCTTGTTCAATGGTAAATATGAATGCAAAAGCAACCGAATCACGCTGCTCTCGCCAGGGTAATTGAAATCGCGTGTAATGAATCTTTCAGCGTGACGAATTTTTAATAAAATACCCGCCGATTTCCACGACGAGCTGATTCGACGCAACAACGATGTACAGTGGCGGACGAAAGAAAGTTTACAACTTTTAAAATCGCATAACTTTTTTAGAATTGGTCCAAACGACATGAGTTTTTTTGAGAAGCTAGAAGGATTAGTTTGCTAAGTGATGTATTTCGTCGTTTTGAAAAAAAATGCAATTGGTCGGAATAGTAACAAAAATAGTAAAGGTTGTTTTTTAATTTTTTTTCTTTGAGCCTCTAATGAAAATTAAAAAAAAAACCGTTTATAGATTGAAGTAAGTTGTATACATGCCTAAAATTCCATTAAAATCGGTTAACGTTGCTCTGAGCTACAAACCTTTAAAGATCGCAGAAGAAGGTCAGGAATCGCGGAAATTCCCGAAATCAGCGATTTTCGACCTTATTCTGTGATCTTTAAGCGTTTATAGCTCAGAGCAACGTTAACCGATTTTAATGAAATTTTAGGTATGTATACAACTTACTTCAATCTACAAACGGAGTTTTTGAATTTTCATTATAGGCTCAAAAAAAAAATTTAAAAAACAACCTTTACTATTTTTTTTGCTTTTACAACCAGTTGCATTTTTTTCAAAACGACAAAACACGGCACTTACAATTAGCAAACTAATTTCTAGCTTCTCAAAAAAAAAACTCATGTCTTTTGGACCAATTTTAAAAAAGTTATGCGATTTTTAAAACTTGTGAACTTTCTTTCGTCCGCCACTGTATAAACCAACTTCAACTTGAGGATTGACGATGTTTCTTTAACGAGCGAAGAAATGAGCTCGAGACAAAGGAATTCCTTGGAAGAATGTGCCTTTTGACGACGGACTGAAGTTGAGCAGTCAGGGAAGCTGTATAATGTGCAAATTGTTTAAAACGAAGAACCAATTCTTACAACGGTCTCTAATTTAATTGTAAAGAAAATTAGTAATATTCAGATTAGCGACAGTCTCGTAATAACGACGATGTCTATTTTATTTTTAAAGAAAATTAGCGACAATCATATTCGCTGTGATGTCGTAAAACAAGGAAAATTTGTAAAACGAGACAAGAGGGAAGGCAGTTGCGTGTGTTTGAACCAGCGAACGAAATCAATTAACAAAAGAGGTTTAATGCCTCGCTCGTTACGGTGGGAGGCTGTGTCGTTGATGAATAAATTTTGAAACTCATTATGGAACTCATTACCGGATTAATTAAGGATGAGAATTTAAAAGACAGTCACGTCATTTAAATTGCAAAGGAACACACATTTCGACGTATTGGCTCTGGATACTGCGAATTTTCGTCAAACAGAAATGTGCAACCGACATTTTTTAACGGTGCAACAGAAGTTGTAACTTTAAAGTACAGGTTGTTCCGCATGAAAGTGCGCAGACTTTTTATTGGAGAAAATTTATAACCGCCTTGACAATTTCCTCTTCTTCAGCAGGACGTGAATCGCTTGGCTGGCACTTTTTCTTGTCGAAGAGATAAAAATTACTATGATTGTTATAAACGGAAATGTCCCACTTTTAGAAAAACATATAAGAGAACAGAATACACTGTAAGTGGTGACGTGATGATGCATAATTAAATCAATAAAAAATTATAAAGATTCGAAAGAAGATTAGGTAGGTACCTATCTTAGAGCGTCGAAAAGATAGAAGATTTGAAAATTCCCAAATAATCTTAATATCTAAAGCAGAAAATCTGTGTTTGTCGCGTAAAAACATTCGAACGTTAAACTCTGAGGTCATGAAATGTGCCTCAGCTCATTATGCCTGGCTAATCCAGAGGAATGTGACTATTTCCACAAAAAATAGAAAATAATTTTAAAATAGTAAATTAAGCTAGCCATAGAATAAATATTCTAGTTACCATGGGGCGATCCTAATCTGAAACCACGAGGATCCGATTTCCCAATCTACTCTCACAATGTCTACCATCTATAAATTGAACCTAATTCAAGATAATCTCTGTCTTCCTCTGTTATCGGAAAGAACCGTGGGTAGGTGCACGTACCGTGTGCAATTAATCAATGCACGAAGTCCAATAAGAAAAAGCCCCTCGTTTTAGGAGCATCCTTGCATCCTTAGCCATGGTATATCATCGCGGTACGTTCTACAGGAAAGGATCTGCTCTGCGATCTGGAAATCGATGGTTTCTTAGGCGAGCGGTTGGAATAAATCAGGGTGCATCTGCTCGTAAACAGTTCCAGCAAAAGGAAAGGGAGAACCGCGAGACGTTTTCATCGGGAGTGTGCCAGGAGGAAGAGAGAAAGAGGGTGGAGGGTTAGGGTGGATAGGGTGACGAGGGAAAAAGGAAGATGCGCCGGGGAACCTAAAAGAAGTTGTAGGAGTGCAGACGAATGCCAGCGAGCACGCGAAGGCGGGCGGAGATTATGCAAACGGCAGCCAATTCGATTGAAGTGCACCGCAAATAACCGCAGTTTTAACCCATTCGACTAAATGCGCCCGTGGCCCGCCCTTCACTGACGCCCATTAGAATATCCAGCATCCGAACACACGCGCGCCAAAACCCACAAGCCGCTGACAGTCCTCCACTATAGCCCCTTCCGTTCATTTCGCGTCATCAAATTGCTCTTCTGACTGACAGAATTCGATCGCTTCCATTGCGAACGTGACCCTGTAAGAGCTCATCCGCATTTGCGCGGAATTCTTACAAGGGAACACCGCGAACCCTTAGTCACCGATTGGAACGCAACTTTGTGGGTTTATAGAGGGACTCAAGACGAAAACAATGGTATGTTTCATTCGTGCTCAATCGTCCTTTAAGGTTATGAAACCTAACCTCATAGTCAAATAGGCACTCCCACTTTTTCGCGTATAACTCCTAAAGTACAAGAGACAGAAATAAATGTTTCAAACAAATGTTTAATGCCGCAATAAGCGTTGACAAAATTTTGAAAAAATAAAAAAATTCCGTTGGGCATTTTTTTCAAATTCTTTTCAAAATTTTGTTAAGGCAAGTCTCAGCGCTTATTGTACCATTAAAGTTTTGTTTAAAAAAAATTTCTGTCTCTTGCAGTTTAGAAGTTATACGCGAAAATGTGGGAGTGCCTATTCGACTTTGAGGTTAGTTTTCACACTCTTAAAGGGGGATTCTCATGTGAAATATTTTTTTAAGAAACTATTGTTAATCTTGGATTAGACTCTTTTGGGATACAAGGAAGCACCTTTAAACTTGCAGAAAATATTTTTTTTATGTCCATGCTCCTTAATATATATTAATTATTGTGGAATCGTTTGAGAACGTCACACGTCTATGTTCTAAGTTGGACGTTTGTGTCACGAAAGGGATCTTGAGCAATCGTTGTTGTGATGGTTGGTTAATTTTTCCCGGTATTCCAATGGGGTTCGCAGGGCTTTGTGGGAAGGGGCTAGGAAAAATTACCGGGGTTCTCGAGTAAAAAGGTTGATCAGAGGAAGCTGACCTACTGGATCGCGACGGAATGCGATCAATCACTTTCGAGTGATCCGCAAAGCCCGCCTGCGTGGTAAATGGAGGCCTGCTCTAGCGTCCACGGGGATGATGAAGCAAGATGGCGGGTGATTAAAAGCATGAATGACGGGGATCATCGAAGCTGGAGCCTTGAAACAGCTAAGCTCTCGCGATATTGATCATCAAGGCTGGGACAAGGCCGCGGTCGAACTGACGTTCTCGGTTTTTGGTTTCCCGAGGATGCGGCTCGCCTTTCAATCCTTTGAAAGACTTCCGCGGTGCTCGATGTACTGGCGAAAATCTCGTTGCGAACACGAGTCGATCTGCCGTTTCGTTTCAGCCCCAGAAACGCCAGAGAATTAACCTGGACGAATTCGAATGGGGAGAGAGCTTTCGCCTGTCGTCGGAATTCATTTAAAATAACTTTCGATTTTCCACGGGTCGCCTGTTCCACTGCTGCTCGTCGTTCACGCTCTCACCTCCGCGTTTATATGCGCAGGGTGAAATACCAGCGGACGAGAATGGTTTCGATGGACGCATTAAACATTAAACGTTCGAGGGTGGGACAAAGAGAATAATGAGCGACGGGGTTGTGTTTTGCTTGCGTTGCACTGTCGACGCTGAGTAACGCGAGTAATATTAATGGAATATTTTAGCAAATTCTGGGCGACTCTCAGAATAAATGAATCTCAACTATCATTGACTCGTAAAAAGAGGCGCATTTTAATAAAGATTGTGCTATTTCGATTTCATAATAGAGGTGATCTTTTGGTTAAAAGATCGATTCTTTGGTATTCGATTTTTCTCAGAATCAATTCTTTGATGTAAGAATCGAAAATCGATGTTTTGCCTTCTGGGAGAATTACGTGTCACTAGTGAAAGGACCAATCAAACCAAGGTCGAAGCCAGATATATTGGCCAGTGAATTCCTTTTCGCGAACAGCGATCGAGGAGAAATGTTCTGACCAATAAAGCTCCTGAATTTTTTCGGAGCTAACGCACATCTATTCTGATGTGTGTATTTCTACGCTGACAGCTTCGTTTGGCCTACACGCCAGAAGCTTGGCACTATCCCCACCACTTCTGGCTCACATTAGTTCTGCGAAGGCGAGAGCGAGTCAGAAAACGTTGAGAAAAGGAGCACCGAGGCAGGCAAACTGTATGGTGGGAGAATACCTCTCACGAAACTCACCGGCCAATATATCTGGCTTCGACCTTACTTCACGCGTAGGTTTTCTTGGCCTTATACGTTTTCTGCCATTTATACACGATTCCCGTCAAATTTATAAACGATTCTTATGTCCTGGATCTTACTTTACCATTCTTTCTTGTGGCGTAACACAGTGCACTGCACATTGAGCGAGTTGTAAGTGATCAAGCATTAAGGTTTTACTGAATACAACAAATTAATACAGAAGTTGGTACATATTGAATTCTAATTAATTATTGCATAAATATTTCTGTTTGATGTGAATTCTTTGATTTCGATTTTTTAGAAGGATCGATTGCTTTATGACGATTCTTCCAAAATCTCTGTTTATATCGATTCTGGAAGAATCGATTCTTTGGTTTCGATTTTTTCGAAGGATCGATTCTTATAATCCGATTCTGAATCGATTCTTTGAGGTGAATCGAACAGCCCTATTTCATATAGCGAGCAATCTCCTGCATTTCTGGTTACCCATGTGCACCGTCCGTGATAATAATTTCATTCTTCTACATCGACCCTCTCCATTAGGAATTTTAAAAAATTCGAAACCGGGTGGTAATTCACTTCCCAGCGCCCGCCTAATTTTTGCGCTGCCCTTTAGACTATTTTTGTTAAAGAACTTCAGCTTCACCTCTGGCTAGCATTTTCTCGGCGTTGCCAGTATCAAACTACAAAGCACCGTGTCAGAAAATTCGTTTAATCGATAAAAACATTATACACAAAATTTCATAAGGATGAAAACAGAGCAGAGGTCCAATTAGCGAGGGGTGTGCAACTGATCGTTGCATCTATCATACTGTAATCTCCTTTTAAAATTACAGCAGTCATTCGACAATTTTCACATCCCTGTAGATACCTTTAACTCCCCTAAATCAGACCCTTCAAACACATGAACAAATCTGTATAGTTAAGCGTCTAACAGTCGGTCAAGTAGAGTTTACGCTCGAAAAATGCATTGCCAGGTCGCTGTTGCTGTAATCCAGACGCGAGGAACTCGGGTCCAGTTCTCCTCATCAATGCTCTCCACGTAATCCTCCGATGAGAACTTTTCCCCGGCCCGGGATCGTTTCGAATGATAGAGGCCAGCTTTTTATTGGCGCGATTAAAATGCACGTGCCGTGCCGAGCATTTTGAAGCGGTTCGAACTCGGAACGTTGAAACGTTCCTCGAGCTCGAGGGGATGGCAAGTAGGCAGTCGATGGATTTCCATTCGAGCAACTTTGATCCCTCGATAGATGCCTCTGGGTCGAACATTTGTGGACCCTTGTGAATATGAAATTCTTCTGCGAGCTCATATTTCAAGCAATTCGGTAAGATAGTCCTGCATCCTCCAAAGACTGAGAATTACTTCCCTCCGTGTTGATTAATATTCTGTATCGACTCCTTGCTAAACCTTTAATAAAGACCGCTTTAGCTTCAGTTGGCAACTCTGGCTTTTATTCGTCGTTGAATTGTTAGCTTTTGTAAAGTGTTTAATGGAACGTTTTTCTCTCGCATTGGGAAGGAGCGTGATGGTGCCCAGGGTAGCTCATAATTAATTAACGCATCGTTTGGCATTACGACGGGTTTGGAGTAAATAAAACTGCCATTTAAAGGGAATTACGATGGAATTATTTGCCCGGGTTCGAACGCAGCGGCGAGCTTCCCTCGTTTTTAGGAAGAAGGGCGATGTAGGTTTGCGCCCGCGGAAAGAATGATTTACGACGACTGAAAAACCTTTAACGAAAGAGTGACGGAAGAAGAGACATTTGTGACCGACGCAGCAGAACCTTTTTATGAATGCGCGGAGTGTTTTACCCGGGCGGCACGATGAAATGTCAAAGCGAATGATTCTCTCACGTTTCCTCGCACTTGTAGTTCTCCCGAAATTTTTGTGAAAATGAATGCTGTAGCTCCACTTTCAGAAATGTTTTATCATCGACTTAGTAGATCCGGGAAAAGTGATATTAAAATTAGTAAAAATGGTGGCATGCACTTTGGTCCAGCACAACGTTATGAAAGTAGAAGGTGAAGCTTTTGAAATTCGTGTTGGAAGTTTTTTAATTAAAACATTTTCTACTAGCTCATAAACTCAGCTTCTCCCATTGTCAGAAAATTGCTTTTATTAGCAATTTTCGCGAGAGCAGATAGGTGCGCGACCATTAGGATGCCTCGCTTCGAGACTGAAACGCAGCTCTCGAACAACGGGAATAAACAACGGGATGATAAAGCTGTAAACCGCCACGGTTTACGGGCGTCAAAGAATGGCGACGCTAATTTGAATGTCTCTTGCGCTGGCAAGCAGCGCGTGGTCGTTGGACCAACCGTTAATTACACGGAACGCGTTGAAATACCAAGGAAATCCCCCACAATGCGCGTAGCTTCTTCTTTATTACGTTAATGTTACGTGAGCTAAGATCAGACACCTTAAAAAACAGATTATTTCCGGGAAAGCTTTGAAATGAGCGGGGATTAGACGCAGCATCCTAAAATGTGCAAGTAAAGCCTTCCTTGCGGCACTACACTCAGTGGTTCATCTAAAAGGGGAAGTGGGCGAGATTCGGGCCACTGATTTGACTGAAATTTTGCACACGAAATGCGTAACAGCTTCACGAGAAGATTGAGTTCAAAGTCTTGCCTTTAGTACGTAGATTCTGTAGATGGATCTATGCGCAAGATGGAGCTGATTAAAGTAACTAATTACTTGATGGAAATAATTGAAAATTAGGAAAACTTTATGTACATATGTAGATACCAAAGGAAGTATAATTGAGCACTCTACCACTTCAACTTACAAGGGAAGATCGTCAAGCCGGAAATTAAAAAAAAAATGGAACTTTGAGGATATGTAGAGCATATGTACACTCATTGAGAAAAATTGAGAGACGAAATAATCGTTTGGAAATTACACCTGTTGGGAATTACATAGGTTGGAACTAAAATTAGCATAAAGAGATGACATTTTATACAACAGCACAAAAACCGGGTTTAAACTCCGGTTTCTTTTTATAAAATTGTAAAATTTGAAAACCGGTTTTTAAATTTAAAACATCGGTTTATATACTAGAATTGTAATATGTAAAAACGAAT
Organism: Andrena camellia; assembly: GCA_029448645.1. Classification (NCBI taxonomy): domain Eukaryota; kingdom Metazoa; phylum Arthropoda; class Insecta; order Hymenoptera; family Andrenidae; genus Andrena; species Andrena camellia. The sequence continues at coordinate 30,280,443 of CM055678.1, read as the reverse complement.
TAACCCTTAAATGCATGATTTATTTTTTATTCGTGAAAAAAATATATTTGGTAGACATGTACTATTGCCCGATGAGAAGAAGAACGACTATCCTCAAGCTGAAATGTCACAGGGGCAAGGGGAATCGTCCACTCGCGTCAACGTATCCCCTCCAACACAGTTCGTCCCGTGACGAAGAACGCGAACGAAAACAATCGTGACAATCCGCGGATATGGACAGCCGCTAAGAACCGAAAAGTAGGACTTTTTGGAGGGGATAGGGTGGAGCGAGCGGGCGATTCCCCTTGCCCCTGTGACATTTCAGCTTGAGGGTAGTCGTTCTTCTTCTCATCGGGCAATAGTACATACTAATGCATGGAAAAATAAAGAAATTTTTTTATAATTTTTTAATGACGTTTTATTAAAAAAAAACTAACTGTTGTAGATATACAACACTGTGCATTTATTAGACATTAATGTCTATTACTAGACATTATAATTTACCTATGAAAACTTCTGAAACAATGCTTGGCTTTAGTAAGGCAAAGGACTACTCCACACTTCTCACACTTCGTTTGTGTGTATCCCTTGCATCCAGGCATACAAAACTGCAATTCTGACGTCCAACAAATTTCCGAGAATCTTCACTTCGTCAAAGCAAAAGTGACATTTGACATTCGCGAAAGAAAAAAAGGTGTTACCACTCGATAAACTATATATTACCGTGAACGTGATAATTCTACAACGGCATGCATTGAGCACATACCGATGAGTTTGAGGTGGTTAGAACGGTATGTTGCAGTTTTACAACATGCATTTAAGGGTTAACTATTTAATTAAAAGCGTTAACATTCTGACTGTAAATCGCCTCGAACACAAGCATATTGTAGTAGGTAGCAATTTACTGCAAAATTAATCTTCATGAGTTCATATTTTCTGAAGAAAAATACTAAATGAAATAAAGATTCATAATTTATATTTTGTACGGATTTTAGTAATTTTAGTTTCTTTCATTTGGTTTTGTATGCATAGTGTATTCTATTTTTGTTGATTTATTATTTTTTATTTATTTGGTTTTGTATAGATAGACTATATATTTATTTTGTTATATTCTTGTAATTTCAGATATATTAAAAAAACTGTTAATTTTCAAAATAAGTACAAATATTTATTTACTATTTTAATTATATTTTTTGTGAAAATTCGAAAACCGGTTCAACCGATTTTTTGGGAACAGTAGAATTCGAAAACCGTTTTTTTCAAATGTCAGGCCCAACTTAATATAAAGGCCCAACTGAAGATTTCTTTCCAAAAGACGTCTTAACGACGTCCAGAAGGCGCCTTAAAAAACTTCAAATGACGTCGTAAAGACATCTTTTTCAGGTCTGGTTTAGGAAAAAAAAAGAATTTCGCGGTGAGGAGAATCACACCCAAACTTTCCGCTTACGAAGCAACCGCTGTTCGCAATTACCCAACATACTTCCTTGTAAACACTTCTAATTTCTAGTTACATACCTAGTATTAATTGTTTATAAAAACTGCGCAGTGACGCGAAATATTCTACAAAATATCATCATTCGACCTTTAGACTCATTCCTTAAAATTTCACATTCGTCTTCAGACAGACGTCCTCATTACGTATTTATAAATTAGAAAAGAAAAATCACAAATTGGAATATAATAACAGGTTTTTGGATGTACCCAATTTTCTGACGTTTATAAGACGACATTTAATCATCGTTGTAATTTTTTGTTAATTAACCAACCATAGTAATTGTAGGCCCAACATTCGTAGGCAAACTGTCGTAACTTTTTGTTAATTAACCAACCATAATAAGTGTAGGCCCAACATTGAATATTCGTTGGCAAACTGTCATACCTTTTTTGCCGTAGGTCCTATGTTGGAAATTTCTAGGCAAAAATACTAACTATATGCCAACTAATTCCCAATTGTTGGCTCCTGTTGGGCAACCAAAAATGCTACTAGGGACGTAATCGCATACCCACACAACTCAGAGGCGGATCCAGGAGCCTTTCTTGGGGGGGGGGGGGGAGCGAACCGTGTAAAATTACATAACTATATATATATATGTACATATACCTATATTTTATTATTTGGGGGGGGGGGGCGATCGCCCCTATCGCCCCCCTCTGAATCCGCCACTGACACAATTTCTGTTGTAATCAGGCCCGGATTTAAGATTTTTGGGGCCCGGGGCTATCAAACCTTCGAGGGCCCCACGTGGTTGAACAGCGGGGGGATAAAAAAGATATTGTACAATTCACTTTTAGTTAAAATGTTTTTCTCTTATCTTTAATTTTGCAAATCCTTGTATCAAGTCTTCACAATCGATAGATCTTAATAATTCAGATTCAATCGTTAAACATGCTAAGGATGTTGTGGAACTCAGTCAATTTATTTGATACATTTCCAATGAAGACAGAGTGAGCTAATCGCTTAGAACGGGGCCCCCCCGGAAAGTGGGGCCCGGGGCTGCAGCCCCCCCTCCCTAGCCCTTCCTTTAATCCGAGCCTGGTTGTAATCCCTTCCACTAACGTGCTTAATTCTTCTCTCCCAATCACCCCCATAACCTTGCTAGAAATCGACCCGAACAAAACAAGGAAGTCACACGAGTCATCAGCACAAGCTTCGTATATACCTACCACCAACTCCTAACCTAACCAAAGACTTATCTTCAAATCATCCCAGTTCTTCCTTGCCCGAGACGCGGCCAGTCCCTCCGAGATTCGACGCGCCTCTATGTAAACGTTGCTGGCTAGGATATTAGTGTTTGGCCAGGGCTGTGCGGTCAACAAAACCTGGTAGATGAGTTCGCCGGGCGTATAGACGTATCTTCGACGCCTCCTCTCAGCAAACGCGGGCAGGGTTCTGGTGGACGCAGCAACCACGTTCATTACGCGAGTCCCCTTAAATCTGATTAGCGGGAAAGCAATTTGCGCTCCCTGCTATTTCGCAAAGGCCGGGTGAGTACGAATGATATCCAGACGCAATAATGCCGTGGTAACGAACGTATGCGCGCACGGAATACTGCCGCGCCAAGGGGGCATAGAGCGGAGGGAACGTGAGTAATCCGATGGCGCGCGTCGCGGCTGCCTGTTCCGCAGCCGCTGGGAGAGTAGACACAGAGTCTACCCAGAGGGCGCGTCATTTTCATACGTAAACACGCGGGCATGAAAGGGGAACCGAGCGAGGGTACGGCAATAAGACGGCTTTCTCCAGCCTTCTGGAATCATCCACTGTTTGGATTGCGGGAAAGATAATCCCCCAGTCGATGAGAAACTTTATTTTGCGCGGGCTATTAACTAGCAAGGGAGGGTTTCTTTGAATCGTGTACGTGTGCAAGTGTTCAACATCCGGTGGGTAGTGGTGGTGGTTGCTTCTTTCTGGAGCTCGTTTAGCCTTCGATGTGGCTGTTGAAAGGTTGCGGACCTTCAAAGGCCAACTGAAGCTTTTCGAAGCTGCCGATGGACGCGATTTTCTTTAATCCCGATGAGAGGAGCTGCCTCCGTCACTAGCGCACTCTGGTGAGAGTCGCTGCGTCATTGTGATCGCAGGTCGCGATTTCATCGGAGGATGCGCGATAAAGATGCACTCGCTGCGACGAAACGGCCCAGCAATTTCATTTTCCGTGATCTCGGAATGCCATTTCTCCTCCTTGTCAGTCGCCTTTGCAAAACGCTCGAAGATGAAAGGCGTGTATTTTACTTACGAGGGAGGAGGAGAGCGTTGCTTAGCAAAGTAAATGGAACGTTTATGATAATTTCTTGGATGATCTGGATTGTCATGTTCAGCAAAGGCAGTTGAACTTTAGATTGATAGGTTGCTGAGTAGATACTGTTTCCCTAAAGAAACGAAGATCATCAGCAGTTCAAGTAGTAACTAAATGATTAAGCGCACTGTCCATTGTTAGAACATCCAACGATCCGCATTGAATTTCAGCCCGATGAAATGCGCGCCAAAAGCAATATCATTTTAGAAATATTAGTATTAATAAATGGAAGTATGCGCGGTTGCAGATCGCTAGACAACATACTTGATTCCATTTAACACGCGCAAACAACATGTCTCGCGTGTCCGCTATTCTCTATCGAAATATAGCGTGTTAACTTCACCCGACATTCCAGTGCCTGACCCCCCACAAACAATTAACAATGAGAATCGCATAATACCACTGCATAAGCCGATATCAAAATTATTGTTGCATTGCTGCACGCGCGTGGAAGTCGGGTACTGTGAACCTCGCGGTGCGTGCGTTTAATTGCGTACCAATGACGATTTATCAATTGCTCCACGCAGTTGCAGTCATAACCTCAAAACAGTAATCATGATTAACAGAGCTCCCGACAATTATAAGATTTCTGAACTTTACGCTGATTTACGTCGAAAACCTCCAAATCTTGAAGAGTGTATTGGGGATGAGAGGTGCATAAAGTCAGAGCACCCAGATATCTCTAGTAGGGCTGTTACGAATATTCGAATATTCTACTTAAGTATTCGAATATCAGTAAATTTAATGTACCAGTTTATTATTTAAATAGGAAGTTGAGATTCGAATAATTCGAATAATTAGTAGTATTCAGATATTATTCGAATAATTAGGAGCATTTGAATATTATTTGAATAATTAGGAGTATTCGAATATTATTCGAAAAATTAGTAGTATTCGACTATTGTTCGACTATTCAAATATTTACAGCTCTAATCCCTAGCTTTCAAAAGATCTGACATTTCGAGTTGCAAGAAATGGATTCTCCAATTCCAACAACGAAAGGCTTCCATCGTTTACGGAAGCATTTAAGTCTCCCAAGATATACAGGCATCCTAAAGGTCTCTTGAGCTGCTCAAAAAGTTCCGAGATGGCGAAAATCGAATATCCATTACTATCTGTAAATCGTTTTTCGTCCTCAAACAACTCAAGCACCTTCCACTTGGCGTCTCTCAGGGCATCTTAAACACAAGAGGGGCGTGCTTCGAGGGGGCTTGAAAAGATTTTGCGCCCCGACGGATGCTAGGAAATATGTAATTATTGTTGCACGGTGTTCCCGTGCAATTGCGAATGTAGCTGGAAAAAGGGAAGCAGGGTTAAGGACCCCTGATAACTGTCTTCCAACGACTGCTGCGCTCCTAAATGACTGTTTACTTTGCCGAGCCTATTTGTGCAGACAATCCCTTAAATTCCTGAGTTCCAGTCTCGAATAGGCGAGGTGCGTTTCTCGGCACAAGAACCACACAAGTTCCAATATCACTTTCTTCTTGCAATCTTTTTATTTGCGACATTCACAGCTAATCTCATCTAGGTACAAGATTTTTATCAGATCCACTTCCTCGTCCTTACAACTTTCGTTGCGATATTAAATCCCAGGGAAAGCCACGAAGTCACCCTCGAAGGCTCAAGATGAAAGTAAAGATGCCCAACTGGCATCGAAGTGCACCCTAACCAAGGGGAACAGTCACATATCAATCCCCAACAGTTACAGCTAGACGTTCACGAAGGGAGGCTGTATCTTCCCAGAGTTCGGTTAAATATTTCACCAGCCGAAGATCAAACGATTCGCCAAGACACAGATTTTCAGGCAGCAAGGCCTTACCTCGCCGCGATTGTGAATAAATTCCAAGACTTCTTCGCTTTCAGCCCTGATGCGGCTACACCCTTCCCCTTGAAATTAATTTCACGCAGGCACGGGTTCTTTCGAGTATTCCTCGGTTGGCCATAATTAAGCCAAAAAACAAAAGAGTATCCTCGACTGGAGGCTACTATTCGCGTTTGTTTCTCCTTCTTCAATTATGAACTCGAAGAACATGGTTCAATTTCACCGTTCCCAGTTTTCGCCAGACGAATATCCCTACGAATAGCGAGGTTTCGTTTCGCGCTCCCTCGTCAGGGGAATTAAATTTAAAATTGCAAATGTTTATCCATACCCAAGGCTGCCCGCGTGAAAAAATAACTCTGCAAACGGAGAACTGGGACTGGCTTCGATACCCGGCCGTACTGTACCGTGCAACTTCATTATCTGCTTAAAAAGTTCGTTTATTTTTGATAAATAAAGGGTGTTCCACGTGGCATTTCGCATTAGCACGCGAATACCCGCTGTTAAACCGTAATTTATTCGCTTCCACGCCGAAACATGCTTTCGTTACTGGATGCAGTACGCGGAATCGTGATTTTCAGCAATTTTTTGTCGAAACGCCCGCGCAAAAATGGGGGAATATATAACAATTCCGGTGTGGAATTTATTCCAAATACAGATTAAACGTGAGATATTTATTACAAATAACAGCTGAACACCAACGAGCGCTTCTGCAGCTCGAATTAACAGTGGATTTCATACGCGTAAAATCGAGCACCGGCAGGTCTTGAATAAAAATATTCTGACCATCGAAGTTCGTGGCTATTAAAACGTCAGAGGCAGGTTAGAATACCATTACGAATGAAAATCGATGACATTAATTAACAGTTTTATCGCGCTCGTCGCGGCCTCGCGAAGAATGTCGGAAGTTGTAGAACTTCCCACGTAATTCCCCTTCCAAGCCGATTAATTCCCTTTTTTCTCGCTCGATTCCCGGGCTCGCGCGATTCATTTCGAATTGATGCGACGGCGTAAAGAATTTAAAGTGCCAGCGTGCGAATTTTTCTGTGTTTTATGTCGACACAATATGCGCGGGATAATAAGATTCGTTGCGAACCACAAAGCGCAAGGTCGCGCAATGGGGCATGGGATTACCTCCTCTTTCACTGGACCTCCGTTTTCGAAGATTAAATTCAAAGCTGCAGTTTGGTATGAAAGCTCCCGAAAATCGATGCAAGCGTTACAATTTCTCGTTTCGAGCGAGGATCCTCACAATTCATCCTGAATAGTGTGACGCGACCGAGCGCTGGCTAAATAAGATAAAAAATTGTATCTAAACGCGAGCACGGTTTCGTTCTTTCATCAACTGTTCCCAGTTACCAGAGGGCTGGCGCTGGGAGCGTGACGGAGCGCTCGACGGTTGGAAAAATAATTTGCGATCTGTCAAGCGATGCGACAATAGCACGTGCTGATGCATCACGCGCAGCGGGAAGAAGTTTATAACGGAAGTTGCCATCGATTCATCAAAATCGCCGTGGCAATCGACCTGCGGGCAGGGGGGTGGCGGCGTTCTTTTGAAATCGCTACAAAACGACGTTGCGCAGTGCTGTGACGTACCTAAGTCACTGAATGGCGCACCGCGAAAGTTCGGACGGCGTTCTATCTGCCGTTGTTGTCCGCGTTAATTGCTAAAATTCCATACTCAATGGAAACTGAATTTCGGCTTTGACGTCGTGCCGAAAGATTCGAGAGCAATAAATTTGCATGGCTCTGTGAGGGTGGCTTCATTGGGGCCGGAGATATTTGCAGCGCTCGTTAATTTAATGACATGGAAAGTACTGCGCGCGAACGATCGTCAAAAGCCCCGTTCAACGAGGCTGTTCGTCTAATTTCGATTAAACTATCAACGCGGGATCTTCAGCCCGCGTGACACCAATTTATCGAGCTTGTTGTGTCCAGCAATCGGCTTGAAATGCCCGGCGATTGTTGAATAATCGCTCTATCCGGAATTCGGCGTGTACGTGATCGAGTTGAACTGTCCGGCCGATAATAGCCGATTGCAGCTTCTAATTTATAATTTACCGCTACCAGCGTTTCACAATTTCGCTTTCAGGTGATCGTATCGCTCAGCTATTTCGTACAAATAATGTCGGGGATGTCGTAAAAATATATTACTGTTTTGCTGCGTGGACAGTGGGTATTTAGTTTGTGCAGATTCGTTGTTTAGTATTGAAAAAAGAGAGAATAATCAAAAATCTAAAAGCTAGTTCAACGTTTTTATTACGCGTTTCTGCCCAACAATAGAGGAGAAGTGGGAACTGGAATATCCAATTATCATTCGCATATATCCAGCAATGCGGACCAGCGATGGATCAATATTGAAAATTCCCTACCTATATAATTCTCAATTTATCCCTTGGTCGTTGTGTTTGTTATGGACTCGTGGAATCTACTTAGATTTCTTAACGACGTGCAGATAGAAGGATCGAGTGTCTGACTCGAACTTCTCAACACTTCTTCTGTTGTTGCCTCGGTGAGTGCGACATAGGTACTGCTTATGAGCGAGAAGGGCACTCGGTCTCTCTCATTGTCAGTCTATGCGACAAAGCAATAAAGGCAAGTCGAAAAGAGTCTCTGTCTCACAACTCTGTATAGCAGCGCTGTCCAAGGTCGTGTACGCGTACACTCGGGGTTCTCCCACTCTCGCCCGCGTTGTCAGGAATACCGTGCAATACTAACCGCGAAGACGCTAGCTCGGTTAGCCCGTCCTGACAGCCTTTGTAGCGTCGCGCGGTCTCCTCGACAACGGAAGGCACACTGAGCGAAAGAAAGATTGGAAGGGGAAGTAGGCACGTGAAAGGCCCCTACGCTGGACAGCGGTGCTGTATAGGTATGTTGGAAAATTGTTACTAATCTTATTAACACAAATTTCAAGGCAAGAAATGATCTCGGAAGGCAGACACTTTCAAGTGGTCGCATTCACCTAAGTATTATTCTATTTTGAACTTATGAAGTTTCCACACACCCACAGATAGCCCTACTGAAACTCTATAAAAATTTAAAAAAAAAATTAAAACCGAATTAAAAAAATATAAAAATACACTAAAAAGTAAAAAATAATTTTTTCTCTTATTCAATCTACGACTCTCAATTTTCTTAAGTCGGCGCCAGATTTACACAGTGCAAATGATGAGGCGCCGGCATAACAAAATTGAGAGCGCCGACATAAAAAAATCATTTCCTACTTATTAGTGCATTTTTATTTTTTTTAAGTCGGTTTTAATTTTTTTGTAAATTGTTTTATATATTGACACACCATGCTGAGGAAATATGCGCGTACGTACATAAAATAATAATAATTAGGTGACAATAGTCTTTATTAACCAGAACTGGCAAAATATTGGGCTAATATTGATGCAGTACGGGATGCGACCACTGAGGAGTTATACGGGGACAAACATAAAAAAAATACATATTTACGAGTCGAATCTATAAGCTCCTTCTTTTTTTAAGTCGGTTAACCCTTCGTTGACACTCTGGGTGTGAGTTACCCATAAGCTGTTTTTGCCGCTCTGTACTCTTTATATGCAAAATAAACACCTTTTTTCAAAGCCAACTTACAAACTATTTTTCTCTCTCAAAATATTATATCTGAGCAATAATTCTGTAGATTTTTAGCTTCTAATATTTAAATTTGTAAAAGTTACAGTTCTTTGAAGATTTTCTTCGTGTTTTCTCGACATATGGTAATCTAGATTTTGTTTACAAGAACTGTGATGAAATTTCAAACAAAAAACTATTGGAATACATTCTACAGACCATGAAATTGACCCATGATATTTTTCATAACGATTGGATTCTTCAGATGAGAATGGCAGTCGTTCAAAAATTGTTCTGGGTGTGAGCCATCCAGGTTAAAGTTGATCGAAAAAAGAGGTGTGTCAACGAAGGGTTAAAAATGCAGCAAATACAGACACCCCATCAATGACACGCTGACAAGATACCCATATCCCCAACTATTTCTCTATTACCTATACACTTCCAACCCCCTTCATCATCCAACCCCCCTCCCCAATTTGCATCAGACAATTACGCCCACCTCTAAAAACATACAAATCACCCTATACCCACCACGAGCCCAATAAAACTCTATACCTGGCGTTAGTCGCGGTGTAGTGATCGATACGGCCGCGATGAGGTATACTGCTGCTCGCGATCGGACTAGAGGGGGGTCCAAAAACGTAGGGAACACGGCCGCGTAAAACACAAAAGCCGAAGGGAACATCCGTTTATCGACGGCGGCGGGCAACAATGCGGTTTGCTGGTCACGAAGTAATCGACAATGGAGAAGTTAATGGAGGCGCGTGGTCCCCGTTCTCGTCCCTCGGATCCAGGGTCGATGCGCCGCTGATCGTCTTTGTCCCGGGATCTGCACGGGACTCGCGGCGGAGTCGGATAAGAGGGTCTCGAATTTATTATTCGGCCGCGTGCTCCACGTCGCCCGCAGAAACAATGGTGAAAACGGGAGGGGTTGCGCCAGTCCGCGATCGCTGGAGGACCACTTTCGTCTGTCGAACTCGCTAGTCCTCCTCCCCCACAACCCCTCAGCCGTCAAACTGGACTTCGAGGCGGTCGCATGCTGCATCCAGCGCACGTTTCCATGCTAGAAAATCGATCAGAGGCAGTCATCGGCGCGTATGAATCTGCAATACGTCGTCTAGCTGCACGTGCATACGCGCTCGCGACAAGGAGCGTATATACTCGCTTCATATGGTCCACGATCCATCGTGTCAGGCCTCGATGCTCTGTAAAAGTACTTCACTACGCCTCGCCTCGGCGCGACTTCTTTTCTCACTCGCATCTAAACGCGCCTCGCCTCGGTTTTGCGCTACCTGATATTTCCACGTTGCTTCGGTTTTTGGTTGCTCGCTTAGAGAATACAATGCCAGTGCGAGTGGTAGTTGTTTCAACGGTCACCGAACGCGGTGTCATTGCATCCATTCACACTAAGCCTAACACTCTCTTCCTCAAAATATTCTCGAGGAGAGATCCACCGATCGGAGTTGGCGTACTGAAAATCAAATTGTCAAGCTACGTAGGGAAAGCATCACGTCCCAGTTGAATCATGGAATCGCGACTGTCAGTGCTGGCTAGCGCCACCAGAGGTCTAATCTTTCAAACTCTTTCTCGCAAGTGTAAGGTCTCAGTCTCGTTTGTATATATACAAGTTCCAAGTTTATTCCTCTCGGTCCCCATACGTCTAGATTTCGTTCATCCTAAGAGTAACCCTACGCTCGCACCGATTTTCGACTGATCTGCGCAGACCCCCGACTACTGTCCTACGTACGGACTTCTGCCGCACGCGATTACTCGTAGCGCTATCCCTGCCGGGGTGGTGGTTTCCTACCAAAATCGACACACACGGTGTTTTTATAAAAACCGTAGGCGAGTTAAGTTGAGGGGGGAAGTCCGGGACGTTACGACGCGCCCCTCCCCTCCTCCCTCAGGCAGAGTCAGTAGTAGTAGTTAATTCCTGCGTGGAATGAAGGTTTTTTACTCTCAGAATGAATTAAGTTATACGGCGCGGTCCCGTTGGCCCTACTGATGAAGCCTGGCGGCGGCATAGCGGTCCCAAGACGAAACGCGCACCTCTCTTCTTTTTCTCCTCAATCCTTAAAACGCCAATCCTTCTGCACTGCACAGTAGTACTTCATTTTGATTAAACCGGCCTTAGGAATTACGGTGTTACGCCGGAGTCGACGGGGTCTCCCGACCCCTTTCTAGTCCAGGAACGGCGGTTCCGGGCATTATAAAAGCGTAGGAAGAATAAAAGAAGCCGAGGCAGCGCAAGGTCGTAGTGTGTGAGAGCCTCCTTTAAGATTATGCACGAGTAGGTCCGCATTTCACACGGAATGCATACCGCGTTTCTTTTCCCTTTTCTGTTTCCTCCTTTAGCTCCTTTCCTCGAGCTGGCGTTATGATCAATCGGACGTGAGTAATGAGATTGATGAGGCCCATGGCGCGTCATCACCTCTGTAAGTGACGTTACGCTCCGTTGCGGGCGTGGGCGGTTACAGAGCCAGCCACCGTAGACGCTTTTAAACAATCCGCGGTGAGAAAAAGGCAGCTGGCGCAGCCTTGTAAGTTGCGAGTACAAATCACTCCTTGTCAGGAGCAGTCCTACGGCGTTACACTCCCGCGTTGTATCTGTCCATTACGCGAGCATTATCCGTTTTCATCCTCCAGGACCGATGATCTGGGTCGAACGAAGCGGAACTTTGTATCATCGCGGTGGTCCCCTGGTGTATAGCCATCTAGAGCTCGAGCTGAGTTACCTGGCTCCCCGCTCTTAACCGGGCATTGATATTCATTTACTTCCATAGCCCTTCGGCGCGGAAAATGGCGCAGGCCTGTCTGCACGTACGCATAACGAATGGAGGCGAGCTCCCGTCCTGGTCTAGCCACGGTACATGCAACGTGACCCGACATCGAAGTACTTTCGTACTTGTACGCTCGAATCAACACAGCTCCTGGCTTCATTCTTCCATAACGAAACCATCTGCGCAATGACGAACATAGAATGCGTTTATTGACACGAATCTACCAGAATTTGGTAGATCCGTTGCTGCCGGCTAGACCAGAGGGCAGTGCTATATTTGCCGGCAATGAGCAGCCGCGTACCTTGCCGTGCTCCACCAGTTCTGGCCTGGCGGTCGTTGTTAAATTAACGATTAAAACGGACTCCGAACTAGCCTATGTACACTGCACACTCAGGTACCAGGCACGTGTGTGCAATCGACGCTGCTTTTTGGGTACGCTTGGTGGAAGATCTCGACGATCTATAGCTGGAGCTTGGTTGTATTTCGCGTGCTGATATTTCGCACAGTATTTCGCAGAATTTGTAGTTTTTGTTCGCAGTGTCGGTTTTATCGAACAGAGCCGGTTTTCATTTGCTTCTGCTGCTTCAATGGTGGAATGCATTGATTATGTAATAGTCGGCTATATAATGGTCGCGTACCAGTACGCGGTCCTGCAGGTAATCTAAGATTATAACCGAAACAGTGGAAAATGGAGTTGAAATTGTTCTTTTATGGTCCCACTAAAAATCTGAAATTCGGTGGGGGGCAGGGAACGCGTTAAGACAGCTACGAGTAAATTGCACGTTGCTATGACAACAAGCGCAGTTCCTTTTGTATCTACCGTAAATTCAGCCTCATGCCTAGTCTCGAATGCAAATTAAGAACGGTAAATATATCACCGCGCTCGCGTACGCGCTTTATGCTCCAAGTGGCGCTAATTACAGGCATCCTTTGCGACACTCGCATGGTATAATTAGATACAATCGTTTGGAGCGCACGTTCGTGAAAAAACGTTGCCACGGAGAGCAGCCTACCTTCACCTATCTAAACAGGCACACGTAACATTTGTAAAAACAATTCTGTAATTTATTAACGAAGCTTCTTCGAGTCTTGCTACCAAGAAAAAATGCCACAAAAGATCCACGAAGGAACATACTTACGACCAAAAACTTCACGCTTATAAATTCCTAATTCCTAATCTTCAAATAAATTCGTTTAATAAATTTTGAGAGGTCGTGTGGCGAGCGGAACGCGGCGCAGCAAGTTCCAGGAAACGTAGCGCGTCAAAACAAACGGCCGCGGAGCGCGACCTTTCCTCGCCCTTTCGAGACTGGCGTAGAGGGGCTAAGCGTGGCCCGGGGCAGTTAGTTTCACGGGAGCAAGCGACGATACCACATCGATATTCCAAATAAATAGATATAGTATTTACCACCAAGCGCGTCATTATTTCTACCGCACCAGTAACCCTACAGGTTGGGAGGGGGAGAGGACTTCTAATATAAACTTTTAGCTTCAGGTATTTATTAGTTTCTGAGATATTAATAAAAAAACTTTCGGCATAATACATTGAATGAATTTTATTTAAACGTGTCCGATCATTTCCAACCTCTGTCAGATTTACTTTGGGTTTGGTTTTGGGTACAAACTCAGATATTATTCGTGTTGACTTATCCCGATACAACGCATTCCACGTTCCAACTTGTCCCGGGTATTAACATTGGTATTCTCAGTTTCCAACCCACACTGAACGAGTCTCCTAGCCAAACGAATGGCCCAAAGGAAAGAATAAGGGGCCACGTAAGGCAAACAGCAATCAAGCCATTCGTTACGCTGCGAATTCCTTCCAGTGGCTGCGTTTCGATGCGATTCTTTCCACCGTCCTTAATCAGCAGCGCGTCCCGAGCAAAAAGTCTCGCAACGCGTGCATTCACGGTTGAGTTCGCGAGCACTCTGTCCCGAAGAAAAGTTCGCTGGACGAGGAGTCGGGGAGCACAAGCTGACGGTGGATCGGCGACGAATCGCGAAGCTCGTACGGAGATATCCAAATAATCGCTTCTTGTTATCTCCTGTCCGTCGCGTAATTCGCAGCTGGGAATCTGTATTATTCGTAACGCCCCAACGAGTTCGCGTCAAACTTTCGCCTGGTTGGATCGTCGCCGAGCTCACGGGCCATTCTTCTTCCCAACGCTAACTGAAGACCAACAGAAGTTGACTAAGTATTTTCATTCCCGTCTGGGTGCGACAAGTATCGCCTTAAATATGGCTCTGGCGTTATGGAGCGGGGGGTGGCTGGCAAAGTCGGCAACTAGACAACTAGTTTTACATCCGAAAACTTCGAATGAGTGTCTTTTCAGATTCGATTGTAAGAGAAACGACTGGAGGCACTGTTCCTCCTAGTTCTAGCTTGGGCTGGAGCAAGTTCTCGGGATCGAAATAATCTCCGGAAATTATTGCGTCCCTCTGATTACGACAGAGGCAAAGATCGAGGAAGTTTGAATTTTAGTAACAACTTGACGCAGCCTGATTTTCCTCTTCCGGTAATTAATAATTAGCGAGACTTAAAGTCTTAGATTGAAAGGACTCCTGGATGTTGCACTTAATACGCGCTCCGCTGCACGGTGGTTTCAAAGTGACTTCTTGTGGACAAAATTTCGTGTCTCAGTGAATTCTCAATCGATTTTTATCTTCGTTTGCTCGTGTTGTTGGGGATTAAATTTGCTAAAATGTCATATAGTAGCTTTCGAATATTTTCTTTAGGGATTACAGAAAAAGAAACAAATTCTGAACTCTTGGTTCCAAAATATAAAATTAACGGGAGATAAAATAAAAAATAAGTATAGATTAAATAATTCAAATTTAAAAAAGAAAACATTAGCCTTCTTCCATATATTCTACTTCTTTCGTGTCTTCTTCATAATTCGAGGTATTCAACAAATGAGGACGTGATGCATAATTTGTTAATATCATCATATCCTTTAATTTCGAATTTGAGATCACAATGGCCAACTCCGTCTGTCGAACTTGAAGGAGACGCAAAAAATCTTTGATCCAACTATGAGGAAGACACGGAAATAACTCAAACCATTTTCTCTTTTAACAATTCTTTCTTAGGGATACAAGACGTATTTTCAAATAGGAATGTTTACAAAATATTAAAAATTAATTAATACACAAGCCATCAAAGTGATTGCTTGCGTAATGCGTGCCTCCATGTGGTGAACACGATTGCAATTGACCGAATTATGTAAGAGCAAAATCGCTGTGTATGAGTATCCCTTAACTCAAAATCTACAAGGTGGAACTCGGTTGAAAACTTTTAATAAAAATTCACGGAATTATACAACAAATATCAACTTTGAAGCATTTTTCTGAAATAATTCTGTGATACATGTTATCTAAATGTTATTAAAGTTATGCGATTTTAGTGAGCGAGTTCCACCTCGTAGAAAAAAGTGTTTTGTAGGTTCAGTTACAATTTCAACAAAAAGTATCAATCAAGTATCAATGGTTAATTTTCGGACAAAAAAAGTACTATGCCCCTTAATACAAAATGATTCTACATATAGATATTACCAAATAAGACTAATAGCGTGATTACTTGCAGAATACTGGCAAAAGTTCGTTAGTCGAGTCGACATATGCCTCGCAATTGCCGGTCATGCGCCAGCTCGTTAGTGTGTAAGAGACCCATGGTCGTTCATCTCGTTTCATTACTCCCAATTATTACTGAACGAACGAGCAATTCGAAATCCGCATAGGAGAGTGATCCTTAGCGAAATCGATAACTCCTGTGTCTCGAAGTGATCGATGAGTATCGCTCGATTCGGATTGGACTGGAGGCAGATTCGGGGGCTCGTTTATAGGGGCATTTTTTGCGGGTCAGTTCGCGCTCCGAGCGATTATTCTTCATTTCGCCGAATAGCGTCGGATTTAAGTTGTTTTAGCACCAGCCTTGTATCGACTGTGTCTGGAAGGATGTATTTTTAATCGACTCGGTTATCGAGGATATCAGGCAACACTTCGCTGCAAAAACTGCAACGGAGTTACCCAGCTTCCGCGTTTCCTTTCTTGTCAAGCTTAATGGCTCCTCTGGCGAAGATCCTGTTTTTATATTTGCAAGGGGATCGATGTACCGGAAGGATGAAAAGAAGCAGGTTCTGCCTCAATATTGTAGGTTAGGTGGCCCAAGCCATAACTCATCAATATTATTCGAAAGCGTCTCGTGATTAATTGAGTGTAGCGTCAAACACTGGCGAATAATACAGCGGTAATTTATAATACTAATTTCCGCTGTACCGGGGGCCAAGAATGATGAGGAAGAAGATATACCGCAGCGCTCAGAATATTAATTACGAACCGCCATAAGGAACGGAATATACCCATTGGTTTTTCAAATTTCCGACAGAGTGTGCTCTCGTATCTCTCTGAAACAGTGAAAATACGGCTTCATATTTCCTCGTCCACTTCGCTCTGAGTTATACACAAAAGTCCACCGTCCGTGACACCTATTCGTTGCCATTTTACAGCCCCCACTTCCACCCCGCCCTCATCGTGGCAAGAATAAAAACACAAATTCTTGCGACCAGAGGCGATTGATACCGCAGAAACGTTTCAATGAGGCGGGTGAACAATTGTGCGGCAGGTGCTCGAACTAACGATCCAAAACAACATGGCATCGCCTAGTGCCGTTTCCCAGAGAGAAGGTATTCCCAGTCGCTAATGATTGTGGGGATCCCCGCGTTCCAACAAGGCGATTCGATTCCGCGAATAATCCTATGCATCCACGCGCGTGTTACTTTTTCCTGTTCCCCAACTCCGCCCAATGGAATAAACCCGTGGATGCAGGGGAAGCGACAGGGAGGGGGGGAAAGAGCGGCGAATAACCGGAAGAAATTCTGACAACGGTGTAAACACTAAGCTGGCCCGAGTGAATGCTGCGCGGAGTCGCGGCAGACAAACAATCGCAACGGGGTTGCCTCTCTCTCTCTCTGCCGCATTGAATTTGAAAGGGAGCGCAGCTCGCGGTATCCTTACGGCAGGCTAGGCTTTTGGATGTAACGTTCGCAAGCTTTAATTGCGTATTCGGCCCGCGCCGATGGGATTGCCTTATCTTACCGACGCAAGAGGGGGTACAAAGGGCCGCCGAGAGGAAGCATAATTAAAAATTACGTGGCCACGCGAAAATCGTCCTCCCTCGCTCGTGAATACCACCCGCCCCTCCCGTGGGTGGAATTAAAGAAAGATAAGGGAGGAGGGGGTGGGTCTGAATGTGCACGTAATCTGTGTGTGTAGGGGCCGGGTCGTAAAATCGCCAGCGGAACGTGAGATAAGTGCTAACTGCCCTCGAGATGACACCGCTGGTCTCCCGAAAGCATTAGGTTGGGCATGAATCCTGACCCATGCTCGGAATGGGCGCATAAACTCCATCGAGTTATAGTCTCTGTGTCTTAATGATTCGTTACGTAAGCTTATTATTGAGGTTACAGCTTTCGCGCTGGATCCACCGGGCTAAAGTGAGGGAACAGGTTCTTGTAAGCGAGTGTTCGCTAAACCAGAGGGACTGGATCTCGCTATCTTAGGTTTGAACGAGCTTCTGAACTTCCTTCAATTAACTTTCTTGCTATTTAGTGCAAAGACGAAAGCTTCCAGTGACTAGAAAAATAAAAATCCAGTGGATTTTATCGGCACTTTACGATCACCGTAACCAGAATTGGCCCAAGTTATGCAGAAAGCTAGAAACCCTCAATGATCTGAAATTGAGTAAATTTAGTTTGAAGATTTTTAATGTTAACGAAAATTAGCTTTATTCCTATTGGGTATATTATATTTCTTGCTATTGTTTTACAATATTTTTCAATGGGTTATTTAAGTAGTGAGTAGTATAATTATTATTATTTTCAATTTTCTGTAGGTTTTGGTTTTTAAGCCTAAAATGGAACTATGGCTTGTTAGTTTTAATAGTTGTGTAATGTAAGTGTTGTTCTATGGATTGGTAATTTTTTGCAAAATAAAGATCACAAAATTATGCGATCCGTGCTGTGTTTACATAATTTTTTATCATTTTCAGGCCCAGTGGCCAATTAAAAATCGGGTTTTATTTATAAATTTGTAGAATTCGAAAATCGGTTTCTAAATTTAAAAAACCAGTTTTATATACTAGAATTAATATGCAGAAATTTCATTATTTAATTAAAAACGTCAACATTTTGACTTGAAATTGCTTCGGACATAAGCATATTGTAGTAGGTAACAGTTTACTATAAAACTAATCTTTATGAGTTCATATTGTCTGAAGAAAAATACTAAATAGACTAAAGATTTATAATTTGGTACCACGTCTTAAAAGATTTTTGTGCGGATGTTAGTTATTTTAGTTTTTTTTTTCATTTGGTTTTGTATGCAGACTATTTTATTGTGTTATATTTTTGTAGATCCATAAATATACGGATTTTAGTTATTTTTTTTATTTAGTTCGTTTTGTATAGATAGAGTATATATTATTTTGATATATTTTTGTAATTCCATAAATATTAAGGAAAATGAAATTTTTTAAAATAAGTACAAATATTTATTTACTATTTTAATTATATATTTTTGTGAAAATTTGGAAACCGGTTGAACCCATTTTGGGGGAATAGTGGAATTCGAAAACCGGTTTTTTCAAAAGTCGGTTTTTGTATAAACCCTACTAGTGGTACTGAAGCTGTGCACAATTCTCGACGAAGGTGATGAGTTTACAGGCGACGGTGCACACGTTGGGAGTGTTATGAAATTTATCCGACCTGTAATGAGACAAAATTAATTAATAATTATCTATACTATTTAGAGAGTAGTACACGGGGAATCGGAATCCTCTATGAGTTACTGCCTACTGAATGGACGTGGCAACTCATGCCCGCATGGATTACAAATTCGCAAACATCCGATAGCATCCGGTGACGTCGTCAGAATGGATGAAGAGACGTGAAAGAGTCGAACCGAACCGCTTCCGGGATCTTTTTCCCAGGTACCCCGGAGGGAATTATAGAGCTTTCCAGGAGCGAGGGCATCGAATTGTTCGCGAGTTGCGTGCCACCTACTTGACCACCAAACTGGAGGTTCTTTTCAGTCGCAAAACAGCGCTCCACTATGGTATAATGAGAAATCAATTGAGAAGCTGGCCCTCCAGTCAATTACATGATTAACACGTCTACCATTCGCTAGGCTTCACCACCGAGCTTCGTAATAAACCAAAGAACGCTAAATGCATCAGTTTCGCACCACCCAGTTCCAATTCGCTAAATAAACAATGGTGCTATCGCGCAGAGGCACTATACCGCCAATCCGTTAAAGATCTACACATGTATGTATGTATAAGCTTTCCGCCGAATGCTACCCCTTCGTTCGAATTTTCTACGCAGATTTTCATTTAACAGAGCTGCGGGAACTACATTGGCCGGTTCAATATTGATTCGTGGTCAGATGCAAGGAAACTCGATGCGTTTCAGTCCGGTGTGCTTACACGAAATCGGTTTACAGTAGTTTACACGCTGTTAAAAGGTGAACAGGCTTCGACGAATGATTTCTGGCCAACGAACAATGGGGGATTTGTCGTGGCTGTACAAATTCCGTGGCCAGAGATACGTTACCCCGCCAAATTGTGAGTAGACATTTCCTGCGTCCAACAAGTCCGCAGCTGGCGACGCGTTTATTCGAAAGCAGCCGTTTTCTTCGAGTTTAATTGATAACGGTGTCCACGTTGGGGCCATCGTCATCAGCCATCTCGTTATACGATCGGGCGAGCAACCGGGTGCAGTTATTTCTTCGTTGTCGTGATTACTGTCCTCCCACATTGTCATCCTACGGGCCACGGCATCACAATCATGCGCTCCCCTCGTTGTCTCTTAGCGCGGGACGCAACAGCCGAGCGCAATTGGTAATTCAAAACGCACTGACGAGATACACTGGATACCCTTTCAGAGGCCTCCCCTGGGTTTTTCCTCTCGCAGTGAGCTCCGTTGGGAGCAATTACTCGTTCCCAGAACAATGCGCGCACCTTGACCGTGATTATTTTAATTCCTCGATTGCTATGTAGCACGAATATCGTTATTCCATGATTCTGAGTTCACGTCTGCCGACGAGGTATGGTGGGAAATTTTAATCCCACGGTTTTACAATTTACCGCGTTACAGGGTTTCACGCGATGACGTAATACTCAGCGCAGGAAAAACTCCGACTAATGATTAATATTCATGGCGCTCTGAAATATTCATCCAACGGAACGTGTGTTACACTAAACGTGAATATTTGAGTACTGCTTTCTGCTAGAAAGCGCTTCCCTTTTTCAGAGTATGCGAATTTTTGATGTGGCGGGAATATGCGCACGATTTTAATGGGATTGCATACATTGTGGCTGGTGTGGATAAGCATGTAGAAATGTTTAAGATAGGAGTGTTGAGACCACCTTATCTCCATATAAATCCCGCAGTGCCACAAAAGGCAAAAAAAATTTTGTTCTCGAATATCCGGAAAACAAATGTGCAATTCTTTTAAGCTCAAACAATTCAGAATTTAAAAGTATCTGTTTTTTAATTAATATTATTGTATATAAAATTGATACCATTGTATAATACAACAATTTCTTATTATCTCATTTTTGTCTACAACCCTGAGATTTTTTCAGTAAAACCGGAGCCCGGAGATTTGCTTCAAAACCCGAAGTTTCCGGGCGGAAACGGAAGAGGTGGCAACCCTGGTTGAGACTCGTGGAGTGGATTATTTGTGTAGCAGTTTTTATTGCAGAATTTGTTATAATATTATTAGTGTTGTCCTCCGTTGATAGTGTTCTGTTGATAGGACACTTCTATATCCGCTACTTCTTTTGTAGTCGCCGCGGCGAGTGCGGGAGACTGAGAATGAGCGAGAGAGCACGCGACAGCGACAAGCTATAAATTTCGTTCGAGATAGAGGCATCGTATTAGTGAAAGAAGACGGCAAAGAAGAAAGGCGAGTCGAATAGCATACCGTTTCGCTGAAGGTACCGCTTGTCCTCCGAGCCTCGTACTCATAACGAGACAACTAGGAGTTAGTGGACCTCTGGTGGCGCTACTGCGCACTAGCGCCGAAGTCCCAAGGGGGCGTGACGGGAACGTCACAATATCGAGGTTAGGTGCGAAGTTTTTAAAACCTGCGGGACAGGAGTATGTGCAGTGCCGGACTGGGTTTAAAATTATTGGTTGCCAGGAGACAAAGGGAGCCCTTAACTACACTGCTGGACAAAATTAAAGGATCACTATAATTCTTCGAAAATTTTGGTCATTTTCAAATGTCTGTATCTCCGCGAAAAATGGTCGCAAAAAATATTTAAAAAAGCATTTTAACGCTTGAAGTTTCTAGTTTTTAAATCGAGGAATTTTTTTTCATCAAAAATTTTTTTTGGCTCATACATCCGTTCAAATTAGACAGAAATTTTGGAACTTCATTTTCTGCGTTTCGTCGTAATGAAACAGTATCATAATGGACGAAAAAAAATCCTCGATTAGGAAACTAGAAACTTCAAGCGTTAAAATGCTTTTTAAAATATTATTTGCAATCATTTTTCGCAGAGATATAGACATTTGAAAATGACCAACATTTTTGGCAAATTAAAGTCATCCTTTAATTTTGTCCAGCAGTGTATAAAACTATCATTTAACTTTTATAAGAAGTAACGTATGTGGCGGCCGCAAATAACCCGAATCAGAATTCTTTTTTCAGAGTTATTTATTATATTCTTAAATATTAAGTATCCTCCAAAAATGATTTTATTAAATTGTTTTATTAAAATTGTAATACAACCTAAATTTTAGTTGCATAGAGTAATAATATTGGACCTTCTGTTATATTGTCAAGCTACTAAAAGGTTTTTAACATTTTTAACATTTTTAACATAGTGTCTGATGTTTAAGGGGGCCTCACTGGCCAGTCCGCCACTGGGCATGTGTGTACAGAGAAAAGAACGTTCAACGTTCCTTGCGCTCGAGGAAGCGGAATTATCGTCGAGGACGTCTCTAACCATTAGCGGTGTTATGTGTTATGTAGAAACTAGATAGTTATTTAGTTTTCACTATATGCACTACAACCTGATTTTCCATTGGTCACGCTCGCGTTATTACACAGCCGTGTGTAATTAATACACAATACGTAATTTTAATTGGACCCGTCGTTAATGTACCAGTGGCACTAGGTAGTAGATTACCGTAATGATGGAATTAGCTGATCGAACAGGCGTTGCACATTCACAGGTCGTATCAATGTTCTCCCGCGAATGATCTACTTTCTCGTAAATCGAGCGGCGTCGCTGCCACGGATCGGTCGAGCTACACACGTTTCAGCGAACATGCAAATGATTTGTTTGAAGTAGGCGTTGGCAATAGCAGATATTTGTTCGCTGGTGTGGCAGATCTTGTACGTTGGTGCTTTCGTTATTGCCTGACACAGAGTGGAGCGGGAAAGAGAATTTCTCCAGTTCGTACATCGTAGTTGAGTAATAAATTCCACCTGTTTATCC
Source organism: Andrena camellia (assembly GCA_029448645.1). NCBI lineage: Eukaryota > Metazoa > Arthropoda > Insecta > Hymenoptera > Andrenidae > Andrena > Andrena camellia. Next base: position 30,257,988 of record CM055678.1, on the reverse strand, counting down.
GTTTCCTGTTCTCCCCTTTTTCGTCGACTTCCTTCCGCGGACGTTTATTACCATAATTCAATAGAGATCGAATTCTCAGGACCGAGTGTTCCAGAAATTCAGCCCGCACTCCATGCAACCGCGAGACCCTCCGTAATTGCGAGGGAATGCACGTGCTTGCTGGAACGGTGTCCTAATTTTATTTAGGTAAAACAACGGAGCTTGGCGATTACGGTCCAGGCAACTTGCAGATAAGTTCACGAGCAAGCATTCTAGCTTCCCTGCAGCTGGTTTCTTTTTTACCTAGCTGGCTTCAGCTACAGAAAACCAGTAACACTGGGAACTTCACTGATCGACCCTTCCAGGCATCGCCCACCCTGTAACTTCATATCAGAAGCATTTGAACTCTGAAAATCCTCCTTTCTCCCAGCTTCTTCGATCCAGGCAGCCCCTAAGCTCCCAGAATTCCAGTCAGCGTTTCAACTTCGAGATTCCGAACGCTCCTAAAAACAAGCACCAAGCTTAGTTCCTAGCTTCCACTACCCATGGGGCTAGTTTATCGGCTTCCAACCATCCCCTTCCTATTTCGAAGCGTTATCACGATCCGATACCGCCACTGTGCCAAATTACTATCCCGTGGCCTGAGAAGGGTGCCGGTGCATCTGCACGCCCCAACTGTATCTTTGAACCAGGCCAGATGACCACGTACCGTCACGGAGTAAGGGGATACCCGATGTGCCAGCGGCCTCCCGCGTTATTATTCCAGCGTGGTCGAAGAGGGAGGCTACTAGGCGCGATGAGACTCGCGATAGCACGTAAGGGATTCCTTATTCCTCCCGCGAGATCGTTCTCGAATTAATGCGCAGCCCGTGGCTGGAATACCGGGCGTCCAGTGCGACGGATGGCCGGGGGTGAATTACTGGGTGCAGAAGAGGGACGTAACAGGAAGGATAGGAGCAGCTTGACATTTGAGAACCAATTACCGAGGCTGCTCCGTAGCCTCGCTACCTCACGCGCTCCTTATTAGTCCTTTTCATTAAAATCGAATTAAGATCCCGCTCCGCGATTCCATTCCGCAGATTTTTCCTTCCGAATGGCTCGTCACGCGCTTCCCCTTGGGCTCCTCTTTGAAAAATGAATTGCCTCGCGGATTTCCTTGTGCCGCGGCTTGGTGTTCGAATTAAGTGGGATCAAATAGGTCGACACTCGAGACGAGGGGTGTAATCGATGTTTAATGTGTTCGTAGTGGTTTAGTCGTGTTACGTCCGTAACGAACCCCTTCGAAGGGTATAAGGGTGTTGACAGAGACGGGGAAGGAGTACACAGTCAATTGAAATGTAGCAAACAGCCGCAGACAGTTCGTGGGCGCTCCGCCATTTGTTTTGACCACTGATCTCTAGATACACGGTGCGGAACTTCTGGGCCGCGCAGTTTAAAGCCGAGTCAGCTGAGCGCGCGGTAGCGTACGCTGACACGCACACGCAGGAGCCGCGCGTAGATCCAGGTTCACACACACACAGTTGAACCAGCGCTGTCGGCTCTACTGTGTGCGTGGGTCTGTATCTACGCGTGCCTCCTGCGTGTGCGTGCCAGGGGTCACTGCTCCGTGCTCAGCTGTTTCGGCTTTAAACTACGCGGCCGGCAAGCTCGACCGCTAATATTCAACTATTAATATCTCGAGAACGGAGCCTCGGATCCCAAAATGGTAAAGGACTTTTCGATGTCTTTTTGCATGCGGATGTTGCATGCTCCGGGAAATCCCAGAATTTTTGGACACCATGTGTACATTGGACACGGTATGCGGTTTCTTGAGCGTAGGAAGGCTCTGTGAAGATTTGGACTACCAGGGTTCGTGTCACGCATTGCATTCCTATTGTTTTATCTCCCACAATGAAGTCTCACATCCCAGGGTAAATTCCTTCAGCGGTTTGATCCGAAATGGGGATAAATAGTTGGCGGAATCGCGACTCTTATTCTGTTCTCTAATAGGTTCTAAGAATCAGCGTGGCGGTTCGCAACAGTCGCTATTGAGGACTCAATAATTGTGGACGTTGTGTGTGGCTGGAGATCTGATCTCGGTTCTGTGTTTCAAGCTTACGTGCGGCTAGGGAAGAATAAAATATCGTGGATCGACCAGGGCGTGAGGTTGCATGGGGCTGGTTAGAATCACACGCGATTGAGTCGTTGTTGGCTACGTGCAATTGGCAGGTGCCAGGGGGCGTGGTGCTGTTCCACTTGGGTAAATTAAATGCTACAGGGAATTAAAATTGAATGTTACGTGCGATAAAGAAGGAGCGGAACGCTGAAAGAACGTGTAACGTGTTATCGCGGCCGTAGATTGTTTTAATTTCTGTTACAAGCGAGATGGAAACGCGGCTCGTTCAATTTTTTAGAGTACAGTACTTTGTGCGGTGCAAGTTGCGCGTGTGCGGCCATTTCCCGGTAATTTACGTCGGTGGAAATTATCGCGCGAAGTTACTCGCTGTTCGTTTTCACCACTTTTTAAGTACATCCACGCGGTAAGTGAAATGCATATTGATTTAAATATTGGGTGAAGAAATATTCTCAGGCAAGGATGTTTCTTTTTAAATAGAATCATACTGCCAAATGGATATATCATTGGAGTTAGCATAGAGGGTTATTTCTACCCCTAAGCTGTTTACAATAAGTCACCCGAATCTTTACCTGTAGAAGAGGGATTCATGTAACTTTTTCAAGATGCAATGATGAAATTACGATAAAAATTTGATAGAACGTCGTGCACCCAAGTCAATAGAGTGACAATAATTAATATTAACACTTTGACAGTCGCATGTTGGAACAAACTTACGTTCACTACCGATTTTTTCTTCAAATCTCTCAAGTTTCCATTGTATTTTGAATATCATTAAAACGCCATATTGTAAATACAACAGAACTCTTAGAATAAAAATAAATTAACTGTCAAGCAAACGTTAGCCACTACACAGTAATGTGACGCGAGCAATATTAAATAATCAGTTACCATTTTTCATCTTTTAATATTTGAGTGATAATTGTACATACATTCGTAACACTCATACTCAGTAATCACGTTCTTAATAGTCTTTTTCTAGAAATGTAAATTTTGGTACGATGAAATTTGCAGTTAAAGAAATAGTTGTGGAACAAAAGCGATTTTTTGGTTAAAATTCGCCAAATTTTTTAATTTTATTATTAAGGTGCAAAGATTTACAGAAATATTGGCCTTTGCTTTAAAAAGAAAATTGCCTGGTGTCACCACGAAGGGTTAAAATGTCACTCAGTTTACAATAACTAATGCAACGCAGGCATTAAATATTCAACGTGCGCTACGGTGGACCATTTATTACGGTTAGATTTACCGAAAAGTTCACTCAGGCCTTCGAAAATCTCAGTGTCCAGGAACAAACGTGAAAGGGAATAGAAACCATAAACCAGTCTTACAGCACTTGAACGATTGAAACCTACCAACCCCTTACAAGATCGCCATATCGTTTTTTCTTCATGTTTGTAATGCAGTTTCATCAGCGATAAAAAGTAAATTTGCCCTTCCCCATTGATAGAAGGGCGTAATACCCGTTGCAATCGTTTCCTCGCTACGCTTTTGCTCCGTTTATACGGGCTTTTATATGGGCGCCCGATAATACGCTGAAATATATTTACGATATAACGATCGAGAATGTATCGGGGGAACAAGCCGAACGGGTGCTGAATTTTCACGAAAAGGGCTCACGTTTCTTCTCCCGTGCCAGCGAATTTATTCCACAGAAATGCGCTTGTAGAGAGAGATTCGTCTCGCTGCGAGTTTATTCCCGCTGGAGAATCCTGACGCAGCGTTGAAGATACGGCTGTCGATCGTGTATGAATCCAATTAGAGCAGGTCACATTGTTCACCAAGAACTATTGTATCCACTCATCTAGATCATACCAACCCTACATTTTTGTTGTTTGTATCGAAATTTCAGAAACTGGCAACAGTTGGGTACAGAAGCTGTGCAGTAGAGTGGCCTTTATTTTCACCCTGCGATTTCATTTGCTCTCACCCTCTAATATGGTTCCATTTCATAAAAAAAATATTCCATGAAAAAGATTATTGGCCTTAAAGTTTAGAATTCATCAATAGTTCGAATTTAAAGAATTTCTCAAAAATGGTAAGGCCTATCGAAATTTTGTTCAAATAATATTAAAAGAGCATTCAATTTTCTACAATTACTGTATATATAATTTTTTCGTGCTTCCAACAATTTTTTAGATAATAGCGTTTGAATATAGAGAGGTCCGCACTTTGTGCGTCCCACTTGTACGGCGTGACGTAGTGTCTATACGCGTGTAGTGCGGACCTCTCTATATTCAAACGCTACTATCTAAAAAATGGTTGGAAGCACGAAAAAATTATATATACAGTAATTGTAGAAAATTGAATGCTCTTTTAATGTTATTTGAACAAAATTTCGATAGGCCTTACCATTTTTGAGAAATTCTTTAAACCCAAACTATTGATGAATTCTAAACTTTAAGGCCTGGTCGGCACCCTTTCTTGTTGTCCGATTGCAATAAACTTTGTCAGGGACTATTTTTTTATCAAATGGCACCGTTCTAGGAGGTGAATGCAAAGAAATACAAAAAGACATTCGACACATGTAAATAAGGGCCGCCCTAGCTGGGCAGCAATTTTCGTAATTAATTTTTACTGCACCGCTTGGTAACAATCTCTGCAATCACTTTACGTGCCACGAAGAATAGTAGCTGCACGATGAACGAAGTCATCGGGAACCTAGGGAATCCCCTGCTGGCTGCAATTCCCTGCGCAAGCATTTCGTTGCAGGCTAATGAAATTCAAACGGGAGTACACCCCTATCGAGCACTATTTTCATACATCACGGTTTGCCCCGCCCGCCATAATGCCGTATACGTAACGCGCTATGTAATATGTATTAACTTACTGCGGGCGTATGCATTATTAGTCCGCCCCGCGGAGGTCCTATTATCATTTATAGTGACACGGTCATACCTCCCCAGGGTGCGCAATATAATGTTCAAAGTATATTAACAGGAGCACGGTGCACGGGGGTCGTGTAGTAGTACCTATATTGAGTCATCGATAACAGATGCTGACATCTATCGAATATTCAAATCGCGTCGCATTGCTCTGTAAGGATAAATCAGTCGTGGAAATACGCCGGCGAAGCGTGCTATTAGAGGCATCGAGAATCTTCTACGTGGATGTCTTCTGAAATCATCTAAAGCATCATACTGATCAGTAAAATGCTCCTCAGCTCTGACATGTTTCCAATAGTCGTTAATAAAATCAGAGTCTAGCTGCAACGCTGATCACCATGGATTTATGATTACCAGATCTGTGTTTCGTTTATTAGTCCCTTCACGCTCTCTTTGTTTTTCCATAAAACTCTCGGTAGCTGAAGACCTTTCTTTATCCCCTCCCTCAAGACTTACGTGAGGGAAATACTCATTTTCCACCCGGTAGCTCGTGCATTCTTCCCCGATACGATTTCCTCGCCGCGCACATCTCCCAGCGGGATCCAATAGCAGTTGAGTTTTAAAGGCACGATATGTAATACATCGCCATGGATTTTCCGCTCGCTGGGGCGCGAGGGAGGCGAAACTTCATCTTTGAACTCGAAGCAGCAGTCTGTTCGAATGTTAAAACTAGTTTGAAATAGAATCAGGACACCTTCCGTACAAGAGGAGGAATTCCACTGTTCCTCATCAGGCGAATCAGTGGTAAAATTCAGGACCCTTTTGTTGGCTAGCTTCGGCCTGGAACATTCACACGCAATTCTGGGAATTTCATTTTGGCTTGGGATGCTATACGTTGCCCTTTGTCTATTTTTTTACCAGGGCAGGCCGCCATAACGTTCGCCAGACTGGTGGCGGTTTCGTTGCAATATCTGGGCAATGAATTCGATATTCAACAATTGTATTTTCAAAAAAACGCTGTGTTCCTAGCTTCCATTCACTTGTTTTATTGAATTGTATATTCTGTGACGAGGCTCCACCGTTGCCTTCCATATGTAGCAGCGCACAGTGCGGAAATTTTGCGATTTTATGGCCAAAACCACAAAAATGAAATTTTTGAATTTAACAAATTTAATACAAATGTCAATTGAAGTACTATATCCATTTTCGTGGTCAAAACCTCAGAATTTTCTTATTTTTAATATATAAAATTCGGCACTTTTACGTTCTGATATATGAGAAACTAAATTTTCCAAAAAACAGCACTTACAAAAATTACGAACGATAAAGATTTTTTTATTATTTACATTTATACACTTAAACCTATGAAATTATCTGCCCTTAAAACTAGTACTAAACATTTTTTCAAAGTCACACATAACTAAAAAATTAATGAACCGATTTACTCGAGGCTTTGTAGGCTTATTTTAGGGTTACAAATCTAAACGCTATCGGGAGCTTTTTCTTTTTTTTGCCTACATTATTTTTTTACACTCGAAAAACGAGCGAGTTTTTGCCAAATATCGTGCTTCAAATTTGCACAGCCGCCATTTTGTCTCATAATCGAGCCCGACAGCCCCTAGATAATTTTATATATTATGTAAAAAATTTCGAATTTTCAATTTTGGATGATCCTGCACCGAGCTACGGTTGTCACCGCAAAGCGCCTATAAAAGGACGTCTCGGGCATCGCCTATAACTCACAAACCTTTCAATATTTGTTGCCACAAAAAATACTGAAATATCCGTAAGATGTACTTTTTTCAGTAGACTAATATTTAATAATAAGAGTTTATCGGTTTTTCTAGAAAAAATTCCCAAAGAAACATGTTGTTTTGACCGTTCTAGATCCCCCTTAAGGGGGAGGCCACTGTAATGGTCTGAAAAGTAAGGGTGTTTTCGGGATTCTTTTCAACCAAACAACGCAAGTAAATCAATGGATTGCTTAGTATAGTTAATATGTACATATTGAAGGGTAAAAAAAATTTTTTTGAATCAGACTCATAAATCCGTTTCCTGTATACTCTTCGTCAAAATGTGCGCTGCGGCAAAATTGTGCCTGTGCGTTGGCAGCGCCTTAGCCATATAGTTAATATGAATTCAAAAAGACAAAAATATTTAGAAACTGGAAGCCTACGTCTATTACGTGACGTTAGAAAAAAGTCAATATCGCAAAAAATAACAAAATGGCGGACCACTGGAAAAGAAATCATTTTTTGGGGGTAAAAAGTTGGGGAAATGTTGAAGAAAAAAATAGAAAGAGACCGTTAATTAAAAAAAATTGGTCGTCGCGTAATAGAGGCGGGTTTTTCATACAATAAATGCCCTTGCTCATGTCAATTGGATGTATAGTCTTTTCTGTATACTGTCAACACGGTTGCAAAATATCATTCTGAGAAAACCATTTTCAAAGTTCCGCTCGGTTCAGTCGCGCGCTTGACACGGCTTCACGGAAAATACTATATCTCCGTCAATTTTGCGAATTTCTTCATAAAATTTGGGGAGAGCATTCTTGAAACGTACATTTTCTTTCAGAAAATGTGAAAAGGAAAAAATCAATTTTTCCGATTTTTTTACAGTGCTCCCCCCTTAAGACATCCGCATATCTCACTCGGACCGAATGTTTCTTAATCGCTCACTCGAATATCTTGAAACTCTACATGCCCAGATAGATGGCCGGATATGGTCCCGGATCCAGGCCAGCTAACGGGGCACTACTGTATTGCCTTCCAAAGGGTAATGCACTTTAGACGAGCAAGTAGATAATTGTTCCTTAACAAGTCCCTGCTCGCAGGAAACTGGCCCCCGTTGATTAATACCGATTAGTTTTCATGCACCGCCTTAAACGATCGCTGCCAGCAGTGAAATATCAGCCGTAGACGGAGGAACAACTGCCAGCGGCGACATTAACTCTAACCAATTGCGTCCGCATACGCGACCCGTCCACTGGTCCACCTTACTTGTCTGCGTGACCATGCGGCAAGATTTAAACTTCTAACGGAAGTGTATTGTTGTAAATAAGGGCGTCCGAAGATATTTTTCCAGGGGGCAGGGGGCCAAATTTGGGCTGATGGTACAGAAAAATATACCCCACTGGCTTTTTTTAACCCATTTTGTTGTGCCAGTTTAATTAAAAATTTAAAACAGAAATTTAAAAGTATTCCCTATTTTTAGTATAAACTTAATAAAGATCAGTTTGGAAAAATGAGATTTTTTCTCAAAATCGGCGGACTTGCTTTTCCTTTATAAGATTATTAATAGCCTTATTAATTGCCCTCATCTCCTTGAGATCATAAACTTCTATGCTCCTAAGAGATCGTTTAGATTCACACGTACTTTTCTTCCACAGCAGTATATTTACTCAATGATCAACTTGGATCCTGTAAACCGCATATGTAGTGTGACAAATTCATATTCTGCTAATATAGACTTATTCGATGTTAACATAAGCAGCTTCAGAAACGTGGTTCATAGAAACTTGCAAAACTTGTGATTTGTCCGTCTAAACTGTAATACTAATTATGTACACTAATGGGAACCTACCCCCGTTTAGAAAAAAAAAATAAAAACATCCAGGGGGCAACCCTATTTTTTTTTACTTGGAGGAAATCCCCACGGATACCCCCAACCCTCGGGGGAGGGTCAGGGGTTATGTGGGACACGAACCCACCAGGGGGCAACCCTAACCCTAACCCTAGCCCCTTTTGCACCTCCCTGCAGAGGCTCATGGTTGTAATGGCAAACGATTCGATGGGCGAAGGATATTTTCCTCCTGTTCCACATTATCCTTCCTGCTACTGAGCGAGATCTCAATACTGCTTTATCATCGATGAAATAATTCGAAAACAAACGACCAGTTGCAGCCCAAAAGGGTATTTTCAACGTCTCAATGACTCGGTACAAAAGCATCCTCTTCTGGTCCTCTCCTCCTTAGAACATGAAGTAGTTGCAAGCATCCATGCATCTAAACCTGGCCCTAAGTAAATTCAGCCTCGCTGATCCCATTCCCAGACTGCAACCGTGCAAATAAGACACAATGGTAAAGGGATCATTCTTATCTTTCGGTACACAAGTACAAGCGATTAGCCAGCAATTTACATAGCTAGTAAAGCTGGTAAATGTAGTAAAGCTTAGTAATAAACTCGGTTTCGCCCGAAATTTAGATTCTGATTTAAAAAAAAAATTGTTTTTATTTATTTATTTATTTTTTGTGAAAATTGTCATATTCATCTGGATTAGCTAGGCATAATGAGCTGGGACACATTGCGTGACCTCAGAGTTTACCGTTCAAAAGTATTTAGGCGACAGACAAACACACAAATACTTTCTGCTTTATATATTAAGACTGTCTAGTGTCTATGTTATTATTATTATTAAATGTCTTTATTGCGGCATTATAATTCCAAATATAACAATAATGGCAAATAGTTGAGGTTCAGCATAGCTGCTGGTCTACAACCAAACCTAAACAGACATTTAGAAGATAGAAAAATAAAACCCTGTCCCGCATTCAAAATGTTCATCCCAGTTCCACTGGAAGAATTTATCATAGAGTCACGCGACAATCTTCCGTGACTCATTTTTCCGGCGCGTTTTCTGAAATATCGAGTCCAATAAGCCGAGCCAGGGACTGCTCGCGCGGTGTCAACAACCGCTCGACGAAAAACGTTGAACGCCACGTTCACGTGTAATTAGACTTCGTCATGAATGAGGGTAGCTGGGAGCCTCCCTAAGAAATACCCGCGAGCTCGTTAGACGCGATTTAAACCGCGCTCGCATGAAGCCGCCGCACAGTCGCTGGCTGCCGGGAAATGCAATGCGAGAGCATCGTTAAGCCGGATCCAGACCTGAATGAGTATACGCTGAGCAAGGCCGAACGCGCACGAATATTCTGATGTGGACGGGAGAAACGGTAGCCAGGGCCGCATGCTTCTACGTCAGAAAGGGTGAGCGCGAACGTATATGCTAGTGTGGACGTGTCATTCGTGGTGACTCGACGCATGCGACCCTATTCGCGAATGCCGGCGAAGGCACATGGCCTGAGCCGACCGTTGTCGGTTTTCTTCCACACATCAAAGGGAGTTTGGAGTGCATTGCGCTCAGCGTGGAAGATAAAAGCAAATGAGATACTTTTCTGAAATCCTTGATGTCTGGGATTTTCATGATACTATTGAAATATATTGTAGCCCATATGAAATTAGACAGGGCTAAGTCCTCATTTTTGCAGATTCGAAAATGTTTAAAGAATACAAAGTATCAAAGTTTCCTGTTTTCGATGATTTTTACGAAACGGCTTCAGAAATGAATTTTAATGACCTAAATTATTGAAGGCATGAACTTGCGTCTTTTTTTTTAATCATGAAGGATGAATCAATGTCAGGGCTGCGCAGGGTGCTGTTTTCAGCGCCTAGTAGCGAGCAACCAGCCGACCGTCAAGTTTCACGTCGTTTAGATTCGCACCTGCACTACTGCAGTTCTCGTCACTGATTCTACCCTTAGCAACGGGGCAACTCAACGGACGGCTGTATGCTCGCCGCTAGGCGCTGAAAACAGCACCCTGTGCAGCCATGATCTATGTGAATGAATTCAATCCATTGTTAATATTGTCATAAACAGTTAGTGAAAAATAAAAAAATTACAGTTTTAACAATATAATGCATTTACCATATGATAGACTTTAAAGCTCTATTTTAATGAATAATATGTGTTTCTTTTCTTCACTACTCCCTGTATTGTTCTCAATTCATACAAACTGACCGACTCGCTGTTGTATTAAAAAATCACACGAGACTACTCGCGGAGAACGGCAATACGCTTCGTGGAGGAACGCAGGATGAAAAACGGTAGTCCGCTCACTGCGCGTGACCCCGCCTGCGTCGTCTTCCCTTCAAATTGGAGACGGATCCCTTATCTCTCGAGTATATACACGCACTCGAATTTGAAAACGAAAGCACGCGTTGACGTATTCCGTGCGAGAGAAGGTGGGCTGGAAGTCCGATTGGTGCTAATCTAACCAATCTGCCCTGCATCCGTCCCAAAAGGCCACTCTCTTGAAGAGGCCCTCTTCACAGCAATATCTCCTCCCCGAGGCCCACCTTTTCTCGCTCGGAATACGTCAACGCGTGCTCCTGTTTTGAAATTCGAGCGCGTGTTTATACTCGAGAGATAAGGGATCCGTGTTTAATTTGAAGGAAGGACGACGCAGGCGGAACCACGCGCCATCAGCGGACTACCCCTTTTCTTCCTGTGTCTCTCCACGAGGCGCATGGATTGTGGGTAATACTTTCTAATTGCTATATTGGTGGCATCTTTCTCACATGCGTCGGGACAAAAGCGGGCTTAGAGCCAAGCGAGAATTCGTTGTTTACGATCGGTAATGTCGTTTTTTCCCAAGAACGTTTCGACAACATCTGTTTGCCAGCATTTCTAAACGACAATCAAGAACGTGGTGTCGTTTTTAAGAATTTTAGGCATTCTTCAGTCTGACAATGAGTTAATCCGTATATTGCTCTGTCGGAGGGTAGTGCGCACGATGACTTTGGACCCGTACGTACCCAATCGTTGTCTACCGCCGACTCGCGGAACAATACGGCCATAAACCGCGACCCTGGCGAGACGCTCCGGCCGATCAGCCTGGTTAGTTTTTGGCAACCAGATGTGGCATTTTCCTCCTCTACTTCGTCAAGACGGAGAGGGTTCCTCCTCTGCTGACGAATTCACTCAGGGAAAGGCCCCCTCTTTGAGGAACGGTGTTTCCAATGTGTTTTTCATAATTATATTAAAACAACAATTACTTTCATATTATTTTCTCTTCTTCGCACAATAATGTGAAAAATAAAAAATAGTTGAAAGCGGAAACCGCTAATTTACAATTTATTCATAATAATTTACAACCCCACGCCACAGTAAATAACCTTATGTTACATCTCGTTTATTTCGTCTGAACAAATGATAGATATTGTATTATAAATATAATACTGCATGTCCATGCATGAAACAATACCCCTCAAGAGTCAGGTATACCGACACCAGGAGTTCAGACAGTACAAGGTTTCCGTCCCTTCTCTGAGTGAATTCGTCAGCAGAGGAGGAAAATGCCACATCTGGTTGCAAAAAACTAACCAGGCTGATCGGCCGGAGCGTCTCGCCAGGGTCGCGGTTTATGGCCGTATTGTTCCGCGAGTCGGCGGTAGACAACGATTGGGTACGTACGGGTCCAAAGTCATCGTGCGCACTACCCTCCGACAGAGCAATATACGGATTAACTCATTGTCAGACTGAAGAATGCCTAAAATTCTTAAAAACGACACCACGTTCTTGATTGTCGTTTAGAAATGCTGGCAAACAGATGTTGTCGAAACGTTCTTGGGAAAAAACGACATTACCGATCGTAAACAACGAATTCTCGCTTGGCTCTGAGCCCGCTTTTGTCCCGACGCATGTGAGAAAGATGCCACCAATATAGCAATTAGAAAGTATTACCCACAATCCATGCGCCTCGTGGAGAGACACAGGAAGAAAAGGGGTAGTCCGCTGATGGCGCGTGGTTCCGCCTGCGTCGTCCTTCCTTCAAATTAAACACGGATCCCTTATCTCTCGAGTATAAACACGCGCTCGAATTTCAAAACAGGAGCACGCGTTGACGTATTCCGAGCGAGAAAAGGTGGGCCTCGGGGAGGAGATATTGCTGTGAAGAGGGCCTCTTCAAGAGAGTGGCCTTTTGGGACGGATGCAGGGCAGATTGGTTAGATTAGCACCAATCGGACTTCAAGCCCACCTTCTCTCGCACGGAATACGTCAACGCGTGCTTTCGTTTTCAAATTCGAGAGCGTGTATATACTCGAGAGATAAGGGATCCGTCTCCAATTTGAAGGGAAGACGACGCAGGCGGGGTCACGCGCAGTGAGTGGACTACCCGTTTTCTTCCTGCGCCCCCCCCCCCCCCCCGCGAAACATCTTGGCAGCATTGAACAGTAGAATCTCTTGAAATGTCGTGAAATCGGTAGCATGTTAAAACAAACATATTTCGGGTTTTGGGATCAGGGAAGTGACAGAAATATTACGAGATAAGGACTTCGGCCTCTTTCAGGATGACATAGTCGTCATCTATTGACATCAGTTGGTGTCGTTATTCGATACTTCACATATCGTCACAGGGATTGCAATATATTGCACAATGATATTGAACGTTTAAAGGTCGCGTCAGGGCGCAAATTACTTCAAATGTATTATGGCCATTTGTGTAGGTACATCACTATACCTAGACGGAAAACCATTTCTATAAATTGTTTTAGGGTCGGTACAATAATCCTGACTTCGTCAGCTGCGTACCAGATGACCACGGACCAGGTACGGGGCAAATTTTTACCGTTCGGCACCCTACGCGGTTTTCTGATCCATCGGAACCGCGAACCGGGAAAAACCCTAATTTTTCCCTTTCCTCCTGCGATCGACAGTTCTCCCTTCTTCGTCCACCTTTCTCGAAAATGACTAATCAGAAAGCTCATTTCATCCCCGTTTTTCGGTATGCAAACCAATAGAGTCGTTTTAGTGTCAACTTGCGAAGAAAGCTTGCACGGCAAGATCAGTTCGTAGCGTACAGTGAACCAAATATCTTCAGTGTAGTTTACCGTGTACCTACAGTTCATTCGACTCTAGAAGTGGAAACAAAAATTGGATATTTTGTTCTAACAGTTCGACTTCAATCGTAAGTACTGAAAGTTATTAATAGTTTTTTTTAATGTTACTTCTATGTATCTATATCTGTGTCTATTATATGATCATTCCACGCGTAATCGCACACTGTTCGGAGTAACATTCAGATGTTGGTAAAACTCGGATATGTTGTAGTCTTTAGTAATATATAAACGTACCTCGAAGGATTTTTAAAAATTTTAAAAATTGTGGATCTTAAAGCTCTTTGAAATATAGAGTTGACCTTTCTTCAATAAATTATGACTGTTGAACTAAGAAAGGGATAAAAAAATGAGCTTTTGGGAGCTTACAGTGGAGACATAAGAGTATCTAATAAAAATTATTTCATTTTGGAAAAACAAGTTTTTGACCATTTATTTTGCAATTGTTCTAAACAAATGCAATTTTCTCAAAATGCGTATGAATTTAAACATTTGAAAAAAAATAAGGATATAGCCCTGTTTGTCCTCTTTACGGATACGTTTTCAAAACTATGGACACTTTAAAATTGGTCAAATGAAAATTATTTGAAGGCGATGCGCTGCGTCGTCAGCACCGACTGGACTGGCGTGAGATAGGGTAAATCCGGGAGACGCGGACGACCTAATATAAAATGGCTATTAAAACTAATATAGACATTACTTATTTTATCAGAACAAACCTGCATGTTCAGAATTTTATGCTGATTCAGGAAAACTGGTCGATATTTGCTTTAACACAATATTTAATGTAAATCGGGTTGAAAACTGAAGTCATGACATCTGACCACCTCTCCCGAGGTGCCGGGAGAAATGGTTTTCGTAGTTGGCAGAGACCACTCACATAATTAATCATGGAAAATTAACAAAGGATAAAACAAAATTATTTATGAGTGAATACAACTACAGATTCATTGATATTTAATTTGTTTACGCTAAAAAAGTAAAGAACACATCAAAGAAAAAGTGAACTACCTACTGGCGATTAGCAAGGCAAATGAACACAAAAGTGAATAAATAAACTAAATAAACAAAAATAATAATAAAATAATAAAAAATAAAAAAATAAACAAAAATAATACAAAAATCATAACTCGACCGTCTCACCTTTCTGCAGCGAGAGATGGTCTTCTCGTTAGCTTTGAGAGGAAGAGTTAATATGGCCAAATACTTTGGCTGCATTGTCCCTCGATATCTCTACTATCTTATTATCCCAAACATTAAACGAAAATAAACTTAGAAGTATATTTTAAATACGATTCTGTACACCGCTGTTTGACAAAACAGGTTAAATGTAACCTCAATTTACCTTTTATAGCCTATAAATCCATAAAAACACAGAAGGAAGCGAAATGACGCTATTTATTCAATTGTTTGGCTTCTAGAGAAGTAATTTGTCTGCACTTTAACGCATTTTTACGTATAGAGTCTGAAATATAGTGACTCGACCAACTCTCCGGCCCGACCGCGTCTCCCGGATTTACCCTACATTTTGAACTATACAATTATAATTTATTGAAGAAAGGTCAACTCTATATTTCAAAGAACTGTAAGATCCACAATTTTTAAAATTTTTAAAAATTCTTCGAGGTACGTTTGTATATCACTAAAGAATACAACATATCCGAGTTTCACCACATCCGAGATGTTACTCCGAAAAGTGTGCGATTTCGCGTGAAATGACTCAAATTTTATATTTCGAACATTAACTATTTATTTTATTAACTTGATCAGGAGGGAAGCATATTGAATACCCTTACAAATAATTAATCCACATTGGAATAATTATTGAAATAATTTAATTTATAAAAATTAGTTAATCAGTCTGATAAGACATATATTTTGAAAATATATCATAGAAATAATATTTACTATTAATTTACTAAATAACTAATTGTAAATTTAATTTAAACCCAAAGAAAAATTAGATAATTTAAAGCATAAGTAAGAAACTTTTTCAGCCATAACACCTCCAATTCAAATAATTAGCAAAATATGTTTTATTAAAATTATTACACAGATTAAATGAATTGAATTGATATGTAATAAATATTAATGAAATCAAAAATCCTATAAAAATAATTCTCAAATATTCAGCTATAAAAGTTAAAGTAAATGTCTCTCTAAAATATTCAGTATGAAACCCTGAAACTAATTCTGACTCCCCCCTCAATTAAATTAAAAGGAGTTTGATTTAATTCAATTAATACAAATATATCTTTATGTACAGTATACAACAATGGCAGAATGGTCACCCGAGCAATGCCTCGAATTAATCGGGGAATATGAAAAATATCCACTTCTATGGAACCCCAAAAATAATAATTACTTTTCCAAAAATAAAAAGAACGATGCATGGCGGAAAATTTCCAAACAACTTGGAATTGTCGAGGAGATTGTGCGGCAGAAAATGACCAGCCTGCTTGGTTCCTTTCGACAACAAAGGGCGAAAGGAAAACGTTCCATAGGTACTGGGAAGGGTAAGTCGAAAAAAATGTTGGTCTTCCATAACGTATTGTAGTACTTTCTGCATTTGAAGAATATATCATTCACATTCTTTATTTAATTATTGAAATAATTGTTACATTACAGCAAGGAAGGAAGTATATAATTCGAAATGGTTCGCATTCCACAGAATGCATTTTTTGCTGGACAGAAATAAACCCAGGCAAACCATAAATACAGAAAATGTAAGTAAAATACGGTTTTACAAAATGGGTGTATTTAAACAATTATCGTCACGCACAGTTATTCTGCCAAGGGACAGTTCCGTTGGTAACGAAATAGTCTGTAAATTCTCGTCTAATATTCTGTGAGTTTTGTGACGGTCTTCGAGGTACATTGTTAAGTGGCAGAAACGATGAATTGTTGACAGTGGTTTGTGTTAAAGTCCTCCAGCTTCCTACTACTAATTCCCCGTTACTTTCATTGTCCAACATCCCTGATGGGCAGTATGATGTTCTCGAAGTGGTCGATTTTCTCAGAAAATTGTGTAGATACACAATTGTTAAAGTTATTATCTCAGCTTTTTCCGGCTGCAATAGCATTGGTTTCCTTAAAATCCGAAACACTGAAGAACATATACCAAAAACATTCTCTACTACTCTTCGAGCCCTACTCAGGCGATAATTATATATTCTCTCTCTGGTTCCTTTATTGTGATTTCCCGAATATGGTTTCATTATATTTTCGGTGAGAGGAAATGCCTCGTCACCTAGTATGACGTACGGCATGTTCATATTTCTTCCAGGCAGTGGAGTTTTTCGGGCAAGGCTAAATCTTTACTCTCAATTTTTTTATACAATTCAGTGTGTTTGAAAACACCACTATCCGAAATTCTACCTTGGCAGCCTACATCCACAAATAGAAAATTATAATCTGCATCTACAAGAGCAAACAATACAATACTGAAAAACGATTTGTAATTGTAGAATTCACTGCCACTGTTTATAGGACATTGTAGCATTATGTGTTTCCCATCCATTGCCCCCACGCAGTGCGGGAAGTTCCATTTACTTTCGAACTGGGAAGCTATGCTTTCCCACTCTTCCGTAGTTGAAGGCATCTAGAAAAACACATAACTATATAAAAGACGCGATATATGTACGTACACAGGGTGAATGAATAACAACTATCATCTGAAATAACTCGTTATTTATTGATTTGAGCAAAAATTATCAATTACACGATAGTACTTAGGAAAATATGCGGTGTCATTTTAAAAACTGAAGGCCACAATGATATCTCAGACAATATAATATATAAAAAAAAATGTCTGCTCGACAAGCATTAGCGAATACAATATATTCCATATAAAACATTTTTTCCTAAAAACAATAAGTAACGAGATACTTCAAGAGATAGTTATTATTAACTCACCCTGTATAAAGATCTGGAAGGATCACTTTTTAAGAACACTAATTGAGATTGAAAACAGCAATCTAATTCGATATATGATTTTACAGGAAACTTTATTGGATACGGGGGCGGAGGCTGACTGTAATCAAACCAGGCCATCTACTCCGCCGAATGATGGCGAAACTGCTGGACCGTCCGGAATAACGGGAAATATTAATTTTATACCACCACCACCATCATCATCACCACCACCACCATCAACATCAACATCAACATCACCACCACCACCACCACCAGCACGAAAAAAAACACGAAACGAGGAAGATCCTCGAGTGGAACAGACGTTCCAAATATTGCATGATACGTATGCAAAAATGAATACGTCGGCGAAAGGCGACAGATTTGTAACCTACGGGGAGCATATAGCGCACAAATTGCGACTATATTCTGCGAGGGTCGCATCAATTGTGGAACACCACATAAATAATCTAATGTTCCAGGCGGACATGGGACATTTTGACAATTATATTAGCTATGCTATCCCCCCACAACCCCTTTTACATCACATCCCACTCCCATTTATCCCTCGAGCCCGACTACATTCCTACCCAACCCCATGACTCCCACAGACTATGAAACTGTACATTATACATACTCCCCACACCCACAATAAAATTATTTTAAAATGAAATTTGTAGTTTGTACTTACCTTTACACAACTTCTTAAACCTTCAATTAGCGCAGGACAAACTTCCATTATGATAGTCGATATTGCTTGCTTCGACACTTTAAACACATATTGCAAGCTTGTATACGAATCGCCTGTTGCTAGAAAGCGTAAAGTTATTGCCAACCTCACTGAAACGGGAATAGCGTCCCTGAACCGAGTATCTTTCTTGACCACTTTAGGTCCGATCATCTGTATCAGCACTTCAAAATCCTCACTGGACATTCGTACAAAATTTTGAAACTGTCCCGTGCTAATTTCCACTTTTAATTGATTCAGAATGTTGTGTCCCTCTTCTTTTCGGCGTTTATAAAGTTCTGTAATCCACCATCGTCTCTCTACTTTTTTAGTTCGCTTTTCTTTTAATAGTTTGTACGTTAAAAGAAACGCTGCGCTCGCAATAAGGAGATGTTCCTTCGATGCCATCTTTACGACTGTGGAGTGGGCTAAGCTAAGCACAGAAGTTGGTGACGAGAGACACATGGCACTTTCGCCCCCTCCGCATGCGGCATTCGTGCGCGTTCGGCCTTGCTCAGCGTATACGCATTCAAGTCTGGATCCGACTTTAAGCAGCCGTGTGTCCCCTGTTTAAACACGAGTTGATGAAACGCCGCCTTCGCGGCGGCGACGACGGGAAACTTGCGGCGGCCAGCCACTTGACATCCCGACCCGCCCACATCACCTAAACTGCTCTCTGCAGGCCCCCGCCGCGACTGGCCAAGAAATTTCCAGCAATTCCCACTAATCTCCCTGTAACTCGCGAACACCGTATCCTCCGCTCCGTAACATGATTGGTGGCGTACCGAATGGGCTACTACAAATTACGCGCTGCTATAAAACGGGGAATGCTGGAGCCCACAGCCACTTACAGGCAGCCTCAGTGTATCTTTTCTACGATTGAAGAGTTTACAGTTTGGTCCACAGCACGTGGGTCGTGTTTAGTCTTCTAGCCATGGGATAGGACCATTTCTTCGAGGCACGGGTTTTGTCCACGTGCAGATACCAGTTTCTCAAGTCGCGCTACTTGGTTGACGCCAGAACTGTGGGTATTGAAAGGAAATGAGAATAAACTCACGATACAATCGTATTCATTTGCGTATTTCTGAGCAACGGAGTGGACCATTCAGGGGGGATTCTAGTCTAACAGCTACAAAAGTAATTGATATTTAAGAATTTTTTTTGAAAGAACTGTTGGTCATATTGGATTAAACTCTTTTGGGATATAAGGAGGCATCTGTAAGCTTGCAGAAAATATTTTCTTCATGTCGATCCTTCTTATTATTTATTAATTATTGTGGAATCTTGTCCATCTCTTCGACGATGTATCTCCTGTTCGTGGGATGTGTAGCAACTGTCACAGTCATCTGATTACAAAAAAAGAGAAGTTTCTTAAAGTTAGATAGTTTACACTGGGGTTGGCCCGGTTTAAAGAAAAAAAAAATGAAAAATTTAAAGAGTTATAGCGTTTGAAAGAAGAAGTAAGTTTTTTCCTTAGACAAATTTTTCATATTATTCTTTATATCGACGAAAAAATTGTTATAAGTAGAAACTAAAATTAAAATTTTAGGTCCAGTACCAGCGTAAATTATTTAACTTTAAGAAAATTTTCTTCTTTTGACTGTGACAGGTGCTACACCTAACGCCAACATCGTCGAAGAGATTTCACAATAATTAATAAATAATAAGAAGGATCGACTTAAAAAAAATATTTTCTGCAAGTTTAAAGGTGCCTCTTTATATCCCAAAAGAGTTTAATGCAACATTGACAATAGTTTTTTCACAAAAATTTATAAATTTTGGGGGCTGTTACACAAGAAGCCCATCTTAAGGGGATGTTCCGGTCTAGAGCCCATAAAAATAGATGATCTTTAAGAATTAATTAAAGGAAAACTACTACATATAACTTAATGGGACTTTTTGCATTGTATTAAGGATGTCTTAAACTATAGAAATATATATTCTTAATTGTAATTAATTATTGCGGTCGGCACTGGGGACTCGTTAAATTCGAGGTGTCACAAAATTCATCCAAAACGGTGGAACTTGTAGCACCTAAACTAAAATAAGAGTAAAATAAAAAACAGTGCCAGATTATTAAAGGGCATGAAACTCCCTAGTGCACATACCGTTAACAATTAAAAAAAATAACGGTTTTTTTTTGAGAAAATTACACCACTTGAAGTTTGAAATCACTTTTTCCCTATATTTTTCGTCCTTTCAACTCCTTTAAACATCACAAATTTTCAAAAATTCTAAAATATTAGTGGTTTCCCCACTACACGGAAGTATATTCTTCAAAATAAAAAAGTTTCAGTCGAATCGGGTAATAACTTTTCGAGATATTGGTCCCACCGATTTTAAGAACACTATTTCAAGAAAAACACGTTTAAAGTTTTACGCGAGCGCCGAGTCGCCAAGTTTTACCCACGCGTTCGCCGCTACTCAAATGCCTATAACCTCAGGAATTCTTCGAACTTCACAAAATCCTTTTAAACACGTATTCTTGAAAGGTCGAACATTCGAAAACTGAAATAAAAAAAATCGATTTTTAGACCGGAACCTCCCCTTAAGATCCGATCGAATGACAGGTAAGCGAGTTTAGAAGCGGCACAGAACGACAATATCCAATGACTTTCGGCTCTGGGACACCGAGCGCTGTCGATTCCTCCTCGTTGTCGAAGGGGGCATTATGTGAAACATAAAACATAAGAAACTACACCGAATTCTTGACAGCCACTTTACGTGCTCCTTCGAGCACAATCCCAGAGCCAGTGCCTCGCCATCAGTGGTTCCTTTGTCTGCCCTGCCAGTCGTTCTTTCGTCCCTTTGCGGTGGCGAAGGGACCAGGGGCTTCTCAGGAGCCAATTAAGCCAGCAATTACTTTAATAATTAGTAGATTAATTAATATGCCACGCGACGAGTCGAGACGACTGGAAGACAATGGCCCATGCTCCACCAGCGCTGGCCACGCTGCCTTCCCACTCTGCACAGCTGTCTGCGAACGACTGTCGGGCTTGTCCTCCGGTCCAACACGGTCCCACGCGTACCCAGAAGTCTGCGAGCATCGGAACTGCAGCTGCAGGCCTCCCTTAATGTCCCCAAATCGGCTCGACACCTCGTCGAACTCGTTCCATGAATACTATTCATTGTCTTCGCTTCTGAAGATCCACCAAGTGCGATTCGACCAGGTAGCTTTAGTACAGCTTAGCGATAATTGAAAAGTAGAAGGTTTTATTGTAACGCGGTTAAGTTTCCCGCTGGAAAGCTCCCCAATTAGCCGGTTTTCCATTTTTGCCTCGGTACAAACACGACGTCTCTACCTGTCGCGTGCGACAGTTTTCCAGAGAGCGTATCAAGTCGAGGATTTTTTTCAGTATGCAGCGGCAGATGGAACGTCTCCCTAATGGGCCTCGTTAATCGTGTTATTTGCCGGATAATTAAGCGTGCAATAAATTCGACAGGAAGGGAGCTGGCTTGATTGGGGATGGCTGCTGGTGGCCGTGTTCAGCTTGTTTTGCGCATTTACCTTCCTACCATCGATTTGCTGCTGGCCAACTTGTTCAGGGCCCATTCCCTTCTTCCTTATTCGCGTCCATTTTCGCGACACCCGACAGACTGACATAAAATACTAATAATCGCATTTTTGCAAGTAAAGCGAATTGCAATATGTTACAAAAAGGAAAGAGACACATTGTTCAGATTAAAAATATATTTTTATTTACGATCATAAATTCATCTTCGATAGTCTATTTTATATAAATTCTCGAATGGAGAGAAACACCGCCTCAACTACAATAGGGACGCTCGCAAAAAAAGCGTGTATCAAAATTTCAGCTACGTCCCAGATCCACACGCCCTCAAAGAGTCGCATTGTTCAGACGACTTCACGATCCATCTTGCATAATGCAATAACGTCCCAACAGACCCCATTCAGGGATGGGTGTGCAAATAAAACGGAGACAAAGGATTGGGCCACGAGTATTTTCTGTCTGCGCGGGACAAAAACGACAAATGGGGAGGGGGTTGACTGGGAAGCGCGACACTCGAAAGCCAGACCTAAACAGAATCACCCCTTACGATTAAGCCGATGGGGTCGGGCAAGCTGTAGGCGCAGTCAACCGATGTTTAGTACAGCTGAAAAGACAACGAATTATTTAAACAACCTCGCTATTGTTCCCCGAAGCTGCGGGTTAAACTGCCATTAAAATGGATAGAGATATAGGCATGAAAAAAAATTCTTGGAGCATCTCGTTCGAGTCGGTATCCTCGCATGCTTTTGTGAACCTTTGTTTTTATTAACGAATATTGTTGCTCGTTTCGTCTAGTTAAAAACAACTGCGGAATTAGTTATGGGAATGAGGGCTGGGACTATTTGTCGAACTTTTCGGTATTCGAATATTTGAATACTTCAGTTGCTCAATTATTTGGGGAATGTAATTCGAATATATAAGTATCCAAATACTATTCGAATATTTAAGTATTCGAATAGTATGGTGTGAATTATAAATCAAGTTCTTTAGGTTCATTTTTTTACAAGTTTTTATTTAGTTTCAGTTATGAACATTAGTTGTGGACAGGTAGAACATCAGTATTCGAATACTGAAATATTCGAATAGAATTCGAATAATAACATTCGAATAGTATTCGAATAATAACATTCGAATACTCAAATATTCGAAGTTTATTCGTTTGTAAAATATTCGAATATTAAATTATTCGAATAGTCCCAGCCCTTCACTGACTTAATGAAGAACTGAAGAACATCATTTAGAATGAAGCACAAGCAGTTTCTAAGATTCGTACAGTGGGTGGCCAAATTAGTATAATCAAACAAAAAGGTTTGAGATTTTGTAAGTTTAAGGGGACCTTCCGGTCTAGAGCCCCAAAAAATAGGCGATCTTTAGGAATTAATTAAAGGAAAACTACTGTATATAATTTAATGGGATTTTTTGCATTGTATTAAAGATGTATTAAATTATAGAAATATATTTTTTGTTTTATAATTAATCATTGCAGACGCCACTGGGGAATCGTTAAAGTCAAGGCGTCAAAAAAATTATCCAAATCGGTGGGAACTGTATCTCCAAAAGTTATTATCCGATTCGACTGAAACTTTTTTTATTTTGAAGAATATACTTCTGGCTAGGAGGGGAACCAGAAAAATTTCAAAAATGCTTTTTTTTTTAGAAAATAACAACATAAAGTTTGAAATCACTTTTTCCCTATATTTTTCATGCTTTCAACGCCTTTGAAAATTATAAATTTTCAATTTTTTGTAATTTTTTCTGGTATCCCCCCTAGCCAGCAGTATATTCTTCATAATAAAAAAAGTTTCAGTCGATTCGGATAATAACTTTTGGAGATACAGGTCCTACCGATTTCGAAAACACTCTTTCGAGAAAACCGCGTTGAAAGTTTTACGTGGGCGCCGAGTGGCCGGTTGTTGCCCATGCATTTGCCGCTACTCAAATGCCTATAACTTCGGGAATTTTATGAATTTCAACAAATCCTTTTAAACACGTATTCTTAAAAGGCTGAACATTCGAAAAATGAAATAAAAAAAAATCGGCTTTTAGACCGGAAGGTTCCCTTAAGCGATGGAATCGCTGTATCTCTGCGAAAAATAGTCGCAAAAAATATTTAAAAACGCATTTTAACGCTTGAAGTTTCTAGTTTTTGAATCAAAGACTCAATTTTTTCATCTATTATGATACTGTTTCTGAAGTTTAAGAATTTTTTGCCTAGTTTGAACTTATGCACGAGCCAAAAAATTTTCCGGTAAATCCAAAGAAGAGCTCTTATAGAGCAAACATTTTTCTTTAATTTCGTTTTTTTTTTGTTTTGTTGTATGATTTTTATTGACCGAGTTATTCGCGATCAAATCAAAAAAGGTACTTTTCACTTTGAACACCTATAACTTGTGAACTCATGATCGCAGACAAATTTTCATGTGTGTTTTGGAAAGCTAAGAAAGTTTCCTTTCAGAACCTTTAGTTGCCAATTTAAGATTTTTTTTTTAATCGTATTAAATCCATTTTAAAATGATCCCTAAAATTGACGAAAATGTTTTGAGTCTAATAATGTGGCCACCCTTTGTAATTTTATACCCCTGGATTTTTTTAAAGATGGCATTTAACAGAGAGAGAAGTACACGCTTCATCTTGGCACAAAGTCGATGCCAGTTTTGATCTTCTGCCGAGAAGAAAGACGACGCTCGGGTACCTACTTTATCGATTACCCTGAGACAGAACTGTCGATTAATGTCAGCCTGTCACTGTAAGTGGAACACACCAATATGTGACCAGCCGCTCGCGTCTTCCATCATAACACTTCTGAGAAGGCAATTTACCTTGCCGGGCGTTCATTCTTCATAACGATTGCTACTTATCTAACTTCATTTACCCAAATTGATCCAGTAATTTACCATAATTTCACGGCGCAGGAAATATGTCACTTTGACGGCTTTTATTATCGTAGGTATGCGTTGACGATAAACAAAACGTACTGAAACCCAGTTACGTGTACACTAAAAGCTTCATTGCAGCGGATTAAATCTCGAGATTACAATTCCATGTTGCGTGGAATGTGTTATTAAAATGTACCGAAGCGTTACTAAATGAATAATAGTAATTTGTTTTAAAGCACATCACAAATATTCTACCACTATTGTAACCTGAAACATTCCCATTTTAATCCAGAAAGCAACGGTTGAATATATTCCTCGAACTCCTCAGTTTCGCCTTCTCGCCACGAATGTTAAGCGATATTAATACACGTTCATAGCACAATCCCGTTATTTCCCTTAGCAGAACTATCCAGCATTTCACCTTCGCTGGCGTTCGTTCGGTGCCTCCGCAAGCACCTTTGACGGCTTTAACATAATCGTCCTGGCGCGTAAAACTTCCCGCTCCTTTGATCATATCCGCGACAAAAGTAACTGCCATTGTTTCAGGCATCGCTGATGCAGTTTTATGGTCGTTATCCGCGCCTCGGTTACGGGAACCACACGCCGCGATAACGTTCGTTTGCGTGCCAAGGGTATGACAAATTCTCGCGATCTGGAAATCGTTTACGACCGCACATTTCACCAGCGCCTGCGAAACTGGAATACAGAGTGGCCGGTGCCTTCCTGCTCCCCCGTTTTTCCCGCACAGTCGGTAGCCTGGGTTATTGTTTTAAGTAGCACGTAGCTGGCTGACGCTTTGGCACGCCCGGCCCCGAAACAATTTCGGGGGAGGCGATCGTTGCCGAACCATTCGGACGTTACTGGATCAGATTGCGGAATTCCTGCCCTTCTTGCTGGCTGCAAGGACAGTGTGTTGGTCACGTATCGTCTTCAGTGTCCACGAAGAAACAGCGTGGTACTATTTTTCTTAAAATACGACGGTACCGATTGGTTGGTGGGAGAAAAATTTCAGGGACAAGCAAAATGTCACCTGTGATATTAACAGTGAAATGCTCCGCGAGTTTGCGCTGAGTATTGCGGAGGAATTGTCATATGGCCAACGAAAGTTTGGGGTGGAGGTAGAAAAAGGGAAAAAGCGACCCTCTCCAGAAATTTCGGTTCGCGCCTGTGGAACGGTCGATTGCTTTTTCCCGGGCGATAATTACACGATAATTACTCTGGCCGAACGGATATTTCTAATTAGTCCGGTATTTACGACGGCTGCTCGACAAATCGACGATAAATAAATTAACGAGACCACGTTAAATACTGCGGATCAGAGAGGCACTCGGCGGGAATTCGCGGCGGACCCACCCCCTTTCACCGATAATTACTTTTTTCCCCGCAGCTGGCAAATAAAAGTTCGATCCGCACGCCTCGACTGCGGCCATTCTGAATGCAAACTTTTCCATCACTTGTTTACGTGACCGTCCAAACTCCGCGGCGACCGCTTTGTCGACGCGTTGATAATTGCGACGCCGGAGATCGTTAACGACGAACACACTTCGAGGCGCTATCGGTGCACCGTTTTCTTTCTGCGAGTACATTAACACTTCGAGGGGCGGATGGTTCCGAGGAATACAGGCCCAAGCCGATCAGGCATTTCCCAGTAGTCGCTTCTACTGAGAGAGTTTTGCTTAAGGCGGAACTATATGTACTTTAGGCAATGTTAAAACAGGCAGATTTTTGGGAATTTTTTCTGGGCAAATTATGAAGCAAATCATTTTGAACTTTTTTATGGCACTACATTTAAATTTTGAAGACAAGAAAAAAAAATGTATGTTAACCCAGCGTTGACACTCTGGGTGTGAGCCACCCATAAGCCGATTTTGACGCTCTGTACCTTTTATACGCAAAATAAATACCTTTTTTCCAAAGCCAACTTACAAACTATTTTTTCTCTCAAAATATTATATCTGAGCAATAACTCTGTAGATTTTTAGCTTCTAATATTTAAATTTGTAAAAGTTACAGTTTTTTAAAGATTTTCTTCGTGTTTTCTCGACATATGGTAATCTAGATTTTTTTACAAGAACTGTGATGAAATTTCAATCAAAAAACTATTGGAACACATTCTACAGACCATGAAATTGACCCATGATTTTTTTCATAACGATTGGATTTTTCAGATCAGAATGGTAGTCGTTCAAACATTGTTCTGGGTGTGGGCCACCCAGGTGTGTTAAAGTTGATCGAAAAAAGAGGTGTGTCAACGAAGGGTTAAAAATATGCATTGTAGATGTCGTTATCGACGCATCTTGCTACAGCGTCGTCGCCGAAGTTGCAACACGGTGGGGGTAATTGAGAGTAATTTAATTAAAAATAATTAAAAAACTATTAAAAACAATAATTCCAAACTATTGTCGATGAACCTCACAAACCAAAAAAAAGTCGAAAATTGCCAAAATTGTAGAGCTTAGGAGAAGAAGTATGATTTTGTCGGAAATTTTTTAATCTGGGCAACATTGAAGTATTAAAATTAATTCTTTTTATAATATTAGAGGTCTATCGAGAATAGTTTGGAATTATCTAGTTGTATGTGTAAGGGCAAGTCGATTGGTTGAATAATATTCTCTAAATTACCTCCACCGTTTTGCAACTTCGGCGGCGACGCTGGAGCAAGATGCGTCGATAGCGACATCTACAATGCATATTTTTAACATAAATTTTTTTTTCGTATTTTCAATAGTTAAATATAAAGCCATACAATTCAGAATGTTTAAAGTATAGTCCCCCCTTAAGGGGTTGTTCGCAGTCAGCAGGATCGAAAATTAAAATTTTTTGATTTCGTTATTTTTTGAAGCAGCGGAGGTCCACTGTATGGGCCTGGATTTGATGATTCTGTGTAAATTTAGAAACGAATATCTTGTTTTCATGTAAACTGCATTTGAAACTTTAAGCGCGTTTTTTTTTTCAAAACGGATTCTTCTATTGCGGTGACCACGATTTCTCGAAAATTGCTCCACCAATTTTTCTGCAACTTTGCAGGCTTCTTCTATGCATACAAATCTAGTGCTTAACCGAAAGTTTTGTTTTTCCAATGCGTAGTTTCTATTTTATTCACGACAAATGAGTGTTTTTTTGTACGAAAATCGATCATTTCACTTAAACATTCGCCATTTTGTCCCAGATTAATATTTCATAAAAATAATAAACTAATACACTAATTAAATCTTTTTCGTTTTTCGATATTAGATAACCTAGTTCCGAGCAACAATGGTCATCGCAAAACCCCTTTTCAAAAAGAGCTTTCCGAAAATCGACTGTAACTTTGATATAAATAAATATTTTTATACCAAAATGTAACACAAAAACTTGTTAAAATATTCTTTACCTTAATATATAAATCTCTGTACAAAAATATAACATAATTCTTCAAATACGTTCCCAAAAGATCGTTCTTTCTTTACCTCCTGACTGCGAATAACCCCTTAATTCGCTCCGCGCAAACATCCGAGTGCACTCGGGCAATTCTTCGAAGCTTTCCAGAATATTTTTAGTTCAGGTATAATAACCTGTCGACTGCACCTCGCCTTTTACGTAAACCCTACCAATTATCTGCAACATGGTATATAATCTGGATATTAGATAGTAATAAATAATAAATAAAAGAAAAATCGACGTGAAAATACGCCGACGCCAGCCAGAATGCTGAGCACACTATGGCGCAAGAAATGGCACGTAGAACTATAAAAAGTCTCCGTGTCAGAATATTTAAATTATTTGAGAAACTGAAGGGTGGAACGCTTCTTAGGAATACCTGTTCTTTTTCTCGGAACGACGGACTAGAGAAAGAGCGTTTGATCTTCTTGAGAGCTCTCGAGTTCAAAGATTCATAACCACCAGACCTATCAGTTTAGAAAATTTCCAGTTCAACGAGGCTTTCGCTTTTTTAGGATCGGCTCTTCAGCTTTTGAGGCTGGACGTGCCGAGTATAGCCGATCCCAGGTGGGACAAAGTGGCTTTGACGTGCGAGTACGACCTGGCTGGCGAGGAGCTGTACTCGGTGAAATGGTACAAGGATGGGGCTGAGTTCTTCAGGTTCATGCCGGGTTCGAAGCCAACTGGGCGGGACTTCCCTGTGGACGGTGTGTACGTGGATGTAAATAGGAGCGACAGCAAGCAGGTGACGCTGCAAGGACCGGCGAACAATCGCAGAGGTTGGTGGTTAGCTCGTTAATCTCTGAATCCCTTTTCTCTTAATTCAGTCATCAATTCCCACCAAGGTTAAAAATACCTTGCGCTGCGTCTTGCGTCATCTTTCACGTCAACCAGGCCAAATGCTTCAATAAGAGTTTCCTATGACACTCTACTTTAAATTGGAATCGAAAGCACTGCTCTGTAGGTGAAAATAGTATCAAGCAAGTTGCTGATGAAAGTTAACGGACTTACTGAATTTTGCTTAAATAATGGGAGGAACTTTACGCGTCGCAAACGAGACTCGGGCTTATTAAATTTCTATTAGCGTCTGTTTTTTCCACGGTCTCAAAGGGATGGTCCCTGACGCTCAGCCAGGATATTAGGTTCCTAATCAGCAGGGAGCTCACAACTGTACGCGAGACCTCCATTTCGAAGCCAGCCCCGAAAAAAAGTAGTTGGCGCAAGTTCATTAATTCATTACGGCCGAAAAGGCAGCCGCGATAAGTTGCCGGGCAAGCCTGCCCCTTATTCCTTCCCTTTAGACTCTCGTCGCCCGTAATGGCTGTCTGGAGC
The DNA here is from genome assembly GCA_029448645.1 of Andrena camellia. Taxonomy (NCBI): domain Eukaryota; kingdom Metazoa; phylum Arthropoda; class Insecta; order Hymenoptera; family Andrenidae; genus Andrena; species Andrena camellia. The sequence goes on along the minus strand of CM055678.1, from coordinate 30,228,617 downwards.
ACGGTCTCGAGAGCAAAAGGATCATAAAACGGAACATAACGAGAGCAACTTCGTGCTTAGGTCACGTCGAATGGAATTCGAAATCGAGCTGCAACGAGCGAGCAATCGAGCGCCTTCGCGAATTACGTCCGAGTCTAACTGTGGTTATTCTACTTGAAGCGAACTTTCTCAAGTTCGATCGTATTTACGTCACTGAATAACCGTACAAAATGAATTCCACTAATACCACAATGTCGCCCAGCTAATGGTCTCATTCACTTCTCCCTCTTCCATGCTCCTATAAACGTCCGACAAAATTAAAGCTTCAACAAGTCCTCGAAACTTGCCCCTGAAATAATACCACAAAACCGTTAAACCACAACTCGTTAAAAAATCCGCCAGTCTTTCCAATTCCCAGGTCGTCCATCATTTAGCGTCCTCAGAAAGACCTTCTCGCCGACGACGCGGGGGAGAGAAGATGGCGGACCGCGATCCTGTCGTTATTCACAAGTTCCTGATCGAATTTATCACGCCACTCGGGGCGAGTTTCCGCCGTAGCGTTACTTTAAATATCAATCGTGGCGGACAGGTCGGTGGATGAAGCGAAATGGAGAAAGATATTACGTGTGGCTGATGTGGCAGGTAAGGTGCACCTCGTGGGATCGTATGGCTGCGAGGTGTCCTCGGAGGGTCCGAGCTTCCTGACAATCTACGGCGAGGCGAACATGAGCGTCGCCATCCTCCCGAAAGAACAGCCCACCCTCCGAGGGCTTCGACCTTCTTACGAGGCTGGCGAGATCCTCCGAGCGGAGTGCACCTCAGCGCCGAGCTACCCCCCGGCGATCCTCGGTCTCGTCCTCAATGGGAAAGAGGCAAGTAAACGACACTTCTAAAGATGCACCACGCCTCGCGATTTTTAATAGATAGCGGGACCTAAGTGAGAAAATTGAGACGAACCAATAGCGAATTCATGGGATGCTTTAATCTTCTAGTGCATAGATTTTTAATTCAATTGGAAAAAGTAGACTAGTCTAAGTTGGGGATGAAAAGACCGAATCCGATCTCTGTTTTCAATTTGGAGGACGTCTGGGCCTCCCAGGACAGCCTTCTGAGTCACCGCCTTAAGGCGGGATCATGTTGCAAATATAAAAAATGTAGTGCTTTTTTATAAAATAAATACTTTATTTTTAATGAAAAACTAAGAAGAAATGTTCAAAAAAATATAAATTTATGATATAATAGAGAATTATTCATTATTGTGCATTGTGAAATTTAACAAAGCACAGAAGAAGCGCGAGAAGCGCTTGGCCCGGTTGCCGCCTGGCGGTGGCGTCGCGTACTATTCATCGCGGGCCGGCCGAGTCATGACTTACACGGCGAACGGCCGCCGGCACGTGTGAAAGGTCTCTATATGATCTTCGTTCCTTTTGCCGTATAAACGGTGCCGTGCCGTGCCGTGAATGTGTGAAACAGACCTTAGGGTGATGAATTAACACCCTAACTAACTTAGGATGATCTACTAACGTGATACCGCCTTAAGGCGGCTACCGGCCAAGCCTCACTTCACAGGTGTAAATTATTTTTTGTTTTCAAATCTTTATTCCATTCGCTAGATCACTACACAACCTACTTACCAATAATTATCTTTCAGCTGTACGGTGTCGGGAAGTATTTTATTTGATTTTTTTAGTTTCACAAATAATTTTCGCAGCGCGCTTAGCTCAAAAATGCACTTCAAATTAGATTTCTGTCAAATCGAAATGTCAGATTGACATGTTTCTTAGGCCAATATGTGCGGTGTGACAATACTTTTAAGGCTAGCAAATGAGAATTCTGAAAAAAGTTATAGGGGCCCAACTCGTGCATTAAACAGGTACCCGCCTTAACGCAGGGGTATGCACTAGAGGATTAATCCTCTGGGGGTGGATGAAATGTTGTGCAGACGTGAATTCTTTAGTTGCAATTCCACTATCACCCTTTACCATCAACGTCCCAACATTCCTTAACAGATGCTCAGAGTTAGGAGCAACGCAGACACGTGTCCAATCTTTAAACACTGCTGTTGTCCGTCTACCCACAGGTGAACAAGGCGTGGCTCAAAGAGCTGCCAAGCAGTGATCCCTCCGTCGACGACATCATGTCTTCGAGTCGCCTAGGTCTGTCGTTCCGTTTGGAGAGACACCATTTCCCTGGAGGAACATTGACGCTGACCTGCCAGTCCATCCTGCCAGACATTCCGGGCGTGAGACCGTTGCAGGTGACAGGAACAGCGACCCTAGCCGCCAGCAACCAGCGACTTGCGCAGGAACCACCTAGATCTGGCTCCAGCTTTAACATTCCCTCCCCCTGGATCGTTAGCTGCATGCTCGCAATGGTACGACAGTTTTACCGCGACGACTTAAACCTGCCGCGCGTATAATCCTCGGATGCGCTCGATTCTTGATTAACCTCGTTTCCCTGCGATTGTTTTCCCGATACGTTGCACGCTTGGCACCCAGCAGAACGATTGGTCCACGGTGTAGGGTGATTATTAAATTACGGATCGTTTGTCTCGTTATCGCTGCAGACTCGGGCAACCCTGATTGCGTGCTCGGTGTTTAGTCTTCTATGTCGCAAATTTTATTGCGAATCGAGAGGAGGTTTCATACAACCCGTGGATGGTTAGGTTCTTCAAGGTATTTACCGTTGGTAGCTAGGCGACTGCGCGAGGATTTCGAGGGGATTAACGTACACGTACAGACACACACACACTGCCGCACACATGCCAAATATATCATTCTGTGCGCGTGCACCACCAGAGAACAAAGAAGAAACACTATGGCAGTATAGTTTAAATGGAAGATAGTCGCGCGCGCGCGATACGACGTTGTATATAGTGTATGATTGTGAATTAGATTTACGAGCTCTGCCGGGTGTAATTAAAAGGAAACGATAAACACGGTGAAAGTACAGAGTAATCATTAAATACGGTGGAAACGTAATCGCGATCGTGTGTAGCCAGTCTCGCGAGTACATACACGCGTTCACGTAACCTGTACCGATGTCAGATATTTCAGGTTAGGAAGACGGGAAGCACGGAAACAGTGAACCATACTTATGGCGTTTAAGATAATTGTATTTTTCTCTCGGCAATCTTTTTTGGTGGCGTACAAGGATTTATATATCCACATACACATGTATATGTATACAGGATGAATACGTCATACTTACATTTTACTGTAATCTTACGTAATCCATATCTGATCGTTACGACGCATTTAAAAAAAATAAAGAGAAATATGAAGGTATCTTTCGCTTATATTATTTATTGTCCACGCAACCAGCATGAGCGTCCGGAGGGGGTGCAAAAAGGGCAGTTGCCCCCCTCCCCCACTGACTTTTGAGAAAACGTCGCTTATTTTTCAAAACTGATCTTTATTAAGTTTATACTAAAAAAGGGAATATTTTTAATTCCCGATTTTAAATTTTTAATTAAATTGACACTACAAAATGGGTTAAAAAAGCAGGAGGGGTATATTTTTCTTTACCATCATCCCAAAGTTGCCCCCAACACCCCCTGGAAAAAAGTCTCCGGACGCCCTTGGCAACCAGTGGCGGATTTAACCCATCTTCCGAAAAAAAAAATATGTTGGTTTTATCGAAACATTATATTTTATTTTCTATACTACTACACTTAACCTGTTCTTGGTAAACTACCTCTTCATTTTCCCTAAAAAATGGAGCCCCTCACATTTGCCATCTGGGTCTTTTTCCATAAATCCGCTACTGAATGTACTTAGAGTATCAATCCTAATATTTCCCAGCAAAGGTAAGGTATCCTTCAGTTCTTCATATATCTAACGAATTTTTGCATTGATGCAAGCTTCAAGTAAGTAGATCATTATTCGACACTGCAGAAAGCAACGCTTGGATATCATCGCGCTCCCAGGCAGACCAGTTTTCCCACACTGCCAAAATAAAACCGTCCGCCATGAAAACAATTCCACGCAACTCGATGAATCGCAGCTTTTCTGACAGTTCACCGGCTCAACAAACAAGTCGATACTTCGATGGGGGTTCAACGCAATCAGAGGAACGAATCCAGTCACCGGTTGGTTCACTGAACTCAAACGCTATGTTCAGGTCGTCGAGCTGGAAGTGATCCGTCTTTTTATCATTTTCATCAACGAAGCATCATAGTAGCATAGTTCTTACGTGTAATACCGAAGGAACTGCGAAAAGAGGGAAGAGTTTCCAACTTCTAGAGCTTTGCTCGCGAGAACTATAAAACAGATTGGTCCACAAAGAGCTTCCCGCCACTCGTGAAACCACCACAAGCCCCTCAACGTCGATAATAATTCCTCCAGCTCTCCTTCGTCTCCATTTCCCGTCTACTATGCGGAGGTACGCCGCGCAAGGTTGGCGCCGCACACAGGCCAAGCAGCCAGGAAGAAAGCGATTAGGGGCGACGAAACGAAGGCGGTATATCGGGCGGTAAACAGTGAAACGAAGAATCTGAATCGGAACTGGAAGGATTTCCGGGGAATCGAGGAGGAGCTGGGGATAAGCCGCCTCGACCCTGCACCCGTTCGATTCCAACTATCGGCGGAACTCACCTCTTCTTCCTTCTCGATTCGATTTCCAGATTAATTAAGGATCGCTGGTCTGAAAGGGTGCCCTCGAGATCCTTTCAATCGGGCTCGAGTGTCCGTTAGAGAAAGGTGTAACGAGGCGCCCGGCTCGAGCCCGTTTCATGAGACACCGACCTCGATAATGACATTTTTCGTCGGACCCAAGTAAGTCGATTCTACCCCGTTCCTGCAGCAACCAGCCAGACCTCCGAAGCACACTGTTGAGAAACGACACGCGAAACGGTTTCGTGTCCCTAGACGGCTCGAGGGACTCGCTAATAGACGCTTTGGAAGGCGTTCCAAATTGCCAGGGTGTGCAGCGCACACACTCGACGACCGTCGGCGAAAAGTATCCTCTGACGTGAATCGACGCAAGGCGAGGCGAAACGGAGAAAATCCGCATTACTTAATTCTCGTATCAAGTACACCTATGTCCAAGGGTGGAGCTGGGGACCAAGTCATGATGAAAAGTGGGGCTCGAGTGAGTTCCAGTAACGGGATTTAGAGAACGTAAAGCCGGGTCCACATTAGTTGCCGCACTTCGATCTGTTACTGCGACCTGTTACCTACTTAGCTAAGTGTGGGTCTACATTTGTTACCGAACCGCGTTCCGTTACCGCGATTTGTTACCTATCTGAACGGTCGTTGTAACAAATGTGGACCCGGCTTTACGTGCGAACCAAGTAACGAGTCACAATGTGCAGTAACAGAACATCGTCTACATTTGTTACCATGACCGGTTAGCTAGGTTAGGGTCGCGATAGCAGGGCGAGGTGCGATAACAAATGTGGACCCGGCTTAACGCGCGTACAGGGAACAGCGCGTTGCGTTCCAATACGCCTCAGCTTCTACGCGGCACTCAGACGTCGATGAGGTTCAACGAGTTCGTTCATTCCGCGCGGAATGACCTATATCGGGTTGCTTTCATCGTGACGAACAGCGGCCACGGAAAAACGAGATCAACGGGGATCCAGAGGCGGCGGGTTTAAGACGCTCGGAGGCAGAGGTAAACCCTTCTATTATCTCGGCATTGTTTTATCGTCGTTACGGCCGTGCGGAAGCTCGCGCTGCTGTTCCACCCCTCGGCGGAACAATGCCCGCGCCGCCCCGCTTCGTGAGCACACTCGCGTTTCCGTGCCGATTGTGCATGCACGTGCGCGTTTGTTTTCGTAAGTATACGGCGCTGTTTGCACTCGTTCTGTGGATGGGGACTGGCTCCTGCGAGGCGTACGTGCGCGTTCCCTCGCGACGAGATATCAGCAACTGATACGACATCGATAAAACTACCACCATGGCGGACATGTCGATGGCAGGGGGTGGGGGGTGTATCAAGTGAGGACCAGAGGAAGTACCACGCATTTTGTCCTGCAGCAACTCGCGAAAAGTGACTTTCCCAGAGCTGTTTCAGAAAATAAAGGCGGGTTCGTACATGTCAGCTCTGCGACGATTCAGTGGGGTCTGTGTTAGTGGTAAAAAATATCGTGTCTGTTTTGGAATGCAGCAGTTCACAGTTGTCCGTGTCAGTTGCTAACACTGAAGCACGAGGACCATTGTTACTGACGGCACAGAACCGACACGGAACTGACACGTGTGAATCCGCCTTAAGGGCGAATTCTACCTTGTGGGGCCGAAAAATAGGTGATTTTTGTGAATTTTTTGTAGAAACGCTGTTCGACAAATTAATTTGAAGCTTGGCAGACTGTTTTATAGTATCTTCGACTATTGTTCTGAATTTTTGTGATGACGGTACAAAAGAAACATGGCAGATACAGAGTGCTGACTGAGAATGTTGAAAAAAAATCGGGTGGTCCTGGCGTTGATGGAAAGTACCCTAAGGATTATCTGAAGCAGAAAAAGGAAAAGAGATTCTTAATCTATGTATATGAATGTGGCTATCTGTGGTAGTAGATTCATTAAGGAAAATTAAAAAAATGTGAAAATGGTAGTCTTCTGAAAAAGATCTATTCTAATTTCGCCCAAAGCGGGAACAACTTTAAATAAAAAAGGAACGGTAACAGATACGGGAACAAATCTACTACTCCACATAGCCACACTCATATAAATTAAAAACCTCTTTTCCCTTTTACGTTTCAGATAATCATTAAGGTACTTTTCATCAACACTAGGACCACCCATTTTTTTCAATGTTCTCAAGTCAGCGCTCTCTATCTGCCATGTATTTTTTTTACCATCACACAAAAATTCAGAACAGTAGTTCAAGATACTATAAAACAGCCTGCCGATCGTCAAATTAATTTGTGGAACAGTTTCTGTATAAAAAATTCACAAAGGATCACCTATTTTTCGGCCCCACACGTAGAATCGCACTCAAGAGATTCCTTCGATACAATTTTCACGCAAGCGAGAACTGCGCTGCACCTCAATTAAAAGTCGCCCGAGAAACCTGTTGGCACTATATTTGGGATTCGAATAAATTCCAGTATCATCTAAAAAGGTCCCGACTACTTTTTCCTTCGCACTCCGCGCCGATTTCATCCGAAGATTGTAATATCTCACGACTGACTCCACCTTACGCTGCATTATCGCGCGCGGACTCCTTTGGCCAGGGGATCGAGGGGGGAGGGCGGGGCTGGGGGTGGGAGGCGTACGTGACCTACCGCCGATAAATTTGCAAAAAACGACGGGTCACGGTCGGCGAGGGAGCGAATCAAGGGTGATATTTGAAATGCAGATGGGCTTACTTAGCAGAAGGCATATAAATCCAGCGAAAATAAATTTCAGACCTGGGAAAGATTAGAAACGCGACGAGCAGAGGCGTATATGTAAAAGGCACGGGATGCAAAGGATTACTTGCCCGAGCGGAGGAAAAGCGAATATTCCTGTGCCGGGAGCTTCGACGCGACCCTCTTCTTTTCCCGATGCAAAGCAAACTCTCAGTCGTGAATTACCTTCTCTAATTTCTACCCTCCCGTAAAGCAAGCTCTTTTATATATTTTTCATACCCTTGATGCAACATCCCGCGAGCCTCGGATAAATCCTACGCTAGTCGGGTGCCATTTTAAACGGCTGATGCAGCGTTGTACGGTAGCGTGGAAGCGGGGAGCTGAGTAATAATTACTGTGCGGAATATTGATTCAACCTAGCGTGATTTCCCAGCTTTTTCACTACACAGAGACAGACGCACCGGGCGCTGCTTTATGCAGAGGTATAAGAGAAGGAAGATCCCTGGCAGGTCCAGTGAGCAACGCGCTCGTGCATGATGCGCACGGAACATCAAGGAGCAATCATTTGGAATCTACGCCACCTGCATGTACAATTAATACTAGCTTTACACGGATTTTTTCGGGGACGTATCTATCGTGCAAAAAACGGAACTTTCCACTTGTGGTTTCCTCAGAGCACTTATTTTATTTTATGGAGTTAAAACATAACAAAATTTGGGATTTATTTTTAAGAAACTAGCAATTTGATTCACCTGAAATTTGGACCTTGTTTTTATGCACCATTGAAGAAGTTGCAGTTTTTTTATATTAAGTTGTATAACTCCTATATTCATAATTAAAACTTAATATAAAAAAAAACCGCAACTTCGTCAAAGGTGCATTAAAACATGGTACAAATTTCAGATGAATCGAACCGCTAGATTTTTAAAAAAGAAATCCCAAACTTTGCTACGTTCTTAGCCCCAAGGACTTCCCCCTTAACTACGAAAATTTCAGAGTACAATCTGTCGCAGGATCTTAGGCGTCGCGACGTTTACGGCGGGTGCACCAGGCTAAGTAGGATGTTGGATCACAAAGGGTGGCTGTATAGGACGCGCAATTCATTCGGAACGGGTCGACGGATATAATTACTTTTCGGGGACGGCGCAATCCGTCCGACTACTAATTTTAAGTTCCGGCGGAAACGTTTTGCCCGGAGGACCGAGTGATTTATTTGCCCGCGGCTTCTTGCCGCGCAGAAGGCTTTGTGTCTCGTGGCTGGGAGCGTCTCGGAGGTTGAATGGAAGCGTGCGAGATAACGGCGACACCTTGATTACCATTAAGTCGAGTGTACCGTGGCGCTAGTGAAACTAAATAAATGCCGGATAACGAGGCGGTGTGTAATTTATAAAGTAGCGCGGATGAGTTACGGGAATGAGGGACACGTGGAATATCGGGAGATAGGGCGAACTTTGATGAAGAGACACGAAAGGGCTTGGGTCACGCGAGCAGGAAATCATAATTCAGGGGCGAATATACTCGGCTCTAATGTGAGTGCCGGTTACGTGGCGTGGGGTGGGTGAAAATTATTTGTAACAGTGTATCTCAATTTAAGAAACTTCTTTGCTTCTAATGCGCCAGGTTCTCACTAGAGGGAGAAATTTCTCGCTGTTGAAAGCGAGCTCCGGGTAGCATAACTATCAGTGTAACGGTGGAATGGGTACTCTGGTTTCCCTTCAACTCACGCATAAATCTTTCGCCTTTTACTAAAGATTTCCGTGGAGGGGAGCAATTGATGAGTCTATAAGACAATTTTTTTTGTACCCAACGAAAGTTGGGTCGTTAAATATTTCAAGCTGAATTTCTAGGTACGCTATAGCAATTTTGATGTTTTGGATTCCAAGTCCAAAAAAACACACAGAATACTACTTAATAGCCGACAAAAATTGAAGGGTAGTTCCAGCCAGATTTTAACATTGCATTTCTCTGGCTTAGATGCTTCCGGATATATAAAAAAGAATTACGAAGAATGGAGCCAGAAAAATTTATTAACACAAAGAAGAAACTGAATCTTGAATCGGACGACTCAGATTTCAGAGACTTTTGAAGAAACAGTAGCGGACGACATTTGCTCTTTTTGCAAAGAATTCGGAAGAGGTGGTGAAAAGTGGTGTTCCGGTAAACCGCATATAGTCAATGGGCACATTAAGAATGTTCAGGATGGGATCCCCCTGAAGAAATACATTTGTGATTCGTGTAGTAATTAATTTTAAAGCAAAAAATAATAATTTTTGCATTAATTTAACAGTTTTCTTACTTTATTTTATAAAGTTTCTTACTCTCATTTTTTTGTGTTGAGTTTCCAGTTTTGGTTACAATGTAAAGAGTGACCCAAAAATGAGGCATTTTTAGCCTCTTTTTGGTCCCACGATTTTGGAACTGAAGTTTGTGCCAAATGATACCTTATGATGAGACATCAATCACAATCAATTTTCAAGTTGAGGTGAAAATTAGTTTCTGAGATATGGGAGATCAAAAAAGTGAAAATTCGTTAACACATTAGACCATACGCTTCGATGTACGAACTTCTATGCCAGTCCGAGAATTTAAAAAATTATTTCCAGGGGTTTTGCTGACTGCTAACGACGAATTTTAACTTAGAATTTCAAAATTCACGGGGGAAAAAATAAAAATCAAGAAATATAAATGTCTGTGTAGTGGGTGCTTTTTTAAATATATTGTCCACCATATTGAATCGGCCATTGTGAGTTTTTCTGACTGCCAACAACGAATTTGAATTTAGATTTTCAAAATTCACGGAAAAAAAATCAAAATAAAAAAATAGAAATGTCCGTGTAGTGGGTGCTTTTTTAGTAAGTTTTGCTGACTGCTAACAACGAATTTGAACTTAGATTTTCAAAATTCACAAATAAAAATCAAAATCAAGAAATATAAATGTCTGTGTAGTGGGTGCTTTTTTAAATATATCGTCCACCATGTTGAGTCGACCATTGTGAATTTTGAAAATCTAAGTTCAAATTCGTTGTTAGCAGTCAGCAAAACTCACACTGGCCGATTTAATATGGTGGACGATATATTAAAAAAATCACCCACTACACAGTCATTTATATTTCTTGATTTTTTTTCGTGAATTTTGAAAATCTAAGTTCAAATTCGTTGTTAGCAGCCAGCAAAACTCCTGGAAATAATTGTTTAAATTATCGGACTGACATAAAAGTCTGTACATCGAAGCGTATGGGCTAACGCGTTAACGAATTTTCACTTCTTTAACCTCCCATATCTCAGAAACTAATTGTCACCTCAACTTGAAAATTTCGTGTGATTGATGTCTCATCATAAGGTATCGTTTCGCATAAAATTCAGTTCCAAAATCGTGGGACCAAAAAGAGGCTATTTCTTGAGTCACTCTTTATAGTTTATCGGTCATACTAATAGAAACTAGACACTTCAAACTATCAATTTCTATAGCAATTTTATATGCTTATGTACATAGCCGGAATTACCCCGCTTTTCCTACTATGCCATGAATGAAACCCTTGATGAAATAAATTTTCACAGCTCAACTTGTAGATTAGTTTTTAACAATCTCACTGTGCTCAGTGCTGTAATAATAAAAATGTCGAGTACCTCTATGATTCAATGTGTTTAATGTAAACTTTTCAATCGGTGAAGCTCCTTTTTATACATCGACAATCGAGTGTATGCGCTTCTGAGAATTCTCTTCTAAACAAACACGCTGAAAGCTGCTTAAATAATGTTCCATATGAACGTAATATTCCATACGTTCCACCAATCGAACTACTTCTTTTGAAATAACATTGAGTAGAGAGACGGAGGAATAAATGTTGCGTTAATTACACGAATGATCGAACAGCGATGATACAATGAAGTCATATATTAACGCTCCCCATAACGAATTTGAATTTGTTTAATTAAAATTTCGATTCTAACATGTATCTTTTCTGATTTATTATTTAATTATTCGTTAATATTTCCATTTCGTGTAACTCTGCGTTATTCATCGCTATCTCGAAAATATTTATCACTCTCATTACCACATTATGGAAGCATTTATTTATCTCTAATTGCCGCTGGATAACCTGTAAATATCGTACGTTAATTACAGTTGAAATTTGAAACTGGTGCTTCATACCGTGTATAAGATAACGTGTTATTAAATTTTTATTAAAACGGTGGAGCAGTAATTGAATCAGTGCATTCGTTCAAAGCGATATCCTCATTGTATTTTTAAATAGGTATCAATTACACGAGGCAGGGTACGATAGGTATCCTCATTACGGTATGTTGCATTCCCACACACATACACAATGCACGGAGAATGAAAAAAACGTGAAACGGAATGCTTCAATTAAAATCACGCGGAATATAATTCTTAAAGGAATAATTTATTGCAATAAATATACTTCAACGGTACTGAATTTAACATAAGAGAAACCAAGTCAGGAAAGAGAAGTTGGGAACACATTAAAGCAGCCAATATCAGCAGAATTTTCAAAGAATCTTCACAAGAAAAGTTTGACGGGTGGATCGTTACTTCGAAACCAAGGCGATCGCTGCGAGATACAAGAAAAAGAAAAATAAATCGACCAACTTCCGTGACAGTTCTAGATCCAACTTCTTCCAATTTCCTCTCATCACTTCCTCCGCAATACAGCGTATGATACCTACATAAACCCCAATCATTAAGACATACCTCCTGAAATATAAATACCCCTGTGACATTCGCAAGCCAACACGAACTAAAATATCAAATCGACCCCAAGTTCTGCGGAGGGGTTGGCCAGGCTCATCTGCGCCATCAGGAAAATCAGATGTGGAACATCGAAGAAGGAATCGTAGGTGATGGAGGAAGTAGGTATCACTGTCTTGCGATAAAAACTTGGGGGATGAAAGCAAAAACTCTCCCCGGGCAGCCCTTAATCATCCGGCAATACTGTAGCTGCGTGATCCCCAGCGATGAGTAGATAATTCTCAAGGTAGACTACATTCACAAGAAGTTTCATTCCCTTCGCACAGAGTGTATCACACCCCAGGAAATTTATGTTTCTTTGCCAATATTTCTGTAAATTTTTAGACCTTAATATTAAAATTTAAAAATTTGTTGAATTTTAACACAAGAATCGCTTTTTTCCCACAACAATTTTTCAACTATAAATTTCATCAAAAGTCTATTACAGCGCAAAAGTTAAAAGAAATGGTAACTGAAAAATGACGCTGGGGTGCAATGAACCCCGTGTGATTAATTTCTGATTATAAGGTGCGACTACGAAGGGTTGACATCAGAAGTTTCGTGTTGGGAACGCTTCCTTGTAAGACGAAAGAAATCGAGGGATACCATTTTACAATTTCGACGAAATTTCCGTCGTCCCGTTAAAATTTCACAAACCGTGCTGGGCCTTCGCGCACAATCCGCGAGCTTCTATTTTAATATCTTGACAAGCAGTTGCTTTTTACGCGAGCTTACACACGAGGATCGGCCTTTTTACGGGGGATATACAAATTTCATAAAGCCCCTTTGAAAAAAGAGGACCCGTCTGGCGCGTGTTGTTCGTGCCAAGCTTGCCGTCGCGTTATCATCGATCTCCTTACAGCTACTGGGGATTTTTCTTACTGCAAATTACTTCCAAAAACGAGCGCTCCGATGCGCGGGCACTTACCGCCCCTCCACGAGCTGATTGATAGCGGATCGTGATGGAAGGAATAGCAAAGATAACGCTTCTTTACAACAGCCAACCTGTCGTTTTAAATTGTAGATAAACCCCGCAATAAATGACCCCGGCTTACACGGGACGGCCGTTTCGCTTCAAGCTTCAACCCGCGTTAATGGATCCCACTGGGGTTCCGCGAGAAGGAATTCGTTAAGGGATTGTCACTGGTTAAACGAGGGGGAGGGTTGACATTGTATTACAAATTTTAGTGTCCAAAAAATTTAAGCGATTCTTTGCAAGATGGAATTTTGAAATTGTTCTTGAACACCCTGCGAGTAACGAGAATGGCGACTGCTTTCCCCAAAGACCAGGGGGATGTTGGAGACGGAAGGGTGCATTCTTCGTACTAGATTTGATCGGGTTGATAATGTATGCTGCGAAAAGGAAGAAAGGGCGATGTTCCGAGAGCAGAAAGGGGCAAAAATTTGATTGAAATAAAAGTTTCGAATGAGGAATGAAAGTTAAAAAAAAATTATTTATCGTATGTCGAATAAAAAAATTAACTTTATTTGTCAAAGTACAAAATTGTATTTAACTTTTTTGTAGAAGTAACGACATAGATGTTTGTGGAATAAAGTAAATAGTCAAAGTGATGTTTAGATATTTCGAAGATTAAAATCAGATAATTAGGTTTCATGTTAAATTCGAATTTCATTCCTTTTGGGTATTCCACAAGAAGATCAACAATTCGGAAGGAATTTTGTGTATGAAAAGGACTGTTGAAGCTTATTCAATTAGGTTGAACGATTTTTACCTCTGGGGAGATGAATCGTAATTGTACGCAATCTAATTGTCCAGTACTTCAAGAAGCTTTTATAAAAAAGACAGTAGATACAGGGAACATGCTTTCATTTCGCCTTTTCATCTTCTCGTCGAGTGGAATAAGTAAAAGCAAGACAAATGTTGCAAAACAAAGTAGAAACCCACAGTGAGATTCTAAATATCCTACAGCAGTTTTACAGTACCCCATTTTCTTCCCAAGACAAGACAAACCGCATACCGAATGCTCGGTTAACGACTTCCATTTATCCCGCGTTAATTAAAAATCTCACCAGCCCGGCTCGGAAATGCCTTCCACGAAGACGCGTAATGAGTTCCAGCTTGCGCCACGTGTCGACACTATTTTGGGCAGCACATAACAATATGTAGAAAATAAACCCTGAAACATCGCGAGCATGCAGTGGAATAAAAAATACCGGAACTTCCAACCGCACAAAATTAACGCTCCGTAGAGTCGAACAGTTTAACAACCCTAAGAGAGTCGCCATCGTGCAAGTGCCTACTCGTCCCTCGGGAAGGATCGTTAATGAATATTATCCGAAGCCTGGGTTGCACGCGACATTGGTGTAGTTAAAGAGAAAAGCAGGCAGGTAGAATTCGAAACGCTCGCTAAGGGCTGGGTGCCACCCGAGACAGGACAGAGAGGAACTGGTCTGACTTAATACACACTTCATCACTGGCGATGAGGGGATGGGCAATATTTCCCAACCGTTCGCCACGGCCACCCTCGAGCCTTAAATCCAATTTTTACCCGTTACGTCAGGTCCCCTCTAGCGACCCCTCGTTACGCCAGCCACCATCGCGAAATCTCACGGAACCGTCGCGTTATCATCCCCTGTGTTCGGTTTTCTCCGTTCCAGCCGCTCCATTCGGCTGACCACTTTCGCAGCCCGTGCTTCAATCTCATTTAAAAATCGACCAGTCACCTCCCGCAATCTCTGTAATATATCAGGTTATTCCAAAAGCCTTAGCGTGCTTTTGTTTGTGGGTGCTTTATTACGAAGAAAAATGTTTAATCATTAGGTAATGTGATTTCCCTCTTTTCGCATGACTTCTTGCCATCATCAGTGTTGAATTAACCAATAAGCAAAATAAGCACGTGCTTAGGGCATCAGGAGCAGTGGCGCATCCGGAGGGGAGCCAAGGGGCCCTGGCACCCCCAAAGAAAAAGGAAGAAGGAGTAGAAGTAATTCAAGAGCTTCGTATAAAGAAAAGAAAACTGGATTTTATTCTTCAAATCAATTTTTATAATCACCTATTGAATTTTATTGAAAATTTTTTTATCTTGTCAACTTGGCTTCCCCCTAGATTAAATTCTGAGTGCGCCACTGATCAGTAGAAAGGGGGGAAATTTTCTGAATTTCAAATTCTAACTTTTGTTAGAAACACGTTTTAGTCTAATTTCGTTGAAGTTAGCCTTAAAATCTTTTAAATGCTTAGGGCCTCTAACAAGGGAACACCGCGAACCCGGACTCACTGATTGGAACGCAACTTTGTGGGTTTTTAGAGTGACTCAAAACAGGAACAACGGTGTATTTCATTTGGGCCCTATCGCCCTTTAAGGGGGTGAAAACTAACCTCAAAGTCAAATTGGCACTTCCACTTTTTCGCGTATAACTCTCAAAGTACAACAGACAGAAAAAATGTTTCAAACAAAAGTTTAATGGTGCAATGAGCACTGTAAACTTGCGTTAACAAAATTTTGAGAAAAGTTTAAAAAAAAATACCTGAACGAATAAAAACTTTTTTCAAAATTTTGTGAACGCAAGTTTGCAGTGCTCATTGCACTATTAAACTTTTGTTTGAAATATTTTTTTCTGTCTGTTGTATTTTGAGAGTTATACCCGAAAAAGTGGATGTGCCAATTTGACTTTGAGGTTAGTTTTCACCCCCTTAAAGGGCGACAGGGCCCAAATGATACACACCGTTGTACTTGTTTTGAATCACTCTAAAAACCCACAAAGTTGCGTTCCAATCGGTGAGTCCGGGTTCGCGGTATTCCCTTGTAAGGGTTTTAAGGGGGAATACTATTTTTTTCAATACCTGCATGAAAATGGGCGTTTTTGATGCCTGCTGAGCGGAGCAAAATGACGAATTTCAGACGTATTCGAGTTTTCTACTTTTCTCTCAAGGGAAAAAGACTTTACGCGCATGCGTATTCGCAATTTTTTACTTTGCTCCCAAGGAAACTGGAGTTTGGCGTTACCCTGTGGTATGAAGATTCAATTGTTCGACTAATCGTTATCGATCATTTGTATTTTTTTGCGAATCGCACAGCAGGCTATTAAAAACACATCTTTCATGCAGGTGTTGAAAAAAGTATTGTGCGTGACAAGGGAGAGACGCGATTTTGCCTCGCGTGAAATGCTGCCCTCCGTGCGCTCGGGCAGCAAATCTCTGCTTCTCTCCGTTGTCACGCAATGTACTATTATGGGCTAAAAACATAGCAAAATTTAGGAAGTTTTTTTAAGAACTGAATTTCGATTCATCTGAAATTTGGACCATGTTTTTATGGATCCTTGAAGAATTAGCAGTTTGTTTATTCATTTTTAATAATAAATATAGCGTTTTACTTTGTACATATGTAGCTTAAATTTGATGAACCAGAATACTGCTAAGTTCTGTACTTCTTTTATTACGTAAGAAAATTGGCGCAAAATTGAATAGCAAAAATTAGAGGTTCAGACCTTTCAGTTCGAAAGCTCTTCACACTGCTCAATGAATTTTTTTGTTTTTGCTGATTCTTCAATTTCAAGCTGCATATGTATAAAATAACACGCCGTTTCATTTTGCTGTTTCAGATTAGCTGGTAGATAAATACAATTCACACAAGCGGACGACGAATTTTGCGCGGCTTGATGGTCAATCATGCATAACTATTATATTTATGGTTAGAAAATAATAAAAAAAAACCTACAGCTTCTTCAAAGATGCATCAAAGCATGGTCCAAATTTCAGATGAATCGGATCGCTGGTTTCTTAAAAAAAAAATCTCCGATTTTGCTATGTTTTTAGCCCAAAGAATAGGATTCCCCCTTAATTCTGCCCTGGCTATCATCGTCCTACGAAATACGCAAGGACATTTGGAATCACCTGATATTTAACCGCGCGCCTCGCGGAGGACCGTTGCCGCTCGATAGAAGTGTATTATTCGCGTGACGGTTCGCTGGCCGGCTACGAACAATCGGGGCTCTCGCGCGAGTCTATTACGCGGCAACTCGCTGCGCTCGTGAACGTAACCCACAGCAGTTACGCGTCCCACCGGACAATTTCGATTTCACGGAGTGAACGGAGCCCCGCCCCCGCGGTCGTTCGATAAGATTGGAATTAGTATCGGGTGGAAACGTGACGGCCCCAACCGAACTCTTTCCTCCCGTTTTCGTACGGCCGGGACAATTCAGAGCGGCTCCACTTTGTTCGGTGTCGTAATCGGCGTACCAGGGGGAGGGATATTAGAATTGACAGGGTTTGGAGACAGTTGAAAATTTCTGCTTCGTTCACGAAAATACAAAATACCGCCGCGGCTATTAACAGCAGCGGTCATCGTTTCGAGGAACGATTACCATTAACCGCGACGTGAGCCAGTGCAAATGAAATGTTAATCTCCCTGCCTTCTATTTTCTTCGCGGAGTTAATCGGGAATTAAGTCTGCCGCAGTGCAATCGTAATTATTGAATTCTGGACGCCGCCAAGGTTTATGCGTCGCTTGAAAATAATCCGCGCCGAGGCTGGAACGCTGGGCGAGCATCCGCCGAGTGATTGACGCTAATATGCCGGCTAATTTCCATCAGCAGCCGAAACTCGGGTGCGTCACCGCCATCGATATTAATTCGTCGAAATCGGGTGGCGATCGACGGGTGCTAATGGCGATAAGTGGTGACACGGTATCGTCTTCAGCGGTAGCTGCCGTCAGTTTCGTGGCAGCTGAGTGGTGCAATTTATTGGGGAATAAATTCAATGGGACACCATGCGTTCGTATTTAAAGATGTCAGTATAGCCTGTGCCACCATGTAGTGGTGCAGCTTCCATTTCTACACATTGAAGTGGCCATTCATAATACAGTAGGGTATTCTATAACGAACGATCTCATAACGAACAATTGTTATAACGAACAGTTATTCTCATTAAATCAAAACGCTTACAACGAACGAATATGTTCCGATGAACGCGAGAAAATACAATCGGCTGTACACATGTGGGCAACGAATAAAACTTAAATATAGTAAATTAAATTTATAATACGTACCTACATTTGTATGTTCTTTTTTTTTTTATATATTTCGTATTAAGAATGTACATATCGATGGCTTAGTGCACGAATATTGTATGTCCACTTTTAGTGTTTTCGAGAAAAATAGGTTTAAGTATGCAATAGTAGACAAATAAGATTTAGGGACATACAATGCCGAATAAAAGTTTTGGGACACCCTTTAAGGGGGAACACCACTGTGACAGCCGGAAAAGTAACCCATTTTTAAGAATTTTTTTCCGGAATAATTTACAGTTTTCATAGAAAATTTTTATTACCTACCTTTAGCACGCTGTCTTAAGAGACTATACAAAAAAATAAATAGAAAAACATCCATAAATTAATATATATATTAATTAATCTTCTAGACCTCCCCACGCGAGCTGGTCGAATGTGTAACTATGGAACAGCAGGTCCAAAATCAAATTTCATTTTTTTTTATAAACCGTATGAGTGTAGTTGTGCGTGCGGATTTTGTGATTGAAAACAAATTTTTTGAAATACGCTCGAAAAACTGTCCATCTTATTCGCGGATTTTCGAAACTTTTCTTCTAAAGCGCACCATTATTACAAAAATAATTTGTTTAAGAAATCGGTACGCACAACGGAAACTACACTCATATAGATTATAAAAAAAAGAATTAAATTTGATTTCGGACTTGCTGTTTCATAGTTACACATTCGACCAGCTCGCGTGGGGGGGTCTAGAAGATTAATTAATATATTAAAATTTATGGATGTTTTTCTATTTATTTTTTCTGTATAGTCTCTTAAGACAGCATACTAAAGATAGGCAATAAAAATTTTCTATGAAAACTGTAAATTATTCCTGAAAAAAATTCTTAAGAATGGGTTACTTTTCCGGCCGTCACAGTGGTGTTCCCCCTTAAGGGGGTTTGAACGCTCGGAAAATGTGTACAGTTTGTGGATTTTTTTACAAGTCAACGGCTTGATGAAGATTTTCCGTTTTTGTATTATGTTTACATAGTATTATGAACTACTTAAAAAAAAGTTTCAATTAAAAAACTATTGTTTTGCCGGAAGTTATAGATACCTATCCCAAACTCTCTTGATTTTAGACGGCTGCACGGTGGCCCTGAAAAAAAGCTATGAAATCAAAAACACTACATTTTCTTTATAAAATATGTTAATAGCTATCGATCTACGGCGCCGATTTTGAACATTTTAAAAAATAAGTAAATGATGAGATCAGAGGATAAAGTTAGATTTTTCTAAGAGAGAAGTCCACATTTTTTCTTTATAAATAATAGACGGGGAATCGGAATAAGAAAAGGCGCCGTGGATCGATGCGGAATCTTATTACGATTCTGCATGCAAATTTGGAAGTGAATTGGTTGCACGTAGTGCGAGTTTTTAGGCCCACCGTAATGAAAAATGTAGTTTCGCTGCGATCGGTCGAGCCGCCGCCCCGTGCTACCTGGGTTGTTCCACTCAAAATGCCTATAACTTCGTCAATCTTCCGAATTTTTACACCGAACTTGATTTATAATATTTCTAAAACATCAATCTATGAAAATACGTAAAAATCCGATTTTTGACACTTTCAAATGGTTATACCCCTTAAAACAGAATAACTTTTTTACAATTGGTTCAAACGACTTCAGTTTATTTGAGACGTTAGAAACATTAGTTTACTAGGTGACGTGTTTCGTCGTTTTGAAAAAAAAGCAATTACTCGGAATAGCGTAGAAATTAGTGAAGGTCGTTTTTTTCAACTTTTTTATCTGAGCCTGTAAGAAATATTTAAAAAATGCCTTTTGTGGATTTAAGTACCTATACATGTTGAAAATTTCATCGAAATCGGTTGCTGCAGAAACAAGCGACAGGCATCGAAATATGTAAAATCTATAAGTTTATGACAGTTATAGGTCGAAAACTGCGATTTCCACAATTTTTAATTGTTTGTAGCTCATAGCTACGTTCTCTTTTTAACCCTTCGTTAACACATCTTTTTTTTCGATCAATTTTAAGACACCTGGGTGGCTCACACCCAGAACAATTTTTGAACGACTGCCATTCTCATCTGAAGAATCATGGGTCATTTTTTATGAAAAAAATCATGGGTCATTTTCATGGTCTGTAGAATGTATTCCAGTAATTTTTTGATTGAAATTTCATCACAGTTCTTGTAAAAAAAATCTAGATTACCATATGTCGAGGAAACACGAAGAAAATCTTTAAAAAAAACTGTAACTTTTATAAATTTAAATATTAGAAGCTAAAAATTTACAGAGTTACTGCCCAGATATAATATTTTGAGAGAAAAGATAGTTTGTAAGTTGGCTTTGGAAAAAAAGGTATTTATTTTGCATATAAAAGGTACAGAGCGTCGAAATGAGCTTATGGGTGGCTCACACCCAGAGTGTCAACGAAGGGTTAATGTCAAGTCACAGCAATGATTTTATAAACAGTTTTTTCTAATTTACTTCAAGTTGGTAAATATGGAGCTCCACCCCTCTTGCCTCAAGGCCCTCATATGTACTATCCTTATACGTATACCCATTACCAAACATATTACATATGTATCCTATAACTAACGCATGTTATAACGAACAAGATTCTATGTAGACCGGATCAGTTCGTCATAAGATACCTACCCCATTGTAATTCCTACTAGGTAACTAAAATAAGTGAAACTTGAGAGGCTCTTGAAGATAAGAATACGCGCTCAGTACCTCAACGTCAGAGACCACTGTAATACTCCATTTAAAAATCCAAATCCCTATGAATTAACTGTGGCTTAATCCACAAACAGACTTCCTTAAACCACATCCGAATCCACCTGACCAGAATCTCGCCAGCCGCGTGCTCCTGACACGTGATACTCTCTCCATCAGCGATTTATTTACCCTATCCGCAGAAGTGGTAGATTCACTTGGTGGCAGCTTACACCGAAGGGCGTGCTTTGCACTCGCCAAGGGGAGAAAAGATACTCCACCCACAAATTGCGGCTGTTGCAGCAAGAAACTCGATAAAAGCCGGACCAAAAACAGGGTATTCTTGTAACAATTGCCTTGCAAATGCCACTTTATCGTATCACACCTGCAATAAAGAATTCAAGACCGAACGTCCACCACCCGGCGTTGATCATTCATTGAGAAGAACACTAGGCCTTTATTTACCAAGGGTTCGTGTCATACATACAGTTTCCAAACTTCGGACGCGATATCGAAGCAATACCGAGCTCCATGGCAGTGGCCTCCTTGTTTTTTATCACGATCGGGCGTAACTGCAGCTAAAGTAGCAATTTCGTTTGATTCGTTTGTCGGCGCGCTAGTTTTATCACGTCCCACGGGCCGCCCACGTCGCCGTTCTGTGAAATTGCTCGATAACGTCCAACGGCGCGCGAATCCCACGAACAAATAAGATTGGGAAATCTTTTCTTCCACATAAGCCGCGTTTGTCATTGGCCGTCTACCTCCGTGGTAGCTATGTTAATTTTATTTCGGCCTGGCACAACGTCCCTGGGTAATCGAGTTGCTGACTACACACAGATGGAATACCGACAAGCGAGGCCGTTTCGCTCGCTGCGGGATGCTTTAACGAAACGTCGCTCGAGGCTCTCGATAAACGCGTATTAAATGTCGGAAGAGTTCTCGACATTATGGTGTCGTAATATTTTTAGGGGCCCACGAGTTCCACTCACAAAATGTGTTTCTAAGGGACTTTTGGTTAGGTTAGCAACAGCTGACAGATGGATCTCGCCTTTGGCACGCTACAGTAAATAGAGAGAAGAACTTATTTTTTACTTTTTAGTGCATTTTTATGTTTCTGAAGTCGATTTTAATTTGTTTTAAATTTTTATGTACTAGTAAGGATATGTGGAAGTAGAAGTACAGTCAACTCTCCCTATAGGCACGCGCTCAGGGTTAGCGACGCGCATACAACGCGTAGTTGAAATACACTTATAGCGAGAGTTCACTGTACTCATACTTTTGCAAATCCTTACTAATATATAAAAATTTAAAAAAAAAATTAAAACTGACTTCAAAAAAATAAAAATGCACTAAAAAGTAAAAAAAAAGTTTTTCCCTTATTTAATCTACGACTCTCAATTTTTTAAGTCGGCGCCAGATTTTCACAATGAAATGATAACGCGCCGGTTTAAAAAATTGAGAGTCGTAGTTTAAATAAGGGAAAAAATTATTTTTTACTTTTTAGTGTATTTTTATTTTTTTGAAGACGGTTTTATTTTTTTTAAATGTTTATATATATTGACACAACATGGTGATTAATTAGATCTGACAAAATATTGGGCTAATATTGATGTAGTACGGGATGGGATCACCGGGGCATCGCCCCCTTTCGAATAAAAAAAGGATCATCAAAATCGGTCCGTATGCTGAGGAGTTATGCGGGGAGAAACATGAAAAAAATACATACGGATCGAATCTATAACCTCCTCCTTTTTGAAGTCGGTTAAAAGGTGAAAAGTTGTCTATTTATTTGCCCTTCTTTCACGCCTAAATGGATGAACGGATTTCAATGAAATTTTGAGTATACATGTAATACGTCCTAGATTAGATTATAGGCTATTTATAAATATGCTATCTAAAATAATGAATAATAATAATAATTCCCGGGTGAAATCGGGTAACGTGTCAGCTATTAGAACCTACTATATAATTTTTAATTCTACTATTTTTCTCTTTCTTGTTTCCTTATATGTATTTGCTTTTTTGTCTTTTTGTTATTTTCGTAATATCTACTGGTACATTAAAGAATTATTATTATTATTATTACTTTTCACAAGGGGCACATTTTATATTTCTATAGCAGTGAAAGAGTGCTACATGTGTGTAGACTTAACTTTTCCATTAAAATCGTGGATTAAGTTATATCCGATCTAAACACCAAGAAGCAAAAGCAAGATAGTAACTTCCAGAGTTAATTGTTCTTGTTAATTCATGTCAACAAATCTGCGAGTAGTGACTCTGATACAGTGATCTCTAGGGACTGAGTATGTGTGAAACACGATAGAGTTGCGAGACACACAAGTGTCTTTGTGTGAGAGGGTCCGAATACCAATGGACAAGTAGTTACTTAGGCTGTAGTTTCTGCGGACACTATATGGAAGATATATATTAACCCTTTGCTCTCCAAGTATACCTCTCAGACGTACCAAAGTTTAAATTGGTGTTACAGTCCATTATACAGTGGTATTAAAATTTGCGAATGTGCAGCAATTCATGATTCGTAGAAATGAATTAATTATTGATTTCGAAAACGCTGTTCTATATTTTTTTCCTACTCACTCTTTCTGTACTCTAAACTTCACGCTTAATTGTATCCTATTTTCCAGTATTTTGTGCTCAGGTACTTCTCTTTGGCTTCTTAACCCTTATAATTAATAACTAATAATTAATATTGTATATTGTTCGTCGTCCTCCTTTATTACGTTTTTATCTTTATAGCTTATTTACATTTTCCGTGTTTAACTTTTGAGCCCAGTTTTCTATTTAATAAGTGCAGTATTAATAGCAATATTACTCCATTAAATGTACAGGACCATCCCCATTTCCGACGATTAATTTCTGAGAATCCTTCAGAAACGATATTAGGTAACTAATTGTTCGAAGGAGTTCACCTATCCGTAATGGAAGAGCGCTCGAATCGTACTTCTCGAGCTGGCTGCTTATCGCGGAGAGGTCGTGCAACAAATCTGTACCACTCTTATCGCGTATTTATAAATTTTTCCCGGCCCCCGGGGGTGACACTCCGCCCCAGGTAGATAGTGAAATCGCCGAACAGGGACTACTACGCCGTAAATTCGTGGGGCAGCTTTATAGAAGCAGTTAACGACTGAACATGTAAAAGGAACGGGCTCGTAAAAATGCGAACAATGGGGAACCGCAGAAGAGTCTAAACAGGGGTAAGAGCTAATTAACTTGTGACTATCCTGCTGGCACTGTGAAATAAATGTTTATTCCTGCTGGAAGGTAAAGACCCTCTGATGGTCGTACAGACGGTGGACCTAAATTAGTTATGCGGCTGGCTTTCGGTGTGTGTTTCCACGTCCCCGACGCTGTTCCCCAGTTTCTTCAGCTCCACTCGAATCTGATTTACCTTTCTGTCGCAATAAATGCAGAACGAAGAATCAACGGCGAAACTCAGTCAGAGAAATCGCAGTCCGTTTATGCACTTGAAATGTTCCAACGCGAGTCATAATTCATAATGACGCGAATATAATTTTAAACGACGGCGAAGCATAACTTTCACAAAATGCATATGAACCGTAGAAGATAAAGGTTATTTCATATTCTTCTAACACAAACGAAAAATTTACCACTCTCTTTAGATTTCCATTTTTATGACACAATATCGCAAATTTTATCTTTGGTTAATAGTTTTACATTGCAAACATATTATTTGGAGCAATTAATAAATGTGAAAAGCTGTGTCAGCCGCGAAAATGACGAGCCTTTACGCTTTAGGGTTAATATCGCTGGAGATTCGTTACAATTTTGCAAAGAAACAAATACCCTAAGTGGCTTAATCCTTGTACGGAATTTGTAAAGTTACACAGATAAGTAAAGGGTCAAATTGACCCAATATCAATACGAACATAAAACTCAGTTCATTGAATTATTAGGGTTTAATATTATAAGAACTTATTAAATTTCTACAATAAAAAAATTAAACAAAATTATTACTTATTATTGACGGTTATTAGTTACTTAAGGCAGGGCTGAGCAACTTGTTCGCCGCGGCGGGCCGCACAGTCCCCACAACCAGTCAGCCGGTTACCTCACTATCAGCACCTACATGCGGCCCGCGAGCCACCAGTAGAGTGTAGTGAAGGAGTGAAAAAGAGTATGGTGGGGGTAGTTCTCCTGCGGCCCAGCAGAGCAGGCAAGTCGGGGAACGGCCCGCATGCGGCCCATCAGCCGCGGGTTGCCCAGTAGGGCGGAGCGAAACTATATAGGCGAAAATTTAAATTTGAATTTTAAGTTGGCCTGGGTGCGGGATAGTTGTCTTTTGATTAACCAAACGCAACTGTAAAAAATTTTGGAAAAATATTTATGTCTGCAGATTCTTTTTTCTCTTAAAAATGTGAAAAATAACATTGTGAACCTTAGTTTTTACATTTTTAAGAGAAAAAGGAACCTGCAGACATGAATATTTTTCCAAAATTTTTTTACAGTTGTGTTTGGTTAATCAAAAGACAACTATCCCGCACCCAGGCCAACTGAAAATTCAAATTTAAATTTTTGCCTATATAGTTTCGCTCCGCCCTATTGCCCAGCCCTGACTTAAGGGGTTATGCCTAGTCAGCTTTCGAAAACGAACGCGATTTTCGGGAATTTTTTTGTGGAATATCTACTGTATATTTTTTTACAACTACTCGCTTATTTTAAAAGTACATACATGCAGCAACTCTCAGTAATTTTGTTATAGAAAAACATTAAAAAATGAACGAATAACAGCCATTCGCGCGGAAGCTGTGTGTACTTTTAAAATAAGCGAATTGTTGTAAAAAAATATACAGTTGATATTCCACAAAAAATACCCGAAAATCGTGTTCTTTTTCGAAAGCTGACTAGGCATAACCCCTTAAAGATATGAAGGAGTTTCAGTCCAAATAATACATTAGTAAAGGATGAATGAGGATTTGGGACTCGGTTTCGGTCAAAATGACCCAATTTCCGTACAAGGATTAAATAATTAACCGGAATTAGTGTAGCACCTTTGCGATTCGATCTCCCATGTGAAACAATCGGTCGATATTTTGCGATCCGCGTGCAGTGTCGATTAGGAGCACCGAGTCCACGAATGCGAGCAATTAGGGAGTATCGGGTAAACGAAAGTTTAAGTGTTTGCAGGGCGATAGCGATCGAATAACTTCGAAGCAGCGCTGAAAACTTCGCAGTACATACCGTGCCACGTCGTATTGATCATTAAAGAAGGAGTGAAGGTTTAATAACATTTGGCCAGCGAACAGAGCTGAGCAGCTTCGTAACAAACATTCGTTTTTTACAGCTCCGCTTCGAGTAATTGGCTCGTCAACACAGATAATTATCCAGAACAGCGACCAATTCTCGGAACGACATCCCGAATCGGGCGAATTAAATTGTCCCGAGTTTACGCTACATCGATATCCTTTAAACTAGTGTTTACTTTGGACAATGCAACCATTTGAGCCAGAGCGTTCGGGGGTGTCAGCTTTGTCCTGTAGAGTTTTCCAGAAAGTTTAATGGCCGCGGCGGGGGGGGGGGGGGGGAGGCGTCGAATGAATTTTAAAGATAATTAATATAGCAGTAACAGAGTTCGGTTATAATTCTGCGTAATTGTTGTGCTTCATTATCGCGGATTTTCTATATCGAATGAACAGTTTCGGACAGGCGGAATTTTCCAGAGAGGATTAATATTGCAATTTGATCATCGTGCACCTTATCGAGAAACTAAATGGTCCCTGCATGTACACCCAATTGGGGCTTAGTCCAAGTTCCAGGAGGCGGTTCAATTTTGGAATCACAGCGGCATGGTAATCCTTTATCGAATTTGAAATATATTCGGAGGAGTTCAAACACGTCCTCTGTATCAAGTTGTCCCGGTCAATATGCATACGCGTCCTCAGAAGTGATTTCGATCAAATCGAAACGGAAGCGTTCGAGGCCTTTGGTCAAACACTCGTGGCCGACTTTCATATACCCTCCCCCAGTTCCGCCGATTAATGCTCTGGCCGTTAGCGTGTCTCCTCGTCGATGGCCTCTCTTCTATCTCGCCGCGGGTATCTACATGTGCAGATGGTGCTTCCGCCCGAGTTCAACCGCGAACGGCCTTAATGCTTTGTCACAGACGATGCTACTCTTGCAATTCAACCAATCTCGGTGAGCCTTTCCGGGGCTGGACTCCGGTACACGCACGTGTATTCCACTTGAATAGCTCGCCCGAAAATCGAGCGTGGTGATGTTTATTTCATGCTGGAGGATTACCGTGCGATGGGGAAACCACGTGGGCTGGGAAAATACCGTAGCACGTGTGAGACAGTGCATTAAAGTGTTTTGGAAGAAATTGATGATAAAATGAAGGAAGATTTTCAAGGGTCAGCAGATGAAGTTCATGTGTTTCTTGAAGTCCAAGTAGATTACCAAATATTTATCTCACCCCAGGATATGTCTTTACCAATATCTCTATAAATTTTTAGACCTTAAAAACCAAATTTAAAAATTTGGCGAAATTGATAAAAAATTGTTTTTTTTCCACAACTATTTTTCTAAATACAAATTCTCATCATATCAAAATTTACATTTCTAGAAAGAGACTATTAGAGCGTGACTGTATGCGTATCACGAATGTACAATTATCACTGAAAAGTTAACGGGGGATATCACGATAATGGCCCGAAAATTAAAGGTATATTTGGAAATTTATTAAAAGCAAACTACGTAATGAATCTTTTTTAAACTTTCAGGACTTTTTAGTGGATATTTAAGTTATACGAATATATTTTTTTTAATTTATTTAAAGCAGATTTACAAGCTTTACAGGACTTGTAACTTTGCACTGTAAAATGTCTGGTTGACAGTTTTCTGACGAAACGATGCTTTTAAAATCAACAAACCAAAATGTTTTAGAGACTATATGCGGATAGCTGCTTTTGATTGGTCGTTTCCTTCTAAAACTTTTTGGTTTTTTGATTTCCGAAGAACCGTTTCGTTGGAAAACTGTCAACCATGTCAGCGGAGATTTTTTGCAGGCCTAAGTTACTGGTCCTGTTCAGCTTATAAATCTGCTTTAAATAAATTTAAAAAAAGATATTCGTATAACTTAAATATCCAATTAAATGTCCTGAAAGTTTAGAAAAGATTCATTACATAGTTTGCTTTTAATAAATTTCCAAAGATATCTTTACTTTTCGGGCCATTGCCGTGCTGTCCCCCCTTAAAAAATTCAAAAATACGAAAATGTAACTTAAAAATGACGCTGAAAATTAAAATACTTGCATGGATTATTATATACATATAATAATCAGTGAAACTGTGTGGTGGAGTAACACACATAACCTCGAGTATGAGAGAAAGCAAGGCAGACATCCACCGTGTTATACAATAAAGTCGCTGCTCCTGAGCCGCATGGGAGGACCGTGGAGCGGAATAGAGGAGGCAGAGAATGAATCTCGTGGAATAATATTTCTTAAAGGAGCGGAGGAGCCAACTGATATCCTGATCTAAACGTAACTATCCCCCGAGGGGAGCGAGAAATGAAATTCCAGCTATCTCGGTACGTGGTCAAAAATAAAGTCCTTTACTCGGCTGGCCACGTGTAATAGGGTGGAAGGGGGTTGGAGGACTTTCATGGAATACCGAGCAGAGACTCGACCCCGCCGCGCACCTGTATATACAGGTTGATCTGTGAAACCGTGGAGGATGACGGCCACCGAAATTCCTCGGATTCCCTCGTCTTTGTGGATTCGGAACGTTATCGAAGCGAAACGCTGCTTCCCTCAAATTTGGAAATTCTGCGAACCCGGAGACCATTTTCTAATGACTCAATCGCCACCATTCGGCTAGAAAATATTTAACAGTGCTGCCTAAATAATTCTATAATCTATTATTTGCTGATCATACCTACCTACGTGCACAAAATTTCAAAGTTTTCTGAGACAAAGGATTTAATCCACCATAGAATTCGAAGCAGCCGTATAAACAACGTCCTACCAACAAGTGTCCCCAATTAAGAATGTAGGATGTCGCCAGCCGGGGGAATAATTATTGGAAAAGAATTATTACTCCGCAGTGGAGGCGCTCGAGACTCACCCCCGCAACCGTACGCACCCCGTGGGAAGCTCGGGATGGGCGTGGACACCGGCAAACACCGTCAAGTGGCGTGATGAGGCTGAAATGAAAAAAGTTTCGCGTCGCGGCCGGCTGAGGGGGCAAAGAACGGCTGGAGAACTGACCGGCTAATCAAAAGGATGTGCATAGCCGTGGCGGGGAATTCCATGGAGCTTTCTGATCGACGTCTATGCAGCCGTTGCGGCACGGATGTATGGGATCGAGACGTGATCGAAAATATAATGGACGGCTGATTCGACCGGCGATATACAGGCGAGGACGTGGCTTTCCGCCTTCTGGAAAAATGACTGGCACGCGGGAGCAGCGTAGGTGGGGCGGCGTGATTGCCAGAAGAAGGAAACGAAATAGAGAAAGCTCGTTGCTGGAGCGTTGTACGTGCAGAACGGATAGTGGTTGCCTGCCTAACCATTAATGTAGCGATTAGGCGGTGTGGCTGTTAGGCCCGTGACGCTGTCGGTGCGCCGTGGAACACTGGGTCGATCAACCTTCGAACTATCAGCCACCCTGTAGGCGAACCCTTTCGATCTTCCTCTTTCCTGAAAACCCTGCCCCAGCGCGCACCCCCACTTGCTCCCAGTCACTCTTTAAACAGTCTAGCAGGAAGGTGGGCGATGAAGCGGCAGCGGAGTGGGGGATGGAACCCTCTAATGGGATATCGATATATTCATGGAGGTTCATCTCCTGGCAGTCTCCTTTTCCAGTCCCCAGAGCACCAGGCATCTTAACGCTTGGCTGCACCTCCTGATGCATGCCGAGGTAAGATAGGGTGCTGGGCTAATTGTTTCCAGCCATCTCTCTCTCTCTCTCTCTCTCTCTCTCTCTCTCTCTCTCTCTCTCTCTCTCGCCCCCTCTGCTTCCTCTTCAACCGTCCTCCAGATTCGAAATTCTCGTGCCCATTGACGCTTCCTCTTCCTCCCTCTCTTCTACAGTCGCCTTTTTCGCCCTGCGCCGCGAGAATAAAGGGAGTCAATGTCAGCCGAAAGGATCAGCGGTCGTTCAACCCTCTCCACCTCGACCCTTTAGCTTGCAATGCAATAAGCGACCCTCGCCACAGACTTTCGACCCCTCCTGTCCGCGCAATTAATGTCTGGAAAGAGGTTCGATTGTTTACGAAGCTGCATACTCAAACGCATTCAGACTCGTTTCTTCTCCCAGCGCGGCGTCCAAATGGAGAAATGTGGGACGACATTCATGTCTTGGAATTCAACGAGCTGGTGGAATCGAACTGCAGGGAGTGGTGCCCCGCTTGGGAATGCTGATTTTATTTCGGCGTAGGACGATACTGTCCCAGAGGTCAGGCTTGGAGAGATTCTTTCGAAAAGGGTGGATTACAAATTGCAAGTCAAAATTTAGTCCCTTGGAAGCCATCGAAACGTTATCTGGAGTTTGAGATATTTAGATTTATTTGGGTGATGTCTAAAATATATTTCCAATGTGTTTGCATTTTGCGGGCGATTTGTTGCACTCGCATCTTACAAGGAGAGTTTCCCAGGTGTCTGCCTCCAATTGCTTCGATTTTTGGATATGTTTTAGAGGACCGAAAAATAAGATATACGTGTCTGTTTATTTCGACCCGTTTGCATGTTTAGAGGGTGAAACCACCCTTCAAAGTTCATAAGGGGTACAAAATTGTGTTGAGTGAAACTTCATATGAAAATACATCTCCAAAAACCGGACCAATCGGAGGCGGGTACCACCCATTCTTATGAAATTTGAGGGGTGCTTTCACCCTCTAAACATGCAAACAGGCCGAAATAAAAAGACACCTGTTTCTTACATTTCGGTCCTCTAAAACATATCCAAAAATCAAAGCAATTGGTGGCGGACACCTGGGAAACTCTCCTTGTTAGAATCGTGCCACGCAGAGTTGGGCAAAATGTAATCTAATTACAACTTACAAATTACGATTAAAATGTAATTGTGTAGTTGATTACACATTATTTTCTGTAATGGTTCATTTAGGTAGTTGACCATTTGGTTTCGTCAACTACCTAAATGAACGATTACAGAAAATAATGTGTAATCAACTACACAATTACATTTGAATCGTAATTTGTAAGTTGTAATTAGATTAAACTTTGCCCGACTCTGGTGCCACCTAATCACTCTATTATAATTCATTCTTGAACTACTCTTACAATCACGATCCTGCTGAACTGCCACGCTAGATGAACAGTTTGGGCAGCAAAAATCAACAGGATGTTCCTATTCGCATTTCGTCGTACACGAATGCAGAGACATATGTACCCAGTAAATACGGTGTATCAGACCGAAGGCGCGAGATGTTTGCCCTTGCTCCAATTATTTTCAACGAGGTATTCCTCGCATCCGAAATTCCTACGTCGAGTGGGAATGCATATACGTTAATGCAGTCGCGGGGGTACGAATAAATCTAACTGATAAATGATGAAACCCCCTGTCCGCCGCGGCGCAGAATACATTTAACCATAATTAACCTCCT
Source organism: Andrena camellia (assembly GCA_029448645.1). Classification (NCBI taxonomy): domain Eukaryota; kingdom Metazoa; phylum Arthropoda; class Insecta; order Hymenoptera; family Andrenidae; genus Andrena; species Andrena camellia. Next base: position 30,197,305 of record CM055678.1, on the reverse strand, counting down.
CTATTATACCACAGTAACCACAAGCAAACAGAATTCGGGTAATTAGAAGCCCCTCTATTTAGAGGCCAAAAATTACAGCGGAAATGTTCTGGACAGTAGGTATACTTTAACATCCTTTACCCATCAGCTCTAATTAAAATTTCAAAGATAGGTAATATCAGTTCCAATCCCCATTTTGTTTCTCCTGCACCGTTAGTGGCACATATTCTGCGCTCCCCACATTTCTTTTCTGACAGCGAGCGCATAGATCGTTTATTTATACAGTAATTCGTCGTTAGTGTCCCGTTTTTACCATGCGTTATAATCCCGCTCACTATCCCCACCATTTCTTGGAATCCTTCGGTCGAGAGTGAGAGAACGAAAGAGACGGCAACTTCGTGTCAACTGTTTCGTTCCCCCTCGCTCGGCTCTGGGGTTTTCTCACTCGCGGCATCGGCTGCACGGAATAGTCTTAGCGCATATACTACTCTAAGGGAATAGTGTCCGCATCGCGTTAGTGTCCTGCCGCCAGCCCCGATCGTCAGGATTCTAACGAGGCATTACTGTACCGCACTGTCGCGACTGTAGCTCTTCGACGATGCAAATGGGCACTCGTCTAACTTTAGAACTTAAGATAAATCGAAAAGAGGGACCTGACGCTCTTTCTAAATCGGAACTGATTGGTTCCGATGTGAGGTGGAAGAGCACACCGAACTCCGAAGCGAATTAACGAGCACACAGGCGAAATCATTAGTCCGGCGCAGAGTACACGTATAGTGAATTACACAGTCTTGAACGTTTCTGTCGAAAAGAGCTCCGAGGGTTGGCGTGCATGTCGAAGGCAGTTAGCAGCCAGGGGATTGGTAGCCCGCGGCTGTTTAACTCATTCGCTCACTCTAGCATTCTATGGATACAACCAGTATTACTATCGCCATTACCTCTAGCAGGCAGCCACGACTGCAGCTTCGCCTAGTCTGGCATATATTCCACAGTAACGTCAACCTATGGCACCCAACCAACGGCAGCCACGGTAGGAAACGCGTTTACTAGAATTTATGGGACTTTTGAACGGGTCCACTCCATTACTCTCAAGGAATTATCCCCCAGATACCCGGAATTCACGGGACGCTGTAAAAAAAAAAGAAATCGATCAGCCTGCGTTCCTGTTCCAGAATTGTTAGACAGAATTTCGTTACGTGAGATGAGATTGCCGGGCTCACTTTACTCGGCATCTCTACGGGGTGACCTGTTTTATTATACAGGGCGTGCCATTTGAAGCGTGCCACCTAAATAGCTTCGGTTGTGATGGGGCAAGAAATATTTCGTATGGAATTTGAATGGTATTAAAGGACCATTAATACCATTCAAATTATATAGGAATTAGTTTTTTTATTATCGTAGCTGAAGAAGATATTTTTGCAGCAAATTTTTACAGCACGAGTGGAATTGAATAATAACGGAAACTGTAAGAAAGCTAATAAAATTTGATTGAAATATTATTATATATAATATAAGATGTTACAATGGGGAATATTCATTAAAAAGTTTTAGTAATTTTGTGATGGTTTATCAACATTACTTTATATTTAATAAGTGCACTAATACTTATGGATGGGAGTGTAAGTGGACATTAGGGTGGCCCTTATTTTCAACATGCGATTTCTTTTGCTCTCACCCCCTAATATGGTTCCATTTCATAAAAAAATAGTCCCTGAAAAAGATTATTGCAATCGGACAACAGGAAAGGGTGCCGACCAGGCCTTAAAGTTTAGAATTCATCAATAGTTTGGATGTAAAGATTTCTCAAAAATGGTAAGCCGTATCGAAATTTTGTTCAAATAATACTAACAGAGCATTCAATTTTCTACAGATATTCTATATATAATTTTTTCGTGCTTCCAACCATTTTTTAGAGAATAGCATCTGAATACACAAAGGTCCGCACTACGCGCGTATAGGCAATACGTCACTCTGTACAGGTGGTATGCGCAAAGTGTGGACCTCTCTATATTCAAACGCTATTATTTAGAAAATGGTTGGGCGCACGAAAAAATTATATACACAGCAATTGTAGAAAATTAAATGCTCTTTTAGTATTATTTGAACAATATTTCGATAGGGCTTACCATTCTTGAAAAATTAACTAAACTTTGGGGCCTGGTCGGCACCCTTTCCTGTTGTCCGATTGCAACAAACTTTTTCAGGGACTATTTTTTTATGAAATGGAAGCATATTAGGGGGTGAGAGCAAAGAAATATGAAAAAAAATTCGACACGTATAAATAAGGGCCACCGCAGTGGACATTTATCTTACATTTAGGGTAAAACCAAGTACCGCGTGTTTACTTTTTCCTACTCAATGCACTTTACAAAACACATGTACTTGTAGAACGGTGGTACAATTACGAAAATAACGCTGCCTTCGCGTTTCAACGAATAATCGACAGTTTTTTTTTGGGACCAGATAGCGTCTATCTTTCTGGATGGATATCGGAGGGTGGTTTCACCCCTTGTCACAGAGCACGACCTTCATCCCCCACCGTTTTCATCGAGTCTCGCCAGCAAGGGCTTATCGTACCCGCAGAATCTCCACCACGGCCAACCACGTACTAAGAAAACTTATCAGATCTCTCGTAAAAAGTTATTTTCTGAAAATGAACTTGCCTGCCAGCGATCTTCGACAAATACAATGCCGCACTGGAATCGTGCACAATTTTCGAGGGATCCCCTGTCTACACCCCAGACATGGCTAGAAGTTATTTGTATTACTTCACCATTTCTGTTATTCAAATAACTTCGAGAAAAGTAGCCTTATTTTGTGTCAACATAAAATAATTTTTTACGTTAGTTAATCGTTACAAATAAAAAAAAACAGACGATTGTAAGTTTGAAAATTTGCATTTTAAATGTGTTTAAATGGAAAGTATAATACTGCAAATACAATATTTAAATTTTGGAATAACAACTTTATTTTAAAATTTAACATCGTTCGCTCTGTGGATATCTGATTTTAAAAATTTCATAAAAAAAAAGCGTCAGGAATAATTTGCATGCTTATTTCAGGAATCGATATTCGAATGCAAAATAAAATTAAAAATCATTTGATTCGCAGCGACCACAATGAAATATGGAATTCAGAGGGAAATCATTTGTTATGCAGAGCCATTTGCCCAAACATCACTCGCAAAATAATTAACAGAAATAATAACCAAATACAAGTATCAGTTTTATACCTGCCTCTCAATGGTTGAATAATAATCAGACCTGGATTTCGAATTAAATTCGAAACAGGAAAATTATCATTTAAATGTATTTGCGCCCCATCTTCTCACCCCCTGGCGTTAACGAAGGTAATAAGTGAAGTCAGTATTTTTTTGGAGCCCTTTTTATGGAACGCCTCACGCCCTCGATCCCCGATAGCACAGTTGAAGGTCTCTTAAAACTTTCCAGCAGAGTTTCCACGATGCAGGTCTGCGTGAAAGCGATTCGACGGAGGAGCTGTACGGAAAGCGTAGACAATGATAAAATAAGAATGAAATTACGTTTCACGAGCAGGTGGTCTTAAGCTTATTGGCTGGGCGTTTTTGGCCGCGAGTGCTCGAGCCCCTCATACATTCATACCCCTTTTTCTTTGGCCAACGAGACAGATATGGCGCGAGGGATGAAGCGTTTCTGCTAACGTCTTACTTCATATGGCCATGGGCCATAACCTTTTCCAGCTATTCTTCCCTCGGACAATGTCTAGTTCGGCTAGAGCAACGGGGCCGACAGCTTTCTTTGCAGAGGAAACACTTTCCGAAAAGGCCAGGAAGACGATATCTGCAGTAACTCACAGATTTGGTTGCAAAAGTTAAGAATAATTATTAATTAACTATCTTGATTTTGTTTCTTGATGCCTAGAGTGGTAGGGAAGGGAGGCATGGTGGGGTAGCTAAGCAAATATGCAAAAAAATAATAATTATACCTTTTATTTAAGTTTTTATGAATAAATATATAATTACAAGTTTGAGCAACATTTAAATAAAAATTTGAAGTTATTAACCTTTTAAAAAAAAAAAGTAATGAAAAACCATCTTGCCCCTGCCACGGGGTATGACGGGGTACCGAAAATGGGGCACGACGGTTCCCCTAAATATTTCCACAATCGATGCAAATATGAATTTCTTGTAAATTATTTTCTTCCTACCTTCGCACAGGAGTCGTGGGACCATATCTTTTAAATATTCGACAAGTTCTTCCTCTCCTGTTTGCGAAAATACACTCTTAATTGGACCTAATGGTAAACCCATTATCACTTCAGTTCCCTGTTTCAATTTTTCGACATAACGTTCCAATGTTGTTTGTGGAAGGCAATATTCTCGAGCCGGTTCCTTGTACCCCATTTTGTTGCTTAAAACTTCATCTACAGATTTCTTCATAACTTCTTTTGACAATTCTCCTCGTCTAGCTTTTTCTTACCATTTTTAAATGCGAATTAAAAGTAACGAAAATTCGGCTTAAATTACAATAGAGAACGATGGCGTTGTTCAACCTCACGTGAACAACCATAGTGCCCCATCATTCCCTGTATCAACGACCTTATCTTGCCTCAAACCATCGGTTTCCAGAGACTGGTGTCATTTGTACAACAAATAAAAAGAATATTGCAATTTTGAATATTGTACATTAAATTAAATAGAATGGAGATTATAATGTAACAAAAATAATTGACTTGCCGTTTTTAAATATATATTTATTATATGTTTTTTTAGGACACTAAATAAGATCCACGCAGCATGTGGACGATTTCACAGCTCTAACCCTTCGTTAACACTCTGGGTGTGAGCCACCCATAAGCTGATTTTGACGCTCTGTACCTTTTATATGCAAAATAAATACCTTTTCTCCAAAGAAAACTTACAAACTATTTTTTTATTATATCTGAGCAATAACTCTGTAGATTTTTAGCTTCTAATATTTAAATTTGTAAAACTTACAGTTTTTTGAAGATTTTCTTCGTGTTTTCTCGACATATGGTAATCTAGATTTTTTTACAAAAACTGTGATGAAATTTCAATCAAAAAAACTATTGGAATACATTCTACAGACCATGAAGTTGACCCATGATTTTTTTCATAACGATTGGATTCTTCTGATGAGAATGGCAGTCATTCAAAGATTGTTCTTGGTGTGAGACACCCAGGTGTGTTAAAGTTAATCGAAACAATTTAAAAAAAAATTAAAACCGACTTCAAAAAAATAAAATTGCACTAAAAAGTAAAAAATAATTTTTTCCTTTATTTATTCTACGACTCTCATATTTTTTAAGTCGGCGCCAGATTTACACAGTGCAAATGATGAGGCACCGACTTAAAAAATATGAGAGTCGTAGATTAAATAAAGGAAAAAATTATTTTTTACTTTTTAGTGCAATTTTATTTTTTTGAAGTCGGTTTTAATTTTTTTTTAAATTGTTTTATTTTTAACTTTTTAGTTTTATATATATTGACACAACATGCTGAGGAGATATGCGTGTACGTACATAAAGTATTAATAATTAGGTGACAATAGTATATATTATTAACTATAACTAAAATATTGGGCCAATATTGATTCCGCGTAGGATGGGACCAACAGGGTACCATCCTCTTTCGAATAAAAAACAGATCATCAAAATCGGTCCATATGCTGAGGAGTTATGAGGGGACAAACATAAAAAAAAAAAAAAAACATACATACGGGTCGAATACATAACCTCCTCCTTTTTGAAGTCGGTTAAAAAGAGTTATGTCAACGACGCGAGCTCCCCCACTCATTTCTATCAACAACCTAACTGTTACAATGCAATTTATTGTTTCCTTTTGGTACTTTCATCAAATGTCTAGCACTTATCTATTATCGTTTTTTTTTACGATACCCCCTCTTACCTCGCTACTCCATCATGCAATTTTGAATCCCTCCCTTCTTATAACTTGGTCCATAATTTTAATACAAAAATTCGAACGATCGCGACAGCCTTTCGTGACCAAATGCGAGTGACTGATCTGTCTGCGTGGGAACTAGAACTGTACTTCGTGGAATGTAGAAGAATTATGAGTGAAGTTAAGAGGATTTCGCCTTGGGGCCATCAGAGCTGCTTGATTACTAATTCTAAGACTAGTTGGATCGGCTATTCATACGTTATTTGAAATCTATTGAGATTTCAGCAAGGGGTGCCAAGAAAGTCAATTTTCAAATGGGTCATGAATGTTTAATCTGGCCATTTGGGAAGCTCGAAGTGAAACTGAAGTTCGTCATCACGGCATCCTATTTCCATGGAAGGTTCTGCATAAAACATCGAATTGTATAAGTACCTGCGAACAGCGAGTATGAGTAGATTCATTTCAGGGTTGAATGTTTCATTAAAATCGAAAAAGTCGCGGGACTTTGTGGAATTTCACTGGAGTAGCTTCCGCTATTCCCTTCCAACAGTAATTCTAATCTGGTCATTATTTACCAGGAAAGTTTTTGGACAACTTTCTGTGTAATAGCGCCGATTACTGGAGAACTTTGCTTCTCCTCTGACCCACGTGAAATTCTTTCCGCCGGTAAATTCGAAACTTGGATGGACAATCAACCACTGCAAAAAACTTTCGTGGAGGGAAGGGATTCGGACGACAGCTTCGAAGTTACCTCGAGTGAGAGACTATCTTCATCCCTCCCAATTTGTCTGAATAAAGTCACTGTTGTTTGCGATATTGTAACATTTAAACTGGGGCGAGAGACAATGTGTTTCGCCCTCGAGAGCTATGTGTTATCAAATTATTTTCGTGGCAACACTGTTTCATTTGTATTTCAAATCGAAAGTCCATATTACTTCCCCCCCCCCCCTTTCTGGCTTAAATCTAATCAAACCTGAATTAATATAAAACTAATCGACTATTTTATCTAAATAATATTGTGTGAAGAAAATATAAAATTTATCTGAGAATCGTACCAAATTTATATTTATATTCACGACGTTCCACAATGCTATTTACTGCAGTATATTATCACCTGCACTGCTTATTCATTACGCAATAATAATAAAGGTAATTATTAATCACAGACAGTCCTCCCAAAATTGAAAACAGAACGTCGTCAACTCCACAATTGATTGCACAGTGTTCGATACCCCAGATGTAAGTATACACCAGCACGGCCAAGCGGAAGTGAATTCGCAGAGTGTTCTTTTACCGAAGAGTCCGTTACATTCTGTCCACAGTTAGGAGTAAACTTGAATGGGACGAAGGACCGTTTGGATCTAGCTCCGCTTTCAGCAGCAGAACTGACGTAATTTGTCCCCCGAACCCCGTGAAGCGACGAGATCGTTTTATACGGTTTCTTAAAGGATTTGGCTCCCGCACCTACTAAACTTTTCGAACGCTATGGAGATGACACGTAGGGACGGGATCTGCTGGGTCTCCCTCTTTGGGAGGGAATTATTCGACCGAATTTTTCTATCATATAGAACCCTCAGGGGCACTCGACGCCGTGTCAGAAATAATAAAGGTAAATGAGAAATAGTGGCTCAAGGGGTGCAGGAAAATTCTTAAACGGATCGATCTAAAAACTTCCCTCTGGAACAGAATGTTTGTCTACTTTTAGTAGATTTTCACGCCGATGGGTGTTATACAAATTGCTCACCGGATTCTTCTGTGGAGCACGCGATACATCATGTAGTACGTTGATGCTAAGATTACTCCACACTGTGCAGAGCAACGAGTATTATTTAACCCTGCTCTGCGCATTGTAGACGATCTGATACACCGCCTTTAAGGGGGTATTCTGGTCTAGCGCGCAAGTTTCGTGACCATTTTTCAGAATTTTTTATGAGCAATGAAAGTAAGTGTACTACACGAAGTTTTTCCTAAAATCTTAATCGTGCTTTTAATTATATTTACAAATTTTTTTGTCGGGAAAAAATTAGTATGATATGTCTGTATGAAGACATGAAGATTTTGCGCTTGGTCATGTGGCTGCCACGATTCTGTCCTTCGTAGGCATCTGAAACAAATGATTAATGAAAAATTTTATTCGGTATGAATATGGCTATCGTCTAAATCGAGATTATTCGTTGAAATTAATTTTTCACAAAATGGCGCCATGTTTAACAGAAAAATCCGCCAGAGAAAACGAACTTATCTGTTCAACATGGCGCTATTTTGTGAAAAATTAATTTCAATGAATAATCTCGATTCAAACGATAGCCATACTTATTCTTACTCAATAAAATTTTTCATTAATCCTTTGTTTCAGATGCCTACGAAGGACAGAATCATGGCAGCCACATGGCAAAACGTAAAATCTTCATGTCTTCATACAGCCTTTTTAAAAAAGTTGTTTTGGGGTGAACATTGCATAAAATCAAAAAACCAAAAAGATTTCGTTAGTATATTAATGTATCCTCTGATTCACGAAGGGAATTTCCGAAATATTAATTTAAAACAAAATGGCGGCTATTTAAATTTGAAGTCCTGATTTTTTCGCGCAAAAATTGCGCGTTTTTTAAAAATGCTTCTTGGATGTCGGTAGTAGTTTTATTATAAACATAAATATTTTTCTACAAAAAAATTACCAAATGTTCTTTAAAGATTGTTCTTTTAAGTGCAAACTGTTCTGTAAAAATATATGCTTCCACTTTTTCAAAATTAATTCACAAACATTCGCCTCTTTTCGGCCTCCTGACTAGGTGTAACCCCTTAAATGTACTCCCACTGCACGATGTATGTACATTAATTTCAATAAAAATATACACGCGTAACCCAGAACTTTTTCATTGTTTCTCCCGGATTCGCAGGCAAAATCTACGCGATAAACTATTTTCTACACAGAGAGAAATGCTCAGTGTAGGGTTAATAGATTCGATCGCTGGCGAGGCAGGTTATCGAACACAGATTATACTTTCAGTCCTGCGGTTCTCGAGTAACTGCTGCGTTGTTCGAGACAGTACGCTTACCAGAAAGCACATCAACAATATCATTGTTTTGAAAGTGATCCAACGCCTGGTGGCTTGCCTGGTTCCCAAGTTTTCCCACATCTATAAACCATCATGAGGCATAGTTCCATAGTTTTTGCTACCCCATCGATAAACATCTTCGAAACATATACCGATATTATTCCTCCATTAGCGTTTAGACCAAAAATTGACTTGCCGAGTCCAAATGCTTTCCAAACCACCAGTTTCGGGAATTTCCAAGTAACTTCGCGTGAAATCATCGCAACGTTAAGAGAGGCACAACGCTAAGTGAGACAGCTTAATTAACATACCAGGGAGCGAGGCATCGGGACGCCGACGCCTACCATACACGTGAGCAAATAGATGAGGCGCCGTAGTGTCTCATAGTCGATTGAAACGTTTGTAGGGTAGCCGCCCCAACGCGTCACCTTCGAGCAGGTTTGTTGTAACTTCGCCCGGGATCGATACCCCTCTCGTCCTCCGCCCCTCGAAAATTAATTCCGAGCGGCGCTTATTTAAATTCACCAACGCCAGCCACCGCAGCCCCAAGGAAATCCGTTTAGTCACGGTCGATTTGCCGTTAGCTCGCTATCTCCGTTTCAATTCTCCGTATCGCGATCTCCAAGAAGGGCTATTGACTGCGCGCGATCTTAATACGGAAATTAGATCTCAATCGAGTGTGAAAAAAGGCCTTAGCCTCCGCCGTGGGAGGCATTGGTCCCGGTGGGGTGGCGCCGGGATAGGCAGCGCAGTAACCCCGAGGATTCGGCGTCCGGCGACGAAGGAGCGGCGCGGGCGAGCAAAGTGGAGGGAGACTGACACCCCCGGGCATGGATGAAAGGGCTCGAAGAAGTCGTGAAGTAGAATAGGGGCTCGAGTGGCTGGCTCTGTGTGGGTGTAATACAGCTCCCTCCGTGAGAGAGGAAATCTTGGTTAAATGGCTGCAAGATTTCGTGACCCGATATAAATAAATAAGTTTGACGATCTCCCCTTTCCGCCCCTTTTACGGGACTGCATTTATATGGGGAGAGGGGGGAGTGGGGAGGGGCGAGTAGCGAAAAGAAGAAGCTTGGAGCAGTCTAGAGTCGGCTGGAATCGAGTTTCCAGAACACCGATCCTGCTTTTACTGGTCGTCACGAGTCAAGCAGCATCGTGTCATTGCTTAGTATATTGCATTAACGAGAATCATGTCTCGCAGAATACAATCGACCGTCTTCCATTCTTCCCTTTGCTGCTAATTAAAAAATCAGAAGAAAAGGGAACAGTTGCATCGGCAAGTTCGATGTGCTGTTAGTTGTTAGCGACTTTCAGGTTTAACGACGATTTTTGGGAACGAAGAAAACGGTGGTAGTATTCCTTGTAGGAATGGTGAGTGTTGTAAGATTCACTTAAGGGGTTATACCTAGTCAGGAGGCCGAAAAGAGGAGAATGTTTGTGAATTTTTTTTGAAAAAGCGGAAGCATATATTTTGACAGAACTTTTTGCACTTAAAAGCGCAACATTTAAAGAATATTTGGTAATTGTTTTGTGCAAACATATTTACGTTTATAATGAAAATACAACGACATCGAAGAAGCCTTTTTAAAAACGGTGAGCAAGATATCTCAAAAACTACTACTACCTTTCTAAAATTTTGTGGGCTTATTTTTTCGTTGGTATAATCGCAACTATACATTGAAAAAAATTCCCCCGGTATTCAGTAAATTTTTATATAAAAAATAAGCCCACAAAACTTCAGAAGGATTGGTGCAGTAGTTTTTGAGATAGCTTGCTCACAGTTTTTAAAAGGGTTTCTTGGATGTCGTTGTATTTTTATTATAAACGTAAATATTTTTCTACAAAAAAATTACCAAATGTTCTTTAAATGTTGCTGTTTTAAGTGCAAAATGTTCTGTAAAAATATATGCTTCCGCTTTTTCAAAAAAAATTCACAAATATTCGCCTCTTTTCGGCCTCTTGACTAGGTATAACCCCTTAATAAGGGGAATCCTATTTTTTGGGCTGAAAACATAGCAAAAGGGGATTTTTTTTAACAAACCAGCAATTCGATTCATCTGAAATTTGGACCATATTTTTATGCATCTTTAAAGAAGTGGCAGGTTTTTTTGTATTAATTTTTAATAATAAATATAGGAATTATGCGTGATCGACCATCACGCCGCGCAAAATTCGTCGTCCGCTGGTGTGCATAATATTTAGCTTTCAGGCGATCTGAAACAGAAACATGAAACGTCGTTTTACTTTAAGGTAGTTCCTGAATAATCTACTAAATTCAAAAATTCTTTCAAGTTTCGTTCAAAATTAATTTCGAACACAAGAAACCCTTGTACAAAGTTTAAAATCGATTTACCACATAGTTATCGAGAAATTGTTAATTAAACTTGATGCATTTTAACACAGTGGCATAGTTTCAGTTTTTCTTCTGAAACAGGAAAACTATATTTAAGAAGTGTACCAAAATTGACACAAAAGTACATTAAAATGTCACGAAATGAGTTTATTAATTTCTGCGAAACTGACCACATGGTTTCTTCGTAAATGCCCATAAAAAAATAGGTTTACGTACAATTTTTTTAGAAATTACGTAGAGATGGTGTGAATTATAAATCAAGTTCTTTAGGTTCATTTTTTTTTACAAGCTTTTATTTAGTTTCAGTTGTGAGTTCGCTAGTTTGTCGGGGTGAAATCTTGTAAGCTAATTGATTTATAATTCACACCATACTATTCGAATAGTATTCTCATACTGAAATATTCGAGTAGTATTCGAATACTTAAATATTGGAATAGTATTCGAATACTTAAATATTCGAATAATAACATTCGAATACTCAAATATTCGAAGTTCATTCTTAGCATTCGAATACTTGTAAAATATTTGAATAGTCCCAGCTCTAATGCGAATGACTAAGTAGTTTGTTTTCCATTGACAACCTCGCGAGCAGTTTCGAACGCTCAATAATTCAATCGAATCTTCCTCCAAGCTGACAGGCTTCAGTGAACTACATATTCAAAACCACGCAACCATTATTGACCAGAACACATTCGAATTCAATGTGAAAAGAGTTCGCGTAACCTTCGACCTTCCAAACCCACAGCGGCTTCGCGATCAAGTTAATAGATAGGATCAGCTAGGTGATTGGCATGATTAGAGGAAGTTCCTCGTCGAATCCAGTAGACACATCGAATGTTCGAGGGCAGAGACGGGCTTCGAACGAGAAGGAAATTGATTAGGGTCGCATCACCCTTAAGCAAACGCGCTCGAGGGCTATGCCAGTAGTTGTGGCGCAGTTGGTTATGGTGATTCCAATGGAGCAGCAGCAACAAATGCCATCCCGCCGACGAAGTTTCCCAGTCGAAGTCAATTCCCAACTCGCCCCGTTCCCAAGAGCTCGCCGGCCGTGCGACACTCGAAAGGTTCCGCGCCATGTAGGAGGGGCGAGGGGAAAATGGGAGGGCAGGCACGCGTCCTGTCTAATTAGCAGCGTTCAACGACGCTGAAGAACCGCCAGACAACTCGGCCCGAGCCGTTTTCTGCTCGAGAACATTGTTTCAGACGATACTGTTTTCCACGGCGCGCAAGGCTTTTTGCAGTAATTAAATGTTGCAAACAGGTTGCGAGCAAAAAACTCCCCGTGCCTCACCATTATTCATGTTCCTCCGAAATTCCGTGCAACTGATTACGCCGGACTGGGGATAATTACGTTCCCCGAACGGCGAGACCAGAAATTCGCTGTCTGGGGAATACGTTTAAACGGTGGGCAATAGTTGGGCATGAATAATTGTGAGACCATGCTTCCGCCCGATAAAAGTCTGCTTTGTAACACGCTCAGATAGCGGGGTAATTGATGGAGCTATGGACCAAGGTGCTGCCAGTAATTTGCACCCGAAGAGTCAATTGGAGGAACGGCACGGAGGAGTATGATGAATTGTTTCACGGGTATAAACGTTAAGGAGGAATTGTTACGGAGAGAGCATCTTGCAAAGGACTTTCAGGGAACAAAGGAATGAAATGAAGGGTGGTGATCCGATTGTAATTATGTCCATCGAAGGAAAAGAGATACTTAAACCCTCGGTCGACGGGATTCGATACAAACGAGAAAAGAATGTTCTTCCGCCATGGGGGCCGAAGTGGTAGCGTCAGTTGAAGCAGATAAATGAAGAATAGGGCATCTGGTTGAATGCAATTCACGAAAGTGGCGAAGGTAGAAGATTGCACTTTCCAGTAACCTCAAATCTATTATTTCAGGCTCTATGAATTTTATAAATCAGACGGGGCACGAAGATTCTTTGGGATACTAAGCTGCTGCACTCTGAAAGGGATACGACACGAAACAATGGAAGTTGTTCCAGAGAAACGAAGGTTAAGACTCTGGAAATAGGATTTCCTTTGGAATGACGCGATCGAACGATTGTATATAAATCGATGCGATTTTCTTGGAGGAAGCAAATTTTCTGGGAAGGAACAAACAATTGTGGGAATCTTTCTTTGTGCAGGATCATTAAATGCTACGAACCATGGCAGATATTTTCTTCTATGTATTCAGGAAATTATAGTCGAGATTTTTAAATGAGCTTTCAAGAAATTATCAAGAGTGAGCTTAAGGGGGGGATCCTATTCTTTGGGCTAAAATCATAGAAAAATTTGGGATTTTTTTTTACGAAATCAGCGATTCGATTCCTCTGAAATTTGGACCATGTTTTGATACATCTTTGAAGAAGCTACAGGTTTTTCTATATTGAATTTTAACCATAAATACCAGCAAAAAAAATTATTCAGCAGTATGGAGAGTTTTCAAACTGAAAGGTCTGAATCTTTAATTTTTGCTATTCAATTTTGTGCCAATTTTCTTACGTAACAAAAGAAGTACAGAACTTAGCGGTAGCCTGGTTCATCAAATTGAAGCTACATATGTACAAAGTAAAACGCCGTTTCATTTTTCTGTTTCAGATTACCTGGAAGGTAAATATCATGCACACCAGCGGACGACGAGTTTTGCGCGGCGTGATGCATAACTCCTATATTTATTATTAAAAATTAATAAAAAAACACCTGCAACTTCTTCAAAGATGAATAAAAATATGGTACAAATTTCACATCATGAAATAGGATTCCTCCCTTAAGAAACAGACTTTAAGAAAACTGTTAGTATTCAGCAACGAGTGGCTGCGTGATAAATGGTTGTCTTTGGTTAGAATAAGAACAGCTTTACAGAAGGCCCTTTTCAAAGACTTCTACACTGTGAGAAAGTTTCCTATTTCTTTCGTAAAAAGTTTCTTTCCTCCTCCTTTCAGTGTTGCGTGCGAGCTGAAGTTACAATAATTCCATGGATATAGAAAGTTTCTAGAGGAACATCTGAAGATGCAATACCAGAAGATCGTTCCAGAAAACGAATCAACCGAACCATTCTGTGCTAACAATGTCCCACCTCTTTTACAGAACGATAATAAATAATTTATAAACCGAACACGACTCCGCTGATTCTACAAATTGGAACATGTATAAATTCCTCAATTTTGTTGGTCTCACCCCCCAGAATTGTGACACATTGTTGGGAAAATGATCTGGAAAAAAATTCAGGCCGATTGGACCACGGGAAAACGAAGCTCATCGAATTTGAAAATTTTTAATTTTTTAAAACTTGACATAAATATACATTACGATAGATCGTTGAATTTGTATTTTTTTTTCTGTTTAAGAATACATACACAGCATATATGATTGTTAACTATAAAAACAACTATGACCGTGAAAACTCGAAAGAGTGACCTTGAAAAAAAATTTTCCTACCATTATATTCGCCTCTTTATATACTACAACTCTTGCCTGAAGAGTTTTTTCATATATCCGTAAATGATGAAGATATTCAACATTTTTGATTTTCATTAAAACGCTTCGCTGTACAGAAGAAAAGCAGTTCTAAGACTGAAAATAAGTTAGTATAGCTATTATGTAAATTACGAATACAAATGTCGTATTGCGTCCCAGATCTGCTCGTGGACTCGTCAGTAGATCCTGGTTCAACTAGGCTCATACGCTCACCTAGAATTTAAGCTATCATGTAAATTTCTAAATTAGCGTTTCGTCCCACACCTGCTCGTGGACGATCGATAAGACCGAGCAGATCCTGCCCTCGACGCGATTGTGTTGACAAACACAGTCTTAAATCCGTTTCAAAAATTCAAATAGCCGCGGAGGCATTAATCGAAATCGATGTAGTCGGAAATTTCGGTTCCTTATAACAGTTATTCAGAATATCGGTTCTTCATAACTGTTTCAGTCAGAACAGATATATAACAGTTCGAAACAGTAATTTTCGGAATCGTTTTAACCCCTGTGAAAATGTTTAATATCTCCATCATTTACGGATATATGAAAAAACGCTTCAGATAAAAGTTGCAGTATATAAAGAGGCGAATATAATGGTAGGAAATTTTTTTTCAAGGTCACTCTTTCGAGTTTTCAAGGGCACAGTTGTTTTTATAGTTAACAATCATATATGCTGTATATGTATTCTTAAACAGAATAAAAATACAAATACAACGATCTATCATAATGTATATTTATGTCACCCTGCAGCACACTTCGTTACAGGAACGTTGCACAACCGTTGCAATACATTGCAATGTTGCCGTTTGGTTACAGGTTGCATTGCAATTTTACTGCAACATTGTGGAAACATTGCCGTGGAATATTGCAATGGACACGTTTGTGCAATGTTTTGTGCAAAGTTCCGCGTAATTCCGTATTATGTGTGAACGTTGCAGGAACGTCGCTCATACATTACGAGTGCAATGTTGCACTGGGGTCCATTACTGTCAAATCTCCGAAACGTTGCGCGACCATTGCTGTAAAATCTCAGAAACATTGCGCGACTATTGCTGTAAAATCTCAGAAACGATGCGTGACCATTGCTGTGAAATCCCGAAACAATGTTTATAATATCTCCTGCAATGTTGTACTGGGGCGGACATAGCAATTTACTTGCAACGTTTCGGCAACAATCCGTGCAATGTTCCAAATATTAAATCGCAACGTAACTAAGACATTCCTGCAACAAAGTACGCTGTAGGGGAAGTTTTAAAAATTTCAAAATTTTCAAATTCGACGCGCTTTGTTTTCCCGTGGTCCAATAAGCCTGAATTTTTTTCCAGATCATTTTCCCAACAAGTGTCACAATTCTGGAGGGTGCGACCAACAAATCTGATGGTCGAAAAATATGGTCCACCCTACTGTACGTAGATCCAACCCCAAATAATCGATAGGTCGAAAAATGGAATAACGTTGGAAGAAACACCTTAAAAAATTTAATTAACCCAATAGCACTGTCGATGGAGCCAGCAACACCTTTTGTTTCCTCTGTGGCTGGCGTCTCCATTACAAAATTTAATCAAGTCCCATTCGTAACCTGATCTCAATGGAAAATACTAATACCCTCGCCGGCGTCGTGCATAAAAACCAGCGGAGTGCTGTATCAACGGGAGTTCCCCTGAGCAGAGTGGAAATTAAATTTTCGTGAACGCGAATTTTCAATGCACGGGCCAAACAACCCAGCCACGCGACCCGAGTGCAGGATGGGTAATCAACAACGCGGCTACGATATTTCACTCGGCGCGAAAATTTCTCTACCCCCGGCTCGCCGCGTAAATTATTGTTACTGCGCTATTTACACGGCTAATTTTTCAGGCGCGTTCAACTCTGAACACTGTTCATTCGAACCCACGCGCCTGCCCCGTTGCATAATGAACGCCGAAGCAGGGTGGCCGCAATTCGTCGACGCGTTAATCGGAACGAGTAAACGGTATCGAGGATCACAAATCTCAGCCTTCGACCTTCCAGCGATCCCTTCATTCGCGAAAATACCCGCGATGCCACTGGAATAAGGGAGAAGCACGGAAAGTGTCCACAGCCGATGCGTTGGTAAAGGAAACGTTCCCCGAGAGATTGAAAATTCCTCGAAGCAGCCCCAGAGTCGCCCGACCTCCTAAAAGACAAGCTTTAATCGATACCAACCTCCGCTACCGCCCAGCACGAGCGACGATACAGGCTCCGTGCAGTCCTGCCATTTTTCTCCCAAGCAGCGCAAACAAACGGACCTGAAAGACGAACCGACTGTCCACCCTTGTGACTCTCAGGATTTCCTGGCTCGCGGCAGAGTGGGCCAGCGAGTTTTATCGCGGGATCCCATTCTCGTGTACGTTCCTCGAGTGATTCCGGAGCGGGCTGGACGGAGAGCGCGCGGGTCACGGTCCGTAAGGGGCGAGCAATGGCCTCAAGGAGCCGCGGGGAGTCGGATAGGGTGAGTGAAGGGCGAGATTGTGGAAGAGGAGGATCCCGTGGAAAGGCTGAATGTCGTCCACAGGGGGCTAATTCTATCGGTCGTCGGCCTAAATATCGGTATAAATTGCGGATGGGTCCCTCCGTGGTTCGGTCAGGATCGCCCGGCTGCCCCTGAGGATCGCAGCAACCCTCGAAGGATGCGCGGAGCGTTCGTCCGCTGGCGCAGAAAGGGGACGTCGGAGATGGCCCTTATCGGCTGCACGCTCCACTGCGCTTCTTCGTAGTTGAAGGAACCACCTTATACCTCTTCCTCCGCGTGCCTAACGCCTGGCTAGCTGTGCCAGAATCCACCCCACTTGCTCCCTCGCCCCTCCTCGACTATTTGCAGCGGGCGGATGCGCCCGCTAACGGGTGATCTATCAATTTCCAAGTAACCCGCTCGCTTCTCGATCAGAAACGGGAACGGTGAAAGAGCTAGCGGCACTTTTATTCGCGACTCGCAGGCTTCTCGGTAATCCATTATTTCGGGGATCATCCTTGTCATCGAGGATTCGGGTGGCTCGTAATGCTGCGCGAGCTTCGAAGAGATTTTTGAGATTTGTACGGATTGGCTAACTGCTAGGTTCTGATAATTCGCTCGTTTCTAACGTACCCACGTGTGTGGTGTTGTGGCATAATTTAGAGCAGCTTTGAATGGGCTGGGATGAGTGCCATTCGGTATGACAATCCGGGGATCTGTATGGAAATCGCAACGGAGTGACACGTTCTTGGTTAACGAGCATCGTTTGTCGCGACTTGCGCCGCGCGTTGAATGTGAAGACGGTTGATTGTGGAGCAGAATTTGTGGGGAGAAGGGACTCGAGATTTTCGAATTTGCATTTGATACAGTCCGACAGATTTTTTAGCGCTATTAGCGTCGATGTTAAGGCGATAATATTATCGCTTTTATTATCGTCGTATTATGGTTCTGGGAACTTATATTTAAATTATGTTAACGATATCACCGTCGCGCACCGACGCGGCCACGGTCTTAAGCCCCCGTCCCTTTTTCCTCGAAAGCGCCGCTGCACTCATTGGATATAGTTATCTTCCCATTTTCTTAACGGTCCCTGCACTTTTCCAAACTTCTTAACGACACTCCGAAATTATATCAGACATTACACGTACCCCATCCCCCTCATCAGACTTCATAATGGATACATCGTCTCGTTTCAAATAATTGCGTTCGCGTTACCAAGGACCCGCTCAAGTTTCACTCAGAGAAACGAAATGTTAAAGTGTTTATTATTTATAGGCCATTTTCGGCGTGTCGGTTAAGAACAGTCATGTCTCCAGTGCCTGAACTTCAAACGCGAAGCTGAGAATTTAGCGCTTTCCTCTAATTAGTTAAAACCCGAGTTCTGATTTCGAAACGTGTTCCTCTGGAATCGGTGCACTTAATTAAAGCCACGCGAGATTACAACGTAACAGCAGAACACGACAACCCGCGGAATTACTTCGGCCATGTTGTTGCTGTTCAAGCGAGCGACTCTTAAGAACTATGTCTAATATTCGAACTTCATTGCCACTGGCGATTAAAAATGACCACTATTCCAAGGGGCAAGTAATCCTCGTAATAGTAAGGATACCAGGTGTTCTTTTATCAGTGCTCTCAATTCAATTATCACCGAGCAATGTACGGACTTTGAAGCCTTGGGAGAAGGGGCTGCTATGGCATCATTTCTAAAGATACCAAATTTCTTTTTGAAGAGGATACTGTTTAATTTATACACGAAAAGGTGTATGTCTTGATTTTTAAACATAGCGGCTTTTTATATAAAATAAAATCGTAAAACTAACCCTATTTTCCGAGCTGTTAAGAGTTCATTCTACTTTCATTCGACGAAAAATGAAGCTATTTTTAAAGATTTTTTCTCAGTAAATACAATATGTAACGAAATAAATCTTCTTGGTATTTATTAGGCTACTTGTATATTATACAAAAAAAAAAAATAAAAAAGAATACTTTTAATTTGTTTTGAAGGCTTTTTATAGCGTCAATATGGCACCACAAAAAAGAGAAATTCTTTTTATTTTTTTTTTGTATAATCTAAGAGGTTAATAAATTCAACAAAAAAAATTATTTCACTATATGTTGTATTTTCTGAGAAACAAATTTTTAAAAATAGCTTCATTTTTCGGCCGATCACAGTAGAATTACTCCTTAAGGTCTGTGCACACTAGGGTGTGTCAATTATATGGGTAAATTTAAAAATTTTGGAAATATTAAAATGACTAGTGACAAAGTAATGCTGGTTTAATCCTGAATCTGAAACAATCTTTAGAAATTGATTTGAGTGAGGTTTAACTACTTCAAATCACATTTGAAAAAAGTGAAAATTACGATTTAACTACAAACTACATATTCATATACTGCTTAAAGTGAGTCTTGCTTACATAAAATCATGAGAATGAAAATAAAAATATGTGGATATTAGTATTTATTACATTCACATGAAAATGTATGGAAATGGGTATTTATTACGAAATTAAAATATATGTAACTTTAGCAACACATCTAGCCATATGTCATCTATGTAGTAAACTTAATGCTATTTAACCAAGTCCACCAAAGAAGCAATATCTAATTGTTTTTAATAATTTTCTATAATTTCATATGAAATCCCAACTAGGTAAATAATGTATTACACAAAATTTAAAGCTAGTGGTTAATTTTAAACCTGAAATGGTACCGTTTTTCCACTAGTCGTTTTTAAAATTGAAACACTGAAAAAATTGACACGCCCTAGTGCACATATATCAGTTCCATGACGGTTCAATGCCATTGGTTTCTTCTCATCATCCAACTCTCTCAGTTACTGACACTGAAACAAAGAGACACTTGACACTGACGGCTCTGAACCGTCAGGGAACTGCCCAGACCTTAACACCCGCTGCTTTACAGGTGGATCGACCGTCGGCATGTGCTCGGAGGCTCCTTGCCACCGCGCTTTTGCTTTCGACTACGAATAAAAGGGGCGCATAAATACCGTTTTGGCCCATGAAAAGATTCGGGAATTCATAGAAATTCGAAGGGAGGCCGGCACTTTATCTATCGGGTGTCAATAAATAATCGAGGCGGTAGAATGCCCCCCGCCTGGGGGTATAATAATTTTCATGCCCATTCAGAGCCGGGCATCCACGAGACAGAGGAATATCGGAAGAAATCGAGCTGAAAGATAGAGCGGCTACCGTAATATCCTCGGCTCCTCCGTCCCCAACCCCTAACCTTCTTTCGACACACGTCGCACCCTTCCTCTGGAGACACCTAGCAGACAATGAATGTTAAAAGAATTCCGCGCGAGAAAGATGAGTGCTCGAGCTGACAGGTCAGCCGAGCAACTGCTCGCTGGAGTTTTCTATTTCTTAAAATTCCTTTACTCCGGTATATTCATTTCAATTAACACTGTCATTCAAGGACCATTCAGCTTCGCGAAGCAACATGGTGCTAAGTATAGTATAGTGGTGCTTTGAGGAGAAATGTGTGCGAGTTGCACGGTAAATCGTGCCACAACCTCGTGAAAAAATAAGTAGCCTGTTTACCAGAGGGGGTAATTTGGATCCATGCGGCTTTTACTTTGAACAAACGCGGGTCTCGTGATTTCAAACAGATCCCATTTACCGCAAAATCGCGGCAAGTTTCTGAACTGTGCCATCTGGGGAATTCCGATTGTGTATTCATAGAAACTAAAGGGAGGGGTTGCGTAGAATGTCCATAGTGTGTCGCACTCGTTTGCCAACGAATCTGTCGTTCTGAAAAGCTTGAAAAACGATTGCCCACTAATTTTAATAGTGGCAAGTTATTCGATACGTATCCCATCGTGGTGTGTTTTTAGAGAATGACGGTATTCAGCTCGGAGTTTCGTGGCATACTGTAGGTGGCTACAAATCAAATCTCTTCAGAATTTACAATAGTTCCACGTGCATATATACATCCCCGCGAAGATATCGATAGCAGAGAAGTGATTGCACACATTTCCTCTGAAATCTATTCTCGCGGATATCGATACCACTGGAATACTTATATTATCCCCGACGGGCGCGTGCGCGAGCGGGAATCTAGTTTGAGCACGGATATCACTTATTTTCGACACGGGAAACTGCAAATCCGTTCTTCACAGCTACCCCTATGCAGTTGCCTGCGATTTTATAGCGAATACACTTTATCTTGCTCGCCAACTTATACACATTTTGAAACTGAAGGGCCCAATGAAAAACAGGCATATGCTATAATACTACAAATTTACAGGAAAACAATTTCACAGTTCGACAAAATTTTGCTTTTTTTCGAACTTGTAACATTCAATAGACGTGTCTTATAGGTTTTCGTGCGCTGAAAAGAAATCCGCAAACCGTTTGTCGCCATCAGCCTCAGTTTTTGAGAATTTCAATTTTGAAAAAAAATGCAAATTTTCAAATTTGAACATCTTTTGTCTCGAAACAGTAATAGTTATTCGGTTTCTTGTTGCGTCAAATTATTCTATGAACCCTCCCGAATACAATGATATAAGTTACTGGTGCATAAGAAACATTTAATTATGTTTAAACAACGTCAAAGGGAAAAGAACACCCGAAATGCACCCATTTTTGCAGATATTTTTAAATTTATTTCCAAAACTAAGGGTCTAGATGAAAATCGGACTCTTCCACGCGATGCAGCAGACATTTTTCCTTCGGAAAGCATCAACAGAAGTGGTAAATCACATTTTGTTTTCAATACAGAAGCGAAATAGTTTGGCAAAACGTGCGGCGTCGGCAGTGGTAGTCAACGGCGGCGCGCGATCCACTGCCGCTTAACACAATCGCTTAACGCGCGTGACTACCACTGTCGGCGCCGCACGTTTTGCCAAACTATTTCGCTTCTGTATTGAAAACAAAATGTGACTTACCACTTCTGTTGATGCTTCCCGAAGGAAAAATGTCTGCTGCATCGTGTGGAGTAGTCAGATTTTCTCCAAGACCCTTAGTTTTGGAAATAAATTTAAAGATATCTGCAAAAATGGGTGCATTTTGGGTGTTCTTTTCAATTTTGATAATTGTAAAAACAAATTTAAATGTTCATACTGCACTAATAACTTATATCTTTGTATTCGGGAGAGTTCATAGAATTATTTGACGCAACAAGCAACCGAATAACTATTAATGTTTCGACACAAAGATGTTCAGAGTTGAAAATTTGCAGTATTTTTTCGAAATCGAAAATCTCAAAAACGGAGGGTGATGGCGACAAACGGTTTGCGGATTCGTTTTCAGCGCAAGAAAACTTATAAGAAACGGCTATTGAATGTCACAAGTCCAGGTGGCTGTCGAACTGTATTAGAGAAAATAAGTTTCTGAGGAAATTTGATTGTCAAAAAATAAAAAATCTATGTAAATGGGGGGACACGCGCCCCTCAATTAATAATGATAAATCATGCAGCAATCGAGTCAAAGGAAGAATATTTTTAAGAACCAGACGAACAGGAAAAAGGAACAAATTTTCCCGTCGTCTGTCTCGATCGTAAACTTTGGTGTAACCATCTCTTTCGGTGAGACAACTCCCTTCCTCCTTTCATACGTATGTATTGTACATACCCAGCGAAATGGTTCTACATTTTTAATGTTTTTTGGAGTCGTCTGCTCCACGGGCGATCACGTAAAAGCGGAATGGCAGCGTGGGGCAAAACTTCCGTTCCGAGGCCGCATAAAGATCAGGTCTTATTTTCAGTAAGAAACCACTTTCATTGGGATCGAAATACTCTACTGTCAGCAGCCTGCATCTTTGAACACATGCATCGAGACACACGCCTGTCATCACTGTCACACATTTAATTATAAATATATTCTCCCCTGACAGTCTCTAGGGGCTGAAGAATAATATTCCTCCGTGTCCGCTTCCGATCTTCTTGTTCCCGTGATATCGAGCAAATCCCGCGACACTGAGCAGGAGAAGAGGAGGAAGATGAGAAAAGTCGAACGTCGGTATCGAATAAAGCGGCCAGACATTGATGAATGAGCCGGTCGTGAGTGGGAACTCGGGGTAGGGGGTTGCGGAAGAAAGATGGATTAAGATTCCGCAATAAAATTAAAATATGCAGGGGTCGTGTCTTCTCCTCCCTCGGCCAGGCAATTTAAGAAGCTGAGTGGAGTGCAGGGGTGTTGCTCGAGGGTAATTCGGCGAGTAGCTGACGAAGGAGATCGTCATGAGTGGAACGATTACGATAGGTCGCGCATCACTGAACACTTTCGCCATATTCCTTTATTCCCCGTCGTTGGGGAGACTCGCGTATTTTTGGAAACCCCCGAAAAGGGCATGCACGTCCAACTTTCGACTCGACCGAACTTGAGCACAAAAATGGGACATTTCCTCGAAGTTTGCACCCTGACGAGGAAGAGGTGCGACGGTCAACGGGGCGAGGTCGAGCATGAGGATTCGTGGAAACGCGAGGGGGGAAAAGTAATTGCCGGCGAATCCGCGGGAGGGGGAGATAGATACGAGATGGAATTTCGGCTCGTGTGCGTTAAGGGTGCGATTTTGGTTTCTTGCGTTGCGGTGGAAAATACGCGGGCCCCCCCCCCCCCCCCAGCTCGATCCTACGTCAATCTACTCGTCTATCATCCCTGACGCGATCGTCGCTGATGCTTCCCGGGGATTATTAAATTTCGGAAGGTGGAAATCGAATGCACCGCGTGTGCTTGCCTATTTTCCTCCTCGACGCCATGTTACTTTCCGCCTCGATTTCCCTGCCGTTCCATTTCCAATTTCTCCCTGACCTATTTTCAATGATATACGCTCGAACATTAGCTACCTGCGCTGCATAAATAAATGTTAGACTTTAAATGGTGGACCTTATTTTTTGACTTTCAAATTTTTTTCGGGACACCTCCTAGAATTGGGCCACTAGATGAAAAAATACTCTGTGCAAAATTAGAAGTCGATCGGACAACGGGAAACCGTGCCTCATCGGATATGAATATGTTTTATTCTTGCAACTCGTTTATCCCCATTGTAGTATATCGTTAATATGCATGTTTATATATCGTTGAATTTGTCTTTTTACGCTTTGTAACAATATGGAATCAACGTATAATATTACTTGAAAAAAAAAATCATGACCTTGAAATCTCGAAAACTGACCTTCAGAAAAAACTTTTTCCATTGGCATTATTTTTACCTCGTCAAACAGTACAACTTTTGTCTGAGAAATATTTTCATATATTTATAAATAACAGATTTCAAAATTTTAATGATGTAACAGATACTTTCATCAAGATTACACTGTTCCAACAGATTTTATAACTATGGATACTCTGGAATGGGAAAATGATGTCAATTATAATATTGGATTAAATATAGTAAACAATTTAGCAGTAAACGATTCGGCCGAACGAGGAATCAAACTGCTGCAAGAGTTTAATTGTAACACTATTCAACAGCCATCTAGACTTGTAATATTCAATACCCGTTTCTTATAGATTTTTGTGCCCTGAATACGAAATCCGTTCTTCACAGCTACCCCTATGCAGTTGCGTGCGATTTATAGCGAGTACACTTTATCTCGTTCGCCAACTTATACACGTTTTGTAACCGAAGGGCCCAATGAAAAACGGGCATATGCTATAATACTATAAATTTACAGGAAAACAATTTCACCATCGACAAAATTTGACTTTTTTACGGATTTGTAATATTCAATAGCCGCTTCATATAGGTTTGTGTGCGCTGAAAACGAATCCGCAAACCGTTTTTCGCCATCATCCTCAGTTTTCGCACAATTCGATTTTGAAAAAAAAATGTAAATTTTCAACTTTGAACATTATCTGTGTTCAAACAGATTTCAAATATAAGTTATTATTGCATTATTAACATTTAAATATATTTAAGCAACTATCAAAAGGAAAAGGACATCCGAATGCATCAATTGTTGCAGATATTTTTCTATATATATATCAAAAACTAAGGGTCTAGGTGAAAATCTGACTACTCCACGCGATGCAGCAGACATTTTTCCTGCGGAAAACACAAACACAAGTGGTAAGTCACGTTTTGTTTTCAATACCGGAGCGAAATAGTTTGGCAAAACGTGCGGCGCCGACAGTGGTAGTCGCGCCCGTTTAAGCGATTCTATCCCTGAGCAGCAGTAGATGCGCCCGCCGCTTTTGGTTTCTGTATTGAAAACAAAACGTGATTTACCACATTCGTTGATGTTTTGCGGAGGCAAAATTTCTGCTGCATCGCGTGGAGTAGTCAGATTTTCTTCTAGACTCTTAGTTTTTAAAATAAATTGAAAGATATCTGCAAAGAATGGTACGCTTCGGGTGTCCCTTTCCCTTTGATCTGTTATTTATAATTATATGAAAAAAATTTAGATGAAAGTTGTACTGTTTAACAACGTAAATATAATGCCAACGCAAAAAGTTTTTTTTTTTGAAGGTTAATTTTTTTAGATTTCAAGGTAATGATTTTTTTCTGGAGTGGTCTCTTATTTTCTTTCTATATTGTTGCCGAGCGTAAAAAGACAAATTCAACCATATATAAACATGTATATTAACGATACACTACAATGGAGAAAAACGAGTTACAAAAATGAAACATTTTCAATTTCGATGCGGCACGGTTTCCCGTTCTCCAATCGATTTCAAATTTTGCACACATTTTTTTTTTCCAATGGCACAGTTCTAGGGGCTGTCCCCGCCAAAAATCTTAAAATTATGTATCACTTTCTATGAGAAAAACCATGGAGCTTCGTGGTCCCTCGATGTAGAAAGATTGGGGAAAGCGATAGGTCAGAGAAAAGTTGATTCAGCAAGTGAATTTCATTTATCGCCACCCCACTTTGTACAACAAATTTAATTCTAGTGTCTCAGAGCTACCACGGCGCATTCCTCAGCAAGCACGCGCGAAGTGGAGTCACAGTGTACACACTCACTTTCCATCTGCATGCGTACATTGCAATCCAACTAATACATTCCAGACTTGATACTTCGCTGTTCCAACTTTAATTAGTGTACCGAGTCGTGTTCCAAAATTGCGACAAAACGCTGGTACGCTTCGATTCGAGCGTCTGCGAGCTCCAACTGCTAGCGCCTACCCTCCCAATGTACACGGAGATACGTTTACTTACAATTAGTCGATAAATAATATTTGCCATCGCGATCTTCCGCCGCGAATGATTAGGAAGGAGCTCCGCTGGCTCGTAAACTACCGCGCCGCTACTAAGATCGCGGGTCGGCGATAAATTCAAACGTGGCGCGCAATTATTGCCAATTGGCAGGGGGTCGGGAGAACGAATAAGAACGGCTCGGGCCATTAAAGCGATCCGCGCGCGGGGTTGGCGGGGGGTTTAATTACAAAAATCTATTCGATATCACGGGGCACGACACGTAGGACGCCAATGGTACAGCGTGCTGAGAATATTACGTCTATATCAACGGGCGCAGCACGGTTATTGCCGGTGCAGGACTAGCAATAACTTACTGGGGCTCGATGCAGCGCAATAATTTATCGCTAATATTTTCCTCCCGTGAACTAGCCGCCCTGTTTCTCCGTCCTCCACCGTTCTGTGCCGCTCTTCCCCCGTACCATTCCCGCCAGGGACATGATTCACGATTCCAGGCGACCCGCGGCCAACGTTTTATGGGCCTGGAAGACGGTGGAGATCAGCGAGCGCGGACAGGCGAGAGAAACGGGGTGAAGGGGCGAGGGGGCGTGCGGTGGTGGATAAATGAGGAAGACCGTGTTACGTGGCGGATTTTACACGCGAGATCAAGAGGATATTTCTATACTCAGGTTGCAGGAGGATGAAATTGGTTGGAGGGGTAGTTTCACAGGAAGAAGTCCCTGCTGTCTTGTCCCTATTCTGGAGGGCTCTTCGACTTTGCTACGCACACTTTGATGGCCGCACATTTTTGGGGCGAACTTACGTCCACTGTCGCACAGTGGGCTAAATCGTGCTTCGAACGCGAAAAAAGTAAAAAAAAAATAAGGTCTTCGTATGGTACTTTTGGGTATTTATTAGGGCTGTATAGACCTTAGAGTACCGGAAATCATAAAACATTTTAAGAAATAGCAATCGGGAAACACGTGGGAACCAGGTATATTACCGTACGCCCTCGACTTAGGCTACGCGTACTCATCAAACGTCTTCAGTCTTTAGTGGTGTACAGTCGTGAATTGCAAGCATTTTTCAGTTTTTTTTATTTTTCTGTGATGGCTTGTGTTCCTCCAGGTATGTAACATGTTTTTGAATCAATTTTTTTTACACATTACATTGATAATTTTGTTGAAGTCCTTCTCATTCTTTCTGTCAGCAGATATTCTAATTTTATCGAAGTGTACAAAAAATTGCACGTGTTTGCATGTATTGTGCTTTTCGTATATAATAACACATATATTTAAGAAATTATTGGTATAAAAAGAATTTACATATCTGTGCATTTTCTGGAGTTACGAAACTTTTTATTTCGCGAAAGAGTAGAGATTCCTGCAGATATGCTCGATTTATTAGACTTACCAAACAGTTATACAACAATGGATTATCAACAAAAGATAATTCTTGTAGATATAGATAGCAATTAAAATAAAATTAAAGTTAAAACTATTTTTTGTAAATAAACAAAATTACAATTTTATATTTTTGTTCTTTTTGTCCTCCAATATCATGTATATATCTATCATTCAAATACATTTCATTACTTAATCAATAATACTGCTAGAGACATAATAATATTTTTTTCGCGCTCGAAGAATGGTTTAGCCCACTGTGTGTCGGTCGTTTTACAATTTTTTAACCATTCTCTGGTTCTTTGGAAGCATATGTGACGTGCTCTGGTAAAAGGGGATTAACTCTTCGTGGTCATGCGGGGTGTATCGCACCCCAAGAGCAATTTTCGAGTGCAACTGCCGCGACTTTACGACTTCCAAAGAGGGTTTGTCGTAAAAAAATATCACTTTTTTCCACAATCCTGGAAAATGGCTCCTCTTGAACTACAAATTTCATCGTATCAAAATTTATATTTCTAGGAAAAGACTATTAGATCATGATTGTATGAGTATTAAGAATGTACAATTGTCACTCAAAAGTTAAAAGATTGAAAAATACGAAAATGGTATCTCAAAAATGATGATGAATTGCAGTGAACCCCATGTAACCAATTTGTGATTATGAGAAGGTGTGGCCACAGAGGGTTGAGGTGCACAAAAATCGGTTTTGATTTCTCCATGTTTTTTTAAAATATAATAATTATTCACTTCACAATTTACAATTCACATCATGTATTATTAATGAAAGTAGTCAAACTTTAAACGCGTTTTTCTTGACTATTCGTTTTTCCACGTTAGCCATTTTTTGCCAGAGCACGTCACACATTATAAGTAGGATATAAGTCTCTGAATGATATAGTTTTGTCGGTGATAATTATGAAGTATAATTTATTTTTTAATATTTAATGCATCACTGGAATAAACACGTTATCTATATATATAAAAGAAGAAATCCTGACTGACAGCTCAAAGCGTTTAAACTAGGAACGTGAAATTTGGAAAGTACATTGTTTTCATGACGTAGGCATCCACGAAGGATTTTTGGAAATTCCGTCCGCAAGGGGGTGAAAAATGGTAAAATGTATTTTCTCGTAATCCTTAATATATCTTAGGCCCGATTAGATATCAACTTGGTTCTTACTCACAAAAGATTGTCCACATAAATGCCTAAAAAACAATTTCAGGAGGTTGCCCTAACCAACCCCTAAGAGGGTGAAAAGTGGTGAAATGTGTTTTCATGGATTCCTCAAAGGCTCTTAGGTCCGATTAGATATCAACTTGATTTTTACTTCAAAACGTTACCCACATAAATGCCTAAAAACGAATTTCAGGAGGTTGCCCTAACCAACCCCTAAGGGGGTGAAAAATGGTGAAATATGTTTTCACGGATTCTTCAAAATCTCTTGGGTCCGATTAGATATCAACTTGATATTTACTTCAAAACGTTACCCACATAAATGCCTAAAAACAAATTTGAGGATTTTGCCCTAACCAACCCCTAAGGGGGTGGTGAAAAGGGGTGAATTGTGTTTTCATGGAGTCCTTAATATCTCTTTTGCTAGTCATTTATACCTTATTACTGTAAATTTTATGTATCGCAAAAATGTGTAGCTCACTATCTTGAATCATTTTACCACTCATATAGCTATAAAAATTGTGAGTGCTAAATTTGAGAGTGTTGTAATAAATATTTCCAATAGCTACTATATTCGACAGCGGCCGTCAAAGTGTTAAAGGCACTTTACGATAATGTCCACACCATAAAGAGATCGTTCTTCGTTTTTCATCACCGTTCAAGCTACGAACCATTGGAAGAGGAGTCTTCAGGTGAAGCCCAGAGTTCAGCACTTACAACTGCACACCGGGCGACAGCCAAGGTAAAAGTCAACACTGGAGAAAACGAGAATAGTGGACGATCGACGCCCAAGTCCGGTGAAAGTGTGAACTACAGCCAGTCTACGGAGGTGCAAAAAAGCTACTTAGCGAAAGGAAGGTGCAGAACGCTCCGAGGGCGGGGGTTAATGGGATTCCAGCATTAAAATTACGGCGGGCAAGCGAGACTGCGCCGAGGAACTAAGGGAAGAAAAATGAATAAGGAAGGCCGCTGGGAATAAAAAATACATTGGAGACAAAGGGGAGAATGTTTTATGGAACTGGAAGATTGTTGTGGTGATCAGTCGCGGATGGAACGCCCCGGTGTAAAAGCGTCACGTAGATGAGGGCCATTCGTGGCACGCGAAGGGTGTGCACGTAAAGCCTGAAGGATGTTGCAAAGGGACAAGGAATGAAAAATAAATGTGGAGAAGGGAAGTGCATCCGATTCGAAGGAAGTGGACGGTAAAAGACGGGAGGGGAAACGAAAAATTAAGGTCGACGAGTGGATCGAAAGCTTAAAAGCAAGAAAATCGCGGGAAGAATTAAGCGCGACGAGTCCTGACGCGAGAACTTTTGACTAGGGGAGAGTGGGGTAAACAGGAACGCGATGGTTACGGCGGTTTAATAAATGAAAACCAATGTTCCTTCTCCACTAGCTAATAGTTTAGGTTGTGTCCAACGCCGGACAGAAATTAATAAATATAGGACGCTCACGCTATTCACGGTAAACACAATTTATTATTTTCATCATGTTTCAAGTAATATTTTGTCCATGTTCAATTGCATGTAATTACTGTTGAATTAATGATACAATTGTGATTTCTTCAAGCTGAAATAAAGCACTTTTTAAGCAACATTTTGTGATCAAAGTGTTGCCTGAATCATGATTATAACCTCTGAAATAAATTCCTTTTTATCTTTTAATGTCGTGGGGTAATGACGAACAAATCGGATGGGGTAATCTGGAACGTTCGAGATTACCCCTCGTCAATACCAATACCTTTTTTTCTATAACCAGTACCCCAATGAAAGAAGTTTTACGGAGAAAAAAGAGAAGAAAGATAAAAAGGAGGAAACAGAAGTGCCAAAGAATGAGAAGAAAAAAAGTGATAAAGTAAATAAGAAATGTGTTAGGAATTTGAAAACTTTTGATGAGGAAAAACTGGTGGGGAAAGCAGATGAAGAACCAAAGAAGAAGAAAAAAAGGACGAAAAATGTTGATAAAGAAATTATATATATCTGTATTTATTGTGATGAAATATATACACACCCACCCACTGAAGACTGGATAATGTGTTACAAATGTAAAGGTACGTGTCCACTTGAGAGAACTCGCGCAAGTTACTCTCGATAGTTACTCTCAAATTGTGTGTCCACTTGAGAGCAATTTCGAAAATTTTTACACTCAGGTAGGCGATAGAAATCTCGCCGAGAGCTTACTATGCAACAGAACTCTCAGAACCGTGTCCACTAGAAATTGGTCTGTGCCTACTCTCTGCAGTTTTTCTTAGTTCCTTTTAAGCTACGAACGAAGTGAGGCCGTGATTATGGATGTGCAAAAACTTAGTGCTTTGATTATTACTTATAATATTTTAAAAAAGAGAAAGAAGCAACGTAGAAAGAGAAATTGCTGGGTCAGGCCATGGATTCAGCGTAGACAAGAATTAGGAGCGTGTTCAACTCTTACGAGGGAACTGCATATTGAAGATGCTCAGCAGTTCCGAAACTTTGTACGCATCCCTAGTAGCACAAAATATTGGTTAAATATTTTTTCCAAATATTAAAAAAAATATTTTTTAGCCACACTTTTTAATATGAAAAAAATGTTGATTCCAAATATTATATACACATGCTGAAAATGTGAAATAAATGTTTAGAAAATATGAACTAAATATTCGTGGAATATAAAAGAAATATTTAGAAAATT
Organism: Andrena camellia; assembly: GCA_029448645.1. Lineage (NCBI taxonomy): Eukaryota > Metazoa > Arthropoda > Insecta > Hymenoptera > Andrenidae > Andrena > Andrena camellia. The sequence goes on along the minus strand of CM055678.1, from coordinate 30,165,730 downwards.
AAAGCAAATATTCTGGAAATGTGAAATTAATATTCATAATTCCAAAATAAATATTAAGGAAATGTAAAATATATATTTAAAAAATGTAATGTAAATATTCAGAAAATGTGAAATAAATATTCAGGAAATGTGAAATAAATATTTAGGAAATGTAAAATAAATATTTACCCCAAATTATAACACCAAAGCATGAAATATAAAAAATATTTTTGCGATTATCTCGGAAACTAAGGCCGAGCGACGGTAACATGTATAGGAAAAAGTTGCTTAGAATGGGGAGTTTTACAACATATCCAAATTTCATCAAAATCGGTGAGGAATCGCTAAAGTAAATAATTACCTTCGTTTCTACCATTAAATAAATATTTACTTTATATTTGAAAAAAATATTTTTTTCATAATATAAAATGAATATTTCCAGTATAATTGGAAAAAATATTTGCTTCTTAATCTAGAATAAATATTGTATGTATATTTAAATATAAAAAAGAGATTGAACCTCTTTTTAATATTGGCTGTATGTGCATTCAATATTTTGTGCTACTAGGGATGAATGCGACGCGCAGTTCTCCCGGCTAACCGCCTAGCACCACTTCTCTGGCAACGCCGTGCCTCGGAACGCTTATCTGGCAACGCCGTGTCTGCCGCGACGCGAGCATAACCCAGAAGACCTACTCTTGCGACAGCACTCGCAGAATACGAACCTGGTTCGTATTTCGGAAGCAACTGTCGGATAGCAATATTACTATGTATCCACTCGAGAGCAAGTTGCAACGCGTCCGCTGTCTGAGAGTTGAACGTCGCTCTCCGACAGTCACTCTCGGACGTAGTGTCCACTTGCGAGAAATAGGTACTCCCGAGAGCTTCTCGCGCGAGTTTTACTCTCAAGTGGACACCTACCTTAACTTATGGGCACACGAAAGATGCAGCGGCAGCAGTGAAAGCACATCTAGAGGCTTTCTGTGCGACTTCTGCGATATATAACTCTGTTCGTGATTACCCCATGCAGTGTTCGCGATTACCTCACGGCAGTTGAGTAATTACGAACACCAAGGGTTTGGTTTTTTCATTATAAAGTTAATTTTTATTAAAATTTTTCCAAAATTCTTTACAGTTGTTTATAGAAGAGTAGTCTAAGTATGTTTGTAAATAAAAAACAAATTCGTGCCTCACATAGTTTTCGTTCTGTTTGCTTTTTTGCTTAGGTGTTCGCAATTACCCCACTCCCCCCTCAACCCCGCAGGAGGAGGACCAAGGAAAATGAAGATAAAAAGGGTTTCGAAATTCGTATGGAACCGAATACGCTATTGGATCACCGATGAACTGGCGGAGAAAGCTGTGCCACGGAACGAGCCGGGGAAAAGTACGACGTGAACGAATAACTTCTATGAAATTCGAACAGCCAGGAGGAAAATGTGGAGAGGGCGATGATGGAAGGGTGAAAATGGTACGGAATTGTTGTGCGTTAAATGTCTGAATTAAAATGAGGGAAGCGGTTGGACACAAATGTTTACCCAGCAAATCTAAATTTCACTTCTGCTCCAAATTCTTTTTGCGCAATTTTCGACAGTGCTCCACGACGAAATTCGAAGAAATTATTTATGGAATACAGTGGAGCTCGCAGGAGGGACGTAACGCGGATGGAGAGGCCAAGTAAATGTCAATGGAGCTATCCTTTTAATGCCGCGGGATTTCCAATATAACCGTTACGAAGCTTTCGCTGAATACGTAAAGTGTTCCGTCACCTGATATCGTTAGTATTCAACAGCCCAGAGAGGGAAAGAGAAGAGATCCAGCGTCGCGGCGCGTTCGGATACAAATCGCGTACAAAAGTGACAAGGATCCTCTTTGAATACATCGTGTCCCAGATTATTCGATATTTTGCAAAGAAACTCGGCCTGGTAACAGTGTTCCCGCCGGCGAAAAGCGCACGGCTGTGCGAAACATCGCGTTACCACGTATCGGATTTCTCGGTAACAAATTACCGCATAATTCCGGCGCTTAATGTTACATCTCCTGGCCGGAGGATTAAATTGTGCCACGCGGAACCGCCATCGGGCAATATTTACATATATAATATCATTAACTGCCGCAATAATCCAGCGAGGGAAAGTGCACCGTCCGATTTTCGCATTTTCCCAGCGCGCTGCTCGCTCGAGTCCTAAAAGATTCAGAGATGCCCACTGAAGAGCTTAACCATTGAAAGCGCGACGATGCTTCGCAGAGGTGAGGGCTACAGTGAGTTAATTGATTTATATATGGAGCACTTCATTTCCACTCTTCCTCCGAAATATCACTGTTTTTTTTTTTTTTTTTTTAAAGGAAAAAGAAGAACTATATATGTAACAGAAGTACTGTTTCATCAACTGCCAGAATTTTCAATCGGCTCCAATCCTTGTCGATTCAATCGTCGACCGAACTCGTTCACGGCGACTTGTTCTCTTCTATCGTGGTCGGAGGGTAATCGACTTACGAATGGTTTGATTTGAAAGTGATAACTCGGACAGAAATACTCGAGGAAAACGACGCGCGATCGTGTCACCGTTTTCGACGGTCTGCCCCCATAGACTATTGCATCTGCATTTGTTTGCCAAATTCGGTGAATGATGCATTGTTCCACTGACAAATTCACCCTCGAAACGCACTGGACAATCGAGTGGTTTGCGAAGAGGCTAGTTAGAGTGAAACGGGCATAATGATAATGATAATAGAGGCAATGACAGGAGGCAGTATTATGTTATAACAATGGAGGTAATGGGTTTGATATCGGCGCTAGTTGGAAGCAACGAAATTACGAGCTGACACACATGTAGCTGCATATATAGACTTTTCCAAATCCAGAAATAATTGCCTGAAGCACGGAACTTAAGGGGGTACTCTAGTGTAACTGCCCGTTTTTCAACGCCATCTTCGGGAATTTATTTTACAAAAACTATAAGTTTATACTATCTGGCGTTTTGGCTGCATATTAAGGTATGTTTGAAGTAATACTCAGAATTTTTTTGAACTTTTTTATCGCACATATGGTCGGTGGCGCGAGTTTCTTCAAAAAATTCTTTTCCGACCTGCGTTGGTGTGGGAACTGTTCTAGTCATCCAAAATGGAAAAACTAAGGTTCAATTTCTTTATTATATTTGTCGCTATGGTTGGAACCTCGGACGTGTTTCTATCTTGAATAAAATTAATTCTACAGAACGAAAACAGCTAAATTTATGAGCAAAAATCGAACATTTTTTTCAAAATGCTGTCATCCTGCAAATTTTTATTGTTAGGCGGCCTCTGTGGTTCCAAACATAACGACAAACATAATGAAGAAAACGAACTTTAGTTTTTCCATTTTGGATGACTAAAATAGTTCCCACACCAACGTCAGTCAGAAAAAATTTTTTTTGAAGAAGTTTGCGTTACCGACTATATCTATGTATATGTGAGATAATAAAGTTCAAAAAAGTTCTGAGTATTACTTCAAACATACTATAATATGCAGGCAAACCGCCAGAAAGTATAAACGTATACTTTTTGTTAAATAAATTCCTGAAGATGGCGTTGAAAAACGGACAATTACACTAGAGTGCCCTCTTAAGGGGCATTATACCCGTTTGAACGCTCGGAAAATGTGTACATTTAGTGGATTTTTTACAAGTCAACGGCTTGATGAAGATTTCCTGTTTTTGTACTATATTTACATAGTATTATGAACTATTTAAAAAAAAAGTTTCAGTTAAAAAACTATTGTTTTTCGGAAGTTATGGATACATATCCGAAACTCTCTCGATTTTAGACGGCTACATGCTGGACTTGAAAAAAAGCTGTATGTCGTGTCTGAAATTAAAAACAGTAATTTTTTTTATAGAATGTGTTAATAGCTATCGACCTACGACACCTTTTTTTATTCCCATTACCCGTTTATTATTTATAAAGAAAAAAACTGGACTTTTCAATTAGAAAAATCTAACATTATCTTTGATATCATCATTTCTTTATTTTTCAAAATTTTCAAAATCGGCGCCGTGAGTCGACAGCTATTAAAATATTTTATAAACAATTTTTACTGTTTTTGATTATATCAACGAAAAATGGCTTTATGGTTATCACTAATGGCCGTTTTTTCGTTGATAAAATCGAAACTATACAATGGAAAAAAATCCCTCCGTCATTCAGTAGATTTTTATATAAAAAATAAGCCCACAAAAATTCAGTAGATTTTTATATAAAAAATAAGCCCGCAAAATTTCAGAAAGATTGGTGCAGTAGTTTTTGAGATATCTTGCTCACCGTTTTTAAAAAGGCTTCTTAGATGTCGTGGTATTTTTATTAAAAACATAAATATTCTGCAACAAAAAAATTACCAAATGTTCTTTAAATGTTGCTCTTTTAAGTGCAGCAAATTCTGTAAAAATATATGCTTCCACTTTTTCAAAAAAAAATCACAACCATTCACCTCTTTTCGGCCTCCTGACTAGGTATAACCCCTTAAGCTCGCATCCTCATTAAATATGAAATAATATTATCCCTTATTCACGAAGAATAATAAATTAATACACAATAAATTCGCGAGCCCACCCCGTCGCAGGTTTTCCCATTTAGCTGCCACTAAAAGTTATCAATCGTGGTTATCGCTGCAAAACCCGTGTCCACTCTCCGTGCACACGGCAGCGTCAAAACTCTCGCCGAGAATTACACCGGCCCACGTCCACGCAGTTTCGCACGTTTAATTTATTTCGTCCCTCGACGTGGCTCGCGCTCTAGGGTCCCCAGGCAGAGAAAAATATCGATTCCGACGACGGTACCAGAGTAGTGGGCACAGCAGCATTGCTCACCCCAGTCTCTCCCTCTGTGTGCCTGACCCCGCTGGTTCGCTTCGATGGCTCCCGATATTCCCGCGGGATCGCTCTCGCCACCGGAACCACCATCACCGCCACCCGTCGGTGGGTGTGTGGGTGGGCGTAGGGGGCATACCAGCCCAAGAGCCACCGGGGCAGGGAGAATACGGTGAGGTAAGAATGTAAGAAGGAAAAAGGAGGAGGCAGAGAGCAGACACAGCCAGACGACAAGGGAGGAGGGAGAGGAACACAGAGGGTGGTGGGTGAACGCGTTTGACGTTTCGCGTTTCCCCGATTCTCCAGCGGGATGCTAGCGGCTTCCGTGCCTGGAATCCGCCACAGGGCATCCGCGCGAAATGGATATCGTGCACGCGGGATAACCAGATACATATAGCGGGGTTGGCGCGCGCATACAAGGGGGTGCGAGTTACCCAAAAACTGGCTGGAATTGCCTCCTCGTTGGTAGCTTTCGTAACTGGCTACCGCCACGCGGGAAGACGCGGCGAAAAGAAGCCCGAGTTTACGTTAAACGCAGGAGAATGAAGACGCTGATACGCGGGAGACACGGGTACCTAGTTGATAAGCTCGCCGCAACTTCTGAATAAGTAAATGCCGTTGGGGAGTTCTTAGAGGCTGGAGACGAGTGTACACTGTACTGACGTATATACTATTGTACTTCTGCGAGCAAACGCAATGGCGGAGGACAACGTGATGTGGGCAGGTGGAGTTGTGGTTTGGACGTGATATGCTAGACGAGGAAACTGGGACTGTCAACCCTATGTGCACTGCGCACTGTGCTGGCCAAGGTTCTACTGTATAGATGTTTACGAATAAATGGTTGAAGCTGGGGAATGCATTTCTGTCGAAATACTTGGTCAAATTCGATGATTAATTACGCGGGACAGAAACGTTATGGTCGTGGGATGTACATACAGTGGATGGCCAAATTATTATACTCAAACAAAAAGGTTTATATTTTGTAAGTTTACGCGATGGAATAAAATAGATGTCTCGTTTTTAATATTATAATATTATTTTTTAATACTAGTATATGTATTTAAGAATACACATTAATACAATTATATAGGTTTAAGACTATATTGTACAAGAAATTCATCAAATTACTCAATATTTGGCGACTCCGCCTTTAAGGGAGGAATCCCATTCTTTCGGCTAAAAACATAGCGAAATTTTAGATTTTTTTTTTTAAGGAACTAACGATTCGAATAATCTGAATTTTGGACCATGTTTTTATGCATCTTTGAAGAAGTTGTAGTTTTTTTTATTAATTTTTAATAATAAATATAGGTGTTATGCATGATTGACCATCACGCCGCCGTTGTTCGCTGGTGTGCACGATATTTCTGTAAACATTGAACCGATTACCTTCAAATTTGGCCTGTATGTCCAACAAACTTTATTTTATACTTTGATGGACCAGGATACCGATAAGTTATATACTTCTTTGATTACATAAGAAAATTGGCGCAAAATTGTATAGCAAAAGTTAAAGTTTCAGACCTTTCAATTTAAAAACTCTCTACACTCCTCAAAAAAATTTTGTATTTTTTTGTGGCTCATCAAATTATGGCTACATATGTATACAGTGAAACGCCGTTTCATTTTTCTGTTTTAGATTACCGGGAAGATAACTATCATGCACACCAGCGGACGACGAATTTTGGCCGGCGTGTTGGTCGCTCATGTATAACTCCGATATTTGTTATTGAAAATGAATAAAAAAAATAACTATTGCTTCCTCAAAGATGCATCAAAATATGGTTCAAATTTCCGATGAATCAAATAGCTAGTTTCTTAAAAAAAAATCACCAATTTTGCTATGTTTTTAGCCCAAAAAATAGGATTCCCCCCTTAACTTTTATGACGGCTTGAATTCAGAGTGGCATGCTTTCAATGCATGCTCCCATACAGCACACTTTGTGGCGGTTGCATGGTTGCAGCTTAGAGCATATAGCATATGCTCTAAGTATTGCAGCGCAATGTCGATGTAACGTTGCTGCGACGTTGCCGTGCAACATTGCAGGGGGCGTACATAGAATTATTGCTGCATAGTTGCATCAATGTTGCGTTGCAATATTGTAGGGCAACGTTCCTGCAATATTTCTGCGACGTTACGGCAACGTTTCCACAATGTTGATGCAACGTTGCGCCAGTATTGCGGCAACGTTCCTGCAATGTTGCCGCAACTTTCCTGTAATGTTGCTGCAATGCATATTTCCCGAAATTTCAAGATCATCAATGGTTGTTTCAATGGGATGACGTATTTTCATTACTGTAACGTTATAGCCAATAGAAATATAAATTCAACCATGTATAATATGTTGTCCTTTTTGTCTAGCAATCATTTTTTTCTTGAGACATTTTCTCGTGTCATTAAAAACAACGGAGATATTTTAAGCTTAAATGTTAGGTGACTCACCCTGTATATTTTAATGTGTAGAATGACACAGGGTGGAAGTTGTAGCACATACCTATAATGTTACAAAACCCTAATGGAATTTGTCAAAATGAGCCTTCGTTTTTAAATAATTTGAGTTTAAAGTTTTGCACGAGTATAAGTTCGAATACGTTAGCAGTCTTATCAATAATCCGTGGTTCTAGCTGCGGCGGTGTTCGCCTACGACGCTACAGGTCGCGCCGGTTCAAATGCCCTTGGGGGAAAAAAATTTTCTGTGAGAAAAAGAAATATACGGGCTTTGTACTTCTATGATTCTGCACACACATTCAATATCGTCACGGACGTTATTTATATTTTTGGCCCCACTGCCCGAAACGTTGCAGGAGGCGGACATAGCAATATTGCTGCAACGTTGCGACAACGTTGCAGTGCAACATTTCAATCTTGCACTGCAATGATCCTGCAACTTTGCTGCAACCAAAGTGTGCTGTATGGGCTGTGGCTACTTCCTAGAGTTTCAGAATGTTGTGCCATACTCTGATGATGTTCTCTATTATTTCTGTCTTATTTGTAATAATTTTATCTTCGCCCTTTTAAAAACAAATGAGACTTATATGTTGAAAAATTACTCATACTGTTGCCAGATGTTGTAACTAATCAATAAATGAAGAAACAATAATATTCATGCATTTGCATTGACTTTCACAGATTTTGAGGAAAATTTTTTGAGTATAATAATTTGACCACCCTCTGTACAGAAAGGCACCTTATAGTTCGCGCGAATCGTGTACTGTTCATCCCCAATTTCGAACGCCACCAGGACCTATTAACGATTCGTATCATTTGTCAGAAGAAATGGTCCACTAATGGTACCCTGATCGTGGACAAATAACCAGGTCCACCGAATCCTACCCTTTTCCCTCAGTTGTACAGCAACCATCTGTCACTGACCGGAGCTTCGCCACAAAAGGCTACATCTAAAGGACTCCTCGATTCTGCCTCTGCCTGCTTCAGCTATTTGTTTGCGCAATTCTTTTTGCTCACTTTCTGTGGTGTATTGACTCGAACAGGATACCCGAATTAGCCGAGCAAATACCTCAAGGCTGGTGCGCGAGATCTGGACTCGTACCACGCCTCTATCATTCATCCTGAACATTCTGCAGAACACCTTCAAAATCTCCAAGAGGGGAATATACGTTCCATCCATTTCACACTGCACGAGGAATCGAAATGACTCGATCTGTCTTGTTTCGGGTTTTCAGTTAGAACGCGTCGCGTGTCGAATGTTCCACTGACAGAAGCAGAATGTCTACGGTGCCACATGAATTCGAGGTGGTCGAAAAACAAACTGCCGTGTAGCCAAAGAAGCGAGCAATTCGACCAGTAGATTTTGCTGAACAAGAAGTAAATGTGCTCCATTTTCTGCTCCGTACACTCACACGTGTATCAATCAACACCCCCCTTTGAATTAATTACTCTAGAAGCGTGCAACTGTCACCCATCCTTGGCCTCGTACGTGGATGAATTCAAAAATAGCCGAAGTCAAAATTGACTAATTTAGGGTTTATACTAAAACCGACTTTTGAGAAAAAACGGTTTTCGAATTCCACTATTCCTAAAAAACCAGTTCCATCGGTTTTCGAATTCCACTATTCCTAAAAAAACCGGTTCCATCGGATTTCGAATTCCACTATTCCCAAAAAAAAACGGTTAAACCGGTTTTCGAATTTTCACAAAAAATATAATTAAAATAGAAAATTAATATTTGTGCTTATCTTAAAAATTTTCAGTTTTTTTAATATTTAAGGAATTACAAAAAATAACAAAATAAAATATACTCTATCTATACAAAACCAAATAAATAAAAAAAATTAAAATAACTAAAATCTGTACAATTGTTGAGTTCATTTAATATTCATGGATCTACAAAAATATTACACAAGAAAATACACTGCATACAAAACCAAACGAAAAAAAAACTAAAATAACTAAAATCCGTACAAAATATAAATTATAAATCTTTATTTAATTTAGTATTTTTCTTCCGAAAATATGAACTCATGAAGATTAGTGTTACAGTAAACTGTTACCTACTACAATATATTTGTGTCCAAGGCGATTTCAAGTAAAAATGTTAACGTTTTTAATTAAATAATTAATTCATTTTTATATATTAATTCTAGTACCTACACATATAAAACCGTTTTTTTAAATTTAAAACCGGTTTTCGAATTTTACAAATTTATAAAAAAAAACGTTTTTTAAACCCGGGTTTTAAAAACTGACAAACCCTAGACTAATTGGCGTTAGACACTTTGCAAAAATTTTATATATTTTGTTTGCCCGCAACTTTGCAAAATTAAAATGAACACTGACATTGTCCCTTCTTAAAATCGCCCACAGATTTAAGAAACGTCACGCAAGCTGTATCATAACAGCTGTGTATTGACTATACTCAAATCGATTATCAGACTAAGTACCTAATCCACAGACTCCAGCAACCCGATCCACCTGCCGCTTCGCAGCGCGATAATCCAGAAAAATCAAAGAATATTCGTGCACGCGAAACACAAGAGGCTTCTTCCTACGACGATTACCGGACGATCGATAACCTCTATATCTATCCACACCCTCGCGCGTGGGTGTGGGCAGCAAAGCGCGACCGATAAAGCCGTCGCTACTTCCCATCTAACGATGCATCTGTCCTCAGGATCTTCCAATGGTGCTTACCCTCTAAGGGGCGTCGAAAATACTCGTTAAATCTCTGATTAATCCTTCTCTGCCGACGCTGTACCCGTGAATCATTAGCACCGTGCGTTCGACTGCAGCTGTAACTCCCGCAGACAACTCCCTCGCCCAGTAACTTCTTTGATCGATTACTTTCGCCAAGACAGGGCAGACGCTTCGAACAGTACACCCATCGACGGCACGGCCGCCGTTAATTCGCTGCGATTCGCGATCGTAACCGCGTAATGGCCCGCGCCGAACAACGGTGCCGAATCGAGAACGCCAAGGCTCGGTTGGGGCGCGTAACCGATTCGAGGAAATGGAGGGAAATCGAATGCGGCTGAAGGGCTGGTGTCACGCACGAGGGGGAGGTCAGTGGCAACGGGTCGCGGGTGGTGTATGAAAATATTCTGTAACCGTGTGCATGCACAGAGGGGCGGCATTATGAGGGAGGCGAAGGGGGTGGAGGCTCATTCGCTGCTTTCCCGCCGATAGATCCGTCTTCCGACCATGCATTCATTCGCGTATCAGCAGCCACGCGGAATTCGAATACGCGGGCGTATATTCGTTCACGTGCGCACACGGGCGAGGTTGCCACACAGGCGCGGTTACAATGAGGCTATAACCTCGTCGCGCAATATTTCACGTCAGATTATGTAGCCTCTTTGCAGAGTGCCAGCCACGTATATCGAGATATCGATATATCCGTCGGGCGCATATAGAGATCGGGGATGGAACACGATGGAAATAGAGACTGCAGCTGGACGAACACCGGGTTATACTTTATGAGGGCCGACGGAGAGAGCCATTATCGAAGATTGTATGGCAATTAACGTTTCTCCTTGGCGCAACGAAAAATACGGTTACTCTGCTGTTCAACTGGCGAGGTATCTTGGAGAGAGACTTTCACATAATTTTACTCCAAGACCAGAGGAGTTATGTCCACAGTGACGTTATTATCACTAGTTTTATGTTAGGTACGGGACCAGTTTGAAGTTTTTGAATTTCCTTCACCTCAGTTTTGCTAAAAAAAATCGGTAAAGGGATCATATAAATTTTCAAGGCTTCTCCTAACACATATATTTTTAGCAAATTTTAATATAGTTTTTACTATCATTTTACCGCAGTTTAAAAAAAAGAGGAAAATTTGTCAAAGGTACAACAGCCCGTTGTTCCTTTGCCAATTTTCCTTTTTTCTTTGCTAAATATATGTGTTAGTAAAAGCCTTGAAAATTTATATGATCACTTTGCCAATTTTTTTTTAGCAAAACTGAGATGGAGAAAATTCAAAAACTTCAAACTGGTCAAAGGTACAACACCTTCCTCTACCTAACATAAAACTAGTGATGATAACGTCACTGTGGGCATTAATCCTCTGGTCTTGGAGTAAAGTTATGTGAAAGTCTCTCTCGAGGGGACCTCGCAACAACGGGCTGTTGTACCTTTGACCAAAGGGTATATAATGATACATAATAAAAAGAAGTAGGCTTAAATGAATACAAATGTTTATTATAATGTTACAGTATCTTATAGACTATAAAATTTATACTATATCATAAAACTATAAATTACTCTACAAATTTTAAATTTCTCTATCATGAAACTATAAATTTCTTCTCTTCAATAGCAAGTTTCTCTGGTGTATTTGTTGATGCCATGTCACCAAGTTGTTTCTTCCGTTTTTGGGCTAAAATTTTTGAAGGTACATGAACTATTGTGATGCCCGTTTCATCGCAGTTCCAAATGTCAGTTGCATCAAACATATATAATTCTAAAAACTGTACGCAATTGTTAAAAACTATAGAAACAGTTTCCCGGTTAAAAGCTGTTGCTCTCGCAAAGAAAAATGGAAACAAGAAATGTGAAATTTTATATTGTTCTACAGTTACAGGAGTATTGGATTCCTGACGTTTCCCCGATTAAAAAACACCCATTTTCATATATGTAAATTTTACTATTTTTAACAAAGTGGGCATTTCATTATGCAAACAATTTTTTTCCTTTATTTCGTCAGTTATAGCTCGAGTTACTGGTCAAAGGTACAACACATTGACTTGATTAAGCACATGGCAAATTATAATTTTTAGGTCAGACCGACCGCCTTCAAACCTTGCATGCTTCTTTGTCACAGTCTTTTCTACAACTTAGTATAACAAAACATAAAAAATATTAACTTGTTAAAATTTTATAAGGTTGTGTAGAAATGGAAGAACACTTACTTTTTCCTTATAAAATTGAATAATATTTTTCTGTGGTCACGTGAACTGCGATGTCCTTACAACAAGCCATTAAATTACAAATTTAATGGCAAACAAATGCACTAAAATTTTTATTTTCACATACATTTAACAGATGGCTCCGTAACACATGGTGGTCAAAGGACCAACACCTTCTCCTACTTGTGTTTTTTTTAAGTGAATTTCGTGATAAATATTGCGTACGATTCAAGAAATGAACTGAACACTTGGAAGTTCATACCCCGTCGTCATTTTTATCACAAAATATTCCAATCTATTTCAAATTAATTAAGATTCGCGCAAATAAATACCTCGTTTAATTAACAAACCAAGCAACAATCAAGCGTCTGCATTTTACCAGAAACGCCGTATGGAGCAGTGTATTTAAAAATATCCTCCGAATTTAAATTAACATCCAGCGGAAGCTGCGAATAGACGGACATGAGCTCAACTTTTATTTTACTTTCATACAGACTATTTTGTCTTTCCGACCCGTTCACGGTTAAGAATTCACGTACGGTTCAAAACGGCTGAACGAGAAATAAAGTATTCAAGTAAGATTCTTTCTAAAATTCATACGCGAAGGGAGCGCAAGATAACGGGGGCAATAAATAATGCTATGAACAACCACGTTTATCAGGAAATATGCAAATATTACACGCTCGTTATACATGCAAAAGCATGTATCGTGTATGAAGATTTCCTCGACTTTCGTGATGTACGAGTTTTCGGTGGCTAAGTAAACGTTACCTATATGACACGCGTTGATAACGTGGCATTGATAACGGAACAGAACGTAGGGTAATTCCGGGAGACGCGGCCGAGCTGGAGAGTTGGCCGAAACAGTTGATTTCTAGAGAATTAATTGTTCCGAACCTTAACACATTTTTACATATACACAGATGTAAAGTCTGAATATAGCAACTCGACCAACTCTCCAGCCCGGCCGCGTCTCCCGGAATTACCCTATGGATTGTTGCCAAACCGTTTAATCTGCGAGGGATAAAATTCTACTGCCAACGAATGCTGAGCATCTCGGAATTTCTGGTTTTACAGAGGTGTTTCGATAAACAAGCTCGAAGAGAATTTTCTCTTAAAATCTCGACAGGAACGTTGCGAATTTCTCTGAAGCAAGTGCGATGAAAGAAATTTAATCAATCCCTCAGAAAAATTTCGGAGCTCTCTCTTGAGGACCGACAAATATTTTGAAGATAATCAAATTACCACCAGTAGAGTATATACGTCGGTTAGTTTTTTCAGAAAATTATTTCACACCACCTGGAGGAATTTCGTTATTGTTTACCTTCGGGCCTTTATGCACGAGGAATTTGTTATTCCGAGATCAGCGTCGAGCGCTGCAAAGTACAGCTGCTGAATTCATGCAAAGTGCGCCCTTTCATCGAAATCTGGGTCAGTAAAGATATTCACGAACGAGTCGTTTAACAATCCCTTGATGGCAGGCGATTGAAGACATTCAGCGTGCATGACGTTGAAATCACAACCGTAAAATCGAATATTACCTACAGACAGGGCGCAGTGCGCGCACACGAGCGGGTAATATCATTGATCGGAAGAAATTGCTTTCAATGCCATATAATACCCTCGTACGATCGTTTTAATCACCCTCTGCAGTACAAATAATGTCCATTAATTATATGCAATCCAGCCGGATTCCAGCATTACGTGTGACTGCGAGCCTCGAGATTCAAGCGTCCACTCGAAACGAGGCAATCGATTCGAGCAACCCTCTGTCCATACGAACATCCCTTACAGAAGGGATTTTCCATGTGACCCGGTAATTACCATTTTCCACGAATCGTTTCGCGAACCCCCGCGGCCGTCTGACGCCGTATTTCGTGACGTGGCCACGAAAAACGCGGGATGAAATATCAGTCACCGAGATTTTCGCCCCGCGAGAGGGGGTGGGCGCGTATATCTTTGCGGAGAAACGCAATTTTTCACGTCGGATTACGGGGGAGAGAGTCGGAACGGCGAGGGCTGGGGCAACGAGCGAGGGGAGAAATTGCGGGGACATTTTACCTGAATGCAGGTAGGTCACACGTCGACATCGATATCGATATCTCGCCGTGGCCTCCCCCCCCCCCCCATCGACTCGTGCTCCAGCTGATTCACCGAGCTGAGACGCGGCCCACCCCCACGATGTTTTGTAATTTTATAGTTGCGGCGCGACTCCGTCGTACCCCCTTTATTTTATGGAGAAAGTAGGCGCGGATTTGCAAGTCGAGAGAATTGGCCACCGTGTGCTGCGAGAACGATACGCTTCTGAGGCACCAGGTTAAATAATCGTGTCGTCGCCGAGACGAATCGATTCGAAGCGCAACTTCGAAACTGGCACGACGCTGGCCGTGTACCGAAGAATATTCTTTGGTATACACTTTTCAAGTCTCGCTGAAGTTCTGTGCACTTTGGAGCGCATCGGGGGTTGGAGTCCACTAAGAGTGTTTTCGAGAAATAACACTGGCCAGTGGAGCTGGGAATTGCGAGCTCTTGCTGCTCCTATCGGGCATTAACACAGTTTCTTGTGATAAATTATGATGGTTTTGCATTTTATTCCGATGCACTGTGCGGCACTTGAATAGGGATTTGGGACAAGAATAAAAGAATATATACAATATGGTAATAATTCATATTTTTATATTAAAAGTCGTTCTAATTAAGTTAACTGAGATTTATTACATAAATATAGTAATTATAATAAAAAAAAATTATTAAAATATTATAATAAAATAAGAAACGGAAATATTAGTATTATCAAACCACTAAAAAACATTTTATATAGATAAAATATAAGATATATACAGTGGCGGACGAAAGAAAGTTTACAACTTTTAAAATCGCATAACTTTTTTAGTATTGGTCCAAACGACAGGAGTGTTTTTTTTAGAAGCTAGAAGGATTAGTTTGCTAAGTGACGTGTTTCGACGTTTTGAAAAAAAAATGCAATTGGTCGGAATAGCAAAAAAATAGTAAATGTCGTTTTTTAAACTTGTTTGTGAGCCTGTAATGAAAATTCAAAAAAACTAGTTTGTAGATTGAAGTAAGTTGTATACATGCCTAAAATTTCATCGAAATCGGTTAACGTTGCTCTGAGCTATAAACGCTTCAAGATCGCAGAATAAGGTCGAAAATCGCGAAATTCCCGAAATCAGCGGTTCCTTGGATTTTCATTACAGGCTCAGAAAAAAAGTGTTAGAACTGACATTTACTATTTTTTTTGCTATCCCGACCAATTGCATTTTTTTTCAAAACGACGAAACACGTCACTTAGCAAACTAATCCTTCTAGCTTCTCAAAAAAACTCATGTCGTTTGGACCAATTCTAAAAAATGTTATGCGATTTTAAAAGTTGTAAACTTTCTTTCGTCCGCCACTGTATAAAATACCAAGAAATAATACATATATATATATAAACAAATAAAAAATACATCATTTTATTGATTTTATCTTCAACTAAATCGCTATTACGAATAGATTTCCCTGCAAAAAGAAAAATAACATTCAGTGTAGCTTTTTTAATAAATTAAATTTCGATCGTAAAACTTAAATAATTTTAACCTGACCGATCCAATGCGCCGATATCATTGTATTTAAGTTTTACGGTCGAAATTTAGTTTATTAAAAATTCTTTAAAATGAATGGCGAAACAACTACAATTAAGGACAGTTTTTTCTCGTCTATAACAAGAGCGTACGGACCTGAAACCTTAAGAATACTCAAAGATTTATCAACCATTAGATCCAACCTCGTCAAGATGAGTAATAGAAAAATTTTCTTACTTAAGTGATTTTTAACCTGACCGATCCAGTGCGCCGATATCATTGTATTCAGTGTAGCAGTTTGTAGGAGAAAAAAATTATATGGTAATGTGATACAATAGCTTCTTGATAAAGAACAATAAATTTTTATTAAAACTCCTGTTTTTATTTTTTAGATTATAACAAACATGATAATAATTTATACTGTATTGGTTTTTTGGGTATTATATTTTACATCCATATTCCTCATTTACGGACTAATGATTATATAGGATAACTACTTACAAGAGAAGATCCCGAACCCGGAAATTCAAAAAAATCTGAAACCTTGTGATTATGTAGAGGATTTCCTCCCGATTATAACGCAATCTTTGTTTGCTGCCAAAATTCACTCTAAGGGGGTGAAAGTGATCCCTGAAAATCTGGTTATTTTTCGATTTGTTATAATTCGTGAACTGTAAAATAATTTTTTTGCCAAATGATAGACCTAATTAAAAGAAGTAACTTTTACCTTGAAACTTTTTTTCTATCTCTTACAGTTCGCGAGTTATAACACAAATTAGGAAAATAGCCGAATTTTCAGGGGTTAATTTCACCCCCTTAGAGTGAATTTGGGCAGCAGGCAAAAATTTCGTTGTAATCAGGAGGAAATCCCCTACATATTCACAAAGTCTCAGATTTTTTTTGAATTTCCGGGTTCGGGATCTTTCCTTGTTAGATCAGAATTGAACATTAATTATTTCGATTTTTGTCCATTACTTGCCGCACTGTGCGATGCAACAAGCGAGGTCGAATTTTCTGAAATTTTGAAACCACTCTAGGGGATGTTCAAA
This sequence comes from Andrena camellia, assembly GCA_029448645.1. NCBI lineage: Eukaryota > Metazoa > Arthropoda > Insecta > Hymenoptera > Andrenidae > Andrena > Andrena camellia. Next base: position 30,148,915 of record CM055678.1, on the reverse strand, counting down.
AGCTCAACCGGACTTCTTTATCGCACGTTCTGTGTAAGACTACCGACAGTGTGACGTGGTCAGTGGTAAACGTGTTAATATTTAACAGCCGTCTCGAGTAACCATAAATGGAAACAAGTTTCTTCGCCGTTGTCTATCGGTTTTATATTTCGTGAAATATAAAACAGATACCCGGGGGGGGGGGGGGTATCCCCACCAGAGATCGAACCATCCATTGAAACTCCTGCAAACTCTTCTCCCCAACGTATGAACGTTTCATATAACAGCGACGTTTCCTAGAAAATTGTGCAGCACATTTGCGTTGCAATATAAATATTTTGCGAAGCGTTCGCGTAAAAATATTTTCGACGAATTGCGTAACCTCTCTGCTGGAACGTGGTACAATGCCAGCGGAGCCCATCAGTCTGAGTGGATTACGTAAAGATGTCGGACACAACATCGCACTCAATGGTCATCCCCCGTACCGAGCCGATATGCCTGATGCCCTATGCAAGTGCTGCAAAATGAATCGAGCAGAGGTAACGAAATCGACTGGTAAAAGCTTGGAAAATCGAGGTTCCCAAGCCCATCGATCTTAAAACCAACGAAATTTCAGGATCCAAATCAACGTATCTGCCCTTTCCAACCCCCAGAGGGACTATGGATACTAAGGAACATCCATCATCACCCTAAAATCGGTAATTTATCACACCAACGACACGATCACTCTAATGACTCAGCGTTCAAATCTTAATGATAGAACACACACTTTTAGATCATTTCTAATTCTTTTATTACACCGTAGAAGGGGTCAGACGTTTATCGACTTTGTGAAACAAGGTCGAACCGTGGCCAAGAGACACATGAATTCCCAAGTGAATGCTATCAACGTTTAGGACACATCGTTGGGCGTTTCCCTAGAGCATTTACAGCGTGTAATATAGTTGCTCCCAGTAATGATGTCTTCATTTAGTCATATGCAATGCAACAATCAGATCCTACACGTGTACCGATGTTTCCTTAAGGGGGTATTCTGGTCTGACGAGGCGTTTTCGTCGCGTTATTTCGGATTTTTTTTATAAAGAACCCATCAATTATTATTTAGTTTATTGCTACATGCTTATTGATATTTAACCTATCTTTACAAATTTCGCCAATAGAGAAAAATAAAAATCAAACGCAGCTGACTGCTTTAAAGTAATCGTGAAAAAAACACAGAGTCACGGCGGCCATGATTAGGCTCGTTCTGGTGATCTGAAGCAAAAAATGTAAAGAGATTCTTTATTTGTATGCTTGTGGCTATAGTTGGTACCAGAATGAAATAAAAATATTGAAAATTAAGCAAATGGCGACGATTTGAAAATTAAGTTTCGATTTTCGCAACATTTTTTCAACTTTAAAGGTCTGTGAATATTTAAATACAAAATATTTTATCATAATTCTAGTAGGGACGATACCCAAAGGCATAAAAATAAAGAATCTCTTTACACTTGTTGTTTCAGATCACCAGAACGAGCCTAATCATGGCCGCATGTTTTTTTTGTCACGATTACTTTAAAGCAGTCACCTGCATTTGATTTTCATTTTTCTCTATTGACAAAATTTTTAAAGATAGTTTAAATATCAATAAGCATGTAGCATTAAACTGAATAATAATAAAATTTATGGGTTCTTTGTAAAAAAAATCCAAAATAACGCGACGAAAACGTCAGACCAGAATACCCCCTTAAAGGGACATAGTACTTTCTTTGCCCGCAAATTAAGCATTCTTTATGAATTTTTTTTCTACATGAAAATGAATTTATGGCACCGAAATTCTATTCACTCCGCGAGGGACAAACTTTGAGCGGCTATAGCGAGGGGAGGGAAGGTGCTTTTTTTTTTTTAAATTCTTTTAACACTTCCAAACAGTGATCTTTCATTTGCAACAAACCGCATCTTTCTATCTTTTCATTTTCATATAGAAAAAAAATTATAATGAATGCTTAATTTTCGGGCAAAGAAAGTACTATGCCCCCTTAATCGTCGTTTTTTCTCCTCATCTTGCGGCGGTTATGTTTACCACTTCTGTATTCGTAAATCGTTACTTCTCCGAGGCTTCCAGCATATGTATCAGCTCGTTGTTAACGTGGCTGGAAACTTCTGTGTACCTTTTCTTCGCGTACGTTGCGCATGTACGCTTTAAGACCACGTCGATTCTCGTAACCCAGACCAAAGAGCACCGCAGTACCGTTTGTGGGTGAATGCTTCAGCCACCACATTTCGAACCACGAGACCGATGTGGTCCGTTACTGGAAACTCGCAATTGTAGAGGATACTCCATTCGACATATCGTGATTCATCGATTTCCTATGTTACATTTTTACAGATGTAGACGAAGTCTAGAAACACTCGAAATGGCAGTTGAAAGATTTCGAAAATCATGTTCTTTATTCGGCACTCATGGCTCGATACTTAAAATTTCGGTTGATAGCGCAGATAATTCGGTTCGCTACCCTCATAGAGTATAGTCGATTTTCTAATGGTATCTACTGATCATCAATTATTTTTCTGTGACGCATTATCACTCTAATGCATTTTCACAGAGAATTGTTTGTTAGACTCTTTACCCTTCGTTGACACACCTCTTTTTTCGATTAATTTTAACACACATGGGTGGCTCACACCCAGAACAATTTTTAAACGATTGCCATTCTCATATGAAGAATCCAATCGTTATGAAAAAAATCATGGGTCAATTTCATGGTGTGTAAAATGTATTTCAATAGTTTTTTTTTATTGAAATTTCATCACAGTTCTTGTAAAAAAAATCTAGATTACCATATGTCGAGAAAACACGAAGAAAATCTTCAAAAAAAGTTTTACAAATTTAAATATTAGATGCTAAAAATCTACAGAGTTATTGCTCAGATATAATATTTTGAAAGAAAAAATAGTTTGTAAGTTGGCTTTGGGAAAAAGGTATTTATTTTGCATATAAAAGGTACAGAGCGTCAAAATCAGCTTATGGGTGGCTCACATCCAGAGTGTCAACGAAGGGTTAAATACAATTGAGGGGCTCAGTGGAAAACAGGCACATGCCACATATGCATAAATTTTCGTTTCTTAAGAATCCATAATTTTTTTCAAGAAGTATTATACATATTTTTTAGAACCTTTTATTTTATAGAAATACATGAACATTAAATAATGTATTTTTCAAATTCTTCTTCTCGAGCGTTAGAAAAAAATTGCAATTGGTCGGAATATCGAAAAAAATAGTAAAGGTCGTTTTTTAAACTTTTTTTCTGAGCCTATAATGAAAATTCAAAAATCCCTTTTGTAGATTTAAGTAAGTTTTATACATGCTGAAAATTTCATCAAGATCGGTTAACGTTGCTAATCTCGAAGGTTCGAGATTACCCCATCCGATTTGTTCGTCAGACATCCAAAAATAAAAAAAACTTTATTTCAGAGATTAGAATCACGATTCAAGCAACGCCTTGGTCACAAAATGTTGGTAAAAAAAGTGCTTTATTTCAACTTAAAAAAAAAAACAATTGTATCATTAACTCAACAGTAATTACATGCAATTGAAAATGGACAAAATATTACTTGAAACATAATGAAAATAATAAATTGTATTTATCTTGATTTAGCACGAGCGTTCTGTATTTATTACTTTCTACCCGACGTTGGATACGACTTAAACTATTAGCTAGTGGAGAAGGAACATCGTTTTTATTTATTAAAACACCGTAACATCGCATTCGCGATTACCCCGCGTTCGTGTTTACCCCACTCTCCCTTATATAATGTTTCTTTGATAAAAACATTTCTCCACCGAAAAAAAGTTCTTCAAATCCGTCCTACTGTTTCGCCTCCTAGGTGTACGTAGCCCCTTAACGAATGTTACCGCTGCATTTCGTTAGAATAGCGCTAACCTCGAATATCTGATCAGGGGAGTCAGATTTCTAACGGTAAGAATATTTGTCAAAGAATCCTACTTCCACTATCCTCACGCCGACGTTAAATCGGAGCAAAACGAAGCGCATTCGAAGTGACATCTACACCCAAACTAACAATAAGATCAGCAACCTGCAATTCCCACCCATCGCGTGTCTTCGGCAAGCAATGTAATCCCCCTCGAAATCGCGTGTATCGGCAACAGGAGCTCGCTGATCGTAAACACAGCGAGGTAACGGAGCATGACAACGATCCCGGAGCGTGCAGCGGAAGAAAAGTAAATAATATTTCAAGGAAGCTGGCGATGGAAGCAGCGCGAGAAGAAAATAAGGAACAGCTGCTGCTGCTTCATCCACGGGAGATAGTTCGACGAGTTGCTCGCTCGCCGTTCCTTCGTCCAGAGCAAATCGAAACGAAGGAAGGAGGGGCGGGCGCCGTTGATTCGATTAGAACTTAGTTTCGCCTCGCACACGAGGGACCTCTGTCCCTTGGAACGGCGGGCTCGAGTTTTCCTGTCTCGAGATGGTCCAAAAAGCCCGGACCAGAAGGGGATGCATCCTGGGAATTTGTCGGTCGAAGAAACGACGAAGACTGTCGTCTCAGATCGTCGCGCCGAATCGACGGACTTTCATAGAGAATCTATCGATCGCTCTGAATAAAAATCTGTCGCTTTGCAAATTCCCCGACGTCCTGATTAAATACCTTCCGCGTCGCCGGCAAACTCAACAGCTTGTTTTTCCACCGCATTTACCGCGCACATATTTATTCGGACCACACCGGAGCGAAACTGGATAACCATTCGCGCCTTTTCCTCAATCAGAAGTTATAACGCCTAAGGGGATAGCCAGGCGCTTCGACGTTTAACCGAGCTGTCGATGAAGCAATGCTACCGAGCCTCTCACCGACCCATTACCGATCCCGTCGAATTACGGAAAGTTCGGTGCCGCGCGGCGGCGTCGTTCTAAATTATTCCGACGCAAATAAACCGGCGATGGCTGAAAGATTAATAGAGTTACGAAAAGTTGACTGTGGAAGCACGCGGAACTGGAGTGGCCCGGAAATGATTTACGTCGCGGCAGCTGATCCGTAACAGCTACACAGACGTAAGCTTATTCGGGAACACATTTCCCATTTGCATACGAAATGTACCCCCTCCCGGTTAAGCCGTTTGAGCTGCTTCTAACGGATTCACAATGACCCCGGGATATTCTGAGAAACAAAGCTGAGAGCATCCCCGCGAATGAACGTCCGGGGCAATCCCCGTACGCCCGGGGTTTCGATTCAACGTCACCCCGTAGCCTTTTGGCGGGGTATTAATCTCGCGCAGTTGGCTGCTTACTAGCCGCCGCCGCTGCTGCGATATTGCCATTGTATCTCTTCGGTGACACGCACTTACCGAGCGAGTTGGTGACCGATGGTGGTTCCCCCTTTCGGATGCGGACACGCGTGGAATCGTGAATTCTTCGAGAATACCTCCTCGACTCGCCGTCGAGGCTCAGCTAGATCGAGGACCTCCGGGGGAAGATTGAATTCCCGACAGAACGGTGCGCAAATAGGTATCGAGTATCGAAGAATTTCAATTTTTTTTTTGCGCGAGTCGTCACTCCGCGCTGGTTCGCCGGTTAATAAAATTCCGCCGTAGTTTCTCGCTTTCCTAAACAAAGGTTTCGGATCGCGAAGTGGACGAGATAGGCAGGAAGGCTTGATCAAGTTCTAGGATATCCGTGGGAAATCATTCCCCGAGGCGCTGTTCTCCAAGACTTGCCATCATCGCCTTCCAACTATCCGCGAACATCCAGAAACGGAGTTCCGTGCTCCAACCACCCCTAGGCTGTCTCCTTTTTCCATCCTGCGTAGGCATCCCCTGCCTGTCGTCGCTCAACGACGTTGCCGTTTACGTCCGCGCCGCGTTACGTCGTGGCTTTTACGCCGCCCTCGAAATTACCCCGTGATCCTCTGTTCCCCGTAAAGGAGAAACACACCCGCGGGTGCGCTGCAATCATCCCCAAAGCCTCGTGGCGCGGGAGAAGTTGCAATACTAGCACGCGAATCCACTCGTGACCGAAGAGAAATCTTTTCCCGCGGAACACTCTGCTCGCGTTAGCCTCAACAGCGTGTAGCAATCATATTTCTTTCGGGGTTTCTGTCTATCTCGCCGAACCACCGCGGTGGATGCACTCGAAACGTTTGCACGCGAGTCTAGAGGGTGCGCTGGTATTAGGTAGAAATTCTACCCCTTAGTCGAGAATTTAATTAAAAGGGGATGGCTGATTTTAATACACGTGGAGAATGGGAGACCTGAATATTTCTGACGCTTTTGATCAAATATATGCGAGAGGTTTCACAGTTTTGAAGGTGCGTTGTGTACCGTTACACTGTGCACCATGAAAGATGGTTCCTTCTTTTTTCTTGCTTCTAAAGGAAAGCTGTGGTGGTACGAAGGTATTAATACGTCGAGCAATTGAGAGGACTAATTACATAGGTACTGTGTAGTCCAGTGAAATTAAATCTGCCCAGTCTACGGAATAAATAGCAGCCAGATAAATTTTTATATGGGCCTTTATTTGCTCGTTTTAAACAATTTGTCAAAAGTCCCCATCGATCCGACCGCCGCTGAAAAATTTTATAGAAGTTTAAAAAAAATAAAAACGGTTTTTCGCGAATATCTCGTTATCAAGTTGTTTTATGACAAAAATATTTATTACATAATTTATAGCTTAGGATATTCTCTACAAAAAAGGTGCTATGAGTTTTTTTCGTGGGAGTAATCATTTTCGTGTATGTCGGGTTACCAAGTTTCAACCCCCATACTTTTGACAAGGGAAGATCTCGAATCCAGAAATTCAAAAATTTATGAAACTCTGTAAATACGTAGGGGATGTTCTCCTGGGTACAACGCAATTTTGTTTACTGCCTAAATTCACTCTAAGGGGGTGCATTTGATCCCTGAAAATCCGTTTTTTTTTTATTTTGAGTTATAACTCGCGAACCGTAAGAACTGTAGGGGCTATAAGTTACCAAATGATAGTCCTAATTAAAAGAAGTAACTTTTTCCTGAACACTTTTTTTCTATCTCCTATAGTTCGCGAGTAATAATGCAAAATCGAAAATTTAAGGTCGAGAATCGCGGAAATTCCCGAAATCAGCGATTTTCGACCTTATTCTGTGATCTTTAAGCGTTTGTAGCTCAGAGCAACGTTAACCGATTTTGATGAAATTTTAGCCATGTATACAACTCACTTCAATCTACAAACAGGTGTTTTGAATTTTCATTACAGGCTCACAAAAAAAGTTTAAAAAACGACCTTTACTATTTTTTTTTCTATTCCGACCAAATGCATTTTTTCTAAACGACGAAACACGCCACCTAGAAAACTGATTCCGCTATCCTCTAAAAAAAAACTCAAGTCGTTTGGACCAATTTTAAAAAAGTTATGCGATTTTAAAGAGTGTCAACTTACTTTCCGACGCGACTGTACACCTGGTTCCCACGTGCTTCCCGATTGCCATTTCTTAAAATGTTTTAAGATTTCCAACACTCTAAAGTCTATCTATGCAATCGTAATAAATTCCCAAAAATAATATACGAAGACCTTTTTTTTTTTACTTTTTTCGCGTTCGAAGCATGATTGTGCGGCGATCAGATCGATGGGGACTTTTGACATATTGTTTAAAACGACCAAATAAAGGCCCATACCAATAATTAGCTTGCTGGTATTTATTCCGAAGACAGACCCTAATTTCACTGGACTAGTATCCGTGGAAAGCGTTATAGTACCACAATCCTGACCCCTCGGTTTCCCTCCACTCTGCTCCTCCCTGAGAAGTCTATTCACGCAGCTGGGTAACACCGTCCCCAGCACAGCCCGTATTCTATTTCGCCTCTCCATTCCATTATCCTGCGTGTTTCCTTTCTTTATATCATCGGGGGTGGGGGGGGGGGGGGACTACCCCCCGGAGTCCGTCAGCCTCGTTCTTAACGTGCCTTGTCACCGAGGTGTCGTAGTGCAGCACGAAAACGTGGCTGCAGCTTCCTGCGGAGCGTGTCTCCGCGTCCTTCCGAGCACACAGCAGTCCACTTTCCACCGTGCACCGTAAATTTCGTTGGTCCGCGCGGCGCAATCCCGGGCAAACCGAATCCAAATGATTCCACGGGATATCTCAAAGGGAGCTCTTTCGGAGATGGATTTTGATTCCGCGGTGCAGACCGATCAAAGGAATACCATCTCCACCCGAGCTTTGTTACAGCAAATTCTTGTCTCCTCCTCGCCTTTACTCTTGCCACGACACGTGCACGTACAGCGGGGGCTCTCGCAGCGGCTTCAGATATTCAAAGTAGCTCCCGTAACCTTCAGGGTCGCCGACCTGCGATGTAAGTTATAGGGGAGGCTCGGACGTAACGGGGCGGCAGGGGCTGCGGCGCTGGGATTAAACCCGCTCTATGCACGATGCTGCTGATAACGAACGCTTTATGCATTACGATAAGTGGTCGTATTGTGCCGGGGGAAACGCTGCTTAAATTTTCACCGTGTCTACAGCCTTCCGTCCCGGGGCTCTGCCAAACGGCGCTGCTTCGGATTATAAACACAGCGGGAACGATTAGGGGATGATGGTTCCGGGCAATGAAGAGCGATGAGCCGAGTTTGAACGATGAAGGGTAGCTGAGCAATGAACGCAGCGGATACCGTGGTGGAATTTATAGAACTGTGAAACTCGAATGGCGTGTCAAAGGGTTTCTTTGTGCTAGTGGGACGATTTTAATGAGATCTTGCGAATTAAGATGCCACGCAATTATGAATTGGCTGTAGAGCAGCTTGTTAGATGAGAAGACACCAGGCGCGGCTCGTTATCGTTTGTCCCTTCATTGCAGTTAATTATTCCTCTTAATGGTGCTAGGAGAATGTTGGCAGAGAATATATTTGCATTTGAAATACAGAGAAGATAATTGTGATAAGTGATCCCGTAAGTACTTCGCGCGAAGTTCCAATAATTTGGTAAGGGCACTAGGCAGTCGTTCCTGCCTAAAATGAAGCATTTCTGTTTCAATTAATTACAAAGAAACAAATTGAAAGTGAGACTTGTTCTTTGGCATGAAGTTTATTCATAATTTATGAAGTTGATGCTCTGTACCTTCTATATGCAAAATAAATAACTTTTTTCCAAAGCCAACTTACAAACTATTTTTTCTCTCAAAATATTATATCTGAGCAATAACTCTGTAGATTTTTAACTTCTGATATTGAAATTCGTAAAGTTACAGTTTTTTGAAGATTTTCTTCGTGTTTTCTCGACATATAGTAATCTAGATTTTTTTTACAAGAACTGTGATGAAATTTCAATAAAAAAAACTATTGGAATACATTCTACAGACCCATGAAATTGACCCATGATTTTTTTCATAACGATTGGATTCTTCAGATGAGAATGGCAGTCGTTCAAAAATTGTACTGGGTGCGAACCACCCAGGTATGTTAAAGTTGATCGAAAAAAGAGGTGTGTCAACGAAAGGTTAAAAAACATGTTTGTTTTGTTAAAAATATGCATTATTTATGAAGCTACGGATGGAGGATTAAAGAGGCTGTTTCAAAATGTTTCTTTTGTTTTGCAGTGGTAACTCAAAAACGGAGGTTCCAATCGATTCAAATCAAATTCGAGCATGCTCACAAAATGTGTAGTTTCGGTAGGGACTTAAATTGAAGTTAATGAAAACGCTTATTCTTTATGAAAAGAAACTAAAACCCCATTGATGAGGTTTTACCCTCCCCCAAAGCCCCAAAAGATGAAGTCGCTAGAAAAATAGGTGATCTTTAGGATTTTTTTTTTGAAGAAGGTATAACTTTATGATCTTTATTTATTCGTTCTTCAAGGATATAAAAATATCTTTTTTTTTTCATTTTCCTGTAATGGTTCGAATTTCACGTGGCGCTCAGTGCACTGCTATATGCAAAAAAAAGAAACCGATTTTCAGAAAATTTTTCAGGGGAATGTCCCTTATGGGGGGAAATCAGGGTGATGCTTCGAAAAAGTCGAATTTTTTTGGTACTTTCTTAATGTTTGGAATCGCAATAATGTGCCCTTAAAGTAGTAATTTAAAATTCGAAGAAATAACGGAGGTTTGGTGCATTTAACATTTATAAATATGAGTATGAAATTATATATATTCCATTAATTAAATATATTAAATCTGTATTAATATATAAATAATTTATACATCAGGAGATAAATAATCAATAAGAAGCTTATCTATATATAAATGATTTATAAATAAATCAACATTTATTTTCTGGATACCATTATCTATAAATAAATCTTTCGAACTTGATCATATATAGATTATTTATGGGTTTATCGAATTTACAAATAATTTAGTTCAATATATTCCATAAATTTATCAATAATATTTTAAATAAGAATAATAAATATTTATATATATATAAATTATTTATATATATATTTATATAATGTTGTTATTTATAGTATCAACATTTGAAATCGGTCGTTCGGAGGTAATCGGAGATCCTTCTAAAACTTTAAATGTATTTTTCAAACTGGACGCACGGATAACTCCGTTAATTTTCATCCGATTTATTTTAAATCCTTCAAACCGACTAAAAATAAGATTATCTTCAGTTAAGCGTATCGAATTATTGATCAGGTAATTAGTTTCTTCGTAACGTTGAAAAAAATGTCGATTTTCTTACCGATTTTTGACACTTTCATTTCAAAAGTCCGCTATGTTGTAACAAATTATTTTTTTTTAAAATCTGTACGTTCAACTGAAGATATTGCCTCAGATTGTAAGAAAATGTTACAAATTTTTATTTTTGAGCTGCTGTTGGAACGCTTGGGGTGCGCTCGTTTTAAACAAATTTCTGAAAGTCTATCACGCCATCGACTACTGTGAGTACAATAATCAATATTTTGATGTGTTATTGTGGGAAAAACTTTGTTTAAAATGTGTACTTCTTAATGCCAATAAAGATATTTTATAAGAACTATTAATATACCAAAAACAGAGCCTCAAAATTAGCCTTTTTTCCGGCCGGCACCCTGGTTTCCACCCTTAACTTTGCCTTCGACACACCCATTTTTCTATTTATGAAAAAGAAAGCTCTGTATTAGAATGCGAAAATCTTAAAATTCCCCTCTATTCCTAAATAACACTTAATCGAAAATTCACGAAACTAAAGAAGTAGGTCAGACAAGGGAAGATCTCGAACCCGGAAGTTCAAAAAATTCTGAAACTTCGTGAATGTGTAGGGAATTTCCTCCTGATTACAACACAATTTTTGTTTGCTGTTCAAATTCACTCTAAGGGGGTGTAATTGACCCCTGAAAATCCGGTTATTTTCCGATTTTGTGTTACAACTCCTGAACTGTAAAATAATTTTTTTACCAAATGATAGATGTAATTAAAAAAAGTAACTTTTGTCTTGAAATTTTTTTCTTACAGTTCCAGAGTTATAACACAAATTCGGAAAATAGCTGAATTTTCAGGGGTTAATTTCCTTAGGGCATTAATCACCTTCGAGTGAATTTGAGCACCAAACAAAAATTGCGTTGTAATCAGAGGGAAATCCTCTGCATATTCACACGGCTCCAGAATTTTTTGAATTTTGGGGTTCGGGATCTTCCCTTGTGAGTGGCATCGATTATGAATTCTTAGTTTCTCACACAATCCCTGCAACATCTACAAATGACCGTCAGCATCTTCCTCATCAAACAACCGGGTCGAGCTGTGCGATATTCATTTCCGAAGAATCCCCAGCCGGCCGCGGAAGTTAGACGAAGAAAGGAAGAAATATTTCTGAAAAACAGTCGGGCGTAGCTCGCCCCTCCAATTGAATAAGAATCGAAAACTCCAGCGGTAACCGAGTTTCCCCCCTTTCGCTACTTATATTACGCTCCCGCGGAACATCTAATTCCACAGCGAGAGGGATGCTCGAAAATAGAATTACCAAGTGGCAACTTCCACCGCGGGCCTCTTTCGCCCTCCGCCTTGCGCGAGCAGTTTCTGTATCTGTGGTGGCGCGACGGAACTGAGGGCGGCCATCACCGTGCAATAATAATAATCGTAAATAACGGCCATAAAGGACGGTCCGAGATAATGGACGACTGCAACTTCGTCGAAAGTGTATCCTGATAGAATGGAGCCAGCCGGCGACAGAGGGGAGGGAAAATGAGAATAAACGAGAGAGAAAGCCGCGGCGGGGTGGTCGATATACGAGATTATAAATCCCGACGGGTAATTGCAAATGAAGAGCTGACATAAATCCTCCATTATTTGCGATAATCGGGGAGCGATAGTCATGAACGAGGCTACAGCGCGCGTAAATCACGAAACAACCGTCAGTGTTACCATGTATCTCCAAGTATAATCGGCGACTTCAGCCGATGACCGGTATCCATCACCCGGCTATTCGGTGTTCGTTAGCGACGATTCTGAAGGGATGGAGCGTGCAAATACGGAATGGCCCCGTGAAAGGGGGCGAAGACGGTGCAATAACGCTAGTGCTACCCGTCTTTAAAAGATGACCAGACAGGAAGCACTGTCAATCCTTGGCACAGTGGCTTCCAGCCGGTACTAAGCTCGGTTTTGTGTACCACCACGGGTGCGAGTTTATCCAGGCCCCAAGGATTATGTCCAGGGCAATATTCGCGCGGGATTCTGGGATTGCTGGACCGTGGCGCACGAAGTACACGCGGGCCATTCATCGTCGCTGGGCGAAGGAAGCGTACAGCCACGTGCAGAAATGATGCACCGAGAGTCTTCGTGAAAGAATTGATCGTCACACGTTGACACCAGCTGCATTATAATTTACACACAATTCTTTATAGCGCTGTTGTCGTCATCGCTAGTTTGGATAGTTACAACTACCATTTTAATGGATAATAGGGAGGCCAAAACTGACCGTACTTGGCCTCGAGTTTTATAGAAGATTTTTCAGCTGCTGGGGCTTCAAGGAATAAAGTTATTCAAAGTTTCAGTTTTCCGATGTTATTTGGAAGAAGATTTGACAGAAGTTTTTTTTATGAAACCGTCAGAAGATGGAGCGAAAGTATCTTGTAACGAGCCTGACAGCTAACAAATGAGATATCTGGGGTGGTACTGCGAAGTCAGCTACGGTTTCACGCGCGGCTCTCATACGAGGCAGAATTAACGCGTGACGTCTAGGTAACGATGAACTTTCGTGGCTATTTTCATCGCAGACTAAAGAGCGATACACGGAAACGGGTGAATTGGATATTCTTCCAAATATCCGCTCCAGTGGCCGATCGGCACGAGGTTAGTGGGGAGGGGCGGGGAGGGGGTGCGGACCCTAAATCTGTATATAATTGTAGCTTCGGGTATTTATTAGTTTCCGAAATATTAAGGGGTTGTTCCTGTAATCACGCCGCAAAATTCAGCAACATTCAAGTTTTTTTTTTCTCAGTGAATACAATGAATAACAATGTCAAACTTTTTTTTCATTTATTAAGCTACTTATAATGTATGAGGAACAATTTTTTAAATACACTTTTAATTGCGTTTTTTCAATGTTATCCGGAGTTAGAAATCGCGCCTTTGAAAAGAAATACCTCCCTGGCGGGAGTGATTTCAGCTCACAGACTCATCTGAAACAAAAAAACCAAACTGATTCTTAGTCATCATGAGTACCGCTACCAAAGGTGCCAGCATTACCCACGTAAGTCAAAATTTAACATCATTACGCGCATTCAAACTTCAAGTCTCGATATTTTCCATTTTTCTTTGAAATTTGAATGCGCGCAATTTTGTATAAATTTTGACTTACGTGGCTAATTCTGGCACCTGCGATAGCGGTACTCATAATGATTAAGAATCAGTTTGGTTTTTTTGTTTCAGATGAGTCTGTGAGCTTAAATCCCGCCGTCATTTCAAGGGCGCGATTTTTATCTCCAGATAATATTGAAAAAACATAATTAAAAGTGTATTTAAACAATTGTTCCGTATACATTATAAGTAGCTTTATAAATGAAAAAAAATTGACATTGCTATTCATTGTATTCACTGCGAAAAAAAAACTGAATGTTGCCGAATTTTGCGGCGTGATTACAGGAATGACCCCTTAATAAAATATTATTGTTAATTTTTTTAAAAATTATTTTTTTGAACTGCATACTCGTAGCCCTAACGAGGGTCCCTCCTGCCTACCCCCAATTCGTTCTATGGACAGCTGGACGCGTTCCCCTTACCTCCGCGTGCCCCTCAGGCACCGAAAGGGCACTCGTATTCAGCTGAAATTCAAAGCCAATTTTCTTGAAAACAAAGCTCGGTATTAAAAAATTGTATTCCACATTTTCGTCTTATTTTGGCCCGTAGAATCACCCCTAGTTTATTAACTATCAGTAGAGTAATAAGTATCCACCCTGTATAATAGGATGGATCGCATCCGCAAATTTCTCGTTCAAATCCCGAAACTCACATCGCACAGTGGCGCGTGTCATAGGGAAGGCTGGCCAAAAGTAATATCTTTAAATCTAAGACAAATTGTTAGAATAAATTGCAATACTATGATTCTAAAAAATGATAATAATGTACTTTTTTAATGTTAAATATTGAATATAAAAATAATGATAATTAACTATAAGTATAAAAATTTAATATACATGAAGGTATCACAAGGAGAAAAATATTATAATTAAGAGTATAATAATTATAATTAATTAATAATGTATAATAAATATGAAGTAGAATGCATTTTACATTTTTATACTTAGGTATAGGTAATTAACATCATTTTTAAGGAGAATATTGTAAGTAATTAATTATAATATTCTTCTACTGGTTTTTCTTCTTCTTCATCTTCATCAACATGATAACTGGAAACACGATACTCCGATCCTATGCCATAAATGTACCCCTCCATAAACGGTGCGGGCGGCAAAGAAATGACAATAACTCATAAGATCTCAATTTATCACAGGAAAATGCAACGGGTCTTTCTTCAAGAACCTTCAAACTTTATTTTACAACAAACATTGCCGCTTCATTTCGCTTAATACATAACTATTTCCTTAGGGGAAGAAAAAAAATATATAGGTCATGTATTTTCCTCTGACATAGCTGTGAAAAGTGAAATAAACCAATAAGACCAGAATATATATTAACTTAGAACATGTCAGATAGCTACCAGCACAAAAAAAATTATAGTTCGACATTAAATGGAAAAGTTACGTTCAATTCTGGTCTAAAAGTTCCAGATTATAACACTAGCAACTTTGAGATCGCATATCTCTAAAAGGATTCTACAATAAAAATTGGTATTAGTGAAAAATCATGCTTTGATAAGTCATAAATGAAATGCAATACATAGAACTGTAAAAATCAGGAAAACCATTCCTTCACTTTTCGCCAGGTTTCCGTACAGGACGTGCCACTGTACATTGGTTCAATATGATGCTTCACGCGCCCTCCGCACTAATCTAACCCCCACCAGGGGTTAATATCCGGAACAAGGTGGAAAGTGGAATGCGTTTTGTCGGAATAAGTCAACAGAAATACTAGAAGTTTTTTTATTAATATCTCGGAAAGTAATAAATTCCCGAAGCAACAATTTTAGATTTACGGTCCACACACCCTCCTCACTGCTCCCCTCAAACTTCGTGTCGATCGGCCACTGGGGCCATTCGAAAGTACAGCCGTTCCATTTTCCCGATTCATCGCCGCGCAAGCTCACATTTCACGCGTCGTTCTCTGGGAGCTCGATCATCTGACACTGAATGACGTCGCGTAATTGCAAGTAAAATTAGAAACACCCTAACGAAGACTAGCCGCAGAGGGTAGAAAACAGAGTCATGACAAGGGGAAATAAGTCTCCCTTCCCCTATCGTAATTACCTTTGCCCTCGGATAGGTCATTGTACTTATATCACGATAATGAAAGCAGAAGGCTTTCAACGAGTATTCCACAGAATTTCACGTTACACCGAGTAGCGCTGTAATTAATTGAAGCTATACAGAACGAGTCCTTAGAAAATTACACTTCGTGGTGTAAAGAAAATTGATGAGCTGCAAAGTGTGCAGTCACAGTTTCACTTTCTCATATCATTCCAACTCGTTCGAGAGCAGCTGGATAGTAGCTCCGGCAGAACAAACACCACGACGGAACGGTGTATCGATAAAAGCACCCCAGGGTGCAAAACCGAAGCTGGCAGTGTATTGTTCCATCAATTAACGAAATGGTGCCATACCCGCGATGCAACGATTCGAAAGCTACATCGTGATGATACGCCCCTGATAAAACAGTGACTGTATTCGGCGGCGTTCAAGCGTTTCAGCCTCGAGAGGCTGACAGGGTGACACGCACGTCCATTCGCGAGCCGTTTTATTGCGACAGGGTTGGCCAGAAATTAAAAAAAAAAAATGGTAACAATGGCGAGAACAGGCACTGCCGCGCTGTTTTAGCGTAATAAAGCGACAAGTGATAGAGGCGCGTTATTAGAATTCAAATAAAACTTATACAAAGTTTTCCTGCCGATCGAACACAGTGGTCAATATTTGCGGGGAGGATTAAAACCGTCGCGTGGACGAGCACGCTGCTCGCCCAACTCGGAATAATGGAGACCACGGTCGAGAAACTTTACCGCGGTGTTGTGGATGCCGCGGAAGCTTCAATTAACCGCCTAGCTGGACGATTAAATGAAAAATTCGAACGATTCAGGGGGCTGGCCGAGTGTTCCGCGAGGATTACAGGAGCACGGGCTGCCTTCCTGGCTGCAATATCCATTTCAATATCACTCGCCCCGCGGGGGTGGGTACGACGCGTGCGTTTCCAACGGAACCGGGGTTTTGAGATAATTAAATTCGCAACGTTTACCTAAGTGTTTTCGCGAAAAGCTGCCGCGAGGATGATCAAGGTAACGTTCCAGGCGACGTATGTTACCTAGACGTAACATCTTATGGAAGTTTGTGTTTCACGAAGTGAAGTTTGTTTTTAAATTTTTTTTTTAGGAATAATTTACAGTTTTCATATTAAATTTGTATTATCTACTTTTAGTACAATGTCTTAAAAGATTATAACAAAAAATGAATAGAGACACATGCACAAATTTTAATATATTAATTAATCTTCTAGACCCCTCACAAAAACAGGTCGCCGGTGGGAGGTGTAACTTTGGAACGGTAACTCCGAAATCAAATTTAAATTTTTTTTATGAACTATATAAATATAGTTTCTGTCGCATGTACCGGATTTTTAAACGAATTATTTTTGTAAAAATGGTGCGTTTTAGGAGAAAAAGTTTCGCAAATCCGCAAATAAGGTGGAGTTTTTGGAGCGTATTTCAAAATATTTGTTTTCGATCAAAAAACCCGTAAGTGCAACCAAAACTACACTCATATACTTTATGGAAAAAAATTTGATTTCAGAGTTGCTGTTCCATAGTTACACATCCCGCCAGTTACCTATATTTTTTGTGAGAAGTCTAGAAGATTAATAATTAATATATTAAAATTTTTCTATTCATTTTTTCAAAGTCTCTTAAGACATTGTACTAAAGTTAGGCAATAAAAATGTTCTATGAAAACTGTAAATTATTGCTGAAAAATAAATCCTAAAAAGGTCTTATTTTTCCGGCCGTCACAGTGGTGTTCCCTCTTAAACCTGGTTTAGGACGCTGAAAACACAGTGATTTTTTAAGAATTATTTTCTCAACAAAATATAAAGAGAATCTTTCCTAAACTTTAATGGTGTTTTACTGTATAATAATTCATTTAATATTGTTTTATTGGTATATATTAGTAGCGCCGCGCCGCCGGAGTTGTCAAATTGTGTACATCCTAACGGATTCAATTTTTGCCCGAAATAAAAAAGCCGAAGTTTTTCTTAATTGACATGAATTTATATCGGATCGTCGGATCTCTGTAATTAATTATAACTTAAACCTATAGCATTTCGAAGGTGTCTTGTTCTAAATCGGTAAAGTTGCATGTGACACGAAAATGTTAAGTGGCATCTATAGTAACGTTAATGAAGAACTACCAAAATAATTAAAAGACTTCAAAACGACGTGTGCCTGGGACGCGCGTAATTAAACTTCACCCGTGTTCGCGCCAAATTGTATTGTTCCAGGGCGTGCGAGGCGCGTAATATTTATTGAAAAGCGAGATATTAGGTAGAAGGTGCATTATTCTGACGCGGTGCGCTGCCTGTGCTAATTGTCTCCCACGAAATGGTGTTCATAATTTAATCGAGCTCGCGAGCGTAGTTGCAAAATAGACATAATTTCACTCTGCTATTCGTAAACTTAGAGCATCCTTAAAATTCGGCCAGGTTTCTCGAAATTTTAATATAAAGCTGATTTTGGGGAAGGAAATTCACGTCGATGGACTGTGGGAAGTAGACGGAACAGCAGCGCCCTTGCTTGGGCGTAATATTTTTCGCTTATTTATCGTCGAACTTGGCTGATTCTCTCGAATTATAGGTGCGCGCAGCGCCGTTTTCCAAGGAGCCCCCGTAGCACACCGTAAAGAATGGACCTTGTTACGTCTCGTTAAGGAGTTTCGCGAAAGTTTCACCTCTGCCCTGCTCTTCTCTCAATCTCCCTTTTGTAATAACCGCGAGATGAGTTTACGGTATTAGAGTTTGGCTGAAACGAGAAGCGACGAGGAAGCATCGACGCGAGATATCGAGCTAATTCATAATAACCATCGTCCTCGCAGCTACTACCTGCTCATCTAATTATTACAAAACTCATCATTTTCGTGTCTCCCAGGCGACGGAAGCCCGTGCTAACTAAGGGCTGGTTATCTACCTAGGAGTCTGAGAAGATGATACAACTTCGGGAATTTTTCTTAGACGAAACTGTAAGTGGAACTTAAACCAAACTTTTTCCACCAATAGACAGACCTACTATCTAGATTTTCACGAATTTTAATACTTTACAAAATATTAAGGAGACTTTCTGATCAAATTGCTAAAAAAAATAGGTAAGTTTTAGGATTCGTGTTTTAAAAATATATACAACATGCAGTAAAAAAATTCTATAGCCTTTTTTGTTATAGCAGCGCACTACAAGAAAGTGAAAGAAAAATTTGCATTCCCTTGAATAACATAAACTTTAATAAAGGCCACACACTTTTTTTACTTCATGGTGAATACTTTAAAAAAAAAAAAATCCTGCAGATCACCTATTTTTTGAGCGATTTGATGACAAAGTCCCCTTAATAACGAAAGTGAGTTTTCGCGCAGCGGTGGAGTAAATTCTTTTAGTAATTTGTTAGTTTATTTATTAAAACAGTTGTGTGGCTCGTTAAATTGTTTGGACTCGTGTTGTTAGACCTTAAGGAATATTCAAGAGACACACGCAACGCAACCTCGCGGTGCCGAGAAAATTCTATTTCAGAGATAATTAAGAAATCTTGTCTCGTCAAGCACGACTTGTTACTTTAGTTTCGAGGAATCTTTTCCCGCATTGCGTTCTCCTGCCCTCTACGTGCACTGCCTTTTACGTGAATTGGTGTTGGAGGCTAAAGCGAAACTGCAATTTAGTAACTTGCGCTGAAAATGTCCGGCGGATGTGGCGCTGTGTGTAACATTATCGATAAATATGGATGAGTTAGTGGTATTAGCGCTTAAACACCAATAATTGTAATTTAACTTTGGGAGCTATAGTCTGAACAAGAGCAACCGGTCGCTCAGGGTCACTGGGAGGGGCTACCCCCACCATTCGTCCCTTGACTCCGCCCATTCTTTACGGGAAACAAGAAAAGTAACCCACAAACACAACATTAATCGTGATTTTCCCTAGCGATATCAGTGCAGATAAATGTAAAGGCTTCGAAACCCTCGCGTGCACTCAATTTACATGGGATAACAGTAGAACGTGGGTCGGAAATATCGAAATTTCATTGTTACTTGGAAGGGATCCAATTCCATCGCGCTATTTTTTATCGAGCGCAATTAATAAAACGCAATTTCCATTTTCCATTGTTTTTCTTTTCGTTTCCCTCATTCCTATTCCAGCCACTCGTAACCTTCGAGCATAGAAACATGGAGGAAGCATGCAATGGGCGAAAATGTAGACGGCGGTAGAAAGAGAAAAATATACATGGGGGACACCCTCTCTCTTTCTAACATCAAAAAAAAAAACGCTGTCGCCTCTGGCGCTAGAAAGAGGGAGGGTGTCCCCAATGTATATTTTTCTCTTTTTACCGCCGTCTACATTGTCGCCCATTGTATGCTTCCTCCATGTTTATATGCTCTAAGCTCGTAATGAGTAATGGATATCCGGCCTGAAATTAGATAGCCGGGCAGCCATCTCGGAAATTAATTAACTCAACTAATTCGGTTTCTTCGGCGATACCAAATAGCCGCGGCGAAACGCGAGTTCCTAAAACAACCTGTAATCCGACCAACTCGTCTCCCACTACTTCACGCGGGATGGATGGGGGAGATATGGAGAACGTTAATTGTGATTCTTAACGTGCCCAGCAAAAGGCGGGACGGGCGCGTAAGGAAAAGGATTAAACTGCGTGAAGGGTTGAAGGGAAGACCCTGCCTGGGGCGTTCTTGAGGACGGAACGTAGTGCTCGCGCCGGTGACGAATGCAAGGCAAATACGGAAGGTGGAGGAGAATGGTAGAAGCTTAATGTCTGGGCCCTCGGCAGTCGAAATAAATTAAACACGGTCTTACGCCGCTCTGTGCTCCCAGTGTGCTTTCGAGGGCTGTGTATCCCGAATTTGGTACCCGTCTCTTGGATATTTATTCAGCATCTACCTCGTCCGCCCCTCCCCGCCGTCTTGTGAATTGATAAGACAGGCGGAACGCACGGGGAGCAAGGGACCGGAGGTAGGAACAGTCGTGGGATTAACGAAAGCGAGGCTAAGCGCGTCTCGCTCGCGAAAAAGAACCAAGCCCTGTGCCAACATGTCGCCGGGAACGTTTAAGGTCGCGTTTATTCAAGGCTGGTCCATCGCGGCTTCACGCCGCCTGGCGCTTCCACTTTTGGACGAGGAGCGTCGTGATCGCGGCTCCGAGCACCCTAGAGACTTCAGAGATCATAAATATCCCTGACATCGGGACATGTGTCGGCTTTAATGCCGTATACATGTTTCTCGAGTAACCGCGACGCTGTGCTAGGCGCTATATTTTTATGGCGGCTTGTCTCGCGCGATACGTACTGTACGGCTACATGCAGAAAGTAGTCAGGGATCATGTACAGCTGGAAATGATAAGAGCGTCGTATCTTCTTCGTGCGTTATACATCCCGAGGGATAGTTGCCTGCTTATAATGTTGCAGCAAGCATCTTTGCGTTTTGGATAAAATCAATTTATTGATGTCTCGCCTGTTAACGTTAACGGACATTAAAATGGAGTGCATTTAAGCAGGCGGAGTGGAAATCTCAATTGTAGGTACTGCTTTCTACCAACCAACGTAGGATCTCTTTTTTAAAGTTAACAAGTACCTACTGCTTTCTACCAACCGACGTAGGATCTCCTTTTTAAAGTTAACAAGTATGTCGTTAAAGGAATCGATAGTTCGAGTTCAATGTGGAACCAGTTCACTAGGAAAGAAGGTATCCCAATACTTTTCACAGTCCAATACTATGTTTAAGTCAGAGTTTCAGAATGAACGATACCTCGTTAAATCCACGCTACTTATTTATGGTCGACCGAGGAGAATCGGATCACTTTGTGTTTGATGGTAAAAAAATAATAGTCAAACATTAAAAAAACTAATTTTTTATTATATATTCGTGACCAGTACACCTTTGGCTTGAACATTAATAGTAAAAAATAAAATTAAACTTAAAAATATTTCTTCTGCAAACGAAAAACCAAAAAGTGAGAAATATCCGATTCGCCCCAAAACCTGATAATCCAGAAATCTCTGACAAAAATGAAATTTTCATAACAAAATCTTTAGAATCAACTTAGACAAATCTAATGTATAATGACAGTGAAGTCAAGTGACACGACTTAGCACACAGATCGGAAGAATATTCCCGTTTTTTGCCGCCTCTATCAGCACAATTCTCGTGGCACCACTCTTCTCAGACAAACTTCTGAAAGTGGACGAATTAATTTTTCACCACAGTAATTACATGCCATCTTCTTAAGACCATTAATTTATTAATTTCTTTCGTCATTCTTTAAATGTAATTTTTATCACAGCTTCCTTTATTTTTATATTTTTTTTTTTGACACAATGATCCCTGATTGGTCTTTTTTATGTATACACAATTATCATATTTATAATCATAAAAATACTCAAATGAAAAAACAGATACTTTTAAATTCTGAATTGTTTGAGCTTAAAAGAATTGCACATCTGTTTTTTAGATATTCGAGAATAAAACTTTTTTTTTGTTTTTTCCATCTCTGGGGTTATATTCGAATCTCAGGGTTGGAATGTGTGGCACTCCGGCATTTATATGGTGATAAGGTGCTTTCTGCATGATCACAATATTTAAGAAGCAGCGTTTTAACTTGCACGAGAAGAACTAGAGGAACAGTGCTGCGGATAATTTGCCCAGTCCCTCCACACCCGCCTGTATTTCGTCGTCTGCATTTTCTAATTAGCCGGAGCAGCAGAGCGCAGTGATTATTACAAGCAATGCTAATCACTGGTTTTTCCTGCGACAGGATAGAGTGTAACGCGCTGCTCGAACTACAGAAACTTGACGAGATCTCGAGGGGTTTAGCGAGCAGCGGCAGTTACTCGAACCGGATGATTAAATTCCCAAAAGCAGTCGCTGTACTTGGGATTCATCGTCTCCTTGATGTGTAACTACACCGTGGCTCGTCGAAGACCTCTGCGGCGGAGATGCCTATAGTTGCCCAGGCCTCGAGGAAGCAGCCTAACGTGGCAAACCTAATCCCGAGGAAGTCGGTGCGTCGGAGTTAACGAAGCGCCATATACAACGGGTGTCGGGTTAATCGAGTTTAATCAACCACGCTGTAACTCGACGCCTTTATCGTTAAAATTCCACCCACCGCGCCGGATTACTCTAAACGCTCAAAAACCGCGACGAGCAATTTCTGCGCAGAATTGTCCACCTCCCGCGACGGAGAAGTTCGGCGGCCGTTCCGCAGTGGCGGAGCCTCTGAAAGGCCAGACGGGCGAGGCGTCTCGTCGAATCCAGCGAATTAACTCGTTTGAGGGAAGCACTAAACGCTCGAGTCGCACTCAACGGCGCGAAATTTATTGACAACCGCGAATTTCCCACTCCCAGCGGCGTCAGCTTTGTTTTTTACGATCACGACTTGTCTCCGGATCGCCTTCGCCTGGCTTTTTTTCGGTCGTTGCACTTCTCTATCTGCTGGCTTAAAGGTGAACACACACCAACGACGATTCCATCGAGGCATTTCTAAAGAGTGCCTTTTTTTGCTAACTTATTAACGTATTTCGACTGCGACAACTGACGTCTGTTTGTCTAATCGTGGCTGGGAATCTATTGAAAATAAATCAACCGCCGAAGCTTTATATTCAATGATAATACTGCTCTCTTGTCCTTTGCTGGCGAAAGCGATAAATAGCTAGAATATCACGCAATTCTAAAAATTAATCTGTAAATTTCCAACACTGTTTCTCGTCACAATACGCTTAATTCAGAGAGTATTCTTAATATTTCAAGCATTAAGCAAGAAAAAAGCGGAGGTGCTTGAAAAATAGAGTTCAGATCAGTTGTGAAATCAGCTTAAAAGCAAGAAGGAACACATCACGCTATGAGTGTCTTAGGTCTACTTATACGTAACCTTTACGACGGAAACCAATAAAAGCTGGGGGTCGGTTTATCAGAGAGGTTTTCCCGGAGCTTCATTCCGTCCAGAAAATACCTGAAAATACACAATTAACCGATTCGGCTACGCTCCAGGGGCGTCAGTTTTTAATTGAGACCCCCAATTCCATGGTAAAAAACACGAATAAAAGCAGAGTAGGATGGGAGTGAAGTGGAAGGTGTTGTTTGAATAACGCGTAGCTGAACGATAACCAGCAGATGGAAAAGACCGTAACGAATATGTGTGCGGGGGATGAATAAAAGCAGGAATCGCCGAGAATTAACTGAATATTAATAAAACGGGCGGAAGGAAACGGACGCTCGTTGGTTTTGCGCTTCCCCTTCTCCGTGCCGCGAGGAAATATCTCGCGAGGGAGAAAGGGATACAGTGGGAACGAGATACAGGGAGAAAAGAACGAAAAGATCAAGATGAGAGCAGAACCCCAGACCAATACTTTTCATTCTGTCACGAGCCATCAACCCTTTCTACTTTATTTCCTTCCCCGGGATACTGGAAGGAATTCTCTGCGACGCAGTCCTGAGCACTATCCCGAGGAAAATCCTTTTACGCCATCAAAGTTTTTCCACGACGAAATCCCGGGAGTTTTACCGCGAGATCAAAGCGGGATCCTTTAGCTTAGGCTTCCCAGCGTTTTGCCAGCTTTCCCTTTAAATGTTCATTAAGCTTTGCACGCAACCGGCTACGCGAATTTGTAGATAAATAACTATCTCATTTTCTTAGCATTTCGAGAACGCGTGCTGCCGAGCGTGACGCGAATACGATAATTCCGAAAGCTTCGTTTTCAAGGTACAAACCGGTCCCAAATGAAATGGGAAATAACTTTTTTAAATCTTGCATCGCGTTTCAACTTTTCCCCGATTTTACTCTTACCCGAGATTGAATAATTAAGGGCTTAAGGCGTTTGCATTCCAAATTCAGAGTTATTTCTTTGAAGCTTGATTGAAAAGAACGATAGGTACTTGCAGCAAAGTCCGGTATATATATTTGTCGAGAACTCAACGAAACGATACGAAGGGTGCATTAATTAATGGATAATTAATTAAAAACGAGAAGTAAAGGAGGTGGATAAGAGAATTTTTTACGTTTTTGCTTTCGGGGAGGGTCGTAGGATCGCCCCGGCCCAACGCTAAAGGGCCATCGAGTTGCACTTCGCGCCGTATTCATAAAGCGAATGCTTCTGGATCCGTTTCATGCGAGCGGCATTTCGAATAGAAATGCGCACACCGTTAGCAGGGAAAAATCGCGGAAAGTTTCGTCGCGGCTGATTCGCTGGCTCGCCAAGTTCCGTGGCGCTCGGGGTACCGATTTGTCGAATAAAATTCCAGTGGAAGAATGCGAAATTACCTGTAGAGGTGGAAGTTTCGCTCGTGAGCCTCGTTTCGGGGGCGGAGGACGTGCGCATACAGGCAAAGAGGACCATGTTTCTTTGTGAATTTGCTTCTCGCTAACCAGTTTCTGCTTCCGCCGATCTCACGGCCACCTGCTGCCTCCCCCACATGCCAGCCAGTTCGCTAAACAATCGAAAGGCCACTCTATGGAATTTTCCGCGAGTGCAAACGATACATGGTCAGGTTTAAGTTACCTACGAACCTGCAAACTTAAAAAAAAATTGGGATTACCGAAGTTCCCTTGTAGACCCACTCAAAATTTCACCCAAATCGGTACCTGAAACCTCTTGCATCCTTTTAAGTTTCATCCCCAGGACTACTAAAGGAAGATGCAACGAGTAATTCAAACGATTACATGTGATTTGATATCGAAACATTGACACATATGAGGGAGGAACTTGTCACCCGCGGGGGTTCCCTTTATACCGGCTGCCCGCTTTCGAGCAGAATCGCGAGGAGGTTGGCCTCGAAGAAATGGGGCGAACCGGGCGTTCCCGTCGACGGGTGCCGTTTTAATGAGGCTACGAGTCGCAAATAAAAGTTCGAATCGGGATGCGACGGCGGTAGGAAGAAGGCATTCAAAGGATGCGGAGGAAAGGGTTAGCATAAAGCGTCCGGGCTGCAACGCGGAGCAAGTGCTCGGCCGAGCAACAATGCTTCGCGAGGAGCTCGCTGGTATTCGCGACTGCGTTTATACAATTAAACCTTACGTCTCGGATCCGTTGCTTCTACAGTTACCGAGCAGCGAAACGCAAGTGGATCGTAATATGATTATTGTGCGGTGCCTCTAATAAAGAGGCGCTTTCATTCCACCCCGACTTGGCGTTCCCGCGGCTTTATCTCCGTGTTCCACCGTCGCCAGCGCGAAACACATTACACGGCGGGGGAATTGCATTCATGATTTCTGCGCTCCTGTTAACGGAAAATCGGTACAGCAATTAACCCCTTCGCGACCACCTTCCTACGGTCCTGTGATTGTGCCGCTGCGAAGGCATTCGCTGAAAACAGTGACGCGGAGATTAAGTTTCTAGTTTCTACACATCTATCTGCCGCGTGTTTTGGAGCGAGCTCGAGCTCGTTATTGGCCTTTTCAAATTTCGAGACTGTTTAGGGACCGGTGAATAGGCTCCGTCGCTACATCTTGTGGAGGGAATGGGGAGCTTTCAATAGCGGCTTTATCGGTGGTAGGTATGGAATGGAATTGAATTCTTTGGATCCAGCGAGATTTTAAAACGTTGGAAAGTTGTTTTCGGTGGAGAAATATGGTACATCGAATGGGAAAGTGAGAGGATATTGAAAGAGGCTATTTTCAGAGGAGGAAATTGTTTTAAATTGAAGAAAATTCTGAAGAATATTTTTTTTAATATTCTTTAGTGTCAATTTTGTAACACGTGACATCGTAGATTCTTCTTTTATTGGGAAGACATTCTTTTTTAAAGGCTGTAATTCTTGGGATATATATATTGCGGATTTTAGAACGACCAAAATAAATTTGCAACCGCGATCAGATAAGCAATTCTAATGCTATGCAGAAAGAAATTTTTATGCAGTTACATGCAGATTAAAAAAATACTAATTACACATGTAAATCACGTTTTATGGGTCGCCCAGTAGATTGAACCTAGCAAGGAACTGCACAGACGAGGTATAGGATAGACGTATCAACTTATGGGAGTTCGTGTCACCACAGACCAGGTATAGGATAGACCTATCACGCAATGTAATTTTGTGTCACATGCTCGGGGGGCTCGCGAGCCCCCTTACCATTTCCGTGTCACATCCAACGTTATCGACTCAGTCGAAAATAAGATTACAATGCTAGAGTAAAGAGTACAATGGTTGGCCATTTAGGTTTCAGCTTGATACCGTTTTGCAAGTCGCAATGCTTGGGAAATGTTACCAATTAACCAAGCACGCCAACATGGAGATACCTACGAAAGTGGCCCATTTCTACGAAATATTTCTGGTCCATGTTCGACCAATGCTTTGTGCATTTTGAAATATTTGGGAAAAGTCTTACGACTAAAGTTCTTAAACTGAGACTTATTGCTAGGACTATACCTAGTTAAAACTAAGCACGCGTGCAAGTTCTTCCGCGATGTATAAAATTTTAGGTTTAGTAGCTTAAAATTAATTTAATGCAAGGGGGAAAGAAATTTAAGTCTATATAGCAGCCACATTGGCAGCTGTCATTTATTATTATATGGTAAATGTGGCATTTTTGATTTCTCGTAATATTGCCACTAGTGTCGCTTTATATTTAGCAGATGCAACGGTCAAGCAAAAGTAGCGAGCATACTGAGCAGGTAGTACCAACAATGACTGTCATTGTTAGTTATTATACCAAACTAATGCTTTCCATTCGCGCCTTATTAAGAGAATCTAATGACTCGAATGTAATTACTGTTAAGAGAGAAGATTTGAAAGATCTCACGCGTAAAAGTTCAACTTCAGAAATTAAACTCGTATTCGATACATTAAGCATCCCGAATGATTGGGATATTAAGAAATTAATTTAGAATGTTTGAAACGCGATATTAAAACTTCTATCGCGACTTTAAAATTTATTTATTGCATGTTTCTACGCGTATTAAACATCTGGAAGCACACGCATTAATGTTACTATTCACGAGTACTAAGTATGTATTCGTGGTCACTATGCTCGCTACAGCAATCATTTTATTCGATAGCATGCAGAAAGATTGAAAGAATGAAAACGTAGGTATCACTCACCGTTCGTTGCAACAGTCTCACTGCTTCCATGCAGACAAGCATCCCCCTTCAGCAGCAGCTATTCGATCTGCAGGCCAATGTCCCGCAGCTGCGGGGTCAGTACCGAATAGAACATGTCACACTCACAAATATGTCGCATTAAGTTCGCGATGAAGAAGCAAGAAGAGCACCGGCGCTCTGAATTAATTCTAAATGCGTTAAAACACTGATTCTACGGTGGCGTCCACGTTACTAACACGCAGGGCCACTGTGCACTACGAAATACTTTATCGCGAAATAAGCACTGACTCTACAATCGCATTGCACATCATTACAAAAGCACTTCACGCTTTTAAACATCTCTCAACAGTGGGAAGATGTGTTCGGACTCGAGTAAAGTGTTTCCAAAATAGTCGTCTAGACACTGAGTGTAATGTAGTAGAATTTTGTTAATGGGCCTTCCACATAGTCCAGTAATCGATGGAATTGATGCAGCAATCGTGAAATCACGAAATAATATCCACTGTGACTGCACAGATATTTAGTGATCCGATCACCGTCGCGGACAACGTCGAACTGTTAGGGCACACCGTTCGGCGATGTAGTGACTTTGGTAGAGGTTGTTGATGTTTTTGTCGCGCTCGGCCGACTCCCAGCTAACTTGAAATTCGTCAAGGCCAGAAATAATATTATATAGCAATGTCCATTGTAAAATTTTCACTTTTCACAACTACAATCGTGCACCCCGTACCTTCTACACGTATTTTTATCACTACGAGGTGTGATCAAAGACTAGGCAACTCTTTGTCAAAAAGTCTACTAGATGATAGGTATATTCTAGTG
Organism: Andrena camellia; assembly: GCA_029448645.1. Lineage (NCBI taxonomy): Eukaryota > Metazoa > Arthropoda > Insecta > Hymenoptera > Andrenidae > Andrena > Andrena camellia. The sequence continues at coordinate 30,120,282 of CM055678.1, read as the reverse complement.
AAATCCTGTTAAACGGTCTTCTATTTAGTCCAGTAGTCGAACGAATTGATGTAGGAATCGAGAAATCACGAAATAATATGCAATATGACATGCACTTCACTTCACTGAACACTGAACCGATGAATTTTTCAGGGCTAGACAAAATTTTATTTCACAATGCGTGTTTGAAAAGTAACTCGAATTGCAGTTGCATCTAAGCACCCCACGACACTCATGCATCATGCAACTTTCTGCGAGGCTTTTAAGAATTACAAATAGAATCCAATTATTATTACTTCACTAGAACGATTAAACAGTGCATTAGAAACTTGCGGGAATTTCAGTAACAGCGTCAATTTTTAATACTTTGCGGGGTACGATACGTGAAAGGATTCTACTACACGCCAAGTACTAATAAACAATGTCATCTTGCAATTTATAGCTCGCACGAGCTTTGAAGAAATATCATATTTGAGCGCCATAGTGTCTTGATCCCCGAAATGGATTTTCGGAGAGAAATCCACGTGACTCTTTGAGAAACCGAGCGACAGCATAGTGTAGCAAAAGCCTGCCTTCTATGTCAAACTCTCTCACTCTAAACAAGTCACACGTATACAAGCGCTCACGCACCTTTCAGCATTTCAACACATTTCAAAGTAGTTGCTGAGTTGGACGCTGTTCATGAGCAGATGCCACTACATTCAGTCCTAAAATTATGGGTCGGTAATACAGTTTGGGTGGCGACACGAACATCCATAAGGTGATAGGTCTATCCTATACCTCGTCTGTGGTGTCACCACCCAAACTATGTTACCGACAGAAATCTAGGGACTGAATTTAGTGGCCTCTGCTCATGAACAGCGTCCAACTCAGGAACCACTCTGAGATGGCAAAATGCTGAAAGGCGTGTGCGTGCTTGCATACGTGTGCTTGTTTAGAATGGATACGTTCAGCGGACTCAACCGTTGAGTAACCCTTAGAGCATATACTACTGGAGGTCTCATTGCCTTAGATTTCCTGTCCTCGAAACTGTGGACAACATCACGCGAGAGAGAAAGACATGTGTGAACTGGTGCGAGTCCTAATCGACCGTAATGCGCATGCGCCGATATCGTGCGAGAGAGAAAGACATATGTGAGAAGTATAGATTCTCAATACTTCTCTCGCTCACATCAGTTCGCACATGTCTTTCTCTCTTGTACGATATCGGCGCATGCGCATTACGGTCGATTGGGACTCTATACTTCTCTCGCTCGCACATGTCTTTCTCTCTCACGTGATGTTGACGACAGTTTCGAGCTCTCAGACATAGACCTCTATGTCTATATGCTCTAAGGAGTAACCGCTCACTGATTTTTCGCTGAACGTTACCGCTCAGTTACTCACTTCTCAACACAACATATATATATATATATATATATATATATATATATATATATATATATATATATAATGAGGTTTTCAAATAAAGTGTACAAAGTAATATTTGCGTAACATTTGATTTTTAATTGGACTAAAAGGAAAGGAAAAGAAAAGAAAAGTAGAAGAAAGCCTTTAAAAACGTAAGGAAATGAGGAAAGGGGAATACAGAGATTGAAAAGTTAAAGAGGCAAGAATAATCATGAAATGAATTAGGATTAATGGAGCTGCTTCCAATAATCTACGCTAAAGTCTCTTGCATATATAGCAAAACTAACGATATCTTTGTTCGGTTTGTTTAAGGCGAGGGTGACGGCCGTGTGTTGACCCTGCGTGTCTGTGGTGTACGTCCAATGTTTGAATGGAAACAGCGTAGAGTCCATGAGAGTTGGTATCACGAGAAGCTGCGGGTAATCGTCGAACGTTGCCTTAATTTTTAGACTGGTAAACACGGTATTTGACGGTTGAACGGAACTGCAAGAAACGACCGAGTCGTTGGAACATTGTACCAATCCACAGACGCGGGTACCCGCTTCCATTTGCTGGCCATGCATGCGAAGTCCGTTGTAAACGACAGCACGATAATTGGACGAGGAATCGGTGGAGGCCGTTTCAATGTCGAAGGCGCAACAGAAATCTCTATGGCAAACAGAGCTCCTCATTGAGCCGTTTAGACGAACAGTGTTGAATGCCTCGATATTGTCCAGGTACATGATCATTCCTTGAATCCTCTCTGTTCTGCCTGTAGCATTGTAAGGGGGGTCCCGCCTTGCGTTCAAGAGATCAGTCTTCTCTTCCTTCTTCATCTCCATCTCCATCTCCAGCTTGATCCCCTCGTCGGGTTTCCTCACCAAGCCTGGCGTTTTCGGGATGCGAGAGATTAAGAGTTTACGGTCGGGATGGTGAGAAAACGATACGTTCGCTATTCCATGGCGACCTAGAAAAGTAGAATGTCAGGCGAACTTATGTACATAGGTATATAAGTACATAGTACTAGTAGTAGTAGTTAGGATAGTGTGTACCGACACTACCGACGTACCTAAATAAATGCCGCTTCCCATGTGCCCAGACTCGGTCCCGTGATATCCGGCCGCCAATAGATTGACATTCTCAGAAAAAGACCATCCGAATTGCATTTCAAGGGCTGGAATGAAATTCATTCGAATTCATGTATGAATAACGCCGCAAGACTGGTGTTTCGCAGACTTACCTGTTAAGAATGGCAATTCGGAGCCCCAAGCAACCGGATATACGAAATTCGAAACTCCTTCGATCCTCGTCAAGTTTAGAGCTGGTACATGGAATAATATATCGAAACATATGAACGTGCCGAACTTGACTCCGAAATCGGTGTCAAAGGTAACGATTCCCGGCGTTTCGGTGACATCAAACGGCGGATGTTCGTTGAAAAGATTCACCTTACGGTACCTGTTTACAGCATAACCGTGCATTTAACAATAATTAATCTTACGCACTCTGCCGTGGGAACTACTATCCTCGCGTTGCGTAGTAACAGTATCATGAACGTATTTATGAAATTTATTATGCACCTAGCAATTATTTTTCCCGTCCGGTCAAACACCGCATTAGTATTATAGTAATGTGTGTCGTTGTTGCTGTCCGATTTCCTCTCGGCGATGTTTATTACCACGTAAATTCGATTCTCTTTGGCCGCACACGACACCATCCTTAATGTCTGCACGAACATCCAACATACAAGAACATAGAACGCTCAGGATTCCATTTCTGCTCGAATATGGGAAATACACTTGATTAGACTTACATCGCTAACGTCTTCATGGTTCCCTGTGCAAGGAACGTATTCATCGACAGCGGAAGGGACCGCCGTTGACCATGAATTCATATCCGATTTCTTCATCATCACTGACGTCAAACCATCTTCCGGGAATACGATAATATCGGCGCCCTGGCGAACACGTAAAAATTGTAATCGTGATAGGATATATCTACAGTGCAATATGTATGTATCTTCTTATGCACCTGTTTGCTCGCTTCTTCTATGTACTTGATGTACGCTTCAGTGTTCGCCTTCAGAGTTAACGGACCATTACCGTAAATAATAGTCGGCGCGAATTCCACTACCGCTCCTACATAGTAGTCCCGCGAGTCCTGCTCTGGCGCCTGTTTAACACACCCATCTAAAGGGATCGCATCGCAGTGTGCACCGAGTTCCTTTGACTCTGGGACACCAATCGCGCCGCTGCTAAGCGCTCCCTATAGGTAGACATAGGTACATATATAGTCCGGGAGCCATTTTTAGTGTCTCATCACGACGGGATTTTTCTATCATCTGTCTAATTAACCTTCTGCTGAAAGTCAATGGATGGGCGGCCTGGAAGTTGGGTCCGAAGACAGGGCCCGAGGGCACGTCCTCGAACATGTCAACTTTGGGAACATCTCCGACTCATCGCGACGAGACTGAAACTCCCCCCATTAATCAATAACTTCATAAAAAATAAGAAAATCACAGTCTGGCAGGACTCCGCGGGGACCATAGTGGTCTGACAGACCCGCAAACATGTTCAAAAAAAATAAACAAATTTAGGGCTCGCAGCGACGAGGCTGAGGTTTGGTGGAATAATGGGTGCATAGGTACAGTGCACACTCGTTATAAACCCGACGAACGGGGCTGGCGGCGGGCGTATGGCGCGTTGCAGACACTATTCCGAGCGGCTAATGCCGCAAGTGAGAAAACCCAAGAGGGAGCGAGAGGGAACGAAAGAGTCAACACGAAGTTGCCGTCGGCTACGAAAGAGAGAAAGCAATGATACTTTCTCTTGCTTCGTCTTTCACATGCGTACAGATCTTAGAGCAGGGTGAGGAGCGATTAAGCGCAGTGAATGGAGGGGGAAACACGTACAGGAGTGATGGTAATGCGTGCGTGACTGACGCAGGCGCAGTTCATGCGACATAACCACCGCTCCTGTAGGTGTTTCCCCCTCCATTCACTGCGCTTAATCGCTCCTCACCCTGTCTTACAGCAATATAAATATATCTGTACCTTGCTCTAAGGTGCAGATCACGCAATATAACTTTACTTCCGAGCGGCCACTGAGTAGGCCGTGAGTCAGCCGTGCGTGCGAGAGTCCAATCGTCGGCGTTCTTTTAATTCGATTCGAAAAACATACGATTGCACACGCATGAATATCACGCTACCTGACTTTGTACAATTATCGTCCGTGTGCAATCGCATGTTTATCGAAACGAATTAAAAGAACGCCGACGGTCAGGCCCTCTCGCACGCACGGCCTACTCAGTGGCCGCTCGGAGGCAAAGTTATATATTGCGCGATCTGTACGCTCTGCCTCTTCCAGCTCGACCCACGTGCGCGACTAAGTACTTACAATTATCAGTGAAGAGGCAGAGCGTACGCACATGAATGACGAAGCGAGACAAAGTATCATGCTTTTTGTCTTTCGTAGTCGACGAAAGTGGAAACTTCGTCGATTCTTTCGTCCTCTCTCGCTCGTTCTCGGGTTCTCTCACTCTCGATCGAAGGATACCATGAAATGGGGATAGTCGCCGGGCTCGCATCGAAACGGGTTTATAACGAGTGTCAACTGTACCACCCTTCCGCAGCGCACCAAGGAGGGGCGCTGCGCCAGCTCTTTGACTGTGTGAGTGCGGTTGGTGTACATGCTTATGATGACGGATTGATTAACGTATTAATTTTACCTGAGACGAAAGGCGTAGAAGAATTAGGAGGACCAATCCCAGCCCGAAACCACTCCATTTGTCACGCATAGTGTTGCGATCTTCGCTGGTGTAAATGTAATCCTGGGTGACACGCGTGGCAGAGATCTTGGGTGGAACTCAAGAACAGGAAGCGGATAACCGTTATCTCCCAGATAGTGACGGCGATACACTATCGATACATCGAAATATCGATACTTTTCAACTGGGATTTTTACCCACTAAAACCCCATGGCCACCCCCAGGGGATCCCCTCTGGAGGTATCGGGGTGTCTTTAAAAGAATTAATAATGAACGTTACTGCTGTTACCTTTTTACTTACTGTTGATAAAGTGTGGGAAAATTAAAGTATAAAAAAAGTTATATTTTATAAACAGGCGGGTGGGATTTGAACTCACGACCGCAACAACGCCACGCCGACGTCTTACCGAACCCTCTACGGCATATTCTTAAATTTTGGTTAGCTTTTATGTTTTATACGGCTACTATGAAATATTTAATAATTTACATGTAAATATCTTTATTATTAAGGCCTGTGCATCAGCGCCCCACGGGTACGAACCTTGCCTTTTATTAAAAATCCACACGAAATCGCGCAACAATAGTAATTGTTGAGCTCGTTGCACCCCGCTGGCGCTGGTGACCGTGAGCGAATGGTTGAGGAGGAAAGCAAGCAGGGGTGACTGCTGTGTATTTCGGTCGTAGCTTTTCTCTCTACACCATTACTTCTATGGTGTTAATGGGAATTTTGGCGTGGCAAAGGCATAGCCCTGACTCAACAATTTTATGACAAGAACTGTCAAAATACTGTAATAATATCCACTTGTGATCGTACTTTTTGCACAATGGACTTTTAGTGAACATAAAGTCACGTAAGTATAATTTCTCACCCCTGTATATCACTCTTCATTAAATTTACGATAATCGTACCCTTTGCTGTGTATTTTGATATGATGCATGCACTTATTTCAATAATCACCACGACAAAACATTGCAAAGTAGCATGCATCAACAATGGAGGTTCCATTATAACGAATTCGATTCATTCCGAATTCCCTCAATTTTTTTCATTTTTAAATCGATCGTACAGGATTTCATCGAAGGAGTATTTTACCACGGCATTTATAATGTCATCCGTGCAACGGGCTTTTACTCAAAAATTGAGTAAACAGCACGCAGCTGACGTGAGACGTCAGATTGCCAGCTCTACCTCGTATTCTCGCGATTTATCTAAGAGTGGCAGTACGTTCTCAGGCTTTTCCTCGACGGTATGTAGTGCATTTTGATTCATTGATGTGCATTTTAAATCGTCGAATTATTCACATTAATTTCATTGCAAATATGCTCTTTTAAGATATCACTATGCGAAGTATTGGAGCCCTTAGACTACGAGGACTTCTTAGCCCAGCATCAGTCAGTCCTTGACCGTGATCCTCTCAAACCAATATTAGACTTCCCACCTGAAGATGTGGAATTGCAAGTGGTGAACAGGAAAACTCGAACAGAGGAACCAGTTGTTCCCTATGAATCTATGTAAGATTCATGTCAATAAAAAGGTGACAAGACTGGTATCGCCGTGTTCTTGACTGAACTATTTCCATTTCTAGGGACACGGTGTCTCCTTACGTCAGAAGATGCATTGAAAGCTTCACTTCTGACTGGGTAGTGGTGCACAGAAAATACAAGCGCAGAGTATCCCCCATCACAAGGGACAGACTGCTTCAAGACACTCCGAGACAAGACTTTGAGGTGTTTCATTTAAGCGAGTATGAGTTATAGACCATTGAAACAATAATTTAAAGTGAATGTGAAACAGGTGGATCAAGAGGACACAAATGGCTCAGGGTCACCCAATGAAGAGGAGGATTTATCAAATTGTGGAGACACACCGAGAGGTTCTTGGGCGAGTCTGGACCTCAGACATTCCCAGCACGATCCTCTTCTTCCAACCTTATTGGATCGTGTCTGCCCCGAGACAATCGATCAAATGAACGAGCAGAAGCGCTCAGAAGATCGTCAAGTGAGTACCAAATGCACTAACACGATCTGGTCTTTGTAATCCCCATCTGTTAATCGATTTTAGGAAGCTCTGTTTCCACTGTACGCACCTCCAGCCTCTCCAGACGACGAGTGGCAAGAAATTAGTGTTGCACCAGAACCAACAGAACCTTTCTCCCACAAGATCCTTGTGAAGTGTCTGCAATTGAAGCTGGAGTTGGAAGTGGAACCAATTTTCGCAAGTCTGGCATTATACGATGCCAGAGAAAAGAAAAAGGTATTGAGAAATTTTAAATGCTGGAAAACGAACTCGATATATTCTCCCTACTTTCTAACACCGCAGGTATCCGAGAACTTTTACGTGGACATGAATTCAGAAGGTTTGAAGAGGATGCTTAGCGGCCATATTGCGTACAGCGATGCCAGTACTTTGGCAAGGAGCTGCGTCATGAGCATTAGCAAACCGAGCCCAGACTTGTTCCTGGTTGTCAGACTCGAGAAAGTGTTGCAGGGCGACATTTCAGAATGTGCGGAGCCATATTTGCGCGAGGACAAAAATAAGGACAAGGTGGAGTATTTCACGGATGATTAAGACAAGTGCGAACTGCATTTATTGATGCGACAAATTTACTCCGAAAATAGGTGAGAGCAGCTGCTGCAGCCGCGTGTGAAAGATTGGGTCGATACAGAATGCCACTTGCATGGACTGCCATCCACCTTTCGGGCGTAATAGGTGGTGGAGGAGATACAGACAGCACCGGCAGTGCTGGGTCATTAGACAGGAAGTCGGGTGGACTGGAACAGTGGCGTAAAAAAGTAGAGCCACCAACTCGAAGAGGTTCTCTCGAAAGAAGGAGTTCCGACAAAAGGCGTAGTTGGTCGCCAGACGACTTTGCCAACTGCCTTGACACGTTTAGGTATATTCTTTTCTAATGGCTCTGTAGATTGCTACTGCTTGTATATTATATCACTCTGTGCTTTTCAGGCCCATTACATTGACCGTTTCAAGCTTCTTTAAGCAAGAGAGCGAACGTTTGAGAGACGAAGATCTCTATAAACTCTTGGCTGAGTTACGAAGGCCTGGATCTAATTTGAAACGATTGAAATGTCTACCAGGTATACTCAAGTTAGACCTTAGCCCTAGACCCGAAGAATTGCCCAGGTGTATGGATACTGACCTTAGAAGGCTAGTGCCATATCCAGACGAGAAAAGTAGGCCAGTTAAAGAAATACTCGAGTTCCCAAGCGAAGTTGTATCGCCAGATTTAACGTATCGTAATCACCTCTACATCTACCCCAAGGTAAATTACTATTCACCTACATTAAGTTCATGTTATCAACGTCCCTTTGTGAATTAAACATATGTTGCCTGTTGCAGGAGGCAAACTTTAGCTCCAGAACAGGCTCTGCTCGAAATATCGCTGTGAGAATGCAGCTAATGGGGGGCGAACAAGAGGCTGATGCTCTTACCGCGATTTTTGGAAGATCCTCGTGCCCAGAAATGACCCACGAGTGCTTCACGTCCGTGTCCTATCACAATAAAAACCCGAATTTCTACGACGAAGTGAAAATCCGGCTCCCTGCAGACTTGAGTGCCAAGCATCATTTGCTTTTCACGTTCTACCACATCAGCTGCCAGAAGAAGGCAGAGCAACCGAATGTTGAAACTGCTGTTGCGTACACGGTAAGGACAATTAAGTATCATATCCAAATCCAACTAAACTCGTCAGAAACCTAGCTATTTACAATTTTTTATTCTGTTCAGTGGCTGCCACTTTTGAGGGACGGGCACTTACAATCTGGCGAGTTCAGTCTTCCAGCAATGCTGGATCCACCGCCACCAAATTACTCCTACATAGCACCCGATGTGCTTTTGCCAGGTACAAGATGGGTGGACGCCCACAGGGGCGTGTTCACAGTGATTTTAGAACCAGTTTCCAGCGTTCATCCTCAAGATAAATACATCGACAGGTACTTGTTCTGATATCCTCTGAGCTCCATCGAATCGTAGTTATTCATTTCGAAAATAAATTACAGATTTCTGTCTCTGTGCGGTTACTTGGAAACTGGCCAAGTACCTCCGCGTATTGGCGAGGCTGGAATGGAGTCTGAATTAAAGTCTGCGCTCTTAGAATTGGCAAGATCGTCGCACTCTGCTTTAGTACGATCGCTGCCCCAATTACTCGATCAGTTAATATCACTTTTAGTGCGTCCACCGACGCTGCCCTCTCAGCCACTGAACGTAGCAGCCACAGTTTTCGAGGCTATAGGGTTACTGGTTCGAAACATCACCAATCTACCAGATGGCCAACTGGATGCTCACGGGAGACACGCTCTTTTGGCCACGTACATCGCCTATCAGTGCTCTTTACCCAGAATGGCACACTCCCCGAACATCATACGAGCTCAGAGCAACCCTGATCTACCCCTAGAGGACCTAGAGATGGAGGTGCACTCTCGAGGACTGGATCGAACAGCGTCCATGCGCCAGGAATCACCCTCCATAAACAGCCAACCGACGAGGAGGCTTCTGCACGAGGAATTGGCATTGCACTGGGTCGTGTCCACGGGCCAGGCACGTGAACTGGCGGTCACGTACTCGTGGTTTTTCTTAGAACTAATCGTTCGGTCCATGGTGGTGACACTCTCAGAGATGGGGATACTAGAGGCACCGAGGAAGACGCGATTCTCACCTCAATTCTGCGACGACGTAGCGACCCTCACCGCAGCGCTAACGTCTGAAGTGATATCCCGCTGCGGGAAGGAAAACAGAGTGCCCAATAATTTGATATCGAGCGTGGGTAGCTTTCTGTCTGATCTACTGTCAGTGATGGATAGAGGATTCGTTCTATCCCTGGTTCGGGCTGCTTGTTGCTCCTTATCAGAGGCATCCATGCACATTCCAGACTCGGCTGCTCTGTTCGCGCTGAAGCTGGATCTTGTGCGGACAGTGTGTTCCCATGAGCACTACGTGGCTCTGAATCTGCCATTTGGGACTGGGTACACGTCGGGGTCTGCCCCGGCATCGCCCAGCCCATCCACGGGCAGTTCGGGGAGCTTGATATCGACTCTAGTCCCTGGAGAACGCGCCAGATTCTCCGAGCTCAGCCAGGAGTTTCGACAGCAACACTTTTTGGTGGGAATCGTATTGTCTGACCTGTCCAACACTCTAGAAATCCCGAATCCCATGCTTCAGAACAAGGCTATTGGAACGGTTCGACACCTCATGGCGTACCACGACGTGGACTCTAGGTATTCTGACCCTGCAGCTAAAGCCAGGGTCGCAGCTCTGTATCTGCCACTTCTGAACATCATAATGGATGCTCTGCCTCAGCTGTATCACTGGGATTCTAAGGATAAGAGTGTCTATCCTGACGAATCAGGGTCCATCACGCAGTCGGTGGCTCTGGCCATAGCTGGTGGCGTTTCTGCTGACGCTGCAGGAACTCAGTGCAGAGTTTCCTTGAGTTCTGAGGCTACGCGACATCTTCTCATGTGTGTGTTGTGGATGCTGAAGGGGTTGGAGCAGTCAGCACTGTTGCAATGGTGTTCGGAGTTAAGTTCAAGGCGTATACTGTGTCTTCTTCAAGTTCTGAACATTGCTACGGCAGCGTTCGAATATAAGGGAAAGAAAGCACTAAAGAGGCTGCCTCCGCAAGCTGCCGCTACCAGCGATATCAGATCTAGACTGGAGGATGTGATCCTTGGCCAAGGAAGCGCCAGAAGCGAGATGATGCTTCGTAGAAAGGAGAGAATGAGCGGAGATAAGTTGAGATGGCGTAAGGATCAGATGCCTTACAGGTATGTGAACACTTGAATGTCTCTAGAATATCTGCTTTATAGCTGATTTTCTAATTCCAAGGTCATGCGAGCAGTCAGAAGGAAGAGCAGTGGAACAAGATGCTCATATAGAAGGTGCCTTAGCAGCTGAAGCCTCCCTTGTGGTTTTAGATACTTTAGAGACTGTTGTGCAGGCTGATGGAGGCGGTGGTAAGTGGTGGAGAAACTTTAGGGTATTACATTTACAGATGCATTTTCACACTCGCAATATTTGGACATTATGCAGGTGCAGTTGTCGGGGCAGTATTGAAAGTGCTTCTAAGAGCATTAGCCAGAAATCAAAGCACATCTGTATTGCAACACATGTTTAACACCCAACGTGCTTTGGTCTTCAAGTATCACAGCGCACTGTTTGACGAGGAAAGCGAAAGATGTGGCGATTTGTGTTTAACGTTACTAACTAGGTGCAGTTCCCCATTGAGCGCAGTTCGTAGCCATGCCGCTGCGAGTCTTTACTTACTGATGCGTCAGAATTTCGAGATTGGTAATGTAAGTGTCTTAGGACCTACTACCCATTTCAGTCAGCGCAAGATAACTCGTGAATTCATTGTGATGCTGCCCCGATTCCAGAATTTCGCGCGAGTTAAGATGCAAGTGACAACATCTTTATCAGCTCTTGTCGGAAGAGGAAGGGCCCCCAGCGAAGGGGCACTCAGAAGGGCACTGAAGACAGTGCTAGTGTATGCTGAGAGGGACACAGAACTGGCAGACACAAGTTTCCCAGAGCAAGTGAAGGATCTTCTATTCAATTTGCATATGATTTTATCCGACACGGTTAAAATGAAGGAATTCCAAGAGGATCCAGAAATGCTGTTAGACCTCATGTACAGGTAATTGAAAGCCGACGATACTCATCAAATACTCAACCTCGACCACATTTCACATTGGAAATTAATTCTACAGAATTGCAAAGGGCTATCAAGGATCACCAGATCTCAGGCTGACGTGGTTGGCAAACATGGCCCAGCAACACATGGAAAGAAAGAATCATACAGAAGCTGCAATGTGTTTGGTGCACAGTGCAGCTCTAGTAGCAGAATATTTGCACCTCCTGGAGCCAGGAGGTGGTGGTCGACCAGTAGGAGCTGTTGCTCTGTGCCCCGTTACCCCAAATTCTTTAGAGGAAAGTGCTGTTGGTGATGATGTACTGGCCAGAAGGGAAGAAGGCCTGTGCTTAGGCCCAGATTTCTCAGAGAGTGGTTTAGCAGGTTTATTAGAACACGCTGCTAGTTCTTTCCATGCCGCCGGAATGTACGAAGCCATTCCTGACGTATACAGAGTGTTGCTTCCAATAGCAGAATCTGCGCATGATTACAAAAAATTGGCCAATATTCACGGGTACTGAATTTAAAATCCTGCAAGCGTAGCGTGGATGTGTTATCCATATTCTAATGTGCTTTTATATTGTAGGAAGCTTCATGAAGCTTATACACGTGTGGAACAACTAGCAGGGAAGAGAGTATTTGGCACGTATTTCAGAGTAGGATTCTATGGCGGGCGATTTGGCGATCTTGCTGGTGAAGAATTCGTTTACAAAGAACCTACTCTGACGAAATTACCAGAAATATTCTCAAGGCTTGAAAACTTCTATGCCGAGAGATTCGGCACTGAAAATATTGTGATAATAAAGGACTCGAACCCTGTGGACCCCAGTAAACTGGAACCTGATAAGGCCTACGTTCAAATTACTTACGTAGAGCCATACTTTGAACTCCACGAACTCAGGCACAGGCCAACTATTTTCCACAGGAATTTTAATATCAGTGAGTAATTTTGAGTAATTTCAACTGAAATAATTTGCATTTTATTGTTATGGGCGAATTATTTTTAGAACGATTTGTGTACGCAACACCTTTTACACCTGGCGGTAAGGCCCATGGTGAGCTAAGGGAACAGTGCAAGCGTAAAACAATTCTAACAGTGGCTACACACTTCCCCTACTTGAAGACAAGAATACGAGTGGTAGCTAGGAAGCAAATAGTTCTAAGTCCGATTGAAGTTGCGATTGAAGACATACAGAAGAAGACTGCAGAAGTATGTGTATAATTTAAAGAATGAACAAATGTTGCCTTTGTAATTTTCTCATTTGATTGCACTCTTTGCAGGTTGCTGCAGCTACAGCTCAAGAACCACCCGATGCGAAGATGTTGCAGATGGTTCTGCAAGGCTGCATTGGAACCACAGTTAATCAAGGACCCGCAGAAGTGGCGGTTGTGTTCCTCTCTGGGTTACGAGAGCAGAATGCCCAGCCAACCAGACTGCAGCATAAGCTACGTTTATGTTTCAAGGATTTCTCAAAGAAGTGCCTCGATGCTTTGAGAAGAAATAAGAACCTGATTGGGCCAGATCAGCGAGACTACCAACGAGAATTGGAAAGGAACTACCAAAGATTAACAGAGAGACTTACTCCACTTATTGCATGGAGGTAGGAAACTGTTTGTTCCAATTACTAATACCTCGTTCAGTATCGTTTATAAAATGTCTTGAATGATTATATACAGTGGACCGTCATTGGCAAATCAACAAAATATGCCACAAACATCACCTCGTTGGTAAAATGTCCGAATGCTGTCAACTAGTTACCAAAGATTACTCAAAACTCAATGGAGATTTCATTCTTACTACTTTTTATATGCTGCTTTTGACTAAACCTAATGTAAAGCCTGCAATATTTAATATTGATCACGCAAAACGTCAATATTAAAATTAGTAATTTTCTAAATAACTACCACTTTAATAATTACTGTATAGCCAAGTTTAGTTATCCATGATATACTCATACAGCTTACTATTTGTAACCATAATTAATAATATAAATGCCCTAATGATACATAAATTCATTAATTGTCTCTATATTTTGCACTTCTAATGCATAATATATAGTCTACGCTCTACGCTATGTAAAATTGAAATATCTGACTATTTATGTATTTAGCTATTAAGAAAGCTGTGATTTTTCAATTAAATTATATATAACGACTTTAAAACAATTGCAGAAACTTATAATAATAGATTTTTACTACAATGACTTAATATTTTTTATAACACATAAATTAATTAGTGACATTAGCCATGACAAAATTAGTCATTTATGTTTCCATAAAAATTACGATTTTGTTATTCATATCCTATGTGTAGATAAATCTTAACATTCTATTCACAAAGTTAATATCCAACATTTCTGTAAACATTTTCACCATCATTTTTTTATTACTCTCATTAGAAGTCTATCGTTAAAAGTTTCTCTCATACTTATTAAAAATGATAAACGAATGACTCTATGTAATGAATGTTTGAAGAATGCTGTTGGGCAATTATTTAATAAGTTTCTGCAATATGAATAATCAAAATAACGTATACAATAATAAACACATTCAGAACATGTATATGAAACGTTTAAAAAATTTCCAATTTCTAGTCGCATGCATACATAAATGTATAAGTTCTTAAATTACATTTTCCGTTAATTTATACGTATATGCACGCAGTGAAAAAGTCTCTATACACATTATACAAACCTCTTCAATGCATTTGACTTTGTTTCAGGTTCTTTTACTTATTACTATTCACTCAATGCCTTATTCAATGCATTTATATGAAATTAACTTTCCACCTTCGGCCATAATTTTCCTAACTTAGACTCAACCCAGAGCTAACGATATTTTCCACATTTGTGCAACATTGAAAATAAATCACAAACCCTCTTGAATATTTTATGGAAAAATGCTCAGAAGAGTTGCGAAAATCAACTTTATCGACATAGCGAGGGTCTACTTTGTAGCACATTATATTATTAATAGACTTTGTGTTCATTTCACAGAAAATGCTGTTACAAATTATGTCCATATTTATTAAAAATATAATATAAACATCGCGCTCTTTGTTTATTATATAGAGAGTTTTTTGATCTCTCTATAGAGACTCTTTGGTCTCTCATATAGTCTCTCATATAGAGATCTTTGATCTCTTATATAGAGACTCTTTGGTCTCTCATATTGCAGATATGCTTAAGAATGAAATTGAAAGGAAAGAAAACTGTGTAGGGTGTTCACAATTAAGAATTATTTTTCGGAAAAATGCTATTACATCACAGAAGCTTCTCAGAACTTTTAGAAATATAAACGTACATTTTAAGAATTTATGTTGCTCATGATAGCAATATGCGTTATATTTATATATAAAAATTTAGTGAAACAACTACAAATGTAAACTTTTGTATTTCGAAAAATATTCAAAATATATGTGCATTTTGTACTTCGCTACTTTTGAATATTTTTTCTTTCGTATTAAGGTAAATGGCCCCATCAACGACCACTTTTCTTATATTATTCAAGCGTCCTTACTTTTCCATTAAAAATGACAAATAATAATTTGTAAAATCAAACAGCTTGAAATTAGAGAATTAATTAAAGAGTGAAATTAAACGTAATTTGATTTATTCTAGTCAATAGGTATGCATGTTATTTTAAATATATATTATACTTAACGATGGCCTTCGCACCTGATTTATATGCATTGTTCATGGCTGACGAGTGTGACGTGTATTAATAATTCTAAAGAATGTAAGCTTACGCTGCTGTTCATCAACAAAATTATAGATACGATCAAGGGATGACGTAAGGTTATTGGTAACAAGCAATCATACGTTGATAATAGGGACAAACGAGTGAACAATGCTTCCATGGAATTTTGTTGCAAAAATGCAAAAATTCATGTCACCCTGAAAAATATATTTAATTTGAAAACAAGGAAGTCTAACATTTGTCTTATACTCCAATAAGAAATACCGATTTTCTGACAATTATATCCTCACATGTTCAGTAATGGGGCCATTAACATTACACATAAATATTTATGATTAAGGTTGCCATAATTGCCAAGCATTGATAGAGACGTTTAAGTGCTAAATAAATAAAGCATGAAAAAAGTGGGTAGGTAATAGTTTATTTTACTCTGTGAGTACTAGTGAAATACGGTCACGGCAACAGTGAAATACGGCATATGGCAACCCTATATATAACACATGCATAAAAAGAAAGAATATAACAAATGAAAGGACTCACCGGTCGCTGAAAGCCGGACCCCGCCGGGAAACGATTCATTCGCGAGAAGCAGTCGAATCGGTTCCGCTGCAAAAAAGTGAAACAATTGACTAATCATTTCCTGTTTTTAAAGAAGAACGATTAAATCGAAGTAAGAAACGCAAGCAGAAGTATACACACGAAAAAGTGAACAGGCAGTTGCAAACGTGTAATACATAGATCGTATCATCGAAAAACTAGAAAATTCATTAACTTGATTTACAAATTGCTACTTACATTTTGCTAATACAAAACCAACTATTTGAGAAGATAATGCGCTGGCGTCGAGCAGTAAAATTTGATAAAAATACGAAGAAATCTGTAACACTTGATCGGGAGGTATAGGGCCCTAAGCGCGTCACTAAGACGATTGAAAAAATTTTGTTCTAACTTGAAAAATAAACTAAGAATCGCGTGACGAACAATAGCAACGATCACTCGAAGGTTATTAAGTAATTTGAAATAATGTCAACGTTAAACACTGAAGTTAAATACAAAAATTTAGTGAAAATCGGAACTTGGAGGCAGGGATCGGCAGCTTTTGCAAGATTTTTCCCATAAATCCTTGCGTTAGGCGGATAACTATATAGACAGGGACAGCGATATACTCCTGTCCTTTTCCCTCTCATAGTGAGTAATAAAAAATTGGCGGCCCATTAGAAAGAAATGCTTATTAATAACTAATACCACGCGAACTTAATATTTGCAAAATTACGCCAGCGTTTTTACTCGGTTTCTCCTTAATAAATACTTCTAGGGTATTTTTAATTTAACATACGAGTGATGCATGCCTTTAGCGCGCTGTGCAATGTGGAGAAAAAGCGGGATAAATTGAAATAACCTTATTCGAAACTAATTCCGTGAAAAACTTTAATGATTTGAAAATAAGTACATACAGTTCTCTGCTAATTTCTCCTTCAGTATGTAAAATTTTAAATCTCTCAATTCTTAAAACTGATTTCTTAGAAATTATTATAAAATTCGTAGTTTATCCTACCACGTGGTTGTTCGAAATTATTTTGCGCGCCTAAATTGAAAATCAATTTAATTTCCGGAGAAGTGGTTTATGAAATACAATTATAAGAATTGAAGTCTACAGAAATGCATGGGGAATTCATTGTAGAGCACAGTTTCTCAATTTCTTGAACAAAATTAAATATTTTTCAGACGATTCCAGGAGTCGTGCGACCCGGTTTACATTTTAAATTCTTTAGTAAACAATGCTCGTTATCGGCGAACGGATACGTGTAAAAAATATTTGCTTTTCGGTACGCAGGTGGCTTGTTATTTACACGATGCTTCTGTTTTACACGTGCAATCAGTGTCCCTTTCATCAAAGCACCGTTCATTATCGAAGTTTAACATTCTTCTTTGACCGGCCACATTTAAAGCGCTGCTCGACTTCAGCGTCACTCTAAATGAAACGTCTGAATCCGATTTTCCGCTTAATCCCTTTGTACATAACGAAAGGTTCGCCGGTAGATAAAGATATCGCGAGCTCAAAGGGGTACTTAATTAACGCACTCGATCCCAGTATCGATAAGTACCGCGCGTACGGGCGATGTAACATTGTATCGTCCACCTGAAAATTGCTTTCGTTATCCACAAATTAACGGCGATAACCGAGGAACGAATCACTTCCCAAAAATACGCTTCCTGGCAACCGATCACTGCCGCGGCCAAGACTAAAGCGATTTTTGCATGGGATTCTGTATGAAAGCGTTCCATAAACATGAATTCACGTGCGTTACGTAGGAATATTACAATGCAAAGATATTACAACGGATACAGCCGCCGCAAATTTGTTGCGACACGGGAGCATAAAAGGGTGGGCACAAAGGGGATATAAAAACGGGCGCGGAGGTCTCGCGGCGTTGCGCGGATTATTTCGGGAAAATAATATTCTCCGGGCGACCCCTGCGGAATGCAGTCACACAACCGACAGTTCTAAATAGCGTTTCGCCCGTGTCCTCGGTCGCTAATCCGTCTAATCTGTCCCGAAATGAAATAGTTGCGATTCTTCCGATGGCGTCCCCCCCTCCGTGTAGATGCGAAACACGACGCGTTTAAGTGGGCGGAAACACTTGACCCCTGGTGACGAGGGGGTTCCCGTCGGGCGAGTGGTGCACGATACAGAGGGGATTACATGCCGGGAACAAAGTGACTGTCGAAGATACGATCATTCTTCCCTTTAATCGGTCACGGTAACATGTTGTGTGATCTCTGGATCGGCACCCTCTTCCATGCAAGATACGTTTAATGAATCCACGCTGAAATTCCTGCTGCTTGTTTCACTCGTTAACACGTTACGTTGATCGTCAGGTGTATCGTCGTCGATGAGTTTCAGTCCCATCAGGGCCCGATGTAGCTCTTGCGCCGCTCTGAGCAAAAATGATTTTTGCCGCGCTTTGTATTTAATTATAAATCATAAATAATTATTTTTAAATACAGTTTTCGACGGTGAGTGAATTTTTTTAGGCATTTGTTGAAGAACAATGGCTTTTGTTTTATAAAAAATTTAGCAATTATATGGGTGATTTTAAAACAATTTATAAGTTTGATACTAAATTCGAATTTGTAGTGTCTTGTTTATTAGTTTTTATTGATTTTAATTTTCTTTTTCTACCAATTTTGCTGCCCCTGTATTAGCCTGGCCGAAAATTTTTGGATTCTTTCCTCGGCATAGTCAACAAAAGTTGTAGCTCTGCACAAAAAGTAATTAGATTTTTTTCATTAAAAAAAACAGGATTAGCCGCGCCCCTTAGATCCTAAAGGGTAGGCTGGGTCGAGAACGAGGATTTTTTTTAAAATCTGACTTGACATAGTGAAAACAGGTGTGAGGTTTGTCAAAACGTTCGCTGATTTTTTTATAATTTTAAAACTATATTCACCGCGCTCCGGGGGCCGGGGGGGGGTGTCAAAGGTGTCGTTTTGTCAAATTAATAGTTTTTGTAAATCATAGGCGCAATCGGTTTCTACCGAGCTAGTAAGTAACCAAATTTTTTTGTTGAATTATCTCAGTGTTTCACTGCGCCACGCTAGCAAAAAGGAATGTGTATTACAGTGGCGGACGAAAGAAAGTTTACAACTTTTAAAATCGCATAACTTTTTTAGAATTGGTCCAAACGACATGAGTTTTTTTTAGAAACTAGAAGGATTAGTTTGCTAAGTGACGTGTTTCGTCGTCTTGAAAAAAATGCAATTGGTCGGAATAGCAAAAAAAAAAAATAGTAAATGTCTATTTTTAAACCTTTTTTTTGTGAGCCTATAATGAAAATTCACAAACCCCGTTTGTAGATTGAAGTAAGTTGTATACATGCTTAAAACTTCATAAAAATCGGTTAACGTTGCTCTGAGCTATAAATATATTCTCCTCATTCTGCTTAAGGATCGCAGAATAAGGTCGAAAATCGCTGATTTCCGGAATTTCGCGATGCTCAGAGCAACGTTAACCGATTTTGATGAAGTTTTAGGCATGCATACAACTTACTTCAATCAACAAACGGGTTTTTTGAATTTTCATTACAGGCTCTCAAAAAAAGTTTAAAAAACGACATTCGTCGATACTTATACCCTTACAAGGCACCCCTTTGACCTCCCGAGGCGCGGCTAAATATAGTTTTAAAATTATAAAAAAAATCAGCGAGCTTTTTGACACACCTCACATATTTTTTTTCACTGTCAAGTCAGATTTAAAAAAAAAATTTTTTTTGCCCGTTTTCGACCCAGCCTACCCCGTATTCTAAAGCGACTACAGAGTTTGTATTCTAAATTAGTGTTAGCCATAGGGAAATGAGGCAGTCAGAGCAACAACGGACTAACCCACATTTTTTTCGAAATTGAATTAGTAGCAATAACGTATTCCAATAGGCTCTACTAACCATATAAAATAGGGGAAAAAATTGTTTTTTAATGTAGGTTGGTCCGTTGTTGCTCTGACTGCCTCAAATCTGAAGAGCTTGTCGATTTTCAAGGAATCATAGCAGTGGCGGATTTAACAGGACGGCTGATGAGCAGTTGCCACCTAAGTCCCTGCATAGAAGGCCCCCGTAGGGCCCCATGACCTCCAAAAAATTATGATTAGGTATAGGTATCCAAACACTACATTTTTCCCCGTACTACTACACTTAGTCTGTTTTTAGTAAACCAGCTCTTCACCAAAATGGGCCCCCGCAGAACGTTTGCCACCTGAGCCTTTTTTCTTAAATCCGCCACTGAATCGTAGTGAAAATTTGAAAATATTGAAATATTGTATTTTGAATATTCTGTTTTATTACCAATGACTCCCAGGGTGAGCTTGGATAGCTTAAATGGACTAGTCAAGTGATTTCCAACGTCTATAGTTGCATTGTCATCGTGAAACCACACTTGTGCAAGCTTTCCACACGTGTACGTGCAAAAAGTGTGTGCACGTTTATGAGAAAAATTCGAGGGGCAAAGGATCCACCCAACGTTACAGAATAATAATATGCCCCCGTGTCGTTTCACCCTCGTCGCTTTTTGATTCACCTACGTGCCTCTACGACCACCCCAGTTCTCAAAGCGAAGGTGGGGAACGATGTAGGAAGAGCGGGAGGGAGTGCTGACTTTTATTACCCACGTCTGATGTTATGAATGCGAGCTGTACGCAACCCCTCTGCGTGCACCCCCCTTCTTCTCGGCTCCAGCAAAGCGGTTATGCTTTTTACGACATGTATATCCCTGGCCACGATTAGCGATAGCTGCGAACCGAGCGAACTATCTCTGCCAGAAGGAATCTACGGTTAGAAACCTTAGAAGCAAATATTGAATAATCCACTTTTTCTTGTAATACATCTTAGGAATATTAAAAAACGAACGTCTTCCCCAAGATTTCATTAGAAAAGTTGAAACTCATCAGATCCATCAAGCTTGTGTTTAGTAGTACCTAAGGGAATCTTATTCCCTGTCATCAAGATTTCCTAATCCTAATAATAATCGAAAATGTGTGAAATCCATGGGGACCAAGGGGCCCTGGCATCCCCAATGAAAATGGAAAGAAGAGATTAATGTAACCACGATTGAAGTAATTCAAGAGCTTTGTAAAAAGAAAAAAAAACAAATGGATTTTATTCTTTAAATAAATTTGTATAATCACCTAATGAATTTTATCGAATTTACATTAAAAATATTTTTATCCCCTCAGCTTAGCTCCCCACAAGATTAAATCCTGAGCACACTACTGGCGGTGGTAGTTACTTAACAAAGAATTGACCATTTCTTATGACTCAGATTTCTTGAAAGAACACAGTTCCAATTGAACGTACTACCTATCATCTAAAGTACCTACATTGATTAGCACTTTTAAGGCACATTTGTTTCAATGAACCCCTGGCAAAGTGCTCGTTCATACCTAACGCTGGCTAGCATCTGAATGAGATTGCATCGTTATTGAAGCTCTTCCTGTACCAGCAGCCAACCCGTGATCGAAGTTATGATGTATGGTGTCGGTTTCAGAGATGCAGGTGCAGTCGGGCGGTCCGCATTGCCCGCGACTAATCGTAACGGAAATATTTGTATGCTTCTCGCCCCCTTAATAACAGGAGCATCGGTCATGCTGTTCGGTGACGCGAGACAACGAATCTGGGAAGAATATTGCAATTTGTTGCGAACGGTCGCTTCGTCGTACGATAAATTAAACCGACGGCCACTTGTTATCGCATCTACAACGTTAATTGGACCGGCAGGCGGGGATTGGTGACCCTTCGGGGGTGAGGAGCGTTTGGGCACCGTAGAAATCTTGTATTTCTCTGATTTTGCGGTTCTACTTGAACGTCCCACTTCTTCACGTCTCCCGTGTCTCTTAATTCCTTTCTTTCATATTAATTTATAGGGGCAACATGGCGGCACGTATAGATACTCAGGAGAGAGAAACATTTGATATTACAGTAGATCTTGGAATCGTTATTGTTCACCCTCGTAGAATCATTTGAAAGTAATTTAACGACAGATTTTTTAAACACATGGAGGTAGGGTTACCAGATCCAAAAATAAAAAAGGAGGACAATCTAGTCTGAAATGGTTTGAAAAGGAGGGCGTCCTTCTAGTGGTGGAATTTTGCCGGGTGAGGCCGTGGTGAGTGGATCGCTTGAGTTGTGGATAAAAAAATAAAATAAAAAATTAAAAACTTTAAAACCCCGCGATCAAATGTGGACAAAAGAAGGTGCTTCAAGCTGGTAACAAATAGAGATAGACGACATCAATTGAAATTCATGCCTCCCATCCCATACTGTCCTCAGTTAAAATGTGATATCCAGCATTTTTCCATTTTTCAAGAAATATTGAAATATTTAAAGCACCATACTTTCACCTTTTAAGTAAAGTTAGAAAACCCTACTTTTAATATATTTATTTTTTTACAAGGACGGCACAAAGAAAATGGTAAATCTTCAGTTTTCTCAGATGTTTCGAAATGCTAGATAGGATATTTTAACTAAAGAGGGTAACATAGTCGGAGGCCTGCTGTAAGCATGGGACAGGAGGCATGAATTTCAACTGATATTGTCCACCTCCTTTTGTTACCAGCTTGAAGCTCCTTCTTTTGTCTACATTTCATCGCGATGATACCGATTTTTTTACAGAAAAAGAAATGATGATTATGATGACGACCTAAGAATCATTCGAATGGAAGGATTTATTCCATTACAAACATTCTAACGGGACAGAAGCTATTGAAAATAGTATTTTGAAAGATTTTGGCGATTCATGCTTCGGGTAGAAGAGCATCAAAAGATTTAAGGCCTCCGACTGCAGGCAATTGAGTTAATTAAAATTATCCTCATATTATTATCCTATTTATGATAAATAATATTAAGCAGCTTGTAGGCAGTACTTTTACACTACTTAGAAATAAATTAAGTCTTGTTTTTGTCATCTTAGTTCGCTCTTTAAGCAGTCAGGTTTTTTAAATTTTTTAATTTTTTTATATATCCTAGGGCATTCGGAAGGTCAAGACAATTCTAAAGACACCTCCTTTGTCCAAATTGGATTATCCTTACAGGCTCTAGAGCGTAACATCTGGACATACGTACATAGACTGATAAACACAATATCCTCCTTGGCGTGCCGCAGTCGAGTAAAAAGGACATTTTTAGGTGATAGGAGGACACTGCATTTTAGTCAAAAAAAGGAGGATATGTCCTCCTCTTGGATATCATATAGTAACCCTACATGGAGGTCTTGAAATCTTGGGAACCACGAGCTTCAAGGAAATATGCTCCATTAAATTAAACGACACCCTTCTTTGAGAGCTTCTCTGTATATACCATCAGGAGGCAGATAGAGGCATCAGTTTCAGTCCCATTGCACACAGCACTTTACCGTTTGCTTATACCGATTACTGGCTCAGTCATCGATGGATATGATTCCGACGCGGGTGTCTGGCATATTTCGCGCAAAGGAATGCCCTTTGATCGTGCCGACGTATTCCATGATCGCGGCTTCCTACGCATCGCTGCGATTGTTCTCTCTGGTCCTCGAAAAATTCGTAATAAACGAAATATCAGGGAACGTATGACCCCGGTGATATCGTGCGGAGGGTGCACTTACATATTTCTGCTGCTTTAAAAAATATCAGTGTACCGTTACGCTGCTAAAAAAATGGCAATGGGGATGGAGAAAACGGTCGCTAAGGACGTTGCTTATAAATTCAATGATCTGTCGCGATTGATACACCTAGTGTTCCTGATTTTTCCATATTTTTTGTTCCTCGAGAAATCAGATCATATTTCTTGAGAATTCTCGAGAATTCACGAGAAATTGAAAAAAATATTGAAAAAATTATATTTTTGGAATAATGTTGATAATATTTATCAAAAACACAAGAAAGCTTTACCTAATGATTATTTCTGTCTAATTCATACACAACTTGAGTAAATAAAAAAACAGATATTAAATATAATTGGTAAATTTATTTATTTAATACAAAATTTGTGCAAAGCGTAACATTACTTTTTTGTTTTAAAATTGATTTTTAAAAAGTACAATGCGTCTAATGTAGCGTCAGCGAATCTATTTCATTTTTTTTTGTGACAAAATCTGTTACTGTTATATTTCGACGTTTTATACATATCTGCCTTGGCTGGTAAATTAACATATGCGTCTTTTGACCTTTTTTGAAGAAATTCTGGATCATGCAAAAATTTTATAAGGGATACAATAGTCCTTTCTCCTTTTTTCTATATTTCTTCTTTAATAGCCACAAGAAACTCATCAGGTACTTAATTCAATATACAATATTTCTACATTTTTAAATAAGAATTTAAGAGCACCTTCAGCAGTTAATAATGTCGAATCTTCTCTACTGTGATTTTCTATTGGAATTCATATAGGTTCTAATATTATTAATAAGATGTATTATAAATTGTAGATGTGCTTCGACGTTCGCGATTAATTAGTAATACATAATTTAAACTAACTGAAAATTCATTTCCGAAAATAAATGAGTTTTATAATATTTTTCCTAGACTTAAGTTTCTCGAGAAATTACAGTATTTCTCGAGAAATAAGAAATAAGCAATTATAAAAATTCTCGAGAAATTCTCGACACGGAACGCTAGATACACCGAGGGTGTCTTTAACCTTCCGCGGTCACACCTTATAAATAATCACAAATTCGTCGCATGGGGTTCACTGCACCTCAGCGTCATTTTTTAGTTACCATTTTCGTATTTTTGAATTTTTTAACTACTTAATATTTTTTTCTTGAAATGAAAATTTTGGATTTTTCACGATTGTGGAAAAAGGAATTTTTTTGCGATAAATCCCCCCTTGAACTTGAAAATTACTCTTGAGGTGCGATACACCCCTCGTGACCACGAAGGGTTGAAGAAGAAAAATGTTTTCGATCTCAAAATAGACCATTATCAATCCCGATAGGGATGAAAAAGTAAAACGTAACAAAGGGAATGTGGTTCCACCGTTTCTAGTGCTCCACAGATTTCTCCCACCGTTTAGCAATGAAGAAGCTCGCGAATGATGCGCCCATTATTGAAACACAGAGTAAAATAGCCGTAATGATGCGATTGTGGGAAATAATAACCGCGACGAATGGCGGACGCGACGGAAAAGGGATCGGCCGGAGTTTTCGGTCAAAGCGTTTGAATTACAAATATTTGAACGCCGATTATCCGACGGCTGTGCGCCCGTTGCACATTAAAATACGTTTAATAACGCGTTTCGCCGCGGCGCTACCCTTTGACATAATTTCGGCTGGGTTACATCAATTTCAAGCCAGACCCGTTCCCGTTGGCCGGCCTGGAGGATGCTCGGCGATTCGCCCGGCAATTAGCGGAAACGCAAAAATTCTGCCCTCCCCCTGCCACCCCCGCGGCCCCGGAACGATTTCATAAACGGGGGAAAAGTAATAAAAAAGTCCGAGGGGGGGGGGAGGGCGAAAAAGGGCGGAGTGGAGGGTGGCACGGTGCCATCGACTCGCTCGAACACGATGAATTCTTAGCGTTGGATTTTAATCTACGAAACGCGAATATCCGTTCCGGGTGTTCGCGACCACTGGAAAGACCGCAAAAAACAACAACGAAAAAGGGGGTGGGGAAAATACACGCCAGTCGCGAATTTATGGAAAATTGGAGGGGGAGCGCGCGGTCGGCGAGGGGTTGGGGCACGCGCGCGCACCGCACCGACGATTTTAATATCCGCGAATGATAAACAAAGTGGTATCTAACGAAGTGGATGGAGGCGCGCCGTAATAAAATTTGTGTTGCGCTTCGTCGCGGCCGCCGGAGGGAAAACGTCACGAGCGGTTCCGTCCAATTTCAATTAGCTAGGCGCGGCCCTCGCGCGCGCATTTACAGGCGTTGCAAAAGGGGCGCGCGGGACGAGTTTTTTTTTCGGGATTCGTTTATATTCTTTGGCTACGATGACGAGCGGGGAACGGCTGGGGATGAAAGGCCGAGGAAGAGGCTCGCCGAAGATCGATGAATTCGGGAACCCGCTCCGCGATTCGTTGCATCGCAGGTGCGAGGGGCTGGGGGAGTCCCGGGCGACTCGAAATTCTACGTATGAGCGACAAAATGTGTGCGTGGAAAAAGAATGGAAACGCGGGAAAGAGGTCCGCGGGTAGGAAAGGTAGAGGGGCGGAGGGGTTGTTGGGGTGGCGGGGGAGGAGGGTGGATGCGTGAGCGGTGGAAAGAGAAGGACGAAGGAGCGAACGGGGGAAGAGAAGCGAAACGGAGGGGGGATCGGGGAGAGAAGGAGACAGTTTACCAGGGGGGTAGGGTGAGACCCCACAAAGGCAGTGGGGCTCTTTTGATTCGCGAGCTAATTGGAATGCCGCGGATGCCAACGACGATGGAAACGAGGGTTGGGTTATCCCTCTGCTGGTGGTGGGAGGTTCACGGGGGTCTTGGAAGTCCCTAGTGTAACCCCAGGGATAGGCGGAGCTTACATCTCGCGCTGGGGGTGTGTAGCTGGAGATATCGAGGCTTATCACCTCCACTCTTTTTCTCCGCTCGTCGATTTTGATCCGCGTCCCGGTGCTCAGATTTCTTCCTCCAATAATCCGGGCTGTTCAGAAACATACGTTTCAATAGTGCCACCCTCTGCGTCAGATTTTGCTTTTCTTCTTTGAATTCCTGGAGGGGTTTCTTAATTCGAGGTTGCCATGCAAAATACATACATATGTGGATTCTGAGTGAAGATGTGTTAGGAGATCCAGTTTCTGGGAAACTGCTGGTCTGATTCCAAGTCGTATGTGTATATAGGACGAGGGTAGTAAAAAATGGCAGTTAAAAAGGGAGACAAATTTGTGGAACTATTTTAATTTTCCTGCGGGACTTTATTCTAAATTCTAATATTTTTCAAACTTTGTGGACGAACAATTGAGTAGGGGTGGAAAATATTACCAATATTTTCTAAATCTGCTTAAGCTTTATAATTGGATGAATCTATGACTAGGGCTGGGACTATTTGTCGATTTTTTCGGTATTCGAACATTCGAATACTTCAGTTGCTCAATTATTTGGCGAATATAATTCGAATATCCAAGTATCCAAGTACTATTCGAATATTTAAGTATTCGAATACTGAAATATTCGAATGGTATTTGAATACTTAAATATTCGAATGGTATTCGAATACTTAAATATTCGGATGATAACATTGGAATACTCAAATATTCGAAGTTTATTCGTAGCATTTGAATACTTGCAAAATATTCGAATATTGAATTATTCGAATGGTATTCGAATACTTAAATATTTTAATAGTATTCGAATACTGAGATATTTGAGTAGTATTCGAATACTTAAATATTCGAATAGTATTCGAACACTTAAATATTCGAATACTCAAGTATTCGAACACTTAAATATTCGAATACTCAAGTATTCGAAGTTTATTCGTAGCATTCGAATTATTCGAATAGTCCCAGCCCTATCTATGACACCCCCGTGCACCTTTCAGACTTTGTTCGTCACCGTAGTGTTCCTTGACGAATCCCGAGAATTTTATTCACGAATTACTGCAAAACGTAACTCCATTAACGGGATTAGATTCGATAGAGGTAACGTTGATTTGCCAGAAAGGGAAGTTGACAACAGATTAGAGCATCGAAGCACCCCGTTTCAGATCGATATCCTTGATGCTCTAGTGTGATAGCGAAGTCTGTACGATTCTCCATCGAAGGTCTGCTTTCTTTGCAGCCCTTTGACATGGGTCGACGGCTAATTTATCACGGCGACAAAAGGGGTGCGCGTAACGAGCGAATATTAGTTACCAACGTCATCCACATCAGATTTTTCCATGGCGGAATTGCGCCCGCTTGAGCGACGTGTGTACGTATAATCAATGACCACAACTTCATGGCTCTCCCATTGATCATTATTCGATCCGATTATGTTGACCTCCCGCCCCTATTAGGTAGCAAACTAGTCTCGTGGAAATCACTTTCAACCGCGTACCTTGCAAGTTCCAAAGAAAAATTAAAAATTAAGCTCATTGGAAAGTGACTACTATCCCACTTCACAACACACCCTTTTGCAAGTTTAATAAATAATCTGTCCCAGGTTTTGAAATTGTAGTCTTGATATATTTCAATTTTTAAAACACCTCAACCCCCTCACTTCCGCCGCAATAAGTAATATCCACTTTCGCCGTTCCGTTATGATACAGATATTAAGTTTCATTGAACGAAGCATGGGTCTACTGCGCCATGAAAGCGAGAGTTCCAACGCGTTATTAATATTTAAACAAAAGTTCTGAGGGAGAGCCTCCTCCTTTGTGGTTGGGTAAAAAGCTGCACCCCTCTCGTAGCCAGGCGAATAAAATCCCAGACAGGAGCTTAAGCAGTAACAGTAATTAATTAGTACTAATTGTGGGGAGAGGAAGGGACATCACAGGCAGTTTTTCGATAGCTTAATCTCTGGACTTATCCTTGACTGAGAAACATTGTTTTTATCCTTATTTCAGTCGTTTCACTATAGTGAAAATCTTTAATAAAGCTTCTCCTATATAAAGGAACATGACTGCATTCCTTAAATCTTTTCCCTGAGAAACGTGTATTTCAACTATTCAATTTCACTGACATCGGAAAAAAATAAAAATGATGAATAAAAGTTTCTAAATTATGCTCTGAAAATTGCACCCCAGGTGCAATGAGCCTTCAACAAATTTTTAGAACAGAAAAGTGTTTCGTAATTCACCCCCCATGAGCAGAGATTCGAGGGAAAGATGAATATTTCTCTCCTTAAAAATCAACGTGTCGTTTCATTTCCAGGGGACCAGGAGGAAGGTGGCGAGGGTGAAGAGTTCTACTCGTGGTCTACAGATTCGAAAGTTTATTCTTTTGCAACATGTACGCGTACGTGTACACAGAATGATAGCATCGGTGTGACGTGTAATATATACAGTGGATTTTGTGCGCTAGTGCCGAAGAAACGTGGTTAGAACGAAGATCATCATACCGAAGACGGTAGGTAAGCGGAGGACATATTGACACTAGTCGAATTAGCTTCGCCTATATGTACATCGTGCTATTGGTGCGAAGGTCTGATTGCGCGGAACGCACGTTGACGTCTACAGTTACTCGGGGACAGTTACAAAAATATATATTACACAACCAGTGGGAGGGAAACGACCGAACAGGAGATATACCTCGTGATACATTCTCGATTCTCGTGCCCCGTCTTTCGCTCTGGCTCCAACAGGGTTCATTTTCTACGTTCCCGATCAACACACACATCCGCGAACTTCCATCCCGAGAGAGCGGAACAAGTTCGTACACGGAGATACTTGGAGAAGCACGTCCCGAAACGAAGGGGAAGAGCTATCGGTATTACAAATGGTACGAGAATTTTCAGCTCGAGTCTTCGACATGCTTTCACCGAACATCACAGAATTTCGACACACGTCGATCCAGCCTCTTCGCTCTCCAACGCTCTTCCGTCCTCGAAGAAGACTCGCATCGGGACATCCATCCGGTTCCCTCCGTCACTCCTCGTACCGGGACGATATTCGCGGGAGACCGTGGGACGTGTGCACGGAGCATTTCATTTTCTCGGGGTACACGTCGGCGAATTTTCTGTGGTATCTCGGAGAGGATCGCGAGTAGTCGGGAAGCTTCTCCATCTGCTCGGGGACCTCGTAGATCGTAGGCGATTTCAGGTCCCTGGATCTGCGCGATTTGGACGAATACAGGGGTGTCGGGATGTCGTTGGCACCGTTTGCGTTTTTGGTGCTGTGCCTGGAGATGTAGCGGCCGCAGAATTGTTGCTCGTGGCTCTCGGGCTCGTCGCCTGGAATGGCAGGAAGAAAAGGTGGTGACTATCAGGCACACAGACTGGGATAGATACTAGTTAACAGTATGTGCCATTGCAAGTTATTTGGACGTAGTTTTCATTCATGATTCTAGCAAGGCTTGAGTCAGTGAAACCACTGCTTAACGAATCTCATTGTAAGACACAAAGTAGGTGCTTGCACTGGAGATTCAGTAGCTCTGCGTGACCAAAGTAAAGAGACTGGAATGAAAGGTTAAAGTTAGGAAGATGCTTACCAATTGGTCCCTTGATAGGAAAGCTGGCGCGATCATCGAATCTGCAGCAGTTCTTCGTGGGGGACTCGCTCTTCTTGTTCGCCAGGCTGCCGCAGCGATTGCACTTTCTCGTCTTGCTGAATTCCGCCTCGATCAGGTGGTCTATCTCTGGCTTCGTACGGGCTCTTCGAGACGATGGGATCGGCAGTGCCGCGGCATCGTATCGATCGGACTCGCTCCTCGACTGCGGCCACTGATGGTAGTCCGTGGCTGGTCTCCTCGATGGGTTCTTCAGCGACGTTGGGACGAAGTCTTCTTCTGATAAGGGCTCGGGAACCTCGTGGTCGACGGCATCGTAGTACCTGATCAGAGTGTTCTTTCAGGACTATAGGTACCTTACTCGTCCCTAATCACTATCATCTTTGAACAGCTACTCCCATTAGACTTTCAATATCGTGTACTAATTGTAAGTAAATTTACTGGGTATTTCAAGGTATTTTACGCTATTCCAATGCGTCCTTCGGAACTCGATCGCGCGCTTTAAAAAGCCCCGCGGTGCGTGAGAGGCTTAGCGTAAATTTTGCGGGGCCCTATTCACAGTTATTTATTATTATTACTATAAAACTTATTTAAAAGGCTCCGCGGTCCACGAAATCTCGGCGTAAATTTTGCGAGGACCTATGCATAGATATTTATAATTAAATTTTGTTTTAAAAGGCCCTGCGGTCCACGAAATTTCAGCGTAAATTTTGCGGGGCCCTATGCATAGATGTTTATTATTATAATTTTTTTTTAAAAGGCTTTGCGGTCTACGAAACGCTCCGAGTAAATTTTGCGGGGCCCTATGCGTAGATATTTATTATATTATACATTTTTTTTAAAAGACCCCGCGGTCTACGAAAAGGTCAGCGTAAATTTCGCGGAGCCCTATGAACAGATATTTATTATTATAATTTTTTTTTAAAAGGCTTTGCGGTCTACGAAACGCTCAGAGTAAATTTTGCGGGGCCCTATGCGTAGATATTTATTATATTATACTTTTTTTTTTTAAAGACCCGCGGTCTACGAAAAGGTCAGCGTACATTTTTCGGAGCTCTATGCACAAATATTTATTATAAAATTTCTTTAAAATGCACCGCGGTCCACGAAGTCTCGGCGTAAATTTTGCGGGGCCCTATGCACAGATATTTATTATAAAATTTCTTTAAAAGGCCCCGCAGTTCATGAAAAGCTCAGCGTAAATTTTGCGGAGCCCTCGGCACAGATATTTATTATTATAAAATTTAGAATTACATATAAATGCGTTATATTTTTGGCCCCACACAAATTTCGAACCTGGTCCGGAAAACATTCACGCCGCCCCTGACTGTTTCACAGAGATTATCTATATGACTAGGCTAGCAAACTAGAGATATGAAAACAGGATTTGTGGTTGCAAGATTAACACCCATGTTTATCTTGAAATTAATTGATGAAACAAAATTACTAGCTGTTCAAGTGGCATTATCTAGATGTAAGTTGTACCTACACGGCGAACTCTTTATAACTCTTAAATTCTTTAACTAAAGAATTTTTTAAATAAAGAATTTAACGATCAAAAAACATCTTTTTTCTTTATTTCTTTATTTATGTACACGATGTTTGTTGTATTGTCTGCTCGAATTATTTGTATTGCACATACTTTGTCCCTAATGGGCTTGTCCCGTAAATTATCCCGTAATAATAGATATTATTATTATTAATATTAGTAAATGATTAGGAATGCCAATTATTGTATATGGCATCCCCTTTTACGAACCTAGAGGGCGACGTATGGCCTTGGCCTATAGCCCCGCGCTGCTGGCAACGAAGTCTTCGTGTTTCTTGCTGCTCCGTGGCTCTCCATCGTTGTTCCCTCAGCAATGCCTCTTTCTTGCCCTCCCTCGGAGCTCTATGGGTCTGCGGGGATACGTCAGATTCTTCGTCTGTTTCATCATCCGCCTCCTGCTCCTCGTAATCCTTATTCATGTAGTCACCTGGCTCCTCGCGAACGTCCTCTGTCAGAAGAAATCTCAAGTGTTAATACTTCACGGCTGAACGCAGTCTCCTGCCCGATCCAACTATACACACGAGGCTTCGATCTACTCGATCCCGTTCAATCATCTAATCTGTACCTTCTTCTTCTGCTTCCTCCTCCCCATTGTCGTCAGTGAAGTTCTCCAGCTTCTCCTCCATGCACTTCAACTTCTCACTGTCCCCAAACTCCTCGCCGTAGCGATTCTTCCTGACGGCCGAGAAGTTCGCGGGATAATGCTTGCCTCTGCAGAGCTTCGAGTGACTTTGGGGGCCGTGGTGTGACATCTCGGGGCTGTGAGGCGATGGGTACTTGGAGTACATCGGACTGGGACCCGCGTAACCCTTCTGCGGCTTGTAAGAAGTCGCGGAGGCGTAGTAGCTCGCCACTGTTTCTGGATTCCTTGGGAACACGACCAAAGAGAATTTAATCATCAGGCGATATCAAGCTTTAGTTTTCGCTGCTCTGATACCCACCTGCAACTCCTGTCAAACGCCACAGACTGGTTCTTCCTCTGAGAATGCTTGCTGTACGCGTCAGCCGGGTCCCTACTCTCAGAGAACGCGTGCGGCGGACACTTCGATTTATACTCGACGTGCTTCATGATCGCGATTCTAGCAGTTGCAATTCGACACCCGAGAAATGATGAAACGTCCTTTCGCGCGTCCGAGTATTCTCATACCCTCCTATGTCCCTTCCTTCTGACTATTGCATTGTCGCTCAAGAATACTGAGATAACGCTGAAGAGAGAATCAACTCGTCCACTAAAAAAAGGCACGTGCTGTCTGCAGTTTCACGTGTCGCACAATTCAGCGGTCCTTGAACCACCCTTCCCCCCAATTGTCTTCGTTAAATACTGGTCCAAGGCCAGAACTGATTCACGAGCAGTCCTCCCTGTTTCGTCGATCACACGAGCCCATTCAGCGAGCATCAGCGAAAAGTTTACCGGGGCAAGCTTCCCTCTCGAAACACACGGTGATCCACGATGATCGCGGGGCGAAGGGATATGAGAAAGAAACGATGGAACGTCGAAACTCTTGGTCAGACTCTTTCTGATCGCGTCCCAAGCGAGGAGTCGAACGTCTCTAGGATCGAGCAACGGGAGTGGCAACACGGAGGGGCGAAACGAGGAAACGAAGTGGCGATGCTCGATCGAGGAACGCGGTGCCCTTTCACCATTTGTCGGCCTCGTTGCTGTCCTCGTGCTCCAGCGACGAGTTCAGGGTGCGCTGGAACTCGTGCACCCTCTGGCTCTGTTGCTCGTGGTGGTGCTTCCGCCACTTGATGCGACGGTTCTGGAACCAGACCTTCACCTGGGCCTCCGTCAGCCTGAGTGCGTGCGCCAGGTACAGTCTCTCCGGGCCGACCATGTACTGCTGCCGGGCGAATTCACCCTCCAGCCGCTCCAGCTGCTCGGCGGTGAAGATGGTCCGCACCCTCTTCAGCTTCCCACCGCCGCCGGAACACGAGCTCGAGCTGCCGTTCTTCGTGCCGCCTTCCTGACCTGCGAACGGACTGGCGTAAAGGACCAAGCGGCTTCGAGGGATGACGATTGCCTTCTTGGCGAATTTGCGTGATTCGAGCGGGAGAAAGTTTTAATTTTAGTGATTCGGGTGTGAAAGATTCAAAGGTGGAATTGGATGCATTTTTCGCTTGGAGTGAAGGAGATTTCGTCGGGGATATTGAAGGGGGGTTATAGGGAGGACCAAGTGAGTGGTGTGGGTGATAAATGAGTGTAATGTGGAAAGTAAACGAAGTTCTGTTCAGTTGGTTATGTCTGTATTTTTGTAAAAATTTTGTTAGAAGGTTAAGGAAACGTCAGAGACTTTATAATTCAGTACCTTGTGATTAAAACGATGTTACGAGGTGGTGACTAAAGGTATCACGATGTCGATTGATTACCAAATCGTAAGAATTTCGATCACATTTCAGTCGCAGCCAAGACGAACAGAAATTTATCAAACAGCCGGCATAAAATCGATACAGAAATTTTCGCTAGACTACGTGGCAATGAACTGTTGTCACAGTGTTTTCTCATTTGCATTTGTTTTGGATTGAAATTCGCCCGAGGTGAAGCATGTTTTTAAACGATTTTATTCAGCTTCGATCCACTGTAAGTTTGTTTCTTGTGTGCATGTATATATGTAGGTTTGTATGGTTCAACTCTGGTAACTCAGTTTTAACCCACTTCCAACTATCCAATTGACTTGAAACTTTGCAGGCGTGCGTAGTTTGGATGACAATGCAATATTTTAAATAAAAATTAACCCCGAGGGGGTGAAAAAATTGCCCAGTCATCAATAAATATAACCCGCAACCACAAATCCAAACGACTTGAAATCAACCACTCGCGTTTTTTGCGAAAACGCAAAAAAGCCGCTGCGTTCGGGTCGCTAGTCGCATCGCGATAGAGGATATTTGTAAATAAGTCTGAGCTGCGAAATGTAAATCCATAAACACTAAAAACTAGAAAATAACAAGATATATAAAAAAAATTATGTTAATCTATTTCATTAAAAATGTACTAAAAAACAATTATTTTCTAGTACTACAATTTCGATGGCGTTTTTTCACTTTAAATAAAATCGTGGAGCAGGATATCTCACAACAAATTCATTTCGACGCTTGATGCTGTATTAAATTGATTCATATTCTGTTATGAAACATCCTGCTCCACGATTTTATTTAAAGTGAAAAAACACGATCGGAATTGTAGTACAAGAAAATAATTATTTTTTAGTTTTTACTGCATTTTTAATAGAATCGTTTAACATACAAATTTTTTTTATATTTTTTTTCCCCGATATACAAGTTTCGCTTTGCAAACGTCAGCAGTCTAAACTATTGTTAACAATAAATATACAAAGCCCCTGAAATTAACCACGAGGCTATTTCAAAGGAACCCCCCCATTCATTTCGATCATCTGATCAAAACTGCGTTCCAAAGTACCAAGAAACTCTTCCCTCCCAACGCAATCGAGAAAGATACGTTCCAAACACAAGAAACTAATTCCTAAACAGTCTGCTAGCTACTTAAGAGTCGCCATTAAAGTTCTCCGTTACCTTCTACGTCTGCACACTCAGTCAACCCACATTTTCACGTAAATTCCCTCTCGTGAACAGAAATATCATTGAACACGTTCGATCTCTTCAGCAAAGCTTCCAAGTAGAAGCCACGCAGATTGGCCATGCACCGCGAGGATTACGTACCTTGATGCTTCTTGTACTGTTGCTGCTGGCCACGTTTCTCCCTGGGATTGTTCCTCAGCCCCAAAATGGCGTCGATAGTGAAGGACTTGGCCTGCTGTTGCTGCTGTTGCTGCGAGTGCTGCATCTGCGTGATGGAGTGCGGATGAGGCAGCTGCGACGACAAGTTCTGTGCGGTGAGATCCGTGCCCAGCATATGAGAGCGTCTCATGCGCTCCAGCGCGATGGCCTCCAGGTTCTGGTTCCTCGGTTGCACCTGAATATTCTTGAACTCGTTGTGCTCCAGCATGCCAGGGTTCTCCATCAGCCCAGCACCCCCTCGTAGTCTCTCCAGCGCGAAGTTGCCGATGTGGCCGTCCCTCATCCTGTCCAGCGACAGGTTGAACTCCTTCATCCGATCGAGGTTGTAATTCTTCAGCAGGCCGAAGTCCTTGATGTCCTTCTCGGACACGGCGAAATTCAGATCCTTGCCGTACCTGTCCAGCGACAACGCAGCGTGTGCGTTCTTCTGCCTGCTGTCGCGAAGATTAAACAGAAGGTCCTTGGCCGTCGGGTTCTTGGGCCTGCAGAGGTTGCTCGTGTCCACCGAATCGTCGTTTTCATTCGATCTATCCAGCGGATAGGTCATCTCGTTCAGGTTGCTCGCGATGTATCCAAAGTCCTTGCCCTTGTTCAGCGTCATCGGAAGGCTCCTGGTGGCGTTCTCGAATTCCTGGAAGCGGATCGGCGTCCTGCCGGGCTCCAGGCCCAAGTGGAAGTCCTTTGGCTCTGTTGGCAGGTCCTCCTTCGTCTTCTCCACCGACAGATTCAGCTCCTTAATCCGCTCGTAGTCCTGGAAGGCTCTCAGCTGAGTCTCGGAGTGGCTGCTCTCGCTCCTGCAGTCTGACAGGTCCTCGACGGTCAACCTCCCCGACGGATCGCTGGGCTCCATAATCGTCCGGGACGTTTTTATTCGCGGACGGGTCTCGTTGCGCGTGGGTAGAGCTCGATCAGTACACGTCTATCGTTGGTATCTCTGCGCGGATTCAGAACGGAACGCCGCGTGGCACTTTCATACCCAGTGTCACACGTGCTTATTTTCCTAGCGGGAGAACAATGCCCGCTGCTCTGTCGACGACGCTGCCCATCATCGACGAAACCATAGCTACGCTCGAAACCTTCGATCCCTGAACCTCCTAAACCACTGAACACCACTTCACAGCGTGGCTGTTCGACGGAAGGGCTCGCGCACCGACATCGCGCGTGTCGGTCGTGGAAACTAGCAGGGGAACTGGTCCACGTTGGTCCGAGGACCGCGATGCTTCCGGAGCGTCGGCACAACGGGGAAAAACACGAGGAGCCGCGGCGAGGCGACGACGAGAGCAGGCTGGAAGGAACGGCGGAGCCGCGCTGGCGCTGCACAGCATCCCAGGATAATGATGTCAGGCACGAGGATCACCGCTATCAGAGAGGGTTGGCCAACAGGACTAAGGATATCCGGCTAATGATCCCGTACGTGACGAGGGGGGTATTCACCCTGCACCGGCGCCCACCCCCTTCCCTCCCCTGGCCCCGTTCGCCGCTCTCCTAACAATCAGTCCAAGCGTTGCGTTTCACCTCCGCAACCCCCAAATGGACCGCGGAATACCCCCTCGCCGCGGTCAATATTTTTTCGTCCGACGAAGGAAGCCCGACGGCACGGCGCAGGCCGATTGGCCGGATCCTGCCATCACCCCGGCGCCTGGGCACGCCCACGAAGGAGCATCGTGGGGGTTATTTGCGGGGAGTCTGTTACTTTTTTTCCACCCTCCACCCTCGAACCATCCAGCCACGATCCAGCGGCGGCTCTCAAGGCCTGCTCGTTCTTCCACTCTGGTCCTGTTCTTGGTCTTCTATCCTGTCCTCTCTCCCACCCCTCCTAAGCCCCATTAATAAGCTTTCCTGTGTAAACCAACGCGGCTTATCCCCCCCCCCTCCCTTATCCAATCCCCTCCTCCCACCTAGCAGGTCTCATTGACGTCGGCAGAGACGGTAGAGATGAGCTTCGTGTACACTCACACGAAGGCGAACAACGCCAAGTGTCTCCGCGTTTTCCTGCCTCGACGATGTCATCCGCGTCTAAGACGTTCCCGGTAATTAGGTGGCCGGTCTAATGATGATGAGGTCGTTTAATTTTGTTCCGGCGATCTTTCTTGCGTCGCCCAAGGATCGGGGACAGTCGGACTAGCTCTGATGGATTCACTTGGCGGGCGATGATTCCATTTGGGTGTCCGCGAGTTCTGGGACTTGGAGATCTTTGCGGGACTTTGGACCTGCCGCTGCTACCGGTGATTGTGGCCGAGGCAGATTATTCTTCTGAAATAACTGTCTCGTTGCGATCTACGGATACCTACGGTCACGTTTTAGTCTGGCTACGTGACTGTTCATCTAAATGTTGCTGCCTATTATTGTTCACGCGTTTCTCAGACTGGGAGCAAGTATAGTTCGCCTAATTGCCCCTTCCCGGACTGAAACTTCATCCGCAATCCCCTCATTAGACGTTGACGGGTATGCGGGAATTTCAGTGCCTCGGGAAACCTCTAAGGAGCTTAAGTTCCGAGGCAAGAGCTTAATTACGTCCAGGTTTTACGTCTTCTCGACTTTTCCTCGTCATCGTCTTGCTCGCCTTCTTGTCGCAATTACGCGCGCGTTCTGCCGGCAGATTCCGAATTTCACGTATCCATCGCTGAACGTTGAATACACTCGACACAAAGGGGGTGAAGGCCTCTTCCTCCCCGAGTGCCTTCTCTTAAAAGATATTGCAAATTTGTTGCCCTGTATCGATCCACTAAGGCTGTCAGGAATAAGAAAATGGAGTCGAATTTAATAGACGATGCTCAGACAAAACGTGCCCCTGGGCCATTATGAAGTTGGGATTGAGCAATAAATCCCAAATTTACTTGAACCACTCCTTACATATTTCAAGAGAACCGGACAATGGATCCGCGTAATTACGTCGTATATTTCCCTCGGGTTCTGCCAAGTTCCGCAAACTTTAGGAATTCAAAAGGCGAGCGTATAACGATGCGGTAAAATGAAACACGAAATTGAATTTTTAACGACCGCAGTCTCCGGACTTCAAAGCGCCAGCTCGCAGATCGCCTACCGAGGCTCGCTTAAATTCCCCTTGATTCGTCTCTCAATTAACGGAAAGGGTTAGAGAACGAATGTAAATGTTACAAGGGCGGAAATGGCGCAATTTTACGACGGCACATTTTAATTTCAGCCAAGGCACTCCAACTTTCCTCCGTTCGCAGAGGCGACGGCGGAAGAAAAGCATCCCCTAACGTCCCCGGCATCCACCCTCCTCGTACTGCATTCGGAGTCGGTAATTATTAGCTTTCGACTGGAGGAAGCTACTCGCGGCAGTATTGAATGAGATTAGCGACAAATGTTTAAATTAAACCGGCGTCGGGGTTAAGGGGCGTGCACGGGGAAAGGGGCGTGGGGGTGGGCGAAAGAATTTCTATTGAAGCCCGATACCCGGGGCCCTCCCTCTCGAGACCAGGACCAAATGACTTGCGACTCACCCTTATTACGAGCCGAAATTTATCACGGAAATTTCGCAGAGTATTTTACCCGGATAATTGCTCCGCTTTATAAGAGCCGCCGTTACGGGCCAATATAGAAGGAGAAGACGACGATCCCCGTGGCGAGAGTTCCGTTCGCTTCGGCGAATTTCCGCCACCCCCGCCGCCGCTGAAAAATCTTTAATTAATCCCGCGGCGTTAAAAATGAACACCCCTAGATGAACGATTAATTACAGCCGCACGATTATGGGGGGGGGGGGGTAAAGATACTGTATTTAACTGTCACATGTCATAGGTCTTTGAGACATTAAGATGGACATTTCACGGAAAATAGCCACCTCTGAATACCAGAAGAAACTCACAGGAGCACTAAGGTGGCCCTTATTATACGTGCCGTAAGTTTTTCTTGTATTTCTCTGCTCTCACCCCCTAATATGGTTCCATTTCATAAAAAAATAGTCCCTGAAAAAGTTTATTGCAATCGGACAACAGGAAAGGGTACCGACCAGGCCTCCAAGTTTAGAATTCATCAATAGTTTGGATTTAAAGAATTTCTCAAAAATGGTAAGGCCTATCGAAATTTTGTTCAAATAATATCGAAAGAGCATTCAAATTTCTACAATTAATGTATATATAATTTTTTCGTGCTTCCAACCATTTTTTAGATAATAGCGTTTGAATATAGAGAGGTCGGCGATACACGCGCATAGACAATACGTCACGCCGTACAGGTGAGACGCGCGAAGTGCAGACCTCTCCATATTGAAACGCTATTATCTAAAAAATGGTTGGAAGCACGAAAAACTTATATATACAGTAATTGTAGAAAATTGAATGCTCTTTTAAAATTATTTAAACAAAATTTTGATAGGTCTTACCATTTTCGAGAAATTCTGCAAATTCAAACCATTGACGAATTCTAAACTTTACTGTTAAACTGTTGTCCGATTGCAATAATCTTTTTCAGAAACTATTTTTTTATGAAATGGAACCATATTAGGGTGCGAGAGCAAAAGAAATCGCAGGTTGAAAATAAGGGCCACCCTAAGGAGCACCCAGCTTCAGCCTCCACGAACATCATCGCCGAGCACCTCTCGATGACGCAAATTGACTCGAGCCGTCGATCAATCTCTGTTACGCTGGCGCGGCGCGCGGCTCCTCGATAATCGCGGGATCATTAATAAAGCAAACAAACCTCGCGACTCACCCCGCCCACCCCCTAAAGTCGAGCATTACCGCGCTGGGACCAGGCTCGACGCGAGCGTGATGTGAAATCCGCAAGCGTGCACACCGTCATCCCCGATGTAGATGTCACAGAAAACGCACACAAAACGGACCCAGGCTTCTGTTCCTGGCTTCTGCGGGCGCATTCTGTTGTCTTATCACCCTCCCCTTCCGCGCCGTCCCTGCCAGCCAGTTCTCATTCCACATGCGATATTAAAGCGTGGGCAATTAGCGGTGGGGGGTTGCTTGGGGAGGGAGGGCGACAGTTTCAGCCGTGCTTTGCCAGTGATCCGGGCTGGTGGGGTTGCCACGAATATGATTGGCTGTCAGAGGGGTTAATCCCCAGGTCCGGCCACACCCCGCCACGTCTCAATCGACCCCCTACCTCGTCTCGTGTATTTTCCGGCGAGGCCTCTGACGCCGTCAGGGAATGGGGGGTGCGCGGAGGACGTCTTCGCGGGATGCAACGTGGATTGATTGAGATCTTCGGCACGAGGGATCTGGCTGGCCGAGGAAAATCTCGATGGACTCGTCGGGGAGAAGCTGCGTCCGCCGAGGAACGGGGTATGTAGCGATTATTCCGGGGATGAGCCGACGGAGAGGCTGGGTAATCGCTGGCGTCGATGGCGGCTGGGTGTATGCAAGTTAGTTTAATGTTTCCATGATTTCGTGAGTATCCTATTGGGGGTTGTGTCGTGGTAGCAATCGAGTATTTTGTTAGGGTCAACGCTGGGTAGAGGAAGCGTTTAGCATCTGAATTTTTTGACTCACAAATCAGTTTCTACGATTATTAATTCCTATGTATTTTGGGGGATGCTTAATAGTTGCTATTTATGTAGACTGGCATACTTATTTAGTTTGTATGTAGTTATATTGAAACTGAATCCCTGGTAATTGTGTTTGACTCGATTGTTTTGCAGATTCATTAAGGGGGGAATCCTATTCTTTGGACTAAAAGCATAGCGAAATTTTAGA
Source organism: Andrena camellia (assembly GCA_029448645.1). Taxonomy (NCBI): domain Eukaryota; kingdom Metazoa; phylum Arthropoda; class Insecta; order Hymenoptera; family Andrenidae; genus Andrena; species Andrena camellia. The sequence goes on along the minus strand of CM055678.1, from coordinate 30,079,239 downwards.
TTTTTTTTTAAGAAACCAGCGATTCGAATAATCTGAAATTTGAACCATGTATTTATGCATCATTGAAGAAGTTGTAGTTTTTTTTATATTAATTTTTAATAACAAATATAGGAGTTATACATGATCGACCAACACGCCATGCAAAATTCGTCATTCGCTGGTGTGCATGATATTAATCTTCCTGGTAATCTAAAACAGAAAAATGAAACGCCGTTTCACTGTAGGTATACAGATGTAGCCATAATTTGATGAGTCAGAAAAAAATTCCAAATTTTTTTGAGGAGTGTGGAGAGTTTTCAAATTGAAAGGTCTAAAACTTTAACCTTTGCTATACAATTTTGCGCCAATTTTCTTAAGTAAATATATTACTTATCGGTATCCTGGTTCATCAAAGTATAAAATAATATTTGTTGGACATACAAGCCAAATTTGAAGGTAATCGATTCAGTGGTTACAAAAATATCGTGCACACCAGAGGACAACGGCGGCGTGATGGTGTATCGTGCATAACTCCTATATTTAGTATTAAAACTTAATAAAAAAAAAACTACAACTTCTTCAAAGATGCATAAAAACATGGTCCAAATTTCAGATTATTCGAATCGCTAGTTTCTTAAAAAAAAAATCGAAAATTTCGCTATGTTTTTAGCCCAAAGAATAGGATTCCCCCTTAAAAGTTTAAGGTCTCTTTTGAACCATCCCTTAAATAGAATCAGCGTGCATTGTTAATTAGAATCCCAAGAGGCAAGTGTTCGCGCGATTGCTTTAACGACGGCGTTCAACTCAATAACGCGGGGTCAGAGGCGAAATTCGCTCGAAAGATGAAAGGGGGTTACCTCTATCTAATAAGAGGCGCGTAATGATAATCTCCTGGTCGGTAGGGAAGAGGAGGAAGGGAGAAGGAGGCAGAATCCTGGAACGCACGAAACGTTGAAAGCTTGGTGAGCAGGAAATTGAGGATTTTTTTGTTGAGAAGATCAAAAGGAGGGTAATAACGTTATAGAGCCAGTTCTTTATGCTAATGCGGTATACGAGCAATTCTGATTAATCCGATCTCCGATCAGGATTCAAACTCCTTAAGTTATCATTCCTGTGGAACGATTTAACGGTGATAAACTACTGCTCCATTCTTTCTGAAATTAGTTGAAAAGAAGCTTATTTTTTATATAAAAATCTACTGAATGACGGAAGGATTTTTTTTCAAAGTATAGTTTCGATTATATCAACCAAAAATGGCTTCATGGTTATCACTAATGGCCGTTTTTCGTTGATAAAATCGAAACTATACAATAGAAAAAAATCCCTCCGTCATTCAGTAGATTTTTATATAAAAAATAGGCCCACAAAAATTCAGTAGATTTTTATATAAAAAATAAGCCAACAAAATTTCAGAAAGATTGGTGCAGTAGTTTTTGTGATATCTTGTTCAGCATTTTTAAAAAGTCTTCTTGGATGTCGTCGTATTTTTATTACCTATAAACGTAAATATTTTTCTACGAAAAAATTACCAAATGTTCTTTAAATGTTGCTCTTTTAAGTGCAAAAAGTTCTGTAAAAATGTAGGCTTCCGCTTTTTCAAAAAAATTCACAAACATTAGCCTCTTTTCGGCCTCCTAACTAAGTATAACCCCTTAAGAAAAATAAAAAATGTTAAAATGGCAGCCTTTTGAAGAAGATGAAGCGCCCTGATTTGAGTCTGAACAAGGTTTTGCCTCAAAATCGGGAAAACTTCTTTAATGAAAAAAAGAACGGTAACAGTTACGGCAATAAATCTACTACCACAGATAGCCACATTCATTTAGATTAAGAATCTCTTTCCCTTTTTGTGTTTCAGATAACCCCTACAGTACCTACCTTCCGTCAACCCCAGGACCACCCAATTTTTGTTCAACGTTCTCAGTCAGCCCTCTGTATCTGCCATCTCCTTTTTTCACTGCTACACAAAAATTCAGAATAATAGCTCAAGATACAATAAAACAGGCTGCCAAACCTCAAATTAATCGGCCGCGCCGTTTTTGTACAAAAAATTCACAGAGAGTTACCTATTTTTTGGCCCACCAAGGTGCAATCCCCCCTTAATTGCGGTGGAATGATTAACCCTTGAATAGTGAAACCTTCGGAATTAACCACACTCTGGAGTGACATAGGTATGTCCATAAAATCTAAATTCCCAAAGTGGTATGAGACACAGCAAGCAGACACAATGAAACAGAAGCTTCCCAAGATCCAGGGGTTGAAACACTTGAAACGTTTCCGAAAATAACTGTTTCAAACTGTTACATATCGGTTCTGACTGTGTGAAACAGTTATGAAAATATTCTGAATAACTGTTATAAGGAACCAAAATTTTTATAGAACCAGAACCGACATAGGCCGGAACCTTGTCCACTCAACACTGCTTCGTGATTATTTCGCCTCTTATAACTACTTCGAGAACCTAACCTAAACCTAACCGTTTTCAACCCCTGTCAAGATCTATCGCAAGAATCATTCGAACCCTCAGCTATCACCCAGCACAGAGGCCACAAGTGGCAAGGTTTCTCTAATCACTACCATCCATTAAGCAACAGTGCCTACACAGGAGCCTATCCTACGAACGTCGCCCATCGTTCGCAGACGCTTTTAACGTTATGAAGGCGATTAGGGGGAACGCGACGAGTATGTTCGCTTCTGTTTACCAAACCTGAACGATGTGTCACGGGTACCGTACCCCGATCGTGCTTACGACACCTTATAATTCATTTCTCTCGGCTGACGTGCGCGGTATAGTGACAATTACACCTTCCCGCAGCTGGACGTTATTCCTCCGCACAATGGGACGCGGCTCAATAACGTGGACTCCTCGGACGGTGCCGCATCAGCGCCATTTTCCAATGCCCCACGACCGTGCTAGCCGCTTGGTTCTTCTGCGAAAGCTCTCCTACAGCTAGCAGGATGCTCGGTTGGCTGCCATTCAAACGGAAGCACGTGTTTCGGCCGAAGATCGCGTACGAAGCTCCCGAGGACATCCCTTTCGTCGAGGCGATCCCGAGCGTGTTCTGCGTGGGAGTCAGCCCTATGTGAGTACAGCATGCTGGAGGAGTCCCCCGAGGTTTTGAAGTAATTGTCGATAGGCGGTTAGAGATCTTTTAGGTGGGTATTTATGAAGGAGTAGGTAGAGGTAGAATGTAGAGCATACGGAAGATCGCACTGCAACTGGCTCGAAGCAGTTGCTTCGCGACAGCTTTGCAAACAGTGTGATTAAGGGGTTACATAGCTTTGACAGCTCGGAAAATAAGATTATTTTTATGAATTTTTCTTTCATGTAAAAAACGTTATATTTAAAAATCAACAGATACAACTCGTTGTGTATAAATTAAACTGTACTCTCTTCAAAAAGAAGTTTGATATTTTCAGAAATGGTGCCATAGCAGTCTCTTTATATTTGCGGTACCAAAAATATCTCAGAGATTACTGGAAGTACTGGACTGATTGAAATAAAAATTTACACGAATGTTCTTAAGACTATAATACACTACTTGTCGAAGGTGATTTTTTGACTTGTGTCTTTCTTTTTTATTAACAAAAGAAGATGAAAACGTAGGTCGAAAATCACATGATTGACTTTGAGTGGCTGCCATTTTCCAAAAAATAATTTTTTTCTAAATCGGCGCAGATGAGTACTAGATTATAGTCTTAGGAATATTCGTGTGAAATTTTATTTAAATTGATCGAGTAATCTCTGAGATATTCTTGGTACCCCAAACGCTGTAACTATGAAGAGGCCTTCAGCTGCCATGGCCCCATTTCTTAAGATATCCGATTTCTTTTTTAACAGAATTCAGCTTAATTTATACACAATACGATGTAAGTCTTGATTTTTAAATACAACTTCCTTTATATAAAAAAAAATTCATAAAAATAACTCTGTTTTCCGACCTGTCGAAGCTATGTCGCACGTAAAATGCGTGATTTTCATGAATTAAACAAACAGAAACGGAACAACATTCAGTAAAAATGCTTTTTGGACATTATTACTACATATTTGCAGAGCAAACAAAAAAATTATTGTTTTAATATTATCAATTTTTGCATTAGATATACAGCATTCATTGCGCCACTGTAGAAATTAAAGCTCTTGACGGGCGCCATCAGAACTCGTGACAGGATCGTTTGAATTAAAAAAAATAAAAATATTCTTAAAATATATGTGAATGGTTATCGTCTTATCCATCTTCATTTCAAGCCAACAATCCGGCGATTTTTAGCACACGTTTAAACACAATGTTGCAAAAAGCAGTTTTTCTACGCATAAATCTGTCCATAAAAAAAATTGGGTGATCCAAAATTACTCTTTGCGGACAAGTCGATAGCGAGTCTAATTATGAATAGAATGCCGTAAGAGTTTTTGGAGTCGGTCCATAATTAAGCTTTTTACAGTGGCGTCTGTCAAAAACTCTAATTTCTACAGTGGTACAATGAATGCTGTATATCTAAGGCAAAAATGGATAAAATTCGAACAATAATTCTTTTGTTTATCCCTCAAATATGAAGTAATAAAGTCCAAAAATCATTTTTACTGTATGTCGTTCAGTTTTTTTATTTTTTAATTCATGAGAATCGCACATTTTTCAAGCGTTTTCACGCGACTGGCATACAAATTTCTGCAAGGATAAACTTGAGTGTCTGAAGATTGTGCGTGTAAAGTGTTGCGCAGAGTAAAATTGTGGAAGTAATCGTGTGTAATTAGTCTGAGGACTTGATGCTTCGGTTTAATAAGAATTCTTCATGGTACTCTAAATGACACGTTGCCTTCACGATTCGTGACTTGGAGGAAACTCCTCGTACCTCCTTAATCACTGCGGAAAAACACTCGTATACTTCGTTTATTGAAAGGACGATGGTTCAAATTGCTCCTCCGAAGTGCTCGTTCACTCTAAGTGGAAACGATCTTCGACCGGCGATAATCGTCCTCGATAATAACATCCCAATCATCGATTTTACACGTAGCGTATTTCTACGTACCGCAACTTCAATCATTGGGGATCTTAATTTGCTCGTCAGGCGTGATCTTATCTCCATACTTTAGCAATTAACACACAGCAATGAAGCGAAAGATGTTAGGTTTAAATTTTCGCAATCCTTCGGCCGGAAACCGCAGTCCGGTGCTTCGGCGAATCACGTTTATCTGCTTGCATGTTCGCAACTTAATTGCACGATATTTAAGAGGAAGAATTTACACAGGGAGCAACAGAAGTGCAGTGAACAGGGGACTTCGCGGAATTCCTGTGGGTGTGACCAGAATGTTTAAAAAATTAGAAGAATCTCGCTATGCCAGGGGAAGTCCAGCGTGTCAGTGGGCCAAACAAGCGAACGTCAGGGGGGCCTAAAGTAGCCGGTGGAGGAAAAATCTGTGGTGCCCCTACTCCGAGCAGAAGCGCTTCGTAATCACCGTGCTAGTGTACCCTCTCCGTGAATATTTAGTGTGGTGACTGTCAGTTCCACTGTTTTGCGCGTGCGGCTCGCATGGGGCGTGCTGCACGCTGGAATACTCGAAGGCAACGTGGGCAAAACAAGCGCAATTTGGAAGTGAACTGTGTGCGAACCTTCGCGCGATGCGGGCCAACAAGCATCGCTGAATAAACTGGACCATCGAGCTTCCATTAGGACCATTTTGCTGCAAGGATGTTAGCTGACCTGGTGAAGCTGAGGCGTCGTCGAAGGAGGCCCTCGAAACGTGGAGCTTCGATGCCGATGGAGGACCAAGAAAGCGCTCCACGAAAAACGGGGGACTCGGTGATTTGCGACAGGGAGTACCTGAAGAACAAGGATATTTCCATCTTGACTGATAAGGAACCCGAATTGTACCTGGCGAAAGATACTCGGTTTATGAAGAAGGGGACAGAAGGTGCTACTGAGACCGCGAATAGATTGCACACTCAGGATTCTTGTGATTCGTATGTAATGGTGGCTGATAAGAAGCCCGTGGTTTCGCAATCGAGGCGGCAGAACGTGGATCACGGAGATACCACGGGAAGCGTGAAGGTGAAGAGAGTGTCCCGGAAGTATCGCGGCTGCAAGTGCAGCGGCGCGTGGTACCTGAAGTTCAGGCGGCAAGTGCTGAAGAGCTTGCGCAACAAAATTTGGCCTGATGTGGCGATTGGGTGAGTTACTTAATAAAAATAAATAGGGAAGCTTGTTTCTGCGAATCGTACTCTGCTCTCGTGGAACTCTATTAATCGGAGAAACTTCAATTGATCTATAATCTGTCTAGCGAAATTTTTCGTACGCGATTTTATACGCGGTCTGCAGATTACTTTTGCATGCTGAATAATTCACCTGCCTCAAGATTGAGCAGACATTATTGTATGTTATCGGCGGCTAAAAATAATTCGAGGATCTTGAGTCTGGGGAAGAAATTAATTACAAGTGATTAAATAATGATTCAGTCGTAAACAACGAAGAAGTGTCGCGAGGATTATTCAAATCACTAGTTATTTAATTTGGTATAAATTTTATAACCCCCCTCTGCCAAATACGATACACCTGGCGATCGATGATGCAGTGTTGACGATTATTGACGTGTTTCGACTGTACTTCATCGACTCGATTGCTTATTTTGGGGTCACTGTCGTCGACTAGTTGTCTAGCTTCTGTTTAAAGGGTTTCTGTGTAGTCGAATGATAAATCGACGGATGTCCCTCGCGATAATGAGCTTCTCACGATGCCACGAAGACAGCGCGCACGTTGCACGTGGCAAGGGAGTTTAAAGACCCACGGAACACCGGTGGAAAAGCTAGGGGCCGGTGTTTATGCAGGGAAACCTGCGTGGGTGAGTCATCCGAGTAAATGACAGCGGGCAGTAACGCTCGCGTGCGCGCACCGGCTGAACAATAATAGCCGAAACGCTGAACAAGTCTCCATCCACTTGGAATACTTAATTCTGAGTTCAAATCGATCTGCCGAGGCTTCCGACCTCCGCGACATTCGAATTTCAAGCATTTAATTAGTGAACGATGAATGGGTGCAAGCAGAATTCATAAAAAAATTTCTATTAGGTGTCTAAGTAAACAGAAATAAAATTGTATAGTAATAAATACGACTTTGCAAAAGTGAAGAAAATTTGTTAAATATTTGAAGAAAATTTGCTGAATATTTGAAGAAAATTTGCTGAATGTTGAAGAAAATTTGCTGAATATTCAGGAAAAAGTGCTAAATATTTTAAGAAAATTCGCTGAATATTTGAAGAAAATTCGCTGAATATTCAGGAAAATTTGGTACACATTTGAAGAAACTTTGCCGAATATTTTAAGAAAATTTGCTAAATATTGAAGAAAATTTGCAGAATATTTGACGAAAATTTACTGGAGAAAATTTATATTTGGAGAAAATTTGCTGAATATTGAAGAAAATTTGCTGATTATTGAAAAATGAGTAAATATTCCTCTATAAGTATTGCTTCCATCCCTCCCCCTAAAGAATTCTATATTCATCTGATTGGACAGACCCAAATCGATGGTTAAGTCTCACGTAGAATAATACGAAGTGTTCCATAATTTGGAAGCTTCAATACTAAATCAAATCATTGAAAAATGGAATGAAACGCAAAGAATACTCCAACAGCTTTCACCAACACCCCTTTCTTTACTTGTTCCCCGAAGTTTGATAATATCGATTTCCCTGACACAGTCAGAATATTGATTTAATATTCGCGTAGAAACTATTGTTTAATTATTTTAATTTGAACAGCTGATTGTTATTCTGTGTGGTCCGAAACCATTGTACCAAGCTCAGAAATAGTCACTCTCGCATGGGTGCTTATGCGTGTCGATAATACGAAGCGGCGTGCACAATAGTTTCTAATTACGTATTAGTCAAGGGCCCCGAACTTCATTCAGCCCTAAGTACACGGTACGTGACTCGTGTGGCCGTGTGCATGGCAGGATCTTGCGCAGAACGTGCGTAATGGACTTCCGGTGTGCACCGAACCTGAACGCGACGGGGTCTACGCGCTTTCCTGAAAATGACTCTCCCTGAATATTCCGTGGAACGTGAATTTTCAATCTACGAATAGTTCACTCAGTTACAAAACTTTCTTTTACAATTAATTTTGTATCACATTTTATTCCCTGAATTTTCATATTTCGTTAGACCTGAGACACAGGTTATATTATCTTCTAATTATCCTGAGGCTTATGAATTTTTAACCTCGACTCCAAGAAGTTATATTCTTCTAATCTTAGATCTTCCAGCTCGTATTACTTTCACTTTTACAGTAGAGAATACTGAACGATTAGTTTCAAGGGCTTCAGTAGATATTTGAATATAAAGGAAGACAATTTTAAATTAAATTATGTTATTGAACTTTCATACTTATACATATTTGCCCGAAAGCAACTCGCACTTTTCTATACCTGATTTATCAGTGAAATATCTTCGTTTTATTTCATTTTTCTAATTACAAGTCTGTGACTTGTTCGATCCAACGACGGTAATAGGAGACGCTCTCGTAAACGCCTGACACCACAGCGCACTTGGCGCCGAAAGATACGACACCGTAAATGGTGTTCCTACTTGCCAATGGGCCCCCCGAATCTCCGGAACAAGAGTCTTTTCCAGGAGCTCCGTAACAAAGATGGTGCTCCTCTTTAACCAGATGTATGTACGCTGGGGTCTCTTCGATGCAAACTTCATATGGACTATGACGAACGTGGACGCCCATTAGAACGTCACTCATCCATGCCTAGGGGAAACATGCGCCATATAATTTCGGTTACCGATTTTTTTCCGCCGCCAATTTTTTTCGGTTACCGATTTTCTTTCGGTTACCGATTTTTTTTCGGTTACCGATTTTTTTTCGGTTACCGATTTTTTTTTTCGGTTACCGATTTTTTCCGGTGCTTAAACAACAACCCGTTTCTAAACTTTAGAAGAGATCTATGCTCCTAATGTAACGAGTGAACCCTCATTTCAGAGTCCAAGCTTCTGAATTATAGAAAAATTTAAATTCTGCCTCAAAAAACTACAAATACTTACGTTGCTACTTAAATGGGTATAACCCCAGCCACAAACGTACAGCATTCGAGGGGGCACGCTAAACTCGCCTGGCAATCGAACAGCTTGAACAGAATTCGAAAAGCGGAAGTGTGGTCGAACCTCGAAGAGCGCAATGTCGTGATGAAACATGTTGGAAAACCAATACTGGAACGTTGTGTCGTTGTATACGTAAACCCTGTTTAATCCGTGCAACGATCCCCCTCGATCAGGATGATTTGATCCAGCACGCACGTAATAATTCGATATCCTCTCTGAAGTCCTGAAAAGTGAATTCAGTCATCGATTATTTATACACTTGTGCTACGAACGCTGAGATGACGTCACAAAATGTTAGAAAATTGAACGTTGCATCTATTACTGAATGTGGATCGCAATTGAAGCACCACGAAATTTGTAATTCAATCTTTTGAAAATTGGAATGATTCACTTTTGATGATTTATGTGGGATTTAGAACTTACAGACAGTGGAGAGCAGTGATGCCCCATCTTCGGGATAGTACACTGGCACCGCAAACGAACCCGTTAGAATTATGCAAGGAGAGCTGGAATTGTTAATTTCAGGGAATTATTACAAGATTGTAGAGAAGTGATGATTTAGGTATACGAACCATGAATGGTCGGTGCTCTATATCCACATGGTTTCCACCTATGATTTTTGTCTTTGCACGGCAAGTGACATTTTTTATTTGTAAAACGGCAACGACAGCGAGACCTACAAGCATAAGAAAGGCGCTTGTTTTCTGCAAGGGAAGAAAATATGGAAAGCGAAAAAGAGAATAAAGAATGTAGAATCTGTGCCAAGATAGTTTGTTATTCTTTTTGGGAGAATACGCATTAAATTCATTGTAACGGCCCACGACGAAAGGATACAGGTGGCGATTAATAATACTTACACGTTAAGTAGAGGATGCTAGTACTGGCACGCATTTTACAAACCACCCACGCGAGTATGTTTAATAAATCTGTGTGACAAACACAACGCTTTGCATCTTCGAGAGCTATAAACGTCACGTTGCGATGCATTTTACGAATGCATTGTTTAATTTATTGCTTCATTATCTGCGAGCACTGAGATGTGATAAGTTGAAAAGCATAATGTATAAACTAGATAATGTTTTTGATTTATGATGCAATTTTATTGCATCGTTAAAAAATATACGTTGTGTAATCGGTGGAATTAGTTTTATTGATAATTAAATAACAGCAGTGAATACTCGCCTTTCTGCGTGAAGAAATTAAAAGTAGGAGAAGCTTAGCTTAAGATTTTTCTTTAATATTTATAAATTAGGAAAAATATACTAATAATACGAAGTATTTAATAAAATTCGGAAGTGAAGGGCTCATAAGTAATTTTTTCAATCACACACAAATTTTATTGAATAGTAATTAACAGCTGATGGCATAGGGTATAATGAAAGAATACAGATAATTTTCATTTTACAATAAATCTGTGTATTATGTATATTTAATTCACAATTACAATAAAGATAGTTCCACTTCCCATGAAACTCTAATAGGTACTACCATAATTCCTTAACAATTAATTTCCACAATTTCACAGAGAATTAATCACTTTCGTCGTGAATTAGTGTCGTAAAATTTACATCAACTCCCAAATACAAATAATCGTCCAAGATTGCGTGTATATCTTCTTGGTCGTTCCAATGAAACAGCGACCTGCGTACACGGTTCCTGTTCCGACCTAAACCCTCCAAATCCTGTTCATTATTCGTAGATTGACGGAAACAGAACAAGGAGGACACGAAGCCCAACGTTTCCATGAACATTGTGACCAGCAGAAGATTATTCGCAAGACACCCGAGCATACTTCCGTCTTTCGCGCCTCGGTATCTGGTCACGCGATTCATGGAGGCCATTAAATTGTTTATCGAGGCGTCAGCTTCCTTCATAATCTCTGCAACAAAATTTTTAACCAATCTCAACTATTGCAATCGATTATGCGAACTTTGTGATCTCGTTGATAATGAACTAAGAATAATCTCAATGAATTTAAAACTAAGTCTCTGCAATGGGGTACTTAAGTGAAATATTCTGGCACCCCTTTCAATTAAAAGAACTGTTAGAAATATGAAAATAGTGAAGCACAAGGGTCCAACCAGTTCTAGGACGTGATCTAGCTGGCTGCATCTCATTACTTCCATAATCCTCGGTGTCGTTCGAGTTTTCAATGTTTTCATTCGCGCCTGACTCTGCTAGCTCGGTATTCGCGTCTGACGACTGCTGCTCATCTCCACTGCTGCCTGCACCGACGTGCAGCTCCAGCAGTTTGTTCATCCAGTCCATCATGCACGAGAAGATCCTCACGTGGCTCTGCCAGGTCTCGTTGAGGATGACCTTGATACCCTTGACGAGGAATTTCTCGAACTCGACCGCGGAGCGGTGCATTTTCTTCATCGCACCGAACGTCCTCAGAAAGACTCCCTTCTTATACACACTCAGGTCTCTGGACACCTCTTTGTACCTAATCGCGAGTGAAACCAAGGGATATTTAAAAAAAGTAACTCTGAATGAAATTCGTCTGGAAAAGAGAACTGGATCCCACTAACCGTGCCATGGCCCTCTTGTCCTTGGCAGCGAGCGCTGAAAGTCTCTGCAACTTCCTGCTTCCATCCTCGTAAATAGCGCAATACTGGCACACCTCGTCCACCAATTTCTGTCCCCAGTCGCTCTTCGACAATGCGTCACCAAGATCATTGGCAGCTCGATGCAAAGGCGATCGTTTCGGCAGTGGCTTGCCCAGCATCCTCTGGAACATGTACCTCATCTTCTGCTTCACATTTCCCTGCGTTCTGTGGCCGGGTTTGCAGGATACATGCACATTTCCCTGCTTATCTTTCACGATCTTGCAGTCGCTCAACCGTTGGATCGCCTTCGTCCAGGGCTCCGCTGCTACGTTGCTCCTTTGGCTAGACCGTTGCTTCAAGCTATTTAGACACGTATCAAGATTCTGCAGGTCTCGTATGCAGTCGTTGTAGCGAATACCTTCTTCCTTTATCATGGAGAGACAAAGAAAACCGTGCCAGGACTTGCGAGTTCCACGACTGGATGTGTTCAGTGACGTGCTATCGATGTTGGATCTAAAGATCTTCACGGCGACGTTGGGGGCATATCTGGTTAGATTCAGGACAGCTCGATTCAGGTCGAAGGATCGTTTGTGCTTGCTCCTGCCCGCCATTTGCATGAGGCACTGGGATAGCCTCTCGCCGAAGTCTGCGGCGTCGTACACCACGCCTAGGAACTGCAGGCTATCTGCTTTTCGCTCTAATTGCTGAAATTGTGAGATAATGGATCTTGTAGAGTTCTTTAATACAGTGGCATCGTAAACACTAGGGAGCATTAGGAATTCTAGGGGCTACTAGAGGTAATGGAAGCATTAGGCCACTTTAGGTACTCGACAGTTTAGGTACTCGGTAGCTTAGGTACCTGATAGCTTAGGTACTCGGTAGTTTAAGTACCCGATAGCTTAAATATTCGATAGCTTAGGTACTCGGTAGTTTAGGTACTCGGTAGCTTAGGTACTCAGTAGTTTACGACCCAGTGACTAGGCAGTGGCGGATTTAACGGGTGGCCGATGAGCAGTTGCCGCCTAAGCCCCTGCGCGGAAGATCCCCAAGGCCCCATTTTTAAAAAAAGAATATGATTTTATCCCAACACTATATCTTTTTCCGTGCCACTACACTTAGCCCGTTTTTAGTAAACTACCACCTCTTCATTTTCCCGAAAAATGGTCCCCTCAGAACGTTTGCCATCTGGCCCTGTCTCCTTAAATCCGCCACTATCACTAGAACACCGCAATTTACACTCCCCTAACTTCTTTCAAACGAACCTTATTTTTCTGCGACGACACATTGCGTTGATCGAAGTGCTGGTGGATCTCATCGTGAATTTCGTTGATCATATTGCTCAAATCGCGGAACATATACGCGCCCTGTAGCACAGTTTCAGAGAACCAGTCCTCTGAGACTGGAACGCTGCTTGGGTCTTTTTCGTACCGTTGAACAGTAGTCTTCAGTTCACAATCTTTTGCAAATTGCATGAGCGTCTTCCTCATGCAGTCACAGATCGCCCGAATTGTCAATTGCAAATCGTTTCTTGTGACCGTCGTGGATCTCAGTATAATTGGTCCCTTCACTGGCACCGCTATCTTGGATATAAAACTTTGAATTGTCTTCTCCAGACGATGCACTTGGTTTGGATTGACTAACACGAAGGAGTTGGAGTCTTTTGTCACATTTGTAGGAGGAACGGCAGAACCATTTCGGTTACGATGTTTAGAGATCGAGAACTGCGCAACTGCTCCTGTATATGATTATAGGGAAGTTAGACGATGAAGTAGTGTTGCTGGGCTCTTTTTTCGTACTTACCTAGAAACAGCAGGAGGAAAATGGTTTTGGGAAGCATGATGGGAATTGATAGTTTGTTTCTCTCAACCAGTAACTTTCCCACTGATTTTCCTCCGCTATATGTAATTTTATTTAACTGCCATCGAAGGCATTTCCGATAACTGGATTTGAAATATCGTGGTGCTTTGTCACTTTTAACGACGAGGGTTTCAGAATAGAGGCGCTCATAAATATTGTCTTGCGATAACATTCGGAAAAAGGATATTGCAAGGAGATAAGGGAATAGTAAAAATACCCAGGGAATATGAAACATAGTTTGAAGTGATAGAAATAGTAATGGGTGTGTACTTAAATGCAAAAGTCTTGGATTCTTTTCTAACTCCATTTATTCAATGCTTAGTGGCATTATCGTATAATATAACAACACAGTACAAGTAACTAATACAATTAATGCAAAAAATAGCGAATCAGTGTACATCTGAAGTTGCAAGATTGAAGAGTAGCACTCTTCAAACAAGGCTCATCCATTTCTCTCAGTAGAAACCTACTTAACCCTCGACCAGCATATGCTGGGTCCCATTTGACCCCACCTTTGTCTCATGTTTGAGGTTAAGAGCAGCGGAGAGTAAACATCTACTTGTTCGTTATATTGTTTTTTTAATACGCCTAAAACGCAACGACCTAAATATCTCGAAACAAAAAATACATGACTTATACCACTAATTCATAATCACCGGCACATATATCATAAACACTATTAGATGGTGTTTAGATCTAAAAACTGAAGCACGTACAGTCAAAATTCCGTTACGGGTCAAAAGTGATCAAGAGTTAAAGTTCGACGACTCTTGATAAATTCTCTAAAACCACATGCAAGCTACTTTTATCTTTGCCAAGAAGCTAGAATCCTCCTCGCATGTTCCTGCCAGTCAGACAGAATGATGTCATCGTTGTTGACTCAGTGACTGATACAATTCAAGAATCACGGCGCCACTGGAACCTACTTAAGGACTAAACTTAGCAAACACCAGTTTCATGCAACAGTAACAGTGAGGCCACTAAATATCTGTGCAATTACGTGGAATCTTATACAATTGGGCAGATAAGTAGTGCACCTGATAAAATAGCAGCGCAGAACGAGCGAGCAGAAAGTCTCTGGTCGATTTAGCATCCGTGAGCCTCCGCCATCTGTCGGCCTCAGCGGGAGCCGCAGTGAATTGGGGATGCCTGTGCGGGCCTGACTATTGACGACAGTGCTAGCAGCTCGGCGCTGACCTACCGGCGTTAACGTCAACGGTTCACTGGCAATTTCTAACGACACACTAGCCGATGAGCCGATTTCGAAGCGAAAAGTGAGGTTACAGCAGAGAATAGTGTTTGTTGGCTCACCGGAGGATGCTGTAAGTCTACATACGCGAACATCCAGCTAGTAAGATGAACGAGGAGGAAATGTGGAAGGGCTTCTACCGGAAGATCGTGGAGGAGAAGGAAAGCAAGGAGAAAGAAGAGCAAGAGAAATCGGAACACGAGACAAGGTAGAGGGTGCGATGCCTCTGGGGTCGACATTCTGCTGGCATGAACGGGAGGATTGTGACTTAACTTGCTGCTTGTATCTAACCCAGTGACAGTTGGTCGTGTTGGTGGCTGATCTAACTCTAATGGAAGGTGGGACTGCGCTCGACGCGACACGGGCTAGAACGAGCGCCTTCTCTTTTGTTGTTTCGAGGTCAACAGTCAAGTTTTTTTAATACAAAGAATTGGGGGACGCCTTTTGCTCGGTTTAGATTCTTGGAGACGCAGGCGCCTGGTAATTACAGATGAGTCCGCGACAAGTTGATCGTATGACTCACTGCGATTACTTACGCACCTTGCAAGAGATGAACATATATCAGGTGACCTTATGAGACTTATCATCTCTTTGGAGAAGCTGTGTTATCTTTTCAGCAGACACTTGCACGGCCACAAAGCGCCGTCCCTCGTGATTTACCGGAATAGAAAGCCACGTGCTCGTCCGTGACGCGTCGAAACGGGAACGTCCAGGTTTAAATTGCCGCTACTGAATGTACGGGAAACAAGCATTCCCTGCACTTTGGTCGCCGCTCGATCAGCCAGTACGCTCCATAATGCACCACACGCGGTCGTATGTATGCGGCTATTAATAAAACGAGAGTAACTCTGCTCCCGGAACATCTGCGGAGGAATTGCTTCGCCCGGCTGTGCGAATACGTAACGATTTCTCGTGATCCATGGCTCAAGGTCGGCCTTTCATGATTCATGACCCTGTAATTGTACCGTCGATCTCGTTATTAAAAAGTTGGGCACCTGGTGCCTGGAAGTGTCAGTTCCTTTGTTATATTTAATTATTCAGGAGTGCGTGACTGATGGATTTTCGTTGATGATAGGTTAGGGGGCCAAGTGTGCCCTCAGTTCTCTGAGGAATACATGTGTAGGCTGGAGTTAAAGAGCACAGATTTATTCTGTTTGAATACTCGAGTCGGTAGTTGCTGATCAGCTGTTGTCACGCGAGGCAGAACGATTTGAGGAAGACGATTCGTGGCATGCATAATAATATCCGAGGAAGTACGCGGTGTATAAACAACACTGTTGCATTGCTTGTGACCTCCTTAATTGGCGAAGATGTGGAGGGAACGCGCACACGGTGCTAATTAATTCTTTTTATGATGTCTCAGCTGCCGCGGTGCTGTCAATGAGGCAGCCATCACGCCCAACATACGTAATTGTTTAAACTGCAGCATAATTGCCACTAAAATGAAACAGAAGGTCCCATCAAAATTCGCAATCATTATTATACAAATCTGATCGCCTACATTTAGATTTCTCCAGAAAATTAACACTGTATGAAAGGAGGCCATGGTACAGTAAACACGGTAAAAGGAAAATTTTAATATGTTCTACATTTCTTTAATGGAATTTTTAAAAATTCACAATCATGATGTCTCGAAGTATACTTTTATATTTCTTAGTGAAACGATAGAATTTTATGATCATACATACATTTTCGTGGGCTCTTAATTAATACCAAAAACTTGGATCTATTTTCTGGCGTTCCCACTATCGACCGTAATTACCAGCCTAATCGCACATTAACCCAGCAGTATTCGTTTCACGCGACGATAATACTTTTCCCATGATTCAGCGATAAGTTGGTGTTACCGGGTACGTCATTGCGATCACGCCGGGAATTCCTCGCTTCCGTGGAAAGTGTGACGCCAATAAGGAAACTGGATAGAGGTTGAGGTCACCGACGCGTAGGTGAACGTCCCACGAGATCGTGAATTGACGTTTAACGAGTTTCGAGTAAATAAAAACACCATCTTCCAAAATTCTGAGTCAGTAGCTTTTATCAAATCATTTACGAAAATTTTACTCGGGGAAAATGAGTATACACATATACTGCTGGACACTATTTTTTGCCGATCGGTCACGCGAACAGTTAAACGAAATTGATGTAAAGTAAATAATGTATCATCTGATACATAGATGGTATTGTTTTAAATTATTGAAGCGACAAACTTTACCGTAAAAAAAAATGTGTCGTAATAAATTAGCCCCCGTTGTAAGTTTTCTAAAGTTGTACGTAAATTTTATTTATTTAAGAGGGGAGGCCTACCTAGAAATTTTCGAAAATTTTTATTTTAATAATAAAAGTTTATTGGTTTTTCTAGAAAAAATTCCCAAAGAAGCATGTAGTTTTGATCGTTCTATACTTAGAAGGGCCTCCCCCCTTAAATTGTTTTCTCTGTCTTAAGTTACTTCTTACATGATTTTTAAGAAAATATTATATGTCTTTTCTTAGACGTTTATGTTTCAATTAATGTATACATAATCGTATTCTCGGCAAAAAATAGTGTAGATCAGTATACAATGACTCACAAATGTGTTCAAACATAATTCAAACATGTGTTCATTCTATAATACTCGTGTAGTTCGATTCTCTCATTCTACATGCAAAACAACGTAGCTTGTATTTTCAGTTATGGAAACGATTTTTATTGAGGTTACAAAATACGTAGAATTTTGCGAATTTGTGGGGCTTTCTAAATTGATGTAAAGCCGATGTCGCGTATCCAGCACTTCAAGTAGACGTGTGTTGTAAATAATGGCTCGCGTCAGTGTAAATGTTTGAATGTGGAGATTAATATGAAGCGGATTAAGTCGGTTCGAGTTCGTTTTGAAACGGTACAGACCCTGAAGGCCATTTGTGCCTTACATCACTGCAGACCTTGTGCTTCTTGCTCGCAAGACAGCACTCCAGTTTCAGATACCGTGAAATTCAAATGTACAGGTACGATGTGCAATCACTTTTCAATTTCCTCCAACGTTTTTACCATTCAAACACGAACAACGAAATTTTGTGTTAAAACTGTTTTACATGATGAAAATTTCTAACCTCCATGTTGCGTCTTTTGGAACGCCCTCTACAAGACAAAGCAGCTCGACTTTCATTCAAACTCTTTCAAAAGATACTGTCCTGTGTAAAAAGCATTGCTTCTGTCACAACTTTCTGTGATCAATTGAATTGCAAATGCAATCTGTGTTTCAGCGAGTCCTTAATTACAAGAAGGAAACTCCAGCCTCGTTATGATCTAGCAATATCTGTTATGATCCTTGAATATCGTTTCTGCCACGGAATCTACGTCTTAATGCTTAATCCTCGGCGATCAGGCCGGTGTGTAATGAATCATGCGTGGGGATCACGTATTTCCCGCCATATTTTAGAATCCCCATGCTTCTGACAATACAATGCTATCCTTTCTGTAAAACAAGTCCATTTGTGAAAATAAATATTGGGAAATGGCTTCTCTAATACTCTGCTCGTCTTTTTCCTTCTTACCCCAACTAAATGAAAGCTTAAAAAAAAATATGTGATAAAATGTAATCCCTACATTTTGCCACTCGCAATACAAAAGATATACGTCACTGTACCATAAAAATTAAAAACGGCCAAATTTCACGCGAAATGCGCCAATGATGATCGTCACGAGTGGCGATTAGTTCAGAGTCAATGTATCACTAACGAAGCAATCGAACACGAAGCGGGAAACGGAAGCATGCAGAGGAAACATATTTGAAGAGCCAATCCACCATAGTGTGCCTGCTCTGGAATGCGACACGGTGAATCACGTCTCTTCCGAGTTAAAAATAATAGAGGTCAGACAGAGGAAGATTGCTCCTGCGTATCCCCGAGAAAAAGAAACCCAATGTGACACAAGGCCGTCATATTGTCTTTATCAACAAGCGAGAGACTGTCAGCTTCACGAAAACAAATGGAGCGAACCCGGACTCGATTCCATTCAAGTGTAAATCGCAGTGAAACGTTTCAAAACACCCATACATCTCCTAGCAGTGGCGGATTTAAGGAAACAGGCCCAGGTGGCAAACGTTCTTGGACACGATATGTACATAACAGAATTACAAATAAATCTGGTAAACAAAAAAGAATATAGTGTTTGGATAAAATCTGAACTTTTTTGGAAGATGGGGCCCAGGCGGCAACTGCTCGTCGACCGCCCGTAAAGGGTCCTCCAGACGCTGATGCATGTTGCAGTGAAACACGGATGCATGCATCGTGATGCAGGTTTCATGATGCATGTCGCTACGTCTGTAGATCAGTTTCCGTGTTTCAGCATCAAAAGCGGGACTGGCATCTTGCTCATCAGCTAGGCGCGTGAGCAAGATGCAAGAGTCATGCAACCTGCATCATGATGCATGCATCAGTGTTTCACTGCAACATGCATCAGCGTCTGGAGGACCCTTTAAATCTGCCACTGCCTCCCAGTAATTTTTACCAA
Source organism: Andrena camellia (assembly GCA_029448645.1). Classification (NCBI taxonomy): domain Eukaryota; kingdom Metazoa; phylum Arthropoda; class Insecta; order Hymenoptera; family Andrenidae; genus Andrena; species Andrena camellia. The sequence continues at coordinate 30,060,026 of CM055678.1, read as the reverse complement.
AATAATATTAAAGAAACGTAAACTCTGAATGTGACCAGTTTAGTTTCACTTTGCAGCTGCTCAAAGTTTCCATGCTAAGTACCATTGAGGAGACTTCCACTTAGACTACATACATATTCGAAAGTTTTGACGTGGGGGGTAGTTGAGGACGCAGAAGTGCAGAGCGAGCAGCGTGAGAAAGATACATTCGTAATTGTACAAATTGGCTGCTCGTCCTTGACACCTAGCTCGCCCATAGCACGAGATAGTGTACGGTTTCAATAACCATTGATGTTAATCTGATACCCACATCCTGCTGGCTCCTGTTTTCCTCCTTCGTGTCTCATTCATGTCGGGGTCTTCATGGATTTAGTTCTCCAATGGACATACTTCAGTCAACACGTTTTATCTCGTCGCGCATGTGGTTCGTGTTTTAGTGGCGTGCTCCGAGGTGAAGTGGACCCAGTAGTCAGTATGGAAATCCTGTAAAACTTGTGTGCACAGTGACTCTTAGTACCTAGAGCCGTAGAATAAGTAGGACACCTGGGATTCTTATCGTTTGTCTACTATAGTCGTAGAATTTCAATCATTGTTTAAGACTATAATACTCGTAGAAGACATTACCTGGCAACCTATAGGAATTTACTAGTGATTCTTATAATAAGCTACGCAGAATACGAAGTGAATAGCTTGCAATCTATAATACTATTCAAAAATACTTAGAACATTCCAAATCTTTAAAGGTTTGCTTCCTTAAAGGGTGATTACTTCTCGATGAAATTTTTTTTTAAGAATACAGTTTTTCTCAAAGTAATCATTCTTTGGCAAACAGCATGACATACTTCTTGGCATGTAGTTCGATCTGTAATACACGTATTTCCATTTTGCAAATATTTTGAGCAGATGCAGCACTTCAATAATAGTGGCTATCGTTCGTGAACCCTAGGATGGCTTCTTGGGTCATTTGAGACCCCTGTGTGGTGTAGATTTTATGAGCCTTGAGTCAAACAGATTTATTATTATTATTATTTAACGGGAATTGCCTAAATATTCTCAGTGGAGCATTGAGCTTGAAAAATTCTAATATGCCACGGGTGTGAATGAAATTATTAAAGATTTTGATGGCGAACATTATTTATAGTATGCACGAGCTAAGTGGGTAGATGAATAGTGTTAGATTTTAGGAAAGTATTGATGTGTCTTGTTCATGATACGCGGGGGACTAGTATTTATCTAATGCTGCATTATGTGGAGAAGCTCCTGTCAAACAACGTGCTGTGTTTTGTTTTCTCCGAAGGAGTGACGGTCGAAAAATGGCGCACTTCGAAAAGCTGGACGAGAAGCACCCTTACTACGCGATCGCCGCGGCTCGAATGTGGCAAAAGCCGGAAACGAAACAGGTGACCGTCGCGAGATTCTATTGGAAGTTCGCAGCGTTCAACTTCCTTCAGAAAAGGTGATGCCTGTGTTCCTGGTTCTCTATGTGACAATCGCTGTAGCTCGTGGCAGACTTGGGGCACCTTATTTTTAATTCAGGAATAATGAATGATTCGCAGACAAGTCCTCCAAAAAAACACTGCCATTTGACCCATAGCACGTGCAAGCGCCATGCTTCCTTGTCGTTTCGAATCGCCGAATTGTTTGATAATCGCTGAGTTCCTGCAGGACTTTTCCTTAGGGTTGGAAGTAATGAATAATTATATCAATTATGTCGAACATAGTAAATAATCGTGTGCCTTTGAATTGCTGTGTTTTAATGCAAGAAACAAGGGTGGAAAAATTAACAACTGCTTAGTTTGTGTTGCTTTTAATTGCTTGCCATTAATAATGACTCATTATCGTTTAATTACCTCGACAATGCCCAGCCCTGGAAGAGAAAGTGCGCTATAGCAGATTTGATCACAGTTTTCTTTCGCGATTTCAGTCAGGTCTCACGATTTTGCAGCAATTTTAATCAACCTCACAATTGTAGAAGAATGTGCTGACCTTGTATTCGAAAGTTATTGAGATCATATTATTGTTAAAAATGTATTGCAAATACACGCTGAGATTCCTAGAGATTCTTCTCTTCGATGTTGCAACAAATTAAAGGAAAAACAACGCGAGACTAAATAGTTTTAAATAAAATTCTTTGCAATCACCATTCTTCTTACAATTTATTTTGCATTTTAAATCAACATTTTGACCGATTTTGAAGCTTCTTTATACATCCTTTTTCCTTCAACAAACGAAGTGCATTGTTGCAAACTGTCATATTACTTTGCCATAGTCAAGGAACTTTCACTTTCTCAGACTCGAGAACCGCAGCAGAGTTAAATGATGTAGGAAACGCAAAGTTGCCCGTGAGAGTCGAGCATCACGCGGCAAACGGTTTCAATCAGCACGCTCGAGGAAATCGATGGCAGTCAGGGAAACACAAGCGGAACTGTCACCGTAGTTGGCGTTAAATTAACGGTGGCATTAGGTCGCGGTCTCGCAAAGCTTGACAGTCGCTGCTTTCATCGTTTATCGCTGGCTTCTTGCGTTACTTCCTGGCAAGAACTGCACTACAGTGTTTCGATTCACCTATTAATACGAATAACAGAATGTCCCACGCAGAATAGCTCAAATTTTCGTGCCAATGTCGATGTTTCGCTTGAACGGTTCCGAAGCTCCGTTTCTGTTCCTCCTTTTGCTGGAAGACCGTCCAATCTCCTCGAGGATAACTCGGCGACGTCAAATTGCAGAATACAGGAGACTGATGGCGGTTTTTTCGAGAACCTGGGCACACTGCTCGCGGAGAGGGCCCGCGAGCAGGAGCAGGCGGAAGGGCCCCTTCCGAAGAAGATGGACGAGGCCCAGGAGGAGGAAGAAGAAGAGGAGGATCTTAGCGAGGTAGAGAGCATCGAGGAGCCTGTCGATGCTCTTTTGGAGACTGACAGTGACAGAGATGAGAACGAGCATGCTACCAACTTCTTAGCTGAGTCTATGGGTTGGAACGTGAGTTAAAAGTCTTCCTCCAATGTATTCGACCTTGATTTTCAGAACTCTATTAAGATGTTTGCTTTTCCCCCATTTTCATGCACCGTGGGAACACATTTTTATCGAATTTCACGAACGGCACGATGCTTTTGCTGGAACCACTAGTGCAGGATATTCAATTATAGTGTGATTATAATATTTTTCAGAGTTCGAAAAGATCTGTGGAAATTAGGCTGTTACGAATATTCGAATGCCAGTGGAATTCGAATTTGAGATTCGAATACCAGCAGAATCGAGTTTGAGTATCGAATAACTCAAATAATTCGAATTTGAGACTCGAATAACTCAAATAATTCGAATTTGAGATTCGAATAACTCAAATAATTCGAATTTGAGATTCGAATAACTAAAATAATTCGAATTTGTGATTCGAATAACTCAAATAATTCGAATTTGAGATTCGAATAACTCAAATAATTCGAATTTGAGATTGAAATAACTCAAATAATTCGAATTTGAGATTTGAATAACTCAAATAATTCGAATTTGTGATTCGAATAACTCAAATATTTCGAATTTGAGATTCGAATAACTCAAATAACTCGAACTTGAGATTCGACTAACTCATATAATTCGAATTTGAGATTCGAATAACTCAAATCATTCGAATTTGTGATTCGAATAGCTCAAATATTTCGAATTTGAGATTCGAATAGCTCAAATAATTCGAATTTGAGATTCGAATAGCTCAAATAATTCGAATTTGAGATTCGAATAACTCAGATAATTCTAATTTGAGATTCGAATAACTCAAATAATTCGAATATTTCTCGAATAATACGAATATTCAAATATTTCTCAAATAATTAGGTGTATTCGAATATTCGAACATTACTCGAATAATTAGGAGTATTCGAATATTCGGAGTGATCGAATCTCGGATTATACCGAATAGGAATCCGAACATGAAATATTTTTTCCCACTTTATCGTGAAATTCTTTTCATACCTATTGACCTTTACTATTATTTGTTTTTCAAACATTTAGATTCGTATTCGTATTCGGTACAATCCAAAACTCGAACATTTTTAATTACTCGAATACTCAGAATTATTCGAATATTCGAGTACTTCGTTCTATTCAAATATTGGAATTATTCGAATAAATTATTGTTATGCGAAATTATTCGAATTACTCGAATATTTGCAGCTCTACTTTAAGTATCAGTTTTCTTTTTAATTTATTCAATACATACGGGTATGACCCTATTGGAATACAGACAAAGAAAAAACAAGACAACCAAGAAAAATACTACAAATATAGAACTAGTCAACTTAGAGACACAAACAATAGAAATAATAAAAAAGGAGACCGTGAACCCTAAATAGCAAAAAAGCACAGTGACAATTACCAGACATCACCCGATAGAATGTATCTAAGACACACTACTTAGTCCCAAAACTGGAAGTTGAACCCAAAAAGAAGACCAATTTCGAACAGCATGTATTTTTGGAGTATGCACAATTCCATCAGGCCTTCAATGAAAATTTCTTACATTTAATTCATTCGTTTCCTTCCGATGTACTTTCCCACGCGTCTTCCTTTTCCATTCTCCATGATCACCGTTGAAAGCGTCACGTGAAATCAGCAGTACAGCGATTCCAAGTGGAACAGAGCATCCCTTATTCGTGCTGACGCAGGCGTGACGTGTCAAAGTACTTTCAGTCGCCCTTTCGAGTGTCGCGTTAAACGATTCATTCGCGAGTCGCTAGGGTTCATTGATGCGTATCGAGCCGATGGATCGACGGCTCTCGAGCCTCGACTCCGTTTTCGAAGTTCGTCAGGTCCGAGAAAAGAAGCACTCGAAGAAGCTCGAGATTTAGCACGACGCTTAACACTCGTGATCGGGAGCAACAGACACTTGGAGCGGTAGATCGAGAATTATACTGACGCTTCAAGAGTGAGGATACAGAGTTCGTAAATAGCGTTGATTCCGCGAGGACGACATTCGGATATTTCGAGAACTGTTTCAATCTGTGAAAAGTGAAAAGCGGTGGTGAATGTCGATGATGTACCTAAGGTGGATTTAACATCGTGCCACGGTGGAAAATTTTGGCAGGGCTATAAAAAGTGACGAGGAAAGTAAATTGCGATATTCAGTTTCAGAAAAATTGTAGTTCTGTTGTATTCTTCATAATTTCAGTTCCTTTTTGCTGTATGTTGATTTCAACACTGGATTAAGAAATACCTTGTTCTTTTGAAGGATAGTTTCAGGTACGATAAATATCGTGGGGCACCGGCGGCTCAGGTTTCACTATATTTATTTAATTATTTATTTCCACATGAACGGGCCAATACCCATTTATACAAAGAAGATGAAAAAAACGCATTTAATATTAATATAAATATTAATATCAAATTTAATATTATTTAATATTAATATTTATATTAATATTAAAAATGGCCCAAAAATGGGAGGATTTTTCGCCCGTTTTTTTTTATCCCGCGATTTTGGAACTGAATTTTCTCATATCTCAGAAACTAATTGTCGGTTCAACTTTAAAATTTGTGGTGATTGATGTCTCATCATAAGGTATTATCTGGCACAAAAATTCTGTTCCAAAATTGTGAGACCAAAAACGAGCGATTTTTTGGGGTCATTCTTTTGATCTGGGGGCATTTTTCAGGCAGAGGGGTGAAAAGTGAACCCTGAATATATATCTTCCAGTAGAGTGTTTGCTTATATCGTAGCAGACGATTGTTATGGCGTAAAAAAAGAGTGAAGGGTTATATTATTTAATTTACTTTAACTTGCAACCTTAATTTAAAGATTGAAGAAATTTTCGATGTGTGTGGAACGTTTTCAGCTTCTGCTTACTTACCAACACAGACGGGAACGTAATTAATTGTTCCATAACATCTATATAATACCAGTTCGTTCTTTATTCGTTTGAAATTTCGTTTGAATGGTGGGGTAGGTTCTTCCGTGCAAGACGGTATCGATTTCACAAAGGTTCCAGGTTACAGCTGAAGCTTCGTCCTACTTTGATGTCCTGTTTCGCTACTATCGATACGTTATAATGTCTTCTAAACATGAACATGTTGACCCTTGTCCTTGAAATTCGCCAAGAAATGTGTAAATTGGATAACAAAGCGTTCTACTTCGAGTTTCATTTATCTATAATAATTCACTATTTCTGGCAGATATTGGCAATCTATTCAGTCACGAAACAAGAGCCAGTTTTATTCACTTCATTGATTCCACTTATTCGAAGCACTTGGAAGTGGAGCTGGAGCTCTGAAAGAAACTACAGAATCACGATGGAATTAGTGATGCAAATATTTATTTTATTTATTTATTTAACACATAAACGGTGAGAAACCCTGTAGGAACACAAGTACACTAGAAAAGGACGAGGAGTGATTTTTCAAAAGGGCACATTGCCACATAGAAAAAGTTTTCAATAACCGCAAAAGATTGTGGTACCTACGTTTATTAAAAAAAACTTTTTTTTTCATTAGTACACGTACATTTTATTCTTCCATCTGATAACGGCAATGTTTTAAATTTAGCGACATGGTTTTAATAGTTATTTCGAAGAAACGTTTGGAAATAAGCCTTTTTGGTGGAAACTATAAAAAAAAACTAGCTTTACTACTCGGCTTCGCCCGAAATTTAGGTTCAACCTTTTAGGAATACGTGTTTAAAAGGATTTGTTGAAATTCGTAAAATTTCCGAAGTTATAGGCATTTGAGTAGCGGCAAATGCATGGGTCACAACCGGCCACTCGGCGCTCACGTAGAACTTTAAACGCGTTTTTCCCCAAGCAGTGTTCTCAAAATCGGTGGGACCTGTATCTTCAAAAGTTATTATCCGATTCGACTGAAACTTTTTTTACTATGAAGAATATACTTCTGGCTAGGGGGGGTACCAGAAAAAATTACAAAAAATTGAAAATTTATCATTTTCAATGGCGTTGAAAGGATGAAAAATATAGGGAAAAAGTGATTTCAAACTTTAAGTGTCGTTATTTTTAAAAACAATGTCATTTTTGTATTTTTTTCTGGCCCCCCCCCCTAGCCAGAAGTATATTCTTCAAAATAGAAAAAGTTTCAGTCAAATCGGATAATAATTTTTGGAGATACAGTTCCCACCGATTTGGATCAATTTTTTGACGCCTTGACTTTAACGACTCCCCTGTGCCGTCTGCAATGATTAATTATAAAACAAAAAATATATTTCTATAATTTACAACATCCTTAATACAATGCAAAAAGTCCCATTAAATTATATATAGTAGTTTTCCTTTAATTAATTCCTAAAGATCACCTATTTTGGGGGGCTCTAGACCGGAAGGTCCCCTTAAGGAGCCACGATATTCCTCAACGAACTGTCATTTAAAACACAAAGAATGTTCTCCAAAGAAATGCCAATCCTACAACCACTTTCCCCAAAACCCCAAGAGAAAGGAAACACAAGGAGCGATAACCCCGGCCTCGCGGTCACGGCTACTTGGCTCATCGAAAAGGGAGGGAAAAGGAGAAAAGGGAAAGAGCGGCGCACGTGAATGCCTCAATTATGTCACCGATACCCGATGCAAGCTGTCGTGCACCGCGGGGTGTTATCCTCTAAGCTCAATCGAGGAGTTAAGCTCAATCTGTAATGCGACTCTGTTGTGCTCGCGCGTTAGCCAACGTAACGACGTTATACCACCACCAGAGCCGAGTCGTCGACGTACGACGACTCCGTTCCGTCGGCCCATCTATTCCTGGCAGTGTGCTGCACGACTTCGTCAAGTTCCTGTCTCGCTCTTCTCACGCTGATTGTCCTGTGGTCCTTTCATCGCGATCGACATTCAAAAGGGCCATGGTCTGCGGCGGCGCGTTGAAAATCGCACGATGATCTCGCCCATGGTATCATACGTGTTTCACAACGTGCTAGTGTGACTTCATCTCTAAATGGCTCGCGGCGATGGGGACGAAGTGAACTTCTCGTCGAATTGGGGTGCAAAGGGAGACCTTAAAACGAGCTATTCTTCGCGGTAGTTAAAGCACAGTGGGAAGCTTCAAATTGTGGGTGGGCCAACGATTCGATTTATAGATTCGATGCTCTATCCTCAACAGGTATGTAACTCATCAAGTCCGAAGATTTCAATTCACGGGGTTTAGAAATCCAAGGAAACTACCCATTCCTCAAAGACGGCTACCATAAGCTGTGACGAGGTTACCGCAGTGGCGCGTTGGTCGGACAGTCGGCATGGATATAAAAATAAATTAATCCTACCGAGAAAACTCGGTTGGGCAATCTTCTGCTCTGTATCATCGGGTACTGGCAGACAGTCAGCGGCATACTTTCGGTGTGAATCCAAATGCGATTAAAAAAGCCGCTGCGGTGGTGTGATTCGGTGACGAGTTGTGAAAGTGAGGCATAGCCTATCTGCTCGTGTAACCGTAATATTCTTCTGTTCATGATCTTAATTCATTTTCAACCACCTTTGCAAACATTTTATGGTAGATTCCGCGGCTTCCCATGTCCGCGCGGGGGCAAAGTTGATTCCGCAGAGGCGGGCGCGGGAAAAAGCTCACGGCTGCTAAATTAATTCGTTCCTGGCGTAAAATAGATCCGGCCAGTGAGTGGGCGAGTTGGACAGCGAGAAAACTTGCATAATATCACGAAAATCGGGCCCCCTCTGCGTTTGAAGGACGGGAATACGCGGTACGTGCGCGTGGTCTGCCGTCTACGCGCGCCTTGTCGGTCAATGAGCTAATTGCCGGTATATCAATTTTCATTGGGCGCAATTGCGCTAGCATACGAACGCATTGTGGTTTCACTTGGCCCGTAGGTCGCCTCAAACAGGATACGGCATAGTTTCCCTTTGTGCAGATTCATTGTCTTGTTTTCGCGTTTTCCATTGGTCGCCCGAGTTAACTGCGCAGCCAATGTGCCGCGGTGGCCCCCAGTCGATCCTGGATATTCGAATCCGTTGGACCAGCGGCGGAGAAAAATTAGCGGAGAAATGGGAGATCTGCTCATAACACTACACTGCTTGGCTTCCTGTCCAATTGCTTTCTTCCTCTGCAATTAAACGGCAGGTCGAATGGGATAATTGTCGTTTATAGGGTAGTGAGGTTGGGGTTGACCTGCAGCTGGCCCAGATGGCGATCTTTCCGGCTTGCCGGAAGTTTTGGAGGCACTTGGGGTAGTTTGACTTGACTTAGTTTAGGTTTAGGAAGAGATACGATAGATTGCTGAATGCACGAAATACTAGAAATAAAAAACTACACCTACTGTGCAGTTGGTACTTAAGGGAGGAGCCCTATTTAGGACGCTAGGAATAAAGTGATTCCTGGGAATTTTTTTATCTAAGAAATTGTTAAGCGGATCTTTTCCAAACTTTCGGGGTATTTCAGTTCACATTCAAACAATAAAAATTAATTTTTACGTTACAAAGTGTTCGGTAGAAATGAAGATATATGAACATGTTCGTTAGGACTCGCGCACCGGAGTTGCAAATTGGCAATTGTAATGGTGGCCCCATTTCTTCCCTGAAATAAAAAAACCAAGGATTTTCTTATTTCTAGTATAATTACATTGTCGATGAACCTAAAACATTGATAAATAAATTGAAATGAACAACTCTTTTTCCATAAATAGTACGAAATATCTTGGGATAGAATCGTAATTTTTTCTTTGAAGTCCCACCAATTTGCCAACTTTCAACTTTTTTTTTTATTGTTAGGTTCATCGACAATGTAATTATACTAGAAATAAGAAAATCCTTGGTTTTTTTTTATTTCAGGGAATAAATAGGGCCACCATTACAATCACCAATTCGCAACTCCGGCGCGCGAGTGCTAACGAACGTGACCATATATCTCCATTTCTACCGAACACTTTGTAACGTAAAAATTAATTTTCATTGTGTGAATATGAACTAAAATACCCTGAAAGTTTGGAAAAGATCCGCTTAACAGTTTCTTAGAAAAAAAATTCCGAAGAATCACCTTATTCCTAGCGTCCTAAATAGGGTTCCCCCCTTAAATTCTCGAAATGGAGCACAAGCAGCTATCGAAATATTTACTTTTTTATTTTATTGTAGTTATATATACGGGGAAACCCTTTGGTACACGAAGAATAGAGAAAACCAGTAGAAGACTAATATATAAATGGTAAAGGGGAAGAAACGGGGATGTCCATTTTTCGTGATTTTGCGATTTATAACATATTTTGTTGGTGGCAACTGGGACTACAGAACTGTCGAATAATAAAGGGTTGTAAAGTTCAAATATCCCATTAAGATAACGTTAAAGATTTAGTATACTGATTAAAAATTTATAAAAAAAAAATTAAAACCGACTTCAAAAACATAAAAATGTACTAAAAAGTAAAAAATAATTTTTTCCCTTATTTAATCTACGACTATCAATTTTTTTTAAGTCGGCGCCTTATCATTTGCACTGTGTAAATCTGGCGCCAACTTAAAAAAAATGAAAGTCGTAAATTAAATAAGGGAAAAAATTCTTTTTTACTTTTTAGTACTTATTTATGTTTTTGAAGTCGGTTTTAATTTTTTTTTACTTTTTAGTTATTTAAGTTATATAACTACATTTATTTAAAAAATTATGGATAGGCCTACAAAAGAGCTGCTCGTAAAAAAAGAACCGTTTGCTAGAAATGGAGCATCTTCCAAAAATAAGCGACTTGATAAAGTGAGAATAAGGATGTCTCAAATTCGTTATATGGGGTCTACAACTCAACGCGGGGAAATACTCTAAAATGCCGGAATACATGAAATACAAATTATGTAATGAGGCGAAGTTTGAATTAACCAATACTGGCAAAGTATTGAGCCAATATTGATGCAGTGTAGAATGAGACCACGGGGGCATCGCCCTCTTTCGAATAAAAAAAAAAGATCATCAAAATCGGTCCATATGCTGAGGAGTTCTGCGGGGACGAACATAAGAAAAAAATACATACGGGTCGAATCTATAACCTCCTCCTTTCTGAAGTCGGTTAAAAAGCAGGAAATGACCACTCTGCACTGCAACAAAATACGTAATGTCCCCACTCTTTGCCTAAGCATATGCTTCTGTCGTTAAGTTAAAACCAGATATTATTTAAGAAGAAAATTAAATTCATTGGACCTTGTTTCCTTACTGATGGACTAAAGTATTAAAACTTAATTTTCTCAATAACCCTGTTTTGTGACATCCCTGTTTTCCCGCTTATAAGCAGAAACACAAGAATGAACAAAATAATGGAAGAAAGAATAGTACCTAGATAGAAAATAAGCAGAAAAAAAATATAATGAAAGTTTTAGAAATTAAGCAGAATTGTTTACCGCCACCCTTACTACGGGCTTAAAACAGTATAGGTACCTATAATGAGTGGCAAAAGAAATCGACTAAAATATTAATAGCAAGCTTATAGTAGCAAGCCCAACAATGAACATAAATAAACCTTTCAAACCTTGAATTAAATACATCGTATGCTTCTACGAATATTTATCAGCGACATAAATTTGTTATTATTCCTTTAAACGAAAGGGGTTTCTCGTAAATCACGAATGTCTCCTCCCCGCTTTAGCTACGCTCGCGACGAATGTTTCTGTCCTTCGAGTATTGATTAAGGAGCCCACGGTGTCCGAAATAGCCAAGTGTGTACAAATAAATGGAATCTCATTGTCAGAGTCAATTGCTCTTGGCAGCCACTTTGCCAGTGTACGCCGATGCTAAAGTCTATGGCCCAGTTTTCGCGTTTCCCAGTGACCCCGTGATCTTAAGCGATCTTCGATCCCCGCGCTCCTACGTTTCCCTGCTATCTCATCAATTTTCTGAAGACTCATTCCCCGCAGAGTCGGATTTAGTGAATTTTTTCCCTCATCCTCTTCGCGTGACCATTTCTATGGCGGACCTCGATGTTCCTCGATGGACCATTTTTTCCTCGGCGAGATGGCCAAGAATCAACTATTTCAGACGGACATCGACGCATTCCAATCGTTCTTTTTCGAGTCGCTCGACGGGGTGCGTCCAAAGCCGCTAAAAAAAGAGCACGGTAGATATCGGCCCGCTGAAAAACAGGATGTCAGACTCACAGAGTGCCTTGCGTAAGAGCAAATCGAATGGAAAAGTGTGAATTTTATAAATATCGCTTTCGGGTTAGGCTTAAATTAGACGTCTGAATAACGCGAATGTCGACTACTTAATCCCACAAAGAAATGTTCCCAACCTAAAAATTCTGCGTTTATCTATATGCAAGGAGCAGAGTCTTTGCTTTCCGAAGGAAATTCAATCAGCCCTTAAAGTTACCACGTTCTCCCTATTTTAATATAACTTTATTTTTCCTTCGGTAGTATGATACAGCATGAAAAACGTGGACAATTCTTATACTAAAAGTTTTCTTCTATCCCGCACCCTTACAAAGTTATATTAAGAAAAAGACGAAGACGGTTGCTTGTTAGTTAAGAACTCTGAATATTCGTAACTACCTGCATTTTTCCCTCTCCACTTATCAAACGATCCCAGAACCAGGGCGCCAACATTCGGCCAGCCGCACAGTAGTTCCAAAGTGACTTTTTGTGGACAAAATTCCGTATCTCCGTCGATTCTCAACCGATTTTTGTCCTTTTTTACTCGTTTTGCCTGTGATTAAATTTGCTAAAATATCAAATACCTACCTGAATTGCGATCAAAACGTGTTTTTTTTTCTGACAAAGTTTGATGAAAACTTTAGTAGAACAATTTTTGGGGCTAATTTGAAAATATTTTTTTACGTATAATCTTTAACTGGCAATTGGCAATAGCGGAAAACATAAAACAGGCGAATGTTTGCAATGCCTGAAAATTTGGAATTTCTACCGAATTTATTACAACCAGAAACGTCTAAAATATTAATTTAATGTATGATTCGACAAATGAGGATGTGATGCATAATTTGTTAATATCATCGCATTCTTTAATTTCGAATTTGAGATCACTCGAACATGAAAAAGACTCAAAATATCTTTTATCCAATTATGAAGAAGACACAGAAGATGTAGAATATATGGAATAAGGCTAACATTAGTTTTCTTGTTTAAATTTGAATTGTTTAATCTATCCCTAAAGCAAATTTTGAAAAACTACTGTGTGACATTTTAGTAAATTTAATCCCCGACAAAACGAGCAAAGAAAGACAAAAATCGATTGAGAATTGACGGAGTTACGGAATTTTGTCGACAAAAAGTCACTTTGGAACCACTGTGAGCCGCTTCAAGAATTCGTTCTACTGAAATTACCGATTCGCGCAGACACGCTGCATTTACTTAAAATCTGCCTTACCTTTCGAGCAACTCGTCGCGTTCGATTCGACTCGCGGCTTCGTTTAAATGCCCCTCTTCAATTATGCATAGACACCGCCGAATAAATATGAGTATCATCGATAAGAGAGGTCACGGTCTCCGTCGAAGTTCATCCGCGACCGACAAAGTGCGTGTGCACTGTACGGTTTATTAGCTTTTCGAGCAGTTGGCGGCTCACCGCGACGCCCGTTAAATCGTCGATCATCGATCCCCCCGGGTACCGTTCCCTAAACAAAGGCCCTTCAAAGATCATCGGGCCGCTAGAATCCCGGGATATTTTAATCGGCAGCTCGAGCGACCGCTGGTGAACCGCTAGTGCTCCATTGTCAGTCTCCATTTCATCGCGAAGACGGAAGCGCCCGCAAAGGGGAGGAAGGTCTCGAGTTTCCAATCGAGTTAGCCGCGAGTGTCACTGCCTAAACGACGTTATTCTCAGCTGACAGCATCGTCCTGTGGGCCATTTACTGGTCACTGCCACGTTGCTTTAGGTCCCCCGTGTTTCGACGTGGTTGACGTGAATTTTGGAAGTTTTCTTGGTCCGCGAATCGAGTGGTTTTGGGTACAGCGAGTGTTCTTCCAGAGGGGTTGAAGGAACCAAAGATTGTGGTGATGGATATGTGACAATACAGTGCATCTGTCGATTTGCTGACATCGTAAGTGAGGTAGATTGATTGGGGAAATGAGAGGATTGTGCTAGTGAGGTGAAAATGGTGAGCATGAGTCTACCGTTCAGCGTGGCCACCCCCAAGGCGAGGAGGAAGACCTTCCGCGGGGTGCCCAAAGCGGAAATCGAGCGGAGGATAAACACTCTGCTGCAGGCTATGACGGTGAGTCGATTGTTTGCTAATTGTTTATTCATGGGAAATTAATCGTGCGCTTTCTTGAATATTTATTTACGTATGGGTCACTTGGGACACGAGTTATTTACCCGAAATGGGACGTTTTTTATTATTCTGCTGGTTGGACGATGAAGGAAAGGGTGTAGGGGTAAATGTCCTAATAGCATTTTTGGTTGGCCCACAGTATCCCCAAGTTGGGAATTAGTTGGCCATCCAAATGCCAACAATAAATGCTACTAGGGTGCGGGTTACTTATTTCCATAATGAAGCAATACTATCACATAAGTAGCATGTGACTCTAATTGGATAGTAGTAGATAGCACCCATGTTCTTTTTTAAAAAAATTTTATACACAGAGGATACTGTTAAAAGTATTCCGCTTTGTGAGTCGTTGAATCGTGACTTTTTTCACGAAGACAATATTCTTTAAGTAGCTCCCCACTGATCAACATAGTGAAACAAAAGAAGCGAACAAGATTATCTCCACAAAATACCATTTTGTGATGAACTATTTGTTCGTGTTTGAGTGCGGAACTTTGGACCATGAGTATATTGCGTCCCAATCGTCTTCCGACTAAAATCCCGCGTGTGCAACGTGTTATCAGTTCCTTACGACTGGCAGAGGCTACAGTCATTAATGACGTAAACAGATTGCACTCTGTTCTTTGATAATCCCATTACACATGACTTTGAGAATATCGATGATGCATGTTCTCCATGGAGAGTCACGAATGTTGTCATGGGGAATTACAAATGATGATTCTTTTAGTACAGGAAATTCGAGAAAAATGTGTTTCCCCAAATGAAAATTTTCATCCATATTATGTGGCTACCCTATAATTATATTTCTCACCCCTTTGTTCGCCCCATTACATGATGGAAGGTCTACTGAGGGCTACTGTGAAGTTGCAGGTAGTTTTTCCCGCAATTCACAGCCTAGAATGGTTTTTAATAAATAAATTGAGTGCCCCAGGTGTAATATTGAATTTCTAAGTAGATCAATAAAAAGTTCGATGTTGCACGGTGTCTGTAGATTGAGGAGCTCTATGCTGCTCTAATCTACATGATCCAGCACCAAATTGGATTCGACGTCTCCAACGAGTGTGGCCAAGAGTCTCTGTTGAATCATCTTCAAAATGCATTCAAAGTTGACAATGAAACGCACGAGAAGGTTTTGGAGGAAACGAAGAATATGGAGGTGAGGCTTTCATCCTCGAGGAACCGTAGACATTAAACGTCTCCACTGTAAGCTGTAAAGCGTGCACGTTTGAATTTCAACAGCCACCAGAGCTGCACTTGAACATCGAGGTGATCGAGGCCAAGGAACTCGTGTCGAAGGATGCAAATGGTAAAAGTGACCCTTTCTGCGCACTCTACCTCGAGTCGGCTCCCACGAGGAGGTACAACACTGCCGTGAAAACTTCCACCCTTAGTCCTGTGTGGGAGGAACACTTTGAGCTGTGAGTTAAATAATAGCAAGCGAATAGATACATTAAACATT
Organism: Andrena camellia; assembly: GCA_029448645.1. Lineage (NCBI taxonomy): Eukaryota > Metazoa > Arthropoda > Insecta > Hymenoptera > Andrenidae > Andrena > Andrena camellia. The sequence continues at coordinate 30,044,403 of CM055678.1, read as the reverse complement.
TAAATATTAAGTATTTGAAAGAAAATTTTAAATCTGGAACATTTGAAAGAAATATTTAAATATGAAATGGTGGAAAGCAATATTTAAATATGAAACAGTTGAAAGAAATATTTGAAAGAAGTATTTAAATATATAATATTTGAAAGGAATATTTATTTAAATATTAAATATCGAAATAAGGTTACAAGAAACTTCTATTTTCCTAATAGTTCACACACGCCTCAATTTCAAAATAAAGTAGCTCTAAACGTTCTGTGTTGCAGCCCCTTGGAGGACCCAGAAAACGACATATTGTTCCTAGAAGTGTGGTAAGCTCTCAGGAAACACCCTCAAAGCAAATAACTCAATTCCAAAGTAATGTTTACGCATTGGTCTGCTACATTAGGGACTTCGATGCTGCAGAGACGGTTCCTGAGAAAATGAGCAAGGTGAAGGACGTGAAGGGTGTACGAGGTCTGGTGAAGCTCGCGAAAGAGATCGCGGTTACAGCCACCACTGGCAGCCATGACAACGAATTCATTGGTCGCTGTCAGATACCTCTGAAGGTACGAGAATTCTTCCTCAATCACTAATGCGAGTCTAACATATCAACTTTGAAATCAATCCAAAGTTGCTTCCACCATGGCGATCTTTGAGAGTGGTACTTAAATATAAGTTCACTAATAGTTCAGTAACTTTGTATTCAGGAGTTCTATACAGTCTCTGGCTTTCCTATTTCTTTTAAGAGAACTCCACTCCATCCATCAATGAGCTCTATAATAAAATCTATTCATCCTCTATTAATCCTCAACCCCTAAAGATGTACCCAGATCGTGACTTAAATCATTTGAATATCCCTGAAAACCCCCAATTCCAGGATATACCGACCACAGGGCACACGACGTGGTACTCCCTGGAAAAGAAGAACAAGTCGAAACGGCGAGGGGTGGTGAAGCTGAGGCTGGCCTTCAGCGCGGAGCACAACACTCAAGTAGCAGCACAGGAGCACAGACACCTGATCAGGGTGTTGCTGATGCACGAAATAGAGTCTGGGAAGCTGGAAAAGTACTGTTGGTGCGGTCGATGGTCAGCACCAGCAGATGTCCTTCTAAAGCAGCACAGCGCCCAAAGGGGGCTGCTAGATAGGAGCGTCACCTTGGCGCAGTGGATAGAGTTCGCGAGGATCCATCAGGAACACCCTCTGAACTTCACGGTGTTCAAGAAGCTGCTGGGGGACCTCCTGAGGCCTCTGGAGAACGGATCATTCTCCACAGACGAGACCAGGCTCTTCTGGGACGCCGCGAAGAAGCTTCTGTACTCGTGCCTGAACTGTATAAGGAAGATCAGAAGACTCACACCGGAAGACAAGAACACTATGACGCAGTTGAATGCAATTTTGGGGTAATCTTCTGTTCTCAATGTGTTTAATGACGAGTTACAACTGGGGAAGCTGAAGGATGAGTTGGTGCCTGACAAGAAAACGTTCACAACATGAAAATTCTGATTTTAATGAAACTAAATAAGCAATTTTTCCCCGAGAAAATTCACTCTGAACGGGTGAAATCAGCCCCCAAAGTTATCGCGTCCTCTTGTTTTCTTAATATAACTTTATTATGTATATACGATTTCATGTGCTCTTTCAGGATACTGGCGTCCATATCGTGGCTCACAGTTCCTGAGGACGTGAATTTGTTCCCCGCGAATATGTACTTCTGGTTCCCCGACCCCGACGAGAAGCTGAGCGTTTTCCAAGCTTTGGAGCACACGGTTATACAGGGTGGAGCCGAATGGTATACAATATTAACGATTTCTATATAAAAGTATCGAAAAACTGCTTCAAATTCCTTGAGAATCTGTTAGAAAAGAATTTCATTCGTCCCAGGTTCGAGCACATAGTGAACAACAACAGCCCAGAAAGCGAGTCCGACGAAGACACGCTTAAACATCACATCCACCTGATCCAACTCATCAGAGCAGACCTGCAAGGTGCCATCGATCACTACGACAAATTGTTTATCAAGTAAGAACCTTCAGGACCAACTGGAAAGCTTATGAATGAGACAAACGCTTACCGAAACCCTGCGATTTCAGACGAATCAACTTACCATGCGCGAGGACACTGTACATCATGTACGAGAAGAGGATCAGCGACATGTGCATGATCATCACGGAAGACGTCTGCGGCAGGTTGAAGAGGATCGAGGTCGACAATTCCGACGGGGAACTGAGCCTTGGAACCACGTTGTTCGACCTCTACCTCGCGTTGCAGAGATATGCTGCGTGAGTCTGACACAAGTTTTGGTACAGTAGCCTCTAGCTAGACTTCTTTGACAGGGTGCACATTCTTGACGATACCAGTGATCATTATAAAATTCAAGTAATTATTATTCAAGGGGACATTCTCATCAAATCGCCCAAAAAATAGGTGATCTTTAAAATTTTTATTGAAAAAAGTATACAACTTCCTCTGCCTTTATTTATTCATAGCGCCCCCCCGTCTCGGCTTCGCCCGAGATATTAGCGTGACTAATTCATGTTTATTAGAACTGATATTTTTTAAGGAAATTAAGTATTTTGAAAAAAGCTTAATTTCTTCATAATATTATATTAATATATTAATCGAATTTCTTCATAAGGAAGATAACATTCTCTCCAAATTTGGGAGATTTATTTTCCCTCAAGCGCAACACATACCAGGTGTTACTTGGTACCATGTTAATAACGCGTTTTTGAGACATGCTACACAATCTATGTCCGTCCTAGAGTATCCAGGAATAACATGTTAAAATTTCAGGAAGATCGGTTCAATCAGTCTTAAGTTTTGCGCGAACATAAAAATCGGGGCTCCCTTTATATAATAGTATAGCTTCTTCAGGGATATGATTTTTTTTTCATTTTCCTGTAATGGAAATCCTCTGTCTGCTAAAATCGGACACCCTCAATGAGAAGGAACCTTGACGTCTATGGCTCTCTAGATCCTCAAGAAGCAGCAATACTACCTTACAACCCGACAATTTCAAGCTACTGTCAATACCGATTCCAATGTTTTCAGACTGGGTCAAGTGCTCTGCGCAGAGATGCAGTTAGAGGACATGAAAATACAGAGATACTACGAGTGGTTCAGGGCTGGGGTGGCCCACTGGCTGGATATCGCTGTGTACAAGGCCCTGAAACGGATCGACAGAGCTGTCGAGTTCGACACGCTGCAGGCAGTCGATAACAGCGTCCAATACAGTACCAGTGCTGTGGATACACTGTCGATATTCTACCAAATCAAGGTCTTTTGGACGCAGCTGGCCTGGCCCGATGTCGAAGGATCCTACACCTTCATAGGGAAAATCTTAGACGTAAGTCACTAGCAATCTTGCCTCAGCAATTTTGGTTTGTGAAGATACTCTTGGAGGTTGTTTAATGACATGAGCGGGGGTTATTCTTCTGTAGGACATCTGCAAGTGCTCGATCGAGTACGCGGACAAAATGGCGAAGAAGGCGGAGCTGACTACTGAGTTGGAGCAGCTGTCTGAAAGTAGCGTTTATGAGAAGAAGTTCTTCGTGTCCACGGCCTGGTGTTTCGCCATCAACAACATCGACTACATCAGGACGTCGATCGGACCGCTGGCCACCGATTTAGGGCTTCACAGCATCGTGGACGCTTTGGCTGAGAGGAAGACTCAGGAAGAAGCGCAGCGCTGCAGACAGACGCTTCAGCTGATCATCGACAACGCTACAGACACCGTTAAGAACAAGATCATAGAGTTGCTGCAGATCGTGGCGAGCAAAATGGCGCCTGCTCTGAACAGGTGGGAGAGGCAGACGTGTTCTGTCTAATTATACTCGTGAATGGTCTGATCAAGGTGTTAATCATTCGGTTTGGGTTCAGGTACCTCATGGAGGGTGCAGAGTTGATAGACACGACCAGCAACGCGATGGATCGTCTTTTGCAATACCTGGACAGCAATCTGACGACTCTACACGACAATCTCAACGAGGATAATTTTGAGAGGGTGCTCCTCGTCATTTGGGAGATAATGTCCGAGACGTTGTACGAGTTGGTGTCCAGTAATTTGAAGGTACGTGGACAAAGGCTGGTTCATATGAATCTCACGTCGAAGATACTTTCTCCTTCCTTTCGCGTAATTGTAACGGGGGCTAATTAAGATCGACACCCTGAAGAGTCACGATTAGGAACCTCGTTTTGCAGAAAAGGAGACCACCGTCGTTTTACTCGAATCTCCATCGCACCCTTCACACTCTCATCCGGTTCTTCAACGTGGGGGCGGATGAAACCGCGAACGTGAAGATTCTGGAGAAAATGGAGCACCTGCTGCAGCTGCATGGGCTGGAAACTGCTCAGTTGATACACCGTTACCACCAGGAGCGCATAACGGAGCAGGACGAGCTGGAAGAGTCTGAGTACGGTCAGATCACAGTCAAGGCCCAATTGCTCGACAACTGTTTGAACGTTCAGATCATGAACGCGAGAAAGCTCCGACCAGTAGATACTAATGGTAGGAGAAGCAGAATTTAAAACTTTCGAGAAATTTAGGTGTAAAACGTGTTATAGTTGCAACAGAATCCATTAGTTGGAGGTAGAAGGTTTGGGGTAGCCCAGTTCACTTTGTTCCAACTGTAACAACAAAGTTTCTGGTGATGGAAGTGTCTTGTCCTGTACAGGGTGACTCTTATCAAACGATCGATCGCGAAAAGCATTTCAAAATTATAGAAAATTGTTTGTATCAGAAATAAGTCCACAAAGTGGAAATAATTATTCTGTAGGTAAGATATTGATGCCGACTTCATCTTTTTTAATGTAATATTACCTTTTTATGGAACGAGTTCATTGATTTAAGATATAATGCCATTCATGGTCATTAAAGTATAAAAATGTTATCTTGAATGTTGGACCTTGAAGTCTGATGTAGCATCCGCTTTCAAGATCACATAATTGTGTCATAGTCACAGGTCACTGAAGTCGTTTTAAAGTGATTACTTCGTTCCAGCTTAAAAAGAAGTGTTCCACTTAAAACCGGAGGAAACTGGAAAAAATATACCTCAAGATCTCTTAAGCACCTTCACCTAGGAAGATTAACTTTGAAACTATTCGAGCGCAATCGTATCGATCGTTTCAAGAAATCGTCGCCCTGTGCATTCTGTACCGATGATTAACGAGAAAGAAAATTGCACGCGTTAGTGGATGAAAAATGGTTTCTATTACTACCGCCAGTTATAATGCTGAACTCCATTTCGTTGCTCGTTTAAAGCTACTTCATCGCCTGCTCGCGACTAGCCCACGACGGGAACGATGGAAGATGGTGCGCAGCGAGGTGAATGACATATTCTTTCGATTTTATAGGCGATTTTATAGGCAAGGTGTCTACTCTCAAGCGCAAGCTTCATACAAAATCTAAAGAAAGACTGAAAGACAGGAAGACAAGTATGTAATTGTGAATGTAAAAGAAACACACGTAAAAAGATCTCGACCATCATGTTTATCCCTGTGCTAGCGAGACATTAGTGTCACAGATTTGCATGTTACCACCGTTTCTTGGGTTTCTGTTTACGCCACGTCGTGCCTAGAGGGAATGTACGGGTATTTAGAGTACAGCATGATTTTCCTGAGTCGAAAGCTTGGGACCTGCCACGACCGATGCGAACGTCTATAAGGTTCCAGAATATTTAAAAAATATTATATTAGCCGCATTCTTCTATATCTATAGCACCATGGAACCTCGTAGACAGCAGACTCATCGACAGCAATGATAGTCACCTTCACTGTGCATGAGTCCATATTGGAATTTTTTGGTGGCCCAGCGAACACCCTGAAATCATAGTTTCTTCTACGTTCCAGGCACCTGCGACTCGTACGTGAAGATAAGGCTGCTTCCTGTGGAGAAGTTCGTTGATGTGAAGCTGCCCAAAACGCATGTCCAGAAGGAGAACTTGTACCCCCTCTTCGACGAAATTTTCAACATGTAAGTTGGAGGATGTTGACCTAAACTGATCTAGGTAGTGTTACCTTAACCTGCAATTAATACAGGATACCTTACATGGGGCCTAAATTCGTTCAGGTCATGTTGAACTAGTTTTGATTTGGCCTGAGTCCCACTTGGTGTAATGTGGATTAACTCTAGATTAACACATCCTTCTTAGTTTATGTTGAGGCCCAATACCAACAGTCTAATGGGGCCATCCCTTGCACTGGAAGTAGTAAAGATGGCGTGCTTGTTTTCAGTCCCCTAACTGCGGAGCAGAGGGCAACGGAAGACGCGATAGTGGTGTTCGAGCTGAAGGATAAGGACTTCCTGAGATCGAGATTCTTGGCTGAGGCCTTCCTCCCATTCAGCGCAATCCCTGAGTCGAGCCCCGACAGTGCGATGGAGTCCCTTGACCAAATTCACTTGAAGCTCTCGCGCCCAACAAGGAAAAGTACGTTTCAACCCCTATTTTTTCAGAAAGGAGATTCTCTTCAACAACTTCCTACATCTATGCTTTGTTCAGGTACGGAGGTGATTGAAGCATTGGAGCAGAGAAAGGGGGACAACCAGGCCATGTACTTTTTATCGAAGCTCAATATAAAGGCTGAACGGAAGTAACTACTTTTGTTCATGAAAGAAGACGACCGTGGGTGCTGCTATGGATATTGATCTAAATTAATTATACAAACTTAATCCTTTATTTCTTGTAATAATTAATCGTCTGAATTTCTCATCGAAGAACGAGAGGATAGATAAGTTATTTGTACGCGTTTTTTTTTTAGTTAGATTTTATCATAAAATGTGCATTTCTCTGGGTTTTCATCAATGCTTGACTATGTTCAGGCACATTCAGGGGACCGTCATAATTTGCAATGTCGTATTAGAAAGTGTTTTCATGATTTTATTTTCCATAACACGCTGCTTTCTCTTCCATGCTTAGACACTCATCTCGTTAATATATAAAGACAAAAGAGACGAAAAACACTGTTAAATAATAGAAGTATTTTTATAAAAATCTCACGAGTACATTGTTTTAAGTGGCTAGAACCATTTCTAGGCTGTGCGTCACTTCGAATGTCACATATTGTCTCACGTAAAGCAGCGTCGCATTTCAAGACTAAAAATCAAACTGTAAGGCTGAGTAAGTGCTACCTACGAGCAATATACGTATTTATCGTAACCCTATAGTACACGTGATCGCAATAAAAGGAATCCCTTACATCCACGCTGCTAAATCTTGCGAGAGGAAAATGTTTTGTAACAAACGTGTACATAGAACCGTGACCAAGTGATCGATTTTTATCTAGTATTATCTTTATTCAATCGCTTAAGCACAAGTAAAGTTTATAGCGTTCGACAACCTGTTATCAGAGATTTTTCGAAAGTACTCTTTGTACATAGAATACTTTTCGTGATATTGCCGTGATTATATTTAGGAAACCTTGAAACGAAACGTTTTACGAGCTCACAGGGCGAAGAGTAATCATCCTATTTTAAATATTGCATATATTTGTACGTGAAATAACATGATGCTACGAAATGTAACACAACGAATAAATTATTGAAACGTATGAAATTTTTACTACCCTCGCTTTATTCATTCCCTCAATTTATTCTGCTTTTATAAATACAGAACCCATCGAAAATGGAGATACATATATGTAAATCATTTTTAACTTTGAGTTTGGGGCAGAAAAATTCTGGAATTACACAGTGGCGTCATCGATAGGGAGCTACTAAACATCTGCTGTAAATACATGAAGAACTGGTGGCTGTAAAAAAACCGTATCGCGGAGCTGCAAGCAAAAGTAGGTATAAATATTACTGTATTTTATTGATTTATAATTTATTCTCCAGGCTTCTGAACTTCGTCTTCCATTTTGGTAGCTTTAAAATTTGTCAAAGTGCCTGCTTCCGAGAACAGTTCTGAGTACAGATTTCTTAAGGGGATTCTAAAGTATTATGACTGACAAGTTCTGACAGTTTTTAAGTGGATCTTGGAAACTTTCCCCTTAAGAAGAACTTAATTATTCATCTTTAAGTATAAAACTGTGATAAGGTTACCAACACAAGATGTCGGACAAGTGGGGTAGTAAGTCATCGTCAGGAACTGACAGATGGAGCTGGGGTATCAGAAATGCAATATAGAACTCGAAAAACTATTCCTCAAAAGTTCATCAGTTTAAATTTCACAAATTGAAATTCTTTTCGAGTACAACAATGTTTATGTGACTTTTTATTAAGAACCTCTGGTCTTATCTTGTTTTCTTGACAAAAATATGCCAGTTTCTTTAATCTTAAACACCAATCTGCTTAATGCTCACAACCGTGATATTATTCATCCAGAATTTAATATTGTAGGAACAGAATTATGTATTTGCAAAACGCGCCAAGCGACATGGCGTTCGCTGTAGAGCGTCTGGCGGAAAACAGAAGACGATCGAGGTGGGCCTCCGTCCGCAGCCGACTCGTCAAAATAAAGCAGTTGTTGCTAACCAGCCGAACGAATGACACGTCTGCGTTTTATTAACCTTTCCCTTACAATATTTAATGGCAGACACGTGTAACTCGCATATTACTTAATCGACTCCATTCCATACCATGTTATCTCGTTATCGTGCCCCTTGGGGGCTGACGATTCGATGGCGTGCAAAAAGTCATCTGCCCGAAGTTCGTGGCTACAAGTGCACGCGAAACTAATTCGGCAATTTTATGTTATAGCCCCATTTTTTAACCCTTCGCCCTTGATACACCCCATACCAACTAAAAATCCTCTCCGATCGAAGTCTCGCGTGAAGCAGCAACTTCTAAAATATTCTCTAGCCTTGTTTCCACGAACTCACGCGCATAGTGTATTACAAAATGGAAGAGATGTCGTAACGGAAACAGAAATGGAAGTTGTCCCTCGCGCAGTAATGGTAATAATCGAACGAGAGGTGCTTACGGTTTCACTAAACGAAAAATCGTATCGCTAATGGCGTATAATGAAGTCTATGGGCTCGTTTCGCAAAGGGATCGGAAAAACTGTTTGAAATTCAAATGAATGCGGAGCATCGGGCGAAATGCAAACAGCGCAATAACAGGGCGCTCACTTCGCGATCGAGTTTTGGAAGTTCTGGCCTGGCTCTCGCCTCTAATTGTCTTAGAATTGATTTCGCGCAGGTGTGATTGAGTTTATCTGCACACTTCGCTGGAATTTCCACTTCGTTAAGGGAATATCACTACCGAAAAAATTCGAGGGAGCATATTATTTAACATCTGTGACAAGCAAAAGCTAATTGCATCCTGAAATAACAGAACAGATACATATATATATACAGGGTGTTTTGACTACATGTGGGAATACATTTAAAGAGTGTGTTTTTACTGCTCGACTCTTCACCTGACTTGCCCCGCGTGCAGCGATGCGCGCAGATTGCCTGCTTTTAGGCGTATCTTTAAACGCTTATACAGTAATTCCTCGTTATTGTCCCGTTTTTACCATGCGTAGTACGCCCAGTGACTATCCCCACCATTTCTTGGAATCCTTCGGTCGAGAGCACGGTGTAATAGACAGGTGTTCCGACTCCTGTCCAGAATGTGTGACTTTTTCGTCCTAGTTCTTCTGGCGGCCGGCAGATTTCGTCGATGTCGTAAAGGCATTTACATATATATATAGGCCGCCTGTTGTTTCTGGCAAGCCCAATAATACCACTAAAATCTCTACTACTGCAGTCTCATTAATACATATGTATATGCCTTCTAAGTCACGACGCCTCTCGTGACGGCCAGGGGAACTAAACAGAAATCGGCACACAAAATCGCTGGGGTAAAAGGTACAGAGTCGGAACACCTGTCTATTACACCGTGGTCGAGAGTGAGAGAACGAAAGAGTCGACAGCAACTTCGTGTCAACTGTTTCGTTCCCTCTCGCTCGCCCGAATACTGTCCCCATCACGTCGTACGCTCGCCGCCAGCCCCGTTCGTCGGGTTTATTAGAAGGAATTACTGTAATTAACAAACGAAGCCTCAACCGCAATATCGTTATTCTTGATTTTCGCTTTAGTATGGTGTCTAGAATCGCCCCCCCCCCCCTTAAATTTATTCCCACATGGGGCGGAACACCCGGTGTAGTATAGAATATAGTGCAATACTATTATTTATTATGGTTACTACTGATGGTAATAGTATTTACAAAATCACTAATTTTATTTCGAGTACTAGTGCAACAAACATCCACCTTCAAATTCGTAAAGACAAGTAGTCCACATGTTTTATAGAAGCCGGAAAAAGAAAGCCACGGGGCGCCGGCAATCGAACCCGAGCCGTTCGCGTGCTGATCAGTCGCGTTTGCCACCACGGCTAACGCCAACTCTCCGCGGTCTCTGTCCTTCGAACTCCTCATACATGAACGCCACCTATGCGCTAAAGTCACACACTAGGCCGTTGCCTAAGTGCCAGCGTATGCCTACTATAGTTTAAAAAAGCTCTAAGTATATTCAAACTGAAGAATATTTTTTATTTTACTGTTGACTCCTCGTAAAGCAGCTATCGTGGTAGGTCATCCGCATGCAGCGTCCAAAATGCACTGGGAGCAGCCACTGGTTTCCTGTAAGCAGGATTTAAGCGAGTCCTTAACGAGCTTCCAGTTGCAGTTATCTGTGCTCGAGGCTGTCCAATAACTGCGTCGGCCACTTTGCCCGTGATAAAACTTCTTATCAGATCGCCGAAACGGAGTTTCTGATTAGATTCAGACCCACCTGCGTGGAGACTTTTTAATGCACTCGCCGGCTAAGAACTCCACACAAACTTCATAAATGAGTTACGCTTGAAGTTGTCTCGACGCACCCGTAGCTCCGTTTTCCTTATCGATGTACCCTAGCCTTCTGTTCTGCGCTGACTCCTTCGAGTTTCCTTTTGTAGAGGCGAGAGGACGCCGGAAGTCATTGTTCATCTGTTGATCGCCGAGGAATCTTGTTCTTGGACCCCAACCTGCTTCGGGAACTCGTTTCCTTTCTGACTTCAACTGGGTTCTCCGTGACTTGTCGATTCTCTGTAATTAAATTATGGGTTTTCGGGGTTTGCATGACAGAATGTGGTATGCTGGTAATACATATTTAATACTAATTTGTGATTAATTTGTTGTAATGATATGAATTGTGTGCGATGTCATTATTGACATTCATATGATTCTGCAATGTTAAATAATATAGTTTTATCGTTAAATTAGTGGTTTCATTTATAACTATGGGTATTAGATACTCGAGTACGACACTAGAAAGGGGCTCACGACTTGAGATTGCAAATCTATAAATGTATAATCGGGGTTATTTCATTTCTGGCAACGTGATCTTAGCGTTGACTCGAACTCTCGTTACAAAATTATGAATTAAAGATTTTGCAAAATTAATTTGTGAACTCCGAGATATATATATATATATATATATATATATATATATATCTCAAATATAGACTCTTGTCGCTTTTTGTTGCGAATTTTGTGATGGTGGCTTTCTTATTTAATTAGGTATAAGCATTCATTTGATACTTTGCATCCAGAAATAATGGGCGTTAGAACACGCCAACGCCAGGATACAGTATTTTTACATTTCTGTTCTGGAAATTGTCACTGAGCGTGTTTCAACGCCCATTTAGTTCACCCATTTCGCTGCTACGCGCCGCTAGCATCTCTGTGTCCCTGATTCGAACATTTTGAAGGCTTTTTTAAGCAATTAAAACAATTTTCTGGTTGAAAATGGTTGCATAATAATTTCTAGAGTCCCCAGAAGAGACCCAAGACATCAGATTGTAAATAACCAAAGAAATAAACAAATTTGTATGTTCTTGCATAGCACCTCCTACCGCGCATTGAACTATCGTGGAAAATTAATAAATTAATAATTTTTTAAACATAATGTATGCAGTTTTACACTTGTATATTAAAATATAGACCTTTCATTATTTACGTTATAATTATTTTGTACATAATTAATTACCTATTAATTGTTTTTTTATACGGTTGCAGCAACTGTGGCTCTCTTTAGTAAATGCTAATGTCATTGCCAAAAAAAAAAATAAAACAGCAACTTTAGTTATTAGATAAAAGTCACTATTTAATGTTGCTAAAAAACTGTAGTCTCACACACGATTGTAAATAATCGAAAATTGATAAAATATCTGAGTATATGCCAAATACATTAATACTGAACAACTGTTAATAATTAATCAATTATTAAAAAAAAATCCCTTCAAATATACAGAAAAATAGTTAAACGTGTATATTTTGTTATACAGCAGCAATACTACATAAGTTTATTGCACAAAGTCGATGTGTTTCCCTCAAACATTCCACACATAAAGAAAGAATCCCCTGCCTCCATGAAAAAGTCTATTTATTCAACGACTGTTCTACCTTCGTCCTCTCTTCAAAATAACATCCAACTATGTCTAACGACTACAGGTTGGGCAGCCCAACAAGTGGTAGGTACCTAATCGTCACCCACAAAATTTCAAATCCGTGAAAACACCAAACCTACAGACACATAACGTAAACCTATTACCGAAACTAAATCAAATCGCGATGCACCGTGGGACCATAAACGGTTTCCGCGATTCCTACTATTAATTTTAAGAGGATCATGAAATATTCCGGAACGACGCTCACGGCGGAGATCACTTTTCTGAGCCGCGAATTCGACGACAGCCCTCGATAAGTCCCAGCCCATTGAAAGCTGAACTCCACTCGTCGACGCGGATACAGCCGGAAATAAAAATGGTGAAAGCCTCTTCGTTTATATTATGCGTTCGTACTCGAATGAGAGGCATTGCGTTCTCCTTCCAGCAGGTTCAAAGCGTCGCTTCACGCGCGTGTATTCGCAGCATGCAGCTAAACGCCGCGGCACGTCGGTTCGGGCGACGATTTGCATTAAAGCGGCGCGGCGCGAAACCAGAAGGGGGATATCAATTGAATTGGTGAAAAAGAGAAAAACCTGGACCCGCCTGTCATATTGTCGCACATCAGCCCCTACCTCTCCGCGTAGAACAGACGGCTAGCAGTTCCCGCTCGGTTCAAAGCATCAGGCTGAGGGGGGAGTGGAGACGATTTAATTTCGCGCACTCCTCGCGACACTTGTCGCCGTGACGGTGAAGGCGTTTTGCACACACGATCAAAGGACTTTCTTGCTGTTTACTTGTGGCGGCGTAAGTAATGCGACTCGCAGCTCCCTCCGCCATTTAATGCGCATTAATGTACCTTTCTCTGGTCCAATTATCGCGCTCCGCGAAGATCAAACCGGGAGGACCCACGCACAACGGTGGATATCATTATTATTCGCGGTAGCTGTTACATATTCGAGGGAACGATTAAGTGCTGAGTGCTGGAAAACAGTAGAGTGGTCTTTGAAACGAGCGAGGAGCAGTGTCTCTTATTCTTTTTTCAAAGAAATGCCATTGTTTGGACCCCCGTCTCGTGGGTACTCGTTCGTTCTCCGTGGGCTTCCTACGGTCTCATTGAGGAATTAGCAATTCTCATTGAGCGAAACTTGTCGACAGAAGTATGCTAGAGCGAGAACTCGATTTGGGCTTCAGCACTGGGATAACGGGGACTGCCTAGGCAGCAAAGGTCGAGTTACTTTCACGCTCAAGTTTTCGGTTCATTCGTGCCTTCGTTCGGAACCTGTTCAACGATGAAGAAGCAGAGTTATGCGGTAATCGAGGCTCCCTGTCGCAATATCCCGTTCATCCAACGCTTCCATCGATTGGCTCCCAACAAAAAAGCAACACACTTCGCCCAAACACAATATACAACCTACATCACCTTCAACAGCGACACCGCCTTCTCATTTCCACTTATTCAAACTTACTCAAACCTGTCCAAGCATCAACAAACTCTACACTTCTTACCCGCGGACGCGCAGAACAGCTCACTTGCTACAAATGCGCAAACGTTTCATCTGCGCGATGCATCGCAAACGCGATCAAACATCTGCTAACACCTTCCAACCCGTCATCCGCGGAACAAGACGCGATACCATCACAGAACTCTGACCTTCGCCGAGTGGCTTGGACTCCCGGAGAGGGGGCCCACTTCCTGTGACACTCGTCGTGACCTTATTTCGCGCGCAGGGGGGCCAAGGTGGAAGAGGATCGCCCTTCAGGGGGAGAGCTGCCAGACCGGTCGACGGCGCACAAAAAGAGCGCTGCCTCGAGCCCGATCCCGCGCCGTTGATACTTGTCACGGACCCGCTCGGAGACCTTTGACGATTCGAGGAACGCGAAGAAAAGGACCGGGGTTTGGGGGGATGGCGGGCAGGTCTTGAAAAACGGCGAAGGCATTGATGTAACGAACGTGACCGGCGCACCTTCGGCACTATTACTCGCTGGAAAAAAGACGGTGGCGCTAGCAGAATGGCTCGCGACGCGATATAAATCGGCGTTAAGTCGAAATTACGATCGGGCAGGGGGTGCCGGTAGCGGTGGTGCGTGCCACGGCAAGCGGGCCGGGGCTTAAGCCTCGTTCTGGCACCATCTGTGATCGCGACTGGACGATCTCCTCTCCCGCGCCGCCCTCGCATTGATGGTAATTGCTCGCGGATGGGGCATTTGCACGGTTTTTATGCGGGACTTACCGGCTGGACGGACGGTTTTGTCGGCGGATCCACGGACCCGGGCGGTTATTGTTTGTCGCGCGCCCGGATGGACGCGTCCGCCGATTTGTCGTCTCTGGGGTGCATGTCTGATGGGACTGGGTGCCCGTCCTTTTGGGAGAGTTGCATTGCGTCAAAATGGATGCTTCGGTGTGTACTTAGAGCTACTGTCTGTTCAATGTCGCCTGGTATTTCTGTGTTCCTTGAACACTGCTCTTCTGGTGGAGATTATTTTGCACTACATAGGAAGATGTGGATATGGTGGTAGATTGGTGCTAGATTGTGGTGGGATACTTCCAACGCGTAGTGAGCTTGTCCTTTTTTAATGTTCTGCGTTTTGGGGGTGAATAGAGGGGTGGTCTCGGGTGAAATGGATTAGGGAAGAATAACGATATGGGAATGATGAGGGCTTCTCAGTTGGGTGTTTGCTAATCGATAAACGTATCTCGTGCCTGTGAAAGGTTTATGCAGAAGAGCGGAGCAGAAGCTTCGATTCTACATAGGAAAAAAGGCACGTCACAACTTTCTGTTACAGAATCATCGTCACGCTATAATTGCTCCTCGGCTGATTATTAATCGTTTGAGGCTGCGAGCCGCAGATTGCGGTCAACCGGCGGGCGCCCGGCAAAGCTTTCCATCCGGTAGAAAAATTCTAACCCCTCCCTTTTTTTGCATGTTTTTTGCAACTGTTTAAAAAAGCGGGAGCAAAAGAGCACGCTCCAAATGATTTTACCCCTGATCGAACGGATTTTCCGCCACTTTGAGTGTTCTGAGAACGAGCCTCGTTCTATAGAAAAAGAAGGAACAAATACTGCAGGGTGATTCGTTGTTGCTCGTCAATACTTGACGGGGTAAATCTGTAGCAGAAAACAGGTAGAAAGTATTAATACAAGCCTTATTTTCGGTGCTACGAGTTGCAGGCGAATATGAGTCTGGAATATTACGTTAATGTGTGACCTAACCTAAAACTTATCGTAAGGTGAAGTTTTAAGTATTTCATTCCCACCCGAATTGCGCGTGATACTTCTGTTTGGAGTGGCAGTATGGCGGGGTACATTAATACCTGAATATTTTACTCGAAATAGCAGATGCGAAACTAAAGGTGGGTATCCATTTGTTACGGAATATGTATCCTCGTAAGGGACTAGAGTTCGTTGGGCTAGGTTAGAGTTACAGTTCTTAAAATGCCACTTTCGGGAAAGTGTGTACAGCTACAGAAGCGTTATTTTTGTAAACTGTAACAAAGGAAAAATAAACCTAACCTAACCTACGTATCGTCGTATCGTATCGCCATTGCGTGTCATCCAGTGATGCGCTTCGGTGCAACGGTGTGTGATTTTTTCCTGGTATTATCACTGATGCTATTGCGTATCTTTGTATCAAATTTTGATACGCGACGGTGCAACGCTGCCCGTCCACGCAACCTCGATACGATACAAGGACACGTAACAAGTGGAAACCCACCTTAATACATTCTGCATCGACTGCCCTCTTTAATTTCCCATAACTAGGAAAATTCACGCAACACGTCCACTCGATTCATCCCCCAACGTGTACACAGAGTCTGAACCATCACCCTGTATCGAGTTCCCGAAAGCGTTATCGCATCGGCAAACTTTTACGCCCATAATGCCCGTTGTTCGTTCACTTACGCCGCTCGTGCCATCCGCAGCGGCGGTTATGCTAATTCGCAAAGCCCTTTGAATCGTCGCGAAGGGTGTGGAATACGAATTGTTCGTGCGGATCTTCGTGTCAGCGTCTCGTCACTGTCGCCCGGGATTAAAATCCGGTTCTCGATCCACGGTGCCCCGTGAACGGGGATAATAACTCTGCTGGATAGCACGCGCCACCCCTTTTGTTCCCGAGGAGCCTAGCGAGCCTACGATTTCGAATACGTTGAACCGAGCCCGCCGTCTGCTAAAAATCCTACCAGAAACAGGTGCAATAAGCAAATCGCGTTTCACACGTATCCCCTTTTTATAATGCGCGGCGGGGAGGGAGCGAAGCTGAAGTTAAACAGCAATAAATTTGCCAAAACGACCGTTCATTTCTCTCGTCTCGCGGCTGGAATCCCTTTTTACCACCCGACATTATGTATACGTTGCGTGTGCAATTACACGGCTCAAAATCGCATGACACGATACGCTGAATGTAAAAAAAATAAAACGAATAAACAGAGCCGCGCTGGACGAGGAGGGGTGGAGGGAGGGAGGGGGATAGAGGAGGAAGCCCGGTTGCCGCATCGCCCGTAAATAACCAGTGTCCCGCTGTTTTTAAAGTCGTTTTAGATTGCACGTTTCGGAACGATTGTTATCGGTCAACAGTCATCATTGGTCAGTTTACATAGCTGGCTACCGTTATCGATCGACATTCCCGGTAATTACGCATTGTCTGTGGAACGCCGCCGTGGGTGTTATTATGCGCCGGGACAACCGCGCGGGGCGCTTCAAAGTCTCCCTTTTGCATGTACACGACGTGGGTTCCGTGAAACGTGTCACAAACACGTTCCATGGTGCCAATAAAATGGCGCTCGCGACAGGAAGAGACGACCGGGTTAGATCCTGCCGCTTGATACAGAAAAAAAATCAGTCTCGCGCTGCGCGCTGCCAGGTTCGGCTCTCCTCATGCAGTGTTTTCAACGCAAGGGTGACGGAAAGGTTGCTTGTTGTTTCGACGAGTTCATTAGCTTCTGGACGTGCTGCAGGCGCACCAGATTCTTTGCTCTACGTCTGAGGTACTGATATACTAATAATTATGCGAAAGCCTCGTTCTCATGAAACCTTTGGTTCGAGATTAACGCTTCCCATCGTTCGTAATCTACCAAATGGTGACTCATGTAGGAGATAGGTACCTACACTGCCACGAGCGAGAGTTTTCCAGATTTAATTTTTTTAAAAATTTAGCATTTTTCTTCTTAAATCCAATTCCTTGCAATACCTATTAGTTGTTCCTTAATAATATTCTTTAATATAGACTCCTAATATTTGGCAACAGGAACTTATAATACTTGGGAATGCTTCAGTCCTTAATGACTGATTAACGAAAAATTGATTCTCACTTCCAGCCACTTTGCCTCACATAATTCATTGGCAGGACTTTGCCACGCCAGGACACCTAATTACGCGAAGGTGGCATTCGTTTTTGCACGTTGCTGGAGACCGCGAAGAACGCAAACTCGACAACCCGCCCGTTTCGAGCAAACGGGATTAATCGAGGCCCCGTCGCGCTCATTTCATAATTCCCCCAAAATATAGTCGGCCGACCCTGCTGGGGAGTAGTTAACGCTGACGCGAGTCTATGATGCGGTTTTAATTGCATACGAGTGCGAATCCGCGATCAAAGGGGCCTACACTCGGGGCGCTGTAACGTTAACGAGAGCGGATCGCGTTTAACCCTTTGAAGGAAAAGTCAAATAGGAACGACCGCTGGAAGGGCTCCATCGGAAATTGCAAGACTTTCCGCGGCAAATGAGAAAAGGAGCCGCCCGGAGGCTCGTTCCTATGCAAAACTGAGGCGCCGTTGTTGCAACCGTTTGCGAGCCGGAGCTTAAATCCCGCGCGGCGAATTTGAAATACTTTTACGGCGCGACGCGGTGCACCCCTGTTTAACGAGGGCTTAATGTCACTATCGACAAACCGCGCGGGGAAATTTCAAGGGCGGCTCTACTCCCTTCAACCTCCCTCAGCGACAGTCTTCTGTTTACACGCCGCCACCCCAGCGCCCGCAACTTGATTCCTCCAGGAATCTCTGCCATCGGTGCAATTAATTTGCAACGTTTAAATGGCAAAACCTGGCTTCTTTGTTCGAGGAAATGGCAAATATTTACGGTGCATAATTTCCATTCAAGTCGCCTGATGAATTCGAACAGCAATAGCGCAGCGAATTTTTTGTGGTTTTGGGAGACGCAGGTACTTTTCGAGGAGGGCTAGGTTCGTGTGGGGCTCAAAGAGGTCTTTTTAATATATTTAGGAAAAAATCTCCGAAGGTTAATTTGATTTCTTTAATAGGTTGTACGAGAGCCCCAGAAGTTGAGATTTCGTTTCAATATTTATTAGAAGTTGGTTGCAACAGGAAAATCGGGGGAGACTTTTTATCATACACAGCTTGTTTCCTAGTTCAACGGGAAGCCTCGAAAACGAAGATCACGTGCAGCGAGAAAAATTAGTTGTTGAGTCCAAAGAGGTGCTATCCTGTAACTTGGTGGAACTTTTGATGCAGAATATTTTTAACATTTTTGACCAACTTCCCTAGTTATTACGTGGAAGTTTTCGTGAAAAGTACCGGGATGCTGAAAATGATCACGGTGAGTGTTTCCATAGAAATCAAGTTGCTAACTCTGTCAACCCTTTCATCGTCAGAAAATCTGTATCCTGTAAAATATTGATACGATTGTTGCTAAATCGTCAAATTGCAATAGAATATTTTCTCATGCGATTTCTCGTTCGAAACGCTCTCAAAGCTCTCAGCTAGCCGTCAGTCATCAGCTTTCTGAGTTACTGACCGCTAGAGTTGTTTGCGCGCGTAACAAATCCAGTTATTTCGAGTAGCATTTCATACACAGCTAATAGGAAATCGCACACACGTACGCATCAGATGTTGATCTACCTTTTGTTGCGTGTCCTGGAAACGCGTCACTCCGCTCCGATAAGATCCTATCCGTTTAATCAGCTCCCATATCGTGTTTTTTACACCCAGTTACACATAGGAACTTCGCAATAACCGGGTGGTTTACGCGACATATGCTAGAAACATTATTGATTTATCAGCTTCCTCGCAATGGCATTTTTGCAATAGCGTCTGATACGCTCAGATAAGCCGCATACCTGGGACGGTCGGTCATCGGCGCAACGAGCAATAATAATAAACTGTGTCAAGAACGTCATACCCTTATCTTTCGGACTCGTTCATCAGCAGTCATCGATAAATTAAAGACATTCCAACCCCCTGGAAAACAAAGAGCTCCACCGCATAATTTACACAGTGATTCTCAACCGGTGGGTCACGAAGTGTATTCTGGGGGTCGCCACGGTTTTTTGGGGTCTTTATTTTAATATTATTAAGTTAGAATTGTATTCTTAAATACCTCATTAATGTATTTTCTTTACCTTATTAAAGGGTTATGCTGACCTGTGAGATATGAAAAAACATGTATATTTGGGAATTTTGGGGGAAAAACTTGAAGGCCTTTTTAATCAAACCTTTATGCATTCGAAAGTGTACATGTTAAACTGCTTGTAGTAATTTTTGTGATGCAAAATATAGATAAATAAAAGAAATATCAGCGATCTCCCGGCAGCGATTTTTTTCTCAGTAGTTTGCGGTGACCACTCTAATTTGGACCGGGCTCGTCTGAAATAGAAAATTCAGTATATTTGGTTATGTAGTCCCTTAATCGTTCATTATTTTGAAAAATTAATTTGCTACAAAATGGCGGCTTCTCATAGCGAAAGTATTGATTTTCGCCACAGAATCGTTCTCATTTTTCATCATTAAAATTTTCATCTTTAAAGTAAAAACTACGCAACGGAAATGAAAAAGCCACGATTAAGGAGTAGATAATCTAATGCACTAACTAAATTTGGTCGAATTTTTTATTTCTGATGAACCAGGTCAAAGCTACAGTGATCACAGTAAAGTGCTTACATAAAAAAACGTTGCAGGGAGATCGCCTATAATTCTATTATTTATTTAGATATCGCACTGCAAAAAAAACTACAAGAACTTAAAAATATATACTTTCGAAAACCGTTTATTTAAAAAAGTCCTCAAGTTTTTAAAAAAAAATCCTGAAAATACTCGTGTTTTCAGACCTTAAAGCCCTAGTAGCATTTCTTGTTGGCATTTTGATTGCCAACTAATTCCCAACTTGGAGATACTGTGGGCCAACCAGAAATGCTACTAGGGAGGTAAGCATAATCCCTTAAATTTCCCTTATCATATATGAGGTCGAAGGTTATTTGAATATTACAAAAGGTGATCGCGATTCAAAAAGGGTTGGAAAACACTGATTTATGCCATAAAAACATGCGTTTCTACTTCCTTATTCCTAATAAAACCCACCCTCCAGCGCAAAGACCCATCAGCGATTCCTACCTGTTGTCCTACATCACCCGCGAATCATTCGACGAGTAATTTTATTCACTCAACATCTGAAAATTAAGGGAAGTGACGGGTCCAGGGGGAGGCTAGAGCCCCGGAAAACTCTCGCGCCGCGCGATGATCGCCGTGCCTGTCGCAACACCCGGTAATAGGGGCAACAACACCCCCTTTGGTCGGGGCCATTCAGCGCTGCCTTTTACGAGTATTTTCTTAACATTATGCAAAACGATTCCCGGCGGAATTACCGAAGGCACTCGGGTAATTCACGGGGGCGCGCCTCGGGGGTGCCCGCTGGATTCGTGTACGCGAATGGAAAGTCGTTTCGGGGAAGAAATTCGCGTCACTCGGGGCGACTGGATACTACACGCCGTCCCGTTGTACCGAGGGCGGGCTGAAAAAAGCATTATGTGGAACCCCCTGTGGAATTGCCATGCAGGATAGAATGGGGGGCGGAGAGGGGGAGACGGAAGATGGTAAGTATATGCGGCTGTGGGTCGTAATAAACGAACTCGAGTCGATACGAAGGGAACTTTCTTTCGCTCGCCCGTGTTTTTCGGCCCCGTATACTGTTATGTCTGCGGGAAGTTGCGTAAAAGTTGTGTAACGTTGTTGTACCGTTTCTGCTTGGAAGGATTCGAGGAGATTTAACGCGAGGCCTGCGCGCATATCGGGTGGCGTCGTCTTACACGCATTTAGCTATCGGCTCACCGAATATTTATGGACACCTGTACTTTCTCATTACTCGCCAGGCACGCAATTCGTTTTGCCAGGTCGATCGGATGTTGCCGCGCGGCGGGGCGAGGGATGGCTCGCGCAGGGTGCTTCCAGGGAAGGGTTGCGAACTTTTAAGGCGCACAGTACTTGTGGAAATAAGAAGGAGGTTCTTAATCGACGTTCTTCGGGAAGTTAAGTGTCTTTGGTGGTGTCTAAGGAAGCGTGAGCAAAGTTTAAGGTGGCATTGACGGGTCTATCAACTGAGTCTTCTCCTGAGTGTTGAGACGCTTCTATCTGGATCCCCAGATATTCAATTTCTCTGCTCAATGTATCTTTCGACAAGGCATCCATTTGGATATTAAAGTGAGTCAGCATACACGCGAGGAGAGTTGAATTTTGAGTAGTGGTGGATGTTTTCGTGCCACGTGCACTGAGGGGAATACAATGTCATGCATATTTTGTAATAAATTCTTTGAGAACCCTCTTTAATGCTTGGAAATAAATTTCTGTTAATCGAGAGATTCTTGGGAATTTCTCTCTGGTTCTAATACATCCCATACATATTTACAAAGTTTCATAATTTTTTGAATTTCCGGGTTCGGAAGCTTCCCTTGTCAAAAGTATGGGGGTTGAAACTTGGTAACCCGATATACATGAAAATGGTTACTCCTACGAAAAAAACTCATACAACCTTTTTTGTAGAGAATTTCCTAAGCTATAAATTTTATAATATCTATTTTCGTCGTAAATCTTCTAGATAACAAGATATTCGCGAAAAACTGTTTATTTTTTTTAACCCTCTGTACAATTTTTAGCGGCTGTCTATGAAAATCCAAAGAAGCTTGTCACGTGGTGGGAAAGAAGTCCGTTGATTGAACAAGCAGATCAATACGTCAGAATTCAAGTGCAGAATTTTGCGTCCGAGGTGACACTGTTCGCTTTCGAACGCTTAGGGTGCTTAGATCGGCCAACGAACCCACGTCACTTCTTCAGGGAAATTTTCAAAGTTGCCGGATGATTTCTGGAAAGTAGCGTGGAAGCTCGAACGCAGCAACTTTCGAACGAGCGGCAAGAATAACGCCTCACGGAAACTTGCACGGAAGTGAGTGCAACGTTTGCGCGATTAGGTTCGTCGAACTGTTCATGTTAGGAAGTTGGGAGAAGGGAAAATTGAATGCACGTCGCTACCCTTGTAGAACTTTTCGATGGAAGGTAGATAAGGAAATTTATTGGGCTGTAATAACATCTTTTCGTGCCTCTACCTTCGAAGCTGATCATAATTTTTAGACGTGATCTTCATCGGGTTGTTTGAGCTGGGAAAAGGGATGGGGTGGTTGTTCTGCAAAGTATTTCATAATTCTGCTTCGTGTTATATGCTTCATAGTAGGTTCTTGAATTATCTATGATCGAATTTTTAATGTCTGAGTGCAACAAACAAATTGTGTTTTAATGAAAGGCTGCACTGTTTGTGCATCGAACTCCTTTGGGACGTTGTTCGTCTCAGTGTGATAAATAATCATAGTTGGGCTTTGATAGTGCGGAGGTTTATGATAAAGTAACGATGTTGAAGGAACAAATTTATTTGTTACGATGAGAATATGATAGATAATCGAAAATATTCGTATTTTTGTGACCACGTTTTTGTAATTTTTCGTCAAAAGTAGCAAGTATATAAATACACCGAGGGAAATTGTTAGAAACTAAAATACAAATTGTAATGTTCATCAATTAATCCTGGATCTAATTTTTTGCCAGTTTCAAAAACAGATTTCATGATCCTGAAATCGTGAGGCTAATAATTGGAATTATAGCGGACAAATTTCAATAGGTACAATACAAACTCATACGTCTTCGAAATCCTTGCATTTAACAACCCAAGTTTAATATATCGATGGCTTAGTGCACACATATTGTATGTCCATTTTTAGCGTTTTCGAGAAAAACAGGTTTAAAGATGCAATGGTACATAAGATTCAGAGGCATATAATGAATAAAAATATTATTTTTGACACATTTGTAAAAAAGATAAAAATGTGATTTTTTTACAGCATAAAGAAACAGTCAAGAACTATTTATTGCATATAAAAACTCAAATTTCATAAAAAGTGGACATACAATATGTGTGCACTAAGCCATCGATATTAGGTCGGTACAAGGTTTGTTTTCTTTATTGAACTAAAATTTTTATTAAAAGTGAAAATATGTTACCAGTGTTTGGCCACTTTTTTGGTAAAAGTACAAGTAGGTGTAGTAAAGAAAGCCATTTCTGTACACCTAACAGTGAGCGAATGAACTTTTGCACCGACCTCCTACAATAAAACAACCTCCTCATTTAACCTGAAGAATAAAATGAAGAAAATGAAACAAATTAATAACCAGAACACAAGTCAATCAGTGCTAAACAGAGGCATGGTCAATAAAAGGAACAGAAGGTGATATATTCTTTTAAATAAAGCATCATTACAAAACTTCATTTCGTACAAAAAACCAGATTTACATGAAATAGATACTAAAAAATAACTAATAATATTTGTCTTCAATACTATATTCTTAGCAAGACATACATCTATTACCTTCACGTTATAATTGATATCAATTCTTGCCCAATTCGTGCCTAAACTACATTTATTTTTAGATTTAGTTTATAATTGCTGAGCTTATTAAAAATATTCATACTGCGGTCTTTCCTCAAATTCTAATTTATTACACTGCTAGCTTAAAGAACCCGGTGTTGTCCGGGTAAAACATTGATTGGCACAGAGTGTCAAGGGAGTGAAATAAGCGGGAGGGGTCCAGATTTCATGGTAGCCTATATTTTCGGCAGAGTTCCAGATAGTAATTATGCAAAATTTGGTCCAGATTAGTTAAAAAAAAATCGGGAAGAAAGTATCCTATATGTTATTCCTGGACCTAAACTACATCTATACAAAATTTTAGAAAGATCCGTAGCGTAGTTGCGACGTGTTTGAGTAACAAACAAGGGCGTCCGTAGATTTTTTTCCAGGAGGGGGCAACTTTGAGGTGACGGTGAAGAAAAATATAGTAACGAAAAACCGAGTAGTCCACTTGCTTTTTGAAACTCATTTTGTAGAGCCAATTTAATTAAAAATTTAAATCAAAAATTTAGAAATATTCACTTTTTTAGTATGAACTTAATAAAGTTCAGTTTTTAAAAATAAGCGATCTTTTCTCAAAACCCGCGGGGGGGGGACTACCCCTTTTTCACCCCCCCCCCTCCGGGCGCCTATGGTAACAAACATCCAAACACACTTTCGCATTTATTATATTAGTAGGACAACCCCAAGCTTCGCATGTATTTTCCTACAACAACGACCACTAAAAACAAACAATAAAACTAATAAACAATAAAACAACAGAAAACGAAAGTGGCAAGTGACTGCGAAGCCAGCCCCTCCCTCACGAATACCCCATAAAAAATAAAAACAAGGGTAAACATCGAACTCGTCCATTATCATCAGATTCCATCAATATCTAATGAAAAGATTCCTAAAGTATAACGAGTCATAATTCCGCGGGACCTAATGTGACCGAGGGGTTGCAGAGGGTAGAGGGGGGTTAAACCTAAGGTACGATACGCACGAGGCAGTCGCGCCGCGCCGCGCAGTCTCGCCGCCGATTGGCTGACGTGAAATCCGCGCGAACCAGCGGAGACCAGTTGAGCGCGAGACTCCGAGCTGAACGGTCGTACGCACGGACGCACCGCGTCGTCGAGCACACGGATTCGATTGTCGCGCGACAACTACACGTCGGGTTACTCGCGTTCAGTATCAAAGTTCCACGTTACCTCCAATACGCGCCGCGACGTTCCGCAAAGTTCGCGGTTCGAGTAAGCATCGTTGCCGGTTCACCGCTGCCCACGTCCGAGCCACGGGCGACTATCGTAGTGACGCGCGACAATAACTGCGTTTGAAAAAGTGTGATCGTGGACGGTGACATCTCTCAAACGGCTGCTGTGGATTTCTGCCCGGCGGATCCTCTCCTCCCTCGCACCTTGGCCTTTCTTTCAAAGCAGTCGCGTGTGGCGCGGAGCATCGTTAGCCGGTACACACCGGTGAGTTTCTTGTTTCTGCTCTACTGTTTATCGCAGCAGCGCGCGTCAGACGCGTTTCCATGAAAAATTCGGACGATCGGCGATTGCGACCTGGGTGGATTGAAAATAATTTTTTGAGGTTGCAATTTGTAGCGGGGGAGGAAGATTTGTCACGTCACGTGACCCTGGAAATACTATTCGTTATTTGCATGGTGAATAATGCTTGTTTGTGGATTTCTGCGAATTTTTAGGAGTGAATGAGAATCGATTGGTAGCTCTGAGAGATTTATGAGGAAAACAGGAGTAGTTTTTGCAGAAATGCGCACAGCGTTTGATTTCAAAGTACACGGTGTTAGAGATTTTAGTCTGCTGAGTGATATGTCATTGAGAGTGGATTTTAGAGGTGTATTAGTTTTTAATAGCTTCATGGGAAATTTTGAGAGAAATAGTTTCAGGGGGTGGTACAAATTCTGGTTAGTGGTTATTTGGCGAAAGTTTGTGAAATGAGAGAGAGAGAGAGAGAGAGAGAGAGAGAGAGAGAGAGAGAGAGAGAGAGAGAGAGAGAATTGGAGCCGCGGGAATCAGTTGGTGTTTGAAATTTGGCGAGTTCATTGTTCCGAAGGGGTAAACTAAATACTCATTTGAAATAAAAGTGCTAATAAGAGAAACAGTAGCTGTTGGAGGGGAACTTTAAAATGTGAGTGACATAATAGAAATACATGATAATTCGGATGTTAAGTTATTTATATACATATCGCTCATTTGCTGCAACAACGACACAACTCAAAATTTGCAGTTTTTGAGTTATTAGCATAGAAAAAGCGGTTGTTGTCTAACAAAACTTTTGAACCCGTTTCCTCAAAAATCGTGAATTTTGAGTTCTGTCGTTGTTGCAGCAAGTGAGCGATATATCAAAATATGAGTGTTAAGCTTCTTTCTCACCATTATATTTATACAAATTATGTGATAATTGACATCAGTACTTATATATCAATAATTTATGGATAAAATTTTCGCAATTAAATTCTAGCTTTTTAGAGTTTTAATAAGTAACCAGATAGTGGCTGGATGGAGAAGAATCTTTTTAAGAAATCAAGGATCTGTCAGTCAGTCTTCATTATATTGCTACACGTTCCGATATTTTTTAATTTATATTTGAATTTGTGCACCCATTTAACCAAATCACTCCACATTCTTATCATCAATTTTTTATTACCATTTCCATGAATACTTACATACAAAAAGTTTAGTGATTGCTTTATCCGTTTTGCAAGGTGAATTTCAGTATAATTCAACTACAATTCGTTATATTTTATCCAAACCCAAAGTCATACCAGAAATATATTTTAATTATTAAGAAATGCTTTTAAAATTATTCAAGAAGCAGACATACTATTGTATAATTCGGAACCCTGTCACACCTCTCTCACTTCTCTGCAAATTTTCATTTATTCAAACAAATACCCAGCTCAAACACTCCAAAACTTTCTATTTCTATCAAATTGGATTAACGAGTCTCGATGTTCGAAAGGCGATTCCCCCAAAGCGCATGTAAAAGCAACGAAAAACCGTTTGGGTTGGATAGATAAATTTCACCTGCACAAAGTTCCATGCCCTCAAACTATCCGATCGAAGAAAGCGACACTTCGAAGCGCGCCGACGGAATACTTTGCGGGTTTCTCGCAAAGTATCGACCTCCTCATTCACGAGCCTCTCTTTCACCGCATTTACCACCACGAAACAACGCGAAGACCTTTAACAGTTCAAGCAGCTGTCTGAAATCGACCAGAAAGGGACTGGGAAAAAAAGAGAACCAACCCACACTGACACGTGACTCACATTTTCGCGGTTTCCTTCGATTTTCAAAGTTTCACTGCAGCTTCTCATATTAATACTCCTCGGAGTTTTCAAAAAGCGCTAATAGAGTTATTAAACAACGTTACACTTCTTTAAAATAATAATTTGTTGCCAAAGCGAAATTATTAAAAAGAAGTGCCATTTTCAGTTTATACACGGTTTCGTATCACTTCCTAATTTAATAAATAATGTTAAGTTAAAATATAGTAGGTAAATAAACACTACAATCGCGACACGACTCTAATAAACTCCCCTAAGATCCTAAACCTACTGTAAACGATAAATAAAACGGAAGTTGCCGCGATAACCCTGTCTATTAACGAATTTGGCGGTTCTTTTGAAGTGCACCTTGACGGTGCAGCGTCTGGCGCTTCTGTTTCTGTTATCGGTCAGAATTCGAAAGCGTCTGGCGATTTTAAGTGCTGTAAACGCTAGGCAGGGGCGAGGGGGGGGGGGGTGAGTGTCTGGAGTGTTTCTTGCTCTGTTTTAAGTGGGGCAACGCCACGAGTAGCACAAACGGAGCGTTTCGAAATGGCTTTGATTACACTTTTGATGCGTCCTTATCGTGGCACGGATATTAGGGAATCTTTAAGGGCGTTATTGGCCGGAGTAGCCGCGCAACGACTCGCATCGATTCGGTGCAGCCCACGAAGTGGAAGTGGCGTTTTGTCGAGCTGCATGCCGCTTGTTAGGTTATAAAGTTAAGCTACCCAGCTCGGCGAACTGTCTGTAATTATGCCGTGATCTGGGTAATTTCTTGGGGCAGGGAGGGGAGTATCGTTGACGTTTAATTTCGCCTCGTGTAGTCCCGTCGTTACAGCATGTTAACTTTCTAGCGTGAAGGTGAAGTCCAATCAATAAGTCGGGAAAACAAATTGCCAGCTGCCGTGATTTCCAGCCCACTGTCTGCACGTTCCTGCCTCTTCCCCCCCCCCCCCCCCGTTACTTCTACGCAACTCAACTACCCGCTCGCTAATCGATGGAAATTGAAAATTCAGCGTTTCTTGCGAGCCGATCCAGGCGAAGTTTAAACTCGTTCCGATAATTACAGTCTATCTCGCCGCATAATTGAAACTTGCTCTCAGAGGCGGTGAAGTCTGCGACTGTCTCCTCGCCAATCCAATCCGGGGCATTTTCAATCTTCGAATCTGCCGAGTATCCCGCTTTTCCGCGTGTAATATCCAATTACGCAGAGTGACGCGGGATTTGACTGTCGAAAGGTACACAAGCGGAGAATCCCCGCGAAGTTTCCGGCGCCAAAAACCTTCGGGCGGAATCGCAACGATCGCTCGCGCCGCGATTCTTCCTAGAGGGCCTCCGGGGCTACCGCTCCGCCGGCGGGGAATCCTCGCGCACTCCTTACTCGAATTGAGCCCCGAAAACCCGGCCACCTTTTTGCTCGGCAGAGGTGCTCGCGCGCAGAACCCTTCCTCCCCACGGGAAGATCGAGAAACAAGGAACTCTGCGAGTGAAAAGTTCGGGAAAATTCCGGGGAAAGTAGGCCTCCGCGGGATACACGGGGTGTAGTCGCGGGGCGAAAACACTGGCGTGATCGATTCGCTTTGTCAGCTTGAAAGATGGGAGGAACTCGAGACGCCGAAGGTTCAACGAGACCCCCCTCTTTTTAAAAAGCTGGCGAAGGGACGCGTTTACGGGCCGCCCTAAAAAAATCTCCCCGCTTCGTTTCTATAGATTCGGTACGTTTGTTGGGTGTTTACTCCCGATCTTAAGAAGTTTCGTCGGCCTGAAGGACGCTCTGAATGGGAGTTGGCTCGCGGGCCGGATCGGATTTTGTTTGCCTTTAATACTCTAAGGTCGCGCGCTGTATCCATTCTTTGACTCGTGTTGCGCAGGAGCTTGGTTCAATAATTACGATTTCTTACGGGGGAATTTCAATGAAAATTGTGAAACTTTGGAGTTGTGTGGAATACTGTGGAGGGCGTTTCTCCCCGCTGCTTGAATTGGCTTGCTAAGCTCGAAACGTTTTGTTTCTGTTTCTCATTTCGTATTTAGGTACTGGATATTTTTACCGTTACATGTCATTCATATTCATTACTTATTGAGAAAATGATGAGATATGATTTAGGTGATTAACAAGGTCACATCCCGAACCAGAAAATTAAAAAATTCTGAAACTTTGTGAATATGTAGGGAATTTCCTCTTGATTATAACGCAATTTTTGTTTGCTGCCCAAATTCACTCGAAGGGGGTGAAACTAACCCCAGAAAATTTTCCGATTTTGTGCTATAACTCGCGAATTGTAAGAGATAGAAAAAAAGTTTCAAGGCAAAAGTTACTTCTTTTAATTAGATCTATCATTTGGTAAAAAATTATTTTACAGTTCACAAGTTATAACACAAATTCGGAAAATAGCCGGATTTTCAGGGGTCAATTACACTCCCTTAGAGTGAATTTGGGCAGCAAACAAAAATTGCGTTATAATCAGAAGGAAATCCCCTACGTATTCACAAAATTTCAGAATTTTTGAATTTTCAGATTCGAAATCTTCCTTGTTAGTACGATATTGGCAACTCTCCTCTACTATTCTCGTACCAATTCTCTACAAATTGTTTTATACATCCTTTCATTCATACCTAATCAGGTATCAAAACGAAGAGCTGTATATTCCCCGCGCTTCATAATTCTATTAATTTCCAAGCTGAATATCCCACCTCTTCTCTATTATTTTTGGCACCTCGGAGGAGCTTTATCGCCTAACGACAGCAAAGCCGCGAATTAGGACCGCGAGCGAAGACTCTTTAGCCTGCTTCGCGTCGGCTCTCGCATTTTTACAACCAGACCGTTAAGCCGCTTACTTTATCTGCTCTATCGAACCCTATTAGGGCTAACAGGAATATCCGTTGCCCGATAACGAAAACGCTTCGTTTATCGACTCAGGCGAGCCGCACGAATACCGATCCTCCCGAACAGATAAGTTGCGGGCGTCGATCACCGCGATGGTCGTCACGGGCCGCAGAAATTCTTTTAATTGGACACCCCCATCGCCAACCAACGCGAATGATTTTCAAACTCACCCTCCCCACCCAATTGTTTCGCCATCTGCCTGCCACCTTATCGCCAGAAGAATCCTATGCATTGGGTACTGAAATCCGTCCCTATCTCGGTTACAACGTCTCCGATTTAACGCATCCACATCCAAGGTGACATTTTTCCCGACCTCCCTCCCCCCCTCTCGCTCATTAAGCGCAATGACTCACGAGGTGTCGATCCGATTGTGCCCCGTCACAATTTCCTCGAGTAGGAGGTACGCCGAGATTACACTCCGCGATAACTCTAATACCCGCCGTGGAATTTGTGGACATTTCGTGACACCTCGTTAGGAGTTAAACGACTAAACTTCTTAGATGAAAGATACTACTTGTCACGTGTCCAAGATCCCCTCAAACAATCCGCCATAATAATTAGACAGGTTGACGTGATTAACGCGCAAGGTATGTACCCGCTTCGATCGGCTAAGCCCGTTCCATTTGAGCATTGAATAGAGGCGAAACCGAATTCAAATTTGCCGCCTAATTGCCCCCGGCCGCCAGGCAGCGCTCGCGGGCCTTAATCGAGTTCCCGAGTTGCTGAAAACACGGCCCGGGATGGTCGTTCTGCGAGCGAGTCCGGGTACAATGGACGTCTTGATCGGCGAGTTTCGCTGGAAAGTATGCAACGATACGTTCATTGTCGCGACGGAGGGGTCCTTCCGGGGAGGGGAATTCATTTGTCTCGCATCGGTTGGGCAGCGGCTTAAAAGGCCCTTTTCCATCTCGTCTCTTTGCTGTCGCCCGGCCCCGTCAGCCAGACGAAAATTACTCGTAACAAGATTTATTTCATTTAAATGAGGATGTGCGCTAGGCGCCCGCCTAGAGACATTCCGTCCTACTCCTCCCTCCTTTTTTCTCCGCTCCGGCCCTCTCACTTTTATTCCCTGCTCGCCGCCCGCTTAAATAACCAGACGAGACGAGGTCGAGGCGTGAAACGAATCGTCCTTTGCCATGCTCCTTCCCCGGCTATTAGGGAGACAGGTCGACGATCGATCGATCGTTTGCTCAACCCACCATCCCCCTCTCCACGGCCTGATCGGAATACGCCTGTCGATAACAGGCAGATTTCATCTCTATTGCTCCGCGAAGTATCCGAAAGTCGTAAAGTAATCCGCGCCGGGGAGGAGGAAGCGTTTTCGGCCGATTGGTGGGAACTCTGGCCTCGTCTTCGAGGAATAATTCCTGAGGCTCGATACTTCGTCCGTCGCTTGCGACGTCCACCTTTTTGTCCTTGTTTCTCTTTACCTGTGCGTGTAAAGTGCTTGGTAATTGCTCGCTGGAACTTCGTGGAGAGAATTCGCAGCAAAAGGGGGACAGAATTGTTGTTTGACAAGAGATGTTGTACTGGTTTGTTGAAGAAGTTTTTAACTGTTTATAAGTTGGGGCTAAGGACTGCAGAATAGAGGTTCATGCTGCATTTGCTTCTCGGTTTCTTCTTAAATTGAGGGGCCCAATGGAAAAAAGGCACATGCTACCGTTTTGCTTCTATGTATATTAGGAGGTGGTGGAGTTACACTACATTGCAGGAACGAATTTAGGCAGTGAGGACAAAAAGGGACTAACCCACATTTTTTGCAAAATAAAGTTATATAGTAGCAGTAATGTATTCCAATAGGCTATACTAAAAAAATGGCAACAATTTACATCACTCATCCTTGATTCTTTTCAATGTTTATAGCACGCACAATATAGCGTGTAAGCTCGACAGGTTTTGTTTCTGTTTCTCATTTCGCATTTAGTTAATATTTTTACTATTAAATATCGCTGATATTCATTAATTATTGAGAAATTGTTGTGGTACGATTTAGGCGACCCGTAAGATATTGGCAACTCCCCTGTAAAATAGGAAGAATTCATTTTTTTCAAGTTGGGTTAGGATAAAGGACCCAATTACTGTCACCTTAAGAATTAACTCTGACATTATTGTATAGTTGCTGTATTTATTGGCCAAAAGTATAAATTTTTCTATTTATTTATTATTACTTAATAGGTTTAGTTGAAGACAAAAATGTTTGTGACTCTCAAATCCTCTGTTTTAATTTATAAATTCATTGATTTAAAAAAATTATGTCGGGAACTATTACTGTCACCCTTAAAACGTGGTCGATGGAATTACTGACATCCCAATTATTGCCACCTAACCAAATACTGTTTATCTCATTTTAAGGTTATGTCGTTTCATGTACATGAGCAACTACTGCTATGACACTAATACCAAAATGCTTGAAACGCTTGTACCAATCACTGTCACCCAATATATTATCTAAAATATTATATTTTGTTATGTTAATAGCTTAAAGCTTAAATATTACAATTACAGCATTTTCTTTAAAGCCTTGTTTTCTCTTTCGCTAGTAAGGAAGTCATCGTTTTCACTCACCTAATATCCGCATAAAATTTTTGATCAACTTATACAAATTAACGAAGAAAAAATTAAGTGCTGTTTTTTGTATCGCATAAATAACAGTTTCAATTGTATGCTAAATTTTTTTATGTATCATTTCACAAGATTTATTCGTTCTTTTAAGTAAAACTGCTTAGGGTGACAGTAATTGGGTAGGTGGCAGTAATTGGGTCCTTCCCCCTAGTTCGTTTTTGTTCTCAATGCCTCAATCAATGATACAAAAAAACGAAAATTTATGCATATGTGGCTGTTTTCCACTGACGTGAGCCCCTCAATTTCATAAATTACACTGTCTTCTCTCTAACACCTTCCCGTGTCAGTGATCTTCAACGGATTTCTCAAGTTGCCCAACAAAGAGGCACAAACCACCCCCAGCAATCGCTCGAAACCCCTAAAAAATGGTAACCTTCCAACAGACCTCAAAATCCACCCCGAATATTCAACCGCGAAAGTGTTTATCGTGCTATTTCCGAAAAGTCCACGGTTCGATCCATTACCGCAGCCACGGTTCAGCCCAGGATAGCTCGCTTGTCAGCGAAGCTCGGAAGTCAACGGGACTCCGCGGGTTATTATCTCGCGGTGGCTTTTTGTTCACGCGGGTTGAACGGAAGCTCGAAAACGCGCTTCACCGTTGATGCGGGGAAACCGTTCCAGCCCCCACGGACTTGTTTTTAACCGAATAACCGTAAATCCTAGGCCTCGAAGTCGCTAGCAGGTCTCCTCGTAAAAGAATATCTACGGGTTCGTACAGTGGCGTCGGTAGCTGTCGCGGGGCGAGAGGGGCACGACGACGTCGGTCTGGAGACGTCGTCTTGGCCGTTCGCGTCGCGAAACTTCGCCCGTATAAGTCAGCGCGATCATATAAAACTATAGCCGCGGATGTTACGACTATCCTTAGGAATCGGTGCTGAATATTTCATGGGCCCCGGGCGCGTCCGCCCGTAGGAGGTGCGCGCAATTTGTGCGTCGCCTCGAATTCGTGGCTGCCGGATCGGCCTGTCCGTAATTTGCATAAATTGGGGTGTTACTTTCCCGATTAACAAGAAGAAGAGGGAACTGGTCTTAAAAATGCAGGTTTCCGCCCGATGCTCGTGGCAAAGCAGGCGCGTGAGAAAGTCGAAACTTCCGATTAACACTTTCGGTATGACCGACCAATATGTTATATGGTACCAATATAATATTTAATCCTTTCATTATTTTTTTCAATGTTATTATTAAATGTCTTTATTGCACCTTTACGATTACAAATATAATAATAATGGCGGATAGACGAGGTTCAGAGTAACTGCTGCTCTACAACCTAACCTAACTTATAACCTAACGCAGCATTGATGTCTAATCAGTAAATATGATTAAAAATTACCCTCTTAAGGAGGAATTCTCGTCTAACAGCCCCAAAAGTAACTGATATTTAAGATTTTTTTTAAAAAATCCTTGATTGTATTGGATTTAACTCTTTTGGAATATAATGCGGCATCTTTAAACTTGCAGAAAATATTTTGTTTCTGTCGATCCTTATTATTTATTAGTTATTGTGGATTCTTGTCCACCTCTTCGATGATGTAACTCCTGTTGGCGGGATGTGTAGCACTTATCACAGTCATCTGATTGCAAAAAAGATAGAAGTTTCTTAAAGTGAGATAGTTTACGCTGGGATTGGTCTACTTTAAAGAAAAAAAATGAGAAATTGAAACAGTTATAGCGTTTGAAAGAAAAAGTAAGTTTTTCCTTAGATAAATTTTTCATATTATTCTTTATATCGACATTATATTCTTATAACAATAGTTTTTAAAAAAAAATTCATAAATTTCGGGAGCTGTTACACGAGAATTCCCCCTGAAGACCCACCTCCGCAATATTACGTTTGATAGAATCGTAACCGTATGATTAGTGACACACTCTGAAGAACACCTAACTTTTATGACATCCAGTTTTTGAAATTCAATTTATGTTTTACAATATTTATGTAATTATTGGTTTATTAGAATTTTCATTTTTTTCTACTACGAACTTAATATTGCGTAGCTGGTTATAAATCGTATAATTTCTTATTATATACCTATACAAAAATACAAGTTTGTTTCGAAAAACAGTGTTTCATCCCAGTCTATAAACATTTATATAATAAACTAAAACCATAAAAAGGTGGTAATTTTTTAACGTTTCTCGAAAATTCAGTGAGTCGTTAAGGTGTAAAGCTGGGATTTCCAATGTGCGGCTCGCCGCCGGCCGGAGCGGCGAGCTGCACATTGGAAATCCAAGCTTTAGGTTACTTCTACTGGTGATGAGTGACGAAAATGGTCCTCCAAGCTTCTCCTCTTACTACGCCGTGGGTTAATTAACCCAGCCGCTGGAACTTTTGCCTGCCCGGTATCGAGAGGTGGTTGGCGGCAACTATTATATCAGACCATAATGGAATCACGGAAAGTATTTCAGCGGCTTAGACATCGGCACCGTCTCATATCTCCTGCCTGCGCTTTCTAGCCAATTGCCACTTACCGGTTACTTTTTGCGGCACATAGTAAGCCGCATAGCTTCTTCGTATTGAATCGTGGCACTGGTGTTCTACATCTCTCGAATCTTCCAGCGGCCACCACTGTGCGCTTACTGTTCCATTAGTTTCGCAATTGCTCCTCCGCGTATGAGTCACCCTGTGCAATATTGGACGCAAAAGGACGTCTAAAAACTAGCACAGATACTCTTAAGGGCCAGGGAAGCATCCCCAGAGAACCCTCTGAAACTTCCCCTCTCCCAGCATTGTTTGCCACCTATGTAAATGCACCCCACGTCTCCTGCTCAATCTCGCCAGCCTTAGTCTTCCCATCCCGTGGCGGCGATGATCCCTCGCCGCGATCGCGGTGCTCGAAAAACGTTTCCTTCCGGCCGCATTCTCACGATGGCGGCGCCGACCGATCTCTGGCTTGCATTTTAGATGCGATAAAAATAAGAGGAGGGGCGGTGGGAATGGGAGGACCGGTGGCATGAATTCGGCGGTTGGCGGAGGCTAGATCGCCCAGAGCAGATCTCCGCGGTGGAAATTCGTGGCTCGACGATCTTCACATCGATTGTCAAACGCTTCCAGGGAACTGGTTTTTCAGAGTAGTTGTCAGCACCCCCGATCGAAGACGCAGATCCCTGTTCCCCATTCGTTTCCCTGTCTTCGAGGGACACGCGCAGCCAACATCTGTCGCGCGTCAACCGGAAGGACACGTGTCAGCGTGTGTTGTCGCGCGGTGAATGCGTGTCAGGTTGACACTGTCGACCGAATTTGATCTGCCGTCAGCGGTGGGTGGAGACCCTCTGTTGGGACCCAGCACCGGTATTTCTTATCCGGAAAACGGCCGACGCGCGGCGACACCGGTTTCTTTTTCAACCACCCCGTTTGGTCCATCTCGGGAGCAGCGGCCCGTAATTAATTACAAGAACTACGGAAACTTGCGGGAGCCTTTACCGGCTCCCTGTCCCGTAATTAATTAGTTTTCGAGCATGCACGCGTGAGACGGCATCTTAATTAACGGGCACGCCGCTGCGGCCGGGTTTTTTTATTCGCCCACATAAGAAGATAAGTGCCGCGCGACTTTTATTTAGCTCCCTCTCGTGGGCAAACTTTCCCTGTATAATGGCGGCCCTCCTTGGCGAGTTAAAGAGCCTGGAAGAGTCGTAAAGAGCCGCGAAGAGCCGCAACAAACTTCGAGCAACCGCAGCGCTGCGGACGCGATTTGTTGGAAGTGTGACGCAACCCAGGGGCCTACCCATGAGCCAACGGGGCCGATCGAACGACGGCACGCGCGCGCGTGAATTGTGGTCAAAGGGAACTAGCGCGACTTGCGGTCAGCGTGTGCATTTCGGACCGTGTTTCAACTGCTTGCTAATTTTTCGTCGCCTTTTTAACTGCCAAGGGGACTCGACCGTGTAGGAACAAGTGTTTACTTCGGTTTTATCGACGCTTCATAACGCGGCAATTGATACAAAAGTGGGGGGCTGCATTGCGACATTGAAATCTATATATTTCACAAGCATGGGGCGCACAGGATTCCTATCGGAAGTCAGAGAAATATTATCGCCAGACTTGAAACGCCCTCGCACGTTCCTCGCGTTACTTGCACCATAAAATCTGCGAAGGGTGGCAGAGTGGAGGCCACCCCATGCGCCACGCGTTCCACGTTAGCCGATTTGAATTTTAAATCCTGCGCGCCCCGACTTTTGCCTACTTGGTTAATTTTCGGCGGTATCATCGCCGGTATACGAGAGGGTTGGCCAGAAATAATTCATTCCCTTTTTTTCAACTCGGTTTTAAGCTCGTAATAGTTTCGAGTGCTAAGCTCAAATTTCCCTTGCGAAAGAAAGGCGCAAATGAAGTAACGTTTAAAGCCGCTATTGATCTTCCTCTTTAAAATTCGCACGGTGTCCTCAATCTTCTTCAACCACCATCAGCAAAGCTTTCTTACATTCAACGCTCTTCCTCGAGATACACCAATTTGTGTACTAAACCCAAACACTCTACGCATCTCCTTTCCTGTTATTTCTCAGAGTAACCTGCGTCAGGTCCTTCTCTTCACGCCGTTGGCACAGTTTCCATCCGCACACGATTCCTCATGAAATCCTTTATGTCTCCTTGAATATTCTGTTAGGATCCGTGGATGTAACAAAAGTGTAAAAGATACTGCAACACATTTCCAACACCCGTCCAAGCTCACGCTCGCGTTTATCGTATTGCGCGCCTTTTCCCTTCGCCCCGATAACCCGCCGCTGTAAAAGCGACCGCTCCGGAGAATCATCCGAGCGCGGTAACCGCGGCCGCGAAACGGGCGGGAAGAATAGCGGGCCGTAAAAAGTACACGCTCGTTAATCGCGATCGACAAGGACGTTTAGCCTGGGCACGCCGTTTAATCGCTGAAAATGATGCACCTCGGAGAGAGTGGTGCGTGTCACCCCTGTCGAATTGTGTCCGTAATGTATGATTCCCGTGCAAAACAGCTGGTGACGTAGCGCAGCGTTATTTTCCAGCGGGCAAGTGCCTTTTTCGTGGCAACTCGCAACGACGTCGCATAGATTTAGCCTGGATAGGTGATAAACGATTCGCGATTTGCGTACTCGTGCGTGCAGGGGGATGAACGTTTGTCCAGGGAGATTTGTGATGGATTATACTGGTGGGATCAGTACCCGTGACAGATTTCTCTGCGCTGGGTGTCGAGGAGTGTAGGAATCTAGGTGTCCGAGGTGTTAGGATCTTAAAAAGGAATCGGATTTTTGGGGATGAAAACTCAGCAAAATTTAGGGATTTTTTTTTAAGAGACTAGCGATTCGGTTCCGATGAAATTTGGACCATGTTTTTATGCATCTTTGAAGATATTGCAGTTTTTTTTCTAGTAATTTTTAATAACAAATATAGGAGTTATGCATGATGGACCATCACGCCGCACTAACAAAAATGAAACGGCGTTTTAGTTTATACATATGTAGCTTTAATTTGATGAACCAGAATAAAAATAAATTCATTGCGGAGAGTGGCGAGTTTTCAAATTAAACCCTAATGGTTGCTATCAAAATTCTCAACTTTTCTTATGTAACAAAAAAATCAATTCATTTAAATTTAAAATTAGAAATATTCAACTTATCATGTATAACTCCAATATTTATTATTAAAATTATTATTAAAAATACTGCTTCAAAGATGCATAAAAACATGGTCAAAAGTTCAGTTGAATCGAATGGCAAGTTTCTTAAAAAAAAAATCCCAAATATTGCTATTTTTTTTTAGCCGTAAAAATAAGATTCCCTCCTTAAGTAAAGATTGGCGCAACTATTTGAATAAATCGTGTACGGGGTTGGAAAGTAGAGAATTTTAAAAGGGACACTGTCCTTTGAAATCTTACCTACCCCATCGATTTACCGTAAAACTCTCCGCTACTCGCTGCTTTAGAGTTCACGACAGCGGCGTTTCGCAAGCGCAATCGATACCGCCCTGTGCAACGACGAAACGGGACAAAGTTACAGTAATCTTGGGGCGTTCAGCTGTATTCCACCGGAAGACCGCGACACCGTGAAGTTAAGTAGACGATTGCGTCGCGGGGGGTGGCGAGCTTCGGCGAGAAATAACCTCGTCTCCAAGAGGGTGGAAAGAAGATTCCCCGTAGTCGAGTCGATGAATTCTCCCGGTTGCTCCTTTATCGTCGCGCCTCTCTTGTGTCAAGGCTCTTTTTCACCGGTGAAAGCGCGAGAAAGTCGCGCGGAAGAAGACGTGTACCCCTTTTGACGAGACTCTCGCGGGGGGTGAAGGAGAAAGGCGACAGAACGATGAGATCGAAAGATCGAGGAACTTCCTTTCTTATGGTTTCGAATGCCAAAGAGACAGTCTCGTCCAGCGTCGACTTCCGCTTCCCAGGTATCCCCTTCCGTCGACGTTCGTCGCGCGAGAACAGGCGGATATTTCGCTCGTGGAAAGTTCAAAGCAGCTTTGAACGCGAGGAAAGGAGAAAGAGATTTCGCTGTTTGAAGTTGCGTGGCAGGCACAGCGAAAGATTCCTTTTCGCTTCCCAAAGCTTTCGCCCCGTGGTCGCCAGTTGATCACCTTCATTCTTAATTCTCAGCTGGTTACAGAGTCCACGAAGATTTTAAGAAGCTTTGTGCTCTTGGATTGGGGAAGTTGAGGAATGAGGTGGTGGCTGGCAAGGAAATGTTCCCCGTTCGAAAATTCTGATTTTAATGAAACCTCGTGTGAATGTAGATGTAGGGCATATTGGAATACGCAATATTAAATGGAAAATTAAAAAACCGAGCAAACGCGATAACTGAGGCGGATTTCATCCCTTCAGCATTGCATTAAAATCAGAATTTTCGGTTTGAGAACGTTTCCTTGTAAGTTGCTAGGTTGACAATTTTTTTGATTGAAAATGTTTTCTAATTTCACATCGTAAAATAGATACTTTAATGTAAAAATTGTGTAAATTTAGTTCGAAAACTGAGAAGATTTAATATTATAGGTACCTAATAGCGTTTCTCTCAAAATTGTGTTTTAAAAACGGTAAACAATATTTCTCGAGAACTAGTGAAGCGATTTAGTTGAAATTTGGAACAAAGGTTTTTGATAGAATTATTTCGTTTTTGTCGTGGCATTTGTTTTTCAACGTCATAGTTTATTTTTCGTAAATTGAAAAAGAATGATTTTTTACTGCAAAATCACACAACTGTATTCAAATGGCCGCCATTGTGCGAAAAATTGATATTTTTAAAATCGGCTACGACAGAAACTAGAGTCTTTTATGTATTTTAATAGAAATGTTTTTGTTCTGGATAAAAACTATCGGAGATATTTTGGTTACAGCGGAAGCTATTCTGAATAAAATACCTAAAAAGAAATTACTTTTACGTATTCACTCTTTTTAGTTTTCGAATTAAATTTACACAACTGTTCCATTAAAAAATATTTTCAATGAAAAAAATGGTCGAAGTTCTCCCTGTATTTTTTTTTTTAGTCCTAGGCGTATGTAACCCCTTAATACACATTCGATCATATAATCATCGATGAATGTTGAGGCCATTATATTTCCAAGAAAAGTGACTACTAACCAGAAGCTTCAAGTCCAGTGGCGGATTTAAGGAAAAAGGCCCAGGTGGCAAACGTTCTGGGGGTCCCATTTTTTTCAGGAAACTGAAGAGGTAGTTTGCTAAAGACGAGCTAAGTGTAATACTACAGAATAAATGTAGTGTTTGGATAAAATTAAAAATTTCTTTTTCTTTTAAAAACAAATTTAAGTGTAATGTAAGTTCAGATCTGGTAAAACTTTCACTTTTTAGTGCTATTTATATATGTTGTGCCAATGTTACCCGCCTACGGAGTAACGTTGGCAGGTATTTAATATGTTTTAAAGGAGGATAAGGATAAAAATTTTATGAATTTTGACACTTGTAGTGCATTCACAAAAGATGCAATGTTATGATAGGATACTTAAAGCAAATGTAAAAATGTTAATTTTTATATTATATAGCAAAATGTTCCAAAAACATGCCAATGTTCCCCTAGGTTACGGTTTCCCCTAGTTACAAGCGACCGAGTAGTGGCGTCGTATCTCCGCAATCCTCACCTCCACTAATCCTCCACCTTCAGTGCCAAAGTAAAAGCCTCTCGTCGATTGTCGATCTCCGTACCTCGCGTACAATCACTTCCACCTTCTTCCGCGGCGTGCTCTCTAAATTCCGAAACGGCCCGTACAAATCTCGCGAACAACGAGGCGAGCACTTTCCGCCGCGCGGCGGGCGAGCGCTGCTCGCAGGTTTGATTCATGAATTCGCCCCGATCATAAACTCCATGGTAATGGCGAATAGGATACAAGGTAATAAACGGTCCTCTATCTTGAGCAGCTCGGGCGAGGTTCCCTAGAAGATGTCCCGCTGGCGTGCGCGAAGTTAAATTTGTATCGCGACGACAAAAGCATCGCGAAACGGATACGCGATTATTATTAACGACATTTGTTACTGGCCCCATCGCGGAGCCTGGCCTCTCCTATTTCTCTCGCGCCGATAACATTTTCATTTTAATACGTTCGACGTAAATCACCGCGCGGGGCTGGAAGAGATATGGCGATTCGACTCGTCGATTGCGCTCGTCGCCTCGGAGCCCCGCCGCTCCACCCTTTCGACAAGCCATTACGGGAATTTGAATTCACCGTCGCTCGTTGTTTATACGCGAGTTACGTTAACCCCGCGGCGGGGAAAAATGCCGGAATATATACGACGCCGTGGCGAGAATTTTATATTTCCAGCTGCCATCCTCCGCTGTACACGTTTGTCTGGCTCCGTTCATGCGACTGCCCTCTCCTCTCGCCCCTTGTGTTTGCCTCCCTTCGCTGGCGCTGTTTACTTCTTGCGCGCCCTGATTCCCGATTATCCGACTCCCATTTAAATTCGTTAGTTGTCATTTCTGCGTTGTTCCTGCTGCCGCCGCTCTTGGCCGACCATTTCACGTCGTGGCTCGCGCTGCCTCCTTCGTGGCGTGTCCCGTGGCCTTTATTGAGAACAATGTGCCGCAAGGTGCGCTTGAAATATGGGGTAGTGGCGATTAACCCTCCTCTGCTCTTTAAACATTCATCGTGCACGCGTGAAAAACGGCGTAGCAAGCACGGAGGACTGTGACAGTGGTTATATAGGGCGGTTCTAAACTTTAGACTCTGAAGTCTAAGGGCGTGAGGCTACCTTAACGCGTGCCAGTAGGGTGGCCCTTCTTTATACGGCTCGAAATTCTTATTTCTTTGTTCTCAGCCCCTGGTATGGTTCCATTTCATAAAAAAAATAATCCCCGAAAATGGCCTATTGCAATCGGACAACAGAGAAGGGTACCTTGTTTTGGATTTGAAGAATTTCTCAAAAATGGTAAGCCCTATC
The DNA here is from genome assembly GCA_029448645.1 of Andrena camellia. Taxonomy (NCBI): domain Eukaryota; kingdom Metazoa; phylum Arthropoda; class Insecta; order Hymenoptera; family Andrenidae; genus Andrena; species Andrena camellia. The sequence goes on along the minus strand of CM055678.1, from coordinate 30,002,268 downwards.
GAAAATTTTCTTCAAATAATTGTAAAAGAGAATTCAATTTTCTACAATTACTGTATATATGATTTTTTTATCCTACTAACCATTTTTTAGATAATAGCGTTTAAATATAGAGAGGTCTGCACGTAATTGTAGAAAATTAAATGCTCTTTTAATATTATTTGAAATAATTTCGATAGGGCTCACCATTTTTTAGAAATTCTTCAAATCCAAGCCATTGATGAATTCTAAACTCTAACTTGCAATAAACATTTTTAGGAGTTAGTGTTTTATGAAATGGAACCATGCTAGGAGGCGAGAGCAAAAAAATCGGATGTTGAAAAATAAGGGATAGACGCGATTGATCAATTTATATTTTTCAAAAATTGGTGTGACTGATTTGGAGCAGGAAGGGAGAAGAGGGGAGCGTGAGTGAATTTCCTTCACACAGGGAAATTCGAAAGACAGTAGGTATCTATAAAAAAATTTTACAAGATGCTGAAGTTTCACTTAAGAGGTTATACCTAGTCAGGAGGCCGAAATAAAGCGAATATTTGAGAATTTTTTTAAAAAAAAGTATAAGCATATATCGGTACAGACCGTTTTGCATTTAAAAGAGTAACATTTGAGGAACATTCAGTAATATTTTCGTGTAAAAGTATTCATTTATAGGAAAGTTACAACCGATGTCTGATAAGCACTTTTTGAAAAGTAGTTTTGCGGTGAGCACTGCCATTCGGAATCGGGTTATCTAAAATCAAAAAACCAAAAAGATTTCATTAGTATATCAGTTTATCCTCTGATTAATCGATGGAATTTCCGAAATATTAAATTAAAGCAAAATGGTGGCTGTTTAAATTTAAGGTTCCGATTTTTGCAAAAAAAATGGCCGTTTTTCATCCATAAAATCGAAAGTATATATTGAAAAAAGAAATCCTTCGATCAACCACTAGATTTTTATATCTACAATAAGTCCACAAAATTTCAGAAAGATTGGTGCAATAGTTTTTGAGATAGCTTGCTCACAGTTTTTAAAAGGATTTCTTGGATGTCGTTGTATTTTTATTATAAACGTAAATACTTTTCTACAAAAAAAATTACCAAGTGTTCATTAAATGTTGCTCTTTTAAGTGCAAACAGTTCTGTAAAAATATATGCTTCCGCTTTTTAAAAAAAAATCACAATTATTCGCCTCTATTCGGCTTACTGACTAGGTATAACCCCTTAAACAGAATTTTTATTCTATTTTAAAAATCTTCCGCACTCTATGGAGCAGAGTTTACTCTTTGAAACTGGTTCATATGACAGAAGAAAGACTACTCGATGGAAGGTAAATCAGGGTTTCCGTCCATGCCGATTTGTCATTCAGTGATTCCGCCGTCATACGCGAAACACAGGGGCTGAGCGTGGCGGTGACGAACAGCATCCTTTCCGTCAACAAACGTCACACCCTTTCTGCCTGCACTTTCCCCGAAGAGGAGAACGACAATCCACGTGACAACCATAAAATTCGGCGTGAATTGATTGGAATGGATCGTAGACAAATGGTCCCTCCGCCGAAACCTGTAAATAACACAGAGATCCTCCTCGAGTGGCCGCGTCGAATAGGTCGGACGACACCGGCACCATGAATGTCGGATATTTTAAGTACAGTTAGAAGAAATCCCCTCGTCCACGGGAGATTAAACGATCCACGGTTACGTCCTCGTCCCTTTAAATTCAGTTCGAACTCGGTCCCCACACGAAACGTACAAATGGCAGAAGCATTAATAACCGGCCGTGACGACAGCTGGCCCAGAAATCCGAACGTTCCCGTCGGAAATCGTCCGGAGGACGAGAGGGAATGTTCGTCGATTATCGTCGTCGGCGTTTAATTTACACAGGAAAAGAGGAGAAACCAAGGAACGGCGGGGGGGGGGGGTCGATGGTGGAAAGAAACACGCAGCCCTGGGTCCACCGTGGGAGCTGAATTATTCATGGTTCTGCCATTGAACCGATGATAAGGAGGGCTGAATAAGGGAGCCATGGAGGATCGTAAATTTCAATTTACAAAACTGTTAACCGTACCCGCTCGCTCTCGGTTTCACCTGCGCCTGACCACTTTTTTTCGGCCCTGTGTATGCGCGCTCGTGTGCTCGGGCTGCGCCGAAAGTCGCGCGACTCTTTCCGAAGAAAGATTGAAATTCTGCGGGCGACAGGAATCTCGCTATGCAAATCCGCGGATATGAAGCGAAAATGTAAAACAACGTCATTTTTAGGGGCCTCGTTAGGAGTACCTTGGGTCACCACTCGGCTGCAGTTGGACGGCGCACGAGTTACCCTCTCATTTCTTTCCTTCGTTCATTTTTTTCCGCAGTAAAGTCCTGAGTGGATTGGCCTGCGAGGAGCAATGGCCAAGTTGCAGCGTAAATTTTGCACGCGCGGGGCTACGTCTTGGGGAGGACGAGGAATGCTGATCAGTGTAGGGGTAAAGGCGTTACCCGAAGTTTCATCCTCCTATTCTGAACTCTATCGAGGATCGGGGAAGTTCTGCACAAATGTTTTACGGTTTCTGACGGAATGTAGCTTGCTGCGTGGCCTAGTAAACAGATTTGAGAAGCTCCGCGTAGCTGCTTTTGATACTTCGCTGTAGCAAATCACCGTTCGCGTGGAAGCACAGAGAATAATTTTTATATTACACTCTATACAGTCGCGGGCGAATTAATTTAGTTCTCAAGGGGTTAATAGCTCGCTGAGCCCAGCGCCCGGGGACATTTGAAAAGTCCTTGTAGAGAATACTATAAGTGCAAAAATAAAAAAAATTATCGGAATAGGTTCTACGACACAATGATAATACTATAGTACAGAATTTTAATGCAATTTCTCTTTGTAAATAAGTTACCAATAGTGCTAGAAGATGGTTCCGCTGGTACGTCCAACGCCATTTTTGTAGAAAACAATGCAAGAGCTAATTAAGGGCCAAACGGGATTGGCACTTACGGTGCTTGCAAATTTAAATGAATGGCACATTCAGTTTTCTCTACCACTAAGAAGGAAAGATCTCGAACCCGGAAATTTAAAAAATTCTGAGACTGTGAGTATGGAGGGGATTTCCTCCTGATTACAACGCAATTTTTGTTTTCTGCCCAAATTCACTCTAGGGGGGTGAAATTGACCCCTTAAATTCCAGTTATTTTCTGAGTTTGTGTTATAACTCGCGAACTGTAAGAACTGCAAATTATCAAATGATAGTCCTAATCAAAAGAAGAAACTTTTGTCTTGAATCTTTTTTCTATCTCTTGCAGATTGCGAGTTACAAAATAATATCGGAAAATAGCCGAATTTTCCGGGGCTAATTTCGCCCCCTTAGAGCGAATTCGGGCAGCAAACAAAAATTGCGTTATAATCAGGTGGACATCCCCTACATATTCACAAAGTTTCAGATTTTTTTGAATTTCCGGGTTCGAGATCTTCCCTTGTTGCAGTTGGGTGGCACGTACATTGTTTTCTACAAATACAATTCTTTTTTTCATGAATTTGGACCAAATAAGCATATTTAGCAATCAAAACGAATCAAATTTCGTAAATAATTTAAAGTCAGAGAAGCTTTTTCTCCCTCCTTAAAAATTTGATTTTTGGCACATACAGTGTTTCCTACAAGGGCTCTTCATTTATCTCGAAACGAGAGCAACGCTTTAAATCACCATTTCGATGTATTTTTCGTAGAAGCAGTCACTCAGCAACCGGTTGCCCCGCGATTTTCGCCTCGCCCCGTGCGCGCACGCACAGCACACACCTATCCGCCGGGGGTACATCGATCTCCCTCGCTCTTTCACGGCTGTCACCGTGCGCGTATACGTGCACGTTCCGTTCCACCTGTCTGTTTTACCGCGTTTCCGTCGTGTTGTGCCCATAAAACGAACCCCCGCGCTCCCATGGGGTCGCGCTAATGCCCGCCGAGAGGATGAGGAATGCCTGTGCGTGTGAAGGGGGAGGGGGGGGGGGGTACGGAGGGGGCCGGCACACACCCACGTGACCAGTTTCACGGTGTCTCTCGCGCGCGCAACGCTCTGTAGGGGGTAGGTCTGTATACCTCAAACGGTGGCTTTCCTTCCCACGTTTCGAGGGGTGAAAATGCGCCCCTGGCGAGCAGGAAGGGTAGGTAATTGTTTTGCTCTAGCTGGGTCTGTCCTCGTCCCTCATTCCTGCACGCTCCTCGCCCCTGCCCCTTGCGGAGGGTGCAGCCTTTGAGATAGCGAAATGGGCGGCGGCATTAAGCCGTTCCTCGTAACAGGCATTTTTTGGTTTTCAGTTCGATCTCGTGATCTCTTTCTCTCCTGTCTCTTTTGAAGGAATTCGCTTAATGACTTCTAGCGGGGGCTGGAGGGGCACTCGGGTTATTTGGTTTATGTGCGATGAGGCCGAGGGTCGATGTCTCCACTGATACATGCAGGTTTTAGTTTGCGTACCTTGTGGATACAGTGGTGGTTTGAAGAATATTTAAATTGTAAGTAACGAAGGTAGGTGTAGATCAAGAAGAAGCTCTGCTTTTATAGAGCCTATTTAGTCAAACCTTGAATAAAATTTTCAATTTTCTTCTGACCTCTGCGAATGCTCCCAAACTTGTACCATTCCTGGGGGTTAACCTTAACCACTTCAAAGCTATCCCCTGAAGAGCCACTTGCTAAACTTCTAACTGGACCCCAAGTTCGTCACTCCTTCGCCTCCGGACCACATATTTTAAACACTTTACACTCAATTAGGTAGAATCTTCATAAAGATCACCACAGAGTCTTCACAACCGATCAGAATCCAGCACTCTGATAACCCTGCCCTGCAACCCCATCGTGCGCAATCAAAAATCAAGGTACGATCCCGCGGTTCCAGACAAGCCTCCTCCACTCGAGTCTCTAACAAGGGCCGATGCATCGCGGGCTCCACTCTCGATGCTCTCCGCGATGAGCCGCACGACCTTCCATTTGACACCGGGGAGGTCAGCCCGCGTACACGCCCGGCATACGGTATAAATCGCGTGGCTCGCCGCCGAAAGATCAGCGCGGATCCTTCGGTATGCATGGTGGTTGGCCTGAAAAGGGATCGGGAAATGTAACGCGGAGGTGAAGGGTGTGCTTGGGAGGCCCCTGAAATCGCGATATTTATCATAATTCACGCCGGTCGACATACTTTCCTTCCCGTGAGCCACGTGAAACGAGAAAATTTCACCGCCTCCCCTCTCCCGCCGTGTCTCTTCCTTCCTTCCTTCCTTCCTTCCATTCTATCGTCGCTGGATGCTCGCCTGGCCGCCTCTATCTGGCTGATCCAACCTCTCCTGCACTCCCTGCGCGGAATAAAGAATAAAGCCGCGAGACCCGTGCCTGATCGCTATCTATCGTGAAAGAGTACATCTCCTTCGTTGTGTGGCGGTCGTGATTCCGTATGTGGCTCGCGCTGACGTATATACGGGGTGTATTGCGATTCCATGGCTGTGGCCCTTCGCCGTTCCCAGCCTCTCGTCTCTGGCCAGGTATTATTTGAAACGGAGCCACGTTCCCGAGCTCCCGATGCGTCCCCTCTCCCCCTGATTTCGAGGCTTTTGCTGCTTTTATCGCTGGGCCTGGATCCGGAGAGGGGGGGGGGGGGGTGAAAAAGTCGAGCTCCAGAAGATCCTGTCCTTCTTCTTTTTCCAAATTGTCTGGCTGGAATTCAGGACTGACGTGACTGCGCGCGGGTTCGTGTTACTGATTGCGAGCTGGTTTCAATTCTGTAGGTATTCAGGGCAATCTTATTTCTGTGCGCTAAGAGACACGCGATTTCTTTGAGAAATTTTGAGTGATGAAGCAATTGGATAATCCCAATACCACACAATCCTACCACAAAGTAACATGAAGGGATCCATGAAGGCATCTTGTCAATTTATATGTATATATTCCAGGATAATATTTCTACAACCTGTCCTTCAAAAAACAATGGGAGATTGTTTGCGTGGCGCGCACCACCCCTGAACGCTCGATAAGCAGCGTAATTGATTAACAACAGAACGGAAACTCGCACATTTCCTGCGCGCGGTTCAAGTGCACCGTGTACGAGCAACGAATTAACAGCGCTTGCTAATGCACCAGGCCTCGTTATCAGCGGTGAATCAAGATTCGAGAGACCGCGACGGGAGGCACGGGCGAAGAGGAAAGGCGCGTGATCGATCGTGCCTGAGTGCAACGTACAAATTTGTTCTTTGTGTGCTGAATCATGCGTCGATGCCCGCGATACACCCTACACGCGCGCCCGGCAATCGAGAAATTTGCGTGTCGATGCGGTGGTCGTGAACACATCCCCGTGTACACGTGCATCCCCCCAGTGCAAGTTCCTGGATGGGCTGATCTTCGCCTTTTATCCTTGCCTGGGATCGTGCATTATTTCCATGTCGAGGGCGGAGCGTTTTAGGGGATAGCGATGGGTAACAGAGGCCTCGATGTGCCTCTTGGCACGGGGAAACTTAATGCTTCTGGTGAGATGCGGTTTCCCTACTATTCGCTGGGAAGAATGTTGAAGCTTAGGTTATGTGTAGCTTCTGACGTGTGGGAGTATCTAAGAATTCTGTAGGGAGCAGTTTCTCAGTGGCTGTTAGGTTAGGAAGTGAAAGAAATACATATGGTTATTAGCCGCATCGAAATTTTGTTCAACATTAAAAGAGCATTCAATTTTCTACAATTACTGTATATATCATTTTTTCGTGCTTCCACGTATTTTTTAGATAATAGCGTTTGAATATAGAGAGGTCCGCACCGCGGGCGTATAGACAATACGTCACGCCGTACAAGTGGGACGCGCGAGGTGCGGACTTCTCTATATTGAATCGCTAGTATCTAAAAAATGGCTGGAAGCACGAAAAAATGATATATACAATAATTGTAGAAAATTGAATGTTCTTTTAATATTATTTGAACAAAATTTCGATACGGCTTACCATTTTTGAGAAATTCTTCAAATTCAAACCATTGATGAATTATGAACTTTAAGGCCTGGTCGGCACACTTTCCTGTTGTCCGATTGCAATAATCGTTCTCCGGGACTATTTCTTTATGAAATGGAACCATATTAGGGGGTGAGAGCAAAAGAAATCGCAGGTTGAAAATAAGGGCCACCTTAACGGTTATATTTCATACCGCATTTGAATTCTAGCGTCCGCCTTCCACCCATAATTTCCTACCCATCAAATTTCTCGCGTTGCCTCGGTAGAAGACATCTCGATCCTTCCCGTCACTTCTCTCTTCTTCCCACAGTCCCCGTTTCAGCGTCGAACCACTAACCGCCCACAACGGCTTGCCCCCTCAATTGAAAATGAAATATACATCGAACGACGGTGGAATTGCGCAAGCGTGCGCGGCGATCGCCATTAATCACGCGGATGGGATTCCACGAAATTAAAAAGTAACTAGGATATACGTTTCCTAGACCCTCGAGACTCGCGGTGCGGGCGCAGAAAGGCGTAAATAATATATTTTGGACGGAGGCGGGGGGGGGGGGGGGGGAGCGGCGTTGCTTTCCGCAGTATTTCATTTCACGTCGTGTTTTACGGCCGCGAGCGGGATGCGCCCAATGGACACCTATGCGCCGATGCGCGCGTACACGGGCCTGCTTGCGGTCGCCCGTGGGTCAGCCGACCGTATCTACGCTCGCGCGGGCAATTTCGAGAACTGTTATTCGTAAAACGATAACGAGCTGCGTGGCCATCCTCCTCTAACGGGGGCTCGGAAGATAGGGCACCGATGGTGAACCAGAATGCCGAGTGTAAACTGTGCCGGGACGTTATTCCGTTCCGAGAAGCCCCTCCGCGTCCCGATGCCAGTGACAACAGAAGCACTGTCGCGTTAACGAGGGATTGTTAACCCTTTAGGGGGCAGAGGATTTTTTAAAGACGATTATCTGTCTCGTTGAAGCGGCCCCCGCGAGAGATGCAGCGGCTGTTCGGCGAAAATTGTCAACGAGTCGGTTGGCGCGCGGCCAGCTGCTAATTGTCGGACGAATGTGACCCAAATCTAGCCTAAACGCGACGCAGCGACTTTATTTCCGCTTTTTAACGATTCCTCGCGACAAAATACGTCGGAAATGTGGAGCAACATTTTATCCCGCGTGCCCCCATTTTCGAGAAAAAGAACTTTGAAAATGGGGTGGCAGCTCTGTGGTGTCCTTGTGACTCCTCCTTTTCGCGCAGTCGAGTTTAAAGTCAATTTTCTTGCGAGGGAACTTTCGCCTTATCGTTGAACGAAGAATCGCTTGCTTGATTTCCCCACAAACAACGTCACGTTTCGAATATGTTGGTGGCTTCTACTTGGAAGACATCCCCGGTTTTCAATATCATAGTGTTCTCCTATAAAGTCAGTAGTAAAACACTCCCAAATCCCCGGATAAGCATACCGTTGCTCCAAAAACCAGCCTCCAGAGTCAATATTGGCGGGATTATTCAAATACCGCCCATAACAGTGGCCGCATGTCGTTCTGAGCGTCCCTGTATCTATCCGCAAAGAGTTGACTCATCGATACGTGGGAGATCCCACTTGGAATTCGATAATATTTCAATTGACGGCCGCCAGTGCTCGATGAAGCAGTTCTGCCAGTCGTAACCGAGCAAATGGAGGAGTTGATTATGCAGCCGGCGTTTATCAGGGACGTAACGTCTTTATCAAGCTGTTCATCTTATCGGGGACACGGTGTTTCGCTCAGCGGTGCATTCGTTGCCCATCCATTCGTATTAGCCGTCCACAAAAGTGTCTCGCCACGAATAGGCCGTGGCTGGAGTTTCTCGAACTCGATTTATAGACGGTTACGCGTTAACCCAGGCCTACGTGTCCGCCGTGTCAAGATTAGATACGTGTCTCTGCTTGTTCTCCGCGGGAAATCATCGCGATCGACTCCGTGGACGATCGATCTTCGTCCTGGTGCCGTCTCTTTTTGCGGGTCGCGGGTGGACGCTGTCCGTCCAGGAAGAAGGCTCTAAACGAAGCCTAGATGTTCGAGCCGAAGACCGGGCAGAAGAAGCTAGCAGAAGCTTTCGGTGGACCATTATAGATTTGCCATTAGCACGTGGCGCTTGGACCTTTCGGCGGATGACTTTATTTAACAGTCGCCCCTGCGAGGAAAAACGCTGACTCCGGCGGATCCTGCTCGTCCCTTTTTCCTTCCCTTCCCTCTGTTCGTCGAGTGGCGGCGAAATGGATTCCCTTTCTGACTGCACGGCGTGATTAATGTCGCTGGTGTACGATAACGCGGCGTCGTGTCAATATTGAGCCACGATGGTACCCTGGTCGGACATTGTCGCGTCCATTAAACACCATTTACACCGTATCGCCTTGGACGATAAGAGCGAAAAGTTTGACGACCCCTGGGAAGATCAATGGTGACTCCTATGCCTGAATCACGGCAGCTAGCGGAGGTTGTTTAACCAAGGGCAGCGCCGTGGGTTACAGCGATCATCGGTTGAATTTGGTCGGGCTCTAGTGACAGATCGCTCCACTCGTGATTCTATTGATTTACGCGACGCTGACGAGCGTTGGCACTCGTTAATACGATGCCACGGACCTTGACCGTCGATTTTCACGTACGTACCTTCATTGCTCCTATGACACTCCCACTTGCCCTCGTTCGGTCAATTGACATAGTTATGTGCTGCGATTGGACGCGACGCATTCCTGGCCCGTCACCACGACGGGACTCATAAATTTTCGTGTCGTTTCTCATGAATTTATATCTAATGACAATGTCGGGGCTGCTGGGACTCCGAGTCGTGGCCTTGGGGCTTGGTTTCGCCGTGTAGCTTGGTGTAGCTCAACTTGCTTGTGGACTGAAGTAATGAAGAAAGGAAATATACTCCACTTTTTCACCGAAGCGAGAACTCCTTGCTCTTAGCGTTCATCCGCAATTCGTTTCCCAGCTCCTTCGAGTGATGGATATCAATGTTGACCATCACTTTGATCATATAAATGGTTCTCAGCTTTACTTGATCGTGAATTAGCAAGCAAATTGTACTTGTCTTTTATAAAGACGGAACCATTTAATACTTCTAATGTACAGAGCTACGGCTCCTTTCCCACCCGGCACTGGCGATAGGTAAACAGTGACTTTGCCATTTCAAGTGACATTTCCCCTCAGGCGATCTCCACAGAATGATGGATACCAGTCGAGATTTTCACATCGTGAATTGTCTGCGAGGAGGGCTGCACGGGTCCACGGGCTATTAAATCTCGCCGGGCAGCAAAAACTCCTTCCGAATTCTATTTGTCTTTCCCCAGACCTCTCTCCGTCTCCTCCACCCACCATGCAAGTAGAAGTCCAGCCACTTCCGTCGGTTTTCTGAGTCCGTCTCCGAGTTCCGGCGACCAAACGCTAATCGGTCTAGACTCGTCCCTCTCCTGCTACCCTCCCTGCCCCACGAAATCCTCGTTTCCCTCAGCGACTTCCTCCTTTTGCCCCCCTTTCTTTCCTTCCATCCTGCGGCTCGTCGCATTAAGATCCAGAGACACTTTTCTTGCCTCTCGAGCGTGGAGGTCCGCGGGACACGTCAGCAATTGGCCAGGTCCTGGGGATGGATGGAGGATTTCACTCCAGGACCTGCTTGGACGCGGGCACTTCCGTAATCCGGAAGTTCTGATATCGAGAGCGAAGCTGTCGTTTCCTCGGACAAAGCGAAGGTGACCGTTTGCCTCTGGGAATCGTCGCTTCCCTCTGTTTGAGAGGGGGGAGGGGCTCTGTTTGGGTGGGGATGGTGGCTGTGGTTCGCGGCTCGATGAGGAATTTTGAGGGTAGAAACGTGAAAGTTGTTTGGGAAGCAGAGGTTAGGATAGGGCAGGGTGATCCTTAATGAAGTTATGGTTATTCATCTGTATTACTCTTCTAATAACCCTAGTTTGGCTAGCTTGGTCTTCGTTTATGGTGCTTCATTTGCCAGCAAAACATGTAACGAAGTACCCCTTACAGTATAACTGGCTATAATTACGTATCATGGAGTACTAGTAGACCACAGAACATTATACCCAAGCAAGCAGAAGCCTAGAAAGAGTCTAGGAACATTGAAGTACCCCAACATCGGTAGAGAGAGTCCACCACTCGAGTACTATCTAGATCTCCAACATCCCCTTTCCCAATTAATCAACGGGTCCATCGAAACCTGCACTTGGTGTTAGCAGGACACGCTCCATAGCACGAAAATCAGAGACCCGCGTGTTAATTAACCAAGCACGAACGGTATTCCACCAGGAAGGAGGTTCCAGCAGCCTCTGATCTCCCCGAGAGAAACGGCTACCACATTGGTCGCCGTCTTTCCACGGAATTCCTGGGCTTCTGTTAGACGTTGCGTGAGATAATGCACGACACGGCGCAGGACGAACGCGAAATGTGTCCCAGGTGATCGGGAACGGAGTCAAGACAGGCGCTACCAGATTTCTTCTCGCGGTCTCCCGGCTGACAGACGCGCGGCCCCGTGCACGCAATGCGCGTGTACTCACGCTAATCAATGGGCTATCTCGCGTGGAAATTTATAGATCCGCTGTAGGTGACTCGTAATCTAATATACGATAATACGCGCGCGGACCTGCACGGATAGTTAGCCGCAGGTGGCTGCTGGGAACTGTTCGGTAGCGGCTACTCGGAGCGTCTGGTAATACAGGTCCGCTATCTTGCGGCCGTATCGCAACGGGCGACAGGATTTTTGCCGTCTTTTTCAGCCCGTCCCTCTCCCGCCACCTAATTGAATGCTCCGTCGTACGTTAATCGATTCGAATTATCAACCGGCCGCAGGAAAGAAAAAACGATGAACCGCGCTCGATTTATCAAGCAGCGTCCTCTGGATAAACGCCGGAACTAGGCAAGATGGCGGTTAATTCTTCCATCCTGACGGGTTGCTTTTCCACCCGGCCCCCTCAGGCCCGACGTCGCCGAGTTGTAATTTATCCCAGGCGTGTAATTTCCGTGCCGCTTTTACCATCCACGCGCATCCGTTTAATTGTTTTAAAAATGAAACTTTCATCGGTCGATTCCAAACGATTTATAAAGCTGATCTTGGCAGAGCGTGTGAGGTATATTCACGCTGGTTTCGCTCTTCCTACTTTGACGGTTTATCGAGTGGAAGTCTGTGAAATGTTTATTTTGTCTTGTGTAGAATATTATTGGTCTCTTTCATAACAAAGGTAGTATTGTAAGAAAAGAGCTTGCTGATACAATCTTCATTTAGAGCTGCTAATTTTCTTACAAATAGTCACTTCATCCCACGACGAGACAGTTGATTATATAATACAGGAGATACAAAAGAAATGCTAGTGGAAAAGAAGTGGTTCCTTCTGAACCACCGCAGAACAAAGAAACTTGACTTAGCATCCTTCATTTTGGATATCTATCTCCCCAAGATTACACCTAAAGAAGAATCACAGGGGAAACTTACTCTGAGTGTCGGTGAAATCCTCATAAGACGGAACTCCAGGTGATCGTGCCGAACTTAGGGTGGAATTGACGTTCCCCTAATCTGTCATCATTCCTGAGAGTAGCGCGGCGTCGTATTGATTCGTAGCAATCACCGAAGTGTCGATACACCGTCGCAAAATACTGCTTCCCGGGTAATCCTTTTCTATCCGCGGCGGTCCCAGAGGCTGGCAGGAGTGGATGCTAGAAGGAATGAAAGAAGATCCTTCCCCGATTAATACACAGCACGGCCCTCCGTGTCGCCGGAGCGTTCCACTCTCTCGGACTTCCCTCTTAAGCGCAGCCGATAGGTGAAAAAGAGAGGGCACGAGGGAGGGAGTATGAGGTGTCCAATTCGTATCTAGTGTGATTTCCCCGGGGTAAAGTCGACCGATCAACCGATCGAGTGGGTGGTTGAAAACCGCACTGGGAAACCTAATATCCGAGGGTCCTCCCTCCTTACTTTCATGTCGACAGATCTGTGAAAGCTACATAAAAACCTGTATACCCCGGCTGTGCGGCTTTGAGGCGGGCTGTTAGGGCTGTTTCATTTGTTGCCAGCTTTATACGATTCGCGCGGGTGTATTCCATTTAATCCGCCCGCCGTACTTGGATCGCGTTATTTCGCTGATCGTGACTGATGTCGGGGCCATTCTGCGAGACTTTCGGAACTGTGGCGGTACTCTCCATTCCACATGAACGCCATCAGCGGTAAATAGGTCTAACAAGGAAAGATCCTGAACCCGAAAATTCAAAAAATTCTGAAACTTTGTGAATACGTAGGGGATTTCCTTCTGATTACAACGCAATTTTTGTTTGCTGCCCAAATTCACTCTAAGGGGGTGTAGTTGACCCCTGAAAATCCGGTTATTTTCCGATTTTTTGTTATAACTCGTGAACTGTAAAATAATTTTTTACCAGATGATAGATCTAATTAAAAGAAGTAACTTTTGCCTTGAAACTTTTTTTCTATCTCTTACAGTTCGCGAGTTATAGCACAAAATCGGAAAATTTTCTGGGGTTAGTTTCACCCCCTTCGAGTGAATTTGGGCAGCAAACAACAATTGCGTTGTAGTCAGGAGGAAATCCCCTACACATTCACAAATTTTTTTGAATTTTCGGGTTCGGGATCTTCCCTTGTAAGTAGATTTAGAATTAGGTTAGGTTTACATAGGTTAGCGCACGATGTAATAGACAGGTGTTCCGACTCAGCACCTTTACGCCAGCGATTTTGTGTGCCGATTTCTGTGTGGTTCCTCTGGCCGTCGCGAGAGGCGCCGTGATAAGAAATCCATGTACGCATTAATTTATGTGATTGTAGCTTTTTCTCCTTGAGCGCCAATCTAGCGGCCGCCAGAAGAACTAGGACGAAAAAGTCACAAATTCTGAACAGGAGTCGGAACACCTGTCTATTACACAGTACAGGCATGTAAACAAACGAAACTGCAGTGATAGAAGCAGAGAGATATCGAGGCTGTAAAAGAAGAAAAACATTAAAAGATTATTGGTCGCACGTTATTAGACGCATTCCGAATTGTCTTTCTCTGAATTTACGTGAGATAAAAGTACATATTTTTTGTGGTTATATTTATTGGCGTATAGCGACAGAAACTTTGAACGGTGCTGCCCTCTGAACTTTTTCGCTTTTGCGCTTGGTTCGGAAGAAAATTATTGTACACCACGTCGAGTTTCTTACTGGAGATTTTAAAGAAATCGTTGTCTGTTTGGTAAACAATGCCGTCACTGCTTAATTGTTCCGTCAGTAATGTGGACAGATATAGGTTAGTATACCAATTATTCCCAAACATAGAAACAGTCCACGTGCTCTTCTCTTTGCATCAAGGTGATTAAATCCATCGTAAATCGGAAAAGAAGCTTGAGAAACTGATATAGTTTAGCGGAATCGGTGCTTGCAATGCCGATACTCAATAATATTCGCGTCTCGCCGTACTTATGCCGCGTGCACATCGAACGTTCATTATGGCGGGCATCGCGGTCCCTGGGATAATAGTTTCGTCGTTTCCATCGGCTTTCGATCACTCGCCTCGAGCTTTCCATCCCCGTCCCCGCCGAGGACATCGATTTTCGATCGCTCGCGACGTTCTCAACCACTTTTCCGCGTGTCCCTCGCGTCTTAAGGACGGGGGGGGGACTTTAAAAATCCATTTCGCACGGGCCATTAGGCACACATGTTAACCAAACAACCTCCGTCTCCAAAGCAAACCCTGGCGTCCCACACTCCGAGGGTGTTTTTTCGCCGAAAAATCATCGACAGCGTGTGTCTCGCTCGAGCGGGGGAGGCCGGGCAGGGAAAGTGCCAGAGGAAAACCGCGTTAACCGGGGAAAAGTTGGGAGGAAATGGAAAACCACACGTGCCAGCCCCACGGTGCTGTGTTTTCTGCTGTTGGCAAGGCTTGTATTTCGAGAAGGGGGATTGTCGAGGTCGTTCGACCACTTTTTTCATCATCCCTTTTAAACACGAACTCTGAACTCTGACACGTATCGCGCTACTTCGACAAAAATTCGCGTTTTTGAGAACCTGCCTTAAAGTGAAGTTAGTATTTCACACAATTCTCTGCTATTTAGAAGCTTCCATGGAGAATTTAGAATGAAAAGGGTTCAATATTTTGGGAGTATATTGCGTGGACCGAGGAAAGAAAAATGTGAGGTCCAGTAGCGCACCCAGAGGAGTGGGGGAATGGGGGATTAATGTAACTACAACTGAAGTAATTTATAAGCTTTATAAAAAGAAAAGAAAATTGGATATTAGTCTTCAAATAATTTTTTATAATCACCTAATGAATTTTATTGACCTTGCATTAAAAATATTTTTATCCGTTTAACCCTGCTCCCACCCCAAAATTAAATCCTGAGTGCGCCACTGACGATTACTATCCCTGCTTTTATTTATATTCTCCTGAATAACGATCCACGATAAGTGCAACCCCCACTTTTCGATTCCACCTTTCCTTCCTTCAAAGTTGTAGTCGCGCGATTTTAGTTGCGTTTACAAAATAGAGCTGAATGAGGAAAGTAGGGAAAGTTGGGATAGATGTCGAAGAATAAAGTACCCGAGGAGGGAATTTAAAATTCATCGCTTTATCGACTTACGAGTAAGGGGAACAAAGGTGAAGGGGAATATGGAATAGAGGAACTTCCGTTTCGACGAAACTCTCTTCTTCCCTTTGTTTCTCGCGAGAGCCATCAACAAATAACCGGCCTCCCCTCTGGCGCGACATAATGATATACCTCGGAGGAATATTCCTATATCCACCTGCCTACGCTCGCGCGCCATCGGATGAAACTGTCTGGCGAAGTGGCTTACAAATATATTACAATAAGAACGCAATATTCCGAGGGCTTCGTGTATTGGCTATCCCCGAACCGCCTGATTTTCCCTGCTCCCTCCAGAGGGATTCGTTGCTTCTTCTTCGTATATCATACACATTGCACACGTCCGCCACACTTTGTATCCAGCCACAGGAAATGTAATTCAGTCGATGCAAGGCCTTTCCGCAGCAGTTATATTCAAGGGAATCCAGAGCCGATACTAGTTCGCCATTTTCCAGGCCCACGCAGAAAGAAGTTCAGTGGAACGTGTCGGGTTTAATCGCTGATGGAGTATTTAACGCGCTGGCGGTACCTTGAGTCCTTGACCCAGATGGGAGTCCCCTACATCGATCTACCTATAACTTTTTACGAGTTTAGAAATTGATATGTCGTGTTACTCTCTGTACTTGCCTCTGCATGAGAGATAAACGAAAGGAAACTCTGGGGTTCCGATTGATCCATGAAAAATTGCACCGTCTTTAGAAAGGGGGGGGGGGGGCAGTGCGCCCGTGATTGTGAGAAGCTTAAAAGACTGCGAACACTTGGCAAGCTAGGGTACACAACACTCTCGCCGTGTGTGCACAGTCAATTTCATTAAAACCGACAGCATATGTCTCACTTTTCGTTTCGCAATCTGCCTGCAAGTTCGGGCCGAGGATCCGAAGGTTGCAGCGCTCGGCGGGGGGTCGCCGCGTGCCTGTATCTCTGTCAATATTGTCCCTTCAGCCCTTTCTCGCGCGAGGGGGGCGAGGGCCCATCAGCGGGGCCATTGTTTGGCCAAGAATTTTAAAAGCATTAATACACTTTCCAAACACGTAGCACGGTCCGCGGCAGGGGCGGAAAAAATAGACTCGCCGGATCACGTGATCATCGAGTAGCAAGAACGAGCGCGGAGTGTCAGTCAATCGAGCGGAGGAGTCAAATATTTGCCCTTCGAATTATTCCGTAGACACGCGAGTCGACGACAGGCGAGACGCCCGATATCGTTCCCCTCTGCTCGCGAGTTACGCCCCCTCCTGACCCCCTCGCGAGGTACAATTTACTGTAACGTATAATTTCCCTAATTACATCAAATGCACGCACGGGCGCGTTACACTTGGCCCATCCACGACGAACGGTTGAGGACAGAAAGAGAGAGAATGAGAGAGTGGGGGGGGATCGATTTTCTACTTCTCCTCCTCCTTGGACGCCTCGTTCACGCTCTGCGCGTGACGTATCGGAAAGGGTTGAAGCGTCGTGGCAAAGGGAAAAAAGTTTCGAACAGACCCAGGCGATGGTCGTTCGCTACTCTGCCTCAATTAATACGCGCTAACGTTATTAATTAATACCGAGCACCCGTGGAACGACTACAGAGGACGGGACAAGAGGACCTCCACTCTGTCGTCGATCCGTCTCGCGTCGCATTCAAACGGAGTTGGCGCCAACGCCCAACCCTAACCCCCCTGGCCGTCTTAACTTCGACATCAGAGGCTTCCAGGCCCCCCGATATTATCTGCAGGAGTGCGCTCGAGAATATTACACGTGCGTGACGTACACACACTCTCCCACCTTTCGATATCGAGGGCCCGGCTACTTTAGCGGCGCTGCCGAGCGCGACGAGAGCGTCTGCATAGAGAGGAAGCGTCCCGCCTAACTGTTCTCAGTGTCGACTACTGCTAATCGAATTATCGATCCTCGTGCCACGTCGCCGTTCGCCACGAGAATATTAGATTTTCCCGTGGAATCGCGACGCGGGCTTCTTTTCACAATTTCCGCCACCTTTCGATCGATGCGTGCTCGATGAACGCATCTTGGTTGCTTGGAAGAATAATTAGTATTTCTTTGATTAATGGGGTACTATTGCTATGTGATGCTTTGGGTAGGTACTTCATTCCTGTAGCACGTATCACATTCTGAGACCTATCACTTGTAATCTATAATAGATCGATATTTTCTGTATTAAAGTTTCAGAGTCACATAGGTCGTCTTAAAAATTAAGGAAGGCTTTTTGGGGGGAGGCGAATTTCTTACTTTTCTTACAAGGGGCGAGAGGGAGTCAGGTAGCGTCTTACTAATTTTCAATATCAGTAGCCTAAAAAGCGATGTTTCGTTGCACACACGAAACTGATTTAAATGAATTATATAAATCTTAAAAAAAAATTTAAGAACTGAACAAATGCAATTTGAAAAATATTACGTAAGGAAGGAGGGTTGGAATATAAAATCTTACGAATTCTTATATTGGGGAGGGGGTAAGAAATCGCCAAAGTTACCGTTACGTAATTTAAGGACGATCTCTTACCTAAAACCTTCGAACTCCCACTCAGGTTAGAGAAATTTCAACACCCCTAGTTGCGCAGGTTTAAATACTCGATACGTTTCTCACCCGCCCGCAATCTGATATCGCCCGACGCACTGAAAAATTGTTTCCCATGCAAAGGTGTGAGTGTAAATACGATAAAATCTCTCACGCACGCGATTTAATTTAGCGGACCCGGGGTGCGCGGTATTTCGCGCGCAGTGGGCGCGATAGCAGCAGACATTCTATTTCCAGGTGTTCCCAGGTAGTGATAAATCGTGGAAACGTATCCGGGGGCACTTACGAGCGAGCAACATGTACATGAGACATCACGTACGTTCTCGTGGCACGTTCCCTGGGCAGACAAGTAGAAAAGAAGGGAAAAAGGAGGGTTGCGCGGGGAGCGTGCAAAGAAAGAAAGGGGCTAGGGGATGGCGAGCGAGGGTGCGGGGCTAGAGGACAGAAGGAAAATGTCGGGGAAAATTCCAATATGCCTCGCAACTCGAACGGCTGTGCATGGAATGCGTTCGAGTCCTTGATTGTGCTTCGAAAGCATATTTTTCTCGTACTTCCGATATTGCAGCGGCGAGTTCCTCCCTTTGTACCTGACTGCGCCATTCGGTTTCTTCTTCTTCTCCTTCCTCCGCCTCCTCCTTCCGTCCGAGAGAGGAACGTTTGCCGCATCTGCTTACGGCGGAAGATGTATTTTTCGTTGTCGCATGCGGCCCACGACGGTGGAGAAAAAATTGTCCGCGTTGTATCCGCGGTCGTGTATCGAGTCGCTCCACGCAGGGGGGAACAATGGCTCCGTCTACCTAGAAGCCAATGTGGGGAGGGTGGGATATACATCATGCGTGCGCGGAAGACACCCCATAAGACGTTCTGAATTGCGGGTTTATTGCGGAGGAAAGTTTGTACCTTGCTCCGAGCAGCTTCCACAGCGTCTAAATGTGTATCTGGTTGGGAACGTATCGTTCGCCGTGCGGCGCGCGCAAACCGAACGGAAGGTCGCGAAACTTTCCGCAAAGACGATACGTACGTCCCCGTCTGACAAATCGCGCGCACTAACGTCCACTTTTGTCCGTTTCTCTGTTACAGGTAATGCATCACAGTCGCGTCAGGTACCTGGACCAACCAGCAGGCAAATCGACGGACTTATCCGCCACTATAATGCCCGTGTAACGAGCGGCTGATCGCTGCAAACGGAAGCTCTCTGCACGGCGACCGACAGACGTCAGACTCCCCTTGCGTCTCCTCGTGCGTCCTCTTTCAAACGACAGAGGAACGCCCGACCCGGCAAGATTAACGATCGTAACGGTTGGAAGTGGCGTACGAGCGACACGGTGCGAATCGCGAGGCGGTAAATGAGTTTCGGTGTGTCGTTCCTGGACGAGCGTGCAACCGCCAGAGCCACGTACCCGTCGGGGTACGGTAGACACTAGGGTAGAGACCAGCGTCAAGATAAAGTCAGTGAGAGCGGTCGGGCAGGATGCGAAGGAACGGGTGGTGCCGTTAGTGGTGCACAACAGCTCGCCGGTGGGGCCCGTGGAGCGAGAGGGGGGCCACGTGCACGGCCCCCGAGAGGGCCAGCTGGATGGTCTAGCTAGCGAGCAGGCACTGCCACTAGCCACGACCCGGATCGACTCGGGGGGAAGCGACGGGAAGGCCCGTACGTCGACGGAGGGCCACGGTGCCGCGTGTGCTCCAGGTCTCGCGGTGGCGAACGCTGACCAGCAGCTCAAGGTGGACGAATCGAGGGCCATCGAGGCGCCGAGGATCCAGGGGGCCGTAGGATCGAACGAAATACCGGTGTTGGTGCACCATTGGCGGGACCAGGAGCCGTCGGGCGCCCCGTTGGACCTGCAGCTGATAGGCGACACTGTCGAGTACCGTACGAAACGGCCGCGAAAGACGACGCTGTGCGACAACAGCGACGAGACGCACGAGAGGAGGAGGCATTGCCCAGCGCACAGGCAGAGGGTGCCGGCGGCCGGCGTCTCCAGGCATCACGCGGACAGCACGCGTAGGAATTCCAATCGATCGTGCCGCGTTCATGGTCGAAGGAGGGAACGGTCCCGGGGAAAAGCCACGGAAAGACAGGGTCCGTGTACGAGGGATTTGACGCCGAATGAGCTCGAGTGCTCGGTCATACGGCTGGAACAGGACCCGATCCTCGAACCAGTGAGGATCCTCGGCTGCCCGGCCGCGGAGGGGCTCGAGATATCCACGTTCCTCGAGCCGGCGCCCAATTACGTCTACCCCGGCGTGAACGTCGCCCGTACAGCCGGGGACACCGAGGCTACCTGCTTCAGCCTGTACGACCCGAACAATATCCTGCCGAAGAGCCGCGTCGGGAGCTTCGCCAAGATCCTCGAAGGACCAAACCGTGCCGTGAAGGACATTAACCGGAAGGTGTTGGCGATGGCGCGTGCCATGACGCCAGCCTGGTCGCTGCGTTTGCTGGGCGTCAGCTGCGGCTCCGTGGTCTGCGCCTGGGGACTCCTGCTGATCCTGTCGGTACTGGGCGGTGGCGCCTCTCATGGTACCGCCCTCGGTAGCTTCGGTCTCGGTAGTTTGTCGGGGACGATGGAGGACATGAACAGTGCTAGATGCCCGTGGTTGTGCACCTGTACCAGCCAGGAGGTGGACTGTTCTCATCGGGGACTCACGCAGATACCTGGCAACCTGGCCACCCTGATCATCGCCGAAAAACTGTGAGTAGACTTTTGTGTATGGTTGGCGATAGGTAGAGATAGCTGTGAGTAGATGACACATGCCGAGGTCGTATAGTTACTACTGTTGGGAGTGGAGGGCTCAAAGCCGACTTCCCTGTAGTTGCTTAGTAGTAGTACATGAAGACTTCGTCATTTGGTTGAAGTAATGACCAAGGCTATTTACAATGTAGATAGAGTGGATGTTCATTGATTGAATTTGGAAGATATTGGCAATGAAGACGGAGTGCCTCGCAGAAGAGCTGCAAAGTTGGGCTAGGGTAGAGCCATCGTAGATGGTGTTGAGATTCAACGCTGGAGCTGAGGCATTCCTTTGAAATAATTATGTAGAGATAGTTATCAAGAATATCTGACACTCGTGCTTGCTGAAGTATAGCTACGTCACTTGGGTGTCTGAAGTATACCTATACCTCCCATATTGCTTCTAGCGACAGTGTAATACCGTCGAAGCATCTTTTAGGAATATAGTAGCTGTTGAAGATGTAATATGTTAGGCTATAGAGTAAAACACACTATGTAGGATGAAAGGTGGGATAGGAACATTTAGTTTCGCGACTTCTTAGCAAACCATCATCTTCGCAGGATGCTCACCATAGTGTCTAGGGTAACGTTTACTACGTAGCCTTACTGACTTTGCTAGTATTAGGCTGAGGTCCTCCTTTTCTCTCGAAACAGTTTCCTTACGACCTCGTTCAGCCTCCAAGGAGGGTTTAATATCGATCCAGCCTCGTAGGATATAGGTTGTAGATGCGTACAAGGAGGATATGCAGAGGCACACAGGTTTCCGGGACATTTATTTTAAAAGAGGGATGCTAGAATATACAGTTAGGTTAGTAAATGTCCCTGCAAGGGATAAACGTTTTCTGACTCCATTTGCAAGCTTTCTTCTCATCCTACTTTAATCCCACATTCTCTGCACCTCATTGGAGCCTCTTCCTCTTCAATATTAAAACGAATCTTTTACAAACTCAAGGTATTATCTCCAAATCACACCTGTCTCAGAACCAATTCCCCTACTAATATAAAAAAGTAACTGAACTCCCAATTCATAGTCTCATAACCAACGTTAGGACTATTTAGGTATACCTACATTCCCTGTCTCGATATCCAATAACCATCAACCATACAGGAAACTACTGCTACCTTTCACCTAAAAACTGGCCACAAAAACAGCCCAGCTTCCACAGACCATGCACCAGTTAATCGAAAGGGAAGCCATTCACATACCAGCTCGAAGCATCGCATCGATTACAAATAGGACAATCGAGGCAGTCGCGGGGCCATCGCGTTATTACTCGTCTCATTTCCCCTCGCGACAGGCGTCCGATCGTTTCTGCAAGGCGGATGAAAAGTACAATGAACGAACGTAACCGGCGCAAGAAGCGCAATTTCAATGGAATTGCTTTTAGTTCGGTACGCTCGATGCGTGGAGAGAGAATCGAACGTTGGCCGTCGAGCAGGCCTCTCTCTCTCTCTACATCTCTGCGCCCTCTCGCATATTTCCCCGCACCGGTGCGACGGGACGCTGCAGGAGAGAACGCGGGTTTAATAGTTTTGCATTTCCTCGAGTGACGGGGGTCGGGAACGGTGCAATAAAAACGCGCTACGGTCGCCAGTAAAACGCGTTACAACGGTCGTCGTGGAATAAAACGTCAAGGGTATCGCGTCCTCGGAGGCGGCCATCGCTGGCCACGTTTTATGTATCGATACGATGGACCTGTGCTCCAGTGGCTCGCGAATGTCCATCATTTGCCCCGTGGAGGACACTTTGCTCCCTCGGAATGTCGCGAAATTATTAAACACGGAAGTGGGTGTCCTCCGTCGTGTACCAGTCCTCCACGTCGACGATTCTAGAGACTTTTCCGCGGGTTGCCTTGGCCAGGCGTAATTACTCGCGTCGATCGACGGGCAGTAGAGATAGCCGCGAGTTTTAGCCGCTAGCGTCGCGTCCTCCGGTGAACGATCCCGATCGTGCAAAATCATTTATCAGGCGAACGATGGCCAGTCCTTTTCTTGTCCCCCTTCGAGCGAGGCTGAGCGCTGCGGTAAACCCGCTCTAAACGGGGACCCATTAATGACGATATCGATTAGCATACGATTAATATGCCGTCGACGGCCGAAGGGATACCGCGAATAATTAAATCCTCGAAATACATTATTGCCGACGCGCTGGCACGAAGGGCCCGTGTCCCCGCTGAAAGAAACGCTTGTTGCACGGCCGTGCGAACGAAACGCGAGAATGTCTCCGCGTGGAATGCGTAATTTTGGCCCGCATGCTTCCTTTTTCGGACGCTGCGACGTATACACATATTTAGCGTCAGAATTGTTAGAATTTTTAGAGAAGATGTGTTCCCCTTGGAGTAGGTGTATTCTTCAATACTCCTTTTGTTGAGTAGAGGATGGCAATTTAGACCTAACCTCATGCAGTTCAAGTTTAAATTAAAATTAAATTAATCAAATTTATACAACCCAGATTAGAATTCCACTAACAAGACAGGGTCAGGAAACGTAGAGAATAAATTTCGAAGTGAAGATGAATTCTTTCGCATCCTTTACACTAGTTTTTCGTCGACGTCTAATCTTACCGATCCCGATGATATCTTCGCCGAGTATAGTCCTACTTTTACGAGCTGCATTTTTCTGTCTTCCTCCGTCTATTCTGCTCACGTAGTTGGTGTAGAGTTTCAGCCCATTGAGGATCGCTCCTCTACCTGTTCGCCCGTAGTCGTCCGATGTCAAGATAATTAGGGACTCGAGAGCGGGGCCAGATTTCCCTCTTCGTAACCCCATCTAAATCTGCGGTCTGCGGACAGCTAAACAGCCTCGTGTTATACACGGCTGCGTGGGTACATTGATTGCTAGTGACACGGGCCATTCGAGTTTCCAGAGACTCCTCCAACTGCGCCATATAAGCTCCAATTTCTTTGCCGAACGATACAATGTCTAGTTACAGGTCTTGCGTAGCTACTCTTCGCTAAGTTCGTTAGGAGAGTCTGATCCCATTAGGCCTAACGCCCCCCTTGTCAAATCACGATCGTCGAGAGACCTGCGTGTATTTCGCTTTTCTTCTCGATCATCTGTTTTGTCACGTAGCTTAAGGCTCTCCACAACAACCCCTCGAAATGACAGTCCCGGTAGTACTGAAGGGTGCTCACGATTTTTCGATTAAGCTACGCAAACAACACGCGGCAAGGAAAACAATCGCCCGACGCCGGGGCGAAAGTGTTTAAGGAAGCTCGACACGATGTTTTCCCAAGTAACGTCGCGTCGCGGGGTCTGCCCAGCGTCGCCCCATATTCCTCCTTCGCCCCGCCGAGAAATATGATCGACGCGTATTTCGCCGCTGTGAATACGTCTAGGGAGCCCACGTGGAGGCCAGCAGGCCTGGCAATCGATAGCTCGCGAGGCTTGGTAACTCGATTTTTCCCATGAGCCGGGCGAGGCGCGCCACCCCCATGGAAAGTTGCTGGAAACATTAACTGGAGCTCGGTGACTCGGCTCGTTGCCCCGAAATTGCCGCCACTTCTTCGCGGGCCTAGCGCTCCTCGGAGATTCTTCTCACGGGGGTCTTAATAAAATTCATCAGTCGATAAGCAAAGGCTAATGACCCAAGTTAATCCGATTTACCGGGCTCAAAGAGGGATAGAGAGCCGCCTTCGGTTGGCTCGATTATCCACGGGATGAAGGACGGGGCTCTGAGAGGACCAGCGACAGGGTGATTCGCAGCGTTCCTTTCGACCCGCTCCCGAAAATTGTAATTAAATTTTTTCGTCGCGCTACCCCGCCAGTCGGCGACGCGTGAAATCGAGGAACACACGCAGCAACCCCCATTCGGATTCCGCGGGCGCAGCGCGATGGGCCCGCATAGTTGCTCGCGCGGCGTGAAACTGCTGGAGCAAGCAGACGCGAAAGCTGCGGAATGCCTTGTCCACGCGCTTCCAAACGACGTCTCGTGTCCCTGCGCAGCCCCACGTGACGTCCAGGTGGTCAAAGGAATGTGTTTGGTCACGTTTTAACGTATCCGTCGTGAATGGGATGGAAATCGGTCGTCGCGGTTTCGGGAGCAGATATTAGGCGGTTTTCATATGGGTGTTATTTTCCTTAGTTAAGCTTAATACTGGTAAAGGGCGCGGCGTGGTATATGGTCACACCGCCCGATGGGAGTTGCTGCATTTTGCTGCTGCAAAACGGGGAAACGCTCGGCTAACCGCAAATATTTTACGACGCCTTCGGACGTACATCGCGTAGCTTCGTTTAGGTGTACGCAGTGGCGAAGCTGGTGTCTCTGGACCTGGCACGCTTCCTCCACTTTGCAGTATTCGAATTCCATGCATGCCGGCTGCCTAGCGCTATACAGGATGCGTCTAATCGCGGCGGGAGTGGGTGTTGTTTCATTTTCGACTCGCCGCGCCGCCGGAAAATTTCGGGTTAGTTCTTGTGGGGAATTATGGCTATCGTTGCGTTTCCGGATTTCGGGTGCTGGTGGAGTCTTGATACTCGGTGCGTTACGTATTTGAGAATCGAGGAATATAGCAATGGAGATGTTCGGTGGTCTGGGGACTCGGTTCTCTACCAAATTGGCACTCTAGGAATTCGGTACTTTAGAAATTTGGTACTCTAGAAATTTGGTACTGTAGGAATTCGATACTCTAGGAATTCGGCACTTTAGAAATTTGGTGCTCTAGAAATTCGGTACTCTGGGAATTCGGTACCTTAGAAATTTGGTCTCTAGAAATTTGGTGCTCTAGAAATTTGGTGGTCTAGAAATTTGGTACTCTGGGAATTCGATACTGTAGAAATTCTGCACTCTAGAACTTTGATGCTCTAAAAATTTGGTGCTCTAGAAATTCGGTACTCTGGAAATTCC
This sequence comes from Andrena camellia, assembly GCA_029448645.1. Lineage (NCBI taxonomy): Eukaryota > Metazoa > Arthropoda > Insecta > Hymenoptera > Andrenidae > Andrena > Andrena camellia. The sequence continues at coordinate 29,976,662 of CM055678.1, read as the reverse complement.
GTACTCTAGGAATTCAGTATTCTAAGAATTCGATTCCCTCGAAAATCGATCCTCCAGGCATTCTACTTCTAAAGCATTATCACCACGTTCCATATCTTTCGATTCATGGAATCACTCCATGGAAGAGATAACTCCGAAACGGAGCAGCTTCCGTTTCAACCCATGCTCGTTTTCCCTCCTCCGAATTACTCGTTACAAGATGAACGATAGTAACAAAGTTCCTCCATTAATCGACGAGAACTACTCAACAGCGTTCTCGTTCAGTTTCGTCGCATCCTCGAAGCAACGTTAAAACGGTTTTAAACGTTTGAAGAGTTGCTCCATCTGCCCACTATCGCCGAGTCTTCGCCTGTCACTGGCCCTCAGCGCTGTAATTAATCCACCGATCTATAATTAAGTCGATGATAAACGGAGTACCCGTACGATGATTAGCATTATTATTTATAATAACACGGCAAGCTGTCGTGCGTAACGCGCCTCCATGCGTACGCACTGGCTCTGGATAATTAATCATCACTCAAACAACAATTACCCTCGATTATAGAGCGCAGACTGATCGAGATGTATTGTAATTAGTATCGTTGAGTCGACTAGACGCTCGTACAGTACTCTCAAAAAGTTACCTCGACGTTCAATCGGCTTAAAATCAGAATCGCTAATTGTAAATCTTACTCTACATAGATATCCAAAAAGCTACTCTAACCAAATGCTTCTGTCCGAAACTACACAATCCTCAACTTGTGCACGTGTAAACCTTCGACTTACACCCAATCAAAACCATCCACTAACTCGAAACTATCACAGACTCCAGCAACAATGATCCTCACAATCAGTCCCCAATTAAACCTCAGCAACAACTGGTAAAATCACTTCACTGCACCGGCAGTAAACACTCCGTGCTCTCAATTCGATGGCCAACATTTCCAGCGCTTCCCAAAACTGTGCACGTAGCCTTATGCCTCGATAAAGTCAGCATCCTCTCCCGCCACGAAAAGGATCGACCGAAATCTCGTCGACGACGCGTTTTCCGCGAGAAGAAACCTCCAGCAGCAAGTGTTTTGTCGATCCCCCTCCCATGGAGCCGCCGAGCATTTCCGTTCAGCTTTCTTTTATTGTTGTCTGTTTGGAGCATACCTACGAGTGCACTTTCATCGAGACCCGGCGAAACTTCCATTAGACGGTTCGGTCCGGAGAGCTTCCATCGGAATTCAGGAAAAGGGGTGTCGATATGTCTGGCCAGGCACGATTTCCTACCTGAGGTCTGTCCAGCTCCATTCTGACGGCGAAATTAATGGTTTTCTCCCGACGTGAGAGTGCGCAGGTCAAACAAAGAATTATCGGACAGAGATGGGGTTGGCCAGAGGTAGGAGAGAGCTGGCTGCATTTTTTCACGTTACAGGATTTAAAGGCCCTGGAATTTCTCCGGGACGTTGTACCCAGCCTCGGGTCTCCCATCTGAAAAATGGTCCCCCCCCCCCCCCCGTTGTTTCTTTCCATCAGGAATCGATCGACCATTTTGCCACGTGTCTATACGCTGCACGCTCCATTATCCCGCAATATTTAATCCGACGTGTTCCTTCGTGTGCCCACTGTCTTCTCTCCTTTCTCTTCTAATAAAAGAAGCATCTTCCGTCCAGATCTGCTGGTTCCGTTTTTGAGTGAAAATTAATGAGTTTCCACGGGACCGTGCGTGACATGGGACCGGTCGAAGGAAGACGTAGCCTCGGAGGAGGTCCCTGCGCGTTCCTTCGTGTACTGCTCCCTCGTTCGTCCTACCTTTTTCGGATTCCAGCATAATGAACTCCTACTGCGCACGTCCCGAGCATGGGCCAGCCTCTCACGGTGGGATCGTCGCTGTTTTCGCGGTCGTGGAACGTTTTTCTGCCAGCTTTCGGAATTAATTAGCGACAGCAGGTAGCTGGACGCGCGGCACGTGACCGTGCATCGGTCGGCGGTCGTTTCCGAAAATTTCGGGGTCGTTCCGCGGCGGGCCACGTTTACGCGCGCCTTTTTATGCGCGGACACGTTTTAAAATTCCGGCTGATGGCTCGAACAGTGGTGGTCCCCCTTTTTGCCTGCTCATTTCACCGGCGACGCGGCTAAACGCTGGAGGATCACGTTGAATGCATCTGGTAGATCGCCGCGCGTAACTCCATTGGCAATTCATGCTCCGGGGATCCAAGCATCAACTTCTGAGTATGATTCGGCCCTTTTCACGTGGTGTTCTTTTATTGTGCACGGTTTTTGCAGTGTTGTCTGATAAAGGGGGCATTTTCAATATTTTGCAAAGCATTTGGAAGGAACTTGGAATGTAATAGTACATTTTTAATATTATTATTAGAGTATTCTTAAAGTGGTAGTAAATTTTGTTAAAATACTAGAATATTGAAGCAACAGGCTAAGGGACTATCAAGTTACCAAACGATCGAAACACAAAGCTTGCTGGTAGCAAAGCTTAAAAGTACAAAAAATATAAAGAAGGAAACGTTTCCAATCCGAAAATTCTAGTTTGATGCAAGCAACAATTTTTAAAGGATTTTATTTAGGTTCACTGCTCTGTCCGTTTGTTTGTTTGGTTTAAATCTTGTAACTCAATTTTAACCCACTTCCTCCACAAATCCAATACACTTGAAACTTTGCAGGCGTACGTAGTTATGATGACAATACAAATTACTTTTAAAAAAAACTCACCCCTGAGGAGCTGAAAAACTTTTAACCCATAACGTCAAATCCAATCGACTTGAAATCAGCCTCGCGTTTTTCTCGAAAACGACAAAAAGTCGATGCGTTGCCTAGTAGCATTGCGATTTCCGTAAATACACAATTTATCGAGAAATGATCCGTCACGTACAAATACAGTTCAATTTTAGAAGTCAAACACTAAAAGTAAGTAATAAAAAAAATATATAAAAAAATTATTTAATTCTTTTCTTGTACTACAATTACGATGGCGATATGCAATTTTAAATAAAATCGTGGGGCAGGATATTGCATTACATGATATGAATCAATTTAATACAGGATCAAGCGTTGAAATGAGCAATGAAAAGCAATGAAATATCCTGCCCCACGATTTTATTTAAATATACATATCACCATCGTAATTCTAGTACGAGAAAATAATTAGTTTTTAGTTTTTAGTACATTTGGGATCAAATTAAATAAAATCGTTTAATTATTTTTTTTTAAGCGGAAATTCACTCTGGCGGGGTATGATAGAACAAACCTTTAAATATAAGAATTATTCAGTTTTTTACGCTCTATCACACTACCAAAACAGAAATAAAGTTATATTTAAAAAAAAACATTGCTCCTTGCATACTCCAATATGCCCTACATTCACAGGAAAGAATGTTTGAATTGGGAAAGTTTCCTAAGTCTCCAGCACACCCCTTCCAAAGCAGCCCAATTCCAAATATTCAAATTCGCGAAACGAATGATCGATCGTCTCCCGATCGATACGCCCGCTTGACAGTGAAAGCGCAAGCCACGCGAGCGTTCGTGCGCTGAACGTGAATCCCAGTCGACGATAACGCGAGCGTCCGAAATTTAACGCGGCCGGGGGGGTAATTGAGCGGAAACATTTTCCGAGGGAATACTTCGGCTGTCGTTAACGTTCGCCAGGATTAGCCCCCGGGCCGATAATCTCGTAAAATGTGCCGTTCCAACCGTCGCGGCCTGGCTTCAACAGGTCTCCCTGCCCTCCCAATTGAAAATCCGAAATCTGACGACTCCGAAACGGTCGCCGCGGTGTTCCGTGTGCAACACGGCGCCCGGGATCTCTCCATGGGCGCATAATCCTCTGACAATGGCCCCGCTAAACGGAGATTTGTCCGCTGACAGCCGGCTCCCTGATGCTCACGGATCGACGTCCTTCGACTAAATCGACCGTGCGGCGGCCCCTTTGCCCTAATTCTGATTTATATCGAGGATACACGGCAAACTGCCGCGCAACTTCTTCCTGGCCATTTGAGCAATCCTCGGCTCAAAGGAGCCACGCTCCTTCAACCTCGCTGCGATCTGTAGCAGACTTCTAAGGGGCGGAGTGTACGTATACAGTCAGCGAAGGTTCCGCAACCCTTCCAAGACACCCGGCCAGGGATCTCCGCTGGATGGAATCACTGAAAAAATCCATGACAATGAATCATCCCCGCGGAATGTCTGTTTGCTCGTCGAACGACAGGCGTCCCCGTCCTGAAATAAATCCCCGTGGCCCCTTTGATCGTAACTTCGGCGCTCCTAGAGGCCGTGTTCCACGCTCCTCAAGGAGTATCCGGGAATCTCGGCGAGGCGAGCCACAGGGACGTAAATAACGGGTGCAGGGAGGAGGGGAGGCTGGAAGGATGATGTAGAATATCGCGGTTTTCACCGCGGAACGCCCCTGGACTTTCGGATCGTCGTGTCCTCCACCCCGGGGGGCGAGACTGCGTGTCCGCCTCGACGCGCATGAATCACGCGCTGCATGCAAATGAAAAGGTGCGTGCGGGGGTGGAGGCCGCTTTCAAAAGATCGTAAGTGTCGGCCGGGGGGGAGGAGAACCGCGGGACGGACGCGGGGGGAGAAGCTTTTTGGGGGGAAAAAGAGGCGGGAAAGAGGGACAGAGGCGGAAGGTATTTTTTTTCTTGAGGGACGGCCACGCAAGTGCGGCGAAAATGTAGCTTCGGTGGCCGAAATTTATTACGCCTTTGCGTTGCATGCCCCGCTTGGGAACACGGTTTACGCGGAGGCTGTTCTTCGTTCCCCGATTTGCTCCGCAGCAGCTTTACTGCGGGAGTGTATGGGATGTGATTTCTGCTGGGGATGGAAAACTAAACAGTGGAATATTCGATGGATTGAAGAAGTATATAGCTGGAGGTGGTAACTTCATTTGGAGACTAATGGAAGTTTCGAGATGACTATTGAACGCTGAGGTAGCTAGTTCCATCACACCCTAAACCTTAACACACAATTGAAGACCTTGCAGCGAGAGGGGTGCAACTCCACTTTTGACAGTGTTTAAGTTATGACGTGTAATATTCGTAAAAAAATCTACATCGTTTGGCGCAAGTTTGATGAAAATCCGCTAACAAATGGACGATTTATTGCAAATTTTGAACCTGCACCTGTTACTGTTTTGTGCAATACAAACGCGCAACTACGTCCCACCTTATAAACAGCCGTTTTAGAAGACTCTCAAATGTGTGTTGTCTGCGGATGAGGATATTTCTCCAGATTATGATGACGAGCAGGCGCAAGAATAATGTTTTTTTTTTATGTCTACGACAAATGTCGACGTATTTCTTCTATATTTGATTAATAAAGCAAAAATAAATCAATAAAATGTGTTCCTTATTGTGCATAGTTCTCAAATAGCGACTTATTTTTGTGCTCTTTGGTGCAAGACAGGTGCAGCTCCAGACTTGAAAAATTCGCCAAAAATAGAAATAAAAGCATATCAACTGAATAAATACTACTTATTGTGTGGAAATGTATATTTTATAAACTGTTTTTTCCAGTTTACTTGAAACTGGTAAAGCTAAGGATGGAGTTGTACCCCTCTTGCTGCAAAGTCTTCAATTTCTCTCCTCATCATTCTCAGGTTAATTCACAATAAAAGAGTACCCAACACTTTCAGTGAATTAGTTTATTTTCAATTGAATCATCGGTAACGCGTTTATTTCTTGGAGTACCTATATTCCTTGCCTTTCTAATCCACTGATGGCGTTGTCAATGGGAAGGAAGAAAGGGTGAGGGTGCCCGGTAACAGAATCGTAAGGGCAGACATTTCCATGCAGTTTCCCCGTGGCTCCTCCACAGAATCCGCCACGTCTTCGATCCTCCCTCTTTAAACTGTTTTTCCTTTAGCCCACAGTCCATTAACATTTATATTGCCTCGCTTTCCGCTTCCTCCCTGCCGCGCTCTACATTTTTCGGACAATGCGGACCGCCTGTTGGGTGCGCGAGATTCCGGGGCGAAAAGGGCCCGGCGGACGGTTTTATTATTCGCGCGTATCGCGTCGAGAGCGTCGCGACACCTCACCTGGGGGTCACCGTGTGAATTCGGTCAGACTGACGGATCGCACGCACCACGGGGCGATGGTCCCGAGATCAATCGCGCGGAATTCTGACCCCTGAACGACTGTCGATTACGCGGTTCCCTTTGTAGTCGGCCCTTGGGTGCCTTTTGTCAGAGGGCAAGAAAGCCTTCCTTCGCGTAATAGCTCCTTTTATTGCGGAGTAATGTACAGGGCGACCCACCTGAAACTGCCATTCTGAATATCTTTAGCATTTCACAGAAATATCCGCCATTATCGCGTGATCGTTTTTTAAAGACTTTTGAAAGCTTAGAAATTCGATAATTTCATATTTAACGCGCAATATTTATCCAATCCTGCTCAACCAAATATAAATCACACAAGTTTCATTTTCTTCCAAATCAAGATCCGCCACTTTATAAACACCCTGTACATCGTGACGTGACTTTTAGCGAGGCAAACGATCTTTAACAGTAAATTCCACTTTAGTCGCAAGTTTTGCAGTGGCATTTTCGTAGGACGAGCACTTTTCATTGAAAAGATTGCATCTGACTATTTCCCAACTGGACACCCAAGCCTATAGGACATTCCAGTCGATAGAATTCCGATTTCTTTGAAACTTCGAAATACATACATACACACGATGACCAAGCGTGGAGGAGCCTCTGCAATGCTATCGTTCGACTATCAGTGGCCTCTGTCGGTCGAGCAGCGCCGAAAGGAAGCATGGGAAGGCGAAGACGCGGAGGACATGCTGATAGTCGCAGCCCTCCATCGCCATGGCTAAGGCCGCTTGTTTTGACAGACGCCAAAGATATATACGCGCGTGTATTTTGTTTGCTCGCCTCTTGGACGACCCACTTCCCTTTCATTCTCCGCCCTCCTTGTCCTGGCTGTCATCCCGTTCGATCCTCTAATATCTCGTCGTCGCGCGGCGCACTTATTTCCCTTCTCGCCCGCTGCCCACATAAATCTTATTCGCGCTCAACACCCGCGCATCATCGCTCGCTGGGTCCTCAGCCCCGTGAAAAACAAGCGTCGACGTCCCACCCCCACCCCCCTCCCCGTAAAAATATCGTAATCGCCGGCCGATGAAATCTTAACGCGCCAACCCTCGACCGCCCTCTCGCTATAAATTTGCATCAAATCGATGGCTGAGCTTGTGACGGCCACTATCGATCCCTTTGCACCTGCTTTTTTCTCCGGCATCAAGCAGCGGATGGGCGTTCTCTGATAGTTCGAGATTAATGGCCGAGAGGTGGGGACGCGGGCCTTGAGCGGCCAGTTACTCTCGTTCCTACTGTAGCCGCTCCGCGAGCAAAACGGACCTTTCGTTTCGATTTCATATTTCGAACACGGCAAAGAGAAACCTGGTTGTTATTAATTCAGAACTCATCACCATAATTATACCACAATTCCAATCGTTCACTGAGGCCATTATCGACCTCTTCCTCCACTACCTTGAAGACTCTATTCGCGGCTGTTTGATCGAGCCGCGCCGGCCCCTCTAATTAATTGCCCGGCCCGTGCGTTTATTGCGCGCTTTCTGACGCTCACCCACGGAAAAATTGTATAATCCCCCGGCCAGAGGCGGAATCGACGCGCTGGACATTCGAGACGCCTCCCCACGAGATCGATTAAGAGGCAGGCCAGCGCGGAGAATTCCTGCAGCTCTGGAGAAACTCACTCGTAAGCCTGGATTAAGTTATGACGGTCTTTCTTCTGAGCATTCCCCTTTGTAGCCTTTTTTCCCCCATCGTCGCGGAGATACACCAGTCGGAATTCACTTCCGTTTCAGGGCTGTATCAGCACCGATTTCGTTCGTTATTGTTTCCCCGAGGAGAGAGAGGGGCGGGGCTCGGAAATAATAGAGTCGGGGAAGAAGGGAAACACGCTGGTCGAAACAATTAGGAGATCGCCTTTATGGACCTGCTCCTTGGAACTAAGCAAATATTGGGATGGGGGATGGAATACTCTGTGCTTAACGTAGTGATGAAAAGAGTAGTCTGTGTTTAATGCTGTCGCGGCTCTGCAAGTGTGTCTTCTTCGAAGAAAATTGAAGCGTTGTCTGATAAATGAGAATGAAAGTCGACGTACGTATATGTCATAACCACTATAGCGGGGTTCTACACCTGTCGCGTACTAGGTACGCGATCGCGCGCCAAATTAATTTTGTGCGATTGATTGATAGGCAAATTTTAGTCATTCAAATATAGTTTATTTAAATAGGATTGAATACAGTTATGCCACGGGTCGTGGCGACTTCGTTAAATACAATTCTGCCATGTGTCGTGGTCCGAATTGGGCAAAATGTAATCTAATTACAAATTACAAATTACGATTAAAATGTAATTGTGCAATCAATGTAATTTGTAATTAGATTACATTTTGCCCAACTCTGGTCGTGGTGACTTCGACTGTAGCAATGTAATAATACTTCGTGAGCTCGCCTCACGCTCGCCTTACGCTCGCCCCCCTCCAGTTCTTCCGTAGACGGCCGAATTCTGGCGAGACCGCCCGAGGTGCCCAAATATGGCGAAGCCCATATAAGGCACGTTCAAGGTCCGCACCAACCGAGACACGCTGAACGCAAACTAAAACAAACAAAAAATGCGAGGCTAGTAATAATCTCGCGATAACACTTCTGGATCGGTGGAGATCGGTTAAAAAACTGAACCGCAAAATTGTGCTTAACTCAGTTTTTCCAGGTCAAATTGTTTTATTGTGCCATGTTCTACTCGTTGAGGGGTTACAAAGTGTCAAAGGAACCAAATATATGCTTTAAGTATCCTATTATGACATTGCATCTTTTGTGGTTGTACCACAAGTGTGAAAAGGCATAAAATTTTTATCCATTTCCTTCTTTAATATATATTAATTAACTGACAATGTTCCCCCAGTTTACGGTATCCTCTTGAATTCGATTGAGGATCATCAGGTACACCTTTTTCTTAATTTTTTATAGATTTCCTATCAAGAGAAACATCAATCTTAGACTTCATTTTTGTGATCATCAATCATGTTCACGTGTTACTCTTCGGATCCACATTCTCTATCCAACTATTCAGCGTGACTACAGCGCGACTTTTCCTCTCCGCAGCTATAATCCCCAACCGCCGTCTCCGTTCCCTAATCCCACTAAGAAAAACATAACCCGAGCCCACAATCTCGACAAATCAACGCGGCAGTTCATCCCCAGCAACTTTGCGTATCACCATAAACCACGACGCGAAAAGAAATCGCTGCGGCCTCACCCTCCGCTCTGCGAGGGGTGGAATTCCTCGGATCGATGCCGGTATTAACATCCCAGACAAGTTTTTCGCCCCCTCTAGAGCATCACATTTCCCAGCAGCGTGATTAAACGTCTTCGGCGTAGCCAGGCATCGACGTTGCGATGGAAACGCAAGGTCTCTTGACGTCCCATCATCAGACGTAGCAATAAGAGGCGTTCCTGTCATTCCGCCAGCGAAAGATCGTCCCGCTCACAAGGGATGGTAATTTTCCGGAGGAAATGATATCCCGGACGCTCGGGTGCCGATAAGGCGAACCGCGTCTGCGTTTCCTGGGTTCAGAGGGGTGCACGCAGCAGCGTGGGGAACGGTGCACGTCTCGCTGGCAGAACGGTTCGATGGCACTGAGCTCTAATAGGCTATGGCTGCGCTGCTCGATACACTGGCTCAGTCAAGAGGGAATTCGAATAGAGTAGTCGGGGATGATTGCTACGTTACAGGTGATCGCCACAAGATAGAAATGCTAGTGACATGGAATACAAGCGGACCGCAGGATCTGCTATCCCACCTCTAAGTATTCCTAGAGGTTAGCTGCTAGACTGGATGGTAAATAAAGTTTGCCAGCTATACCTAGTGTCACAGTTCTTCAGGAGTGAGGAATAGGTGCGAAAAGAGGTGGATGAGCTCCATAAAGCCAATTCCTACGCTCCTCAGAAGGATTAGCGACCTGGTCCGCGGAATGCTTGATGCATCAGCCGGGTGAGTTAAGGGACGCCCTGTAAAGGATGATGCTTCTCACGCGGGGCTCGCGCTGCATACTTAAGACGGGATCGTTAATTGCGCGTCTGGGGCGCGGTGGGGAAGACGCCGGAAAGTGTAATGATATAGTATAAATGGAGTTCGAAGCGGTGCAACGGCAATAAATTAAGGCGGAGCAGGGAGAGGTGTGTTCTCTCTGGTGCGCGATTACGGCTGAGAAACGCTGCCACGCTCTCTCGCCTTTGAACAAATAACTATACCCAACGGCGGTGCTGCTCGGATTTTATACTTTCTACGCTTTGGAGGATCGCCCGTCCATTCCTATTCCCCGCGACGGGCTCTGTACTTACCTACACTTAGAGGGCGCACGGATCGTGAGTCGCGTTTCTTCACGCTTTCACTTTTATATCAACGCGTAGGTCTCCCCATCTTTTACAGTTAGAGAACACGATTCCCTGGCAGGATCTGGTTGCTGGTGTCGGGCAAGCCGCGATGAATCTTCGATTAATTCACCAAACACTAGTGCCCGGCTAGTTACAGTCGCGGAGCCTCGACGTAACCGCGAAATCCCTCTTTCGACCCAGTTCGACCTGGTTTCAACAGCAAATCGTAGCGATTCCCCTTTAAATCCAGTCGCGGATATTGTATATTGACAGGGCGGATTCGCTATTATTTCTCGGGCATTTTGCGCAAAACCAATAAACGAGTTTTGCCCGCGTCATGTAGGAAAGAGGGTGGTCCTGTCGCGCGTGTCACTAAATCAGCCCTCAGCGTACCAACTAAATGGGATAGAAGCGTTGCACACGTAAGATTCATGCGGCGAATCATTTCCCGCGACGTGTACACATGGCCCCCGCGCCGCGTGTTTATCGGAAAAACGCTCGACATCGTCGCCGTTCCGTGGCATAATGCTCTCCTTTCGGCTGAGTTTCGTGCATATTTCCGGGGGGAACAAGGCGGCATCGAATAAACGTCAAGCTGTCCTCTCGATCGGTCGGTGGATCGGTTTGAAACTGTTTCTCTTTTATCGTTTCTCGAGCGATACCCTTACTAAAAGTCACTGTACACAGTTCCTAGGGACATTGCGCTGTTTGATTAACCTTTGTCTGCTCGTATTCGAGGAACACTGCCAAGATGGCGGAGAGAGTGGACGACGGTCGTATCCACATTTTGTAGCGTCTATTCGCGGCAATTTTCTGCCCTTGCGTGGAGCCTGAAATTGCCCAACAGACACAATACGGCCGCGATTAAGTTTATTACTTAAGACCTGGCCATTAAAAGGGCCCGGTTGCTCGACCGCCGCGCCACCTGCACGCCGTTGCGCAGCGGATACGAGGCGACGTAATTGCCTTCGGTGTGATCCGGCGTTGCCCAAACGGAGATTTATCGCCGTATGGTTGTCGATGCTAATCTGCACGGACGGCTGGAGATACACGGCTCGGTTTTGTAGCTCGTTGTCCGCTCTTTTGTCGGTTGGCCACTCGGAGGAATTGAATCCGTGAGAGGTGGTTTATGAGGCGACTGCTCCTTACGTCCTTGGATGACGGAATCCGGGCCCGATCTGGGCCGAAACTGTACGCTTGCAAACTGAGACTTCAAACTAGCTCACACTCGTTGCAAGCGGACTCTTGGCAAACTCTATAGGAGGCTACTTAATCTGGCGGTGTCGAGTGCACGCGTAGCTGAGCTGGTTAGCCGCAGAGTTGCGCTGAAAATTGGAGGAAAGGCTGGTCGAATCTCCATCACGGGGACAAACACCGTTCCTTGAGGAACAAATGAGTCTCCTCTCGGAAGTAAATAACGGGGCACTCGAGACGCTGCTTCGAAACTGGTCGAATTACTGTCAAACGTTTCTCCGGGAGTGCTTTCGCGGAGGGAATCGAAGAAGCGCACTCAGTGTCTCCTCTGCGAGCCGCGGGGGGATTCCGTAGCTGGCAGCAGTTTCATAGAAATCGAAGGATATTGGCGCACTTAGCAGCCGCCGTACGTCAGCATAAACCGGAAGTTTATTCGGCGAGAGGGCCGGCAACGGCGGCGTCGAGGCAGTCGTGCTCGTTGTCGCGCGAGGACGAAACTCAAACGTCAAGTTACGGTCTGACGGTTAAATTCGTTAAGAGGAGTCGTAATAAGGTTGGAGTAAAGTTTAGCAATGGTGTGCAGCTGCTCCCGCCTCTGTCGCCCCGCTCTAGACCAGTTTGCCTACGACTGACTACTGTTTTCCCCCGACTCGGCAACCCGATTAGCCATCGAGTCTCGCGCTCGGCTGCGAAAAACCCTGCTTTCGCCGAGGAACTCGCGAAGATTTTCACCGAACCCGGAGAATGCAGGTCTGGAGCTTTCGGATGTATGTAACTTCTAGCCTTCTCCTCGCCGACGCGACTGGCAAATAGCAGCCGGGGCCCGGTCCCCCGCTAATAATGATTAATCAGTGTCACGAGCTCACAGCGTGTGAGAATCCACGGGGCCCAAATCAAAAGTGACCCGTCGAACAGCTCATTAGGCCGCGGATCGTGGCGCACAATGGCTTAGCTTAACGACTTCCCGTTTCCAATTTAAACGCGGCCGGGGTAGTGGCGGAAAATTGGCTTTCTCCGTCGTAAAAACGATAATAACCCTTGCTTCCTGCGCCCGGAGCCTATTTCGACGCGAGAATGTCAAGGCGGAGGAGTCGACGGCCTCTCGTCGCGACGGCTCGCGCCTCGTCTTTCTGGCAAAGGGCGTACCTACGAGTCGAGTGATTAACCGTGCACGCATTTATTCCTCGTCGGGCAATTTGTCGCGTTAATTAGCCGTGTAACGAGGCCCCAGACACGCGTCGACGTTTGCCGGAGTCTCGAGCGGCCCGCTTGGCCGCGTTCCGCCCGCCATTGGTGCCTCGCTCTGACGCCCGATACGCCGTGAAAAAGCTACCAGGCCGATACACCATTGAGCCACGGCCTCGTAACTCACGTCAGCCGCCAAATGAGTTACGGATTCCATTCACCGCGGCGCATTAGGCGACCCGCGCGGGGGAATTTCCATTCACACGCGATCCTTGGACCCCGCCACGCCCCTGTGCCCCGTTTTCTCTGCCCGAGTCGCTTGTGTACTCGCTCGAGGCTGGACCTCAACTTCGCCAGATCTTCGGCGAGCTATTTACGGCCCGGTAATGAGCTTTCAACAACGCAGATAATCTTCGCGGTGACGTGCGGCTCCGGGACGCTGACGCGCGGGGTTCACGCGTCCACGCGCAGGAAATCGTAGTGTTTGGGACAGGCGATTGGGTGCTCAGAGTGCTCAGGGTGGATTGGAGGTGTCAGAACGGACTCTCGGGGCGACTGTCTACGGCGCTGGATGGTCGTGGGAGCAATTGGAAGAGAACTTTAGTTTACTTATTTTAGGTTAGGTTGAAATTTGATACTTTTTGTGATTGTTAGCTGAGGAGTTCGAGGTTCACAAAGGATATTCTTTTTGGAAAATGAGGATTGCTCGGTTGGATGATTGTCCAGTGTCGACGGCGACGTTGTTAACGAAAATTTAACGCAAGAATCGCGAGTAATTGCCGCAAAGTAATCAGCGACGGTGGCGGCCCCTGGGGACGCGGCGTACAATTTAGATAAAACCTCGGTGCCGCGCCGAAACAGCGTAATACAGCATATTTGACGATGTCTCGGCGGAACAGCGGGCATTATTACAAAACTGCACGGGACGCGGCCATGATTTATGCCCACAATCAGTGTCAAACCGGCGCATCGGATAAACGAGAATGGGCTTCAGCTTCGTTTTATCGCGCGCGCGGCTTAAGTTACAAGGGCACCATGTGCGTAATTCACCCCCCCCCCCCCCCCATGATCGCCCACATTCATTCCGATACATTTCTGGGGAAGCCCCCGCGTCGCTGCTCCACCAATCCGCCGTTGTTTAATTATGAAACGCGACCGTCATCTTAAATTAAGCGAAAATAAATGCATCGGCGGAGAGGAGTGGCGCTGAAATTCGCCACTCGCTTACCGTCCTGAAGCATACTTCATCTGGGAGATAATCGAGATTCACGGAGGCAAAACTTTTTATTATCATCGAGAGGCCGCTCCATCCTTTAAACTCGAAGCGAGCAGACACAAAAGAGTGCGTACCTCTCAGAGATTTAGTACACCGAAGCGGGTCCCCCGATATTAGCACGGAGGACGAGCGGACGCGGGGGCACAAGGCGAAACACGGCACTAAATAAGAACGGTATCGCGCGGGAGCAGAAGAAGCTGTCCCCCTCCCCGCCCTCGTCCAAAACACACTTAACGCCAGAAGCTATTTATTTCACGAGGGTTAGTCGCTCCCCACCCCCGGCCAGCGCGTACGCTCGGCGTACGCCTAACATTTTTGTAATTAGTTTGCTCGCGACTCCGTGGAAGAAGGGAACAAAGGAGGGTTGAAATGCGACCGAGACGACGGCATTTACGGATGTGCACACGCGTGCGCACGTCGTGCGACCACCGACACTGTCAAAAGGCAGCTCCGCGAAGAACGGTTAGCTGGGCGAAAGGAGGAAAGTCAAGGGAGCGAGGAGGGGGGGGGGGGTTAAAGGGTAGCGCTCGGGTTTTCGACGTGTTCGCATGAGAGACGGAAAAAAGGGAGGGAAAGTGGTGTATGTCGCGGAGGGTGTGGAAACGGGGGAGGTGGGTAGGAACGCGCGAGGGTCGCGGGCAACGAAGGGAGGGAGAAGGAGGGAGGAATTACGAGGTACGCGATAGGAGGCGAGCGCCTAATTGCTGGCGGCGCGTTACGGGTGATTATTTTTTAATTGCTGCGATTAAAAGAACAAGATCACCACGCATCGGTGCGTGCGCTGGGACCGTTTGATGTCGCTTCGAGACGCGAGCGAGCGCCTTCGACGAAGGTGAAACGGTACCGCGAGAAAGTGAGTCTTCGACGGGGAGGATGGGGCCCGTGGGGCGACTCGGCGCGTGTACGTGCGTCTCGGTTCGGCCTCGAAGGAATCGCGCCGGGGATTCGAGTGGACTCCCGGAAGCGGGGTGCACATTTGTGTATTACTTTGTTCCGCCTTCCCTGGCACACTGTCTTTCTCTGTTCCCTTCCCCGTGCTCTCGTCATCGATTTTACGCGACGCGTTATTCGCATACTTTACGCCGATACTTCGCAGCCGCCTCCGCGTTGCCACCTAGGCCATTGATAAATTTATCTGACGATTCGGCTGGGCTGATTTTATCGACGGACAAGTACCTTCGTTAAATCGATCGCTGGGATCGGCGTGCATTTTGTTTACGGCGCGACTTTCTTCCTTAATGAAGTTTCGCCAGCGCGACGGCGCGCCTCGTGCACGGATTCTGGAATGCGTCGGATTGTCGTGTCTTGTTCCGGGCGATGTGACCGTGGGAGTGATTCAGGATGCCGTTGCGCGAGGGGGTACATGTGGCTTTCGATGGGCGCAGGTGTGTGTTTAAGTTTCAGCGAGATACGATACGTTCGATTCTGATTTTTCCCTTTCTCTGGCTTTCTTATCCTTTCGGTCACATGGGTGGGGGCTTATTCTGATTTTAGGACGTTTCGCTAATATTTTATAAAAGATTTAGATAGGCATACCTGCTGTTTGGAACAGTGTAACAGAAGAAACTGCATATTGAGGAATTAAATTTGTACCTTTTTATAATGGCCCCTTGTTCCCAGCAGCTTTCACGTCAAACAATGTCCAAAGTGCACTGAATAGAAATGGGAGAAGCAAACTACTAGATATTAAGGGTGTACTACGGGGATTTCCCTTAATAGTAATAATAATAATAATAATAATAATAATAATAATAATAATAATAATACTCTGGTAATCCAGACCCGAAAAACTGATTTTTTTGCATTATTCAAGAGTATTTAGTTGTTAGAATATATTGTCAAAGATTGGGAGCAATATTCGAAGTATTTCGACATTTATAAACCTGTGAATTGAAGTCGTTGCATCGCGCTGCGTGAGCGTTGAAAACTTTACCTCCTTTTTGCTCAGGATCACTATTTTTCGACTGACGGGTCAGAAATAAAAAAAATACCCGACCAATCGGTATGTAACTTATTAAGGTTACCCTGCAAACCATTCGCTATCGCAGGGAGCACGGTCGAGTTCTTTAAATGATAATCTCATACTCTTTTTTACGCCTTAAAGTTACAAAAATTTGTTGATTTTCGCAATTTTGTTCAATTCTGATGTGACTGGCTAAGTGTACTCCCTGCGATAGCGGCACTCATACAGATTAAGAATCTCTTTGAAATTTTCGTTTTAAATAAGTGTGTGAGCCGAAATTCATATTGGAGCACAATTTTTGAATAAAAAAAAACAATTAAAAAGTCACCAAAAAATTGTTTCGTATACTCTTTAAGTGGGTGAATATTATGTAAAAAGTTTTTCCCGATTATATTTGTTATTCATTAAATAAAAAATTCGTAAAGATTGTTCAATTTTTCGGCTGGATTACAAGAGTACATATCCCCTTAAGGGGAAACGGATGGCCCATAGTCAGACACACACTGCGGACCAATATGCCGAGCCGTATATTCCTCTGTAGCTTGTTATGCTCGCATTATTTTCCAAATTGCTTCAAGCAAAAGTTGTCCAAATTACCGAGGACTTTTGAGAATACCTAAGTAGAAATGTCCTTTTTCTGACACCCTCCCTCGCCCCTCTGTCTTTCCTACGAGCACACTCGCTACGTTTCTCAAGCAAAGCAGTAGATATACAGCGAAACTAATTTTAAAAGATCTGCAGCCCTTAAAACATTATAAAATTCTAACGAACTCAGTTTCTCCCACGCTCCCTCGATTTCTCCCATAAACGCAAACACGTTCCGAAGCGTTCGAGCGCCATAACGCCAGCGGCGTCGGTGGCAAAGCATTAGTCGGGACATTAGCGAAGATATCGAGCCAAGCCATCGTATCGTATCGTCATCGGGTCGGTATGCTAAAATACCGTGTAATCTCGAGGAAATTACATGGTCGGTATAGTACGGAGGGGAGGCGAGTCCTACGGCATGTGCGCAGCCCGGCCAGTGTAATATCATTGTCATATTTAGAAAATGGAGCTCGCCAGCGCGCCACGATAAAGTACACGTTTGGTAGGGAGGTTGAAGTCGTCTCGGTAAGACGGAAATAAGCTTCGCGCGGAATCGAGCTGGGGGAAACTGAAACTGTGCAGTGACCGACACTTCGAGTAGGTACCTAGACGTACCGCCTGAGTTTCTACGCGATTTTACTCACCAACTTCCAAAATGGCCATATAATCACCTTTGGCAGAAAACTTGCCCCTATTTTTCTGTTTCTTTGATTTACTCCGAATGCAGTGAAATAAAAAAAGGAAGAAGGTGTGATTATCTTCAGAACCTTCCGCAAGTGTCGCTGAAGATTCGGATTAAGAAACTATTGTCAGTCGTCGAAGCTTTCGTAGCCCTCGAAGGGTAGCAACGGGACACAGCGCGACGAAATCGAGTCAGCGGATGGGAGAGCAAGCAGTTTGCCGAATAAATCGAATCTGTCCTCCGTGAGAAGCGTTATCGACGAAGCCGGCTGATCGGTGTAATAGAGGAAACGTGCGTGGAGGAGATGCTCGGGGAAACGGCGAGAAGGACGCTGTCAGCTAATGAGTCGGGTCGCCTTTGAAACGGCCGTTTCTCTCTTTTTCCCCGTTTCTAGCGCCGCCGTCGCCGCTGCTCCATGCGCGTCACGCTCATAGAAACGTACGTGGGACGGCGGGACACGCGAGGTTATAGTAATAATTAATCTCGAAGTCGCTTTGAAGTCAGTTGACGACGAACGGGGCCCGCTTTGAGAGGGTAGACGCGTAAACGTCAGACGAATATCCCTCCCCCTCCTCCCCCTGCTTTGGTGTATCTCGCACCCTCGGATTCACCTAAATGCCCCTGAATTTAGCCCACCTATCCAAGCCCCCGGGGGGCACGGAATGGGCGACACGTTGATACAAAGGGCTTCGATTTGACGCCGTTTCGGAGACAATTAACGGCTGCTGGAATTTATGCAAATCCGCGGAACGTGATATCGCGTCGCTCCTGTATCGGCCGCGTGGTTTCGAAAGAGAAATCAGATTTCGCAGCGCTGCACCAGCGGGTCGTTGATATGTGCGATTGATCATAGCGTTGCGGTATAGTGTTTCCAATTTGGTTCGGAATTATTGCCCGGTTTATTCGGATTTTTTGATACTTTTGTTGTTTAATCCGTGGTAGCTTGAACGTGGGAGGTGCCTGTGTGAAGTTTAGAAAATTGGACGAATGGTAAGGCGATACGCGGGCGGTTTATCAGGATTAAAAGGTTCGGAGAATGTTGTGACACGTTTCAGTTTGACGTTGAGGCGTTGGAAAATTCCGTTTTCATCCGGCTCATCGATAAGATCAACGTAACACCGCCTGTGTGACATTTAATCCATACTCTCAGGCGTCAGGGGGCGAAGTTTCTTGCACGCAAGAAACGGCGTGCGAGCGGGGCTTAGAGTTTCATTGCAAACTAAATTATCGAGGCTTCGGGGCGTTCTTGCCCGTCGCGTAGATCGAAAAACGGTGTCGAGAGGATCTCGCAGGACGACGCGTGTACGAAACTTTAAATATTTCAGGACGGGACTTTAACGACTAATCTCGCGTCCCGATCTCTGCCGGCGCGAGCATCCTCCTACGTCGGGTCATATTTGCAAACTTAATTATCGCTCGCATGTCCGAGGAGATTATACGTTATCTCTGAGCCGATCCACGAGGATCAGCGTCGCTGAATGTTTCAAACTGCTCGGGGAGCTGGAACTTAATGCTGGCGGTTATGGGAGGCACGGTATGACCTGATTCCGCTTTTGAATTTAATTGAAAATTCTTACTGTGGTGCGCAATGCTGGTGAAATGTTCAGTGGAGCTAATTTTTGGTGTCGGTATTCTAGGTATTCGGTAGAGTAAAAAGTCGATGCATTAGGAATTCGATGTTATAGAAATTTCGTGCACTAGGAACTCGATGCACTTTGTATTTGGTGCGTCTGGTATTAGATGCGCTAGGAATTTGATGTGCTAGGAGTTCAATGCGCTAGGAATTCGGTGGACAAGAAACTCGGTGCACTAGGAACTCGAAGCATTAGGAATTCCGTGTAGTAAGAACATGAAGCATTAGGAATTCGATGCGCTAGGAATTCGATGCACTAGGATTTCGATTGGCTGGACAGTCGATGCGCCAGGAATTTGATGCGCTAGGAACTCGAAGCATTAGAAATTCAGTGCACTAAGAACTCGAAACATTAGGAATTCACTTCGCTAGGAATTCGATGCGCTAGGAATTCAATGCGCTAGGATTTCGATGCGCTAGGAATGTGATACGCTAGGAGTTCAATGCGCTAGGAGTTCAATGCGCTAGGAGTTCAATGCGCTAGGAATTCGGTGGACTAGAAACTCGAAGCATTAGGAATTCGATGCAATAAGAACTTGAAGCATTAGGAATTCGGAGCATTGGGAACTCAAAGCGCTAGGAATTCGATACACTAGGATTTCGATGCGCTGGGAATTCGATGCGCCAGGGATTTGATGCGCTAGAAACTCGAAGCATTAGAAATTCGGTCCACTGAGAACTTGCAGCGTTAGGAATTCTCTGCGCTAGGAATTCGATTCGCTATAAATTTGATGCGCTATAAATTTAATGGGTTAGGAATTCAGTGCTCTAGGAATTCGATGCACTATTTATTCGCTGCGCTAGGAATTCGAAGCGCTAGAAATTTGATAGGTTAGGAATTCGATGCGCTAGGAATTCAATGCGCTAGGATTTCGATACGTTGGGAATTCGATGCGCCAGGAATTTGATGCGCTAAGTACTCGAAGCATTAAAAATTCGGTGCACTAGAACTTCGTTACATTAGAAAATTTACTCTCCAGGAAATTCTTTAATATTAGGTAGTATTTACTAATTCGGTACTCCCTATATTCGGTTCATACATAGACACTCAGCCCTCCAAATATTCTATATCGCAAATCTCAAAGAAAAAATTGCCCCATTCATCTGTACAGAGTGTACCGAAAATATTGTGTTTACCCCTCAAAGCTTCAAAGTAATCCAACGCTCTCAAGCGTTCCGAGCATTCCGCCTAATTGAGTGCCGCTTCCTAGATACGAACAATTCTCTGTCTGGCCGTCAGCTACCGTCCAGTATATCCTCGGGTGACGTACGACTCCGTATTTTCTGGTCGAATATGATGCCATCTCTCCAGGCTGGCCAGTGTTATTGCCGCAGAGATATAGACTCGTTAAGAAGCGGCTGTCTTCGCGGTTTGCCGCCGTTAACGACGTCGTTACGCCTTCGATCCATCTGCATCCGCGGGGTGCACGTGCGCCGCGACGCCGCGCGTATCCTCCTCGAAACGAGCTGCTCACTTGACACGTCTGGTCACCGATGGAATTACCAGGTTCTTTGGCGATCGCCGTTTCCGCCTCATCAGCGCCCGTAAATCAGGATTAAAAGATCGCGCTGGCCAGGGGCTAACTCGTGCCCAACGACAAGGTATACTTGCGACGTAGAGGGTTCGTCAGGTATCCGGTGACTTTTTATTCCTCTTTGCGCACTCTGGTCCTGTTAGACCGGTAGCAATCGCGGTGGAATCTTTCGCAGTGTAACAATTATGGAAGTAGTGATATTCGCAATGGATATTTAAAGAAGCTCCAACAGTTTGCTCTATAAAAGTTTAAATAATTCGGCAAGTTTGTCTTAGATTTGATGGACTTTGATTTACCACTTTTGCTAACTATAGAGCTATAGGAGACTTCTGAAGTAGTAACTCGAATTAATTTCGGTTCATTTGGACCTGCACATAATTGGCGAAAGTAGAGGCTTCCCGCAAGTTCGACCCCATCGAACATCGCGCGATCATTAATCCCGCGCCCTGTTTTGTTCGCTCATTCAATGAACCCCGGTTGACCGGTAGACCCCTTCCCGCCGGGACCAACGTAGGGTTCCTTTGAGATGGTTATTAAGTAATGAAATACTCTTCAGGAGACTGTAAAAATGCATGACAGACAGCTAATGTCCGCGCGCTTGGATAAAGGATGCGTCAGGAGGACTGGCAGGTCAAACAAAACCTGTTCCACCGTGTCGCTGCAAACGGTGAACATACCGAGAGTCACGTTGTTTGTTTCTGCAAAACGATCCACTCCTCGCGTGAATTACGATCGTCTGGGTCGATCCTCTTCGGCGTGTGAGGTCTAGGGAGCTGTTCCGGTGCACAGTGAACACGTTCACGTGTTCGACTTGGACCATTATTTGCTTCGAGGACAGTCCTCGTTTCCCTTCGACAACCTTTTTCTTTGCTTTCGGTACCTCTTTACGGTTTCAGATTCTGAAACATCGGGTCAGAGTCCTTCCTCCTTTGAGAGTCTGAGAGGTTTCGGGGGTCTCGCAATGGTGGCGATCTGATGGGCGAAATTGGAGGTTCTGAATTTAGGGTCTGGGTCCTGGAGAATTTAGGTGTTCCGTATACTGGAAATTCGATATCATAAACTTGGTGCATAAGGTTTCTGATGCACCAAGAATTCAGTGCACTTGCAATTCCGTGCAATTCTGAGGACTTACGATTTGATGTACTAGAAATTCTGAGAACTTAGGATTTGATGCACTAGGAATTTGGTGCACTACAGATTGGGCGCACTTGGGATTGGATAAAAAGAGATTCCATGTTCTAGAAATTCAATACTGTAGGAACCCAGTTCATAGGTATTAAGATCCCCATGTTTTTGATTATTTAGGCATTCTGTTCCGTAGTCTTAGTATTCCGTAATCCACGTTCCGAGTTTAGATCAGTAGCTAGAAACTGATGATGACAGAAGGATGTCATCCCAAAAGTGGAAGTTCATTATTTTGTCAGATTTCGAGGCCGCTATTTCCAGAACGCAAGTAGCTCCACGAGTCCTTCGCTCTTTAATCATCCTCTCGCTACCGCTGTCATCAGCCTGTTCAGACGCCAGCGCGTCGATGCATCTTTTCATTCTTTACCGCCTCCGACGATGGGGCTGTCGTTGCAGCATCCACGCGCCTCGTTAAAGCAGAATGCAAACGTGCATCACGAGGCGATCAGGTTACTCTCCGCAGGCTCTTGGGTCTCGTATTCCTTCCGATTGTTTTCTGCGTGTGTACGATACATCATCATCCTATAGTCGCGGTCCACAGGGGAAAGAAGCATTCCTAGTTGCACTTTGCAAAGTTTATACCCGAGTCATCTACTAGTAAGACACAAACACTCTTATTAAACCAGAAAACTAGAACGAGCCAGGGTGTTAACTCTGATCCTCTGCACCGCAAATCTATAAACGTCATCCAACACCTACACCAACAACGGATCCTCGCCTCCTACACACCTAGACTTATCTCCACATCATTCGCTATCTCAAAAATCTCTGAACACCCATTCATGAGCAAGTAAATACAACCCTCGGCGCCAACGATTCAATATCTGATCACCGGTGCACCATCATCCCTGCAACAACCGTCGCCCAAAACCCGATACCCGTGAGAACTCTCCTCCGTCTCGCCCGTAAGGGCGTGTTAACCAATGGCTGACTCCAGAATCCTCGAGGCCGTAGCTCGGAGACACGGAGCTCGCGAGGTCCAAGAGTGGCTAGCACTTCCTGCTACGCAATGGCCTGGCCCTCATTCCCTGCTTCCCTATCTGTCGGCCACTCAGACAGGGCAAGAGTGCTTTGGGGATCCCTCCGTTTCCCTCCTCCCGGCCCGCTGTCCCTCCCTCATGGTCGATTCTTACGCCGTATCCCCGCGTGCTTCAATTACGCCGAGGAATGCTCATTTGCCGCGCTGCAGGGGGGGAGGGGTGTCCCCCGG
Source organism: Andrena camellia (assembly GCA_029448645.1). Taxonomy (NCBI): domain Eukaryota; kingdom Metazoa; phylum Arthropoda; class Insecta; order Hymenoptera; family Andrenidae; genus Andrena; species Andrena camellia. The sequence goes on along the minus strand of CM055678.1, from coordinate 29,953,828 downwards.
TAATGGTCAGCGACCACTCGAAACTATTATCGAGAGCCGGGCTAAGGAGGATTAGGAAGAGGGCTGCGCGACGGGCACCGGCCCCCGCCGTCCAACCTCCCGAATTTTTAATTCGACTTGGCCGGCGCTGGCAATCTCGCGGAAAGCATTCACCGCGCCACGGTCGACCAGCGGGCGTCCTCCTGTGCGCTCTCGTCGCAGCTAGACGACGACCAGCTGGGGGGGACTTGCATTTCTTATCACGGTGATGGTGTGCCCGCCACTCGAGTGGAAACACCAATCGAGCGATGGAGATTGCGACGCTAACCTCCGGGAAAAGCCTTTTCTACTCGAAGCCTTTCCCTCCCCCCCAGCCTTCCCCCCTGCTCTGTCTACCTCCAGCCGCCTCTGTCCCTTCATATTCGACGGGGAGAGCCCCAATCTTGCATATTCGATGCGTTGCTTCTGAGAGATTAGATCTCGTCCTTTCTCTCCGAGCTACGCGATCGCTTTTAGCCGGCTCCCCGAGGCTGGCAAAGGGCTATCTAGCCTCTGATAGTCGCGGTCATCCCCACAGCGGGGGTGGAAAGTGATTAACGGAGACGCGACTGACGGGCTCAGGAGTTCGCAGACTTGATTTCCTTCTGCTAACCCCTTCCCTCTGCACCCTCCTTCCGTGGAGTTTGAATCGTGGCTGAAATTATTCCGCTGGTCAAAGAATTCACTGGCGACGCTAGTTCAGCCAGTCGATTGCCACCGGAAAGGTACCACGGTGCTACGAAAGGTTACCTCGAGCCCCCTCAACTGCAACGGGGGGAAGCAGTGAATCTCAATTAATCACAGATCCTAATCCACGGTAGTCCCGTACACGCGTATCAATTGTACGCGGCCGCGAGGTACACCGGCGATAAAGGTACACGGGAAGCATTTTACCCCGCGTATCGGATAAAAATTCCAGATTTATGCGCGCGGCCGGCCGCCTATCTGGACGTGTATGCATGGCGCGAAGAAACGCTAATACCTTCCCTGATTTCGAAAATAAATTAGATCGTCCTTTGGGGCGGCCGCCCCCTCGCGGATTATACGACTTCCTTATTTCCACCATCGTTCTTGGCCGCGCGGCCGGCACGCACGTGTCAGTGCCTATCGTTGCCTCTTGGCGGCCACGCACGCGAATCAAGTATGCAGGGAACATTGTTATTATTCGGGCCGGCGGGGCGAGGGCGTTGGAACGACGACGCGGAGACGTCTCAATCGTCCCGCCGAAACTCCTCGCACTAGAAGCAGCCCCTGACGCGTTCATCGCCTCTGTCCTTATCGATTCATCCACCCCTGTTGTGCCGCGCGCGGGGCATTGTCTCAAACCTGTGCATCGCGATCTGCATTGCCAGAGTGACCCAAATTTCGAGGAGCTTCGCTGAGTAGATCGACACTTACGTCTGCAATTGGAAACGTCTGGTCCTTTCTCAACACTGACAATGAGTGGCGTCGGTGTGTTACCACCTGTGGAAATTTTGTCAAAAGCATCTTCAGCGGGTCGCTTTCTACGCTTTATAGATAACTTTCCCGACAGATTTTTCGGATTTCCAAAACCTTGCGACAGTTAAAGTGTTAATGAATACCAAGATTTAGAATTATATATACTTCCAAGGAACATGACCCAACTTTTGCATGTCGATTTTGATGAGGGTTAGGTAGATTATAATTCTCGAAAAAATATTTCACACGTACTCATTTTTATCGGCAATCGTCCATATCTAGGCGGTGAAATCAGCCCTCAAAGCTGGGGTTGCCAAAAACGTTTGCCTCAATATCTCAAAAACTATGCACTATAGAAAAAAACTGGGTTCGAAAGAGTTCTGGAACTTTTCAATAAATTCTGTTTGAAACATGGACCGTGGAACTTTTTTAAAAATGTTCTCACATTACATGTTCCCATGAGAACTGATAAGGTAAAAGTTCTTGGAAATAAAAGTTCTAGTTGGAATGGAACTTATAAAATATAAAAATAAAAATTTGTCTATAATAGGAACAGATATTTTGTTTATTAATATTAAAAAAGCTCTCAATCGTTGTAACAAATACTGAATACTATTCGATGAATAGTACTACAACAATAATAAATAATTATTACAGTTAAATTGATATTCTGAATGTTATTTATTTGTAATATTTACCTACGTAGATAATTTCTACGCAGATATTATAGAATTTTTGTGCACTTTGGTTCATGTAAGTTATAAAAAATGTTATTTAGGTATTATTCTTGACAAGTTCTCTTTTCTGTTCAACACTACTTATGAAACTATTAATTACTTATATTATGATTTTCATACTTTTTATTAAATAAACACGAAGAATATGATATTATATAGTTAAATAAAACTACTTAGTTCCTTGTAGTTTAGTACTTTTCTTTATCTTATGGAATCATTTTTAATAAATGTTCTAATATAACTGTTTCCATGGAACATTTATTAAATAGGTTCTAAAATATATGTTCCATGAGAACACTTTTTAAAGAAGTTCCTAAGGATAACATTTCTTTCAATAAAAATTCCACAGGAACAGATATTTTCTGAAACGAAACATATAAGTTCTAACAATTTTTTTTTAAAAATAAGAGCTCCAGTACTTTTTCGATCCCTGGAGAAAAATCTTTTAGCCGACAATGATGTATTTTTTTATAAATTTAGTCATGTAATCAGATTCGCAATACGTCAATTTATTTAAACAATATTCTAAAAAGTAGTAATTTTCATTGAATCTGATTACGTGGCTGAATTTGTTATAAATAATATATCATTTTTGTCTAAAAGATTATTGGGGCAAACTTGTTTTGCAACCCCAACTTTGAGGGTTGATTTCACCTTCTAGATATGGACGTATGCCGATAAAAAAGGTACATGTTAAATATATTTCCGAGAACTACAATCTATGTAAATCTCATCAAAATCGGCTCATCAAAATATTCCCTGTTAGTGTCCCATAGTGTCAAACACATTGGCTACCATGAGGATCAGCAGTAACACCGCCCAGTATGTGCAACATTTCTTTAGAACCGCCTGCAATAAGAGAACCCTTACATTCGCAGCCTTCTGAAGTGTATTACTGTCAGTAGGAATAATGCGGAGTAATAAGTACATCGTTAACCCGAGCAGCATTCTTATTTTTGACGCTACATATTTGAACGACTGCGAGTGAACGGGAAACGCGGCAGTCAGCGTATAGATCACTCCACGTTGGATTTATTTCACGTGTCAGAAGTAGATGCCAAAGGGAGCGTGAGAAATGCGACAGCGGTGCTTGCGCGCGCGCGCGCGCGCGCGGGCGGGCGGGCGGGCGCGTAAGCGCGCGTAGAGTGCGTGCCCACGCGTTGAATGCTTCAATCACTGCGGGCTGATTGTGCGTATCCAGCCGCGTCACGTACCTCTTTGTCCGTATTGAAAGTGGACCGTGTCTGTGTGCCCGTGGCCGTGCACACGTGCACGCGGCGGAGCGTTTAAAAAGGATCTAAATTGTCTGGAGGAACGGAGGGAGAACGCCGTGGGGAGGGGAGGAGTAAGAAAACGCTCGGGGAATATCGAGGGATCGCGCAGTGCTAGAAATCTCCTCACTCCCCATTCGAAATTCGCATTATCGCAGCCGAGTGTGGCTAAGGGCGTGTAGCCTTGTTGCTTAAAAGCGGCAGCGAGTGAAACAAAAGGCTCGCGGGACGTGGCGCGAAACTGAGATTCCTGGCTGTAGATTCCCGTTGCGTTTTTCTTTGCGAGAAAGCCGGTGTTGTCTAGCAGTCGTACGAATACGGCTGTTCAGCGTGGAAAATGCTCCTAGATATAAGGCATTCAAACTCTGTGATGGTAAGAGGAAGCTACCAGTATGCTCAGTATCACAGAGCTGGTGGCGAACCGTGGAGCGAGGGTGGTAGAATAATACGAGGCTTAGATGACACGAAAATTTAGATTATGGGGAAAAATGTACCATGGTAACCAGGGTTCCTAGATAGTGATCAAATAACTTGCTGGAATTAAAATTCCCTCAGCCACCTTCGAAAATCAGGAACGCTTTGGGCATACTGACCCCGTTACGAAGACTACCACTCTGGCTAATAAACAGTGTGGACTTAATTTCCTTGATATTACAATATCTTCTTTTAAAACATAGTGACGGAAAATATTTTTAATCGCTAGTCGAAGGGCTCGGCCTTGCCACCAGAATGTATTATCTTTGTATAAAATGGCTCTCCCTTATAAATGATAATAATTAAATAAATTTAGATTCTCTTTCCGTCGATTGCTGAACCCTTTTTCCTTGCGCGTTGGGGAACACACCATGGCGCGAAATGGAGTTCAGAAACTGGAGTTCCTGGCTAATAGAATGAGCCGTTTCAAGGGGTCGGGAGGGGGGTCCGGTCCTCAAACAGCAAGTTTGGAGGTACACGAGAAAACTGTTTGCCAGCTCCTCGTTACACGCACTCCGGCGATGTATACACGTACATACGTAGGTCTCTGCGAAGGGGTTGGCTCGCGAGCTCGTATGCGATAACGATTAAGGGCGGCCGTGTGTTAGGGGAAATTATCGTCGAAGGACTTTTGTTCATGGGGAATAATTGCAAGGAATAATAGGCGCGCTAATATTTATCCCTCGCGACTGCAAACATTCTCGAGGGGAGGCAGTTAGTCACGACCACCTTTTTTAGTATTCTGAAAACGTGAGGCTTCGAGGGGAAATTTAAGGCATTTCCCCACTTCAACGCTTGATTACTGTCTGAAGACAGTGAAACTTGTCTAACTTGCACTTTCGATGGAGCGGATTTAGAATGCTTCTTCCAAGTAGGTACTATGTTATTTTCGATAAGGTACTCTTTTCATGTGCGTTAAGTACGAGTGCCTCAGCGTCGCGTGGGAGCGCGGCTTAAGGGGACTAGGCAGTGAAATTGCTTGAAAATCAAGTATTCTTTGTGAATTAAATACAAGGAAATGAAAACAAGCACAGCATTTTCCTTTTACACAATGTTTATTACTATCACGTAGAGTAAAAAAATATTTTCTTTTTATACATATCTATTTTACAAATGGCGCCATACGAGGTTGATTATATAGTGTTTTAGAAAAAGTGTCTTTGGTTTTGCATTGATATTGAGCTTAAAAATAAAGATGCAACGGTTTCCTTGGAATATGTTTCTCCTAGGTCCTGTAATTTCGGTCTGAACCTCAGAAAAGAGAATTGAACAAAAATGATTAAAATAGCGACTAGGAAAAGTCGATTTTTACGATAATTGTCGATTTTTGGGGTGCACAGCTGACTTTCTTTTTTTTACCTCGGAGACTAGAGTTATTATATTTAAAGCTGAGGTTCCCTGCAGGCAGGAATATATTTTGAACATGCCGTAAAAATTTCAAGGCTATCCGAACCTCCGTTATTTTGCAATCACTGCAAAACTACAGAAAATAACGCCTACACATTAGGCAACTGTAGTGCCGTCATTTATTCTGTATATATCACCAAAAAAATATTTCTTTGCGCTTTTTGGTACTAATAAACATTACCCAAAAGCACTAGTCAGAATTTGTATTCATCTCCCTGTAATTAATTCCTAAAAAAATATTTGATTTTCGAGCAATGTGCCTGCCTATTCCCCTCAACGCGTACTCCTCAGAATCGACCTCTGTCAAGCAACTATCACTCCCAGATTCAACAACCATCCTCCCAAGGAACACGGAAGAAGCAACCCAATTTCGAAACGCCAGCACTCCCGGCGTGCGGCGTTAAGCACACCCGAGGCATAGCGCGTCGCGCACGTGTGGGCGCGGCCTAACGCGTTGCCCACTGTATCCGCCGCTGAGAATCGAGCCTCAAGACGAGCAGCGTCCAATTTCACCAGCCGTCCCACGGGAAAAGAGGCAACGAGGAGCGCGCCGCGATTCGATGGACGAGAGACACCATTCACGGGCGACAACTGTCCATAACGAACGGTTTGATTTAGATCGGCCGATCGATAGGATCGCAGGGGAACGCCGCGGTGTGAAAGGGCCACAGAAAAAAGGGGCACAGTGACCCGGCAACAGGGGCAGGGGAGGGGGGGGGGGGAGACAAAGAGTCGTCGAGGCGCAGCTTCGTCACGACTTCGGGTGGGCGGACACGCGGCGATGTTGGTATCGAGCTAACCGTCGATTTCTCGGTTATTGCCGCGTATTGTGGACACGGCGAGCAGGTGGAAATAAAGCAGCACGAGCGTGTCCGCCGAAGGAGCGGGCCCCGAGAAAGGGGAATAAATCGAACAGGGTGGAGCTAGATGAGCAACCACCTACACCGTCGCGGCCCCTGGTTATAGCGACACTGCAGGCGGCGGAGTGCAATATCGTGATATTGGAGGAGCCGAAGGAACCTCGGCGAAGGAGGGGCGGAAAGTAAGAGGAGGCAAGAGGGTTAATAAAAGCGAAGAAAGACGCTCCACAAATGACCGAACCAGCCCGAACCAGACCTGGACAGGCCTCTTGCCCGCTTCCTCAATAAGTGGATCGCCGCGTTTTCGGGCTAATTAAAGCTGGACGATGGTCTTTGTCGCGGGACCAACGTCTCCCCCTGGCGGAGGGAGCGAACGGGGTAGGACGATCCTGGACATGGAAGCCTCCGCCAACCCCTCTCGCACCGACGGCAGACGAACGGCTATGACAGAGGGTTAGACTCGGCGCGCCGACTTCTCATTATGGAACCCTCCTTTCCGAATAAAACGAAGTAATTAAAGTGGAGATAAGGAGTGGAACGTCGTGGCTGGACGGGAAATTACATCGCCTCCGGATGCCTGGGAAAAAGGAGCAACCGGATTGAAATTTCGTGCTAGATTCTGATCGTTACTACTGTCAGACGCAGCGTCAACCCCTTTCACAGTGGACTCGATTGCTGGGGGACTCTGTGGGTTTGCGGCTTGTGGAAAGTTCCAGGTTGCGGAAAGTAGACGCGGGACTTTCTGTGTGCTGAATCCGGGTGGGCAGTTTTTCGCTTCAACTAGGGGTGGTTATTGGTATGCTCGGAAAGTTAAGGCGCTTGGATTTTGCGGTAGCTTCTGGGTCGTTACTTCGGCTAGCTGCGCGTGGGAAGGTTTTAGGGACCTGCTTGGTGCAGCCAGGTTGAAATCAATTGACTGCTTGAGGACACTTTCCTCGTTCTCACTTTTACGCCTTGTCAGCTTATCTCCCGTGTTTTTGAGGGTTTGTGGGAAGACAGAGGGGGTGGAATCGCGGGGGTCTGTCAGAGTGGTCCTAAGTGCTAGCAGCTTTGTTTCAAGTCTTTAGCATGGAATTTTCTTGCAAATTTTGCGGGAATTTAAGTACGCTTTAATTATAATACTTTGTGTATTTAGCGTTTTCTCATACTAATCGATACTTTTTCTCTGTTTCAGGTAAGTACAACGCACCAGCATTCCACTTGCACAGCAATTTCTCCAGTATCGGTATGTCGAATATTCAACCCACACGCTTTCTCTTAAAATCCACTTAATCGACGATTTCGCCTCGGTCGTACATTTCAGTGTGTCATTCCCTGTACATTCAGGTTCTACCGTCTTTCTACCGACTCTTCACTTGCCATTTCAATGGAAAAGACCTCGGTATCGAAATATGATATCCTGTTTCGTAAAACAGAGTCTTTATGTAAAAGATGAGCAGTGACGGTATAGAAGCAACGTAACCTTTTGGTCTCCAACGGACGGAGCGTATTTGAATATGGTTATCAATTTAGAGAGGAATGTTTTCAGCTGTCAACGTGTCTCTACTAGCAGTACAAGAACTACCGTGTCCATAAAGAATTCTTTCCTCTGCTCAAAAAGTCCCTAGTATTCCCGATGTAATTTACATTAACCACCATAGATCATCCCTCAGCAACTCAGTTTCCACATCTCCCAGAAAGCGAACCATTACTCCGAAACCAAGGTTCCCCTAAATTCTTAAATGAACATTGCCAAAGCTATTCGAGTGCCACCCAGAACGTCTGCAGAAGGTCACTAAAAACATCGTTCATCTTTCAAAACGCTCTCCTTTGCGTGACCGCAGACAAGCAGCCTCCGGAGCGTATTTTTACGACTAATTTCCAAATTCATTAGCAAGATTTACGGGACACGGGGACGCGCAGTGTCGAATGTAAAGTCGAGGCTGGTCGAGGAAGAAATACGAGCGGGGAATGACCAGTGACGGGCATATTTCCGTGGCGTGTGCCATCAAAAATTTCTCGTCGACGTCTCCCCACCCCGGTGCCCTCTCCCGCTGTTCCATTTCCATATGAACGAGCCCCGTAATTCGATTGTTCGTTTTTCGCAAGCGCGCCGAGCGGACAAGTGCATAAGCGATGCAGCCCGGTAGTTGCAACACTCGACGCTGTGCATGATTATTAACGCCGCGGCCGCGCCCCTCGGTCCGCGTTTCGCTCCGGCCGAGGAGCATTTTCTCCTGCTCCTTCGCCGCTTTATGGACGCTCGAGATTACGTTCCTTCGCCTCCCGACTTTATTACACGCCGCTGCTGCTCCTCATCGACAGTCCTCCTCCCTCGGGTGATTGTCTCGGCCGCGTGAAACGCTCAACAGCGCCGCAATCGCGATTCGGCTTTTCACTGAAAAAAATCTTGAGTCGTTACTGTCGATTCAGCCTCGTTACCCGCTGTTCATTACTGACAATGAGCTACAACAAGTCAATGCATTAGACTCGTCCTTCAGTGCGGTTCACGCTTTGCATTTCCGATTTCGAACCGAGCAGCAATTTCCTTCGTCGTTCCGGTTATAGTCGCGAGGAAGTAAGTTGGCCTCTCGAGGCTGTTTCCCCCACTATTATTCGAGGTGGCTACTTTGTTGCGAGCTTCTCGAGACCAAGAAGTAGCTCAGCAAAAATTGACTATAAAGTGGCTACTAAAACTAATACTGAGATTATTTATTTTATCAGAATAAACCAGGTATGTTCATAATTTTATTCCGATTCAGAAAAACTGGTGGATATTTGCTTTAAGACAATATTTGCTGAAAATCGGGTTAAAAACTGAAGCACCATCAAAACCGAGGTGCCGGGAGAGGTGGTCCTCTTCGTTGGGAGAGATGGTTCGCGTCTTTGGAAGAGAAGATCCACACAATTATTCATAAAAAATATAAAAAAAGAAAGCAAACTCATTTATTATTATTTATTTTTTATTAGCACGCAGAAGCAAGCGAAATGACGGTTTCATTCAACTATTTGGCTCCTAGAGAAGCAACTGTTCCGCACCTGAAAGCCGGGAATCCACCTAGAAGCTAAGCTATGCTATGCTATGCCATGCTACGTTTTGAAAAAATTAGCTTCAATACATTCTTGTGGAACCGTTTCCACCAAAAGCTAAGCTAAACCATAGCATAACATAGCATAGCTTAGCTTAGCTTAGCTTCCCGGTGGATTCCCGGCTTAACGCTCTCTTACGTGTAGAATCTGCAATATAGCAACTGCACCGACTCACCCGGACTTACCCTATCACCTCTCTAATAATATTCGCTCTCTTCGTAAATTCTAAACCCTCATATTCCATAATTTATCATCCACATCACACAGCGATCTTCACCCAACCTCGCTGACGTCACCAGCAAATGTCTCCCACGGACGATGAGCCCCTCATCAGAGGCATACCAATAATTTCGATACGTCAAAAATCACGCGGACGTCGGCGACCAGCCGTTTAATTTCTTTCGGTCCCTCTAATGAATCACTGCCTGGTGAGTAATGACGGCCGGCTAGAAACAGGGTGGGGAGGGTGTCTCTGTAGTGTCGTCGGGGGCCTGGTCATAATATAATCTTCCCGCGAGTAGTTACCATCTCGAATTACATTATAGATGAAGCGGACTGTGGGACGATGCAGCATATTTGTCAAAAGAGATCCGGGCAGCTCTCCCACTCCCTCACGTCTAATATTACAGAGGGTCCGAAGGGGGCGGCGAACATTGTCCGAAACCCACGTGCGTCCCTCGGAGTTTTCACGTGGCTGAAAGTGCGCTTAAACGCGTCCAGAGTGATGAAGATTGCGCGCGTCCGCCTTCAATCCCGTCGAAACGGTGTCAAGCTTTCCCTCAGAGACTCGAAGATTTTCACCCTTCGGTGACACATCGGTAGTCGGTGGCACGGCTCTCTTGTTCCTTGGAAATTGTTGTTTTCTGCCCGAGCAGCTTTCGCGGGCTGACGAGGCAGGAGCTCGAAGCAGTTTCTGCTCCGCGGCTCGCTCCCTTTCGACGTGGAACTTGGGATGGATGATTAATAGAAATTCCGGGGATTCCGCGGTCCAATTGCTACTGTTCCGCTGGTAGAATTGCTGGCGAAGTTGGGGCTTATGTGGCTCGCTCAATTGTTTTGCCCTTTTTGAAAAGCGAGAGAGACTTGGCTAACGCTGGTGATGTACTTCTGTAAGAATTGTCCAGGGCACTGCATTTTTCTTCCGGAATTTGTACACGTTGCTGCAGGTATCAGCGTCTTCAGTGAGGAGGTTCATCGATCAAACGCTGCGCGAGGAAGTTGAAAGAGGATACGATGATTGATGAAGATTTCAATGGACCTGGTACTCCAATTGCAAACAATTCATTTATAGTCGCGAGGAGTTGCCGCGATGTTATCTATGATGAGGCAGATGAAGGGGCAGGTTCTCGCAGGGCTACAGTATTGGTTCTCATCTGTGAGATCTTTGATCTAAGTCTACCGTGAATTTCATTAGTAATCGAATCATGGTATTTTTCTGTTCCCTAACTACATCTTCCCCATCTTTCTCGATTGTTCCCCTCGAAAAGTAATTCCCTTTCATGACTACTAATTCACTTAGGTTTTCAACTAAGCAGTAGCTTATCCAACGTTAGGCAGTGATCCTTCCCATAAAAGATTCCCATATTCGCGATACTCGCAATTAGATCCACTCTAGCAGTCCCAAGTATCCGAAGAGCCATTTCTCTGGGTCCACCTACACAGCCGGATTTCATCCTCGCGTTTTCGTCTTTGCTCATCGAGGAGCCCCCGTAATTGCCTTCGAATCCACTCAGCAACCCCGCTGGTGTTCCCTAGACGGCCCCAGTTAAGGCAGTAACGATTCTTCGGACAGCGTTAACCCGAAATTAATTGACCCCAATCGAGGCTGGTCGCCTGTTCGCAACGCGATTTGCTTCGACGCATCTGCTAGAGCCGAGCCTGCAGGCCGGGCTAAGCTGTCGCTGGCCAGTTATCGGTCCGCGGGCTTCCAAGAGAAGCAGAAATGTTGGTGCAGATGTGACTCGCCCTGGGGAGACACTGTGCTCCTCGTTTTTCTTATAGCCGCGAATACGGAAGCTGCCGTGGACGGATTAAACTGGCTCCGCTATCTGCGACGGCGAACCGCTTCCTGCCTTCCATGACCCACTGTTTCGCGATGCGGATGCTCGAAACTGTTGGAAGTCCGCAGGAAGAAACGAATTAACGAGGCTTCTTATCGCTATTCCTGCGCGTGATTCTGCTGGGATTGTTCGGTAGAGAAACTGATGAGCATATAACCTGTGGAGTCTGGTGTTCTTGTCGCTGATGGAATCCTGTTGAATGGAGAAAAGATACAGTTGTACAGAGTTGTACAGTTTTAAGTCCAAGTTTGCAATTGCCACGTGGACTCTTTCCTGGGAAGGGGGATCAAAGGGAATGTTAGTGGCAGTTCATTCTTCCTCGAAATCATTTCTCTTGATTATGTTCCCCATGTCGCTGGGAGTGTCCGGAAATTTTAGGCAGCGGAGAGCGGAGGGTGTGGAGGACCTAATTTCTCGTTACACGCCACTTGTATTTAGGGTAAAAGGTAACAAAGTATTGCTTCTATGACCTCAGTTTGTAAAAACAGCCATGCAGTGAAAGTTTGGAAGATTAATAGGGTGAAATTACTTCTCAAATTTCATTAAACCTCTACTTGCTGATCCTCAGGGAGGTCACCAGTTCTCAAGATCAATCAAACACCGATATAAGGTCTTCCCATTGCCTCAAACTCGCAGACTCCAAAAAATAAAACCCAACCGAAACACAGAAGAGCATAAAACTTGCAGCTCCAGTAGCTTCAGCTTTACACAAAAGCTCCCCAGAAGGTGGAACTAGTATCCCGAAACAAGGCACTTCCCCAGAAAAGGCGCTAAAACTCTTCCACCCAAAAAAACTCTCTCAGTCTCCACGAAAAAGCCGCGCAGACCGACGCCAGGCGTACAGCGTCATCGTGCAGGATGGTAGAAGGCAGCCAGACAGTAAGTGGATTCCGCGAGTTTCCAGCTAGGATTAACAAAACCTCCCGGGTCCATTGTCTCTGGATGGTGTTCGTCTAGCCCCGATCGCGGGGAGTTTCTTAGCTAATTTCTTGGCGCGTGCAGCAAGCCTGCCAACGTGAACGAAATTGCGCCCCCTCCCGCTAGAAGAACGCTGGGATGGGACAGCGCGCGCAGGAGGGGGGGGGGAGGGATAAGGTCGAAAAGGTAATCAAACTCTCGCCCGCGCGGCTATTAATTACCCGGGGTGTGCCCGCTTACGCGCCACGAATTCCAAAACTCGTTGCATCGCGCGCTGAAATTCGACGCCAGAAAAGGGGGACCGGGGGGCGGGGGACGTCAGCACCCCACGACTTGGCGCTCCTCTTGGAGCGTGCGCGAGGTTTGACTTTATAATCCCGCGCCCCGACTTGCCAGGGGATGAAATTCCGCCTGACAACTGAAACCGTCTGAATAAACATGAACGCAGGGGGGGTCCTGTCGGCGGGGCGCGACACAGCTTCTCGCGTAATTAGCGCGAAAGACGCAATTTAGCTCGGGTGGCGAGTCGCGTTCAACGCGCCCGTCGTCGTCGATCCTCCGCACTTATTGCGCTGCGGTGTCGCTGGTTTTCAAAGCTGAGACTCCTCGGCGACCCTAGGCCTCGAGGTGCTTCCGAATGGGTAGAGTCTCGTAGAGTGGTTGAAGGTTTCGTTTGGGGGTGGAAGGTGCATTGCATGTTTGGGTAGAGGAATGCTGAATCTTTTAGAGAATTTTTAGTTGAAGCTTAGGGGGATCCTTGAGTAGTAGATACACTTGTCTAGGTATACTAAAGGATCAGGGATCCTGGGTGATGTTCAGGTGTGTTGTTGGTAGTGGAATCAGAGAATTGGGCGAACTGGGTTGCCCGCTCCCAGTGCCACAGGTGGTAGGCACTGTCCACTTGCCCATAGCGAGCCTCTAAATGAAAAAGAGGAGAACGTGACGAGGTTTCCACGCCCCCAACTGTTCTACATTCTTCAGCGCCCCTAATATTCCATCAGCATTCACCTCTGAGCCTCCACCTTTCATGAAAATCAATAACACCGGCGGGGGTCCACCCCCCCCCCCCCCGGTTATCCAGCGCGATAAATTCACAGATATACACGGTGTTTAAACGCACCCCACCCCTAGGGCGCGATCGCGGCGGATCCGTGTATCGCGTCGCGGCGCCTGGGATCAGGATCAAGTTAACCGTCCTGCCTCCCCATGTGTAACAATCGTCGAGTGCTGCGGTAAGCGCCTTACAGGATGTACAGCTTGACGCACGGAGGGTGCAAGAAACTCCCCGTCGCCATTGTTTTCGGCTTATAACCCGCCCCAGCAGCCGCTGAACTCTCTCTTTCAGCGATGTCGCGGCTCCCTGTCCTACGGGGTCTTGATTCCAGCACAATGAGCAGCCTTCAATGGGTTGCCTGACTCCGTTGGGACCTCGTCCACGGCCCTCCCTCCGCCTCTGTCTTCTGGACCTTTTCTCCCGTCAAGAGATTTTTCGAGCTTCGACGTTCCTCTCGAGCGATCTCCATCGTGATTCAGCGCCAGCTCCTACGGTCCAGCCGCTCAGGCGATTAACTGGAAACCAACCAGCCCCCCCTCGAAGGGGAGCGAGTCTGACATCCTCTGTTTTCTTCGAGCAGAGCGATTACTGCCTGATGGCCACGGTCCACTGGCGGCGAGATGGAAAACTGGTCGATTTTCTCTTGGACAGGGTAATTAAGTGGAGATACGTAGCGGCGATATGCCCGTCGTTGCTGGTAATGCTGCTCCATGAAGGTCAGGGATGTCGAAGCTTCTATTAGAGGGAGATTGACAGAGAAATTAAAGAAGCTGTGAGGGAACCTAAACAGTTTTTCTATAGGAACAGCTGTGTCTACACCTGTACTCCAGACTTAACCAACCTCCAGCTTAAGATCTAATCGCAACCTGATCACTTGTTTTCGATGAAAAATAGAGTCACCCACAAAAGAACCAGCAATCTTCTAGTAACAATCAGCGCTTATGTGTCTACGCCTGGAAGCTTCATACCTTCAAAAGAGCTTCTAATGTACTTCCCGTTTACTTCGCCACGTTTCCGAAAGAAAGGTCCCCCATTTGAAGGAACAGATCTTCGCCGCCGACCACACAGAGGCGTCCCCCTCCGAGTAAACGCGCAGTTCGAATTTATTAACCCCCGTGATTCTCGTTTTGCGCGCGCGGTGGCCATTACGACCGCTGGAACGCCGGGAACGAGGTTAATGGCACAAAAGCGACCGACGTACGACGTTGTATCATTACATATCCCCACCGTCATTACCGTAATTTCGCGCGCACGAAAACTTGAGCGGGGAATAATTAAGCCCGCACGGTGGTCGGGCGGGTTGCCGCTCACCTCTCGCTGACTATCATCGATAATAGGAAAGCACTTGGCGTAATTTCGATGCCCTTTCTCGCTAATAAGCGGAGAATGCCGGGCCAGCTTATTACGAATTTATGCGGCACGTCCAATTTCGGCAAGCACGGGGATTCAATTACACGCGCGTTTAAGCAATTCCGAAAACGCGCCTGCTACCGTTAGCGTTCCTTCATTTTGAGACGCAGCTATGGCGCCTACCCGCCTCCGTTATTCTGACCAGAAGTTGGCTACCGAGTTTCGATACCTTTGACACGATGCAACTTGGAGGAAACAAATTTGCAGCTGCGAAGAGGAATGTTATGAATTTCGACTTCACACTAATCAACGGGGCATTATCGAGAAGTTAGAATAGGGCTTACTGACGCTTATAATTCAGCAACAGCACAGATAGTGGTTCACAAAGGGCTTCAAAAATTAAGATACGGTCTCGACAGAATCCCCTGGCTTCTCATGCTTCCCATATCACCCAACTAACCCGAGGGAAGCATCCATTAAACCGCAACTTCATCAGTATTTTACTGTCGAACGCGCAACAAATTCGTTAGAGGAGCAAACTCTAAGAACATTCTATCCACCTAGTAACGATTAGCTGCGTCGGGGGTTGGGGGATTAGCCTCCCCCCGCGAGGTACATATCATAAAATTACACGATTGACGGGAACCCTGGCGATCCCTGATACGACACGTAGGGAATGCACGAGGTCAAACAATCCGGGATCACGTAGCAAACTGAGGAAGTCAAGACACAGGTTACACAGGGGGTACCGCGGTGAAAAGAAAATTGACGGGGAGGGGGCGGAGGACTGGAAGGGTGGAAAGGGAGGAAGTCTTAACGATCGGTCCATTTCGGGTTCGTTGCCGTTAAATGGCAATAGGAGGCGCATTATCGTGGTCCCGCGTACCTTGGTAGCGCGTTGAAAACGTTTCGAGGTAACCTTTTGCTGGTCACTTTTTATCCGTTAAAGCCTTTAGTCGGCCGGAAGTATCGGATTACGGGTGCTCTTCTACCATGCGTACGGCTTTCTGGGCTCTCGTACCTTTTATATACACGCACATATATAATGTATATAGATGATATATATGGGAGAGATGGACTTAAATCTCCTCTTCCCTTCTTTTCTTCTGATTTTTTCTCCGAGGGGGGAAACGGCCGCTGTATCGGCACGGAATTAAGACAAGTTTACTCGACGGTGCGCGTGCTTTGAGCAACGGGGAACTCGACGTGAAAAGGCGAGGGAATGGACTTTTTTCACATTTCCGAGTTTTCAAGGTCCGGATGAAGTCTCCATCAATTGGGATCGCAGTGGATTGGAAACTGCCTCTTTGAACTTAGAAAGTGAAACCCCAGTAATGGGCTAACTCTTTGTTGCGTTTCAATTTGATATCTTGATATCTTTGGCAAATATTTCTTCAGAATAATATTGCTCACTTATAATATCTCCGAATTAATATAAAATGCTGCGTGCGCATATAGTGCAGGGTTGTTTACAGCGCAACGATGTTTTAAGTATATAGCAGTTGCTTCGTCTCGAGACAAAGAAGCTTCAGAGAGGCGGCTGCTTGTCCAAACAGCCGGGATTCCTAATCACCGATCCTCCGAGCCACTCACGAATTCAAATGCCGGGTTCCCGTGGCGAAGAATTGAATCTCAAGGCTGCTCAAACACCGTGCAAATTGAGCTTCGATAGCCCCTGGCGGGATGAATAATTTGCATCGGATCCGTGGGAACCTAACCTAATTCCTGGGCTAATTTCTGGCCGTGGAATTTGCCCGTACAGTTTACTCCCGAGCTTCCATCGCAGACGTAAATCTATCTTTCTGGCAGCCTCGACGGGCATGCACAGGGAAAAGTCAATCCTCGAATCTCGTATCTGTGCAAACACTTGCTACTCTTAAGAGTCAACTCGTACAATACGAGCACGTTCTCTCAAAGCACTTCGAGTTTCTCCAGAAGCTTCATTTCCCACTATCACTCGCTCGCGAGACGTATTATTCGGATATCAGTCCCAAAATAGTAGCAATCTGTTTCAAGTGGCGGAAGACAGCCCACGTGACAGCCCACGTACCGATTTCGCATTACTCGACGCTCGTGGCGCGAAGTTAACACCGCGCCGGCCAAAAGCTTCGCGAAGTTGAAGTCAGAGGGAAGCGCACGCGCATAACAGTTTGTCCGCGAACTATCAACCAGCCTACCGTTCTTCGGATTCCTTCGGTTTTACGAGGCGAAACTCATTTACGCGGCGGGATTTACGGCGCGGAGCCCCCCCTCACGTTCCCCGTGGCCAGCTGAATGGACTCGGCTGTTCGACCTCGGCTCACCTTTCTGCAGCATCATGAAGTTTTTCTCGAGGAATTATCGTCCTCCTACGGGGGGATCCTCGTGAAACGACTCGTCGAACGCTGGACTTCCGATTGGTTGGTATTTTTAAAAGGCAACCCGCGGCAGGATTCCGACCGCTGAAGAGTGGCTCTTGCGCGACTGGATCGTAATCCTCTTTTGTTCCTTTTCAGTCCTTGTCCACCGGCGTTCGCTCTTTCCTTTTTCCTCCCGACCTTGATGACTGTGATAGATGGACAGGGGGACGCGAACGGTAACTGGAAGTTTGGACGTTTTGTTTGTCTACGATTTGATGACTCACGTGGAAAGGCTGAACTGTAGCTCTGTCGTATTCAGGAGTTTAATCTGTGCTGGGTGTGAAAGCAGCGACGGTCGCAGCTTCTGGGATCGAACCTAAGCACCTTTATCGCTTGTCACCTCTACGGGGGGGGGGGGGGGAGATTAGTCGAAACTTTAAGAATCTTTTGTGGGGGAAGTGTTCGTTTACGACACTTGCTTCCTTTGAAGCTTCTTCATCCTCTTATCAAGTGGAACGCGTGGGACACAGAGTAATTTGACTTTTAAATTCAAGATTTGTGGCACTTCTTTTACGTTCTATACGTATCTAACTATCCTGTTGTTTGACACCACTGTCGCTCGAATTACCAAAGTTCCTCGAGCGTCTCCAGTCTGTAGCCACCGATGCCGAAAGTACGATCAAAATCCTGTTAACAGTTGCGCGTTGAAACCGCGGCCTCCTAAGCCCCGAAGTCAAACGAACCAGCAGATTTACATTGTGTCCCGACAGATCATTAGGCGACCGCTTAACGCTGCTTCTCGTGCCGTTGGTAATAGCGGCTGTTTGTTTCCCGGACGGAAATCTTATGACGTGAGGTCCCCTCCTTTACGCTGTTTCCCATTGCGATCCCATTCGTTCCACCCACCACGCCGAGTCCTCGTGCGATATAGCATCGAAAGTAGAATTTATACTTTCGTTCTACGAATGAACGAACGTCACGAGAGCCGCTGTTTCGCGAAAGGTCGCTGCACGATTACGGGATTACGCCGCCGGGTGACCCCTTCGAACGCGATTTCCACTGCCTTACAGCGGTATTTACAGCAGAACCAGCACTTTCCCTCGAATACGTTACTGTTTGCCGATACTACGCGGCGGGGGAGGAAATAAGTTCTTTTAGGCGGAGCTTAATGGAGGTGGGACGTGTCGAGGTCTTAAGATCACGGTGGGAGATTTTCATTGCATGGAACGTCTTTATCATTCCAAGGGAAACGGGTAAAGAATTGATAATTGATAATTCGTTAAGTTAAAGTTTCTGGATCATATGTTTGTAATGTGAGTGGAAGAAGAGTCTTGGGGTGTTATGAGATTGTGGGAGTGGCTTTCGTGCTTGGGAGATTCTTAGGTGGAGGGGGAAGCGGCTTTGAGTAGCCAAAGTCGTCGGCAGCTACTGTAGTCTACATGTCCCCAATATTTAACATAATTTTTTTAAGTGTTCCTAATTGTTATATACAATTTATTACAGTCTTTTTAGAGGGATTATTTAATATAACATGACAATTTCTATACATTTATAAACAATCTCTGGAGTAGATTGTTAGTGTGGAGCGAGGATAGTTGGCGTCCTTAAGCAAGAAAATTTTTTGACTCCCCCAATTTTTTGTACCTGTTTTCTATTTAATATGTTTTGTCTTTACGAGGTACAATAGAAAAAGAATTACATTTACATTTTGTTTATGTGGGAGTTGGATTCCTTTATTATTAACCGTGCGATATAGTTTTTTTAGTTTCGTGGTATCGTGTATCGTGTAATTTCCTCTTTCACGTTGGGTATTTGTACTGTTCTTCTTATACCGTAATTTCTGATGTACCAGAGTGTATTTAGAATAAATCTTAATATAATAGACTGGAGGCTTCTATTTTCTTGATGCTCGATTTGTCAACCATGCCCCAGATTTGCAGTCCATATGTCCATTATGGCTTTATGGCTTTATAAATAAACAACGGGGAGTAGGAAAATGGAGGGATTAAAGAAGCGTTTAATTTCTTTGCCGGACGTGGAACGACCGCCAACAAGTGGATAGAAACAGCCCCAAGGAGTTAACCTCTTGCTGCCTCGGACACGCTTGAGAGGATGCCAGCGGGGCTTTCTTGCGAGCTCGCAAGAAACCGGGCGGAAACCCGTTGTTGCTTGCGCCGATTTAGCACAATTTAGAGAGATTTGGAAGTGAAGGTTGTCATCAACCTTTCTGCAGCATTTTCTACAGGTTGGTAACCTAGTATGCAGGAGCTACATAACCTTAAAATGAATAATCAAGTTCTCAACACACTTTAAGATTTCTTCATCCACAAAGGTACAATTCCCACCGCTTCTTTCGTACTTTCCTCTAGCTTTTCATTAGCGAATCCACAATAATAAATTGAATTGATGACAGAATGTTTCCCTTTACCAGAATTTCCCCCGCGTTCCGTTGCAAACAGCGAAGGAGCCACTTTGTCGAGGAACATCGTGCTCCTTCCTTCCTGCTCCTCGTTCTTTAGAAACTTTAGGCATTCCTGGGGATCCCGCGGCCCGTTTTGCATAAAATAAAGCGGTACACGACGAGGCGTGGACGTCGAGGTCGACCCGACAAAGGGTTGCCCGCGAAATACGCGCGGCCCTGGCCCGCGCCGCCTCGGGGAAAAAACTTTTCACTTAAAGTTAGCCGTGTAATTCGAACGGGCACACCTGTAACAACCGTCTCGGACGCGTTTCCTGGCGAAAAAGTCCTCACCTCGCCGACCAAAGGCTCCGCGATCCCGTGTCGGTTCCTTCTCTCGAACTCGGGCCAACGAGGTAGCCAAAGGAAACTTCTTGTTTCGCGGAGGAAATATTGTTTGAAAAGAATAATACGTGGCTCCTTAAAGACTTCAGAGAAACTTTGCCACCGAGGATCCTCGAATTAATCGGGCAACGCGTTGCCGTGAAGGGAGGAATTATGGTGGGCGCCTCGGGGGGCGCAATAAGAACAGGTGTTTGAATGGTGCTCGAGACTGTTAAATTGGACGAATTCCTTAGCGGAACAGTCCCGCTTCGTGGTCGAAGAGGTAATTTTATTTCAATTTAAAACTCCGCGGCGCGTGGCTGCGCTGTTTGTAAAAGAAAATCGTTGTCCCCGAAATCTGACAGCCCTGTCTGTTTCAGAAAGGAACTCGGAACCGTGGCGCGGTATTGTACGCCGCAAGATTGGTTTGCATTGTCGGGGAGCAGCGAGAAAGCGCTGGCGTTAAAGAACAAAGTGTCCCAGACGCGAAAAGTTTGCGGGCCTTTGTAAAACGCTGGCAATTCCGCCCGGTTTCTTGCGAGCTCGCAAGAAAGCCCCGCTGGCATCCTCTCAAGCGTGTCCGAGGCAGCAAGAGGTTAACTCCTTGGGGCTGTTTCTATCCACTTGTTGGCGGTCGTTCCACGTCCGGCAAAGAAATTAAACGCTTCTTTAATCCCTCCATTTTCCTACTCCCCGTTGCCCGCGACTATTCGCATCTGTCAAGCCACAAAAACCTCCTCAGCTTGAAGAACAGAGAGCTCCTCTCCTCCCCAGCGCGCATCCAACTGCGCAGAGTTGAACTCCGTTCAAATTTCCCGCGCACGCTTCAACCTTGCCAACGTGTTCCCCAGTCAACCCAACTATGCAACACCCTCGAGGAGGCTTATATTAACAATATCATCTGCTCGAATACACGATACTCATCAAAACTGCCTGCAACGTACGCAATAAAGGCCTCCTCTGCCCTCGTCCCTCTTTATCCCTCTTCCCACGGTAACGTAACGTGTAAATTACACCCCTAACGATCTCACCTCTTCAAATTACCTGCGTGCGCGATCTTCAGATCACAATCAGGCGACTAAAAATTCAGGGCCGGCGGGTATTCCTATTCGGGGTCAGCGCGGGGGAAACAATAGAAATGTTCGTTTGGAATTACTTACTTCCTCTTTCGTGAATCCTCGCCGGCCCTTCCTCGTGCCGTAATTATTGCTGATGATATAAAGCTGCAGAAGAAGGGCTAGCGTTGTAATTGAAAGACGGGCGAGCCCGCGTAATTAGCCTTGGGATAGAGACCACGTCGGAAGAGGACACTTTTGCAACCCCCTCCGTTTGCATGGCCAGCGACGAACACGGCAGCCACTTTCTCAAGGCATAATCGGTCGAAACAATTCGCTTGTTAGCGGGCATCGCGGACTGCATCGTGTCGGGGCCGCTACAACGGAAGGGTAACGTACACGGGACAAGTTTCTCTTGCTTCGTTCGCGAACGATCAAGTATGTTCTACAACGGCGCTTCCTCGGGACTGTCCTCGCGGTACGCTTTCATTTTTCCCTGTACCCCTCGTTCTTTCTTTCCCCTTAACGGAGGCTCCCAGTTGAACGTCGGACGACATAGAGGATGGAAGATGGAGGGCTTGTTTGTGGAAGTTCTCAGCCTGAGAATTCCAAGAGGTGATCTTTTTCTTTGAAAGGAGGAGGTAGAGTGATAGAGGCTGTTATTTTGGAAGAAAACATTGATTTTGTAGTGTGCAGTAGTTGAGCATGCTCTTCTTTCTAATGCACCATCACCAAAAGCTTTTCAGGCATACCTTATTTCAGCCTACATCTACCTAGTCTACCTTAAATTTGAGCTGGACCTAGTCCAATCCTAACCAAGCCCCAAATCATCCAGGAATCCCCCTTTAAGAATGCCTCTCGCTTAACGAATCCCAACAGCCACAGTAACAGCGTCGATACTCGCTAAACACCGCGATTACTCACGGAACTTTTACCATTTCCCTGGTACAGTGTTCGCCGCGGCAGGGCTGGGGGATGAACGCGTTCAAGTCAACGAGCAACTTCTCCGCCAGTTGGACGAGAAGCCAACACGGAATGCAAACGAATAAGTTTCATAAATTGCTCGTAGTTGAGCCCCCGAAGAACAATGGACGCGCCTCCGCTCCCTGAACTGCAAGTCGCATTAAATTAATCCTCCCCCGGGATGGGGTAAAAATGCGTGGCCTCCGACAAAGCCGCTCGAGGAGATCTTCGTGTTTCCACCTGTACTTCCAGCGACGGTCCGCCGACACCCGTGACGGGAACACGGCGGGACGTCAATCTGGATGGCGTATCCATTCGAAAAGAATTATCCCGTAATTAATATCCAAGATCCAACAGATGCGTGACGGAGGAAGACGCGGCAGATTCGAAAACATCACCACTTCACCCTCCTTTCCCCGGTACTGTTCCATTCTGTCGACGGTTTCCCAGCTTTCACGGGCCTCCACGGTCGCCGGGAGCTTTGTGTCATCCGGGGAATTTACGAGGATGAAAGGCGAGGATTTTGATCCAGTTTCTTTATCGCGGCCGTATTTCAAGATATTACGGAACGCATGGGAATGCACGGTCATCGGTTCCGCGCACCCGACTAAAGGCAGCAAGCCGAGGATCGCTTGGAACGGGGGAGGATTACGAGGGTGGTTGTTTCGAGAAGGTTGCATCTCGTAGTTACGCCCTGGCAGGGGATATCGATGCTTCCGCGCCGTTGGTGGATGGTAAAAGCTTGCAAAGAAACGCTGCAGTGGCGCTTATCTGAATAATGCAAACGCTTCAGCTGGGACTTAATTATTCTAAAACCTTCTTCGCGAACTTTTACTGTACAAGTGTGTAGGCGATATCTGGTTTAGCATCGTAGGCGATATCTACGTAGCTTCAACTGGCGGAGGTTCTTGGTGACTCTTCGAATCTTTGGTATTAAGGTGGAATCAGACGGATCGTGGCTCGGCGAGCTTGCTCGGCTCGTCCAGGCTCGGCAAGGCGGCTTGGCGAGCACGACTCGACGAGCCATGACTGATCAAACGGCACGTGTATCGGCGAGATTGCTCGGCTCGCCCGGGTTCGGCTTGGCGATCAGACGGCGCGCGGGTTCGGCGATTCACGCGCAAAGTTCGTCGAGCCACGTTAAATGAAAGTCTGCGTTACAAACAAAAATATATTACATGTGTTTTCCTTGGCTATCCATAACCTTTTACCACTTTTCTGGTGAAAGTGTAATTGGGTGTAGTAAAAAAAGACATTTCTGGCCTGTTGGAAGAATATTTAATCGGGAAAATGTGCGTCCCAGCCGAGCGAGCATCGACGTACGCTGGCTGCTGGCGAGTGTACTCCAGACGTCGGGGATTTCGCGGGTAAATAGAGAAGTTGGCCAGCCTGTATGCGACACTAACGAGCCAGCGAAACTTCGCAGTTCGCCTGGCTGATCGCGGGAAGATCCCGCGGTGGATGATCAGGCCACTTTCCAAGTCTCCCCCCCCCCCCCTCGCCCCACGTTCCTCGCCCTAATTTTTCCCTTCTTTTTCTCCTCCTCTTCTTCTACTTCTTCCCTCGAAGGAGTTGGAGTTTTGCTCACGTCCGCGACGGGGAACGGTGTCGATCGGTTTCCCGCAAAGCCGGCCAACTTATCGCGGCAATTAGAGATCAATTAACTGGCACCTGCGCCGACTGCAGGATCGATCTCTAATTGCCCGCCAAATTGCCCCCCAGAAACCGGAGATACTCGATCGCGGATCGGAATTACACGGGTGATTACGGGGCCACCGGCGGGGGGGGGGGGGGGCGAATGGAATTGGTGAACGCGGGGAAATGGCGGAATTTTCGGAGCATGGCGGCGTGATTGCTCTATCTTTTCCCGCGCGGTGTTTCTAGACGTGGCTTCGCGCGGGCTCGCTGATTGGAACGCTTGTTCTTGGAATGATAACTCGTTTCCTGGCATGTCGGGGGGAAGAAAACGATTAGCGGGCCCGATTTGCGTGTTGCAATCGACGGCTGGGCTGATTAACTGCCGAGAATGTTGCTTTGGGGGAAGTGGGATGGCGGAGTTGTTTTGCTCGGGGATACCTAATTTGCCGGTGCAACGCCGCAGCCGGGGCTCTGGTCTTTTTGGAGCTGAAGGCTGCTTTCGTGGGCTGTCTATTGGTTTGCCGGATCTTGATCGATAGACTCCTCAGGTGTTCCATTTGGGTGCGTGATTCGGTATTTTTCTTCTAGTTGCGGGCTTTACACCATATGTACTGCTAGGTCATTAGCGACGAATTTGGTAAACAGATTTTGTGGTAGAGGTTAGTGTCTTTTAGGTAATTTAGGGTGCTTTTTATGTGCTCCTGAGATGTCAGAGCCGCGTCTGGATTTTCACCCCAGGACTTGTCTCAGGTCTTATGGAGCTCGAAGCTCAGACCTTAATCACTAGAACACTTGTAATCCTACGTGAAAGTGGCATCGTCTTCTCTTATTATACGCAATCCCTCTTAAACCTATAACAAAGGGAAATCCGCCTGAACCACAAGCATCTATACCTATCTCCGATAGCCAACTCGATTCTCCAATTCCTGACCCAAACTCTTAATCACCACTAGAAAAGTCCCATCTGACACCTGAGACATTTCTATCCCTATCTTCTGACAACTCCAACTCCTCACCATTACTCTCGTGTTATAAACTTTAACACATGCAAAACCCAGTGAAAAACAATACCGCAACTATCTCGTTGCGGCTGTATCCACTCGGAACGACATTCCCTAAACACGTGGATCCACGATCGAAGAGGTGTACGTCCGGAACAGCCAATCGGGGTTCAACAATAAATTCTTTCGCGTTTGGTGGTTCAGAGGGGAGCGAGCCGTCTGCACCGCGGAATTATTTAATTCCCATACCGCCCTCTTCGCCTCCTCGACACTGGGAACTTTTCTGGCGGAATCGTTATCGCGGCTCGCAGACGGGACTCCTGGATTCCCTGAAAACTGAATAAAACTCGCGTCGTTTCACGGGGAGGCTCGGGGTGAGCGAGCTCAGCCGTGACGGGGGCGGAAAGGGGGCTGTAGGACACCTTTACAGGGTGTGCTGGAAATATGCTGTCAGAGGTCGGCGCAGACAAAGGTGTATCGAGAATGATTCTCTAGGAATCTGTTTTTTTTTCACGATGAAGGAGGCAGATTAGCAGACTGCGCTGAGCTCGTTCCTGATTAGAGTGGATTATTTGGATACTAACCTGCTATCTGGAGAAAATGATTAAATTTTCTTTTTGTCCATCGCTATACAGGTCAAATCCTGGTTTCTCTGACCCAATAAATCGCATTTGCAATGCTGCAAACGCTTTTGGCGATTCTCTTGATTTTTTCACGGGATCAACCTATTCCTTTAACAAGGCCCTTGATAAACTTATGTAACCTCGCTGTGTATGAGTTTATGGTGTGGAATCGTTTACCGACTTAAGTATCGTATGCTCTTTTGTTATGCGCTTTGTATTGCTACTTCTTTTTTCTTTTTTTGTCTTTTTCTCTGTTTTCTCTTGTACACTAATGGGACTTATCGCGTGTGTGTGTATATATATATATATATATATATATATATATATATTCAATTAAATTAAATTAAATTAAATTAGTTCGTCGTTAGGAATTCTATGGAGGAGGCTAGTAACATGAGTTATACAGATGGGGGAATAATGTAGTTCGAAGTGTGGACGAAGTTAGTATTTTAATACCGGATTTTGAATAGAATGAGAGGAAATGCTGAGGGGAATTAATAGGAGCATATAGAATTTCCTACACTCGATATAGGAATAATAGAATAATTTTATTAACCATATAACAAGGTTGAGTTCAAGCCCATCGTCAAGCTATTACCCCAACGCACCACCCATCAGTAACAAAACTCATCCATCTTCCTTTAACACACTACACCGTCAAACAAAACGATCCCCGATCTTCCCCGTCCATTCCATAGACCTATGCCCAGCTTCAGATCACGGCAACTTCTCAGGACACCTTGTAGACCCGGGTCCCAGCCCAGGAAAAATGTGTCTCTGGTGGATGCTCCCAGGCCAAGGGAGTCACCGCGCGTCACGACGAGTTGATAATTGGACGCCTCGTTACTCCGCGTTACTTTCACCCTCGACTTCTTCCTCGCCCCCTTCTTTTTCTCTCTTTCCCCCGCTCTCCCCTTTCTCCCGAGTATATTCTTCGACGTGGGGGCGAGGCTTGAAGTGTCTCGCGGGCTGGACTGTTTAAATCCTCCCGCTGGCGGGCCAAGCTCGCGAGGTAACCGTTCCAGAAGGCACTTCGTTAATCGCACGGCGGGGAGGGGAAGCAAGAAAGTCCCACGGACTCTCGTTAACGCCGCGCTGCAGGTGCGCATCCCCGTGAAATTACACGGTGGATGTGCGTGCGCCGTGGCTGTGACGGTCTCAACAACCGTCCCCGACGGCTTTTTAGACGGGGAATTATGCGTGCACGAGCTGGCCGGGCCAATAAATCTGCGCGGCCGGTAGCGAGGTTCACGGCGAAACTGCTCCACCTTATCCGTCCGCCATCGGATTATCCGGTGCCTCCGCGGTGTCTCCGCGACTCGTTCGGGCCGTGGGACGTACCTTGGTCTTGTTTCTGCCCGGGGGATCTATTAGGCCGCGATAAAGTCGGGTGAACCTGTTTCTGAAAGGAGACCTGGTGTGGTGGTGCGTTATTTGGGTGCTTGTTGCGGGTTGAGAGGGAAGGGACGATGGGACTTGAAATTGGGACTGGGTTTAAGAGGTGAGAAGGCTGTGGTACAATGCCTAGGAGGATCGTGCTATACCATATGGGACAACTCTAGGACAGTTCTGCCGTATCAAGTAGAAGAACTGTACATAGCGGTGGCACTTTGTTCACTGTACAGTATAGCTGTAGTGGAACTCTGCTGTCTGATCCAGTAGAAGTCTTGTACAACTCTACACCATTCAGTGGAACTCTAGAGTAATTCTGTTGCATTACCACTTATTGTTAGTAGAAATTTAGTAAAATTCTGCTGCACCACAGAGCCCCTTCTTTGGGGGGGGGGGGGTACTAGGGACCCTTGGCACCCCCTCTGGGTGCGCCACTGCCACCTACTCCACTAGAACTCTTCAGCAAGTCAGAATCGTTAGTAGACAGAGTTGGGGTTGAACATGTAACTAAATAGTCATCATTGTTTCGAGAATCCTCCTCATAGATCTACCAGATCGTCCGGAAACTTGTGTCTCGGCTACTTCTATGCATCGTCAGCGTCCAGTCCTCAATTATTGTATTCGGGGAGGGCGGCGAATAGACGTACAGGACGTCTAAGCCACTGACACGACGCTCGTTATCGTAAACTGCCTGCAGACGTAGCTAGGAGCATCCTTGCTGTAAATGGGCAGCATCTAGACACGGGGTTACAAGGAAATCTTGACGTACAGCCTGTGGACCGTGCAATAAGACGGCAAAATCGGGGACACCGGTAAGGGTGGTAATGGGAGGATAAGAAAAAGTTGTCCGTCACGCCATATGCGGACGTCTGCACTTCTGGGCCGAGGTAAAATTCGTATCTGTCGCTTAAAACGCGCGTGACTGTAGAGAAAAGTGGGTACGGGGCACTGCTAGGGCAGCAGAACGAAGAAGAAGCGGATTCAAAGCTTACAATCACTTCTTCCTTCAATTTCCATTCTCCTGATGGATGTGACAGTACAATAAGGCATTATTGAGTTCACATTAGACCGGCACCTTAGCTCCCAGGTGTACACCGTAGGTATATCCAGAAACTTTGACAAGTTACCAAGGTATCAGCTTCCTCAATCTATCAGATCTTGAAAAGTACATGATAGCAGGCATATACAGAATTTCACTCGACTTCCAACAAATCACCAACCGTCGAATAGTCGGCGAGGGATGTGCCAACGTCACGATGCCCTTCGGTAATGGCGCGCGGTAGTATCCCCGTCGCCTGGCTTATGAAATATCACAGGGTCAGGTCGTCATCAATGTTAGCAACGCGAAGGGTCGCGTCTTAACAAGCCCCAAACCCAAGCCCAGGGCCCTTTATTCTACCGGACAGTGAGGCCAATTTTCCCCGGTCCGAAGATGTACGCGTGGTTGACACGCGATAGCTTAGGAGGCCAAGCCGGAAGCGACGGATCCAGAGGATAAGGGAGAACAAAGAGCGTGGATTTAGCCCTGGAGCCACTTCCGATCCCTAATTGAGAAGCCCATCCGGATATCTGCTCTCGTCGATCAGAACTCTATCTGCGGCCTCCAATCTCCTTCGAGTTCTGTCTCCGTCCCCTCACGGGCTGCCATGACGCCACCTTCCCTCAGATCGAAAGCATTCGACACCTCTGGCTGTCTCGAAACAAGCGTCTTCGATCTGGTCCGCGGGTCCTTGTCCAAAGTTCCGGCGACGATCGAACTTCTCGAACCCGTGGACCACGCTTATCCGTTGAGAGGTAGTGTGAAGGGCTCGTTGATGGACGCGCTGCTCCAAAGAGAGGTTGAGGGGACCGTTCTTAGACGCAATCAGGGGTAAACGTGGACTCTGATGGATGTCAGTGATTCTTGAAATAATATTGTAGTTTTAATATTGTAGTTTTAATTAGTTTTAATAGTAAAAGAATTTTAAGTTTCGGGGATATTTTACTAGAGCTTTGGTGGTTTTCGAGTATCATAATGGCGGCAGGTGAAGTTCCTCCAGTTCGTGACCTGCCAGCTTTTCGATTTTGGATCCACGAGTGTCCTCCAATTCAATTCTGACGTATTTTGCGGTTAGATGTTGCAGAGGAATGATTTTGCTACAATTTTTCAGAGGAAACTTCGAGGAGTGCAACTTGAATCCTTAGGATATTACACAGAGGAAGCTCTTTCCAATGTTTTTGTTTCTTATTATAATGCTGCTTCCTATATTTTGAATTTTGCACCCACTATTATCCACTGGAATTCCAAACTGTTTTCTCGGCAAAGGTATTGCACGGGCATCTGCGCATCGTTTGTATAAAAGATTACAGAGGAAGTCCCAAGGAATACGACTGGAATCGTCAGGTTTCGAGGCAGAGAAAGCGCCCATATTGTACTCCCACGACCCCCCCGTTCCTTATCAACTTGCGATCTCCGATTGCCACTCCTAAAGGTTCAGTTTCTGCGAGCGGATCGGTGCCTTTTCGAAACTGGAACGATCTGTAACGATCGACACATCGACCTCTCGAGCGTTTCGCGGAGTCACGCTCCGGGCGAGCAAGCAATAATGTACACGGTGTGTCCCGAATGTTTCCGAATTTAAGACCAAACGAGAATTCTTTATCAGACATTAATAAGTTCCATTATCAGCTATTCAGACTTGTACATCCCTTCCAAAGAAATAAACTGTTTACAATGAGTGTACAAGACCTGGAAATAGCGACGCTCGAAGCCTGTTGAATATCCAAAATCGTATCGAATTGTTTTTCTTTTAACCTTGATTTAAATTTCAATTTGAGGGAAATAAAATAATCGCAAGGTACCAAATTTTGCGGATATAACGAGTGGTCAAGTTCTACGACACCTTTTAAAGCTAAAAAAATTCTTGACAAACTTTTCATCACACCAAGATAATATACACCATATGATTAATTAATTTATCAACAAATTCGCGAACTATTCCACTACTTCATCCACCCAAATAGTCGAGTTCTTCAACCTCGTGTTCCACTTATATCTACACATTATTATACGTGATAAAAATTCGTTCCCTATAAATTCTTCTCAATAAATCGAACATCTCTGTGAATCTCTGTGAACATCTCTCTTCGTTCGACAATGGTTACTGGTAATTATGGCATTACAACAAATGACACACGCATCGTCTCCCAATCACACTAAGCATAGTTATTGTTATGTCTTTTACACTCTTTACACATTACTTCATTTAAGTATTATTTATTATTCGACACATAAAGAAAGATAACATTTTAATACAAAGTTAACCTAAAATATACGCATGGTGACAGACTCTCACTCGAAGTCGTGGTATCATAGAGCGCGACTCTCCTAACCAAACCTACTCGCGCGTGAGATGGCGCAGGCTGCAGTCAGACGCTAACAAGCTTGGCGCGTATTTAAATACACAAGAGTTACAAAAGAGACTTCAGTAGAAAAAGTGATATATTGTTTATACCACTGATACCATTTGCGCAAATAGAGTTCGAATACTTTTGGAACATATATACCGCACGCTCAATTGACTTTTTCTCTCGTGCACAATTTATCCAGAGCCTCGACAACGACCTGGAGGCTGCAAACTGTTGCAAACGCTCGGAATTTTGTTTGCTTCTGAAAACAGAGGGAAACTCGAGGCTGGAGCGCGTTTTTAGTTGCGCGCTGTTCATCGAAGGCTAAGCGGCGATGCCTAATTAAAAAGTTGCACAGTAGACGGGATACAGCGTCAATTATAATTTCCAGCCAGCATTAATTGTTCCGTTTCCGCGGCCCGGGGTTGGCCACTGTGGATCCACGACGTTGTTAATTTTTCCGCGGACGACGCTCGGCTTCGTTAATTTTCCGCGCTCGCAGCGTGATTTCTCCGCGCGCCAGGCTGGGTGTTTTAAATAATTAAGCGTCAAGAGCGCGAATAATTTCCCGTGAATCACTGGACGCGATGTGCCACTCAATGTTTGGCATTTTCAACTTTCGGCGACGAAGTTAGATCGTGACAGATTGGGGTGAAGCCAATTTTGATATTTTTTCATTACTTATAAACGAGTGAGTCTACCTAATCGTATTTCTCTGCTCTTTCCTCTAAACTGACATTTAATTGAATCGGGATATAGGCAATAGAGGATAAAAAGATTGACTCTTATTTTAGAAGAAGTCTTGAATATTAAATGCTCTGAATTGCGATGCAGCACCATTTTCAGGAACATGGGAAGTCCATTCTTATAATGAAAGAACTGTTTTCCAAATGTCAATTTTTATTGTGTTTCAGCGATAGGAAATTAGTTAGCATCTCTTACGTGGCTAAAAAAGATACACTCACTTTTAGCTCTATTTCTGCTCATTTATAACGCTGAAATATTAAATGCTCGCTTTGATCAATAAACCACTTCCCGTTAACCCAATTAAAACAAATTAGAACACTAAGTAACCGTACTCTGAAAGTGCACACGCCTCTCAGATGCAATATCAAATGGCGTTTCTCGATTATCGAACTTAAAAACCGAATGCCAGAGCTGACGCAAGGCGGGTTATTAAATTTAGAAGTATATATAAATACGGTTTTTTGGCCTCACACAATTTTAGAATCCGGCCTCGCAAAAGCTCACGCCCACCCTGCCGACTGCCCCCCGTCGAAGAAATTCCAGAATCACTGCAAACCCGTTAACTCCGTCGCCCGCAATCCTCGATCTATAGAATCGATACGCCAGCGCCGCGCCGATACTCCGCGGCGAGGCAGCGAACTTGCGGAAACGCTGCGCGTCGTTCGTTCTCGAAAAGCGGCGTGTAATTTCCAAGGAACCGATACACGGCGGAGGCCACGGTATTATTATCAGTATCGCGCGTAATTGCAACGGTCGTATCGATAATTGAGTACAAGCGAGGGGCGGGTTGATCGAGCTGGAATCAGCAGGTCGGGCACGAAGAGCGGGGGAGGGGCGGAGAGGAGCGCTCGCAATTAAAGCGTGTGCACGGTCGACTTGCGTAAGCACGACTCGTCGAGACGCGAGAATTCACCCCGACCGGCGGATACTTATTGTTTCAGATGGAATTCCAGCTACGAGCCTGTAATCGAGGCGATGATTTAACGCGCTGGATCGTTACTTCGCGGGCGGCGATCATCGGGCCAGTCGGGGAAAATGATTAACGGGGCAGTGGCGGCCCGAGGGAAAAAATCGCGACGATATACGTCGCGCCACGGCCGTGGATTATCGCCGAATCGGCGACATAATCAACGATTCGCCATTAACTATTGGCCCGCGACGTTTATTGCCGCTGCGCAGATTTATCGCCGCTGATGCCAGTCGACGTATCCTCTCGGACCTCTATCCCACGGTTTCCGGCGCTGCCACCGTCTAGGAGGATTCTTGCCAGTCTTCCTTTGGTTATAGTCTCGCTGGCGACTTTTTGCCTTCGTGGTGTATTACGGGGTGGGTGAATCAGGGGTTGCAGCTTGGCTGGGATTTTTAAGATTCTCGGTGGTGTAGCCGTGGGTAGACTTAAGGGAGTTTTAATTTTGATGTCTGATGAGAAAGTTTCAATTTTATTGATTAGTACTTAAATAGTCGATTTTGATTTCGAGAGTTAAGGTAGCATTTTCGTTTCACTTGTGGTGGTTGTGTGTTCATGGTTTCTGATGTTTTCTTCTTTATTTTTTTGAGGAATGGGGGGAGTATTTGGGGTTGAAATTTAGCAATTTATAGTTGATTTTGATATACTGATTTCAATCAATTCTGCAAGTCTCAAAAACTCAAACCTTGCTTCCACTGGGAATATTTCATGCACGAATCGTCAAAATGGGATTCAACTGTACCAAATGACATCCAGTTTTAAGGTGAACATTTCGCTAGCTTACTACAAAAATGACGAGTCCTTGTAGAAAACACTGTAAGTGCCAAAATTAAAAAAAAAATTACCGGAAATATTCTACATACCAATAATCATACTATAGTAATAGAATTTGATTTTTGGCACTTACAATGTTTTCTACAAGGACTCTTCAAATATTGTATGTCCACGTTTTGTGAAATTGTGTATTTCTTTAATTATAAAGTACGCTTGCATTTTTAAAACTGTTTTCCTCGAAAACGCTGAAAATGGGCATACAATATTTGTGCAGTAAGCCATTGATATTTTAGACTTCTTCGTGAGTTCTCCTCTCTCCCCAAATTCTAGAATTATCGGCCATACCATAATTTTGACATTTAAATTAAAAAAAGATGATCATTAGATTTTAAGATACAGAACGACGTCACACGTTTCCTCTTCACTCAAAGTCGTAAAGTGAATGTATTTTCGGTCGATCCTACCACGTACAACCTCCCCCCCTTCTCTCTCAAATCCCACGATCCGCTCTTACAGGCGTTGTTCGTTTCGCGGTCAATCGAAATGGTACCCGGACGCATCGAACGACTGCTGGTCTTAATGCGTCTCAAAGGCGATTCGTCGCGGACAGGACGCGGCGTCGCTCGGCGGAATTCGTGGTAATCTGGCGTGTCAAATCAAGCAGTTTCACCACCGAATTTACGATCGTCCCTTAACGAGCTGTTGCTGGGTTCGATGCATCATGAGGGCCCTTCTTCCAAAGAAGCTCCGCGAGCTCCATGCCGAGCTATAAATTTCGCGCGCAGAAGTCTCGCATTGAAATAGTCGCAGAGGTCCGTGGCGTTTTCATTTACCCGCCACTGCATTAGGGCATTTACAAGGAAACTGTTTCAAGTTCGCGATCGTCGCCATTAGGAGCAGTGCTCGACGACAGTTAACGCGTCGCGTGCTGCCTCGTGTCATTAACCATCGTCCACTTTCCATTGTCCGAGTCGCCGAAACCCTGGCCAGCCTTAACGAATCGGCCACCGAGTATGCACCATTTTTCATTGGCGACAGAGTGGCCATCTTTCACTGCGATTCCTCCGTCCGTTGGGGTGTGTGCTGTCGCGGTTGACCGCTACTCGATAGAATGACGCGATATGTCATCGTGCGGCTCCCAAACGCAATTGTGAAAGAGCAGTTCGGACATATTTGTGCAGCGAGTCACCTAAACCAGGAATCCACCTGGAAACTACGCTAAGCTATACTATGCTGTGCTGAGCTTTAAAAAATAGCTTTAATGCATCCTTATGGAATCGTTTCCGCCAAAAGCTAAGCTAAGCTGTACTATGTTTTTTTATATTTTATACCACAGCCGGGCATAGCGTAGCATAACATAGTATAGCACAGGATAGCATAGCTTAGCTTAGCTTCCAGGTGGATCTCCGTCTTTACAAGAACCATCACCCAACGCTTACACGTCAATTTTGATACTTGATGCTTTTTTTCACCACAGCGGCACCATCTCCGATTTTGCAGAAGTTCTGTTTATGCCATGCTCCTCGTTATAAAAAATCATGTACCTTTCTTGTTTATCATTTTTTTCTATTCCCAGTCATTTCCGAGTTATTCGACTACTTGAATAGTTTTCCAACCCCCAAACATGAATTTCCTCTGCTAAAAAATATGTGACAAATGAATGTTGTTATATAAATAGGATTCTTCCAAGTTCCAAATCTCCAGCGAAGCCCAATCAAAGGCGCGGCACCCAAGAACCCCGTTTCTCGGCGTCTGCCAGTAACAACAAACATGTCAAAGTACACGAGAACTGATTTACATCGGAGTACCTAAACAGCAACGTTAGCACCTCCAGCAGTCAGCGGAATAACGCCGTGGCTCGTTCGTTCCTGCAGCGCGTTACAATTTGCACGGAGGAAAGGGAAACGGCGCGGACGCACGGCGGTAAGATGCGGAGCTCACGAAAGGGGTAAAAGAACGCTGGGGAGCCAGTCTGAAGAAGGAAAAAGGGGGACGAAGGGGTTGAGCCTGTGAAAGAGGAAGGAACGACGGGGTAGGGGGAGTCAGGCGAGGAGAAGCGAAAAGCACGAAACTCGCATTTCCCTAAGTATAACGTATGCTCTTAATCCCAGAATTTATGCGAGCGGAATTAACGCGCGCTCGGGTCTGCCTCGAGCCGACTCGTCTCGATTGCGCGCGGGTGTGGCGTATCGGACCGAGAGCTCGACTTAAGTACTGCGTGCAGCTGTGTGCGTGCGCATCGACGACCGTTACATCGGCGTCGATGCACTTCGTACGTGCCTTCGACGGAGTCCATGAATTCCTAAAAATCGGAAATTAAAATCCTACCGCGTGGACTGTAATTCTCACTCTGCGAAGTGATTTCGGTGCTGCAAGGGAATTTAAGTGGAACTCCTGAAGGGATTCCCCCACCACTCAGTTCTCTTCCTCGACTTGAGTCGCGATTTCAATAGAATTCTCAAAGACCTTATTAAGAACCTAAGCTTGCAAAACCGAACCTTACGTTCTTGATGATAACTCTGCAGTACACTAAGGGACTTCAGGGACGTGAATCTTCCAAATTTCCGCACTAAAATTCGTATCACAGCCCCGCAAACGCGCACCACTCCAAGAGAAACTCGACCAAACCCCCGCCAAAAGAATCCCCCTCCCTGAGCGCCCTTCAATTTTGACCCAGGCGAAAGGTGACTCTCAGACGCTCTCTCTCCTAAATTCCCGTGCGTGTATCGAGCCACCCTTCCCTCCGCCTCCCAACCATCCTCCTTTCCCCGCACACTCGAGCGACATAAAGCAGAAAACGCATGAGCGCACCACGCCGCGAGAATCGTCTTGCTGTTGCGTGAAGCCAGCCGTGGGAGAGGGACCCTCCTGGATGGGGAGGACTCAGGACGAGGGGTTCCTGGAATGCCGTTGCGCGAGCCCAAGAGCCTGCCGGGAGAGGGACCTTTTGGCGACAGACGAGCTCTGTTATTATTTCGACGGCGAGCCCTTTGCGAAGGAATTCTCTGCGGCGGACTGCGGCCGGCGATCTCGCGCGATTTACTATTGATTGCGGGACGCGGACGGTGATCTTGGGCCGGTTGCGCGCGGCTGGGGTCGCTCCTGGCGGAGATTGAACGCTGAAACAATAACGCTCTCAGACACTGCTCCAATGCGCCATTGCGCACAACGACCCCTTACGTGGAAGCCCAACGTCGGGGAACGCACTGATTGCTGCGGTGCAGGTTGGAGTAACTTCCACGGGAAATTCGAATTGTTCAAGCACGTGGGGCGGTGAGGACTGCTACTGGGTGTTTCTTCTAATGAAGGTGATTGGCCGTGTTTAACCCTACTTTTTGCACCCGAGCGTAACGGTAGCAGGAAGAACTTCGGAAATCGAAAAAATTAGGTACTGCTCCACTAGTCTGAGAAAAAGGAACAACTGACCCAGAGGGTTAACCCTAGGTTACTAAACTACACTGTGAGTGGTGTTGTTACTAACCATTTGTAAAAAATACGTCCTTAACCCTCCGTGGTCTCACTCTCTTATAATCACAAATTACCAGTTAGTGACAAAGTTACCATTTTCGTATTTTTGAATCTTTTAACTTTTCTCTATAAATGTAAATTCTGATATTTGTAGTTCACGAACAGCATTTTCCACGTTTGTGTAAAAAGCGATATTTCTTTTGCGGTAAATCCCCTTTGGAAGTCGTAAAGGCGCGACATTTAAACTCGAGAATTGCTCTTGTGGTGCGATACACAGCGTGTGACTACGAAGGGTTAAAATAAAACACCAATATTTTTGGCAAAATATATTTTTATTCAGATAAGGACACAAATTTTACTTCTTTGGGCTTAAGAGATCAGAAAACAATAAAAAAAGAATGAAACGTTTTTTTATTCCTCACACAGGGACACATTTTCACGTTATGAGCGCGATATATTGGTTTCTCGCATTTCGTGCAAAGCTGGTTGTCATTTTCCTTGACTCACAATGGCCCCAAAACGCACCATTTTTTTTATATCTAGAAATCGTCGACTAATGAGGAAGTTGAAGACAGAATGGGGTTTATGTAAAAAGCCACCCTTCAATATTCGTAATAAAGGGATCAACCCGTTCATACTGCAATTTTGATAGAAATTGTGGCGAGTGGAACGTGTCGCGGCAAGTTCTAGGAAACGTACCTAGCGCGTCAAAAGAAACGGTCGTGAATCGCGACCTTTCCTCGCCCTAGCGACGAGCCTTACGAGACCGACGTGGAGGGGGCTAAGCGTGGCGCGGGCAGTTAGTCTCGCGAGAGCGAGCGACAAAACCACAACGAACTTTCAATAAACAGTTATATTATTTACCACCAAGCATAGCATTATTTTACCCGTACAATAACCTTACAGAAATATATTAAATCCAGTGTTTCATACTTCTCCAAGCCTCAAGAGCTTCCTCGTCGTCCAAGTAGCCCTGTAAAAGCTACAATCCATTATGAAATCATCGCACGCCATACGTCGCTGTCGAGAGGAAGTCGCAGGGCCGGCATATTGGCACGGAGCGAATTTTCACGAGGTCTTAAGCGGATTATTACCCCCTTGCAGACATCGATACCGGGTAACGCGGAATAGCACGTTCCAACGAGGTCAATCGGCAATTTCTCGCGCGGCACACGCGATCGGCAGTTTCACCATCGATCGAATTAGATCGCGTTCCCCGTGCGTGGCCAGTAAATCGTTCCTTCTATCGACACCTCGATGACTTCTCGCTCGTTGAAACCCGCGTCACGCTCGGCCATCGAAAAATCCGCGACGACCGACGGATTTTCTCGTCGCCCGGTCTCTCCGCAGGGTCATTAAGAGGTATGTGGGAACGATTATGCCCTCGCGACGTCGGCGAGTAACAGGTACCGTGAATTACTGGGGGACGCACGATGGAGCAATTTGTTAGGGCAACGATCGGATCGAAGATGAAAATCGCTGGCCTGGACGGACGCGGCTAAGTGATATCGATCCTGTCGATCGCGGGACGCCGCGGTGAACCGTGATCGAGTAGGTGTTAGATAGTATCTGGTTGTTGCCCGTGCCCTATGAATAATGGCGGTAATAAAGCGCGAGCAAAAGGGATTTTTGTCCGGTTAAATTGAAGCTTTGCCTGAGTCACTTTCGCGTCACGCTGAGGCTGATAAATGCACCGGCCGGGCTATGGACAGAACGCTTTTCGATACTCTTCGACAGGCTCTTTGGAAATTGGTTTGAGGAATGGTCATTGTTCGCGGAGAGTCGAGATAGTGGGTGTTGGCAGCGTGCTACGATAGTTTGCGAGCACTAGTTGTGACTCTTTTCGATAAAGCAGTGGTGGGTGTTGAACAGTAAATATTAAATTCTGAACATTGGGGTGGGGAGTAGCTAGAAGTCGAGTACCAAGCAGGAATAAATAAACATTTGAGTAATAATTACCTGTAATACTAATTTCCAAGTAATTATGTAATGAATACTTCTGTAGAAGAATTACAATATTCTTTAAGGGGGCTCCCTACTTTGAGGGCTTGAAAAGGAGCGCGATATTTGGGATTTTTTTTAAGAGAAACCCTCAAATTATATTAATTAAAAAATTTATGCCTATATTTGTACACATTTAGGCAACATCTTAAAAAAAAATTAATAAAAAAACACGGTACCTAAAACTTTAAACGCGTTTTTCTCAAAACGATGTTTTTCGAATTGGTTAGCATGATATGTCAAGAACCAATCACCCGATTTACTTCAAATTTGGTATATATCTTCAGTAGATATCCCATTCTCGTTGTTACTAAAATTAAGTCGGGTTTTGCAAAATTAGACTTTTGCGACTTAAAAAACCAGCGAATTTTTTGTAGAAATCGATGTCTGTTTTAGACGCTGCCATTTTTTTTTTACTTTTCAGTATTCCTCATTTAATCTAGTTCAGGCAATAGCCACACTCATACAGATTACACAAATTTTTAAATTTTCTATTTCAGACAACTACAATAGCTGATTTTAGGCTAACCATGCGCATGTGATTTTTGTAAGGCGCTTTATTTGAAGCACTATAACTCCGAATATAACCACTATTTTTGTATACAATTTTTTTTTCACATTCTCTAAAGATGGACAAATAAAGCCACAAAGCT
Organism: Andrena camellia; assembly: GCA_029448645.1. Taxonomy (NCBI): domain Eukaryota; kingdom Metazoa; phylum Arthropoda; class Insecta; order Hymenoptera; family Andrenidae; genus Andrena; species Andrena camellia. The sequence goes on along the minus strand of CM055678.1, from coordinate 29,915,380 downwards.
GATAGTAAATATATTTAATGGTTTGGCTTTAAAAAATTTCCAAAGTTGGCATCATTTATCGTTCGTCAAGGTAGGGAGACCCCTTAAGCTTTTTTGCATTTTGAGAGACCTGTCTGTGGGAAATTTCCACGACCATTTTATCAAGATCAACGCGAACCTAATTGCAACTGTTCCTAAACAGTATCGACGATATGTGTGCATAGTGTCGAGCACAAGTTCAGTCGGACTTAAAATTAAATTCCTCGTATCTCTGCGATCTCAACAGGATCGCTAGCAGCGTTGATTCTAGATTGCATGGAATTCCTTTCAAAGGTCAGCGACGACTAATCAAGCTGGTAAGAGATCCTTTCACACTGTTCTCGTTTCGGGTAAGAAAAATCTCGTACGTCCTCGACGTCCAGCACGAGAAGCTTATCGTGGCGCAGCCCTTTACACGAGAGCATGTCAGGCTGTTACCAAACAACCCAGTTCAAATTAAAAGCAAACAATGTGGAGCAACCAATGAGAATCGCAATTCCCACGGTGCTGACGTTTAGTTTCGTTCGAAGAACCTGGGGCAGCAACTTGTAGGAAAGCATCTGGGAAACTTCGTGTAACTTTCATTAAAGGGGTTGCTAGGGGTCCCATTGAAAACAATTGCAATCTGTGGGCTCTTCAGGAAGGTTCAATAATAATTCAGTGTATATTTGATATTTCAGTGTGATCGACTCTTTGATACAACTCCCCTCACACCCCTCGTTTCAATCTTTCTACCACTCAACCACTGCCTCAAAGCAGATACGTCTGGTAAAAATTTCAGTAAAAACATCACCCCTTCGAGCAACAATCACGTAAGTAAAACACTTTGTAGCTCTCACTAAAGTGCTTATTAGGGACTCTATTGGAAACAATTGAAATCTGTGAAGTTTTCAGAAAGGTTTGGTCTTTGATATTCCACTGTCTAATATATCTTCCCTCTCACCTCTCGTTTCAAACTTTCCACCACTTGACAATTGCCTCACAAAGTAGAGATGTCTCTTAAAAAATTCAATGAAAAACGTCACCCTTTGAGCAACAACCACGCAAAAAGCGCCCTTTGTCTACAACGCTCTTACTGAAAGCTCTCAAAAATTCCCTAGACAGAGTTCGTGGTAAACTATATTCTCCAGCGAGCGGAAACGAAAAGCGAGCTTGCACGTAACAGAAAATTATTTATCACCGGGCAAGAACGGTTGGACTTTTTTTCTCCCAGGTCGATTGACGTAATTAGCGGGGGGCAGAGCGGCTCGCTCGTAAATCGAGCGAAACCGTGCCAATCTAGCCGCGCGTTTTTCCCCTGGCTGGATGCGCGAACGGGAATTACATATTTCGCGGGTCACGTGACGGCATAATTTTTCATTACGCGGCGCGATGGCACGCTTATCGCCGGGCATTACGCGTGTAAATATATATTCGCGCGACGCAGCGTTTCGCGGTATCTCTTCTGGCGGTGCCCCCTAGAATTACAGCGTGTAACGCTGGTTTTAGAAAGGCAGCGGTGATTTTTGCCACTCCCCTCCACCCTGGATCGATTAACGAACCCGACGCGCCCCGTAAATTCACCGCGAAACGTAAAGCACTCGTTCCACGCGGCGAATTATCAGCCAGGGATTGTTTAACAGCCTTTGTTAACGCCCGATCGCGGCGATCTTGACACGCCGATAAGCGTCGGGGAGCTGAGAAACTGGCCTCGAATGTTCCGCGACTCCGGTCTTGTATTGTGCTGTATAGTATCTGTTTGATGTTTCGTTGGCTAATATTTCAGTTCGACGGGTGGGTACAGAGAAACCAGTTTTGGGAGTTGGGTATTAATCTCGGAATATGGGGCAAAGTTCAGGGTTTAGCCGCTCACTTTGCTGCTGAGGATTTGGTTTGTGGAGTGGTCTTAACGTTTAGATTGTTCCTGGTGATTTCTTAATGAAAGAAATGGTAACTGATGGATATGTTCGGAATTTTTGTGACAATTTTGTTCAGTGTTTGATCTTTCTGTACACTAAGATTTCAAAAAGTTTGGCCTATTAGTTCACTCTTAATTTTGCAGTTATATTTCTCAATATTGCGTTTCCCATAAGAATACATGTTAAATTGAAAGTTAAATAATGTAAAAACTAGCGAATCAATTTTTCTAAAATTTTGCGGAGGGTTTACTATTGCATAAATATTCATGCCTCCAATTTTGTAAGATTGTCGCTTATTTGGTATGTTACTGAAGTTCATCCTTAAGGTGGTTTTAATGTAAGTTGTTTCTTTGCTCAGAAATTGTAACATTTCGAGGTAAAGTAATTACCTAAATTACTACGTAATTATTTATTTACAATGAACGGGTCAGGCCCATTTAGTAACAGAAAATAGAGAAAATGACGCAGAACAGAGAACCAATCATTACCACTGAAACAAAACAGAAAGGCATGCGGTGTTTGGGAACTGCCTATGGTGCGATTGGCACATAGGTGGCGCCACCTTCGTTTGAGTATATGTAGAGTTCGGAAAAGAGTAATCCCGGAGAGTCGCGTTGGGGGAATTGGTAACGCGGCTGGCCAGGACGCAGAGGACCCGCCCCAGAGTTCTTGGGTTCGAATCCCATCGCCTGAAGATCGCTTTTTCGCCTAGAAATAATAATAAGTCTCTCAAGTCCTATTGATAGATAATATCGCTCTATAAACGCTGGATTTAAATGTGGAAAGAGGTCCATAGAAAAAATCAATCTCGCCCCGATACAAATATTCCAGATTTACAGATCCTATGGAAGGAATGTAGAAAAAAGTGTAGAAGAAAGAAGAGAAGGGATCTGTTTGAATACTTACAGCACGTCTTCTAGTAGACCGACTAGGAACATTAAAATTAATAATTATAGTAAATCCAGGAGACGCGGTCGGGGGCCAGAGAGAGAGTTGGTCGAGTCGCTATAATTCGGACTCTATATACGCAAAAGCATATTAAGGTTCAGAACAATTGATTCTCTAGGAATCAAACAGTTGACTGGAATGTATTTTCCGCGAGTCCAGAAGTCTATAGAGTCTGAAATATAGCGACTCGACCAACAACTCACCGGCCCGACCGTGTCTCCCGGATTTACGCTAATCTGATTACAAACTATACCATTAATAATTTTAAACAAAATTATCCATTACAATCATTCTATACTCCAGCATTTGAACGTTTATTCTAGGCACAATGGGACCATAATCATGGTCATAACGAGATAAAGGTTCACCCATTTACAGACTGTGAAGGGTATCTTTATTGAATTTCTAAAATATTTTTGTGAAAGATTTTCTAAGAGTACGTATCAAGTATCTTGCTGACAAGGTAGTGATGCTTCCACAAGGTACACCTGATAAATTTAACGATAGTCGAGATATCACGTTCACATCCCAAATCCAAGCCACGTTAGATGTAATTTGAGAATAACTTTCCAAACAGAAAGTGGCCGGCCGTTAGTGTCAGTTTACCAAGAATTTAGGCGAGCGTTCGGCATGCAACAAGTAGCGTAGACCAGAAATAGGTCAGCCGAGCCAAAGTAGAAAAATATCGCCAGCCAGAGAACGTCACCGCATGGGAAGCAATCGCCCAGCATTGCTCGCTTGTAAATTCCCAAACCAGGCCCTAATCACGCAATCTTCTTTCCCCATCACCTGAGAAATATTCATTACGAATCCCAATCAAGCCGCAGATCCAATCACCGCCTCGATTCAAACATGAACCAGCGTCTTTCGAGTCCAGTCGCGTACACGAGGGTTGCCCCGAGCCGATCATAATAAAAATCGAGACTTGCAAATCGAAATGAAGCCAGGCCACCGCCCTCCGCGGTTTCCAATCACGCAGATTTACATTTTTAATTTCCGCCTCGGCTGCCAGCCCCCTGCCCCGCCGGTTTAATTAACTCCGTTTTCTCGCTTCTTATATCTGCCGGTTGTCGCACTCCTCTTTCTTTTCCTTCCCTCCTCGACATCGACTTCCTCCGAGCTATCGACAACTGTTCAATTACCCGAGCGTAAGCGAAGTAAATTAATTGTTACGCCGGCTCCGGCGGTTTCCTTTCCCTTCGTTTCCCCCGTTCTCCGCCTTTCGAGTCGCTTTCTTGCGCCTCCGCTCAAGATCCACGAGTATGCCGCTCGCCGAGGCTCGCCCGACCTCGGGGGACGCTTCGTTAAAACTATCGAGGCCGCTGGAAAAGAAGGAACCGGGCTCCCGGAGTTCGAGTTCGGCGCGAACCGTTGGAAACGAGGACCCCGCGTGGGAAGATTGTTGGCTGCACCAACGGCAATAAATTAAATACGGGCTGGTTGTTGGAATTTGTCAAGAGGCCAGAGTTAAACCTCGACAGCGGGGATTTGAATGTTAATTGAAGCTTTGTACGGTGTTACGAGGGCTGGCGGAAATCTTATTTCGCGAGAGGTAGCCGGCAAATGAGTTCCTTTCAGATCTGCCAGCGACTATGGTTGAAACAAAGTCGAGTGGCTGTCGACAGCTGCCTGGTTACCGTTTACAGAGTTGATTACTGCAAAGCCCGATAGAAACGCTGGGTTGCGCGTGATTTACTTTCTGCCTCGAAATGCAGATTTGTTAGAGGAGGGTTTGCGGAATTTTGCGACGCAAGTGGAGTAAGTTTCATTGAGGATAAGGATATGAGGATATTGCATAGGAGGTGCTACGTAGTAACAGTGTGATGTGTTGTTCAAAGTTGCACACTGTATACCTCGAGAAGCTCGAGTACCTAGAATACAGAAAATCTATTTCAAATTCAGTATCCAACACCTTCTACACCGAGCTCCGAGGCTGAATCAAGGGGGTGCTATAGCTCTGGGCCTCACTTTTCAGCGGTCTAAGCCTTCCATTAAGTACATAATTAGAAATCGCACTAAAAGTTTATTTTCAAATATCTTTTCGATGTTTGTTTTTTAATATTATTTATTTGTGAGCTATTATTTTCCAATTTTTGAAGATTTACGTATTTTATTGTATGTCTTATTATAAAAAAAAATCAACCAATGGGGCCCTCGAAGTTTTGATAGCCCCGGGCCCCAAAAGTCTTAACTCGGCCCTGTCAATCCTCACGATGCTAACTTTGCAATAATAAATTCAACAATTTCCCCGTTCACTCACGACTATTATAAAAAAATTCATAACCAAACCTGAAACATCCCCCCAGAATAAAACCACCAAGAAACTTGCGCATACCTAGTCCAACCACTCCGAATCTCATTTTTTACTTCCAAAGAAGTATCACATTCCCGCCACGGGCAAAAGTTGCAGGTGCCGCCTGCAATAATTAAATCCAAGTTCGCGGAGACGCGGCGGAAAGGCATCTCGCCAACGGCACTCGGATCGAATTCCTCGTTCACATTTCCGAACGTGACAGTCGATCGGCCAGTGCTGTCGAAGATTTCCTCCGTGCCAGGAAAAATTGATAGAGTGGCTGGCTCCAGGGGGGAGATTTCATATTTTCCCCCGGAGCCGTCCGCGCGGCGAATGCGAAACAACTAATGGCACCAGGTGCGGCCCGTTCGGCGGAATATAAATAAATACGAGGGCGATCGATCAAAGGATCGAGCGCGAGGCTGCCACGCATCGTCGATCGCGAGGGTCCTCCACTTTTTCGAGGGTGGAGAAACTTAGCTCTGGCCGCGATTCGTCAAGGTTTTGTCGGCCGGTCGCGGCTGATTGGCCCCAGAAGTTGGATAATTCAGGGAGGCTTGCCGCATGGGCCATTTGCGATCCCCTTTCCCTTGGTGCCGGGCGCCTGGTACTTTGATCGTTTCACATTTTTCTCGGACTGGATACTGGATACTCGGGCAGTCTCGCGCAGAGGACGCGGGGCAAAGTAACGAGCAAGATTTTTTGAATGATTAATGTCGCGTCGCGGGCACAGCTTAAGTCGCCGCTCGATTAATGCCAGACCGGGGGCCGGGAATCATTTTTCTTCCATTGACGGATGCTCGCCAGGGCCTGGAAACCTTCCTGGACGCGACGATGTAACGCGATACTCGGCAACCAGCCGAACCCTCCTGTCAATCTCGCTGATGCCCCGGGATTTTCTTGTTCTTCGTTAGCCACGCATGTTGCACGCTGCTTCCTTGAACCACGACGCGCTGATCGCTTTTCTCGTCGATGTTTCTTGTAACTACATGTTTTGGGGTGGGTTAGTTCTTGGAGAGGGTTGGGAACATGCTTTGGGAGAATGTGGTTTCGGGTAAGGAGTACCACAGGTTTTGAATATTTAATGACGGGTGTTGAGATAAATACTGCGTCATTTTTTATGTAAATGTATAGTGGAGCTTCATATTTTTCATGCTTGATTGATAAATTGGTCTCTGGTTTGATTGAATTTTTATGTATTGTATTGTGTGAGGATCATAAATAGTTTTTTAATTCAAAATTAACATATTTCTGATTCCCATACATTTTAATATCGTATCGTGCAAAGGGATTACTTCCATTGTTTGTTTAAACATAAAATCCTTCTTGTACAAAATTCTCAATGGTCATATTAATTGTCCTCAACTACTGGGGTTAATTAACCTTTTGTATTTTGCCTAGGCCTTTGCGCTACACTCCGCTGTTTCATGTCAAACTTTATAGAACGAATCTCCATCTGAGCGACACTATTTCTAGGTTATGTTACACGTTTTTATGCTATAAATGTTTTGGGGGTTATTGCTTTCAGACATTTCTGTTCTTGCTTTTGTTTCTCGCGTTCTGCACACTATTGGATTATACTTCTTTATGTATATGTATTTTGATTTGCCTGTGCCTCATCATCGTTCTTGTAAGTTCACTGCGTCCTTCTCTTACATATCCTCCTATTATTATAACTCCATTCCTTCTAATATACGTTCTCTGTCGTCGTTTGCTTCCTTTAAACTCAGTATTCGTTCTTTCACCCTCTCACGGTTTCCCCTGTAGTTATTTCGTCTTTACTTCCTTTCTTTTCCTTATCTCCTAACGTCTCTTTAGGTTAGGTTTTAGAGCAGCAGTTATTGTGGAACCTTGTCTACTCGCGATTGGTCATATTAATTGTAATGGTGCAATAAAGTCATTTAATAATAATAATATACTGGGCTTAGTCCCGTTTAAATAAATAATAATAATAAAATCCCTGCTTCCCTCAATTCATACAGTGCTTCCAAACTTCTCGCCGGTAGTGTACGTTCCTCAGACACAGTGGCAGAACAGTGTCTAATAATCCCCTTTCTTTTTGTTCCAGGTAAGTGCACCACATATTCAATCAACGCTGTATCTCCTGGATTTCGGTATGTCACATCATTGAATCGAATTGAAACAGTATCGAGCAACCTTATACAGAAAAAAAAACAGTGTTCCTAGGTCGCAAACTCCGCCAAACAGATCCAAAAACTATCCAACAGCATCAAACCCAAACCATCCCATTCAAACCACCACACCATTCAACAAACCTCCCCCAAGGAAGGTATATACCACAAAGTTCCCACTCCTCGACCATCACCTTCATCGCCACTCCACGAATCCGTTCAAACCCAAACGACCACCGACAACGCACCACGCACAAGGGCTTCCCCCCAGTCCCTGCAAAGCCGTCAGTCGACTTAACTAAATTTTTCCACCGTTGCTCCGGTCTATTCTAAGTTCATCCTGGCGCAAGATGGACGAGGGAATAAAAAGGCGTCGCGGCGGAGCAGCGCGTAAATACGAACGATTAGCGTGTCATCCATCATCCCGGGTGACGTTCGGTTACCAAACATTCGTTTGGACAACGTCGTCGCTAGTGTCGTAGCTCGTCCACGGCACCGTCTACCATCTACTCTCCTCCCCCGGTGCCTTCCCACGGGCGGAAAGCAGACGTCGTCCGTCCCCCTTCCGGTGGCGGCTGGAAAACGAGCTTTTTATCGCTAATCGGATTTTCTGAATTCCTCGTCAGAGATAAATAGATTCCACGAGCGTCCTGCATCGATCCCAGCGGCCTGTCTCCTGTTGAACGCGTCTCACGATCACGGGCAATCGGCCCGTAATAAGATCGTTGGATCAATAAGATTGTTAGGACGGAGGAAATAGGGTGAGACGACGGAGACGCTCGCGACGTATAATATCGGACCGTCTCTTTTGAAGGCTCGTTTAACGAGAATTGCGTTATTGACGGGAAGTGGCTCTGTTTGGGGAAGATTCGACGTTGCCTCGTGTCTCGTCGCTGCTGGATCGGAGACTTATAATATTGCCGTCTGATTGCTTCTTCCCTGGCGCTTCTCTGACGCACCCTTACCGTCTGCTTAAATACTTGCCCCCCCCCCCCCCCCCGAGGAGGGACTTTCTGAATTTCCGCTGGGGATCCTGCGTCGTTCCAGCATTTGGAGCTCGAAGAATTTTTACTAGAACACTCTGACGGGTGCTCGAACATGGGCAACTCTAGTTCCCCAGTCGAAATTGTCTACGTTTCTGAAGTCTGTATATCTCTTTTGTGAAGTTCGCTTCACCGCGGTGACTGATGGCTGAAAGGCTGAAACTTTGACTGGAAGAACTCAGAGTGAAGGCAGAAGGTACAGTCACCCAGTAGATTGCTCCCGGAAACATCACCCGCGGAACTTCTGTATTTTTCCCTGAGCAACTGCAATGAAATTTTGGTATTTTTCTTGCGGAATTGGGGCCAAAGTTTTGTATCTTGGTTCTGATGGTACAGGCAAGTTTTCAGAATCCTTCTCCCCGGTACACTTTTTCTTGGAGGATTTTAGTTTATTTAGCGCAGGAGGCAGCGCAAGGGTAAAACGTTATGGAGGTTATACTTCCGCAAACCCCTCGGAACTTCAGCTTCCTTCACTCCTGAATAATATTCAATTATTGCACGATGCAGCTCTCGTCCCCCAGCTTTCTAACTCACCACTTCTTCGCCAGTTCAGCTTCAGCGCAAGCATATTCTAGAGACCACATTACCACAGAGAGTCCCCAGATTAACCCAATCGTGATTAGCCGCGGAGCACAAGGTCTTCTTTCGAGAAGCCGCGGAGTACTATCGAGAGTCGAGGAACAATCGCAAACAGCGGGGAAACGTCGTTAGCTCGGCAATCGCACTGACCAAACGACTGTGCCCGAGGACTTTCTCAGCCATAACCACGTCCTTTAAGCTCGCCCGTGCGCATTACAGCTCGTTAAGCCGTGTCATTAACACGGACATAAAAATCCCCGGGTAAAAGTCTCTAATGCCGCGCGCGGCACTGCGTTTCCCGCGTCCACCCGCGAAGAAGACTCGCGAGGGACGTTCCACGCTAACGAATTTGGCAGAGCGTATTGTCCCTTTTCCTGCCACCGTGGGAAAATCAATTGCGGCGCCCGGTTTCCCACCGGTATTCGCCCACCGAATTTACCGTCTCGGATTCCCGATAACTCATCGTCTTTGGGCGCCATCCAACAGCTACGCGACCGCATTTCTCACGGCCGTTTTGTCTCATTATTGCCCAAGAAGCTGAACACCGGCGCGGAGGAGGAACGCGCTCGCTGGCCAATCGAGAGAAATGAATTTGTAATAGCAATAACTCTGGCTGGGCGGAAAGTGGCGTTGCCAAAATACCATTTCATTACTAAGGAATTCAAGTTGATAAAGACATTTGGGTATGTCTTGGGTTCTTCGTTGCGGTCCTAGGATCTATGGCAGGGGTTCCCAACCTGTGGGTCGCGAAGTGTTTTCTGGGGGGGTGTCACGATTTTTTTTTTAATATTATTAAGTTAGAATTATATCCTGAAATACCTATTTTTAAGGTGTGTTCTGAGTGTCGCCACTGTTTTTGGGGTCTTCTTTTTAATATTAGTAAATTACAGTTATATTCTGAAATACCTATTTTTAATACATATAATTAAGTTAGAATTATGTTCTGAAATACCTATTTTTAAGGTGTTTTTTGGGGATCGCAACGGTTTTTAGTTTTTTTTTTTAATATTATTAAGTTAGAATTATATTCAGAAATACCTATTTTTAAGGTGTTTTCTCTACCTGATTAAAACCTTACCTTGCATGGGTGGTCGCAAGTTATTTGAATACTATGAAAGGGGATCGCGGCTCAAAAAAGGTTGGATAACACTGATCTATGATCTCTATACGTAATACACAGAGACGCTTAGTTTAGATCAACTTCAGTAGAAGGAATAATTCTCAGGTTTCACTCACAAAGAATAATATTTCATGAGAAACCAGCAATCGTCGAAGTTCAATTAACGCAGTGTTATGTCATACTCCTTAACCAAGCGTCGCAGCACAAAAGACCTATTACGCCGGGGGTTGTTCTTGGAACCGTCGAGTCCTCCGTCGTGTTTCGTGCGTGCTGCCCGTAGCACTCCGCCCCGCGAACACTTTACGATCCGACGACACGAGAATCGAGCGATCCGCGCGACAGAAAGACGACGTAATCGTGACGTATCGATCCCATGGATCTCTGCGCGCGCCCTCCCCTCCAACCCGGCTGATTCGGGAATTTATGCGCGCCGCGGTAATTGTGATTTGCGAGCGGGGGGCCTCGTGAGAATCCGCTGCAACAGGATTAACCGTGAAATGTTTCCTGTTCGCCGGGCGAAATTTTCGCAGGTTTTATCGCGCCACTCAATCGCGTTAATTAGCGTCCCCTTGATTAACGATGCCGCGCGGGCGAACGCCGGCTCCATTCTTTTCCTACCGCCGAATTAGCATCGCACGCGAGCTGCTCCTCCGGATAAAATATGAACATCCCTAAAAGCTTGATCGATCCGAAACGCGACAGACGTCGAGGGCCCCGGAAGTCCTAATTCCGCGCCGACGGTAAACCACAGGTCGCGAACATGATTGATTTCATCGCCGAGAGGAGTCATCGAACCGTGCTCGGCTAACCCCCTCGGATACGGATGCTTGGCTGCGTGAATGTAGAAACACGGCGCGGGGGGGAAGGGGCGCACGGATCGATTACCCCTTTTTCTCTCCCTCAACCACCCCCCCCCCATGCTGCCCCCCTCTTTGGTCGCGAAAGCACACCTCGTATCGTCGAGCAGCATCTACGTTTCTCACCAGGGGCAATAAAAGCCTCCGCAAATCATGCGACACGCCAGGCTGCCGGCCCAGGACCGCACGCTCAACGATTTCCCGTTTCGTTTCCCGGCTCGTTCGTTTTCCACTGGGGCAGTCGGGACAATTAGCACCTGCCCTGCGGCGCGCCGCACCCCCTTGCCACTGCGGCCTGCTATCTCTCCACCGGGGACCTCTTTTTTGCACGATACCCGAGCGCATTAAAGCGTCGCAACGATGTTACTTCGACGCGCGTTCTCCTACCTTCCTTTCCCGCGTATGGCGCGGGACCTTCGCGCGGCGGCAATTAGTTTCGCCACCGGAGACCGCCGAGATGCGGGAATTTCGGGCGGCTGTTTCGGGACGCAGGTTTTGCGGACTTGGTGCGGCGATTGGTTCGTTACTCGTGGTTAAGTAGCTTGCGGTGAGGGAGAATTTTTGGTGGAGGCTCTCTTGGTACACTGGGTAATATTTGTAGTCGGGGATAGAGAAAATTCGGAGGTGAAAAATTGGCGGGGTCGAAAAATGGAAGCGGGAGTGGTTGGAATTAAGATTTGGGTAAAAGTGACAAAAACTTTGGTTGGGGATTTACGAAGCATTTAGGTCGCTTTTTAAATTGGTTCCTGTTATCAGCTTTTGGAATGTTTTATATTATGTATGGAGTCCTAGAAGGGTAGACCCCTGTTTTGTCGATCCTTCTTTACATACCTTTAACAGCTCGGAAAATAAGGTTATCAAGGTTAACGAAACAAGATGAAACTTAGGTCGAAAAATACATGCTTAACTTTGAGTAGCTGCCATTTTTTAAAAAATAGATTTTTTCAAAATTGGCTTCGACTGGTACTAGATTATAGTCTTGAGAATATTCGTGCAAAATTTTATTCAAATCGTTCCAGTGATCTCTGAGATATTTTTGATACCCCAAATATCTGTCTTGGATATTAAATGAAAAAACGCGTATTTTGAATCGTTTTGAAGAGATTCTGGATTATCTATGCAAACATTTTATAAAGGATACAATAGTTTTGTCTCTTCTTTTCGATATTTCTTCTTTAATAACTACAAGAAACTCATTACTTAATTCAGTAGGCATACAATTTTTCTAAATTGTTAAATTAAAATTTAAGAGATAATTCTAACTTCTCTACTGAGATTTTCTATTGTAATTCATATAGGTTCTAATGTTATTAATATTTATTATAAATTGTAGATGTGTTTATATGTTCGCGATTTCCTGGACTTAAGTCTCTCGAGAAAAACAGAAATTCTCGAGAAGGAACACTAGGCCCAGGTGCTGCTATGGCATCATTTCTTAAGATATCAAATTTCTTTTTGAAGAAAATCCAACTTAATTTATAAACAAAAAGGAGTATGCCCTGACTTTTAAATACGTTTTTTTTTATATGAAAAAAAAATGATAAAAATTACCCTGTATTCCAACCTGTCAAAGCTATGCACCCCTAAAGAGGTAATTCTGTGTTCCACTTCGGGTAATTTACGACTCCGAATTTTCTCCACCGACGACTTTATGTATATGATAAGTGTCTTTATGTAAGCAGACTTAAATGAGACTTGACGTAAGCCTGACATAGACTGGAATAGGATTAACAGAGGTTTGACCCACACTTAACCTAGATTTAGTGTCAGAACAGTTTATATTAACCCCAATGATATTGCGTAACGCGAGGTGTGAAAGAATTCCTGGGTTTTGGATTCTCTGTTCAAAAGTGAATCGAAAATGTGGAATACATTCTTTGCGCACGACGCTTCCATTTCGAGGAAATTGAGTATGAATATTCCCAGAGGAGAGCGCGCATTTAACGAGGGAGACATGCTCAGAGCCATCGGCCCTTCTCCGCCACCTGCACAATCTCGCAACGATATTCAAACTCGTTTTTCTTGAAAATGGAAGCTCGGATGGAAAAACCTCATTTCACATTTCTTACTCGTTTTTTGCCAAGGAATCATTGTATAACATTGCAAACGGCGTTTCACGTTATGGTTAATAGGGCACTCAAGAAAACATGCAGCATCCCCAAGTTTCTCCAAGGAGAATCAGTATCCTTCCGCCAAGTTCTCCAAGTCGGACGTTTTAACAGAAAAGGAAAAATTTATGGGCTCTTCGGGCGCCATTAACCGTAAAAAGTATTCACGCAACTGGCCCGCTGCAGGGGCTACCGGGGATGGGGATTGAAATTTCGCGTAAAAAGGGGAGGAGCCGTGTTTTATTAAATCTTCTTCGCGAACCCGTAAATAAGTTGGCGTTACACGATGCCGTTCACCGGGAAGTTGCGCAGTTTGTCAGCAATTTTTTCCACGTTATCCCCGGGAACTTTCGCCGTGGCTCGCAATTAAACTAGCACGGGAACTTTCTTCACGCGTCAACTGGCGAAATAGTAAACGGCCGCTGGTAGGGCGCCAACGGCCGTCTGCCAAAAACGCTAATGAATGCCAACCCACGCGATCTGCAATAAACGGCCCCAAGTAGGCACCCTGCGCCTCCGGGCTCCTGAAAATCTTTCCAATAGCTGCATTGTTTTCCAAGAACGGTCGAAGAATCTCCGAGTCGTCAAACTTTTCCGCCCCGTCGAGACGTATTAAATCCACTCAGGTGTCTCGAAATTTTAATCCTCAGAGCTGTTGTTTAAAATTTTCTCCCTCGCGGGACCATTTCTTAGTTCCATTTCAAAAAAAATTATTGGAAAGTGAGTATTTCAGTTATACGCAAATTATATATTTGGTGGCATATTTGAAGTGAAAAAGAGAAAATAAACTATGGTTTAATATAAAATAGGGTGGCTGTTTCTATTACTACACTTTGACGCTGACTTGCTCACGAATGGATTAATTTTATTACTGACTTCTCTTACTTTAATTTCGTTTGGTGAATATTTATATTAGTTTTTTAAACTTTTCCGGTACTAATGCATTTTTTCGAGTTAAAACTGTTTTTATTTTTCATATTTTTTTAGGATATATTATGATATGACCCAACCATCATAAGGAACTGGAATTTTGAGGAGTTGGGAGGGAGGGGAAGAGTACCCCTATTATAAAATTTTAGCTGCGGGTATTTGTTAGTTTCTGAGATATTAACAAATTCGACATAATACATTGAAATCTGTCTATGCAGAAGTTACTAAATAATGCAATCATTTTCTCGTCACCGTCAACTGTTTCACAGCCGACGATACAATAGCGATATTGACCTCATCGCGCGATGCTTGTAACTACAGTCTCATTTTTAGTATTCCCAAGCTCACATCGGTTCGGTACCATGCTTTACGCGCCCGCAAGCGGGCGTGCACCCCCGCACTAACCTAGCCCCAACCAATACTAATACCGTCGGCTTTGAAACAGTCGAATCAGTAGACGGCGACAAGAAGATGATTGTGTTAGTAACGTCTGTATAGGCGGATTTCAATGTATTATGCTGAAAGTTTTTATTAATATCTCAGAAACTAACAAATACCCGCAGCTAAAATTTTATATTAGAGGTTCTCTCAACCTCCCGCCCAACCCCTCAAAATTTCGGTTCATTACGGTGGTTGGGTCATACCGTAGTACAGCCTTTTTTTAATTGAAATAAAAATATATGTTTTTGTCCCAATTACTGTACTCTGGAAACTGCGTTGTCCGTATTACCGTATTCCTAATTACTGTTGCTGTTTCGAATAACGGTCCCTAGAATCCCTAGCGTTTCGTTTCTTTCTGAGAAAGGAAAATAAGGTTATGTTTAACAGTTACAGAGAAAGCACTGAGGGTGTCAGTAATACGTACAAGCGTTAAAATCCTGTCCCGATTACTGGCTTCACTTTAAAAAATTCGAGAACATTTCAAAAGTGCTCATTTTGCTATTTTTTCATAAAATTAGAAACTTTTATGATACAATCAACGCTTTACACAAGTGCAAATCATAATAATTTTCAATTTATTCACTTCTGTAAAGTAGTGCATCATCGAAATCTTCATGTCGGTACAATTTTGGAAAATTTTTTACTATGCTTTAATTGTTTAAAAATGCAATCTTCTCGTTTGTAACACATACATTAATAGTTTAACTTAATTAAAAAAATTCTTTCCTTATTTAATTATGCGATTTTTTTGTACGGCTTATTTAAATATAACGGCACACTAATATGGACGTCTACCCCAATACTTATAATACAGAAAATTAGCTAGTATTTTTTCAGAGACTTCTCTGACTACAGCGCCACACACGCACCCCTCCCGCATCCATCAGAGCCCACGGGACGGGCCGCTACATTTAAACCTGAGCGGGGAAATAGCTAAATATATTGATAACAGAAATTTCTTAAATAATCACGTCATATATCTGTTTCCCGCGAGCCCATGATCGGTGGCACACTCAGCTGCAGCCTCCTGCCAAGCCCCGCAGCCGATTACCTTCTGAAAGTAAATAATAGTTCAATTACTGCATCCCCGCTACCAAACTCGCCTGCCAACGTGATGGTGCTCCTGTCCAGGAGGGTGGGCGACGGAAATTTCCGCGCGGCAGGCGCAGGTGCGATGGAAATTCGGAGAAAAGGGAGTCCCGGGATGAACGCCAGTGCTCGGAACCGGGGGTGCCGCTCGAAATAATATTCGTAAATCTTTTCTAACGGATGCCACGAGGGTGGGACAAAATAACCGATTATTCGAGGGACCACGTAAGCCAGTAGCCGTGACGGGAATTTATTTGGACGATTTGGAGGCAGCCCAGTGCCGCTGACGGTTCTGACTGATAACGGCCACTTCGCGCCGCCCTATACCCCCCCCCCCCCCAATTTTCATAGCGGGCCAGCCACCCCCGCGGAACCGCTTAATATTCCGCCAGTGTAAAGGCAGAAAGCGAATTTGCCCGAAGGCGACAGGGAGGCCTCTTCTCTCGGAAAGCAAAGTCGATTTTCGCTTAGCTAGAGCCCGGAAGCCGGCGCTTGCGAGGCGGGCGACGGTTGCGGAGGGCCGCCATCGCTCGACGAGTGTGTCCAAGCCACTCGACAAATACTCCAGCGGACGTGAATTTAATTCCTGCTGGTCCTCGAACTCCCTCGTTCACGCCTGCCGTGTGAAACAGGGAAATCGATTGCCGCCCGTGTTTACCTCCTGCGGACCTTGAATCTTGGATCGACACCATCCACCCCGTCCAATTATGCCACCACTTTGTCCCCGGCCCGGGGTCGAAGTGTTCCTACGTTTCGTTTCACTTCGGGTCCCTTCAGAACTCGTTGTTTCGACAGGAATATTGAAACATTATCGTAGAAAATGTACTTCGAGGACTTTGATCTCGGTTGCACCCTCCTCTAGCCCTGCTCACGCTGTTCTACGGAGTTCCCAAGGATTCCCTTCAGACTCGTTGGATTCATTTCGTATTAACAATCTTCTTCAGTCTCCATCTGAGTCGCGAGGAAAGAAGATGGCAGAAATACCTACGGGAAACTCGGCACAGCGAGCAACCCCTTCGCCGAAGGGGTCAAACGACAGTCCTTGCCAGGCATTCGTGGCTGGAATACTGTGAGCGCGCTCGCGGTCGCTCCGATCCCGCCGGCGTATTTATACAGCCGACGACGAGGGGGGTGCAACGGTTCACGAAACGGGGTAATCGTGTTCGATTTCTATGCACGCGCGAAAGAGCAGCGCGTTTTCGGCCCAGCGACCACGCCGACCCGCGGGGGTCGGAGGGGGCCCACTTTACTTTTTGAAATGCACGCGGGCGACGACAACGTTCGAGCGCTCGTAATTAACGTCACCGCCCACGGGCCTCACCCTTTCGCCGCTACCGACCCCCCCCCCCCCCCCCCGTTCACTTTTGCACGCGACCCCCGCGCACTGTCAGCGCTGCTCTCTTTCTCTACCGACGTATAATTAGTGTCCTCTGTTTCCCTCGGCTGGCAGTCGCGTTAATAACGGCGTGCCACTGGCCCGATCGTGTTTGCGGCTTCGCTTATCCGTTGGAAAGCGAGATTCAATTACGATCGCGCGCCCCCGACCAAACCCGCCCGGCCTCGCAACAGAGGTATCGTTGTCCCTGTTTCCGCTGGTCCTCGATGAGCGACGTTTCTTTGATCGTTTTTTGGAGTGCACCGTGAACCGGCGGGGTGGTGGAAAAATTGAACAGGGGTGCATCGGGGAATGCGATTCTTATGGATCCATCGTGGTGGATTTCAGATTTGAGGGTGGATTTTGGAGCGAAGATTTAAATGCTGCGATTCCCTTGTTGCTTCGTTTTTAAATTGCATTACACGATGTTTGTTTTCGGGGAATTAAGCGTTTCACCGATTGAGGAATCTGGGAAATTCTTGCAAAATTATTTTTCCTATATTTTCCTTCGTTTCAGTCGACTTCGAATATGTATTTTACAATTCTGGATATTTGTTTCACATTTCCTGAATATTTACTATACATTTTATAAATATTCACATTTTATTCCATGAATTTTTAAGTAGTTCATGTTTTATAAACATTTATTTCACATCTTCTGTATGTGTATATAATATTGGGGATCAATATTTTTTCATATTAAAAAGAGTTGCTAAAAAAATATTTCTTTAATATTTGAAAAAAACATTCAACCAATATTTTGTGCCACTAAGGGATCGGTGTCACGAAGACAACTTTCAGAGGTTTTGAATAAAACACGCAAAAGTATATTTTCAAATATGTAATAGTCACTAATACCTTCAGTATATGATATAAAATAAATTTAGGCTTGGCAATGTCAAATTATTAAAGAGGAGTCTGTGAGACGTTAAGGGTGAAGAACTAACGCACTTTTGCCTGCACTCCGACTTTCTCTTCCTCTCTAAAGCCTGTTCTAAAATTCAGACGCTATGAGCCGCGAGCTCCGCTCCTCTGCCCCGCACAAATCACGCTGATGAAAATCGACACCTTGCAGCGCTCGCAGTGGGTCGACCCACTTCGACCAAGTTCCTCGTCGCGGGAAAATATTTCGCGAGTTTGCACGTCGAGCTTCCTCCTCCCTTCCCTCTTACATGGAAACCGACTCCGTCCACCTCGTGGGGCTTGCACGTGTCCTTAATTCTTTATTAGCCCCCGTCGAGAGCGACGCAGGGGGCCGGGGAGCGGCGCGAGAGGGGCACGGAGGAGGAGGGGAAGGTGGGGGAAGTGAGCGTGACTAGATGCCGTAGAGTTTCTTTTGCGTTTCCGCGAGGAGAAGCCGATCGTATCTGCGCTCACGATTTCTGATCGTGTCGCGGGCCCGACGTCCCATCGTTGGACAACATAAATTATTAATGTGGCCGCGCCATGATCGTGAACGGCCGCACGAGGGGGATGGCTTCTCGATCGGCGAAGAAATCGGACGACCACGGCCGTTAAAAGCGAAACACGGCGTTTTCGGAATAATCCGCGGCCAGCGAAGGAACTCGCTGACTCGGATCTTGAATTTCATTGATCTTTGAAATGTCGAGGGGCGCGAGGTTTTAGAGCCGCGCCTGTCTTTGTTGCGCAAAAAAAACCGAGGAAATAAGAATCTTGCACGGTAGCTTCTATTTGCAGGCATTCGGCGGTTGGGAACAGCCTATGGTGCGATTGCCACGTAGGTGGCGCCACGTTTGCTTGGGTATGTAGGGTTTTGTGTTGCTATGTTGTATGTCTGTATGGTTGGGTGCAAATTTGTAATTTATGAAATGAATAAAGTGGGTCATTAATGTTTGATATTTAATTATTCTTTTATTGGAAATATTTATTGGTATCTAAGATTTTATTTAATATTTGTTCAAACAGTTTACACGTGTTTTTGTCTTACGCTCTAAAAGTAACGATCATTCTTAATTGGATATCCCCTACAGGCATATGTAGAGTTCGGAAAAGAGTAACCTCGGAGAATCGGCGTTGGGGGAATTGGTAACGTGCCTGGCCAGTACGCGCAGGCGGACCCGCAGATCGTAGGTTCAAGTCCCATCGCCCGAGGTTCATTTTTTCGCCTGCACAATCTAACCACAAAATTCCACGGACTTCATTACTGAATAACTAAATACAGAATAAGCCTCCGAAAATACTCTCCAGATCCTCCAACGTCCCCTTAAGTCTCGTTCAGATTAGTCAAGTTTCTTGACTTCAAGTAAGTTTACGACTTGAAGTACCATCATTGGGGAACTATTATGTAACCTAGAAGAAAATAAAAAAATAATACCCTTATCTTGACTTCAAGTAACTTCAAACTACATATTACCAATGTGAACCTGTTATTCACTTGACTTGAAATGTCCTTTCAGGTTTCTTTCAAGCTTCAAGTGAAGTAGAGATTCTTTCAACTTTACTTGCCTTGAAATACAACTTGACTGATGTGAACGTGGCTTTAGAAGCTCCCAAATTCCTGCAGTAAAGTGGTCCAGAGTTCTCCCCCTGGAAGAAGTCAGAGTTCTCGAAACAAAGGTGGTGAAAGTTCGATCGCGCAACAAGTAACAAAGTTCCTCTCCGTTGGTCGCCGGAAAGAGGGTCGCGTCCTCTGGTCACCGAGCAGGTCGCGCGAATCGAAATCGGCTGTGGTCCTCGAACGGGGGAGAGGTATTACGCTTGTCAGCAGCCAGTTCTTTCGGATTGCTTCGGTTCTCAGGCATCATTAGATGCAATTCCATTCGTCGTCGTCGCGGTTCTTCGAGTTCCCTCCGCTCTCCCGACGGCCCTGTTTCACTGGGGGCCCCGCAGTCGAAACGGCTCGCGTCGTAAATCCTGGAATCGAATCCTGCCCGCTCTACCTAGGACCAGTCCCTCTCGTTTCTTTCTCCTCGCTCTCCTTCTGCAGCTGACTCCTTCGTCGCTTTGAACCAGTGCATTACGTGATTTCCCATGGACGATTTCTGTATTATATTTCTCCCGCGAGGTTCCTAGTGATTGCGTCGACGGGATCAAAGGAACTTTATAAGCACGGAGACTGACTTTAATACCGGAGTGTATTATCGGCGAGAAATGTCATTGGCTGGACGGTGGTGTATTGGAAGTCGGCTCGGCGGCCTGTGGCCTCGATCCTCCGCTTCCAAGCGGAGCTTTTGGGGTGTACATACCTCTCGTTCTATTTTAAAAAAGATACAGTGGTGTGTGATGTTGAGTTTGGTGAGAAGAAGGTACGTAGTGGTATCAAGATTGATTTGCCATCAAACGAGGAATTGGGTAATATTTCCACAGCCTTCTTTTGATAAATCAACCACAAAACTATACCCATCTTCTAACCCAAAACACAGGAAACGTTTCCGTCATTCTGAGAATATTCACCAATTAAAAAAGTCAAATTTTCTGTCAAATTTCCTGTAAATATGTGTCAAACACGACTTCCAATTCTCTTCTTTGATCTCGCTATCTTCTAGCCCTAGTTCATTCTCTGTCAAAAAATGTCCCATAAAATATCAGATATACAAGAATCAGATTTTCCAGTAATGCTCTGCTCGAGCCCAAAGATTAGCCCCATCTGACAGCCCGCTGCCAGATTTTCGGGGCCATTCATCGCGCCATATTGTGGCCAGGTTCAAGCCTCGATCCCTCCGTCCGTGAACCCGGCAGAATCGTTCGGGATTAGCCGTTCGGAACTTTGATTGAAATACGTTTTACCGCCGTTTACCCGTACTGCGGTCATGTCCCGGTTATAAGCTCGACGGTGGTGACCGCATCTCGTCCGCAATATCCCTAGGAAGCGGTCAGAGGCATCAAACGAATTGTCCGTCGAACGGCGAGCGAAATTTCTTGCTAATCTGCAATCTCCTTGCGGCTTCGACGATCATTCCTCCTGTCCGTGGTAACCCAAACTCGTTATGAAGCTGCTGCGCAAAGTCACGTGCCTTTCTACAGCAAACTTTCCCTGGCTCACTGTATAATTTCGCCACGGGAAAAGTCTTTATACCACAAAGTGGGATGGGTTCAGTATAATCGACGGTTCTGCGTAATAAATATTGGGATCCAGTAGGGAATTTTCTGAACTAGTTTCGGGGTACAGAGCGCGCAACCAGTGCTGCCCTCTGGGCGCAAATTGTCTCCTAGAGGGGACACCTCAGTGGATTTCAACGAAACCGAACAGAACAGGGACTCAGACCACTGGAATATCGATGCTTCAATTCAGGATTCCTAAGGGTTCGCTGCATCGAAATCGCGGACCATTCACCGATCGTTTTGGGAGAGCAGCGCGGAGGCTCATAAAGAATCGGGTGGTCGAGTGGTCGTCGGAAGATCTTGTTTATCAAGATTCCCAGCGAGTGTGCTGCGGATACGATCAAAGTTCGCCGGTCCACGTTCCTGGGCGGCAGTAAAAGGATGATACGCGAAACAGAATGACGGGGTGGTGGTGCAGGGACATCGGAGATAGAGGGGACAGAAGTTCGCCAAGTCCGCGGCGAAGATCGTATAATAAAACAATCGTATTCCAGGCCAGCGGAGCGAGAAGCAATAAGGGCGAGCGCCGACAGTCCCAAGAATATTCTTCAAAAACAATATTTCGCGATGTTCGACGGGGACGAGCGGCGTCGATCCTCCTCGCTGAAAAGCTCCGACGGCCCGTGCAGACGACGGAACGCCGTCGGCGTTCCTGCGAACTCTGTCGTTTATGGATTTTCGATGCCGTCGAACGACGCCTCTGAAAAGTCGAAACCTGGCGTGTACACACGCGAGCTGCCCGTAAAAAGTTCCCTTTCATGGACCGTAGGCGCTCTTTACAACTACGCTCATCCACGATGGAAACGCGTAAAACGCGTCAGCGCGTTTCCTGTTTCCTTGCATGGGGTACTTGATACACGTGAAAGTGGAGTTTCAATGGTAAGCTACGTCATCGATGGAAATTGATTTGTTTGCGCTGGACTATCAAGCAATTGGGTATTCAGTGTTTAAGATAATGAGCAGGGATTGAATGGTGGGCCTGAAGAGGATCGATGACAGGGGTACGTTGATTTTGGGTACAGTATTTGCTGTTTTATAGAGAAATATCTGGTGGAGGGGTGACATGCTAGTGGGAGCTGAAAAGCAGTCGCACTACCCACAAACTGAAATGTCACATGGACAATCCTCCGCTCGCTCCACCCAATTCCCTCCAAGAAATCCAACTTTTAGGTTCTTAGCGCCTGTGGAGCGAACGGACGATTCCCCTTGCCCCTACAATATTTTAGTTTGTGGATAGTGTGACTTCCTTCCAGCTCCTAATAGTCATTATGATTGTGGGAGTACTCAAGTATGATCCTCTTGGGTTTCAAACTAGAACTAAGGCATACTCAGATCTGCACACTGTATTTTGTAGGTTCAATTATGGGAAGACTAGACCCAACAGACTTTCGTGGCAGGGAGTACTACCTCCACAATTTCAGAGCTGAAGCCTGAAATTTAAGAACAGAGGTCTAGATTGAATGCAATACTCATTCTAGAGAAACCACTACTCACATTTCTCGTCACTGAGGGCTAAGAGAAGCTTCCAAGTACCACCATGAACAGAATACACTACCTCATGCTGTTTGAATCCAACCCATCAACCCCATAAAAACTCAATGTTCTCGACCACCAGACCCACGTCATATACCCACAATTTCCACTTCTGTGGATCATTCCCTCCACTTTCAAGAAGAAAACAGCAGAGCCCCGATTCATCTCATAAACTTTAGCCTTCGCGCAGAAGGCTATTCCAGACAATTCGCGCCCTATCAATATTTGCGAAGAGACATCAGCGAGTGCTTTCAAGTCTACGTGGAATTCGTCCCCGAAGCGCGGACGGAGGAGCTTTTAACTCGATCCACGTACTTACACGTGTCCTCGAAGGAACCGCCCGTGGCTACGTCTGCAGGGAAGCTGGTAAATCGTCTTCCTGCGATCCATTCTGACGATAGCATTGTCGGCGTTGCCCGGAGGTTAGCGTTTCAACGAAGAATGCGGGACGATCTGCTCAGACGTCATTGTCCCCGATTAAGTACAGACTTCCTCGGTTCGCGTGAACGATACACGGCTCCCCCGTTGCGCTCCTCATCGCCGCCTATTACATGATCACGTCGCCATTATGCTGTCACTAGGCATTGTCTATCGCTTCAGAGGCGGAACAGACGGTTAATGGTGAATTGGTCGGAATTCGAGAGCGAAAGATTGTCGTTGTCCCTCCGCTATTGGTTAACGATTATCCTTATCCGATGGAGTGACTGAGACATCTAGTGTCTGTGGACTACACTGCCGTTTATAAATCTTAATAATTACAACTCTAACAAATTTTATTCTGTTTGGTATTTTAAATTAAAAGCAGCGGAAAATATTCTGTATCACATTATAAACGGCACTGTATGTACGAATCAGACCTAACCCAGATCCAACACAAAATTGAGTTAGGCATGTCCTCGACCCAACTCTGACGGAAGCTCCATCCAAACCAGACGTAACCAGACTTGCTCTACGTCCAACCAAGATCCAATCTAGATATACGCTGCATCCCAAGTCGAAGCAGATTCAAATCGAGTTGAAGCTCAACTCAGATTCAGAAGCTAACCACGAGTGGACCTAACGTCCACCTCACCCAAACCTGTGGCGGATCGAACGTAGTCAGAGATATCCGCAAGTCCACGGATTCGATGAATCAGCGGGACAACAAAAGGGAACAGAGGTGCAAAAAGAGAAGTGGAGGAGGATGGGGAGACAGTGGACTCTCGGGGTAGTCGATATCCATTGGCCACCCGGTGGGCACGAAAAATGAAGTCCGGCGGGGTCCTCGTGCGCTCTGCCGCTGATTATTTCCGTTTTTGTCAGGGACACGGTGGCGTCGCGGAGAAAAATGGCGTGATCGGGGAACGCCGTTTTTCATTCTCCGTGGGGGCGAACGCCAGGTCCAACGATTCGTTTCGGCGCGGCAAAAAGCGTTGACGACCGCGTGCCGGAAGGATAATCGTTATAGTGACTTCGCGATTCCCCCGGATCGAGACGAACCGTGATCCTATCGCGAAATGCAGCGAGCTTCTGGGACAGCCCCTTAGAAAGGGGTGGGTGAGTCGGCGAGCAGCTTCCCGGGATTACCCAGTAACTTTTTTCGAGAGACGGAAGAGTTGGGGTGGAAGCGATGAGGATAGACTCACGTCTGCTTCGGGGTGGACGGCTGAGGTGGCTGATACTGATTTATGGAGACTGTCGGGATTGGTCGCTGTCTGGGGTGCTCTTGCACTGGGACCTGCGCTTATGAATTAATGCAGGCGGAAGACGCTTGAAATTATGAGGGTGGGACTGGTGTTGGGTGAAGGAAGAATTCTTCATCAAATATTGGTGTTATTTATAGTTACACTAGCAAATATTTAATGGTAGTTTCAGCAATATTGAAACCAGCATCTCCTATAACTCAACCCGTTAATGCTGATGTAATTTTTTTACTAAAACCTATTCATCGCGCTGGTATCACTGATCCGTCACAGAGAGCAACGCCCAAGCCACTTTCACCCCCTTGAAATTCCCCTTGAAGAAAAACTGAAAAGCTGCGAAAGTGTCTCCCCCGCCATGTCCTCGAGATCGAAGCGCAATTTCGACCTGGGGGATCGATCCCCCGTCACGGGGGTGACTAAACACGTCGAAGGGATGAACCGGAAGCGAGTGTCTCGGGGTGTTTTCCGCCCCCTTCAGCGCTAGGCTTCCGGAACGCGGGGTTAGCTGGGCTTTGTTCACCGGAGATAGTACAACGATCGCTCTGCCATCATCCTAACCGCCGACTTCACTCTCCTTTCCATCCCCTCCGCAGCCCCTGTACTCCTCCGCGCGCTCAGCCCCGTCTTCTTAGTCACCGGAATAGCGAAAGTCACCCTCCACGGGGCCGTCAGCCGGTTGCCAATTCGTTTCTTCGCCTCTCACCGCTTTGTTCGCGGCCGGGGGTGGCTACCACCCCCATTACGCGCACGATAAATAAGCAGATACGTCGCGTCGTCGGAAGCGAACGTCAGACGGGCTCGTTTCATAGTTGTTAATGTCGGGAACCTGGTCGATGGAACGGGGCTGCAAGAAGGTGGAATTGTTTTTTCACCTCGATCCCTCGAGCCGCCTTCTTGTCCTTTAGGGGGCGGGTGTCTCTGCGGCGCTCACTTAGGGGGAAGATTGATCGCTATTTAATTCTCAGAGTATTTCTGTAGGGATCGGTACACTTGCATCTCATTTGTAAGCGTGTAATTACGTTACATCATTGGTTTCGTCTTCAGTTCCTTCGAACGACATCAATTAGGAGGAGCGACGTTGATTAATGTCGCGGGAGTGAGTCACAGGTTGCATTATCCTCTGCAGTGGGATTCTGTTCGGCAGTACCACTGCCTGTAAAATTGATATCGAATGTCACTTCCCGGGTTATTGATTCTTTAACTACTGTCCACCGTAGTGCTCTATCGTCCACTTCATTGTTAGCTGCTAGTGTCTCACCCTTCACAAGTCAGTGCACCCTTGATGGTTCAGTGACTTCTATTATTCTCAAGTACAATTCACTTCCAACCGTCCCACCATCCACTGACAATGATTGCTCCAGTTTCATTCAAACTATTCGTCCAATCGATCAGCAGACGTCTCCAATACCTACCCCACTGCTAGCCCAGTTATTACCCCGTCGTGCATAATCTATAAATCTTCTAACCTTTTACGAGACGTGAACTCGTAGAATATTCCTCGTCCGCGAGTTTCATCAATCTTTGAAGCTCAGGATCTCCTTACATTGTCTCGTCGGAAGCATAACCGTAGACCAAACCCATTCAACCCAACCCGCTGCAAGCTCGCGCAAGCCTGCAGCGATTCAGCCAATGGAACGATCGCTCGAGACTGATCAACAATTTCCAAAACAGCTCAAGTTTGGGTGCGAATCGAGCCACTTGCTTGTTCAGATACCGGTTCCGTGCACCGCACAGTGGCACGATATCGAGGTGAATCTCTGCTCCTAATACAGACGTATAGGGTGCAATGTGGGCGGTTGGTAATCGCGCAAAACGCATCGAACCCAGAACTAATAACTCGAATGGAAATTGGCCCGGGGCGGTCGAGATATCTGCCGGTTTCCGTGTCCCCCTCTCAATTATGCGTCTTCGAGATGTTGCCACTTACCATAAGATAGCGGAATTTCGGATGGCATACGGCGGTGTCGTGACACGGACCTCCTGGAGGATAACAGGCATGCAAATTCTGGGTGAATAATTTCTGGGTGGCACGGAGTTCGAACCTCTGAAATGGATTTTTCTGTTATTTTGTTAGGGGATGAAGTTGCAAGGGAGGTTGAAGCAGAAAGGTTTGTTGACAACGTTCAGAGCTCTAAGAATAGAAGATAATAGTCTGCGAGAATTTGTGTAGGGAATATTTGTTTGTTAGTATTTGGGGAGAAGGTAAGGAAAAATTAATCGATTTTGGAATTTTTGGAAAACAGATTTTATTACTTATTGTTAGACTGTTTGTCTATAATTCTTTTCAACGATATTCTGTATTGGCAGATCTGTGTCACGTCCCAGACCCACCATGGGATCGCGATTGTTAGTATTCGCCAGCGCCGCCAGAGGTCTAATCCTTCAAACTCTTTCTCGCAAGTCCTAAGTTCCTTCCAGTTTATTCCTCTCGGTCTCCATGCGTATAAGGCAGGGTCCGTCGGCTGTAGCAGCTCTTCTTTTCTTCCTCGATCCTTCAAACGCCAATCCACCTACCCTGCATAGTACTAATACACTCCAACTCCATCGCGCTTCTTATCCGGCCTTAGAGATTACAGTTACGCTGGAGTCTCGATATGGCGCCAGGATCCATTTTCGTCCAGGAACAGCGATTCTGAACGGTTACATCTGACTATAGCAGTTTATACAGCGACTGGGCAGATGTCTTCATAAAACCAGTTTCTCGTCTTCCGTCTCCCTCTCTCGTGGGTTAGGTCTGGGTTAGGATTTGTGTCGTCATCAGCACTGATACCACCCATTACCATTATTTCGTTCCTCTAATTCTCGTCATGGCATACAGTGATTCCTTCATCGCATCCCCCATATACTCCAAGTTTTGCATTACGAAAAATGAAACCAATCATCACTACGAGGACAATGAAGTAACCCTTTCTCACCTACAACTAACACAAAATCAAATACACCCTATAGCAACACAAAAACAACCCCCGTCACCAAAAGACCCCATACCAAGTCAATAGCCGCCATGAACCCCCTAAACCAGTCTCATCCGCGTCTCACGTCCACCAGCAGAAACTTTCCATCATCACAAAACGGAAGTAGACACCAGCCAAAGTGAATCACTCGCCATGCTCACCGTGTTTTCCCCAGTTCACGGAAGACTTGCGCCATCCGCTGTGTAGTTTCACCCCCGAATCGCGGGTCCAGCTAACCGTGATTTACCGTGCCTCGCGTTAAGGGAGGGCGCGCATCGGTTCGAATTCACTCTGCCGCGAGGATTCGTGTGATTGGCCAAGACGGAGGGTACACGGGGCCCGCGTTATACCGGTACTTTGTCGCTGTCCTCGTAAAACCGGCCAGAGGCCGGGGTTAACTTATTTACAAGACGGCCGCGGTTATGGCCGTGTAAACACGTCCCGTGTATTTACAGGTCCATAACCCGATACGAGACGCATGTCTCGCCGCCGCGCTGCATCTCTTACGGCAGTGCTCGTGCCGTAACGGCGTCGGGGACAAGCGTGAAATATAGTTTTCTGGCGCGTCTTCGTGGCGGACCGCGACCACTTTCCATCCAGTAGATCTTGTCGTTTAGAGGCCCGTTCGACGGGCGAACTTGTGCACATAGATAGCCTGGTAGTAGGCGCTGTGTGGCTGCTGAAAGGTACTCGATGCTTAATGTCAGCGAGAACTACGACTTGGTGGAGCGTTCGGCATTGGAAGCTTTTGGATTAGTTGCGTTTGATTGGGGTTTATGTGACGGTGCTTGAGTGTATTGCGTCCAACTTGGTTCTCGTTGGGCTTACTTGAATTTAGCTCGGTTTCATTCGACTTGACTCTGTTTGATCACGTGTAAATCGTTTAAGCACTATGCACTATAGTTTGCTGGAATTCCATTCAAATCGAATTTCTCTTCAAACCTGATTCTGATAATAATTGCGGTGTAAACTCCAATCTTAGTTCAATTTAACACGTAACTAATCAGCGTCCGCGGAAGAAACATGGAAACATTGGGAAATTCCCTCACCCATCTCCCTTAGAGTACCAAAATTCACCCCAAAAGGGTCGTCAGAATCTTCACTCCAATTTCACCTGGGTCTTACCGAGGGTCGCTAAAAAGCCCCAACAGCTTTCAGACGTCTTTTCTTTAGCGTGCCATTCCAAGGGTATGCTCGCCACCAGCCGTAATGGCGGCGATGTAGGGATACGAGATCCCGTAAAAGACAGGACGATGCGTCGCCGGTTGCCCATTAAGGCTGCTCGTTTCTGCCTCGGAGGACAGCGGTCGCAAAATCAATTACGGCACAAACCCCCTGAATGTGGCCGGTTGGAAGGATCACGGAGTCGTGGGGATCGAAAGTGCAGAGGATTGTCGACGTCGGGCGGACCATGTTCATAATTCCGGCCGAAGTTGGCGCGAACCAAAGCTGCCCGCCTTTTGTGCATCCGTTATTTCTCCATCGAGCCGTTTCTTCGTGCCGCTCGTGGTTACTCTTCTCCGGTGGAACAGTTGCGCCGTCGTTAATCTTGCCTCGACCGGCGAGGTAGCTCGCGAAAATCTGAAAAGAAACGCGTTTTGATTCTTCCCGGTCCGGGGGATTCACGAGGCAGCGAAAAAACAGGGCCGCCGTCTGGCGAACTACGTTTAACGGGAACGGAACAAAGTTTCTTCTTCAGATCTGGCAGCGGGGAATCCTTCAAAGACAAGCAACCGAGTGTTATTCCGTGCGGTTATGGAAACAAAACGGCAGCGGTGCAGCGGTTCGAAAGATACCCCGCTGCTCGCCAAGCTTTCTGGGCCAAGGGAAACATTTTTCCAGCATAATACACCGTGTTCGTTCCGTCGTCGAACGACGCTCACCGTTTCCTCGCTACGCTCAGGTCCGACGGTTAATATTAAGATCCCGTCGATCTGGTTCCAGGATTGTACAATTCCTTGTGGATGCTCAACTCACATTTATTCTTTCCCCTTCCTTTATTCAAAATCATTCTTGGAGGACCAAAACTTCCCCATATCTACACTTCGCACATCTACAATTCATCTTCCACCCTCCACTTTGTTCTCCACTCACTCCCACCCCGTTATCCGTTCGCATATCCCCCCACTCCCTCGACTGTCACTCACGAGTCCCGTCCGAGCAACGCGAGTACCGCAGCGACTGTTTCGACCAACATCTTCGCATGTACTTCGCCAAAACGAATGATGCTCTATATATCAGCCGCAACCCTCGCGCGCCATCGATCCGCGGCGCGTCAAAGGGTTTTCAACTCGTTTTCGAAACACTTGCCAGTGGGGCGAATTGGAGGGGCGACTTTGATGAGGCCGGAGCCGAGGTTCGCAATTGCGCGGCCGGCCTGTCGGCCTTAATAAGAGCGCAGACACGGCCACAAAGGGATGCCACGGGTGGCAAGGCGTCTAGGTCTCGAAGATGGAGTGGTCAAAGGACGGGCAGAGGCGCGCCTTTTCCGCGTTTTCACCGCTCTTTTCTGGTAGCCGGCCGTTTTAAATGCAAATAATGCAATTACCCGGGAGGCGACGGTGACAGCTGGGCGCTTCTTCGCCGACGGACATAATTCATGTTCGCGCTGCTTCGGGGGCGCCGCGCGGAATTAATTTCGGGCTCTGGTCGATCCTGCCTGGTTGTTAATCGAAAGGATTTCCGTGTTTCGGCGGCTGCTTCGCGGGGTCGGGGGACACAGTCTGATTGGGAGGTTTCGATGGTGGTACTCGATGCAATTCGAGCACCGGTACTGGGGTTGTAACAGGTAGTCTGCGTAGGAGGGAAACAGTGGTGGCGGAACTGAGGGCAAAGTGAAATGAACCCTTGAATGGCTTGCCTGAGGGTTAAGAATCGGGGGTTATATGAAGCCTACTTTTTGGAGATTAGTGTTTTGAGGGGTATGTAGGAATGATAAGATTCGTCACTATATCTCTTTAAGGGGAGATTCTCGAGTAACAGCCCCCAAAATTTATCATTTTTTTTAGAAAACTATTGTTAATACTGCATTAAACTCTTTTGGGATGCAAGGAGACATCATTAATCTTGCAGAAAATATTTTTTATATGTCGATCCTCCTTATTATTTATTAATTATTGTGGAATTTCGTCGACGATGTTGGCGTCCGGTGTAGCACCTGTCACAGTCATCTGATTCCAAAAAGAAGAAAATTTTCTTAAAGTTAAATAATTTACGCTGGTACTGGACCTAAAATTTTAATTTTAGTTTCCTTTTATAATACTTTTTTCGTCGATATAAAGAATAATGTGAACAATTTGTCTAAGGAAAAAACTTACTTTTTCTTTCAAACGCTATAACTCTTTCAATTTTTAATTTTTTTTTTTCTTTAAAGTGGACCAATCGCAGCGTAAACTATCTAACTTTAAAAAACTTCTATTTTTTTTATAATCAGATAACTGTGATGGGTACTACACATCTCGCCAACAGGAGTTACATCGTCGCAGAGGTGGACAAGATTCCACAATAATTAATAAATAGTAATGAGGATCGACATAAAAAAATATTTTCTGCAAGTTTAAAGTTGCCTCCGTATATCCCAAAGAGTTTAATCCAATATGACGAACAGTTTTTTTAAAAAAAATTCTTAAATATCAGTTACTTTTAGGGCTGTTAGACGAGAATTCCCCCTTAAGACACAATATGGAAGACCCAATAAATAGGGGAGTCTAGACTAACGTAAATCTAATGTAGATGTACCGTAAACTGGGGGAACATTGGCAGGTTTCCGTAACACTTTGTTATATAATATAAAAATTACCATTTTTCCTGTTGCTTCTTCTGTGATTCTACTACAAGTGTGAAAATGCATACAATTTTTGTCCTTTTCCTTTTTTAATACATGTTAATTAACTGCCAATATTCCCCCAGTTTACGGTAACTCAAACAAACACAAATCTTACAGGTTGAAGAATGCTCCCAACCCGAAAATTCTGGTTTTAATAAATCATTTTTATAAATGAGTGTATCCTTCACTTATAGTTTCACATATAGTTTCTAAACAGTACACTAATCTACCGAGTCTCTGATAAGCAGTATTATATTCAGCCCTACAGTGCTTTAACGATTCATCAAATACAGTCGCCCAGAATTTCCCTTAATACCTTACTACCCCCTTCTAAAATCTCGTGGCGCCAAAACTTTTATCTTTCTCTAAAACAAACAACAAACTCTTCTGTGAAATGTCCCAGTCAGCCATTCGAAATCCCAATCTTCATTCCACTGTATGTTGTACCTACTAAAAAGACAGATCCCCAGCTGCACGCTGGTACCGAACTCGCCAACAACACTAAAGAATTTATCAGCGAACATCGTCCCAGATCCTTATTCCACTACACATTCACCATGAAATAGCACACAAACACGACGACAGCGCAGAAACGCGGCGAGTTGTAAAGGGAGCCCTAAGTACTTCGCATTACCCGACTTAATTCCTTTGGCGCGAGACAAAAACGGTTCCCGTCAATTTGCTAGATTTCCACGGGACCGCGGGTCTCCGTCGCATCTCGGAGCATTCGCAAGAAGGGCGGGCGGCGGTCGGGTGGAGTGCAAAAAAAAGCATCGTCGCGAGCGCGCCTCGCGACAGGGGTGGAAAAGTAATCAGCAGCTCTCATCTTTCGGAACGCGTTTTAACAATTACTCTGTCCCTGGGCGAAGGAAGGAAGGAAGGAAGTACCGCGCAGCCTTTCCACCCTGACTTTCTTTTCAGCCCCTTGGGCAGGCTTCTACCCACGAAATTCCTGGCTAGTAGCCTGTTTCACCACCCCCCGCCACGATACCCAGCCATTTTCCCTCCCCCTGCTCGCCCCTAGCTCACCCTTATTTTCTTATCGTCGCTCGTCCTCACCGTTCTGCCGTACCCTCTTTCGTCATCCAGCAGTCGTTTCCTAGCGGTCTTCACCCTCCGGTGGCACCCTCGCGGAGGGACAGAGCCATCGAGGGATGGAAAGGAGCTGGTGGGACGGCAAATTGATATTAAATGCGGAGGCTGGTCACCTTGTATATTTCTTTATTAACTCCGCCGCGATGGACCGTCAGGTTACAACCTATATTTTCTTGTCCCAGGGGGCCACGCGGATCCTTGGCTGGATTTTGGGGCGAAGTATAGGCAGAGAGCGCTGCGCGTGGGGCTGTTGCCGGATAGTTGAGATGAAATTTTCGAGTTTCTGGGTATCCTGTTGCGCTGTAGTTTAAAGGGGTGGATTTGGAAAGGTGATCCGTAGCATTTGCATTACTGGGTTGCGCACAATGTACTGAGTAGAGGAGTTAATTCATAATTTGATTCAGAAGCTCTCTAGTTTCTCATTTCCTCAAGTGGGATACCTTAAAAGCAGGCTATCCTGTTCAGTTAAACCAAGCATAGATCAACTGGAATCTCGCGCTCCCTACCACTGGGAATACATCAGCGAAACACCAGCACCCCAATGACTGACATCCTCAGACGTCACTATGAGTAAAAATCCACTGCTCGATGGAGCACTATTTTCGTCATCCACCAGCGTCTCGGCTGCCCCTTCCACGTGCCATGAAGGAACTCCAATATCTAGCCTTCGTTCCCCCCCAACGGCAGGGTGCCGCGTTCCGTGGACACCAAGAAGCCAGCACGGTTATTCGGGAAGATTAACGAGACGTAGAAGGCTAGTGATTGAAAAAAATCGGTCGCAGGGATTCGTCGCGCGATCTGGGCGGCCCGGTTCCCTGCGCGTTCCCTCGTCTACGGTTCCCAGATCGAGGGGGTAAAAAAGCGAGCGGCTAAGCCAGTCGATCGGCGGGTCCGTGGGCGCAGCAGGTCCCTGTTAATTAACAGACACGTGCGTCTCATTAACGGAGTTTCAGCCACAAATCACGCCGCGCAACGCCCGGCCACCGGCATAAATACCAATTATACGTGGAGTAACCCGGCTGCCTGGAGCAGCGAAGGGTCCGCGAGGCGTTCCCTAAAACGAAGCCACCCAAGCATAATTATAATGCATATAGACTGGCGGAGGGGTGGCTCCCGAGATTAAAACTCCTTTTTCGAAATTAGTCCCCCGGTTGGCCAGCGATCCACGCCGTCCTCCGCGATTCCAGTCTTCAGTTTTCTTCAGTAGCTATGTTCCGAACGCCGCGCCAGGGTGCAGCACCGTCGCCCTGGCGTTCGATCATATTTCGATAGTCTTAAGAAAACACAGAAGTGAAAACACTTGTTGAGGATGCGATGGACTTAGAAATTTGAGGATCTGTGAGGGAAATATTTACTCTAATAAGTTAGTAGATTCTTTGACAACAGGAATTAAGATTATTAGTGAGTTAATCGTTGGCAGATGAGTTAATATTTGTGGTAGATATGGATTAGGTTTGTGTCATCCGTAATTTTATTGGTTAGGAACCAAGCAATCGAATGTTGAAGTAGTTTATTTTGAGTACTTCGGTCATCTTGTACACCAGCAAGCTTCAAAATGGCGGCATTACCCAGCGACCCATATTCATTCGGTGTACCATTAAAAGTGTCGAAAAAGCTGAATTCCAAGTGTCGACACCTAATTGAACGCGCACCCGGGGACCGATTAATCTCTCACCTGTCATAATTTCGCGGGGGGACCCGCCTAAAAATCACGGAACACAGGGTCGTTCTTTTTTTTGTGGGTCCCCTTAATGACCCCCGTTGCCGACGTTTTTGCCAGGCGTCTGGATGACTCGCACCACGTGCCGCATGCAACTCGCGGGATTTTACGACGTAACGCGTCGCAACTACGTCGTCGCGAGCGCCGAGGACTTGGCCGGCCGATAATTGGCGCCTGGCGCCTTTTACGCGCTGGCAAATTGTATTAATAAATCGTGGCCCATAATGCAGCGGGTAATTTACGTCGCCGGGCTTACGATGAGCAGCAGCTAGCCGGCTAATTAATTTACACGCCGCCGGAAATTACCGCCTGAGAAATCGATTGGCTCTAATTGGTGACGCTGGACCCCTTGATGAGGGAGCAATTGAACCAAGAACGCGTGATCCACGCTGCCTACTGAACAGGAGAATCACAGGTTGCCCACTGGGAAAGTCGATGAAGTAAAAGCTCATTTATATTAGACGACGATTTGGTCACAGAAATAACCTTCGTTGGAACTTGAAGTCTGTGTAGAGTTTGGCCTGCTAGGACCAGGATGTGGGCATGGTGACCTAGGAACATAGTTCAAGAAGAAGTCATTGCTACAAGAACTCTTGCACTCAGCAAATCCTGACGAATTCCTACAGTGGCATCAAGACTATATGACTACTCTAGTCTGCATGATCCACCTATCCTCACCACTTAGTCTCTGTTCCCCTGGTTCGTCCATCCTACCCGAGGCACAACATGCATACACATTACGCAGAGGTTTCAGTCACAGAAGTATCCTGGACAATTCAGTTCACTTTCACCCAGTTCCCAGCAGACCAACAGACCCAGCTGACGAATGACGATCCCGACACCCACGCACGGTGCAGTTTTTACGGGGTTGTAAATGCGTGCACGCGTTTGTCCAACTTCTGCCCGGCAAAGGGGCAATAGACCAACGGCAGCAGAAGCATTAGCCCCGTTCGCCAGCACTTTACAGTCCCCATTACCGAAGTTTCTGCCGGTGATTAAACCCCGAGCAAGTCACTCAGAAGCTTTTCGACGTTAACTCAGCTCCAGTTGGCATTCAAGATCTCGAACAATTTCGCCGGGCTCCGCATTGTCGCCGTCTACCGTCTTTCCCTTTTGCGCCTCGGCTTGCACCCCGTTCTCGCCCCGCGAACGAGTGCCGATAAGGCGGGGCCATCCGCGGCTGGGCTGTTTAGACAGAAAGCAAGCCCAGATTTCAGCCTCTCTATTAAACAAGCGATGGTAATTGAAAGAAAACAGGGGGGAGCCTTGAAGAGCTCACGACAGCGATGCTGGATGAAGCGCCACGGAGTGACCCAATGGTGATACATCTAAGTTGTTCCTGATGTGACTTCGCTTGGTGGAATCTGGGAATTAAAATTGACGTGTGATTAGCAGAGTTTCGTCTGCTATTGACGTTGATAGAATTCTTATTGAATTCTTCGATTCAGTTGTGGTGCTTTAGTGAAGCTCCTGAATTCCTCGACGTTCCTCAGTCGCAGCTCAGCAATTTCGCTAGGATAGATCTCTGTTTCACGACTGCAATAGATTGAGCTCTTCTTCTAATATTCTTCTGGGTTGGGTCTACTAAAAAAAACTCGAGTTTGCAAGTAGTCCAGTATCAGAACAAAACAGTGCTTATCTCGATCAAAATTGAAGGCAGACCCACAGCGCATACGATCTTCCCGCTTCAAAATCACCTGGCAAAGATTTTACAATAATCAGTTTCCCCGCGGGACACCTCGTGTGCTGAATACACCAATCTTTCCTGACAGGTCTAATTTTTTCTGAGGGTTTTCCAAGGTAAACTGAAACGTAATTAAAATCGCGCAATATCCGCGACCCCCTCGAGGAGATAAAGATGTTCGACGAGGGTTGGCTAAAGCAGGGGAGGAGGAAGGAGTCTTCAACTACCCGAGATTTTGTCGGATCAACCGCATTGTTCGACCAAACTGAACCGTGTAAATTCGCCTTAAAATAGGGTCTGCCTTAAGGCGGAACCACACATTCGGCATTCAGCGGATGCCAAATAACGAATGTTTGGCATTCGGCTGGCAACTACATGTGTGGATCTAGCGGTGTAGGCAAATATCCGCTATTCGACGATTAGCAAATGTTTGCATGAGCTTCTGTACGAATGTTCGTAGCTCCCAATCATGATTCGAAACGATCATCATTTTCCGAATAAACGCAAGAAGGGGCTTTGTAACAGGAAAAGAAAATTGGATTTTATTCTTTAAATCAATTTTTATAATCACCTAATGAATTTTATTGAATTAGCATTAAAAATATTTTCAGCCGTTCAATGCCGAGTGTGTGGTTCCGCCTTTACCGATGAGTCCACTAGGGGGCTCACGTTGAAACGCACACTTCCTTCATTTCCTCCTTGTCCGTCCTCCTACGTTCTACTCTCGACACCTACTGCTGTCTCCCCACTCGTAATACGTTGTTAGGATATTCGGTAAGTTGGCATGAATGGAGCCATAATATCGGCAGATATAGCCGCGCCCCGTCTCTCCCGTCGAATATACTCGAAGGGACGATCGGTAATGGGCGAAACGTTGCCCGGAGGCATCCCGCGAGACTGTGGGGGGATTCTTTATTTAATATCCCCAGGCCCTGGTGTCAAGGAATACCGTATATTACAGAGTCGTCTGCCCTCCTGCTTGGTTATTCGCATCCTTGGAGCTGCTTCTTTGTTCGGGCACAATTTGCTGGCCGAATGGCGTGTATATCGTCGTATTCTTGGCTGAGCGAAGTGGGATAACGTCGAGGGGGCGAACGATGGGAAATGGGGTTACCGTTGGCCCGTGGTAACCGCGATTTCTTGAGATTTCGCTGGCGGTTGCTGGGTGACGATGGCTCGATGGATGGAGACAGATAGCAGCGGGACAAACATCCCCCTTCTTCCGAGATTTTGGGCAATTCGTTCGCTGAGAAAATTCGATTTCCTTTGGAGATTGTTTACAGTTACGTGTTGAAAGATTTCGGGGTCTCGGGAACCTTTCGAACGCCTCCAAGGGCCTCAAAGTCTCCAAGCTATAACGAATCTCTTGAATTCTGACCTCTCCATTATTCCAGAAATTTTCGAAGCTTTCCTGACGCTTCAGCCTTCTTCCCATCAACCTCCAATCAGCAAACGGCCACTTCCATCGTCGTACCGAAGGAAACAGGAGCACTCCCATCATAACACAGCCGGGAGCGCGAAATTAATCCTATATGAATTTCGATTTAAATCCCTCCGCCTCGGTGGTTCCCACCCGCAGCTTTGATGTCGCGCGGTTTCTGCCGCTCGATGGCTCCCGCGAAGAACAGGGGAGGTGGACCCCGATAGAGAGGGCCATTGGAAACCGGCGGCGTATGTATTTCTTGCACGTACCGTCGAGTTCCGATATGATGAACTTGGACTTGGGAATTTCGCTTTTCCTCGCCACTCGACACCCGGCTTCCCCCCGGAAGTGCCTGAAAGACCCACCGTCGACGCGTCTTCATTCAGAGCCGTCCGCCGGCATCCCCGCCGAAAAAGATAAAAATTGAAAGCTGACTCGGCGCGGAATCATCCGTGCCCGCCGAGCGTTCCGAAACGGCTGTCGCGCTCGTGGGCTTTCTTTTGCTCCTTCGACAGCCACTGGGTCGACTTTCGAGCATCGGCGGAAGAATAAAAATCCGAGGGGCGAGGCAACAGAGAAACGGCCAGCAATTTCGTGGGAAAACGACGATTCCACGTCGAGTAAATATGGCTCGCGAGGATGTTCTCTATTTACAGGACGCCGACGATATCTGTTAGCCCCCCGTAGACGCGCGGAATTGAAGGGGACACCCTCTCCGTGCATCGCGGGTTCGCAATATCCCGGGGCCGCCCTCTTCCACCCTTCTCTCTCTTCGGTGTGTACGCGCTGGCTTACGTGCACCGAAGGCGAAACGAAACTCTGGATAAAATCACCTGACGCGTGTAATGCGTTTTTTATTAAAGTCCCTTGCAGTCACTGACGCGCTGATGGTCTCGCCATTTATAATACATAATGCGCGGGGGAGGGGAGGACGTGGCGCGTGCTTTAATTTCACTCGTTCCTCGCGTTTCCGCGAATTTCCACCCCCTCCCGCTAGGACAGTGACGTAGATTGGGTGCAGGATTGGATGCAAATCTTTTCATGCTGCTGAAATTCAAAATTTGTGGCGGTGTTTTAGTTTGACGGTTTTGGAGATGTTTTTACAGCCTGGATTTAGGAATCGTGGTCTCTTTATGTGTATAAGTATCGATGTGTATCGAGATTTTGTGAGTGATTGGTGTAAAAGGCTCGAAGATCTTTTATGATTGCAAATTGCTCGGGGAGGGTGCACTTTTCCCTTATTTATTCCTGTCGATTTTTTTTTCAATTTCTTTGCTCTCACACCCTAGAACGGTGCCATCTGATAAAAAAAATAGTCCCTGAAAAAGATTATTGCAATCGGACAACAGGAAAGGGTGCCGACCAGGCCTTAAAGATTAGAATTCATCAATAATTTCGATTTAAAGAATTTCTAAAAAATGGTAAGCGCTATCGAAATTTTGTTCAAATAACATTGAATGATTATTCAATTTTCTACAATTACTGTTTATATAATTTTTTCGTGCTGCCAACCGTTTTTTAGATAATAGCGTTTGAATATAGAGAGGTCGGCGATACGCGCGTATAGAAAATACGTCACGCCGCACAGGTGCTCTATATTCAAACGCTATTATCTAAAAAATGGTTGGATGCATAACAAACTTATATATACAGTAATTGTAGAAAATTGAATGTCCTTTTAATATTATTTGAACAAAATTTCGATAGGGCTTACCATTTTTGAGAAATTCTTCAAATTCAAACCATTGATGAATTCTAAACTTTAAGGCCTGGTCGGCACCCTTTCCTGTTATCCGATTGCAATAATCTTTTTCAGGAACTATTACTTTTTATGAAATGGAACCATATTAGAGGATGAGAGCAAAAGACATCGCAGGTTGAAAATAAGGGCCACCCTACTGCAGATATTTGAGGACTGAAGAGAATTTCAGTAATTGCATCTCGGTCGAAATTGAATATTCACTGTCGGAACAGTTTCCAATAATCTGTGTTTTTTGTGTATTTTAGGTAAGTTAGTGCTTGGTCTACTACAAGGCTCTCGTGAACCACCTTTGGTCACCATAATCGTGAGTGCTGCTCAGTTTTCATTTAATTATTCACCACTTCATGGATTTCGGTGTGTAGAACCTGCAATCTTCAGTCATCGGCGGTTATTATATTCTGCAGCGTTGCAATCGCGATATTTCGCACTATTTCGAGAGATGTCATAATCCGGCGTTGATAACGAGCGATAACAGTGATATTTCCCCCGCTAATATCTGTACCTATCTCCGGGCGAAAGGATTGAATTCGAATGTCAAAGGATTGAATTGTTACGCGAGCGTCGGTGCACGGTGCGTCAAAGATGGCCGCGGCGGTGACCCCAGCCGCGTCAATATCGCGTAATTATTGCGTGAATGGCAGGACAGCGACCTTCCCCGAAAAATCTAATTACCACGAGCGTTTCCAATCGCGACTTATCGCGGCCGTGCATCTAATTGGCCGCGCGCAAACCGATTTCCGTGTCGCGAGCGCTATCGCGTGCCCGCCGATCCGATATCAACGATAATTTTTCGCCAGCCTGCCTGTACCGGGGGCTAACTAAAAAAGAAAGAAAAAATATCGCCATCGACGCGGCTCGCGCGGTTTCCAGCGATTTTTCGCTTTTGGAGTCACCGCCGCGTGCATAATTCGCTGTGTCCCGCCTCGAAATCGATGCACGGGCAAATTACGAGGCGCACCCTCGAAAACCAACGTTTGCGGGGGTTGCGGCCGGTCCTCCCTCGTTTCTCATTTGAATTTCCGTGCTCTTGAATCACGCGATTTTCGAGATACGTCCCTGTCAGGATTCGTCGAAATATTTCGCGTGTTTGCACACACTGTTTTGGCGGAGGATTCGTTGCAAATTTAATGCAAGTCACTTGGCTTACGTGTGGTTAAGCAGGGAGTTGCTAAAGGTTTCTTGAGCAAGGCCAGTTTCGTGAATTTTAGTTGTCTTTTATTATGAGCAAATATAAAATACCTGTAGGGAGATTACCAATTTGGAAAAAGACTCTCTTGGCAGTTGTAAAATTTACCCCTTTGAATATACACAGTCGCTAGCAAAATTATTCACATAAATACAAAGGAATAATTAATTCCAAAAACTGCTGCATTGCGCCTCCGCTCTTATCTGTCTCTTTAAATTTTCACACCCTACTGTTGTCCAGTTTCTCCAGTTTTCCGAGATCTATATGAGTCCTTCAGGAAGAAATTTCTAAGTCGTTGTGCATACATCCCCCCTTGAGCACGCTTTTGTACAACGAAAACCGGTAAAACTATTTTTGGGGCTAACAGTCACATGGTCAACCCGTGCATCAGCGACAGAATGACTGTTTCATGAAGCATTGCTCGGGAACCTACTAAAAAGTTCAGCAGCCACCATCTTGCGAGGTCCAAGTTCCACACGACAAAGGCTTGGAGAGGGCGGCGGAGTAACAATGTTAAAGAACAGCAAGTTGGTACGGTGGAAAAAGGACGAAGAGGAAGGGAAGAGAGGCGTGTCGCGTGCATTGAAGAGGACAACGGATCGTTTCGATATCAGCGTACACGCTATCGGAGATCTGCGAGCGGGTCTGGCTGGCTGGTTTCGCGCGGCGTCGGACGAGCGTCGTAATTTGCAAAAATCGCTGGCCGATCGCGATAAGCGCGGCCGGCCGATGTTTGCCAATTAGCGTGCAGCAGCCAGAGGAGATGGGACGTGGAGAGAGAGAGAGAGAGAGAGAGAGAGAGAGAGAGAGAGAGAGAGATGGACGCGTTGCACGACGGGTGTCGGCTAATGGCAAAGCCGCGTCTCGTTTTCTCCTCGCGACACGAACCGCCTAACACCCTCAAGCGTACGAGCGCAAGTGCAACAGCACCACTGTCCCTCGCGTGCATCTTGAGCGCAACATCGCGGCGCACTCGTCACCTGGCGAATTTCTTTGACCCCGTTTCACTTTGCCACTCGTGGGCCAGAGGTTTGATCGAAACTGATGGAAATATAGGTACTTCAGGAAATGGGATAGGTGTACGGTAGGTGTAACTGAAAAGATCCCTGTGGGAAGTAGAAGATACTTAGCTGGGACCTAGCTGAGGCCTGTTCAAAATAGAGCTCAAACCTAACTAAGATTTAAAGATTAGCTCAGAAATTACCTAGATCTGTTCAAAACCCAGGTCAGACATAACCTAGGTCTACCTTAAAGCTAGCTCAGACTTAGTTAGTTAGTGAATGATTAGCGAGGACATGCCGGCCGAGGATTCATTACCCCTCGGTGCAGAGGTCCCCAAGGCGAAGACTAGGGCCTATCGGCTCCGCTATACCCGAAGGCATCCGCATTACCCGCTGGGAATTCTTACCCTGCTTTCGGTCCGCGTTCACCAACTTTTTTAGACTCTAGCTCAGACTTAACCCAGGTCTACCTCAAAGCAAGATGAAACTTACCCAAAGTCTACCTCAAAGCTAGTTCAATCTTAACCAAGCTGTAGTGGTAGCTCAAAGCTAGTTGAAACTTAACCAAGGTCTACCTCAAGGCTATCAGTCCTAACCCAGGTCTACCTCAAAGCTATCTCAGAGATAAAAGCTACAATGCCTCATCTCACCTCAAGCCTATGTTAGCTTAACATAATCTAACTCAAATTCTTCACCGACGAAAGTTCAACGTGGCCACATCTCGGCTGAAGAGTACATTTCTTCCTCCTTAAGCTGATACTGCATATTCAGTAGAGAAACTTCCACTACCAATTGTCCAGACAAGACGCAGAGCTTAGGTCAAGTCTCGTCAGGAGAGTCCAACCTTGGATCAGTTACCCATCCCAAATACTCTGTCTCTACAATTGCACCCCGCATTTCCACCTGTTCATAATCGAAAAAGGGAATGCATCGCAAGTACTCCATCCACTTAGTAACTGCGCAAACACGCTCAGCTTCCCAGCGGTTTCGTTGGCCGCGGAACAGCCGCGTGCACGGCGAACTTTCGCAACAAATCCGTTAGCTGGGGCAACAGTGTCGAGGACACACGGCATTTAGCAAGGCGGCGTCGACGAGGAAAATTTGCCAGGGCTGAAATAATCAAGTCCCCGGGACACGGGCGGAGACAGTGCCGAGGCTTTCAGTCTCTCTGCCGCTTATCAGATATTCCGAGTGAAACGGAACGGCGGATTAACGGAATCCCTCGAAATAATTAAGCCCCGGATAATCTGATGCCGCGCTTAAGATTTCAATGGACCCTGATAGCCGAGACTCTTCAATTGCTGAGGAGAATGGAACTGGCCCAGGTTACAAGGCCTTCCTCCAACAGTAGGAACGGCAACAGCAGTTGCATCCATTCCTTAAACCTTCAGGATCCCAGCCGCCCCTTCCGCCTCCTATCGGATGGACATCTCTTGGCCATATTCCGGGATTGCGAACTTGGAAAGAATGGGGAACGAATGCAAAGCAATAACAGAAGGTCTTGCCATCAGTAGAAAATCGAGTGCTTTGAAATCGGACCTGCAAATCTGTATCTCCAATTTGGATCAAATTTTTCATACACGTAGGGAACACTGTGTACAATAACATATCAAACCCGCAGGACTCTATACTAAAGACTTTGCGAGAAAATCGAGTTCAAAGTTTCACCTCTTCCAGACCCCGGATATATGCACGCGTACGTAAACAGGAAACCGCCAATTTACCGGGACATCAGAACCCGATTCTAAGAAAATTTCTAGTGTAACCTATGCACTTAACACAACACCATACATGTGCAAGATTTTAGCCAAATCAGTGCTTCGAGTCTTCTTCATCCTCAGAGCCAAAAGGAATTCTAGAAATTTACTGTTACAAGAATCATGTTTCCCTTTGCCCCTCATCGTGGAATTTCAGAAACGAATCGCATTATTTCACAGCTAGAATGTAGCAGCCAGTGTCCGCAGGTGCACACGAGTAAAAATTAAAAAAAAAAGGAGGAAAGAAATGGGCAGGGTTGAGAGGGGGGCCGGAAGCCGGCGGTGTCGCGTTCAACGCCCGTTTCTCGCGTGCTCTTCCTTTCTCTCGGCGGCGAAATTAATTTCGGCCGTGGCGCGATAACTCACGGCCCCGCGTCGACGCTTTGACGCGCATAAAAATCTCGCCGCGGTCAGCCGTTGGCGGAACTGCGACTCGCATGCAGCCGCCGCGGCGTCGCGACGTCCCATTCGTCGTGGCTGAAAAAGGACTGGCCGCGACAATGCGCGCGGCTAAATGCAGAATTCTTAATACTCTTTCGCGGGCGTGATAAAGAGAGGCTTGTGTGTTGTACCTGAAATGGGATTCGCGTGAGCTGGAGTGGTCTGACAGAGGCGCGACAATGTTGATAGCGTGAAGCCTTTGTAACTGTTTGTAATTGCAAGTTGAATCGTTCCCTTTTTGTGTTTGACGAAGTGGAGTTGAGGAGAAGTGGTAGGTGTTTAGAGTTGGAAAAGAACAAAATGGTAATTCAGATCTGATCGTAATTGTTTCTCAACAGCTAGTGTTTGAACTTTAGAGCAATTCCTTTAGAGACTGCTGTCGCTGTCTAGATTTCAAAGCTGTAACAACAGCGCCCAAATATGGGGACAATTACGTAAAGGCAGGAAGTTGCCCACGCGAGCGCACCCCAGCGCGGCTGAACGAGGGTCTAATTTAAGAAAGCGCAATAAAAAATGTAGTTTAAACGCGGACGGGGCGCGGTGTGACGTTAAATTGATTCTCAAGCGGCTGGGCGAGCCGTCCTAAGGTCAAAAGCCGTTTGGGAATCGCATTAACGATGCTCACCGCTGCGCCGAAGGCAACGGCGAATCGTGCAATTAGTCCATTACCTCAATTACACTCCTTATTATACATTGAGCCTCCTGGCCGCGATGGCCACTTCGCCGGGCTTCAAAGGGCAATTGTGCCATCAGCTTTCGACGATGAGTTTCTGCCACGTCGCGCGACAATATGTTACTCCCGTGATAGTGTTTCGTCACCAAGATCAGCATGTCATCTGCTCATTTGCACGTGGACAGAAACTGGCTCCGGTTCAGAGTAATGGAAACGAGGGTGGAAGAAAATGGACAATTTTGGGGTCTGAAATTTTAATAAGAGATAATTCTGTAAATCTCGAAGAATTATAAAACCGTAATTATGTACAGCAAATATGATGGGAAGATTGTAAAGAAACAGATAATGTGTTGGGTAAAACTTTTTAATAGAAGTTGTTAAATAACATCGAAATAATTATAAACACATTTTCCTGAATATCTGCGTCGTTAATTTGTCGATTTTTATGTATAAAATAGCGTTCGAATTTTTGCATTTCATGCATTCGTTATGAAGTTATGATTATTTAAAGCCAACAACTTCCAATCTGCCG
Source organism: Andrena camellia (assembly GCA_029448645.1). Lineage (NCBI taxonomy): Eukaryota > Metazoa > Arthropoda > Insecta > Hymenoptera > Andrenidae > Andrena > Andrena camellia. The sequence continues at coordinate 29,871,218 of CM055678.1, read as the reverse complement.
CTTTTCCGTTATATTTTCTGTAAGTAATTACGCTTTTATAATTCCCTGGAATTTAATAAATAATCTCTCATTAAAATTTCAGGTGTCGGAAGAAACATAAATTTGTCCATTTTCTACCACTCTCCCTTCACATTCACCATATTATCCTCCGTGTTTGTGGAACACAGATTTTTCAGTTTTCCATCCAACCCACACAAAAGTTCACTGGGATCGATGATTGAGGGGCGGTTGACCCGATACACGATTCTAATTTAAAGATTCTTCGTTCTATCCGAAGCTATTCAATTTAAAGAAGAGAATACGACACTGAGCATTCAGCTTCCCCCGAGGCTATCTCTGCGAGAGTTTTTCAATACCGCGGGGACGTTTTGCTGGGCAAGATGGCGCGAAGGGATTTACGAAAGCAAATCGGTAGCGTATTCACAGAGGTGTCGCGCCGTTTTCGTAATCCTAGCGCGGCAAAATTGGGTAATTATTGCCGATTTAATATCGCCGGCTTCCCGTAAACTCGTTAGGGCTCCTAATTGAGATTACAGCGGGAGATCCCCGGCTCGGAAGAAGATTGCGGGCTACACCACATGCGGCTAGACACTTCCGCAAGACTTATCGCTTACAAAACTTCGTAATAACCCCTCTCAGAGAGGCCGCTTAAAATGCTTTAAAGCGAAACGATACTTTAACGATCTGACGCCATTTTTTTACGGCGAACTGGTCGAAGGAACGCTTCAATGCTTAGGAGGGAAAGTTGGGAGCAGCGGGAAGTTAAGAAGGGGTAAGAACTTTTAAATGATACGTCCACTTTCATTCAACTTTTCCCAAGACTTCGAAGAATGCAGTAGACACTGTACATTTGTCATCCACGTAGAGTCGAGGGTAATTTCTAGGGCGGGCTATTTAATCAAGATAACGGGGGATTATTTGTACTTAATTAAAACTTAAAGCCCCACTTATCCTTCAAATATTAAACACATCACAGAAACAATATTATTTTTAAAATCTCTAGAAATTTCTTACCGAGTAAAATGGCTCACTTGAGAATTATTAAATAACAACCTCCAAGGAATTCATCAAAAAAGGGAAACCGGAGCCCCGGAGCTGTCACAGAATTACGTTACACTCAGCCCCAGTTTCGCTCCCCACCGCGCTTCAACAAGTTGCATATCCTTCAACGTTCTTCCTCCATCCCCTGTCGCCGGCAAACTTCTCCTCCTTGCCGACCCAATCCCGAGGACACAGTTCTCAGTGGAAAGCCGTGTGCGCCACCCACTCGAGGGGCCCAGGAACTTCGATCCCCGCGGATCCTGGACAGCCTTCACCTCTCCGAGGCGGCGCGGCGCGGGCCGCCTCGCCCCCTCGAGTTCCGTAGATTTTTTCGACGGTCGCGGGGAATCTCCGCCGTGAGATTACGAGGTCGGGAATCGCGAGAGGCTGGCTGGCGTGGGAGGGTGGAGACGCGGCTCTAACGAGATAAGTAGGCACGTAAATGCAGCCTGGTTCCACGTGCGAGCTCCTATGAGAAGAGGCTGGCCGAGGAACGGGCCAGGGAACCAGATAGAAGGGAGAGATTCGCGGAGGTTCCGGGTCGTTGGATGTGTGCAACGCCTACGCAGATAGGGACCCACTTCCACGAGCTGTCTCTCTTCTCCTTTCGCCTCCCTGCTTCTTCCTTCCCTTTCCCGGCGGATCATCTGGCTTTTGTTTTTACAGCCGTTCCGCGCGTTCCTTCGTACGCGGGCCGCTTAACGCTGACCAAACTTGAGCGTTCGTTACGTGGTTCCTGGGTTGGGCTCGGTCTGGAATGCTAAAAGCCGTTCTCTAAACTCGTTCCGGCTTTTCTTGGGTAATGGAGCCAAGATCGAAGTGGACGGGGTGGGTACACTCTTCTCCATAAAGGATCCTAAAAGTTTAGAATAATAAGAGGGTATGTATCTTTCCAAACTTCCCAATTCCTCATTGAGTACAAACACATACCACTGGTAATTAGCCTTGAGTCACTGAAAGTCTCTCTGATAAGCTCCATCTACCAGTTGTCCCCTTCAACCTCCACCACTCCTCACTGAGATCATCACAGAGTTCTTCCCTCATCCAGAGTACTCCCACAGAGTACACCCACAAGCTTCAATTCTAGCACTAACCCTGAATGAAGAATCAATTCCCAAACACCTCGTCAGTCCCCAAGTTTCAGTCCCAGGGCCCGCCACCAGCGACAGCTACAGTCGCCTCGCAATTTACACGCGCGCCCCCTACTTCGCCAAGCGAGGAGGAAGCAGGTGGCCCGTTTGATCCGAGCCTAGCAGCGTCACGTCCCAACAAAGTGGCTCGTGGAAGTCCTCGCGGAGTTCGGCGCATGGCGATCGAGGAGATCTCGCAACTGCTCACGCTGCGTCCTCACGTCTCCGTGGGTGCACGCTGAGAAGCCGTGTCACCTCTGTGCCGCGGTGTTGTGTAACTTCGCCGTGGCCAAGTTGGCGGAAGGAAGGGAACTCGCGGCGAAGTGCGCGGAACGAGATGCGACACGCTGAATACAGAAGGTCTTGGGCACGATAGAAAGTTCCTGCAGCCCGCAAATACCTCCCCTCGGCTCTTAATAAATACGAAAGTTTGACAATCACGCGCATGCCTCTGAATGCGTTATTACCGACCGCGTTGCTTTGACGCGGATCCACGAATCGAATGCCAGAAGGGCCCTGAGGATGGATCCGCGCTGGTCTTTCTCGAGGCGGAAACGCGGGAAGACTGATGTTTGCGCTGCGGTAGACGCGGTTCAGGACGACAATTTGCATTAATTTTCCGCGCTTCCGCGAGCTGTGCCACTTTCAGATGATTAATTTGCGCGAACTGCAGAGGAAGCTAGACCCAACAGTGGCCTGGGACTGGAGTTGCTAATTTTCTGACGCGGGACTTGGCAAATACCGTAGGTTCTGAGAGACGATTTCGGTAGCTTCGGCATTCTTTCGCGCATCTGTTGAAGCAGCTCCTCTTACTTCTTGGTAACTAACGGTACTTGTACTATCTTTATGACGAACTTTAATACTTGAAATAAGCAGAAGACCAAGTGCCAAGGCGATGTTACAATGTGTTAGAATGTAAAGTCGCGTGTGCCGAATTGGGACCGGACAGACGGTTCTTCGCGTCAGCTTTCACCTGTTCCGTGTCGAACAAGATCTCAGTCCGCGCGACGAGATTTCACGGCCGTGGTTTCGCGCGCGTGCAGATCTCCCGTTTCTGATCTATCCACCGTAGAAAGGCGCCCGTTGTAACCTAAGCGGCTTGCACTTAGTGCCTGTTTATCTCGTTGGAAGCGAGACTCTAACCTTCCGGAACATCTAGCGGCACGATCTGCTCGTAATCTCGTTTGACTGTTCCCGTGCACTCGCTGCATCTCCCGGGAAATCCCATTATGGCGCGTGCACACGAAAGGATCATAGGTATTTCGCGAGCATAAAATTCACCGAACGCCCCGCGAAACTCACCGCGCACTGTTATTCCGGAGGAATTGATCGATGGATCCGGTGCGGACGGGGAATTTCGCGATCGATCGGTATTGTTCGAGGTGTTCCGTGATTGCTGGGAACGGGAACTTTCGAAGGATGCTAGTTTAGAAGGCTGTCGAATGGGACTCGAGCTAGCCCCGTAAGAATATGAAAGTATTTCTGTATTTTCTTTTCCAAATCGTGAGGTTGGAGGGAAACTTCTGGCGATGGCCACGTGGGACGCAGCGATTTTGAGGTTATGTTACACATTATCATGATGCATTCTTGAAAATGGAGGAAACAGAGAGTGGAACTTGAAAGAAGAAATTGTGAAATGACGTACGAGGTTACTGCAGATAAAGCCACAAAGAAAGTTTCTCACGGATCTACATTAAAGCTGGCACTCCTTCGTGCAAACTTCGAAGTGTCTCCTGAGAATATTCCCATGGGGACTTCCTAACACTGTAATCTCCAGAAAATACACCCACACCGACTTTAAGTCAAAACACCCCTTTAACAAAAGAATCAAGAGAATGTTCCAAATTTCTGGGCAACAGTGACACAAAGTCACCCCACCTCGTATTCTCGGTCAACCCTCCCCCAGCCTATTCCTCCCCTTTTTCATACCTGGTTACCAGCACAGCACACCCCATCGGCCAACTACATGTATACGGTTTCTTGAGGACGTTGCGCTATTAGCAGCGAGAAAATCAATACGAGCGATGTTCCACTTACTACGCGTTGTTTCTGCACTGTCTTGCTCGTGGGATGGCAGCCAGAAGGGAAGGCGCGTTGGGAAGGCTGCGTGTAAGGCGGTCGGAATAAGTTGTGTCGTAATGGCGCAGATAATGCGTACGAAACAGCAGTTCTGCAGCGGACGCATTCCGGCCGCGGTCTCGAAGATATCGGGTCCCTTGTAGACGCCCACGTCGCGACACGCAGCCCCGGGGCCTTTTTGAAAACGCGCCACCGTTTCAGAGCCCCGAGGACATCCAGCTACGACGAACGACCGGATGCTCGCCTGCCGCTATCGTGTTAAGATAGTGTCCCCTGAACGCAGGCGATCGTACTTTGTTCGCAGCGAGGGACGACTTTTGCGCTGGCCAGCCTCCTAGCGGACTTAAAGAGTATAGCGCATTAACCACTCACTGATGTTTGAGGGAAAGTTCCCGTTCCTCTCGCCACTGCATCGCGATCAAAGACCCAAATCTTATGCTCTGCTTAATTCCGAACCGCCCACAAAGCGCTCGGCGGTGGGAATACTGGAGGGAAATGGAAGCGAAGCTATCAGGGCTTCCTCGAGAGTCGGAGGGGTTACTCAACCACCGTCAGGTCGAAGAGGAAAAAAGGATGGAAGAGTGAAGCATCAAAGCGCGTGTTCCTGAAGCTCGAAGGCGAGTTGGTGTCTCGAGGCTGGCAACGACTCAGCTAACAGCCCGTATAAGAGAACAAGGTCTCGAGCCGTGGTTAAAGTGTTCGACCGCAGTGTCGGGGCAGGTGTGTTTTGCACAGAGGTGCCTCGGCCAGCCGAGGAGGCAAAGAACGGCAACACGTGAATGACCTTCGACCCTGCCAGGCTGCCTGCTATTCCTCCGTTCCCCGGCCTGTGCATCCATGGTGCACGTTTCGCTGCACATCCCCCTGCTATCCCGCCATTCGTCTTCGTACCTACATGCCGTCGCGTCCCTCGATTGATTTTCTCTTGCAATGGGGCCTCGTGGTCGCTTTCAATCCTCTGTGCCGCCAATTTTTTCCAGCCTTTCTATGCCTTTCTATCCAATAATTTTACAACGACTTTGGATACCTACCACCTCCACTTCGTTTCAATTTCTTTACCGAATATAATTGGACGCTCGCTAACGTTAGATTCCCATGTATATACTTAATATGTCTGAGGAATACATTAAGGAAAATGAAGGTAGATAGTGCAACCAATGGGAGGGTGATTAATTGACTCAAAATGTGCCAGAAGTAAAGACGAATTTGCAGATCAAGTTTGAGTATGGTGCGAAACCACCTAGGCTTCACTGAAAAGGTCGCTTATCTGGAAACCAAGAGCTCCAAGGGAAAACTTTATCCCACACTTTCGACTCGTACCGTGACCCATCAGCTCCACTTCGCTTGCTCCACTTACCCCATAACCCCTCGCCGAGGCGTCTCCAAGAAACAGAAATATAAACAAATCTCATTGCACATAAGAACTATCGTCAAGGACTACAGTTACATTTCCCAGCATTCCTCCGCATTTCTTCCTCCATGGAACCTAACAACCACTCTACTTATCTAACTCTTTCAACCACCTTTGCCCATAAACCACCCCATCCCAGCCGAGGAAGCTCGATAACGCGAGGTGTACGTGCAAAATCCGTGTGTATCACAGGTAGCTCGCCCCTGCTCCATTCATCCTTGCGCTAGATCCACCCCGAAAAAAACGCGCCCCACGTCGCCTCCTCCCCCCCCCCCCTTCGCCCGGGAACACGATCCTCGATGGGGGCAGCGCTCGCGTGGCGGCGTTCCGACGCGTTACGAGCGTGGAAACGCCGACTCAGGGACGTCGGGGGAGGCGCGCACAATAACGCCGGCTATATATTTATGCCCTGCCTCTCTCCGGCTGTTTCGCGAACACGTGAATCCGCAAGGAAGATGCGGACGGGTTGCGTTCGAAGGCGGAGGCGGATACAAAGGACCCCGGCGCACACAGACGCACGCGCGGTTCCACGGGCGCAGCAGGGTCAACACTCGGCGGGGAACAGCTTGGCTCGAGCTTGGCGAACGTAAGGTACTGTTAATGCAACCTCACGATCGCGAGATCGCGATGAGACCGGAGGAGCAGGATCCTCCGACGCGTCGTCCGTGCCCTCAACCCCCCCTTCCTTGCGCCCTGCTTGCCACGCAGGGCGATCCTTGTCCTGATCGATAATTCACTTGTGGCTTCTGGGGCTACGTGCAGGTTGCACTGTCTCTCCTTTCGCGTGAGGTCGGAGGTGAGATGGCGAACTCTTGGTGCTGGTTTCGGGATGGCACTTGGGGTGGGCTTGCGGCTGGGTGTGAGTGTAGGTGGCGTTGGGGTGGTCGTTTTTTGAGCTTCAAGCGCCTTCTGCATGCTAAACGTAGGTTATTTGAAAGTAGCTGTGGGCACGGATTCCGCTTCGAGTTCCGAGACAGGGAGTCTTTTCGGTTTAACTTTATTGCCCTATCGCGTAGAATGAGAGAGAGACCGTCTCATTCGCCGCGGCAACAGCAGAAGAAGTAGAGGGGATAGCGCTGGACTTAGTTTGAGACAATACTGTATTTAGGTTCTTGGTTTTGGAAGTTGGGTACGCATTGCTATCCCACTGGGTGGTTAGGCTGCTCCGTGGAGGAGTCAAGAAAGTCACTATTTGTAAAGAAGCTTAACGTTGAAACTGGAGCTGAAGAAATTGTTCAGCTATGTGCTGTCCCCCCTTACGCAAGAAACGGCCACACATCTCCAATTACACAGCGAGATACAGAGGAATAATAAAGAAGCGTACGGAGAAGTCCCCCCACGTTACAACCGAACTTTTTATCGCTCCGTGGTGCAGTAGTGTCGTGAAGTATTCGGGTAAAAGTTGTTTTTAACGGGTTACGTTGTAAATTACAGCGGACACGTGACTGGAGTTCGAAGGACGCGGCTTTCTCGGGTCTCTTGGAAGCCCGGAGGTAGAATCTCGCGGAATTTACGAAAGGAGGAAGCCTCTCCTCGAGGCGACAGTCGTTGGAAACGCGTTACTCGATTATGGCTTGTTAATTGTCGCCAGCGACGCTGTAGATTATTCGTCAGGGCCCGAATCGATTGATAAGTAAACGTCCTGATGTCGTTAGAACGAGGGAAACAGGGCTCGATAAGCAGTTATTTTCTGCTCCCCCCTCGCCATTTTCCTCCTTCTCGTTTGCGTAAACGAGGAAGGCGAATACCCCTGATAAGTAAATGCCCGGCTATTTCCATTCCGACTGTTTAATGAGTCGTAACAGCACGCGTCGCGAGGGAGCATTTACATAAAAGATCAGGCAGAATTCTCGCGACGAAAGCTGAGGCTGCGTGCGGTTGCGTAAGTGGGCCCAGAAGAATGGCCGAGGGGACGTTCTGTGGGCGAAACTGGCGAAATGAAGAATTCCAGGTTCTACATACTTATTCTAAATGACTTGGGATTCCATGAACTTTCGTTGTATATGCTGATGAAGCAAAGTGATACGGGGGTGGGTCCTAGATTAATTACACCAAACGAGTGTCTTTGAAGGCACTGTCGTTTAATTACTTCATTTGCATGTGAGGTGCAGGAAATTTTGCGAAACACAACACGTCAAAGCCTGTTGATTTTTGTTGGGGTACTACCCATGTTTTACTATGAAGGCAAATTCATATGGTTAGAAATATTGGGGACAGAGAAAGGGGGCACAAACCAAGCAATCTTTCCGTGTTAATAACTTCATCACCTATCTTGTATCGCAATATGCAGGTTGAAACTCGTGCATACATGTCATTTAAGCTGTCAATCACTCATAGGCTCGTTCACATAAACAGAGAGGTATAATTAATTGCGAAAACTGCTGCAGTGCATCTATGTTTTTATCTGTGTCACCTTGAGTTTCTTCATGGTGTTTATAAAAATGTGGGACATTTTTTGAGGGTCGGTTCTAGTCACCAAAATATTAAAAAAAAGGTGGTATATACCTACCGGTAATGCTTAGTTTTGCATATTCCGTTAACCACCGGCCCGGAATGCCTATTAAAGGGCAACTAGTTGACAGGCGCGTTTGTCAGTTGGCCGACTATACTATATTTTCATTCATATCCTTTCTTTCTCGCCTTTAAAAACCAATGGCGAAATGATAATGAATATATGGGTCCGCGGAAACACACCTGGGCTTCGTTAAATGCCACTTTAGTAGGCGTTTGGGACCTAAGCCTTATTGGACATATGCGTATGCCAACCCTTTTATTATTTCGACGAGTAGAAACAATCCTGAGAAAATGTCCTACATTATTACAAACACCCTGTATACCCAACTGATGTCTAGTTTCTCCAATCTCATCGCAAAGAATAAGCATTCTACATGACTTGAATGCGTGAATGTAAGTAGTCCTCCTACTTTCTTGAAGCCAGACCCGAGACCTGAAACCCCATGTCGAACATATCCCAGGAATGAATTTCAAGACAAATTAATCTTTCCCTTGTCTAGGTCCTAGACTCTAGGAAGGACACCGCCGCCCAATGCCCCCTCGAAAGTACCAAAAGACCCCCGTTCTCGCGCGCAGCCCATAACAAGCGGAATCCCAGTAAGCGCGGCAATTTCTCGTCCTTCCGAGGCTCGCCAGACAACCGCCGTCGGCGAACTCGAAACTTCCGAGTCATCGACAGTTTCCAGCATCACGGTGCTCGAAACACGTCCCGAGCACTCGAGACTCGCAGGATCGAACGAGCACCCTATCTCTGTTCTCCGAAAACACGAGGATCCCTTGGCCTTTGCCTGGTCCCTCGACGAATTACGGCTAATCTTCCGTTCCCTGCTGCCCTCCTCCCTTCGCGCACTCACTCCCAGACGTCTCCGAATGGTCGGTGCACCTGTCCCACCCCGGTCGGTAGCCCCGACACGCCTCGAGTGGCGTCTAAGCGGTCCGCTGGTAGTCTCGGGACCTGAGGCCCCATCGTCTGCTGGCGTCTTCCTGCGCGTACCCCCCTCCCGCCCTACTCGAGCCAGGAGTCTGGCTTTAGTCACTCGCCACTTTAAAATTCCTCCTAATCTCGGTAACAGGGCTCCCCCTCTACAGTAAGCCACCCCCCACAACCTCGTCTTTCTTCCACTCCCTTTTCCCCTTTCTTGCCACGTCCCGGCTGGCCCCGTACCTACCGCCGTTAATGACAACGATAAAAAGATTAACTGGGATTGCTAGACGCGGATTCCGACGGCAGCAAAGACTCCAGTGGAATTAGGAGCAGCCTGGATGGAGTCTGACTCCCAAGGCGGGCTGGTTAAAAGCCTCGACTGCTACGCTTTCCTGGCCTCGAACTTGGTTATCTTTTGGTAATGCACGGTCTTTGAGGGACGCTGGGACCTCTGGAGACTTTCGTTCCGGGATTTGGGCGCTCTTTTCGTGCGCCGATCGAAGATCTTTTCGGGTTACTCGAGAGTTTAGCTTGTCCGTGGATTTCGGAGCTTCTGATTTTCTGCGGAGAGGATTTTTTCTCGGGGCTTCATGCCCCGCCAATCAGCACTGGTGTGCCTGATGAATCTGAAGCTCAGACGAAGGGAAAAAAGGGATGTAATATTTTAACGAAGCTCCGGAGCGTTGCAGCGGGAATCTCGTTTAAAAAATAAGGATCTCCTGTGGATGCTCAAAGAAATACGTCTGTGGCTTACGCAACTTCTTTGGTTTCGGCGGTACACGGACGCTGCTCGTTAAAGGCTTTCGCGACCAGCGCGCGTAGTATCGAAGATTGATTCGACGTCTCTTTTCATCATAAAACTAAATTCGTTCGGTTCTCCCGAAAATTCCGATAGAGTTGTCACCACGATGATTTACATTGCCGAAAAATTCACGGTCCATATCCCGCGCGACCGTTATTGCTCGAATAGGCGATCGCAGTTGGTAGCCTTGGCCAGGGGGCGCCAGCGGCGGCGGCCGCAGACCAGACCCATCGAAAAATAATTGATCGCGCGTTAATTGCGACGGCGGCCTGTCGAGCCGCGTAACGTCGAGCCACGAATTATATGTAAATAACAAATGGCCTGGCGTTTCGAATGATAAACGCCCACCGCGCGACAAACGTTTCCCAATTAATGGATTTCCAGCCCTAAACCGTTGCTAAGCAGACCTCGCCGCTTCCATTCGCTGGTGAGCAAGTTAGGAATGCCTGGTAACGATTACGCCATCGATATTTCTCCGTCACTTCACTCACAATTTCTAATAGCACAACCCTTAGTCACTGGTACATCCAAAAGGGGGATGGTTCCTCGTCGAAACATGAATGAAAAGTGTTTCCTTATTCAATTATCTCGTTTCTCGCCAGTGGCGGATTTAACGGGCGACCGATGAGCAGTTGCCGCCCGAGCCCCTGCCGAAAAGGCCACCCATCTTCCAAAAAAATTATGATTTCATCCAAACACTACATCTTTTTTATTTGCCATAATTTTCATACCACTTTTTCTTTAAATCCGCTACTGTTTCTCACGCTATCTTTGGTCCATTTCCTTTAATTCTGCTATCACTATCGATATCTACATAACATCTTGCGTGAGGTTTGGTAAGTATCTCTTTTATAATCACTGATAGCGTCTTCAGACCGAACTCGAACTGGCGGAAGCTGTATAACAAGGCGTTTCATTCTGCCTGCAGGCTTTTGTGTAACGTGTAGCTGCACGAGACGGGATTAATTGTTTCTTTCCAGTCGGAGTCACGAATTCTTGCTGAATTTCTTGAAAGTTTGCGGGGATTCCGCGAGAGTGTTTCAAGAATGCGCGGCCCCCTGGCGGGGAGCGTGTTTGTTTCGGGAATAATTGAAGGAGGAATGATTAACGAGGCGTAATTAATCTCGTCGGCAGTTGTACTGCACTTTATTGTGCCCGCGATGGGCGAAACAGGATGAATGCTTGATGGGGATCGTTAGTAGATCGTTGGACGATATAGAAAGTAATGCAGAAGTTTCTGACGCAGGCTTGCGGACCGTCTCCTCTTTGGAATCCCAAGTTTGAACACGTATCTCGTGAAAGTAACGTTTAGAATCCAACTGTTCCCTTTCCTGCGCCTCGCTGGTAGGTAACACGTTCCTGCAGATAGCTCAGCTTTAAACACCGCCGAGGAATCCGGGCTCTTCTTCGGGCGAAGTCCTTGCGCCGCGTTTAAACCGTTAATGGGAAAAGCAATGGTATCGAGAGCGCGCTGTCACGTTCGCAGAGAAAACGGTTTGTCCTGGCGTGTTCCCTGGATACGTTTCGTTTTATCCTGTAAACCGCATAAGACGGCTTAGTCTAAGATAAAACGAAACATGGGGTGCTTCTGCAGCGTGGGGCTTCCCCGGTTCGACTGTCGCGGCGATTTAAATCCAAACGGTGGGGCGGCGCTTGTCAAACGTGGGGAGAAGAGATAGAAATTGCTAAATAGAAAGTTTCGTCAACTTAACCACCAAAGACTGTGAGAATCTTTGGATTCCTTAAGCATCGATTTTAGAAATCCTTTTGGCGTCCAGGAGACACTTCGTTCCATCAACTGTAGTCGAAGTCAAGCCTAGATTAATATATTCCAGTCATTTAGCAAATTTTTATCGACGATTCTTTCAATTCTTTGGTCATCAATCAACGTTTACGCGATAGATTGCAATAAATAAGCGAGTTATAAAGGTGCCTCCATTATGGAATCACGTGACAGTGCTTTCCTGATGCCACCGCCAGAGGGCTACGACTAGTTATCAATCTTTCACTAATGAATATTACAATTAAATTAGAGTATCAGGATTTCATCAGTAGAAGAATTATTTTTGAAGGAATCAGAATTAAATACTCTTCCTCGCGGTCATTATTTTGCAGTTTAACAATTTTTGTAGAGCTCTTATAAAAATATATAGTGAGCAACACTCTTTTCTTCTCCCAACGAGACGCGAATAATTTCGACCGCATAAAAGTGATTTATATTGTTACGTTTCCCATGTTGCTGCAATCTGGGCAAGTATCTCCGCAACAACCTCTCCACAAAACGAATGGAGAAGAGATGTTCGTGGATTGTGCACGCGGAGCGTGAAGACACGGTGCAAGTTTCACGATCGAAGCGACCGCGTGCGGTATTGTGCCAGGGCTTCGAGGCTTAGAATTACAAACAAACGCGATTACACCACCCGTAGAAGATCCCTAGCAACTTCTTACGCGACCTGGGGGATCACGACCACGTTGGACCCATCGACCTCCGATCGAGCTGCCGATACCACGCGACACCAGTGATCTCCAGAAAAGCTCGTCTCTTCCTTGCTTAAAAAGCTTCCCTCATTCACGTAAAAAAATATTCAGAACCTTCTGCAACACTTGGCACACTTCCAACTGTTCATGCAACAAGGTTATTAATGCACACTGGAGTCACAGTCTATTAATCTCTCTTCGCTTGAAAATTCATCGAATTTTATTCCTTTCCTTTTCCCGTATTCACTTACGCTGTTCTTCGCTGTTTGCACTCCCCTCGCCCCCTCGGTTCCTCCCATCGCGGGAACACGATGGTACCGGAAGAAAACAGGGAGGCGCTCCTTTCCCCGAGACTAGCGCATTTATCTGTGTCACTTTTAGCCGCGAGACGTTCAGAGATAGGGAGGCGTGTCTCTCGTCGAAAGTCGAATAGACTCGTAAAGTTCGCGGTCGCGACGGGATAGAAATGCGAAAATGTCCCTATTTCTATGCGGTTTTTGACAGACGCGCGTATCCACGCGTTTCTATCACCGTTTTATCCCGGGCTTTCCCTCGCGGGGACGTAAATCAAACTGGAATCTCTGAGGCGACGCCTCTTTCTCCAGTTCACTTGCTTCCCCCGACGTCATTACCGTTCTGGCCTGAGAAAAATATATTCCCCACTATGGAATTGCGAAAACGAATTGGAAGCATCTGTAACGAAGCAAACCTCCGCGGACTCGCTCCTCGATAAATTAGGACGCACTCAGTGTCTCCAAAATATAATTTCACTAAGAAATCATCCTAATACTTTGTTACTATTACACTTCCCTGTGTACTGCCATTTATCGCATAAATTTCCGATTCTTAGTATAGTGCGTCGCCGAGACCTTTGCTATTTCTTACAGAGCTGTATTTATTTGGTCACATACTTTCTTTTACAACACATCCGACATAGGTACTTTTTACATGATTCATATTTGAAGCCTTTATTATTTTATATAATGTAAAACAACTTAAAAAGATAAAAAAAAACGCATTTCTCTGCTTTGACGCCTCTAGGACCTCAAGTAATTAATATCCAAAAAGTAATCGTTTAACTTGCCACTGAAACACTCAGAGGCCTTAAGGACCATAGCCCTTGCCATCCCTTCTCAGTCTCCCTAGGCCCAAGCGCGCGCTCCTCGCGCCTGCGCCGTGCGCCACCTGTGCTCGTTACCCAGAACTCCCGTGCCGGCAGGCGATCGCAAATCGTCGGCGGTGGCCCCGAATAACCATCCATCGTCCCGCGTGGAAGACGTTATGCGATCCTGGCAACGGTCGAAAAGTCGATAGACGTTTGGTGAGGGGGCAATCAGACCGCCTAATTACCGTTAACTGTGGAACGCGAACCCAGGCCTTACGACTGACGATTCGAATTAATCGGCGAATTACCAGCGGCTGATAGCTTCATGGACTCGCATTCGGCCAGGATAGGCCCTTAAGCATCGCAATTACTGGGAGAGATCTGCGCGGGAATATAACACGCGAGCCACGAAGGTGTTCCCGAGCTTTCGTCGATTTAATTAAGTCCTGTCGATAAATCCCGCCGCTTTATCCGTGGGCCCACTCGAATGGCTGGAATTTTAATAGACCTGCGTTCCCTTTCCTGGATACGTTTACGATTTCGAGTTATCTGCGCCGCAGTTAAGCGGACACGCGAGCTTCTCCTTGTCTCTTGCTCGCCTCTGTACTTCATTCCTGGTAGTTTCTATCGGTTACAGGTTGAATAGAATATTGTGGCATTTAGTTCATTTCTGCCCAGAGCATTGTTGTTTTCTCCATGGATTTTCGTGGGAGAAAGACTTCACTGCTTCAAATGAGGGGAGTTGGTGAAAGTTAGGTGGGTCTCGGAAGAGTCTGCTATCAAAGGGGAGATAGACTTATTGTTATAGCTTCAACTGGCGAGAAAGACGCTATACCTAAATGGTGACGTTCATGTTGAAAACATCGTCAAACTCGAAGTTTATTGCACACCGATAACTGGGAGACGCTGATATCCTCCATTTTGGGAGGGACACGGTGTAACAGGGGACAAACAGTGTCGTAATTTACAAGCGACGGGGTCAACAGGGAAACTTCCATAGTCGAGCCCTCAGGGTTAGTGAGTTGGTAGGTTGTATTCGAGAGAAGTTGGAAAATTAATAATCATTATGCAGTATGACTTGGACACATTGCAGACAGATGGCGTATTCTTGCTTTCCTTATTAACATTCATTTAAATTGAATTCTCTCGCGTATAATTTCCAAGAGAGAATGGCCATCGGCTATAGAGGAATCCAAAATCAAATCATCGTTCAGCACTTCTTTATTTTATAGTGTCTTCACTTTTTCATTAATACAAGTCGTCAAATAATATAATTCGGCAGTAATATAATTTCCGAGAATCGGCACCACCAATCAGAGATCGGCATACCGATTTAGTAGCAATCGGGAGCCTTCGACGTTACTGGAGAAGGCACTCGAAGCGCGTAGTAAATAGCAATAGCAATAGTATTCCTCCGAGATATAATTTTTCGTTTCTCAGCATCGTTAAGGAAGCTTTGTCAGTGTTATGAGACAATTTAATCAGTATTCCTCGTGGACGCAGGACTCGGTGCACAGTTGACTTATTCTCTGGAATACTTCATCACCGCCGTGACTCCAGAATATACACAAGCCAGGAGGAGGAAGGCTATACTTAGGGCATTCTAAACACTTGGCCCAGCTCCCGAAAGGGGCGAAAAATATATGGCCCGTCAAAACAACAGGCGTTCGTAGCACCCGCGCAACAACGGGGAACGCGTTCCTTCCCGCTGTTTCCCCGAGATATAATTAGATAATTAATGTCACCGAGCTTCCCTATTCGCGCAACCTGCCGCAGCGTCTCATTAATGCCTCGCAAGCTTGTACTAGCTTTCGCTCCTTTTTCGCGCTTCTTCGACGTCTGGGTCAGAATGTGGGCCTAACACTGACCTCGCATAATCTTGGTAGCACTCGAGGCGTGCTTCGCGTCTAATCGCTGCTCGGCTTTGTCTGAGAACGTAATGGCTCCGTAATCGTGGCGTAAGATAGACCTAGCGTAGCGTAATGAAGCTTTCCTCCGAGCTTAATCGATGTCTACCATGGTATAACACGAATTGACACAAATTTACGTCGATTCTAGCGAAGCTCGACCCAGATTTCACTCGAAGTTGCCTAACTTAACGCAAGCTTCGTTCCAGACGCAATTACTACTAAACAGGTAGGTACCCGGAATGGAAAAAAGAAATTATCAACCGTAGGAAAATATCTCGCGTGAAGTAGCCCTAGTGCAAACGTAATCCAACGCCAATCTCGCGTCAGCTTTGAAACCAGCCCCAGTCGATTTAGCCAAAGGGAAATTCAAATTTCACGCAGATCAATCGACATTATCGACACCATATCTCCGTCTGAAGTCGACGCGAGACTCTCCGCGAGCACACGCATTATCATTTCAAATTTGCCGCGCTTTAATCTGCCCGACGTGACACCGACGAGCTGGTCCGCAGCCACGCTCTCCCGTCTCCAGACCGATCTGTCCGTTAAATGTGTTTACGATACGAAAGACAGCGATTCGGTTACCTGTGAAACGCGCTTCGACAGACAATTATCCGCGCGCGTGTCCCTGCTTGTCCATCTCGTCGCGACCCACCCCAGTGGCTCCGGACTCGAACCGAGTGGGGTGGCGGCGCGAGGGAAAATTCGGTGACGATTATTAAAGGGGGAGGATGCTCCACGGGTCGCCCTGTGGACGTCGTTCGATACTCGCGGATTATTAAAACGTTCGTGATTAATTGCCACCCGGTTAGGACAGTGTAACGAGCCCCTTCAGACGCGAATAAAAATAAAGGATCGTCGGGAGGGGGCAGGTTGTAATGGCCGGCCTGGTAAATGAATTTTAATTGGGCGGACGAGAGAGACGGATTCTGCAGTAGCGAGTAATCGAACTTGACGAACCCGTGGGATCGATGCCCGCGTTCCGTGGTCGTCGTTGACGTCGATGGGAACGGATATCGGGGCTGGATGGTTGTCAGGATCGGGGATAGGTGATCGTTGAGGGAATGGATTTTCAGACCGGGTGGACGGTTGGCCTGGAAATCTGCGGCGAATCAGAAAATTCGGCAACGCGGGTGCACGGAATCCTTGGAATTACCGAGAATGGTCATTGGAAGTTCCCTCGTCAAGGAGTTCTGTTCATGAATAACCTAGTAGAAAGGGTATATCTGTCATCATGTATTTCTTGATCCATGGCTTCTAACCCACTATCGCGGCAAAGTAGTCTAGCTCACATAGTCGAGATTGAGGTAATTCTTCAGTTCTAAGGTCTTCAGAAGCAGCTCCAGGTCTTCAGGAGTTATACCTAAAAGGCTGTAGATCATTTCAGGTGTCCAACTTTCAGTCCATTCTGTGTTATTTGGAATACCTTTGATAGGTGACTTGGAATCTTTGGTTAGTGCCATTTTTCTAGCCCTGTGGCTTGCGCGACCTCAAAATGGCGGTGTGAAACACGACTTCTCGGGGATTGCGGCAGGAATCAGAGCGCTTCCGTGGCCGCGTTCCACGTTTACGAATGCACGTACAGGCTCAGGTTACCTCCCCAGCCTGGTAACCGAACAAACCCACGTCGTTTATGAATAATGATAATGGCCCGTTTAGCCCCGTAGGAACAATAGACGAGTTGTACCCCGGTCGTGGGTGGAGGCACTCGAAAAGATAACGGATGTACGAGCGTGTCTTCATCGCCTCGCTCCACGCGCCGCTTAATTAAGCCCGTGTGGCTCTCTGTTGCGTGGCGAAATGCAAATGAAACGGCTGGGCTCGTTTTTCTGTTCGAACCAACGGCCGGCCGTTTTGGGAGCGGGGCGCGTACCCTTGATGATGACGAATGCGTTTTCGGCGAAAGCGAGCCGTGGCGTGAGAACAGTACGGGGCTTCGATCATTCCGGTGGCTTCGGGGCAGATTTTTAATTGTGTCCTTTTTGTCTGTTTCAAGTAAGTGTCTAGATCTGTTGCTTCACGAGACGACTTTGTGGCATGTAAGTAGCGGTACAATATAGTTGAGGAAAAAGGGAAGTTGGTTCTTGGGACTAATTACAGGACTAGAATTCCGTAAAATAGGGGAATTTAGATTAATGTGGGCTTGGAACTGTATGCGGCCAGGATATGTTAGTACAAAGTTACCATGAACTTAGAATTGTATAGGTTAGGAATGCTGTATGCCGAGGATTCTATAGAAGTGAGGTATTCTAAACCTTGGACCTCGTAAAATGAGGATATTTCAGGTTCAGGGTGTTGTGGACCTAGGGCTCTGTAAAATTCATCTGGGGTAGTCTAACCCCCAGTCTTTGCAAAATTAAATTACTGTTCTAGACCCCTAGATCTCTACATCTAGAACTGAATGCAATGAAAACAGTGCAAAACCAATGCACCCTGGACCTAGAATTCCATATAATAGATTAGTTATATGCCTTAGGCTCTATACTCCACATCTGCGAGTCCATAAAACTACATCACACACCCAACATCCTCCAAACCTATCGTTGTTCTACAAATGTTGCCTCCCCCCAAACTGGGGCATATTACACTCAAGATTCCTTGATAGCAGTTCGTCCTAAACCCCTAACCCTACAAAATACAACCTCATCCCAGCAGCAGTGGTAGCAAAGAACAAACCATCCCAACGTTCACCGTCGTCATCTCTCATTCTGCAGCCGCACAAATCACCAGGAGGAATACGTCAGGTCGCGTGATCGAGCAGGCAAGTCCGCGACTGCACGTCAATTACGTTGCATGTAAATATTCCATTCATCGTGTAATGGAGTGTAGAACAAGATACTCTAGCTGCACGGTGACAGGCGAAGTCTGCGGCCAGATAGAGACACATTATCGTCCCGTCTCGAGCTTCGATAACCGCTACCCCCGCCTGCCACCGTGTTCCATCGCGTCGAAGCGTTCGGAAGGCATCCGTGGCCCGTGGTCGACGAAACCGCAACGCAAATGAACGTGGTCGTGCGCGGTGAGCGCGCCCCAGACCTCTGGAAAAACACTCTACGGCCAGGAAAAACGTGGATGAAAACCACCCAACTTGATCGTTAAACCCTCTAGTGCCCCTCGATACTTGGCAGCTCCTTTCAATCTACGCCATCAAATTTAGAATCTATGAGATGGAAGGGTGGCATCGGAAGGTAACAAAATTTTTTGTTTATGGGCTCGTTTCCTACAAGTCAAGTCTTCGATGCCAAGTATTTTTGCAATCGCTTCGAATTAAGGTACAGGGCATTACAGGAACCGTGTTACATGTCACTTCTTGTGTGAGTAACGTATCCATAAAAACGAGGTGCACGGTTGAAATTTATTATTATTATTTACATTTGGTGACTTTAGGTTAACAAGCGTCTGCCGCCTTTTCCGTGAAATATCATCAAATATTTTCATTTAAAAGAGTTGAGATAATTTTAAAATTATGAATTTTATTTTAATATATATTTTAAAATATGAAAACTCACATATGAGTTTGCTAATTTACTGTGGCGAGCGGAACGCGTCGCAGCCAGTTCCAGCAGCGAAGTTCAGGCGATCCGCCGCGAGTAAGGTAGCGCGTCGAAACAAATGTTCGCGAATCGTGACCTTTCCTCGCCCTAGCGATGAGCCTTTCGAGACGGACGTGGAGGGGCTAACCGTGGCCCAGGCAGTCAGTCTCACGAAAGCGATCGACAGAACCACAACGACATTCCAATAAACAGTTATATTATTTATCACCAAGCGCGTCATTAATTTACCCGTATAATGACCCTACATTTAGTATTTTCCTACATGAAAAAAAGAATTGTTTTTAAAATTGTCTGAAGCCTCTGTGTTTAAATTTTTTTCAATTTCTTTCGCCCAAAATTTGCCGCCCTACACTGCAGTTTACTTAGCCTACTTAGGCTTTTCGCGCAGAAGAATGAAATTATGCACAGAATACTATAGCGCAAAGGTGTGCTTCGATCGATTGTGTTGAAACCTAACCTTAAACGCGCGAAGCGTAAAAGTCACCTCGGATTCTCCTTTCCCCATTGACGTAACATTCTGTTTCACGACGTGGGTATTGTTCAGCACGCCACGGGTCCCCGATCCTGCCGATTTCAATTAACCATCGGCAAATGTTAGCGGGAGATGAATAAACAGACTTGGCAGTGAAAGGGAAACGTAGCTCCTTTGTTCCGTGGCACCGAGTCGCGCGGGTCGTGAAAGTCGCGTTTAGAACGCGTTCATTGTATCGATTATTGCTGGATACATTGTTTCGAGATCTGCTAGAATGTTTACTGCCTCCAGTACTGTTATTCACTTAGACGTTTAGAAAATTGTCCAACCGCAGTTCGGTAAACGTTAGAAACTTCTTTGAAGGGCATCCGAGTGAACAGAGTAAAGAATAGATCCTCGTCTTTCATGAATAATTGTCAAACGACTGTTTGTTAGATATTTGTATTTCTTCATTAAAGTTACAAAATAATTAATATGAAACCGAAGCCACGAGGTTACTATTAAAATTCTTTTAACTTTGGCAATAGTGTAACAGAGTCTGTGAGTAGAGGTGGTCTCTAAAAAAAATGTCCCCGGAAACCCGAAGAAAGAAATGGTCAGCTTAAGTAATAGGTGACTCTAATTTTGTAGTTTTTATCGAGTGCACTTCAATCGATTTTCCTACTGATAGATTAAATTTAACGAATCCTATTTGTTCATAATAAGATATGCCCCCACCCGCAAATTCATTAAAAGTCTTCAGCGGCGACTGAAAGTCACGAAGGCGGATCAAGGAGCGCAACAAATCATCCATCGCGGATGCATCTTCTGCCTGGTCGGCAGGATGATATGATTAAAGACTTGCTCACGATTTGGGGCGGAAAATACACTTCTTATCGTCGCGAGGCAACGCGAGCGTCACGGTGGCCATTGTTAACTTCCTCCTCCGTGCTCTTCCTGCCCCCGCCGGCGGATCGTCATGAAAGATGCATGAAACTTGGGCGCAAAGACCCAGCCGCGGAGGAATATCCCAGAGTGTGTACCCATTATTTAAAAGGAATGAGCAGGAATTATTAAAATTAAATTAAAATACCGCGCGGCAAAATTGCCGCAAACTTGCGCCCTCGTGAGCCCGTTGCCACGGTGAAGCCTATTAAAAAATGTTCCCAATGCAAATCAACGGGGACCGTTCGCCCCGGGTGGCCGTTGCGCGGGCGTTATCGAGATAGTTTCATTATCGTTTCACTTGATTAGGAGGCCGCGTTTCCCGACAATCGCCGTTCATACGATTACAAAACTGAACGATCTCCTGCCCGCCTAATACGCAGCGTCGGAATTTCGTCGGTATAATGAACACAGATATGCGTGGATAGAGAGGCAAGTGGTGGATGAAGTGGAAGCGGGGGAGAGAACATCCGACAGATATCGAATGGTGAATCTCGATCGATCGTTGGGCGCCAGAGTACCTACGCTCGCCGTTTAACCAGATTATCCACGCTCCGCCAATGAAAAGGGGCCAATGAAATTGCGATAAAGCCAAAATTGTGAGCTCGCGGGTCAGCGGAGGGGGAATGAGCGACAGAAGGGCGGAAGAGCGAGGGGGTGGGTGATCAGGCCGGCAGCAAATATCGCCGGACGACTTTCATTTTCAGCGCACTAATTATTCACCTGGCCCCGGTACTGGTCCGTTTGTTTCTGCCGCGTTCGCAAATAAAAGCGCGGGGCGAAATGAATGCGCTGGTCGCGACGGGATCGCGGATGTTCCACGCGTAACCCGCCACGGGTTCGGCGAGGGGGCTGCTCGTGCGGGTGAATGTGGTCGAAAGCCGTCGGTGAATCCACTTTCCTGCACCTTCTTCGGGGATATCGTTTGCTAGGTGGACTGTTTTATGGCACTATGTTTCAAGCTTCCGGAGTTTAGTAGTTTATTAAGGGGGGAAGTCTAGAGAGCAGTTGGCTTGGGAGATTTAAAATGAATGCACTGATACTAGCTTGTATTTATTGTAAAAACAGCTTCGGTGAAGATGGAAGGCGATTTTCATTTTCGTTTTTCTGTTTAGAAGCACTTTACACCAAATTTCTTCTGATCTTCAACTACCCTTTGACTGCCTCTCAATGAATCAAAGCGGGACTTCAATTCTATCATGCGATTTCCTTATTAACACAAGCTTCCTCTTCGCGCATAATCTTCTTAAAAACGACCACCAAAGTGACATCACCCAAAATTACACCTCCCCGCTATATGCAACATCAATTAGCAACCTGGACTCATTAAGTTGATCAAGAGTACTCTTGGAATTTAATGCCGCTGGCCAGACGAGCTGGTGAAAGGTCCCCCGTTCCAGAAGACAGAGCGATTTGTCTAATTAAATCAGCGGGGGTGCATGTCCGGTGTCGTGTGTTGCGCGCGCGCGAGCCGAAATTGCAATGGAGCGAGGAGAGGGTATGGATTAATGGCCTGGCCGATGATATGTTCGGTGGTGCCCAGCACAGCATGGTTAAAAGCGATAATTTCCTCGTAATCCTGAAACGTCCTCTCGTTATTATTAATTGGTCGCTGTCAGTTCAGTGGTCCGTGTAAGGGAACCGCGGCCACGTATCGCCACATTTCCTCGGGCCCTGGGCCACGGTGTGCGCGAAAATTTGTCTGGATCGTCTGGCTCGTTAGCCGTGCGGGAAAGCTGAGAGGGACGGGGCCACGTGAACCTGACACTGGCGGGGGTTATCGCCGCGAATTGGTTTATCAAGCGACACGCTGACCGATTATTTATGGCCGACGGGAAGTCAAGGTTACGCTGAGTGGGTTGTAGGAGCGTCGCGCGTGAATTAATGGCATCCCCCGCTGCGTTATTAATGATAATAAGAAGCAGAAAGTGGGAAATGGTGGCGAGTGGTGGACTATACAGTGTGACCGTCCGCCCAGTCGACGTAATTGTACTTAATAAAAGCGGAACACGTGAACTTCAGTTTTGTATTTCGAGATGAGACCAGGAGAAACATGACTCTGCGTGACAGACTATAAGTCGGAAGCGTGCAATGAAGTTTGAAGCGAGGCGAAGTTAATCACAGCTTCCTTCGCAGCCCTTGCGATGAAATTCGTGAAGGATGATAATTCGTGCTACTGCCCACAATTTGTCCAACCTAACGAGAACTTCTCGCCCGAAGAAAGGAGATTTACAAGGCTGATTCCGAGGCTCGTTAAAATAGTTGACGCGCCAGCCAGTAGTAGCCACGCGATAGCTTGGAAAAACAAAAGTTCGACTATTCCACGAGCAGGAACGTTTGTTGAATTCGATCAGGGCGCTGGAGTAATTCCCCGCTACCGAATTCGTCAGCCAAGCTCCAATTACCACGCTAACTTTTTCATTTACCCGCTATTGCAGTATAATCCCTCCGTTAACTGCGTTTAAAGTTCACTCGCTCCCAATCCTGGCGACAAATCCAACCGTTCCGACCCGGAAACAATTCGCGTTCCTCCACGGGGGAACGGAGATTTCATGGCTGGGGCGCCACGACGGTGGCGCCGCCTAGGTGAACATAACTCCGAATTCTTTTAAGTTCCCAAGCTCCTTCGGCACGTTTCTTTACTGTAATCGCTTGGGGCCTGTACGCCAGAGAGGAGGATTCCCCGTCGACTTTCCATTGTCAAATTAGCACTATTTCAGCGCCCAGTGGCCAATCAGGCCGTAAACTTCGCTGTCCACGCAGCGAAATTACGGGCGCGTCGCGGCAGCCCGCGGCCGAGACACGCACAATGCGCGCCGGGACGCGATAATTGCCAGGCGCGTTGCCAATTCGGGGTCCTTCTGTTAATTGATTCGGCAGGGAACGCTTGTCGGCTCGCCCGTTAACGAGCTGCTGCGCTAATCAAGGATAGAGGTCTTCGGAACAAGTGGAGCTCCCTTCTGATTAGAATGAACGGGCTGCTTCGAGGGCCTGTTCCACTTCTCTCGTTAATCATCGGTGTATCGTTTATTTTGCCCCGCTTCTCGTGGCGCAACTTTGAACTTGAAGCTCGGCACTCGAAACCATTAATCAATTACAGTAATACGCGAAGTGGTCCGAAAGTGGAGCACTTAATCGCGACAAAGTGGCGACACGATATCTCCCTTTGAGTCGATTACACCGCGGCCGCGGTTTCCTTCCCTCAGCCGCGACTCTTTCGCGTTCCCTGCACGCCTGATGCTCCTCAGACGTTTTAATTAGCCTAATACGTTCTGTGGTAATTGGACGATTCCGGGGAAGTTCCGCGGACGAGCCAAGATAACTTTTTACTTGGAGCCCCGTCTGGACGAGTAAGGGGCCGCTGGCAGCGGAATCTTAGCGAATCCTCATCGCCGGATTTTTTATTTCAACTCGGGGAGCAGGAAACTGGGGATCCACTGTGTTGTTCCACGAAATTAGTCAGTGTCTTTTCGTTCCCAGTATCTGACAGTTGAGGTAACAGTTAACCCACCTATACCAACTACACCAATCATACCACCCACATCAACCAGAACACCATTACTACCAGATCCTCCACATCCACCCCCAAAATAAACTTTGTAATCTTCCTCTACCGCTTGCCTTTTCACTCTCCCGCCACCACCACCACTCTCTCCTCAAGTCCCCGCTCCATCGACGCCGTCCAGTCCTTCAAACTGCGAAACAGCGACAAACTCATCGCGAACTCGACGCCTCGTTACACGTCGTCAGAATTCCGTCCCGCCGTCTCAAGATCGATTCTCTTTCCTCAAGTTTTCCCATTCATCCCGTGCTCCGTCGCCTCCACCCCGGGGACGTCGCTGACGAGGGGACGGCGTTGCGTGTCCCCGTGACGAAAAGCTCGCCGCGGAATGGCATCGATTGGCCTCCCGGGGGCGAGCACCTTCCTCTGGGAACCTAACGACCCGCGTATTATTTATTTAACGGCCGACAACAAACAGCCGGTAATTTCTGTGCCGCCCCGTAAAAGCGGCGAAGACGCGCCGCGCCAGAGAGCGAAACGAGACCCCAACGAGGGGCGACGTACACTGAAATTTTTATCGGTTCCGAGCTATACGCCGCCGACTTCACCCGCCTCACCACTGCCGTCCCACCTCTCATGGTTTTTCGTTCGCCGACGGAAGCGCTTCCGAAATTCGAACGGACGAGGCTCAGTGCAGCTCCAATCGCAGCATGGGGATGATGGACGAGATACAAACGGGATGAGGGACGTTGAATTTCGCGCATTTGATTACAGTGCGACGTAATAATCAGCTTAACCGCACACCAGTGCGTCTTATTGAGCAATGCCAGTTCTGATGCTCGAATCTCTAAACTCTAATTCGACTAGACATGGAGCTTTGATGAGCGGATGTCTTGGTGGTGTTCAGGTAGTTGCAACGCGGTGTTTCGTTGGAGCAATTTTTCTGTTCACCTCCTAGAGAATTTTGGATCACAGAGCTCGTAGATAATTACGGTTCTAGAGGAAGTTAACGTACCACGTGTAACTTCTCCGCTTTGATGTATCGCCTTGTCGCGGGTACAATAAAACTCAGTAATCAGTTACAGAGGATTAATTTGAATAGGAGAGTTCTAGTTACACGGGAATCCGGATTAACGAGGTTTCACGGTAGTTTGGATATTAGCATTTCCCACAGGGAGCGGAAATTTTGAGTTTGATTTACCGCGGGATCCTGTAACTATTATACCTGCTGCAATATGCATTTACGTAACTCGCCACTGGCTCTAGCTTCCCTCTCCGATCTACGCGAGTCAACTTCTTTATGTAATTTCAAATACCGAACGAACGAAGAACCACATTTTCTGCTGCTCCTCGCGATCGTTGATAACAGGTAACTGGTTCGAGCAGCCGCGGAGTCACATTGCGCGGCTCGACGACGTCTGCCGGGTGATTTTATAACATAATAATGCCGCGATCGTATAATGCGCAAAGGGAGAGGGTGAGAGGGGCAGAACGTCATGTCGCGGCGGCAGTAACACGTTTTCGATAGCTTATGTAAGAAGTTCTCGCGAAACCTCATTTGAAAGTTTGATTAAAATTTCTGTCGAGCCGACCATGTAATGGACAAACTTTTCGAACCAGAGTTTTATGTACCGGGGGCCGCAACGACGATTTTATAAACCGTAGGAGTGTTTTTGCGCCTGGCCATGCATAACTTCCATTCAAAATGATCCGATGGAGCAAAAGGATCCCCCATCGAATATCCACTGCCACATCTTTTGAGTCGGTGGCGTCCGTGACGGGGAAAATGATATAGCCTAGTCAAAGCAGTCCTAGGTAAATTAACCCAGTTTCTCTGAAAGTTGAATGACTCTGGAAGGAAGAACGGTAGGGGTGAGGACAGTGGCACAGTGGGATATAGGTAACCAAGTGTTCAGGGTCTTCATCGGAACACCTTGAGTTACGCAAGCTTTGCATAAACCGTCAAAAGTGAATTCCTTGCATTGCTTGTTTTCAAAGTAAACACTTTCGATTTCCAAGAAGTATTGTAGGCATTCGGCGGTTGGGAACGACCTATAGTGCGAATGTGCACAGGTGGCGCCCCTCGTTAGTTCGGTATTTGTGGAGCTTGGAAGAGAGTGACAGCGGAAAGTCGCTGTTGGGGGAATTGGTAACGCGGCTGACCAGTGCACAGAGGATTCGTCGATCCTGGGTTCGAGACCCATCGCTCGAAGTTCCCTTTTTTGCCTACAGTATCAATGTGAAAAGACAATATGCACATCCCTCGGCCTGGAAACACGCCCGCGCCAGTGAAAGTGTTAACAGTTTCTGCAGTGAAACACCTCAACTGCCCAATATACCTCTATTCCCCTATTGCTTCAGACCCACCCACATCAGATGAGCCCCTATCCGCCGAAAAAGGCTCCAACGAGCCACCACCAAGCCACAGTGCCTCCCCATCGCGAATTCCCCGCAGTTGAGAGGGACAGCAGGCCACAAAGGCAGGATCGACAAGCTTGATCTCCGAAGTTCCATCTTTCCACGGTGCACGTTTCACCCCAGTGTTTACCTGTAATCTGATGGCAACAAGGGCAACCGTGTGTCCACGCCTCTAACGATTTAATTAATTCTAGGAGGTGGGGGAGCCTTCGTAGCTCATTGTCAGATGCGCAGCAGGGACGGTGGAAAAAGGGCTGGAGGGAAATTTGGAACGACAACCGAGGAAGACGGGCAGTGGCACGAGCGGTGAATCCGGAAACAGATGCCTCTCGATTTAACGGCCCTGGCTGGCTGCACGATTCCGGCTGCTACACCCGAAATCTGACATGGCCACGTGCTCGGATGCTGCGCGCTAGTTCTGACGGCTTAATTAAGCCCAGAGAGAGGGTTAGAGTGTTCCTCGGATATTCAACGGCTCCTCCGCCTCTCGCGTCTTGCACCCCGACACGCCGAGTGGATATAGAGACGGCAGAGGGTCCAAATATTTATAGAGTCTGTTGGTGGGGACGGATTTATGGGGCGGCCTAGGCGCCTCCTACGGAAAGAAACGGAAGTGCATCGGTCAGCCGCGTGCTCTGCCTTGGCGCGGGGAGGATGCAGGTGTGGTCGTGGACGCGGCGAAATCTGCTTCCAGGATCTTGGAGATTTATCGGTGCGCTCAGACCCAGGTTCTTGTCTCTGTGATGAAATCTCAGCAACGTTTGGTTGAGCATAGATGGGCGACGTTTGCTCTTCTGAGACGACTCTGTTTAGGACCACCACAAGAGATAAGTTTCGTTAGCTGAGTTGGAGTAGATGTCGACTTGTTAATCGGTGGAGCCCTTTGTACAATTATGATGAATTCGATTCAACATTAGTATTGTACCAAATCAGTACCAACTTTGAATTTTATTCCAAAACTGTGAAAGCTCTAGCCACATGAAGATTCAGATTAACACGCCATGCACCACTACAGATTATCTCAAGTTAATGTATAAAGAGACACGACTGAATGGCACTCTGTCCGACAGTTCTGTCAAGTCAACCGTTATCCAGAAATTTCCATAAGTCCACAGTTTGTCGCACTCTGGCGCCAACAGGGGCACAAACGAAGTCGATTCAAGGGACTTGTCACAACACAGTCTCCTAATGGCTTTACCACCGAAATCTACTCATTTTAAGCTCCCCGACAACCTGTCCCTTTTATTTCTTTCGTCCCGTTACAAATGGTTACACGAGGCCCCTCTGTTGGCCCAGCTCTGCTGCCTCCTCGTAGGAGGATGATAAAGAAGTGGCGATCTTTGGGGCCCCGTCGACCGAGAACGACTCTGGAAAAGATGAAATAGGGTGGAGTATGAACCGAGGATTATTTATCGCCGGCCTGCAGATAATTGGTCGGTTTGGAAACCAATCAACCGGCCCCACTATTCTCTTTTTATTGGCAGTGGCTACTCTCGAGCTGCACAGGCACGAAGGACTCCGTGGAACTTTCATCGGTAGACGCTGTTTCGGCTTTCAGTGGCATAAATTACGGCGCGCTCCAGCGCGTATTCCCTGGAGCAGCGGAACCTGGTCAAATTTCGAAGCCAGATCGCCATTGCGTTTTGACAGAGGGCAGCTCACATCGTCGCGCCCTCAAATACGTATTTTCTGGAGGCACCAAACAGTCGATTCGGGGCAGATATTCCGGCGAGCAAAAATTGCTTCCCGCGGAAGTGCGCGGGAAAGTGTGGGACACAGTTCCAGTGTCCAAGAAAAAATTTGCATTTACGCCCAGCGATGCCGAACGGACGGCAAAAATTGGCGTTACTGACCAGTGGGATGGCCTGGTTACGAACCAGGTCCCGAATACGTGTTTCTGACTTTGACGTGCTCTGACGACGCTTAACCATTAATCTCCGCCGGGCTGTTGTCCTCTTTTTCCCAGCCCCTGTAATGGCCCTCTGGCCGCGATAACGTTTTTTGCTTTACCATAGCCACCGTTGATCCAGCTGATGGCGTTGGGAAAAATTACGCAGTCGCCGAAATTTACTCCCCCAGCTCGCCGTTCTGACGTTATTCCCGAATTCCGGGTATAGCGGTAGAAACGCGGATCCTCTAGGTGTATCGCAAAACTCCGACGACAATACCATACTTTGCAAGTTTTCGGGCATAGTTGCAACTCTGGAATCTCGTGCGGAATTCACGGCGTTCGCCGTGAAATTTCGCGCCAACTTGGTAGTAATGAATCTCTTTTGGCAGCGTGACGTGTCAAAGAAATTCCTAGATATCAGTGCCTCTGTTGGGTGGCCATTTTTACTCGAGCATCCTAAGAATTTCGTGTGATAGGACCAGGCAGGTTTTTCGATAGCGGTGCACTTTCAGTTCACCTCGTTATCGATTAGCGCACGTTCGCTGGTCGTTATCGTGGCAAGAGTCGATGTTTCACGTGTAACGGAGAGGCAACAATAGGGACATCCATATTTTTCGCCTCGCCACGTCTTCTTTCTATTGTCCCGCCATTCTAACACGGTGTTAATGGTACTCGAGGCCATCTATCACTGGCCGTAGCCTCCACGTATTTCACACTGTCTGAGACGTCTCTGGCTTGTCTCGAATAATGCTCCTTTTGTTTCCTGATGCGCCTACTTTCACGTCCTGCTGAAGGAATCTAGATAGCGGCCTGGGTCGCGCTTCAGCTGGAGGTGGCAGCGTTGAAGATTCTGATGTACCTACCTCGATGCTGGTGGGCAAGACGAAGCTGGATATGGAGATTCATGGGTATTTTTCGTGGAGCCAAGGGCTCTCTGAACACTTCGGAGATCTTCCCAACTTGGAATCTCAACGCTGTGACCGATAGACTTCTTATACTCGAAAGTCAACTTGAACTAATTCTGGGGTTGCCTAGTGTTGGTCACTGTTGGAGATCTTCTGAGAGTGGGACTTGGATACTATAGGGAAAAATAGAATTTAGGAGATATTTTTGAACCTTCAGGATGTTCTATTAATATCGTGTGCTTCTAGGTACATGATTGTTCAGTGGAATAATTATTAGAGATATAAAGCGTCTAGAGCCCTCTATATCAAGTCATTTCCAAAATCCTCCCAATGTCAATTAATAATTAATCAACCCCTCCTTAAATCTACTCAAGGCTAAGGTTTAAGAGTAACGTAACAGAGCCTCGACCACCAAAAAATCGAATACCACATTCAAACACATTCATTCGCACTCACATTAAGAATGACGCAAACATCAAGTTCGAGATAAAACCTAACATCTAAAACCACCCCATTAAGCAGCCATCGTTTCAAACAGACGTAGAATTAAGCGATCCTGGGTTTATCGGCACTCCATCGTGCCCGGAACCATTTCACACAGATTAGCCTTGTGTCCTTTACTTTGAGCGTTCCTTATCGAAGTCCAGGGCCCTTGAAACCAAGCCTCCATCACCTTCCCCTCATCATCTGCCTGATCGTTGGCCGTCGACGATGGAACAAGAGGCCACATCGTAGGACACAGGAGCGTTCAAGCTGTTGCGAGTGAAGCAGAACGAAGACGAGTGGACAAAGGGGTCTTTTAGGCAAATGAAGAACGAGGGAACGACGCGGAAGGGGGAAGTCCGCGGCAAAAGAGAGATGGGATAGGCGAACGCGGAGAGAGGGGAGGGCGAAGCTCGATGGCCATACCTCGTGTCTGCATTTTTCTGCTCGTAAATAAAGCGTGCCGGGATACCCACGCCATTCTCCCCCCTCCTCTGTTCGCATGGTATCTCTTGAAAGTAATCCGTGCTTCTCAATAATAAATCCATCGTGAATACAGGATACGGCCGGACCATTTAAATCCGAAGTACATCGAGCAGCGTCGCAGAGTATTCGTGCGTGTAACCGATGGCTTATATCCGCCCCGGCGTACAGAGGTAATACTTAAACCTTTGCTCAGCGAGGGGGAAGGGCGCGTGCTGCGTTTTATAGCCGCGCCAGGCCAGTCTGGATACTTTTTTACGTCCAATAGCCGGGGCACCGTTAAATTATTTCGGTGTATTACGTTCCTGGATTGAACTGGCCACGCTGCGCCATCGTGCACCTCGTTCCGTTGCGTCTGCCGGCGGAAAGTGGTCCGCAGACGGTGTCTGCTGTTTCTCGGAGCTATATGCGTTAGAAGACGTCGAAGCTGTTCCAGGGAGACCAACCTCTGCCTGGAGATCCTCTGTCCTTGGATACCTATAGCAGAAAATGGATATTGGAAAATATGAAACTTATCTAGAATTGTGAAGGCATTAGAGACGGTGCAAACGGGATGTCTCGTCACCTTTTTGTGAGCCGAGTGGTGGATGCTTGGCAGAATCTGTTCAACCGCGGGATTCGTAATCCAGTGGAAGGAAATGATCGGCTGGAAGGCGAGAAACCGGCCGCTGGAGATATATGCAGCCCGTTCTTTCGCAAACGCTCCGCCATGGCGGCCCACGCGTGCTTAATGCTCCACTTAGCCCACGTGCATTATGAGCATTGACTTATTAATGAGGCGACTTTACCCTCGCGAGCCGGCACAATGCGTTACGTGGGCCAGTACGCTCCTGGGCGAAGCACACACGACTGCCTCCTCTAATGAATAGAAATGAAGGATTCATCGGGTCGCTGATTACCGATGCTCGTCGCCTAATCGCGGTTATCGCGTTTGCGGGATGCTACGCGACAGTGGGAGAGGTCCGCGATCCCGTAATTGTGCCCAGGATGAACTTGCAACAGTGTACTTTGCTATGTGTAACGGTGTCCAGTCTCCTTGCCTTGGTGGTCTTTTGGTACTCACCGAGAGGTCCATCCTTTGAACCTGTAGTTGGGTTATCCTTGCTGGGGGAGATGGAATGGGTTGTGGCAAGTAAAGGGACGTGAATGGGTGCAGAGGGAGAGAACCGTGGAAGGATATCGAAGGACGTAGAGGAATCTAGAAGGATGTAAGGACATGGAGAAATGTAGAAGGTTATAGAACGACACACTACAGGATAAAAGGATATAGACGGCCATGCCGTGGAAGGACATCGAGTAACAGAATGGTATACACGGACTATAGAACACAGAAGGGGATATAGAGGAACAGGGAGCAAATTCCCCCAGCGAGAAAAAAGCAAAAAGCACAGTAGGGGGCGGGAGAGCAAAGAAAGAACAAAGAGAACGAGGAATAGTGATTACAGGAAATCATAAGCCGCCCGTTAGGAGCCCACAAAGAAGAAGTGGACGGCGAAGAGGGTAGTTGATGGCGTGGACGCGGGGATCCCCGGGAGAAAGGGAGAAAAAAATGACAGGGTTGCGTTCGATGCGTAAACGCCGTCTAGTCACGCGAGCTCGCGCGCGCGCGCCTACGCAATTCGTCGAACCGACTCGTTCTGCTCGCTGAGCATTCATCGGGGTTGCAACTTCGCGCGACTCGTTCGCGAAAATGGGGGTGATTTCCACCCTTCCTGCTCATCGACTGCCCCAGCTCGTCACGAAACCAACCAACCAACTGCCCCGTGCGCCGCCGGATATCCCGAAATTCCTCTGTCTTCGACACGCGTGGTATTGTTTCCGCATTACGTAACCGCTCTTCCTTTTTTTCGCCACTCTCCGCGATGCCATGCTGATTTTTTTTGCCGTTGAATTATTCATCGGGGGTATTTTCAGCGTCGCGCTGCTCCTTAAACTGGCGAGCCTCGGTAATAGGAAATAAATTGCGTCGATACCAGGAATGAGGCATTCGTGGTCCCACAACCGCAGCTCCTGCCCTTTCTTTCACCCTCCCCTTTTTCTTCAGTCTTTTGTTCCCCTTCTGTATTTAGTTTCCAGGTCTACTTCACTCTCTACTACACACAATTGTTCCAACTTCCTTCCCTTAACTCTGCGTTCTCTGTAGACAGCCCTTCCTATTCCATTTTCTTGCTACCTTTGGGCGCCCCCTTGTGTTTCTATTTTCCACGCTATTCTTCCCGCTCCTTCAGCTTCTCTTCTCTTTGAGCACTCTTTCTCTTCAATTCCGCCTCCTTCGGCTACCTCAACTCCGTCTCGCTCCCTGCCTCTGCGCTCGCCTCACTCGTCCGTGGATAAAATCGCGTGTCGCCGTCGTTGCCTGCAAATTACGCGACCAAACATGGCGGGGGGCCAGTCTATCGGCGTTATCAGCAGCCGTATACGACGGCAATTAGCCACGGCCAGCGCGGAAACTCGAGCTGCGGGGAAATTTCTTTGGAAGCGGCGGGGCCGATTACCGATGACGTACGCGTCATGAATACTTAATTCGCGCCGCAGCCGACGGGGAAGCGTGTGAAAGTAATTGCGCATAATAAGAACGTTACGACGAAGTGTCGTCGGGGATAATCTTTCGAATACCGTAATATCCTGCCATTAAGCAAATCACCCACCCCGTTGCGTCCCTCTGTATCCACGCGAATCGTTCCGCGGCGCCTCTCCGCTCACTGTTTGTATCGTCGATGCCACTCACAGTGGAATCCTAGCTTCTCCGCAGGATAAAACGGAACTTCAGGTGGCCAGGAAGCAGGTGTCTCGGAGAATCCAGGAACCCCCTTCGTATAAATAAAACTAACAGTAGCTTCCCTCGACGCGGGACTTGGGGTGTTTGGAAGTGGTTCTGGGGTCGATCCTCGGCCACCAACCGTACTGTCTTATCTTCACTGAGGCTTCCAGAGTCCACAGTAGTATTTAACAAGCTTTTTCACTGCCACGGGGCCCCGCACATCGCCCGTAACTGTTTTCTATGCGAAGCGCTTCCAATGAACACCTGCTATTCGTTCTGCCGAAATTGGTCAGTGTCCCAGCATGGATCTTCCACTTTGACCGACTGTCCAACCAAAAGGCTGCGGACCAGCGCGAAATCACAGCCACTGGGAATGGACAACCGAGCGTTTCCCTGTTTGCGACTAATTAGAAGATACGTGCTGCGCCCAGCTGGAAATGTGGTCAAAGCAAACGAGCAGGGAGAGAGAGAGAGAGAGAGGGAGACAGAAGGGCAGGATCGTGTGTCCAGCGTTTTACTTTCTTTCCGTAGCTGCAGCACGCGTCCACGCTGTTTGCCCGGCTGTTTGCACAACTTGCAGCACGCGCGCCGACCGAGATACACTCGCTCGGGCAAATTTGCCGAGCTGCACGTACGCGCGCTGGCCCCGTGATTGTCGAAGATGACAGCGGATCTAGGCTTGTTTGGACCTTCTGTTTTCCCAGCGTCGATGCACGGGCACGTGCACGGATTCTCCAGACGCTTTTTACGCGCGTTGCGTGCAAACCGCCGAGTTTGCTGGGACTGGTCGCTGGCAGGAAACGAATTCCGACCAGTTTTGGGGAGGCTACACGAGGTTAAGATCAATTATTACGGCTGTGTTCGGGTACTGTCAAGAGAAATGGATGGCGCGCGTTAACCCTCCAACTGGGGAAGACGAGTAAACTCGGCATTTAAAAGTATGTACCCCTGCAATGGGTGGAATGAATTCGCTCGTCATGGAAGCTTAATAATGCGTACACTTGTACAGAGTTCATTTTAGGTCGGTTAGTTTTAAGGCGGATTCACAGGTATCAGTTCCGCGATAGTTCAGTGTTGTCAGTATCAGTGTAGAAATATAGACCCTATTTTGGAATGGCACAGTTCACGCTGACACTAGAACAATAATGATAATGACTGGACTGAACCGTCACGGGTGAAGTTTGAGGTTTCTGAATATCACGTAAGATGTTCGAAAAGGAGGGGAAATTTGACTTGGATGACCAATACAATATTCAATATAAGGAGCTTTGCCAAAGCTGTTACGAATATTCGAATATTCTAAGTATTCGAATACCAGTAGAATGCGACTTGAGATTCGAATACCAGTAGAATTCGAATATTCGAATATCAGTAGAATTCGAATTTGAGATTCGATTATTCGAATAATTAAGAGTAGGTATTCGAATTATTGGGATTATTCGAATAATTAGGAGTATTCGAATAAATAGAAGTATTCAAATAATTAGATGTATTCGAATATTCGGAGTGATCGAATTTCGGAGTTTCCCGAATAGGAATCCGAGCATGAAATATTTTATCACTCTTTATGGTGCAATTCTTTTCATATTGGCCTTTATAATTATTTATTTTTCAAACATTTATATTCCTATTCGGTACGATCTAAAATTCGAACACTTTGAATTATTCGAATATTCGACTACTCCGAATTATTCGAATATTCGACTACTCCGAATTCTTCGAATATTCGACTACTCCGAATTATTCGAATATTCAAATACCCTGTACTATTCAAATATTGGACTCATTTGAATAAATTATTCTAATTCGAAATTATTTGAATTATTCGAATAGTTCGACTATTCGAATATTTACAGCTCTAATTTGAACCAGCCTCCTCTGTGCCCCAACACTGGTTACATAACGAAAAAAACTCGATTCCCTTCCCTGGAAAATGCAATAACTGAATGGTATCGTTTTCTCTCTTCCTCGGGCAATCTTTTCTCACGCCACCCGGTTAATTAGTTTCTCATAAATAGCGTCAACGATCTCGTATCGCTGATTCAATCTCGTGGAAACTTTCAGGGCAAGGCTTTTCATCCCTGCACCCTCGCTTCCTTTCATTCGATCTCCAGTCAACAAATTAGTCTTATGAAATTCCACCCCGGGTACGACTCCTGATGCGAAAAGTACGAGGCAGCAGGGACCTCGCGATGCAGTAACACGTTGCAGGAGGCCGTTATTGTGTTCTTCCTTTTGCGTTTCGCTGCGGTAATCATTACCAGAAAGTCTCGAGACGCCGGCAGATCGGAATACCCGATGGTAGAAGGTGTTCGTAGCCCGTAACCACCCCCGTACTCGTGGTTTCCGTTCGGGGGACAGGAGGCGTGTAGAGGGGAGGGCCAAGGGAAAAAGCAAAAGGAAGCCTTCCACTGGCTTCTTTTCCATTGGGGTCCGCATACCATCGGCATCGCCCGCGACACGAACCGGCACAAAGTATTTCCATTACACGAGGGTGTATTTCAACCGGCGCATACCTCCCTACCCGGCGATTTTTGCACTTCGTTTGAATCGCAAACGGCGACTTTCCCGTCTCTTTATGGGAGCGCGTCGCTCATTTCCCTGGGACTCGGTGGCGCCGCGATTTCAGGTGACATCAGGAGAGAATCACGCTTATCTGGGAAGCGTTTATCGTCTCTTCAGCTGGATCGAGGTATTTATCGAGATATTCCTACCATTTTCCCCTTTCGATATATTCTTCTGAATGTTTCTTAGGTTGGTGAGAGGTGAATCGCTTCTACAACGGGGAAAATAACTTTGTCACGTTCCTGTACTTTTATTAGAGTGCTTAGTGGGGGAGTTGTATTGTTTTTATTGATACTCGCCGGTTGTTTTTAGATGAATGGAAGTGAGGAGAGTAGTGGCGGATTTAACGGGCGGCCGATGAGCACTTGCCGTCTGGGTCCCTGCCCAGAAGGCCCTCAGGACTCCACCTTCAAAATAAAATTGTGATTTTCTCCAAACACTCTTTTTCTACACTACTACACTTACCTCGTTTTTAGTAAACTACCTCTTCACTTTCCCGAAAAAAGGGATCCTGCCCAGAAGCCCCCTACAGCCTTATCTTGAAAAAAAAATTATCAGAGCCACCTGAATTCTTATTATTTTTTTATGAAACACAGGAGACATATTTTCCATACTATGGCTCTAATAATTTAATCATCCACTGTATACATAAGCAAGGACGAGAGAAAGGTTTGTGAACGTAACATCACGTCGTCGAAGAACTTAATATCGTTCTCCACGAAGCACTCAGATTTCCGTTGATCCTTGAAAACCAATCCATAAAAATATCCCGACAGCGATACGAATACCGCGCGCAATACGGATGTGGCCGCGAGCCGTGCATTTTCCAGCGCTATCTGGACGTTTTATGACGTTACCTTAGGTGGCTGATTAGCTGTCACGCTCGTGCATTATAAATGTACGAATCTACATCTGATCTATGAATAATGCCAGCCTGGTTCGGCCTGATACTCGCTTCGTGCGCTACGAATCGTTCGTGAAACGCGGTCAGAGAAAGAGAGAGAGAGAGTGGAATAAAAAAAGAACTACAGAAAGAGGGGGCACAGGTTGGGGCAGTTTGGCGAGGAACGCTGGCGTGTCGCGTTTCTTTTTCTCTTTCCCTCAACCAACCCGTGCTTTCGGGGAAGCCAGTGGGGAGGGAGGATTTCGTTTAGAAATTCGGCCACGATCGAGATACGATAGGGGGTGCCGGGGGATTTGCGTTTGAAACGAACGCGACAACGTTTCTACGTCGACGGAAATAAACATTATCACGGCTCATTGCGCCAACTACGTGCATGCATCGCCAGAGGGAGAGAGAGAGAAAGCATAGCCTGGCTTATCCGTTTCTCACGCGCTCACGCGAGCTTCCGTTTCCTTCGCGACCGTACAATAATTATTATCTATTGCGTCGGCCTCTTTTCTTTCTCCATTTTTTTTTATCCCGCCGCGTACAAGTTACTTGCATTAACGTTATCGGCGCGAACTTGCTCCGTGAGCGTTTAAAAAATCGCGGGGTAAGGGAGTCGAAGGTGTCGCCTTCATTTTGCGCGCCAAAACTTATTTCCATTACTCGAGTGAACGGAGTTCAGATGTGGTGTGTTCCTGTTAGTATTCTCGCGATCGTTAACCTTTATTGAGCTATCTAAAGTGTAGATAAAGCTCCCTGCTCCTTGCTGGACCAATAACCATCACAGGTAGAATTAGCTTGATAGTTTTAAATTTCGTATGAACGTCGCTTGTTGGGTGGCATGGCGGCCGCCTAGGTGATCGCGCGGGAGGTTATGTCGCGATCGGTATCATTACGCAGCAGGTTACAGTGTTACGAAGATCCCAACCGCAGCTAAGTTTCGTTCCCCTTTCTTCGAAGGCTTCGCGCGTCCTTTTCCTAGCACTAGTTCCTCGCTCTTTCTATCCTCGCTTTGGCGAGCATCGATGAAATCCGATACCCCTCTCCCTTTTTTCGCCTCCAGCGTACAACTCCGTTTGTCCTTCGCGCACGCACTTGCAGCTCCGCCGTCTCTCTTTCACTCGCACGCGGCAGCGTTCCCCCATTTCGCTAGGCCTAGTTGTTCACACCTTTCTTTTTTCTCGCGCTCCGTCGAGCGCAGATAAAAAACCAGTTTCGCCCGAGGCTACAGCCTCGGGCTCCCCTTTTTCTTCGGCGCGTAAACAACGACGTCCGTCTCTCTCGCACGCACTATTTCGCCCGTCCTCCTCGCAGGTGACCACGACATCGCCCGTCTCTCTTGCAGACGCGTCCAAGACGTCGTCCGTCTTTCTCCTAGTACCACTTGTTAGCTCCACTTTTTGCCTCGGACGGAAGAGCACCGATGCCAAAGAAGATCCCGGGTCACTACCCTCCTCTTTTTTCCTCTAAGCGCCTACAACTTCAACGGCACTTTTTGTGAGCATCTATAACCACGTTCCCCTTTTTGTGGACTAGTTCACACCTTTTTTTCACGCCTCAGGAAGGCTGATGACCAAGGAGACCGTGCCTCTTGTTTTTTTCGCGCGAGCACTACTCTGTTCGTATTTTTGCGCGCTTTTCTTCCGCGCGTGTAATTGAGGTCGCTAGGGTGTCCGGGTTAGGGGCAGGCTAGACTTGGGGTAGGTCAGGGCAAAGTTTAGATCGATCTTTTTCTCCCTTATAGGTATGTTAGGCATGTTATTGGACATTACAATCTGAAAGACACCTATATAGGTATTTCTTTTTTTACTTGTGCTCAATTTTAATGACAGAGGTTCACCTCCACGGTTCGTCTCATGTTTCATACATCAAATGTGGCGGTATTATTATGGATATGACAGTGTGATCGAGATCATTGTCCCAAAGATCGCCTTGCGATTCGTTCAGACTTGCCCAGGAAGCAATTTGTACGTGTCCTTTGTCCATTACCCGAAATAAAATTATCAAGGGCGATTCGCTCAGAATTGGTGGGGTCAGGATGAAAGCTCTTTGACCCGAGTTTCTACTAATTATACATGCAAAAGCGAACGATATCCCTACGTAGGGTCCACTTTACCTCAAGCCCTGCTAATTTCTCTTTGACCACCACAGGAACGGCTATACGAGTGTTACGGGGATTCCAAAGTTATGGGGCGAGCAGAGTTATGCACATTTTTCAGGCTGCATGAAACCAAGGAATTCTTAGGAAGGCAGAGAAAGGAGGAAATGTTAACAAATTGGTGTATTTATAGGAGTGGGTTTTATTACGTTACACTGTCTTAAATCTTGTAAGTAAGGTTGTAAACATTGCGTCTGAATTTCCATTGCCAGCTGTGTCCCCCGCTAGTCCTACCTATACGTCACAGATTGTTTTGAAATTCTGAAACTCGGAGCGACCGCCAGCGACCTTATCGAAGTTCGCTTCGAGCATTTAGTATTATTGTGGCTGTGATAGCGATAGAACTTCTCTCGGCATGCCCAACGACACGTTGTTGCTATATCGTGATAGGCAATAATTATTAACTTTAACTAAACATATTATCGTCCACATTTTTTAAATTACATACAATCGTTAGTATCCACTGGTTTGCTATGAAAAATCTCTTTCTCTCCAAATTCATACAATGTCATACAAATTCCTTTAATCTGATCAAAATAAAATTAATAACCTCTTACTACATCGATCTCGATAATATTCGCGTGTGAGTGCACCTACCACTTCAACTATTTACCTGCATCCAAGCCACGAAGCTTTACATTGCAAAAAGGTACGAGACATCCCCACTTCATCTAGCACGAGGACTTTGTCCATTTCGCCCTGTCTCATAATTTTTCGACGCCCTGCAGATATCAAGAGGAAAATGGCTGCGGAGAGTAAAGCACCCTGAGTCTGCTTCGACCGTAATCATACTTTCTGCTGGTTGAATAATGAGTGATTACCAAATCTCAGTTTAAAACGTGTCTCGCCTTTTTGTTATCCAAAGCAAGGGAGGCAAAGGTACCTTTTTTAGATCTTAAGATTTCTTTAGCTTTGTAATAGAGAATGTAGTAGTTGCGTTTGGTTGGCTGTGACTTGCTGGTGGCGTGTTCCCAGCTGCCCCCGGCGTCTAATATTACTTTTTACGGGGCGTAGTGGCGGATTTTTCCCGAATTCCCGCGGATGCTGAATTAACGCGGCCTGAAGATTAAATGTAAATAGAATTCGTGGAGCGCGAGGGATGTCGGCGTTACGGGGCGCTCTCCATTCACCGCGGCCCGACGACTGTGAAATATCCTCGTCGGCTTTTAAATTTACATCGTTAACGCACGATGAGCAGCTTCCGTTATTAGATTCTCACGAAAACTCGGCACGCCTGGCCGCGGCTAGGCGGCCGAAAAATGGCTGACTCCCTGCTAACGAGGGAAACGCGATACACAAATTCGGGGCGAAGCGATCTCGCGGTGAAACATGTTAAGTAGAAGTTTGAACTGACAGGTACAAAAATGTTATAGCGAGATAAAAGCGTTGTATAATAGAGTTGGAATATCTTATCTTCCATAACACTACTCTCACACACCTGACTGTGCTCCAACTGACACAACTAGCTAACACTAAAAGTAGTCTACCAAAATCTTCCACGTCCTCTCTGTAACCCGTCCCACAGGAAACACCCTCTGTATTCATCCATTTATTCGCCCAGAACCAGTGTTCATCTCTCCCCTAAATAGAAACAACCACCACAGTTTTCACTCCTCGAAAAATCAACCTGACGCCTGTCCCTTCAATTCTGCCACGTCGATCGCCACCAGACCGCGCCTTTAGTCGCTCAGGACGCCTGACACAATTACAGAAGTTATTAATCGCGCTGCGTGCGGTGTCATTCGGCACTTGGCAGGTCAAAAAGCAGGTTGAAGAGCGAACCCCGTGGCCACGCCATTAGTTATACGCCGCCGAACATGCCTCGATGTGTACGTGGGCCAGAGGGTCTCGCTCGTGAGAGGCTGAGGTGGCTCGAGGAGGGTGTGATCCTTGCCCCTCTGTGCACGCTCAAGGACGAGAGGACCTCGGGAGGGTATCTCGGTTGGCCACATGCCCGGAAAGTTGAAAACGGCCGCATGGGCGACTCGATGTAAACGACCAAGGTCTTTTACCGCGAGCTGAAAGCCACCCCCTTCGCCCGGGGTACAAAGCTTCCGGTCATCGAGGAACTTTCGGTCAACCCGTGGAATAGAGGGGTTTAAACAATAATTAGGATTTACGTCTGCCAGCGTGACGGCTCGAAGACACGGAGCGCCAACCCTTTTAATCGGTTAATTAGCTTCATCCCCCGTTAAAAGGGGATCGAACCCACCCCTCTGGCTACGTTTTGTGTGTTGGTCTCGCGGCTAACGATAATGATCCTCGATACAGAGCGCTTTTTCCTGTTCCTTTCCTTCTTGGGAACTAGTGCAGCTCTTAACCCTGCCACCGCTTTTACTTTAAGTATACATTTAGCAGGGCGCCAGCGAACGAGCCGGATACTCGTTAGTAACAACCGCATTGTATTTTTTCAGTTAGAAGAGATTTCAAAGAAAAGGGAACATGATTGGCTCAAAAAGACCTGGGGTAATAGTTACCTTAAGGGGTTAGGCCACATTGGACGGAGCAAAATTGCAGTCATTTTCGGCATTTTTTTTAGGAATTTAATGAAATAAACAGAAAATTCAATATGAAGCCTGTTATTGTACAACTCTCGCCGGAAAAAATCGTATTTTTTTTCCTACAAAATAGCGGCGGTAGAGCCGTGATACGTAAGATCTTGAGGAGCAACATTTTCCACGGTGTCCAATCTCACGGCTAAACCGTTTGACTTAGAACAAAAAACCAAAAAGTTTTATTCTCTACCTGCCTAAAACTAGAGAAGTATATATGAAAATCCATAAACATTCATTTGTTTCGAAATGGTAAACATGCAGAGAAAAAGTGCATTTTTTTTTATAAAAGTGTCAATTGCAAAGAATATGTTCCAGATTTCGCAAAACTTATATGTAATTTTCTAGTTTTAGGCATGTAGAAAATAAAACTTTTGGTTTTTTGTTCTAAGTCGAACGGTATAGCCGTGAGATTGAACACCGTGGAAAACGTCGCTCCTCAAGATCTTGCGTATCACGGCTCTACCGCCACTATTTTGTAGGAAAAAAATACGATTATTTCCGGCGAGAGTTGTACAATAACAAGCTACATATTGAATTTTCTGTTTATTTCATTAGATTCCTAAAAAAAAATGCCGAAAATGACTGCAATTTTGCTCCGTCCAAGGTGGCTTAACCCCTTAACTGAGTCCTCAGTTTTAACCAGAATAAAGAATTGTATCTACTGTATAGCTTGAATAAGTGTGATAGGGTTGAATAACGACAGTTGAAGCTCGAGAAATATTTATTTTAAATCACTACAATGAACAATAGAATTACTGACAAGCTATTTCATGG
The DNA here is from genome assembly GCA_029448645.1 of Andrena camellia. Taxonomy (NCBI): domain Eukaryota; kingdom Metazoa; phylum Arthropoda; class Insecta; order Hymenoptera; family Andrenidae; genus Andrena; species Andrena camellia. The sequence continues at coordinate 29,829,489 of CM055678.1, read as the reverse complement.
TACCACGCTCATTCTTCTTAATTTATAGAACAGAAACGTTGCTATAGCTTTATCCCCCATTTTGTTTGACCACTCACAAAAAGTACAGCAGCTACTGGCAGAAAATTTTCACGCCAAGCCCCCGATGGCTCCGTAATCGAGGTTTTATTATTCACCTGTTCACCTGCTCCACGCCACATTTTCTCCTGCACCCTGGCACACACTGCCTCTCTTGGAGCCGCGAAATTGTAGCTCTTCCCAGTAGAATAATACGCTCCTCATCGGCTCAAATTGTTTTCATTCGTTCGGCACCACTCGACGCGGTCGCCTCGCGAATTTTTCATAGGTCGGCCCACCCGGGGCGGGATGAAAATTTTATTCGTTTGTCCGACGGTTTTCATTAAATCGGCAGACACCTCTCGACCAGTCTGGGTCGTCTCTTTGAAGGCCCACCAAATATTTTCATAATGACGGATTATCGAATGCACGAACCAGACGAGACACCTCGACATTCCTCGAATTCTTCTCTGCAAACGTTCGTTACCATTTTATTTGCACCAGTCGAGTGGTACTTTCGTAGCTTCGGTTATTGTGCCATTTTTTGTAACGTTACAGTGACGGCTGCAGGGAGACTTTTTCAGCCTTTTGAAATGGAATTTAGAGTGACGGTGTCCTTATTTCTTATCAATTTCGTGCTGAACGACTGTGTGTGTATGATTGAGCCAAAATTATGGGCAGAAACTGGAAGCTGAGTGTTCCGTACTAGTGTTGGATTCCAAGTCGCGGAGTCGAGTGCAACACTTTTCGATTTTAAGCCTAACAAGAGGTTTTATTTAAAAAATTCTGTTTCACGTTTTACGAAGTCCTCGCTGTCAAGTTCTGGAATAGTCTGTTCCTAGAATTTTGGAACAGGATTATATAAGATTAGGTTGGAAAACAGTTTTAAGACTGAACCTCATCTTTACACTACTTTTTTCTTCCTCTTTCATTATTCCTTATTTTTAATTGTGGAAGGGGATAGGGGTGACGTGGAAGTAACTGCGGAAAGCTCAAGGGTCGTCGATGACGACTAAGTCGTTGTCGCTGTACAAAATATACGCAAAGGTGACAAGCCGCGATGTGCTAGCATTTACTTAAAATATTTGCATGACATATCTCGCATTTAACAGTAGAATAATGAAACAGTAGAGTTTGTCACGCCCATCTTGACATAGTTTAATGTCCAGACGACTTAATTGAAGATCTATCTTTGCAAAGTTTGTAAGGAGACTTTGGGACTAGCCTCAGTCGTAATTTGGTATTCCAGCGTTAATTTATAATAGGGTGAATCCCAGTCTGTGTATCTAGAATACGAAGGAAGAAGGATTTAATCACGACAATTGTGATTAATCAGCTTTGAAATGGCAGGAAACGAGGTCGCAATAAGTGTTCTTCAACGAGGGTGTGTTTAGATCACGCAAGTACACCTCTGCAGGCGAAGAAACCGCAGGGAATGACAAATCAGTTTCAACTCCTCGGTCAGCGATAGAAAATTAATGGGTCGCCAGAGGGAGGATGTAGAAAGAAGGTGACAGCAAAGGTCGCGACGTTTCATCAACGCGACGGCGAAGTGCGCTTCATGAAATTTTAACCGTTCCTCGGCTCAACGTTCTGTTGTCCAGTAACCGCGAACGGCTATAGAGTCTTCCTACCGTTCTGAACCGACATCCATTTCCTGCCCCTCGTGCAAAGAAAGGGCCATTCTTTCCTCTCGAAACTAAATAAAAAAACACTGCAACTATTTAACACATTGTTCTCTAAAAAATCAACATCTCTATACTTGAGACTGCCACCCATTTAACAACCCTTTATGCGTAACTGGAGCTTTCCATTAATTAATCACAAAATCTTTCTAGTTAAGCACACGCTTTTCTACCGTACAGCGCAAAGGAGGGAAATTCGCAAGGGGAGGATGCAAATGGCGTACAGGGAGTTCGATCGCGAGTGGATCGTGGGAATTTCGAGAAAGTTGCCACAGCAGATGGCTCGATAACCCCCCCGACGCTGAAATTCCTCTGCACAGTGGTAGAGGGGTACCTAGCCATACACTTAATTGCATTTCCTTACCTTTCCTTTCCACCGAGTTCGCCTCTGACCCGCCGCCTGGACGAACTACCGTTCGATCTCGTTGATGGTTAGCGACTGGCAATGCCAAAGGTCGACGGTCTCACGACCTTTGAACCATATCGTGTAAGCTTTTTGCGTGCAGCCAGCGCGGCGTCGTACATGTCAGTCATACGAGAAGGGACTCGCTAGGCATACACTGTGGTCCCAATAACGGTACGAGCCTGATCGACAAGCCTTTTCAGGGGGATACTAGACGTCGAACGAGAGGCACAAATTTTCTTCTGCGAGTGCCAGCTCGGTGGAATTAAATAGTTAAACTTGCAACTTTCTTCAGAGTGTAGCAAAACACACTAAAGTGTTTATTGGGCATAAAATTACCACTGCAGAATATATATACACTTCACTTCACGTAATTGTTCGTAAAAGCACACAAAGAGAAGAACGAAAAATTAAACTACGCTACGATATAAATCATAAGCTGCACGTGGCGAACGCAACTTCGCAGGCAATGACGCTCGCGACACACGCCGCGAAGTCTACGAAGTAAAGTCAGGCGGAGGGCCGGCGGACGGAAGAACAAACAGAAAACAGCAACAGCGCCGCGTGCAGAATAATCAACTAAAATGCAAGAGCGCGAAAAACAAAAACACATATATATATTATTCTAATAGTGTTCTTATACTTTATAGATATCGGTAGGACCGAATTAAGACCATCAGAGACTCTAAGCACTTAAAAGATTTTGAGACGGGGTGATCACTTCAACGCAATGTACGATTTCTTAGGCATTTTCAATAATTTTACTACAAAGTGCGTTTAACAAAAGTTAGATTTTAAACTTCAAAAAATTTCTATGGTGCCCACATGCGGTGAGCCACCCTTTCTCCTGATGCCCCCAGCACGTGCTTATTTTGCTTATTGGTTAATCCACCACCGGATATCGGTGACAGTTTAATTGACTGTTAAATGATTCTTAATCCACAATTTCGTCGAACTCCTCTGATTAAGGATATATACCCTCATTGTCCCCTGTAATTTTGATCTATAATAAATTCTCACTGTGTTGGGATAACCGCGTTACCAGTTTGCAAGGTAAATTAACCGATATTTATTTTATAAACTGTGTTCGTTATAATTCTACACTGAATAACGATGAAAATATTCCACACACGGGCAGTGGCGTGGCTGCAAAGTATTCAGAATTTGTTATCGGAGATAAAATACCGTGGAGAATATTTATCAACGTTTATATACAGCTGCGTAACCATGAAATCAGAATTCCAAAATTCTTTTAGTTTGTTTTTCTCCATTTTCAATCTGGCGAAGTTGGTCCACGATTTAGAGGGGAAGAAGGGCATCCAGGAACCTTCAGGACCCCATTGTGCACTTGTCGCGAGTCGTTGGACGTTTTGTGCGCGTGTGTTTCTCGAAAACTCCCACGGACTCGCAATAAAAATAGCGTGGCAACGATTCGCAACAGTTGCCCGGCTCCATCGTCTCAGTCGTTCTCCTTCCTCGGCGCGGAGGTTCGTGGTGCGTTTGCCAGGTCTTACCACTTCCAGGATTCTCTGTTCCTGAACCGTGCGCGGAGGAAATTCCCTCAGAATTCCCTCACTCGTTGTCGAGTACACCGGCCGAATATTACGTCGTGTCCCTGCCATCCTCTTTTTATCGGCGCGCGTAAAACGCGGTAAAATGATTTGACGTCGGTGTTCCTTAGGGCCTCCCTCGTTTCTTGCCACGCACCAGTTGTTCCCGCGACGGAACAGCTCGACGAGATACCCGCTGCCACGAAATTTTCTGCCTGCACTGGCTTTTACGACGGGTTGCTGGGTGTCCTCGGGGTTATTGCCCCTCTTTTTTTAATTTATTTAAAATTCTTGCGGGAACTCAGGTCGCCGAGCGGGAATAGGGTTGTCAGAGGTTTTCGGCAGGTTTTGGCGAAGGAATTCATTGTCTCTGTGATGGGTTGTAATGTTTTATGTAAGATTACTGATGTATGCGGTACGTTTAAAATTTTGGAGGGTGGAATTTATGTATATGGTGGACTTTGCAAATTTTGATTAACATTTAAGAGACTCTTATTATATTTATGTGAAGGAATTGAATGATTTCTGAGTTTATGTGTGGCTGCTTAAAATTCACTTTCAGCGCTGGAGATTTAAATAATGAGAGTTGAAGTAGAATGGGGTTTCTCAAAGTTCGATCAAAGATTGAAATGTTATCGAGTCTAGGAACAATATGGACAGCTTTTAGTTACAAAATAAAATTCCTAAATTCCTTATTTGCGTTTTTGGATTTCGTTGACCGTTGATATTAGATTTTTCCACCTTATGCGGAGGAATCTATAAAATAGTTCAATGGCACAAAATCTTCTTCAAGTTTAGAACATAACTTTTTCCCTCCTCAAATCTTTCAAATCCTCTACAATACAGGTTAAAAGACTAGCTCGTCGCTGATATGTGTAGAGAAACCATCAACCAGTAATCTACTTGCGTCAATTTCATGTCTCCATGGAAGAAAGTTAGAAAAGTCATTAACTTGCAGCAGACAGGAAGTTACATTCTAATTTATTAATACAGAAGATTGTTGAACTGTTGTCTGTACACAGTTGCCTATAGCCTCCTGTTGGTTTCTCCTTACTTTGTCAGTCGAAAGAATTCTTAAAAGAAGGGTTGCAAGTTCTCCGCAAACTAAGCCTCCATAAACTGTTATGTAAAGATGGGAGGAATGCATAAATTACTGCATGAAAAGTCGATACCACACAAGCCTCTCTACCCCCGCATCAGTGGTCTCCTAAGCCGCAGTCTCATATGCGCAACAAGCACTCCAGAAACCTCTCAACATGTCCCTTCAGCGTGACATAACCTCCAAAAATGCCCCTTTCCACGAACCTCGTGCATTCGCCATGTTCCACGCAGCCTATTGCACATGTTTCAACGCTGTTTCAAATGTTACTTCATCGCAGACGCACGTACTCAACTCTTGCTCCATGTCTCTTCCCTTTCCTCCACTCCCAAGGGACGACCCAACAACGCGACAAAGCAAGCCATAATTCCAGGCAGACGTTACACTCCAACACTGCACTTTGCACATCTGAATACATCGATCACGAATTACATTACGAATTTGAAACTTCCAAGATTCCTGCTTTCGAAGAAACAGAGTGGTGATCTTGCCTCCAGTAGCCAACCGCGCTAAATCTCCCCGCCATGTTGATCCCACAGTTATCCCTCCCCTCAGACGCTCGCGCTTCCCTGTTTTGCGGCATTCCTCACGAGCGCCGTTAATTTCACGCGTGGATCCCCGGACAATGAACAATCCGCGCCGGGACGCGCGTATCTCCTTTCCACCCACGCGGCTCGCCAGCTACGCGCATCCGCGAAGTTGCATTACACGCAATTACCTTTTTCTGCTGTCCCCGGCGTCCCTGTGGATCGCCAAACGGCGCAAGAACGTACCGTTTGATAGGCGTCCGTGGCAAGACCCAAATTCGACGCCAACCCGTGGCTAGGCTCCTTTCGCCGTGCCAAGAAAAGCGCGGATCAAGCTGCACGCGACCCCTCGAATCGCTGCTGCGCGCTCGATAATTGCATCCATAAAGACCGTCTCTCGCCTTCCCCTTAATAAAGGAAAAGATCACGGGCGCAATAAAGCCGCGGACGAGCTGGGTTATAAGAGATACACGGGCTGCAGACTCTCTGGAAATGAAAACGGAACAGTGGTTGGGGGAAGAAGGGGACGGGGGACGAGGAGAAAGTGCGATAGTGAAAATGGTGGAAACGTATGGACTGGTCCTCTTATTCTACGGGATGGTTGTGCATTTTGTGGCTATGGCACTTGGGGTGTAATTGAGGGTGGGGTAGTTTTGGTTTTCCATGGAGGATTCGAAGAATTCTTGTGGGTTACTGTATAAGTTATGCGAAATCCAATGTCAATGGTAGAGAAAATGATCAAAGAGTATGTGAATGTTGATTTTATATAGGGTGTCTCGGGTGAAACGACATTGGATTTCGCGTGGCTATTTTTTTAGACCACGTTTTACATAAATGTGCCGGGGATTATGATAACGGTGTGAGTCAAAATTTGAAAAATTGAATTTATCACTTATTTCAGTGATACCCAACCTGTGGGTCGCGAAGTGTTTTCTGGGGGTGGCCACGGATTTTTTTTTTAATATTATTCAATTAGAATTATATTCTGAAATATCTATTTTTAATTTGTTTTCTTTGCCTTAACTTATATGGGAGGAGATTTCGCAGGCTATTTAAATATTATGAAAGGGGATCGGGGCTCAAAAAGTAAGCCCAAAGTAAGTGATGAGTTAAATTTTTTTAGACTTGTGACTTACACCACTTTCATAATTACCGGCACAAATGTTAATTCGCTTCCAAGCCACTGAAAATCGACCGACCTCAAACAGAATCTCCAGTAGAAATTCTACGATATTAATGATACTATAGAAGGAAATATCCTTCTAATATTTATTTAATTTATTTTTCAAAGGAGAGATCTTCCAATTGTTTCCAGCGTTTTTTTTCCTTTGAAATGTCAGGGAAATAATTTAAAGTGCTCGGATTACACGAGTCTACCCTGTATATTCCATGTGCCCGCGACGGCACATGCTCGTTCTCACCCTTATTGCAAGAACCACTTTACTTTCTCCTTCTGCCGGCCACCCTCTCCGCCCAGGCGGTATCGCTTTCCGTTTCATGCGGCACCGTGCTGCTTCTTGTCCTGTTTCCGCGAGTAATGCCGATATTCCTGCGGCGATGTCGCCAGTCACAGTATTACGCGAATATAATATTCAAAAGAGAGGGGTAGGAAGTGAAACTGTCCGACGAATTCCGTCCTGCGACTCGGCCAATGGCCTTGGAGCTCGCTTCCATAGAGAACAGCCAGGGGTGGTTTCAGTGAAATATGGAAAGTGAGCGGAGTCTGGCTAGAGCGGGAAGGAAGGGGGAAATGGAAGGAACGTTTCACTATTTTTCTTTATCACAGAAGGGCGCCCGTTGCATTTGCGATCAGATTCTTCGCGAGCGGGACACTTCCGAATTACTTTTTCGAAGGTTGACTGTTCTAATTCGCTGCTCGCGGAACATTAAAAAAATCGGGTGTCTTAAGGGGTCTCCCTAGTTTGACGCTCTGAAAATAAGGCAAATTTTGGAGAATTTTTTGAAAGTAAAGTATTGGGCATTGTCATTCCAAATTTTACATGTTCATTAATTGACTTTCGAAGCATGTGCTCAATTTTTTTTATGCAGTTATAATAATTTTGTTCAAAGTTACAGTGGTGGTAGTAACAGGGGTTATAAAAAAAAAATTGTTACTGGCGAAACATGATTTTGGCTGTTGTGGTCATCTGAAACAAAAAATACAAAATTTGTCTTAATCTAAATGAATGTGACTATTGTTTGAACTAGAATGAATAAACAATATTGAAGTACAGATAAAGAAAGTTCTCATTTGTCGGAAAAGAATTCGTTAGCTTTTGGTGTAGCAAAACTCGAATTTAGGAAATAATGACTTCATTCTAGTTCGCAACTGTAACTTTGAGGAAAATTATGATTATCGCAAAAAAAATCGAGCAAATATCAGTTAATAAACGTACAAAGTTTAGAATAAAAATACTCAATAGCGTCCAACTGGGGAGACCCCTTAATAATTTCTCGCAGAGCATGATCAACTATTTTCACCGTCGTCCGTCGAATATAGTACCCGAGTCGTATAATCGTATATACTTGAAAAATTTTGAAACTGGAATCAAAGACCATCCTCGTCTTTAACGCCCAGATTTCCGAAGCCTGTGCAAAGACTTCGCTCTCCCCTCTCATGGACCAACCGTCCCCACCGGTCAAAGGGCCCCGTCCAAAACACCCACGCATGACCGTCAGCTGCACGTCATCGATACCACGAACAGCACCTCGACGTTTCACGCTTTGAAGCGCCCCTCCCAAGCGACGTCTCTTCAGATCCACCTCTAAACACGGTGCAAACACAGAAGACATCGTTGCGTTTCACCGAGATCAAAGCGACCCAGCGACTCGCGCACACCTGCGGACTCCTCGGGAACCTCCGACGTCGCGGAGAAACGCCCCTCTTATAATCTGGTCACCGTTGATCGAAAGATCCCAGTTACCAGGCGCTGTTCTTCCCCCTATCGTTCATTGTCCCCTCTTTAGTCGTTAATTAGCCCAGCCTCTGTGTTCCATTAAGGGATCGGTGTCGGCGAAGAACATCCCCGCGGCTGAGAATCGGCCTTTAATAAACGGCCCACCCTTTCCTTGGGACAATCGTGGACGAGGGATCAGTCCGAAAGTTTCTCCCTTTGAAGTGGATCCCGACGACGAGAGGGTGGCTTCCTCCGCAGTCAAGATGGGACCTTCAAAGAGATCGCGATCGCTGACAGGTGCACGATAAATTGCCTTGGCACGGTAATAAGCGGCAAGTCACCCTGATGCCCCCCGGGAGGGGGCCCCTGATCTGGATACTCTTGTTTGTAGCCCGCTGACGTACCCGTAAATCGCTGGACGGAACAACGTGCAATTTCGACACATCGTAAATCGCGATTCCTTTGATCGATCGGGGCTAAACGACGATATCGAAGCTCAACGGTTCCTCTGGGACTGTGAAGACGTTGCGCGGGGAACATTCGCCGATGTGTTACTGTAAAACTTCGAGGACCGGTGAATCTTAGAATTTATCAGTAAAGCCTGGCATTTATAGCTACGGGACGGTAAAATTCCGAAATGTCACGGAAAACATTTTCAACCCAAGACGAGAAATGTCCTAAAAAGTGGTAACCTAACCTAGAACCAAGCCCGAAGTTCAAATGGGTATTTTACAAGATATTTCGGACTTTTACGATAAAAGTTTTACCACACCGTAGCGATTTACCAGTAAATTTTAAAATTCAACGCTGTTTAAATTTGTATTATAATAGATACACCGGGTGCGAAAGATTCGTAACAGGGGTGGTGCGGGTACCCAATATTTCGGGTATCAGCCCAGCTCTGATTGATGAGGATTGAAAGCAGAGGATGTTCTTAAGGGGTTAGACCACCTTGGCCTTTTTGCTTCAAAGTGTAGCTATTTTCTTATTTTTCAACCAATCGAAAAAATTGACGATCGGACGATAGAGAATATTACTGAACATGTAAGAACATCTGCGCAAAATTGTATAAAAATCCATAGAGTTTTACTCAAATTACAGCATACACCGTTTCGGAAAACGTGGTTTCGAGAACAACGCATTTAAAGTATTCAGAATGTTTTGATATTTGAAAAAAAATTGTATATGTTATTCAAAGATGTCTCTATCTTCATTGACAAATTTTTATCGATTAAAGTGTTTTTGTCACTTAGAAATAAATTCCCAAAGATGCGATATTTCTTGACCTGGCCAAGGTGGTCTAACCCCTTAAAGTGTCTTTATCTTATCGTTCACGGGTGATGTTAGTGGTTCTTTTAGAAGAATCATTAGTTTCCTGGGTGGATTTGGGATTCCTTATGGGGAAAGAGACCGAAGAGATCGATGTAATGGTACTTCAATTTAGTCACGCGGAGTTCCGTATCTCCCACGATTTCGCTCGCGTTAACTCAATTCAGATGACGCATCTGACATTAACTTGAAGTTCATGGAGTAAAATGCGTCGATCGCGGGAGCAGCGCACACCAGCAACGCGAAAAATACCAACTTGTTGCGCCCCATTCTTCATCCTACCTCCTCGAATCTTATTTCCACACCTGTCGTCGCAGGAACAGCCGCGGATCCTCAGCGGGAACGCTTTGGTATCGAACAATCTTCGCGATGCGACGACAGATAGACCACGGTGCGCGCAATAATGCGACGCTGGCCACCATTAACGCCCGTCATAATATCGTGGAAACTCGCGTCACGTCGTGTTTGGCAAAGTAAAACTCAATTAACGCTGGCTGCTATTTGCACGCCGGGCATCCGATGGATGCTGCTTCCTGCAGACGGCGAACCTACATTTCAAACGTTCGCGGAATTTGATAAGTAATTCCGCAGCGACGAAACGCCAGAAATATCGCCGTTTCCGAGAGAGGGGGAGATTTAGCGGGGCCGATACGGCGTAATTACGAGTTGAGAAAACAGCACTCGACGGTGAATAGTTGGAGTCGATTATACCGACTCGTTGCTTCCGTTTCATCGATCCGATTCATTTCGAACATCGCTTAAAAGCGACTTGCTCACCACCCTTGGGGTACTTGTCGGTTCGTTGGTACCAATTAATTTCAACTGGCTGTCTGTGTTTTGACTGGCTAGAAATTTTCCTTCCCGGCGAAGCACTGCAGGCCTGTACATTCCCGACAAAAATTACGTAGCACTGTTGGTCGATGATGGCCGGAAGTTTCACGTGTCGTCTGTTCGACTGTTACGGTGAAAAATTGAGGTGTTTAGTTTCCAAATGAAACTTTATTTTTGGGTATTATTATTATTACTATTCGTGTTTATTATTTATTACAAGATTGTACATGTAAATTCAGTAATATAGTAGAATCACAGAGTAAAAGGTGAGGATTTCTACTTTGTCCACGCTTTGCGTCCCAACAACGTCAGACGCTTCTTGGAAACGTAGCCCGAAAGGAATGCGTCTCTTTCGTGGCAACGGTGCGCACTGGCAACCGACGAAACACGGCGCTGCACGATTCAGCAGTGCTTCCCGATCGGCTCCACACGATGGCCAGACACATTGTCTCTGAGACTCGATCGAGACAGATCTATACCCATCCTACATATACAAGAAAGATCAGTATTATACCAGAATGCGGCTCGATCGTATTACAAGCGATCGAGAAGTGACCGAGCATAGTCTTGGCAACATACGCATTAAAAAATGTGTCCTCTTGTACTGTGACTTTCCTTGTCGGCAATGTTCTCCGATATACATATGTATCTGGCCGACTGTTCATTTCTTGGATTCCATTCTTGAGCCCCTTTGAGACAGTCCTATCGGTGGCTTATGACTATAAGTAACACATTAAAAACTATTTTTATTCGTTTAAAATTGGCACTTTTCAAAAATTGCCCGAAAATTTAAATACGTAGCGAAAGGGTTAAGGTATCGTATTGAAGAATTTAATCGACTTTGATATTTAAAATCCCATATATTAGAAAACACTTTGGCTTCGTTTGAGCGCATTTAATGACTGCAGTCGCTTGCTTTCGATTTGAATATTCCCACTGTATGCGGAATAACGTCAACGTCGCGTGGTCAGGCATCACGATAGCTACCAGTCCCTCGTACGTCGAAATTCGTTTTTTAATTAAAAATCTGCCTGCCACCGCCGAAAGTACCGTCATCTCGCGTGACAACTGCGTCTTGTCATCGCTATGCAAAACGGGCGTTCGATTTTTGTCGTTGGGGAATGGGTCCATAAATAAATATCCCGCGCGAAACGATGGGGCGGCTTCCAATCGGGGAAGGAAAGAACAGACGCGTACCCAAAATTCCTTTCTCCCTTCTCGTTGAAAGCGAACCCTTTTTTGTTATTAAACGAAGAAAATATATATATATATGTACCCAATGATTTGTGGCAAGATATATCGTTGTAAGAGATTATTTTAGAGGTTATCTTCAATATTTTAAACGTAGTGTTGGTTGAGTGGACTTTTATTAATCGTAAGAAATTACACAAATATTATTCATCTCTGTGTTTGCCTCCTATTTCGAAGTTTTAATTCGTGAAGAACCCTGAGTTGTTCGCTCATAGAAAGGGTAAGATCAATTAGTTGCTCTGCGCCTCTGATTGCAATTTCTACTTTTGCTATCACCAAACCGTTTTTGAATCGCGATCCCCTTTTATAATACTCAAATAACCTGCGACATCCCTCCCCTATATAAGATAAGGTAAAGAAAACATTAAAAATAGGTATTTCAGAATATAATTCTAACTCAATAATATTAAAAAATAATGCCCCAAAAACCGTGACGACCCCCCAGAAAATACTTCACGATCTACTTGGGGGTCTCGACCCACAGGTTGAGAAGCACTGGTCCATTTCCTAAAAAGGCAGTCGAAGTTGTATAACTAATTGATCAATCTTTGTTGATAGAACACTGTATACATCACCATCGAAATAACGCCTTGTTGCTCACGCGAGAATAAATTGATAAATTCAGCTTTAGTGTGTAACACCTTTTTTTTAAACCACTGGCCAAACGTATTTCGTCGTCACAGAGGAGCTGAAGCCTAGGGTATCTCGCCAATATTCTCACAAAGAAGGTTAAATAATAAATATTCCCATACCGTTCCGGCGTGGAAGAGAAATTTCATCCCTGGAATGTGAATTGAAACACACACCAGCAATAAGGTGTCTTTTGTAGCAAAGCATTGGCGTAGAGTGCCCCTTTGACTGGTGACACGGAAGACAGCCGACATAATTTCCTCTGTAGCTCCCGTCTCGCCGAAAAAAATCTCGTTCCGTGTTTATCTTAGCGAGCGGAATTGTAGTTAGCGGTTGGCTCGTAGTTAGTCATGTGTGGCTGTGTAACACGACGCGATGTTGAGAGCAGTTTTCGAACGCTCTCAATTTTTTACCACCACGTGCCGCGCGGCCCTCGTCGACAGACAGGCAGTCAAAACAATCGCCACTTAGCACATATGTGCCCCCAAACACTTCACGTCCCATTGTGATCACTTAACACAGTTTCTAAAAACGGCTCTTGACAAATCTGTGAGCCGTCAATGGCGTTGCCCTGCACCGAGCACCCTCGCTGTTTGCCCAGAAAGAAATCTGTTGCCGAAGGTTCTTATCTGTGGCAAAAAATATCAGCCCGTACGTTAAACCTTCCTCTACAAAATATGTGCTTTTCCAAGCGACGCAGTAACGGGAATGAAATCAAAGGTATCCAAATTTAAAACCGGCGCTTCCACACGTGGAACACCACAAAGTTTACTTTTGGCTTTATGCTTCTGAACGTGGCTTTTCTCTATTTTCAAAGGCGCTTCATCTCTTCCTAAAACACATATTTTGCATACGAAGGTTTGTAGAGTGGGATGACAGCTTTTTTATCGGTAAGCGAGTTACCTTTTGCCACTATAAAATTGGTGAATACCTAATTGTAGATTCTTTTCTTGGAAATGCATAAAGTGGAAATGCAGGCTAATTGAAAAAGCGCGGGTAAAAATAGCACGATGGCGGAAGCTTCAGCGATATTAAGTTCGCCAGTCGGCTTTAATACCTTTAAGCTCGGGTGTATGTAAAATAGAGTTGGAGAGCGACAACTAAAACAATTTCGAATAGAGTTACACGGTCGCCGGCGAATCGTAGCGAAAAAAAGCTCGGACGGAGGAAGACAATGGCGTTCTGTGTCCCTCTGCTGTTTCATATCTTCCGTTTCAATCGATTCGTCGCAAGCGACGCGTCATCGGTTTTTTGTATAAAAAAAATTTCAATCAAATGTGCAACGATGGCCTGTTTAAATAGAATCTTCAACTGAATGGAGAATGCCACTGAATGAAATCCGAAATTCAATACCAAGGTGATTTCAAAAAGTTCATGGACGATTCATGAGGCCCTCGTTTGTCCGATTATCGACGCACCAGTTATAGAACTTTCCAAATGAAATGGCATTTTAACCTACCTTTTAAGGTTGTCCGATCGTGCAACAGTTTGTTTTTTTATTAACAAAGCTGGTTTCATCCGTGGTCTATCAGAAATAATAATAATAATAGTAATTTTTTATTGCACCAGTAGACATTAAGAATAATAACAAGAAGATAAAAAGGCATAAATGCATATAATAAAATGAGAAAGAGAAAAATAGTAGTGTTAAAAATTATATAATTGCAAAAAGCGAGGTCCAGGAGTCAGCTGTTGTATTAAGCCGGGAATCCACCTAGAAGCTAATCTGTCCTATGCGATGCTATGCTATGCCATGCTAGGTCTTAAAAAAATTAGCTTCTATACATTCTTATGAAACCGTTTCCACCAAAAGAGAAGCTAAAACATAGCATAGCTTAGCTTACCTCCCAGGTGGATTTCCGGCTTTAATCTGAATACGTACATTATAAAACTATCCGTCCATTATAGAACAACAATATTCGTTAGATTCGATTATTAGAACATGTCCACAAATTGCAAAATATAATTAAATAAGAAATCACGAGTATCACACATCATCGAGATTGCAAAGTGTCTTCGACCCCAAACGTCACCCTAATTCCGAAAGTTTCCCCGTCTCCATCGAATCTCTACCGGAGGATCATTCAGCAGCCTGACAATAGTGTCTCCATTCGACGGTTAGCGTCTGCAGGGCTCCACGGGCATTCCTCGAGCAGGCGCACGCCATTTTCCAGGCCTCTGTTTGAAAGTCTGGTCCGCAGAATGCCGCCAGCAGACGATGCCCCCGCCATCGTAGCACGTACGCGCCGCGGCGGCATTGTGAGAAAAACAATGCGATTGTTTCTAGCTAATGTGGACGGCCGCGTCGCGTCCATTAGACGCAGCCGAGGGACTCGTTTCCGGAATCAACACGCGTACCAGCCTCCTTTCCATGCGCTTTGTGGCCCCTAGCCGTCGTTAATTCGAACCCTGATCCATTGTGCGAGGGGCAGGACCGCGTCGCGGCTACCTCCGAGGCGTTGTAATTCACCTGGGTCAGCAGCTTTTGTCCGGCCACTGTCTCCCCGCTACCCTTTCCGCGTCCAATTCTCGCCATTAATTATGGATGTTAATTCTCCGGGCGGCCGAGACACCGTCACGCTCCGACGTTTCCACGTGCGGATGGAAGGCTCGATAGGGCATCGGGTGTGGACTGTTAACGTGGCTGGACAAAGACACGCGGGGATCATGAAAGCGGGGGTGTAATTGCTGACCCAGAGCCTCTTGAGGCGACCTTTCGAAGGTCAACTTGACCCCTGCACGATGACACTCGGCGCCTCGATGGGTGCTCCATGTCACGTGGAGTGGCGGAATCATGGGCATCCCTGATTCGGAAGTATTTGGATGTCTTTGTCGCTGGCCCCTCGGGGGAATTCCAAGACTGCCCTTAAGCGAGTCCTTTGAGTATCTTCGCCACCGAGTGGCCCGTCTCTAATGTTGAACGGGGGTAACCAGTCAGTTTGGGTAACCTCGTATCTCGATCCTCATCGTACACAATCGCCCGGTGATCTCCCAAACGAGACGAACCGAGCGGAAGACGAAGAATCCTTAAAACACCGGCCGAGAACCTGCCTCCCAGACGCATAATCAATCGTTCCAATTTATCCCCCCTAATTGTCATCGGCCACAGAGTCTGCCGCACGGCCACTAATTGGCACTGCAAGCCGAGGGTGCAGCTTTCGGTCTCGATGCACCGTGCAAGCCAAGGACTCCGGAGACCTTGAGCGTTTTACTGAATGGCCGAGGGCCGCTGGCAATTTATAACCCGTCGGCCGATTTTGTTGAGTTTCGTGCGCCAGCGTGTGTGCGTGCGGCGGCGCGCGCGCGCCCGCGTAAGGCCAGAACCAGGCCTGCAGGAACTGGAAGAACGGGATTGGTACTTACACGACCTTAATGCTGGCCGAAACTCATTTCATTCAGCGATCCACAGGGCCCCCATTCCTCCTCTGCCCTACACCCGCCCTTCTAGACGTTTGAGTAATGGTCCGGCCATAACCTACAATTTTATACCCAGCATTTAATAGAGAGCCAGCGCAGAAGAAACGTAATGACCGTCGGAGGAGAGGAACAGGCTGTATTATCGTTGCATCGGCAGCTCGTGCGAAAAAACCAGTCGATTGAAACGAGATTTCCGTTGAACGGGCGAGGCGCGGCGATGGGAAGGGTCAGCGACACTGGCGGCGGCCACGTGACCACGAGTTTTCGGCGGTGATCTAGTTTCGATCGTTAGCAAATCGTGCAAAAGTGGAGTAAGCAAATCACAGGTTATGTCTGTGGATTCCTTCATTTTTGTAGCGCGATAGTTTCACTGCTTTAAGGTTTCGGAGGTACTATTGACTTTGTTTATTTCCTCTGTTTCGACGAGGTGGTCAAGCTGTCCAAGATGGCGGCGCTATTGTCCCGAGTTCCGTAAATCAGTTCGAAGCCCTCCTTTTCTGCACCTGCTTGCGACCAGTTTGATCCTCCAATCTCGTCGCATCTTGAACGGTGGAAAAGTGCAAATGCCGGGGCACACAATCGCGGCAAATTGCGCTGAATGCCCCATTAATCGTACGCGCGAGCATTTACCGCGAAACGCTCTCACCGAGCCCCGCGATTCTAATTTCGACGCCATTGTCTGGCATTTTATGCCTGCACAATCGCGCGGCAAACGCGAGATTACTTCCGAAACGTGAAATATCGCGGCTCACCTGTTGCACGCCGCGGCAAGATTTTATTCCAAACGCCGGGCGAATGTTGTTTAATGATCCACCGTCGGCGGGAATAATATTTACTGACGCGGCCGGACGCTTTGAAATTCGACACGATCGTCTGGCGGACGCGTCAAAGTTTCTCGCCGTCGTGAATAAATTTTCGAGGATCGTTCGCTGTTCGATGCTCCACGTTGCTCGTTGCACTTTGGCGGAATTTTCATATAGAAACAATTGGGGATAGATTAGAAACCGAGGGCGATGAGAATCACAGGCTTTAGGAGAATCAAAACACACATTAATGTCTTCGTTCCACTTCAGGTCGGGCTACTAGGAAAAGGACCTATGATTTGAGATTGCCCTCCAATTTTCAATCGAAACGTCATTCTGAACGGGGTTACAGCCAAGTGCTACTGTGTTTACTAAGTGGTCATCAATTTTAAAAACGGTGATTAAAGTCCCTTAAAACAGTGGATGAGTGGAAGCTTTGATCTCAGTTGTAGGAATTAGTATCGATGGGATCGTCCTAGTTAGCTACCTGGTGTTCTCTTGAAAGATTAAAGAATCATTCAACTGGAAGAGATTGTGCTGGAGCCTAGGGCTAGAATCTTCGAAGGTTTTAATGATTGGTCGGTGACTGATTGTTAAACGAAATGACATATGTCGATGCGGAGGGAAGAAAGTTAGATCCAGGAACATGTTACAAGTTTAATGCTAATTATCCGCGTCAACTGGTGTAGCCTGCTAGTTAATAATTGACACTGATAATTCGGTGTGCTTGCACAGATAACCAGGTGTATTGATTGGTAGCATTAGCTGGTGTGTTAACGGCTTCTGTTAATTAGCACGGTGGTACCTTGATTCATCGAGCTTCGATTATACTCCCGGTTTCAATTACCAGATGTACCAGACCTCCGCGATGACTGATTGAAACAGTGCAAAGGAGATGGTATTTGAAATGATTCTTCCACGTTTCACTTGTCATCGTCATCAACAGTGTTAGATTGAGTTGGCATCACTGATGCGTATGAAACATTTCAATGGAAGATTCAAATTTTGCATGGTAAACTTGGCAAATACTGCAATACAGATCTTGGCTACTTAAATCTCATCACCATTTCTCGGAGAAATGACCAAAAACTCGTCCGAAGACCAAAATCTGCCTTCTTTTCAATAATACATTTTCATTTTATTATTTTATAGGTTAGCATCCATTCTTAAACTATTTTCTAATTAAATGGGATTAATAAGTTCAATAAATGGATGCTCAAACAGGTTCCTACAAATTGGAAGTAACAATTGAATTCATTATGCATTTACTGCTGCAGTAACTGTTCAAACCTTTTATCGTGTTAACCTTCTATGTTGATAGACGGATCGAGATTTGTATTTCCGCACTAGCCACACCGTTATCCCAGGGATTTCGACTAAAAGCGCGCTTATACGTGCATACGACCGCGAACAGGAATAGCCTGTGTCTCCAGTTTGGCTCCGTTAAAGATTTCCCACCTAACAGTCCATTTCTGTTCCTAGCAAATAGGTCCGCACCTGCTCGGTGTTCAATACTCTTTTAAATCCCATCCAATGCTCCTTTCACACCGACGCACCTATTCGAAGACCTGTTGAGCGTAAAAGTATCGATTCACGTGGTGAAACCTAAGGAAAGTCCCTTTTACAGGTCCCTCAGTGCTTCTAAATAATCTCTTTCCCTATTTTCATTCCCCCAATACACGCATATTAACGTCAATCGTCCTCAATAGACTCCAGATCTCTGGAGACTCCAGCCTTCCTACCAAAGAAAGGCTTTCAGCGTTCCAGATTTCGATGAAACAATATTCTACAGTTAACTGGAGCTCACACAATCACCTGGCCCAGTGACCTATAACAGTTCCGATCACTTAAAATCACTGGAAGGTTTCCAAACCGACACCCCGACTCTTCAGGTGATCACCAATCGCGTCAGCCTAGTGTCCTACCGGTGGCATCAGTGGTGTCGTCCAATCCTTTGCACTCGAGAGCCTTCAAACAGAATGCGCAACGGTATTCTTTGTCACTCGCATCGGAGAAGTCAACTTTCCTCGGCACTGCTTCATCAGAACCAGAAATGATCAACCAACGGAGAAGAGGATCTCGACAGCGAACAATGAATATTTATCGTGTGCAGAAATCCTTCGAGGCTGGCACGTCGGACGCGCAGAACCCCTTCACTATTTCCAGCCCCCCCCCCCCCCTAATATTTCACGCGGCAGACAAGCAACACGCGTTCCTCGTTAAAAATTCTCCGCGTATCCCAGCGTCTTCGACGTCGGCGAGGTTTCGCACCTGTTCCCCCGGCAAGCACGTTTATTTTGGGGGGAGCGTCTAACGACGTATTCTGTGGAAAGAAAACGCGGGGGCCCAGCGTCTGCGACTAAAGGAATGCTTCTGTTGTGTATACAGTGGCGTCGGGTGGCGGAAAGAAAGAGGGAGAGAGAGAGAGGAGCACGATATAACTACCGGCACCTGGCGCATAAAGTGCTGCACTGCATACGTTATGAGGGACTGCAGCTCCGCATGCACCACCCCCCGGCGTTCTTCACTCTGGCCTCTGTTCCCTCAATACTACTTTTGAAACAGAACACCAGAGCCACCGTTCACAACCCATTCTGAAGGATCTTAATCAATGAATAATTAATCGTTACGTGTCGATACCAATGGTCACTTGGCGACCACCACTTCGGAATCAACGATTGAAATCCCACCAGACTCTAATCCAGCGAAACTTCCACTCCCACGTCTACTAGTTAACAGTGCAAAGGCCTCTACGGGCAGAATCGATTCCACCACCCAACACTACAAACTATTAAAACCCCCCGCGGTTTCGAGCGATAGAAGCTCCTAAGAGGCTGACCCCAGCAACGATCGAACCGTCCCAACCGCCCAGGTCGCTGCATTTAACGTTCCATGGGATATGCCCGAGCTACGATGTCCCAGGCGAATGTCAAGCTGCCGCGAAACGATTATCCCAGTCGACTTATCAGCGATTCGTATGCTCATTCCCTTCCCATGGACCAGCGAGACAGGTGCAAACTGTTTAGGACGATCGACGCGGCGCCGTGCAATACGGAACCGTCGGGGCGATCACGTGACGGCCCAGGCGGAATCGGTGGCGGCGCGCGGTACGGGGTTCACGTGCACGGAGCCAAAACAGCCCGCGCCGTCGTCTGTGTGCGTAAAGACAATCACGGTGAAACCCTTTGGGCCAATATTGACGCAGGCTGCTATCGCAATAATGGACAGACGCGTAGGGATAACGCGATGCCGCGTATATTACGCTCATGCCTGTGTTTGGACAGTTGCGCGCGTGTGCACGAGCCTCGTCCTGTCCATTGTGCGCCCCCGCTCGTGTTCGCGTACAAGCTGGACAAGCGTGGAGCGGGTCTAAGGGCCGTTCGAGACACGGCCCCGTTCCGAATCCTGCTCGTTTCCACGCGGCTCGAGGAGGAGACCGTTGGCCCTCGCTTGTTTTCTGCCCGACTCGCAGAGGGATGGGGTTAGGATTTGTTTGGCGCGGGGGCCTTCAGAGCAATGATCGGAACCCCAGCCTGTCTTAACGGTAAATGGGATTTTCGTGTTGACGTGCTTGGTCGTCTTTTGTTAGGCGAACTCTGGATCTCTGGATCAATATTTATCCGCAGGATGTTTGATGCTGTAGTTGTCTGGCAGTGACGAGTTATGGGCGTTATGATTATCGGGGAGGTCTGTCTGTCGGGGGTGGCTGGAGTTTGTGCGTTAGACGGGCTCGTGGATAGGAGAAGGGCTACACCTTTTATAGAGAAACGTGGGAGGATAGCTCAGTGTATCGATCAGGTGCTCGTATTTCTTGGACGCGGTGAACCGTATTTCTTGGAAGATTTAATTATGTCAGAAAGTTGGTCTACACGTGTGTGTGATTCTCAAATTGCTCGTTTAAGAGTTACATGTTGAGGCTGCAGAATTAGAAACTTTATGCAACTGTCTGAGAATGCCAGGTGAATTAAATTCAGAAGCTCCCAATGGAAAGTAGATTCGCTACCGCTAGATGTTCACCTTTTGTCCGGCTTTTTAACGATACACCCGTGACAACTTGTTGCGGAATGATTGATGTGCACCCCTTAAACGCGATTAGATACGACCAGCCTAATCCTGCCAGGTATGGCTGCTGCAGATTGCAGACCTAATGGAAGATGACGTTGTAAAATACAACAGGCTTCCGGTGGATAAATCCTCGGAGGACGAAAATAAATCATCGCTCATACGAAATTGAATCCCCAACGTCGCGTCGCGTCGTGCTCTCGTCCCGAACGTGGCAGCATATTTTTTCGCGGAATTTTCGAGCTAGCCCCGGATGTTTTCAATCTTGAACGTTCGCTTGAACTTTGTCTGGGAGACACTAATAAATTCGATCGTTTTAGACGAAGATAATTGAAAGAATAATGTGTCTGTTCGCCGAAGAGCACATCTACTTTAAATTATCTGCCCTCGGGCAGTCAACGCGTTTGCACGACGAGAAAAGACGATCAGCCGGTCCCCCGAGTTCAGAGAACGAGATACGCGCTCCCAAAGGATTTATCGTTCATCCAGGAAAGTGGATTCGAACGGGATAAGTGGTCGTCGATGCTGATCTATTGTAATCACGCGAGACAAAGGAGGTCGTCGAATGACGAACAGCCTCAGGACTCTTTGTCTCGGTTCCTCGGCTCGTTTATCTTTACCGCGAGATGCGGATGTCGTGTTTCAATAGCGGGTCTGCGTATTTCACTTTTATCTGCCCTCTTCCACGGCCGAACACCGTCGATGCTTCCGCTGTGAAATATGAATTTGTTTTTTAGCACCGTGGCTCCTCGCCCCCACCATTCCAAGATGGCGGCGATAACTGGCTGTTCACGCGCTCTTGGAGCATCCCTAGGACTTCGTTTCAATTTTGGGTATTATATGAGGAATTTCTTTTAACGATAATTAGGTAAGTTGAAATTTCACGCAGGAAATACTGGAAACCTTCTCGTCCCGAGGGTGTTAATATTCGTCACGTGTTCGTCAAGGCTCCCTCGCACGTTTCGATGAGCCCCGACAGCTCAGTGAAACGTTTGCCCTCAGTGTTTCTTAACGTTACGTATTTTCTAGGCGCCTCGAAGCTTTTCGCAGAGGGGTTCGAGTAACTTTACGACGGCGTTGTTTTAATTAGCTGCAGGCACAATTAGTTCAGTTTAATTCGCCGCCGTTTCGCAGCTCCAGACGCGCCCCTCTTAATTGGAGGGCCGCGAATAATTGCCCCTCCCCCCCTTCTTCCTTCGTCGATCAATTTCGCCGATCTAATTAATCGGCTGGCCGCCACGTTTTTGGTTTCGCGGCACCCTTCTTTCTACGTAGCCAGCCGAACTCGCTTTCATGAAGTCGAGGTGTCGACGACAGAAGCTCGTTCCTCCGACTCGGCGGAATAATTAAAGGAGAGCTCGCTGCTCCCGTGTCCAATATCGAAGTCGTTCCTCACGATAAATGGACTGACTGCAGCCTCTTCGATTGGCCTTTCCGTTTCCCCGTTCGGAACCGCCAGTGACAATGGCTGTCTTCCAGCTTTTAATTTTAGCGCGAGGGACACCAACGGCCGTAGCGAAACTATTACGATAACCCTGTGGTGGGCAGTTGACACCAAAGGGTTGAGGAACATGGTGGATTTCGAAGGGAACAGTGTAGAATTCACTTGGTCGACTGTTGAAAACTAACATATCGCATGGATATTGAAGAATATACTAATCTTGTCAGTGTATTTATTTATTTATGCTATTATGCTTCTACCTCTGTATAATATGACAGAAGATTAGGAACCTTAGAATGACCACTAAAACTAAACTAAAGCTGAACTAAGATGATAGTAATAGTAAAAGCAACAAAACATTCATAACAATATCACCTAATTTGGATGTAGGAACTTGGTGTAGTTCAGCATACATCAATGAATATCGACATCCTTCAATATTTTGAATAACCATTTCTCTGTTATTTCGGTTATTATAGAGATTAGATCCTGCATACTGATCCTCGCCCAACGTGAGTACCGTATCGCGCACACGCCCAAGCTCCGCCGTCACGTGCGCCTAAACGGCAAGTAAACTTTCGTTGCCGTGATTTCGGTGACGTCCCTTCCTTCTCCATAACTCGATTCCCCAGAAGGAAGTTGCCGATGAGTTTTTCAGGTTGACGAAACTTTAACGATATATTTCTCCCGGGCGGAAAGTTTCCGCGAGAATTTCAGCGCTGGCTTACTTCGCAGCCGGAAGTCCCCGCTTAACAATGACGCACGGCCAAAGTCTTGGCGATCTTCTATCGCCGTCAGCACGATATATCGCGGCGTACACTAAACTCGGCCCGTCGGAAGTTGATCTTTCCAGTTTTCTGAAGTTTCGCCGTTTTAATGAATTCACGATTCCCGAATGGGCGCGGAGAACAAGCATCCAGAGGAGACTCTCTGCGAATCCTTTCACTCAGAAATTGTCTTTGTATAATGGAATAAAAAGTATGAAACTAGGCTAAAATGTGTGCCAGGAATGGGTGATCAGATTTGTAAAATGAAATCAGGGACACGGATTTTTTATTGAATTTGGGGTGTACCTGTGTGGTTAGGGAGATGTAGTCTCTCTGCAGCTTAAATTATGTAAGAGTAGTTTGCGTAGGCATTCGGCGTTTGGGAACGGCCTATGGTGCCATTGGCCCATACACTGCATTCCATATAAGAGTGTACCAACGCCCCTACCGATTTGCGACCGATCTGCGCAGCTCCCACGGATCTGACACACGCGATTGGTCGTAGCACTTTCGCGATTGGTCGTAGCACTTTCCCTGCCGGTTTACTACCAATCAACAGTGCATCCTTGCGTGAAACGACTACGCTCTAATGTGGAACGCAATGTAGGTGGCGCTGCGTCAAGTAGAGTCCGAAATTTTTGGACCTTGGGGAGTCGGCGTTGGGGGAATCGATATCGCGGCTGACCAGTACGCAGAGGACCCGCAGATCTTGGGTTCGAGTCCCATCGCCCGAGGTTCTTTTTCATTTACATTTGATAAATTAATCGTGTCGTGTAAATGAGTTTGCGGAAGGTAGAAAGAAGAAGTGTGATTAGTTTTAGGTTTAACTATTTGTGCATAATATTCAGGCACCTTAGATTCCCACATACACAACTCTCATCTCAACCCACAATTGCCTAGAATCAACAATGTTGGAATAGAGACAACAACGCCATCCAGCGTAACTAATTGAGACATACCAATACAGAAGATTGTTTAAAAGTAATAAAGCAAACGTTAAAAAGTCTACACTGTATAAATTAGGCTCCAGCCCTGTTCCTACCTGTTTGTCCACTCAAAAATCACCCGAGACTACACATAACCTTGTACCGATAGGTTTCCTCTGAACAATGCGTCAGCAATTTTAACAGTAGCAATGAATTGCCTTCCAATGCTTGTAGTAACTCTAAAATATCGCCTATGTCTCACAAACTCTCGGCGACAGCCCGCATTTATTTCGCCCAGCTTAGAAACACAATTAAACTCCCAAATCCTAAAGTACATCTAAGGACATCTTTACCTCGAATCCGCCATCAGTTCAGCAGCCGCCACTAGCGGACCAACAACCGCCACAGCGTCCGAACGAACCGCTGAACTGCCATCGGGTTAGAGTAAACCCAGGAACAATAATCCTAAAAGCCCAGAAACATCGCCAAAATTCGGTACACCTAGCCGTCTGAGACCGAGGGTAGGAAACGTTGCCGAACAACGATCCCTCGGGGCATCCATTCAGCGATTTTCCTGGGGAAGCTAGATTTCAATCAAACTCTGGCCACAAGTTAGCGCCGCCTGGGGGCCCTCGGCCCCCTTTCACGATAAACGTCTTAAGCTCGATACCAGACGTCGTTTCGAGGACGATTAAACCAAGCCGCCGATGAGTGGCGGCAATCCCCGTGGAAGCGAGTGCCCGATCCTAGGCGCGTGTGTCTCCCTCGCGCGCAAGCTCGATTATCGCGAGAGCAGCCACGGGGCGTAGAGCGAGCGCGCTTTTAATCACAATTCGGTCGGATTGCGCTAAACGAGAGGAGGCGGCCAGTCGATAGCGGTGGCCTCGGAGGTTTCACGGGACACACCACCGGGGAAAACAAGGGTTGAAAGCCGCGACGGGCGGTAGAAACGCGCCTACACGATGCAACCTATCTGCGGTGGAAAAAAGAGGCTCGGACGGCTGGACCGGGGAAAAAGTCGGCGGCGAATAGGGTGGGCCGTGCAAAATGGAACAATTGAAATCGGGCGAGGCTCCAGTCAGCGCGTACCCTCTGCGCCAAAAGTTTAGCTGCTTGGCGGCGAGGGTCGACGCGCCGTGATGAGCTAGATGCTTGTTGACGAAGTGCACTGACTTGAAGTAATCACGCGATTATTGGAAACTGTGTGGTGTAACGGAAGGGTGGAGTGCGACGTACACTGCCGTTCATAAGTATCAGGATACCTACTCTGTAGGGAATAATTGTGAGGAACCTTGCCAATTTATTGAAGGACACTAACAAATTTTACTTTATTTTGTACTTTAAATTGAAAGCAGTGGAACGTATTGAGACTATAGCAAATATATATCACATTTTCTGCAAATACAGGAGATGTCCTAATACTTTTGAACAGCAGTGTATGTCGCGTAGAATGCGAGAATTCACAAGTTTTGTGTACGCACATTGTAGGTGGCGTGGATATTAGTTGTTTTGAACAGAACTTTAGGGGTAGGTTTTGGTTTTTGCAAGGTTTTTTTGTTTAGAGTCGAATTGGACTAACAAGGGAACATATCGAAATGAGAATCTGATGACAACAGATTCCAAAAAATTACGTTTGTTTAAATAATACACTAAAAAGAGCATTTTTTATTAATTTTTCGCACAGCTGCATTCCTTATTAGCCCTTTAGTGCCCACACGTAGATCCCGTTGAAGGAAAAATATCCCGTTTTCTTTTTATCGTTGAAAATGGCCTAAATTTATATATTTTTATAAAAAAAAATTTATTTATATTTTTCAGTGGTTAGAATGCATAGAACCAATGAATACAGGGTTCAGGTAGGTCCAGCTTTCTTCAGTGAATAAAACTACGCTAAACATGTACTACTTAAACTGTTGCAGACAGCGAATTGCGAATGCAAACGACAAAAAAAAGGAATGTATCATTTATGATACGTTTGGCTCTAAAGGGTTAGAATGTACACCGTTTTACCATTTACACCGTTCTCCTAGCTCTAGTAGTTTCCAAGATATTCAACCAAACCTGTTTCTCACCCTCAACTTTGAGGGCTGTTTTCACCCCTTCAACATGTATATCAGCCGTTAAAAAAAAACGTATAAAATATTTTTGTGAGGATTTCTTTCTACCAAAGTCAGAAAAAAATCAGCGATTGTCACTTCGATATGTTCCCTTGTAAGTGTGAAATACATTTAAGTAGTCTTGTAGGGATCGATAATATATTCATTCAGATATCTGACGGGACTAACATTTGAGTTACTATGACATATAAGTAAAAGTAGATACTTTCTGGATGAGAGTTAGGTCCTTGGATACTAATCAGTGCCGTTCCTCTTTCTGTTTTAGGTGAGTCCACTACCATCTTCACTAACCTAGCACCCCTCCTCAGTTTCGTGAGTACGATGAAGATATCCATCACGTGAATTCTGTCAGTCGACATCCTCCTGTCACGAATAACGATGGAAGGATTTCGACGAGGCCCACTTGAAGCGAAAGACGTTTGATGAAACGTGTCGGTTGACGAACTCATAAAAAACGGCGACAGTCGACATCGAAGAGCCATAAACACCTAGCAACACCTCTGAACTCGTAGCGGCCGAAGATTGGGTCCAGCAGAAAGTCGTTCTCCTTGAGACCCCGCCGGTATAAATCACAATTTCCTCCTAACGTCAAGCCCGCAACGCGGACAGCCCCGATTCAGCTTCGATTAAACGATAACGCGTCGCGGCGGCGTCCTCGCGCTGCTTATTTAGATATTCAGCGTCCGTCAGGAAGATATTTCAGTCTATCTAACCTCGCGTGCTGGAGGATTCATTTTTCCCCGGGCGGCGTCACGTACGTGACGAAAGGAAGCTGTCAGGCGCTCCGCTCTTGGCACGGACACCTCAATTTTCCGTTCTTCTTCTCTTTTTTAACTCCGCGAACGTGTAAACTCGAGGATAGTCAGCCGAGAAAGTAGGCACCATGACAGTTGTAATTTGAGTAGGAACGCTGGCACACAATATTTTCGAGGCTCCTGAATATCCCAATCGTCAGACGATCTTTCATTCAAGTACCATAATTAAATATACAGAGTCCATGCTTAGCCGCCAGTGGGCGTAGCTTCAGGGACCACTTCAGCGCGGCGAAATAACTCGTCGGACCGCTGAAAATACAATCCAGCGGCCTCGCCACGTCCTGACATCATTTTCAATAGCTGTCAAGCCTGTCGCATATCGTCCACTTAACTGTTTCTAATATTTCTCGTTTCCCCCGTGTAGCTCGCCCCCTCTCCGGCAGAAGTATTCAAAAGTGTGCGATACACGGGCCCCGTGGACCCTTACATCCGTATTTCCCGTGACGGGCGCGGCGCGCATTAGCATAATATTGGTTCCGAAATATGAGAGAATAGGGCGGCTAGCGGGGTCCGTGGGAAGGGGTTCAGCGACGACGGGAGGGAAGGGGTGGTTTTCAGCCGCGCCAATAATGCATAAAAGATAAGAGAAGGCTGGCCAGGGGGACAGGCAGGGTGGCTGAAACTTACCCCCTCGAGCGGAGGGACAGGCAGAGAAAAACGGGAGGAGCGAAACTTCCTTGAAACTCGCTAGTCCGTCTCCGGCGCTTCAAAGTTATTCCGAAGAATTATTGAAAGTCTCCCGCCGGCCCCCCTCGTCTTGTTTCCTCGCTGGGTATCCTCCCGCGGGGTCCTTCAGCCACCTGACTGCAGTTTTCACGAAGATAAGACGGAAACAGGCAGCCGGACCGGCCACTTCCGGTCTAATGAATGGGATTTTAATGGATGCCTCGTTGTTTACGATCCGAGTTTCTTCGATTAATTACCGGAGTAGACGATAGAGGGTGAGGGGATTGGTTAACACGCTGAAGTTTCTAGAATGCTGCAACGGTCACCTACCCGTGAATCAGCTGGGCTGGGGGGGGGGGGGGGCACTGGACGCGCGGCCAAGATGGCGCTGCGTTCGAGAAGAACGCCGCGGGTCGTCGGGGTTCATCGGTGAAACTTTCCTGCCTCCCCCTTACATGCTTCAGAATTTCTAACAAAATCCTCCCCTTGTAGATAGATCGGACTGCCACTGGGAACTCCGGAAGGAGCCTCCAGCGAGAGCGGCGGTATAACGTTAGAGTCAGGCGAGAGACTTTCGAGTCGCTGGATGGAGAGGATCGTCACCCCTGGGATCCTCTGGGCTTCGGTATTCCTCATTTTTCCATTGTTCCTGTGACTTTTTACCTCCGCGTAGCGGGGGGGGGGGTAATCGTTGGCTAACGGCGTGGTTCTTGCGGAAAATTATAGGACCATGTTAAAATAAACTTTCCGTTCTTAATTGGGTTAGGTACTTTATACAGCTGGTGCTTGAGGATCGCTTAGAGTAATTGCTATCTGCTTCGTTCAGTTCGAGAAAACAGTAATTTCAGGTACCCATTTGTACATGCTTGTTGTATAAAGTACGGGAGTATTCCCACCGTCAAGGTATGCCAGGCTTGTCGAGTACGTAGATCCTCAAACGACGAACGCCCCCAATCATCTTCCCCGAAACGTGGCAGGCAGAAACTTCCGTCGCACAAATCTCATCATCGAATCCCCGCGATGGGGGTAGAAGCGAGGTGCGCGCGAGCCCACAGTCCCGGGGAACAGTGGGAAGCCGTCGGGCGCGCGAATGAAGTCCGGCAAGCACGGGCGATGGGAAGGTGAATTGCCTGTCTGCGGCGAAAAGAGGAAAGGGCAGATAAAGTTGTTATCGGTTAACGCCGCGGAATCCACTGCAACTGGTTTCCCCCAGCTGCGGCTCAGACGGAATCTAACGTGCTCACCTATTCATATCCGCTCCTCTGCCTCCTGTTTCTCCTTTTACGCGCACTCCCCTCCGTGGATACCGCGAGCGTGGTTTACAAAATTTTCGTCTAACCCCGCGGGAATACGCGGAAGATAAAAGCTTCGGCTTCTTCCAAGTGGCCCAGGGATACGGGCACGATAAAAGTAGAATTCGCCGGGAAATTCGAGTTTCTCCGCCTGCCTCCACCTCCCGCCCGATATCCTCGGACAACCGTACCGTTATCCCACAAAGGATCCGGATATTCGGAATTTAAGGATACGCGGCGTACGCGCGCAGGTATTGCGAATTTTTGTCATGCATTGGAGGGTGCCGCGTTATCTGAAACAAGATCTCGCGAGAGTTAGATTGGACGACTGAGGAGCTGGGATTTCGAGGGCAGGGGCTGCAGAAGATGGCATGCAGATTATGGGTGTGTTGGCTGCAATCGTTTGATGAGATTCAGTTTCTCGAGTGCAATAATTGGCTAGGGTAGATTGCTTCGTCTGCAGCCTCTGGGCGAGATGCTGGCTGGGCGATAAAGATTGAGACGCTGATGGACACGAGTCCCTAAATTCCTGACAGTGCCCCGGGGGCCCAAGTTCCTAATGATATCTGCCTCCCCATCTTCCCGAACCCCGTTTCGTACCGTGTTTTACGCGGTTCGTCCGATACTCTCGGTTTACGGCGCGGCTCCCCTCGACCAAGATGTAGGTCAGTGTAAACGTTCGCCTTATCGCCAATCAGATCACCCAATACGAAACAGGATGGTCGGCTAGTGCCGGGTTTCCCCAAAGCGTTCTGTAAGATTACTAGATACAGTTCTAATAACCCAGTGTCTCGTTAGTCACGGAAACTCGGGGATCTGGGTGGGACTGCCCGACCGCAGCGCACGAACTATCTACGACTTTCGATAAGGAATCGGCGGTCGACAAAGCGACGATTGAAGCCCGGAAAGCGTATTCCCTACCCCGCGCCTCGACGCTGTTTGTCCCACTTCAGCTCAGTCCCGCTTCCACCGAAAGCACCTTGGCAGTCGATTCATTAACAGAGCCCATCGGTCAGCCCAGGAATCTGGGATCACCTCGACGCGTTCCACGGCGGGACAGAATCCCGCGCGCCCTGGGTCACAAATTACCCCGTCCTTCCCCCCGCGTGATTAAACGTCCCCGAGAAACGAAGTTACGAAACCACCCCCGTAAACACCTGTATCCTCTTCAACACGGTCCGCCTTAATTCTTTATGGCGGTCGCGCGGTAATAAACGCTTCTTTCCCCCTCGTGTGCCTTCATGGAACGACCCAGGGACGGGGAAGGGGGGCGAGAGGAAGGAGGGGCACGAAAGGGGTTACAAAGGGAGGATGGCGCGTGGAGGAACGAAGGAAAGAGAATCTCTCCGTCCGTCTGTCCATCCGTCGGTCCTTGTATATCTCATCTGCATAGAAACAAGCTCTCTGGGACAATGGGGGTCCTCCGTCCATTCTGAACACTGCAAACACGCTGCAAACCGTGCGCGCCCCCCCTCCCCCTCCTTTTCCTGGACGATACGCGGGGATGAGTACTTCAGTATGCTCCGCTAACCCTTTCGACGCGGGGAGTGGCGGCTATCATTGAGACTGCGTTATCCTTTGTGTATCGTACAATAATTTCGTACCTGGCAACGTTCGAACGATGCCGCAGAGAGGGGTTGAGAGGGGGGGTTTAATGTCGGAAGACACACTGGTGCGTATTACAGTTTGTACGCGTACACCAGCGGCTCTCTCGTTTACGTGCTCTGCTATCCTGGAAAAATTGTTCGTCATGCTGTCTTCTCTCTCTCTCTCTCTCTCTCTCTCTCTCTCTCTCTCTCTCTCTCTCTCTCTATCTCTTTATGTCTCTCTCGCACGCTCCTATAAATATGAAAAGCTCCTGGAATCGAGTTACCGCGGGATATCGAGTAGCGATCACCTATCGGGGAGGGTCTTTGTGCCGCGGCTTTGTCCTTGGGAACACGCTCCCCTGGAAATTGTTTCTTTGATCGTGAATTTGCCAGGAATTTTTGACAGGCTATGGGAAATGTAACCTGCCTGTCCCACGAGCGTGTGCGACGAGCTGCCAGGATGGCAGCTAAGTACACCAGTGAGCGGCGGATCCACTGGCAAGGGTGTCGCGGACGCGTAACTGGAGGATCTGCGGGGTTTTGGGGTGCAAATTGATAAAGGACGTTGAAGGGAGTGTATAGGTTTGTGTTGAATTGTTTATACGTTGCCGAAACGTGGCTTTGTCGTCGATAGTACGTCGATGCGGAAACGCATGAAACGTGGTGGGAGGGGAAGTTGCGGAGCTGTAATGGTAGGTGTACAGAATTCTGGCCGTACATTGTGCACATTCTCTACTTTTTCAAAGTATCCAGTTTTAATTCATAAATTATTAGAACCGTAGAGGCGCTAGGTGTTCGGGCACTAGGGTACCCCAACTTCAACCTAACCTATGTAGCCTCAGTAGCTTAAAGTTCCCAGCGTTGCTCAGGTTATATATCTTTTTTCGGTGAAGGGAGTTTTAAAAAGATTTCTTGGCGAGCACTTAAGGGCTAAGTGGAACCTACCTACCAAATTTCATGGTCATACAATCAGTGGTTCCAGAGAAATCGTGATGATGTATATAGAAGATTAGTCGGTGCCTGCATCATAACAACCATGCATCTTCCAAATCTCACGTTCCTAGGTTAAACGGTTTGAGCTGGGAGTTGATGAGTCAGCCAGTTAGTCAGTCAGTCAAGACTTCTTCTTTTATATACAAATATTAAAGCAACAGTAGTCCACAGCTACTTCAGCAAAGATACAAGAAACTCGACCAAGGTCCTAAAAGTCAATCTTATTCATAAACACTGTGATCTGAGAAGAACAGAGTCCTCCACATGTCAGCCACTCCACAGGAATTCAGAATCTTGAATACCCCAACATCAACCAAGCCTATAAACCCACAAACCTACTAATTCCCTCGTCATCAAAGCAGTTAGACGTACTCCACGTCTACCTCACTCAGAACACTTGGCCACCTACACCCACAAAAAATATAAAAAGCTCGACCAAAGTCGAAGAGCACCCAGACCAGTCTCAGGATCCCTCCAATTAGTCCCTGAACACTGATCGAAAAATACTCGAGGCTTCCAGCCTCCAGCCACCCGCTTTCCCTTCTCCCATTTGCCTCCAATATTCTTCCGCCTTGCACGCAGCGTCTACGCTCCGTCTTTCCATCATTTCCTTCGCTCTCTGTCTGTCTGCCCCCGCCCATGCCCCGTTCCTCCGCGTCAGCCAGCCGCCGTTGTTCCAGGACACTGGTTCCGTTCTGTTCCCCGCATTCAGCCGTCGCGGAAACAGAACCCGTAGGAGCGAATGGGACGCAGGTCGGCGCGCGCGGGGGAGGATGATGCCGAGGCCCTCGACGCTCTTTCCTCTCCGCTGGCTGGAAAAAAGAGCGGGAACGCGGGGATGCGCGAACCACCCCGCGACAATTGCTAATAAGGAGGCGGGCTTCCACCATGATCCCTCGACTTCTGACACAACGAACTGAAAAATAGCCCCGACATCCTCGCGTCGACGACCTACCCCCGACGAGCGGTTCGTTATTTCCATGCAAATTGTCGCGGGTAGAGTCAACGGGGATCCGCGACGATGGGATCCGTTTCAATCGGTTCCCAGGCGGATCTATTTTGGCACATGGGCTAGATATTGACACAGCGGCATCAGTGGTAGTCATTCCTATGATTAAAGGCGGCTTTAATTAAATTCACAGCACGTTCCACTGTCCGGTATCGCTAGTGTTAGGCTGCCCGTGTATATGGCCTGTCGGGATTTCGATGGATTTGTTGATTGGGCAACGAGCGTATTGTTCTTTTGTCGCTGCAGTACTGCCTGAGGGGGCGCGGCGCGTGATTCGCGGTTTCTGACGGCAAGAGGCATGGCGACAGTCTTAAGAGGAGGACTGATGAGCACGCGAGAGGATTTCCATCCTCGTGATGTTCCTCGCGACAGCGTGGGTGTCTCGAGTGAAGGCTTCGTGTACGGGTCGCGGGGTCCCGCGAGGCGCGCGTATATCCGGGACCCATTGTGTACGGAGGCTTTGATGTATGCCCATTCGTCGCGGACGCGCTGACGAATGAGCCAAGTTAATGGAAAGGTTGTGTTTAAGCGACTTAATGGGTGTTGATCGATCGGGCGCGTTTGTTGCGTTATCGCCCGGTTATTAAAGTATTAATCCGCCAGGTGTGAGTGATTTTTGCTCGGGGAGCTGTCTTCGCGTTGAGAGATCGCGCAACCGCGACTGGGGAATTTAGAAAGCAGCGTTGTGAATTATGAAGTTAAGAATTTCAGAGCTCTTGATGTTAGGGGCTTGGGAATCCAATGGATTTGGAATTTCGGGGTGCAGGAAGTTGGTGAGTTTGGGATGTGGAACGTGATTGTAGCAAGATTGGACTTTCAGAGCTTAGAAACTTATAATCTTGGGGGTTCAAAATTTTGGAAGTTATTTAGGAACTTAGGGATTTGTACATATAGTTTGTAATTTGGGGAATTAAGAATTCCAAGGTGAGGAACTCAATAACTTGGAAATTCCAAAATTTAGGACTTAATCGCTTAGAAATGTTTCAAATTTATAAGCTAGAAACTTAAGAATTTTGTAAACTCTGGAGTTCAAGAAGAATAGAACTCATAAATCTAGGAATTCTGTAAGTTGAAAGCTAGATAACTTAAAAGTTACAATCTTCAGGGTCCAGACTCATTGAGTGTAGGATTTCTGGTACGGATAAAATAATGCTTGGTGATAAATAATACTGTTTATTGGAATGTCGATGTGGTTCGCTCGATCACTCTCGTGAGACTCACTGCCTGGGCCACGCTTAGTCCCTCCACCTCGGTCTCGAAAGGTTCGTCGCTAGGGCGAGGAAAGATCGTGATTCGCGACCGTTTGTTTTGACGCGCTCTTCTCCTGGAACTTGCTGCGACGCGTTCTGCTCGCCACATTGAGATTCTAAAACTTAAGCACTTACTAGCCTGGGACCCTAAGAATTAAAAAATTAACAATTCAAGGACTGAAGGACTTATTAATTCCAACCATTAGAATTCATATACTTAGAAATCCAAAATCTTTAAAACTCACAAATTTAAGTCTTCAATAACCTTATAACCCAGGAACGTATCAATTACAAACCTCTAATCCCAAGAACCTTACAAACTCGATAAAGCACAAGCTCAACCCCAGTTCAAAGCCCAAAAACTTCAAATACTCAAAGCGCCAAAAATTCCAGTGTCACGATCTCACTAACTCATCCAGTACACCGCAATTTATCCCCCCTCCGGTTAATAAAACCCCGGCGATGCTCAATCGAGTCGCGTCGCCGAATGAATATTTAGAGCCGCGATTAGGATTCACGCAAACCGCCAACTACTGCGCGCCTGCTTGCCACTTGCCCGCGAATTTATCCCGATGCAGCAAACGTGCATTAGCATTTGCATTTCGCGGGGCAGCATGGCTCGACTTTCCGCGGAAGCGTGGCGCACGTTAAACGAGGGATCCCTTCCTCCATACACAATCACAAAAAGGGGGAAATCTATATACAAAAAAAAAGGAAAAAGAAAATATGGCGTCCGTTTTTGCCAGCAAGTTTTGTTCCAGCGACTTTCGCCTCTCGGTTCCGCTTTCATCCGTCTGGCACAATGCAAAAATTGCTCGACGGCCAGCCCCATTGTCCCGCCATAGACGTTAGAAACTTGCAAAATTGAAAAACGCCGCCGTTTCAATGCTTATATTATACATACACATGCTGGTAGACAGAGAACGGTCGATCGTTATTCCGTTGAACCCTTCGTTGCAGCACGGTCGTTCGCGCACCGCGCTACCAGCCGACGGATGCGGGGAACGATGACAACGATGACAATGGCGACAATGACGACTATGACGAACGTTGCTCCCCTCATCTCCCCCGCCCGTACAATGGTCAAGTCATGACGTTGTGTGTCTGTTCTCGTCGCGTTTCCATCGAAATCTGCCGTTTCGTGTTTGCCCGCTGCCCGATTGTAGCTTCCTCCGAAAAGTCTCTGTTATTTATTGGAGATTATAGTGGCCGGGGATTCCCGCCGTCCGGCATCCTCAAAAATCAAAAAATTCCAAACAGCGACGACTTTGAGTGGACTTTTTTTGCTCGATAAACCGTTTTCTGCCGGCTCTGAGCCCCTTCCCGCTTTCCGAGACGCGAAAAACTAGGATTTTCTACTGTCACCGACGGAATTACCCGTTGCCCACGGTGATGGACGGATTCAGCGAGCAAAAATGCGTTCAAAACATGGAATGAAGTTTTTTTCGTACGACCCACCGCTCCCGAGAAAATCGATGTTGAAAATGGTGCTCGGTGAGCGCGCGCGGTCGGTTGGCGGTAAATCCAGAATTCACAAGTCCTGCGCGTCTGTACAGTACAACGGCAGCTATTATAGTTGAAACAGAAGTAATTCAAACTCCAGCCCGTCTAATTCGACCAACATGATTTGGAACCATACGCCGCGACTACAATTTCAAAGCCAATTATCTCGAAAACGAAGCTTGGTGCGGAAAAATTTTATTCCACGTTTTCGACTCATTTTATAATATTGAATCAGGCTGCGCACGTGTATACAATCTTTCACGCGCCACCTCGTATAAAACCCACACGTGAGGTGCTGCACTGCAGTGTACACTGTGCACAGTCATCTCAATTTTCATTTCCTGAACGATGCTGCCTCAATTTCATTAACCCCGTGGCGCGAAACAACTCAGACCGCCCCAGACAACGAAATTTCGCCCGCAACTCAAAACACGATTTTCTCGCCGCCATTGAATTAGCATGCTAATATTCGCGCCGTTCAAAACTGCAGCCGCGAAACGACGCAGCCCATTCGCAGCCGCGCTCCAGTTGGTGGCCGCGTAATTGTTCTTAGAACGAACACTTGGTGACTATTGGTAAACGGGAGGGGGTTGCGGGAGGGCGGTCGCTTGAAATATCGCGAGCTGACAGAGCCTGTCTCTCAGCTACGCTACCAACCCCACAGGCTGTATAGTATCGCGCTGGGAAACACTCGCTATCGCGTCCAGAGACCAGGAAATTTTCCAGTTTCAAGTTGATGCGAGGTATTCCGCCTTCACTTGCTGGACCTGGATCCGTTTGTTCCGCCGACCTGGCGCCGCTAATGCACTCCCACTATAAACGGATTCGACGAATATTTGCTTTCAGCGCTTTTCGCGCAGCAAGCTCGAGGAAGGG
This sequence comes from Andrena camellia, assembly GCA_029448645.1. NCBI lineage: Eukaryota > Metazoa > Arthropoda > Insecta > Hymenoptera > Andrenidae > Andrena > Andrena camellia. The sequence goes on along the minus strand of CM055678.1, from coordinate 29,793,725 downwards.
CATAATAGATCCGACGTGTTTTTAAATACGAGGAGTATATCTGTGCTCCCGTTAATGGAAGCTGGTTATCTGCTCAGGGGATTGTACTTTGCAGTGGTGGCAGTCGTTAACGGGTAACAAAAGAATCTGAGAAAAGTCTGTTCCCTTTGTTTCTGCGTATGTTGCGCCATGAAAGGGTGAAAGCTCAAAAGGAATCATTTGATGTACCTAACCCGGACCTAACCTTTTCTGCGGAAATTGTTGCAGTAGTGGCCAATAACGCGAGTTTCTTTGCGTGCTAATGGGGACGAGACTTTGACAGTGTTTTCTCCTGTCAAGCAAAGTTCGTAGTAAAGAACTTAACACCCATGCAATCTTCCGTGAATATTTTCTGCATCGAGTTCCCTCGTCATCCACAATCGAAGATCCTCTCGGTTCTCCCATGCCAACGAGCCACGTTCTAATCCCCTTAAACCCTGTCTATCTCGAATTCTCACAGATCCATCGCGAGCATACGCCACCCCAGGCCTCCTGATCCGCCAAAGTAAACGTCCAACTTAGTTGCTCCTACAGTAGAGCGCACGAATCAATAGCCGGCCGATTCACAATAGAACAATAAACGTTATGCGAGTACACGCCTATGGCTGGTCTGTGGCCGTGCATAAATCGCTCTATAATTAGATAATCGCTCGATAATTCAGCGGGGCGGCATGCATCGCAGGCAGAAAGGGAACCACCTAACGAAGCCGGGGTAAACTTTGTTTCCGAAGGTAGGCGAGATCCGTCCCCCTGCGCGCGAAGATATTCAACCTTCTGGTGTTCCGTGCGAGCGCATCGGGAATGAGGGCTGCCTGGTTGGGAGGGAGGCAGGGTGGGGCTTCAAATGCAAACTAAGCTTTTCGCCGCGGGTCTAATAAATGTAAACCGCCATCCCATTGTGATGAGGCTCCATTGAAAAGTTTCGTATGGATCACCCTTCGTGAGCCCCACACCCTCGGCGCCCGAAGAGCCCCGAGGGTGGCTGACCACTCGGTCGTTGTCCACCCCCGCGTATGGATGGATTTACGTGACACGAAGGCGCCCCGCGAACTTTGCAATTTTCTCCGCTCTTCTCGCTCTTTGTCACGCAGATTTTTTTTCATGCGCCCCCACCCCGCCGTCAGCGAAACGCGGAGCGCGATTATATTAGACAGTGGGAAGGGTTGAGGGTTGATCGTAGGGCGCTCCAGCCCCCGCAGGCTCTCGTTTCGCGATTTTTCCAGCGATCACGCCTGGCTTTTTGGGAATATTAATTGGGACCCCCATCCGCTCTTTCAGGGTGATTGGATGAAGCTGTCGCGTCGCCGTGGCGTTACTCCGCGTGCGGCGAATGCTGAATTTTTAAATTATAGGGAAGAAGGTATGAGTTCTCACACAGGTCGGACTACAAACTGCGCGATACTTATTGATTGCGCGTGCCACATCCCCCAAGCCCTGGGGCTTGCTTCATGGGCGTTTCAACCACTAGAAGCACGTGCCTGGATTGGAACTGGCGATCCCGGGGTACCCGAGCTGTCTTAAAAGTGCTGAGGGACTTGAGCGTAACTAGTAGTTCGCTCGAAGCTATACTACACAGCATATTTTCTTGAATTCTTCAATAATGTTTCACTTGGCAATCTCCCTCGAAGTCTCATTCAATTCTCTAGTAAATCCGTGTGGTCTATCGAAACCGTCTGATCGATCCCTTTCACTCTGCCGATGCCTCGCGCCAAAGCAGTTCCGTCCGCGGGTGATTAATTATCCAATAACTGCCAAATAATTATCATTCGTGAAGGGACGCGGCTCCAAGTGGACAGCCATAAAGGAGCTAGAGAAAGACAGCCAGTGGCGCTGCGGCATGCGCGATTACCGACAGGCTTGGCGAACTATGTATTTCCCCCACCGCGTGCAAATAAGGTTCACTGGGGCCAGTGTTCGCGCCAATTCATCCGCCAGCCGGTCCATTCGATCCCGTTCCGAGTCCCAAACAGAATTTCGCCTTTGGCTGTCGCGGGCTGCACGCTAGCCGTGGTTTTGCACCTGCACGCCTCGTAAACGCATTCCACGAGGCGCCCTCAACATGCTCCAGTTGCTGTTTAATCTAATTAGTCAGCCGGCAGCTCCGGGATATCCGCTCTTTCGGTAGTGTTATTGCCCTCGACTAACGGACACCCACGCGTTCAACTCTGGACATGAATTTTCGGACGGAGTATAATCGACTTGGCGATGGAAGGGCCATTCGGTTCAGCCAGGATCTTGGCTGAGTGTGATTAAAACTGGGCGAGTTGTTCGGGAGGTAGTGGCTAGCTAGAGGGCACCAGCTATGCTCCGAAGTCAGGAGAACTCTGATTGTAAAAAGGTACGTTTTCACGTGACAGTCAAAGTCATGACTTTCGCTGCTCTGACACTGTATAACAGCGTGAATCAATGTTACGACATGGTTACCACATCGCGACATCTAGTTTTCACAGCGACAAAAGTCATGACGTTTAGTCTCACGATCGTAAAAGTCACGATTTCGGATTTACTGTCACGTGAAAACGACACTTAATGATACGTGGAGTGGTGTTGACGTTCGAGTCATTATTTAGTTTATAAAGGATCTTTTTGTTGTTGGCTAGTGTGATAGGCTTATAAATTGATGCTAGGACATGTTTGCTGTGATCTGTTGCAGAGATTCAATTCTCAAATGGCGATCTATCGTCCTGTTTTTGGATATCGTTGTGGATACACTTTTTATAGGTTATTGTTCGAGTGTCTGGGACACTATGAATTGGTCTTTGTTTATAGGAGAGTTCTGCTTGAAGATTATTCTACTTACGTGTAGGTCGACATGCAATAGTAAAGACTTAGAAATTTTATGGGAGTTGCGGTGATAATATAATGGTTTCTATTTTGTAAAGCTTACTTTGGGAGGTCACTAGGAGATTGTTACTAGAACTACGAAGACTTCCTCCTTAGCCAAAGATCCTCATCTTCTAAGAGCGAATTCCATTTACGCCCAAATCGCCTGCGCGTTCGCGATATGCAATGAAAATCACAAGCGTTGCGGCCAATTTGAGCGTAAGTGGAACGCACTCTAAATAGTCATTGTGGTTTCCAATATTCCCAGGTACAAAATTGCACCTTTCATTACCCTGACATCATCTCCAAAAGGAAGTTTCTTCCATAAAGCAGCTGATTGTTAGTAGAAGCCTACAACAGCATGCTCCAAAATATAAAACTTCGCAGTACACCCATCAAAGCCTGTCGAAATCCCAATATCCAATTACCGAAAGCGCATAGGCGACCCGCGTAGGGGATCTAGCAAAGTGTGAAACGGATATCGCGGCTAAAAAGAGCGTGTAATCGTTACAGCACTAATAGAAGCGCGTGACGAAGCTGTTTAATTAATGCCCCGACAGGTTTTCAGGCGCGATTACGGTAGCTACCTGGCGATGAGCTTTTTATGCCTGCATACTGGGGCCAAGACAAGCTGCAGGGCTGATCAATCTTCTTAATGGTTATTGTTGGGTTCACGGGGCGCTCTGACATGACGTGCCGCGCGGTCCCACCGCGGTTGCTTTGGTCGATGCCTCCGTCCAAAGGTGTCTGCCATTAATAGTGAACTGATACGGCGGGCTTTGTTTGCCCGTGCAAACAGACCGGCAAAATTCGTACACATCTCATCTCGCTGTGATGTGCTGTGGCGACTTTGATCAGCGAATTGCGCCTTTGACGTTCATAATTAAACGACGAAAACACGCAGACCTACAGCCGGGCTGAAATATCTTCCCCCAGCGCCACACAATCGAAGGAAAACATTGTAACTCGCCAGAAGCACCCACGCTGGGAAACTGCAATTACCACACGATGTGGTCCCATACGGGGTAATTAACACTTTGCGTGGCGCAGGTTTTCGTTCAATTCCCGCTGAAAAAATATTTCGAGGGCACTTGAAGGATACTTTCGATGCTTTCCAAAATATATCAACGGGAGTACAGTAAATCCCCGTTATGAGCCCGACGAACGGAGCTGGCGGCGGGCTCATAGTGGGTTCCCGACATGATTCTCTCTTTCGTACCCGACGGCAACTTCGTGCCTGATTCTTTCGTTTCCTCTCGCTCGTTGTCCGGTTCTCTCACTCTCGTCCGCAGGCTTCTAAGAAATGGTGGGGATAGTCGCCGGACTGTCAACGGGAGGTAAAAACGGGCTCATAACGGGGATTTACTGTACAAGTGTACACAACACGACGTGAAAAGACGCCGCCGCCAGTGGAAGCGTTAATCGATACTTCAATTCTGAAGTATATATCGAGGTGCTTTCTCGCCGCTTGGAGGTATGAAACGGTCGGTGTCACGTTGCCTCCTCAAGGCGGGCCGAGCGCGAAAAAAAGGACGAAAGGGGAGAAAACGTGGAACAAAAAGTGGCGTGCGATTTCCTGGCGGGGCACACTCCCGACAAAAGTTTCGAACTGCTATCGGGCGCGGAATCTGTGAATGGCTGGACCTGTGATTACATTACGCGATAGCGCGACATGAGACGCCTCGAGGTAAAAAGAGGGATAAGAGAAGGACGAGGACGAGGAGGGTTGTATTAGCGACCGGTTGTATAACGAACGAGATTAAAAGGATAAGGGTTTAAGATGTTTTACGGCGGCGGGCATGGAACTCCGTTGTGTCCCGGGTCGTAAAAATTTGACGCGGCAGAGGGGTAGACAAAAAGGACGAGTCAACGTTAACCGCGTTTTAAAAGATTTTTCCTCGCGATTTACAGTCGCTGTAAAAAGCTAAGCAACGCCGCCCGCGTAATTTTACTGCCGGATAAATCTGATTATTTACGATTCCGCGGCGTTTTAACTGCCTTGAAGCGCGGTTAAGAACGGGTACGATTGTGGTGGGTATTGGAGGCGAATAACTGCCTTCCGGTGGAAATTAAAACAGTTACTTCATGGGCAATGTGATACATTTCCTACGGTAAGTACATGTTATAGTGTTAACGACGGGGGTCATTGAAAAGGATTCTTTATGAGTAGGATGTAGAAAGGGTTGCAAAGAAATTTAGAATAAATTTGATTCCTTAAAATTTGAAATTAAAGGGAAGCATATAATGGTTAATCCTGGTATGTTTATTGTTGACACTAACACCTGCGAATCGATTTTGCCTGTGTTAATTTCTGTTACCACTGATTCATAAAACACATCCCTCTTAATTCCAACTGTCTGAATATCTACTCATGACATTTTTGACACACAAGAATTTGCATAGTTACGCACATTTCACTCCACACTGCCAATTTTCCGTCGTTTCATAGACAAGATGAAAAAGTGGAATAAACGGTACGTAAAATTCGCAAAAGGACCGACACGTCACATTTTCTTGGCCAGTGAACGATTGTAAACACAATTAGCGTCCGGTGAAGGTCCACGAGTAACATACGCCCGTTTTCTCGTATTCATTGAAATTTAAGACCCATAACGGCTCGCTTAATTCCTCTAATTAAAATTCTGAGTGCCCGCCGGCGCACGCATGGATGTCTGGATGTCGCTTAAAAATAAAACGACCACGTCGCACGCGTGCACGTTTATTCGTGGCCACCGCAACGAGGCGACGGTGGATCCAAGAAATATTCCCTTCGAGAGCTCTGTACTTTCGTAATTCGTCGACCCACGCGCGCTTACCGAACTCTACACGCGATAAAAGTATTCGTCGCGTCGGTGACCGTTGATTGAACACCGAAATCTGCCTGACTTAAGTTAATATGAAAGTAACATGAACTGCATCGTTGGAATATTTATAAACGTAGACAACCATTTTCGATGGAAGAAAGAATATTTTGAGGTTAGGTTTAAGGAATAGTTACTGGAACGTATCGTTTCAGGTAAAATTAACTGCGTTACAGGAAGTTCGTGGTAAAGCTAAACACATCCGGTGAATTTTCTGAATAGCGTAAAGTTAGCTGAACGCAATGAATTGTAACGTAATAATGTGAAAATTGATTATCAATTACTCGAGTTTGCCACCGAGTTTACCTGACTATCGAATGCACGATGCGTTCAATGAAACCCTAGTTACCAGCCCTTTGACTCCAAGTTGCCCTACTTGTTAAACAAGTTCGCTAACTACTAGTAACGCAGTGCATACTATGTGATACGGTGTAGAACACGAAGCAATATAGGCTGCGACCAGTTTTCTGGCTTCTTTATTAGATACACGTGCGGGCGGCGTAATCTCGTTTAATCGCTGATGGGATTTAGGAGTGTGTTTTGTGTATAGATTCTGATTAGTTAGTGGTCTAAGTCTTTATTTAAATACAGATTGGATACATTGAACGTTCAGGAGCAGGTAACCTTTAACAAATATCGTAATAGCAAAAGAAACCATGGAAATGATAAAGATATATTTAAAGCTACAAACACTATAAAAAAATTCTACTGTCCTGGTGGTAGGACTACTCTCATTTTCTTTAAAAAGAAAACGCTGTTGTGGATTAAGGCTACTGCACATTTGAAGCAGCCTGTATCATCCATCTTCAATACTGCTCAGAAAGATCTCCAGTTTCGTTGTAGAATAAAGTACCTTCTTCTTCTCCTTTCAATCCATTCACAATGCGCCATTACAATCCCTGGAACAAATATACAATGAAGAGTTAACCTCCAATCGGTCCCGCAACAAGTAGCGTAACCCAGATGGCGCGCACTGCGATCAGTCATTCGCATATACGCTTATCTATCTTCACACCCGATCTACTCAAAGACAAAGCCCCGCGCGAGAAATTATACTTACCACATTTTTTTTATTCCATCTTTCACGAGGAATCAGAGCAAGTGAATTCACTTCCCAGTTCTGCCACCCGTCACGGAATATTCCCTATAGTTCCGCAGTCAACAGACGCTCCGCATTAACATTTACAGAGGCTCCGGTTCACAAAAGAGCATCCCGTTCGCGATATCATCAGCGATAGGGAAGGCTGTTCTTGGAAATGTACGATTTATGCCTAGAGAGTAAGATATTCCGTCGGAATCGCGATAACGATTTAGTGGCGGTCCTTTCGGGCACGTCGCATCGGGTCAGGTGGACAAATTATTTCTCGAATAAGTTTCCTAGTGGAATTCCTTTGGAGCTGCCCGCTAGGCGGCTCTCCCCACCACGCCAGGGACAAAAGTTTCCGATGAATGTTTCACGCGATTCTGGGAAGAGCCCGGGTTCGTGATAGGCGACGAGTGAAATAGCGCCCCGCGACGTTGGACATTTTTCAACGCGAGCATTCTGCGCTGTCGACGACCCCCGACGGCCGGAAGCAGAGATTCACAGATCCCAAACGTCGTGATTCGCCGTCTCAGCGCGTCGCCCGTGTCGTCTGATTTTAAATTGATCCGCGATCCAGGCGGAATTTTTATTTCGTCATTTATTCCGACGCGCGCGACGCGTGATGTTCGCGAATATATTTCTCCGGAAAATGTGGGCTAGCCTTCGCGGCGCGGGACAGTTTTACGGCGCGGTGCGCGAGCTTTTTTGACGCAGGAATTTATGATTAGAGGGGTGATATATGATCACGATCGGTGAAACGTTATTCGAAATGGTTGCACATAGAGCAGATGGAAATTGAACAGTTTCCAGGTTTCAAAATTGAAAGCTGTCACAGTTTTTACTCATCAATTGTCTCATGGAACACAATAGTTCTCTGATCCCTGTCAAGAACTGCCAGTCAATTCTAACTACATTTGGTCTTTTGACTAACAATCTTCAAAAACTTTGTCCAAACACAGTGGGATGTACTCAAGGATCGATATCGCCCACGAGAGCCGAGGAGTATGCGAGCCGGCGTCCAAAAATGCCTCGCTTCGCCCCCGAACGCGAGGAGCGAAATTATTGCAGTACGAAAATAGTGGGAGGGTGGAGGAGCAGCGTGCTCCGGGAGCAACCATGAATCTTTTAGCAGCGCACCTTTTCACGGTAATTGCGTGGTACCGTGGATAGTTAGCGTCTTGTGCCAACGATGGCCGTTCTTCATTTAATTGGCTAGTTAGGCGGACGGCCGGAAGCGGCGCCACGAGAAAAAAAAGGAAAATGTTGATCCTTGCGCCCAGTGTCCGGCCTGTGGCCACAGAACAGTGTGCATTGACAGGAATATCGAGCTTGCCAGTAGCTACCAAAGGCTTTGTCCTCCTTTTAGGATCGTTGCAAATCGACCAACGACGAACGTCGTTGTTGCGGGGATTAATGGCGCGACTCATGCTTCTTCTCGCTCGCCTAACGAGCTCACGTTGCTCCGCGGGTTCTAATTGTTTTCGCGATTAGGTGTCGTGTTTGCATGTCCACCAAGGGGGGCACGACTGACTGGTAATCGGAGGTAATTGTTAATGCATTGGACACGCTGGTAATGGGCTCCCTGCACCAGCAGCGTAACGGCCAATCGTGGGTATGTTGCTCCGGAGCAGGTGTTAAACGTATGGGACTCGATTTTAACGAGGGAGTTGAAGGCTGTCGATTGATGAAGTCAGTTCCTCGTTATGGAACTATGGGTGCTAAGTTTAGAAGTATCTCAGGGAACTCTGAATCCTGGGTGTATAGATAGCCTGTTCTTCATGAAGGCAGCAAGTCTAGTTAAAGATACCCAGTGGTGCTTAAGAATATCTATTGGGAAGCAGAGTCTGTCGTAAATGACTATCAAAAGACCTCCCTCGGCTAACTTCAGCTGGAGAAAACGGTATCCTTCTCCTTGCAAACTTGTCACCAAGTTCTCCATCTTTTCATCTTTCAAGCTTAAGAGGATTCAGAGATCCCAAGGGGTATCGAATAAAATCTGCCCTTCGCAGTAGTTCTAAAGTTCTCTCTGAAGAAAATCTGCTGGAAGCTCAGCTCTCCAATCGTCCTGGAAACGGTGCTCAGCACTAAATTGACAAAAATCGTCATAATCTAGGTCCTAGAGTATGGTAGCGTCTAGGACCTCCAAGTATTAACCAACGCCGAGGCGCCAAAATCCTCGACGCTCGCTTCACTCGGCCACCAATCCATCTTCCACCATCCAGACCTGAATCATTTATTTCTTCCACGATCCCCAGCCCCTTGCCCCTCTGACGATTGTGCCCCAAAACGAAAGCCTCTAGCAACAAGCGCAGCCAGTCCAGTCCCACTTACCCGTCCAGTAGGCAACGGACGAGAGAAAACGACGAAGAAGAGGTCCTCGTTTCCCCCTTTCTCCGCCCGTCCAGGGACCACGGACCGTCGGACGAAAATTTCCCCGTGTCTTCTGTTCGATGGCCGTGAACGGAGAGGAGAAGGAGTCCCCCGTCCGCCATCATCATTAGTCCCGGTCTACCGGTAATCGCGATCGTTCTTACGGACGCACAAATTGCCTTTCAAATTGTTCCCTCCTGAGAAAACAGGCCCGGTGCCAAGGGTGGCCTCTTTTTAACGCGACGATGCAGAGGAAACGATACAAGAGACGGATGGGAGAGATAAGGAGAGGGGTGGTCTTCTCTGTCTGTTCCAGCGTCCCTTCGTGGAAACACGAGTAATGGCGAGACTCTCGATGCTCGTCGATCGTTTTTCTCCATTCCCTCGCCGGTCCATGGGGGGGATCTTTCAATTTTCATCGCGAGGAAAAGTCGCCCCTTCGTCGGCGCGCGCTCGCGATCCCTGTTTGCCGAGGACTGCTGGCTTATGGGACAGCGCTCCAATCTCGCCATGTCCTGCTCGTGGAAGTTTACAAGCCGTTCGCTTCTGAGCTCGCTGTCACTGTGCTTGCTCGAATGGGAAATATTTGGAACTATTTTTATTTTTAGGGATGTCGCGCATCGATTGATCATTTATGCATTTTTTATGGATTTCCTGTTGGGAGTGATGGAGGTACTGATTAGGTGCAATCATAGTTGGGACAAGTTATGCAGAAACCTACCAACTCTCAAAATGACAAAAAATTAGAGAACCCTTTGTCTTACAATTTAATTCCGAGGATGCTGACCAAAACGTACTTACTATTCAATTTTTCTTGGCACTGTAAATCTTATATAGATATCATATTCAAGTTTGGCATCCGAAATTCATGGACCTCTCTTAGACGTCATTTTAAAACAAAGTGTTGAACACAGTACGGATCCCATAACTGTGTGATCTTCATTTTGCAAAAACTTATCAACCCATATACAATTATTAATATTGCCCAGCCATAGTTCTATCTTAGGCTTAACAGACTAAAACAGCAGAAAATTTAAAGTAATATTGTGGCGAGCGGAACGCGTCGCAACAAGTTCCTGAAAACGTAGCGCGTCAAAACAAACGGTCGCGGATCGCGACCCTTCTTCGCCCTAGCGACGAGCCTTTCGAGACCGACGCTTAGTGGGAGCCAACCATGCTTCGAACACGAAAAAAGTAAAAAAAGAAGGTATTCGTATATTACTTTTGAGTATTTATTAGGGCTGTATAGACTTTAGAGTACTGGAAATCATGAAATATTTTAAGAAATAGCAATCGGGAAACACGTGGGAACCAGGTATATTACCGTGCGCCCTCGGCTACGCGTACTCATCAAACATCTTCAGTCTTTAGTGGTGTACAGTGGTGAATTGCAAGCATTTTTCATTTTTTTTTATTTTTCTGTGATGGCTTGCGTTCCTCTATTAATTTTGTACGCATTACATAGATAAATTTGTTGAAGTTTTTCTCATACTTGCTGTCAGCAGATATTCTAACTTTATCGAAGTGTACAAAAAATTGCACGTGTTTGCATGTATTGTGCTTTTCGTATATAATAACACATACATTTAAAAAATTATTGGTATAAAAAGAATTTGCATATCTGTGCATTTTCTGGAGTTACGAAACTTTTCATTTCGCGAAAAAGAAGAGATTACTGCAGATTATCAACAAAAGATAATTCTTGTAGATATAGATAGCAATTAAAATAAAATTAAAGTTAAAACTATTTTTTGTAAATAAACAAAATTACAACTTTATATTTTTGTTTTTTGTTCTCCTAATATCATGTATATATCTATCATTTAAATACATTTTATTACTTAATCAATAATACTGCTAGAGACAATATTTTTTTCGCGCTCGAAGCATGATTTAGTCCACTGTGCGACGTGGAGGGGCTAAGCATGGCCCAGGCAGTGAGTCTCACGAGAGCGATCGAGCGAACCACATCGACATTCCAATAAACAGTCATATTACTTATCACCAAGCGCGTCATTATGTTATCTGTACCAAAACCCTACAATATCAATTATACTACTCGCTATTAAATAATCCATTAAAAAGCACTGTAAAACAATAACAAGAAATAAAATATACCCAGTAAAAATAAAGCCACTTTTCTTTAACAATTAAAATCTTCAAACTAAAACTCCATTTCAGATCATTGAGGGTTGATAACTTTCTGCATAACTCGGCCCAGTTGTACTATGTCGTATTCCTAATTTCAGATATACTAAATTAAGTAACATAGATTTCTTTATTTTCCACTATATCGAATCGGTATCGTAGATCAGCAATCACAAAAATGATGATCAGTTCGTTTGAGAATGTAGTCCAACAAACTTTACACCACATCCTTTTCTTCTACCAGAGCTAAAGAATCCCTTCAAGCCTTTCAAACTTAACCAAAGCTACTTATACACGGACCCAATACTTCGTAATAGGATTTATGTGCTGTTTTGCACGAACACCCGGTGTAATGGGCGAAACAAGACGGCGAGGAAGGATCCTGCGTGTCGCAGGTAGGGTTAAAAATGGTCCACGATGGATCACCCGGCACCGAGGGCAGTGAGATCTCGCCGAGCAAACAGCTCGGCGCGAGCTTATTTAACTAAACAACGGGGCCGTCGTGCAATTCACTTTCGCCGAATCGCAATTTCTCCAGACGTCAGCTCTCCGACGCGCACTCCCCCCGCCCCGCGCTCCCGCTCACAGTTATTTAACGCTCGTTGCTGGATTGACTTACGAGCGCGGCCAGTGGTGCACGCGGCCAGTTACGTCGCGAACGGGCCCGATCGATCCCGAACAAGTCATAACACGTGCGCGTGCCGCGTGGGTGGGGGACGCAAGGAAACGTGCGCGTCACGTTTCGCGCACTTGTTCCGCGGCTATCGTGTGTCCCTTCCAAATTCGATCCATCGATCACGCGGAATGCAACTGTGCTTCTTCGAGACCTGGACACTCGTTTAGAGAGCCTGCAGAATAGGGAGGCTTTCAAATAAAATTGGAAACCGATCCAAGGTACTGGCTTTCAGTAATTTTCAACGAGCCCTTTTGTTGGAGGGGATACTTTCATTCCCGTTTCGATGAAAGCAGAATTTTGGTAAAATCGGTTGGAGGGTAGAGGGTTGGAATTCCCAGCTTGGAATTTAGGTGCATCGATGACGTTTAAAATGGATTAATGTGCGATGAAAGGTAATGTACAATTACGAGTTGACCGCTGCGTCGTGGACGTAAATTTAAAGAAAGAGCAGGCATGAATAATAGAGAGCCGGGACGAGGGATTATCATATAATGGCCGTGTTCTGAAAGACTAACAAGCCCGTGGACAAATTCGTTTGTCCCCCTTGAAGCGCTTCAAAAAATGATTTATATATCCTTCCATTCAAGAAGAATCCGCGTTGGTACCTCTAGGAACGTTTCACATTAGTTCTTCTTTTCTTCTTTGCCTGCCTTCTTCAATAATCCTTCCACTTTTCGAAGTGTCTCATTACCCATACATTTCAGACGAATGCACCCATTACTCAAAGTCGCCTATGGTATTATTTGAATAAGTTACTTCCGCGGGGAAGAAATGAGTTTCCTCGAAAACGAGAAAATAGTGGGTTTTATCCTACTGTGTGGTACAATTCCAAAGCTCCTTTTATAAATAGTGGCATTTTGATATCGTTTTTACAAATGTCGCACCTGTGGCTGCCAAAGTGAGGACATTCTTTCCCTTTTACATAGCCTTAGGGGGAATGCCACCCCTGAGGCGGTTAAATGTGGCGTATATTTGCAGAGCCTGACAACTAAACTAACAATTGCACATGAAAAATAATGACAGACTCTTAACTGCTTATAGCTTTTGAAAAATGAATATAAAATTAGGCCTTTCGATTGAAGGCCTAATCAAGGACACAGTGATGTGGCGGGCACTCTCCTGCTTGAATGGTGGGCTCTGTGATAAAACCAACTGTGTCTACGCAATTAGTATGACAGTAGTTCTGGTATGAACCACTATCCTTAGAAGCAAAATTAATTTGACCCCATTTTAGATACTTTGATTTCATATAACGGAAAAGAAGCATTTTCTTGATAAAATATGAAAAAACAGGAACTAGAATTTCAACAGTCTTGTTCGTGGTTCATACCAGAGCCCCATGTGTGGTTAAACTGGTGTAAAAATTTCGAGACTGTAGGTGGCTTAGTTTTTGAGTAATCATGCACGCCGCTTCCAAAAGGGTGTTTTCGGGAAATCAGCGTCAAAGTTGAAATTCATATTTAAAGTGATATTATGAACACATGCATTGACTTACCAGTCTGAATCTACTTCAGCGTTAATCTAGGACTATCAGAAAATACAAAAGGAAAGAGTGGAAAAATTTTGACCTCAGGGGTGGCATTCCCCCTTAAATAGAATCAGAGCAATCAAGAATTTCGTTTTAATTTCCATCTAAATAGAATCTCCCTTAAAAAAATTGTTAACATACCCCTCCAAAAAGGGATTCAGTTAATCAAAGAATCCTTAATACCTTCTCTTTTGACACTGCACCAATCTTAATATATAAAGTAGAAAGTGATTGTGTGTTTGTCTGTCGCCTAAAAACTATCGAATGGTAAACTTTGGGGTCACGAAATGTGTTCCAGCTCATTATGCCTAACTAATTCAGATGAATGTGACAAATTTCATAAAAAAATAAATAAACTTTTTTTTATATAAATAGTAAATATAAACTCCTCAATAAGCAAAAACTTCAGCTCCAAACTTCTTCAAATCTCAAAAGACGTTTGCCTTGCAACATCCACCCACAAAAATCGACAAGGTTTTTAAGAACAAGGGGAAGATGCCTTGAGGAGATGAATCGGCTCTCATCCACCCCTATAATTCCTCGAGTTCCCTATTTTTCCCCTATCTGAGGATTGGTGTAGTGTAATTGGCGAGCTTTGTCCATAGACCGATCCCTATGAGATACGCATGTAAGAGGCACGAAAAAATCGAGTGGCCAGGACAGATCGACGCGTAATGGAAGGACCAACCACCGCCACCCGCTCGACAAATGACCACTATTACTTTACCGACGGTCGAACTCGATCGAGGGTCGATTCCACCGTTTCGAAAGGAATTCAGAATTCCTTCAGTACTCGATTTATTTTCCGCGGCGCGCTCATTTTCAATCCCGTCACTAAATTTCGTTTCGTAAATCGTGCCTCAAGATCCGGAACCAGATCCTCCGGTTTTCCCCCTCGATTCTTTTGTTTCACGCCACGGTGAATTTTCAGTTTCTAATGTGTCTCAAAGACTTTGCTTTCTATTTTCCCTGTCTCCGTTTTTACATCGGATCGCTGGGTCGTTTTTAAAAGGCGACTTGCAGAAACGTGGTCGTCAATATCTCGTCGCGAACGTTCCGTTCTCTCTTCGCCCCACTTCGCTCCTCGTGGCCATCGACGCTGCTGATTCCAGAGAATCGCGCGCGTTTACCGATACGCTTCGCAGCTCGAAGGGAGGCGGCATAAGTTTCTCGGCGATCGTGGAAAAAAAACGGGAATCGCTGACAATGCTCAGGAGGGAGAGAGTGTTTTCCAGAGAAGTCGTTGAAAGTGCTGGATGCAAGTCGTGCCACGCGGAAAAGTGTTAACGGCGCTCGCTGTCGCGATGACACCGGGTTTATTGTTTCCGTGGGACTAGTTATCGATGAAGCATAAAAAAAATGCGTCGAAAATGTGGTACGAAACTTTTCCGTACCTGGCTTCGTTTTTCGGAAAATGTACTTTGAAGTTGGGTGACAGCATGGGCTCTTGAGGAGTCATTCCGATTTTCGTGAATTTATTGCGAGGAAAAGAAATATAGTAATGGTATAAAACTTTTTTCCATTTATTAAACTAGATTTCTACAGTAATTAAAAATATAAAAGTAACAAAATTAATGTTTTTAAAATGCTTTTAAAAGCGGTCTTGATAACATGTTTGAAAAGTGATGCCTATTTAGCTGACGCAGGGGATTCCAGTTGTTACACTTACGTAAACTAAAAAATCCAAACGGAGTCTTGGTCAGTATGACTGTCACCATCGTCCGAACTAGAATGAATGATTTATCTTCAAAAACAACAAGATAACACAAATACGAAAAATCCGTGCAGCCAAGCACACAAACTACGCATTCAAAATCGATTTTCTCAAAACTGAAGCTTCCTATAAAAAAAATTCTTTTCACATTTTTGATTCATTTTTCAGCGCTCTGTCCACACGTCACTCCAAATATTAGCTAATCCAACTCCAATAACCGGAAATCACTTGTAATTCCACGAATTTGGTGCATCCTGCTGCAGCGATATAAAAGTCATTCACGATTTGGAGTTTGAAAGCAATCCCCCGTGTTATTATCCCGAGGTTCAACGTCCCCCAAGTTTTGGTCATTCGGTTCACGTAAAATGGAGAAGATGGCAGTGCGGGGGGGGGGGGGGGTTGAGTCGTTTACAGAGGCTTGCAAATCTCAGCTGAAAAGACTAAGTACACAGCGGATCGTCGTTTCTATTTTCGTCCTCGTCGAACACGAGACGGCCGGCTATCAGCGGCTTCAAAAAATTTTCTTCCCGGAAAACGGAAAATGCAGTCGCGTACGTGTACAGCGGCATTTATGCGGCGATGCAGCCGCGGTCGGAGGCACGAATACCCATCGGCACGGGAGCACGTGTTACGGATGTAAACGGTGAGCGTGGCGGTGAATTTAAAATCAGGGAATAACTTGCACGATCGGCCTCCACTTTGGCGGTTGCCGTTTCCCGTTTGCATCGAATCCTCATTTTTCCTTGTCGTTCCCTTCGTATTTTTTACTTCCCTCTCTGTCGACTGATTCCTGTTTCCCCGTAATTGCACCGTTGTCACGTACCGAAAGCTTCCACGGACGATCATGCTTCGCACGATCGAGAATATTTCTGAATCTCTGTATTCGCGAATAGTGGAGAGTTTATGGTGATATTTTTTAGCGGAAAGGTGGCAGAGAGTGTTATTAAATTTGGGATAATTATTATAGTTAAATTTCGAAGCTTAGTGGATGCAATAAAATTTTGGGAAATTTTAAAGGACATAGTCTTCATTAACTATATAATAGGTACCTTCGTTATTCGAATGTTCTATTCTGTTATCTGAGCAGAAGGTGTCTTCATGCTTCAAAACAGCTTTTTAAAACTGCCGAAATTAATTTCCATTGAAAATACCGTTTCTGAGTGCTGTTCGGATTGTTTTCATATTAGTAAAAAAATGAGCGTTTCCATTGTGCAAAAGTCCTACCATTAGAGCGCTCCGGCTATTCCATTAAAATACAGTAGAAACCTCCACTAAGTTTAGACCTTAATAATAAAATTTAAAAATTTGTGAATTTTAATAAAAACTCGCTTTCATCCACAACTAGTTTTTCAACATACCACAATTTACATTTCTAGCAAAAAAAAATATTAGAGCATGATTGTATGAGTATTGCGAATGTACAGTTACCACTCAAAAGTTAAAAGATTCAAAAATACGAAAATGGTAACTGAAAAATGACGCTAGGGTGCAGTGAACCCCATGTGACCAATTTCGACATTATTTAATCATGCAAAAAAATATATTATTCTAACACGAATAATCGAATAAGAGAACATTCTACATCAGAAATTCCCGCGTTACAGCGATTGTCATCGCCGTTGAAACTGTTCGCGAGAATCGTCACCAAGGGGTCGATCCGTAGCAGTCGGCTAGTCGCGATCAACGCGGCCAAACGTAATTAAAGTGTAAAAGCTTATTACGTGCCGCGACGACGAATAATTAGCTTCTTCATAATTAACGAGCGCCGCGAATCCAGCGTTCCAATCCACCCTCCCCGTTTCGAACAGTTTCCCACCGAATTCATTGTCGCCCTCGTGTCGTTGCTCGCGCGGCCGAAAATTTCCAACTTGTCGAAACAAACTTTTGTGAATCGCGGGAAATACGATGGCGCAACGTGTGCTAATTAACTAATGAAGCTAATTAAAAGTAAACGGGGCAAGTATCGGGATAATGGAGTCGGTCCAATAGGCGACAAAGATGAATCGTTAGAGTTCCACTTGGAGGACTGCCGTTTTCTTGAAATGCCTCGCGCAGCCAGCGATTTTCACGGATAGTTTCCTTCCTCGGCGAAGACGCGAGGGGCTCCCTTTCGATTCGAACACGAAGAGGTCCTCAGGGGGCAGGAGGGGAGACGAATCGGCTGCGAGAGTCACGGTCGTCAAAAGACCCGTTCATTATAATTGAACGGTCGCTGATCGAAGACTATGCTCGTTGCTTGTAATTGGAGTGCAAAGAACTCGTTGTCCCCG
Source organism: Andrena camellia (assembly GCA_029448645.1). NCBI lineage: Eukaryota > Metazoa > Arthropoda > Insecta > Hymenoptera > Andrenidae > Andrena > Andrena camellia. The sequence goes on along the minus strand of CM055678.1, from coordinate 29,776,233 downwards.
ATGACAAAGAATAATCAGCACTAACAAAGTGGGAAAGCTTTGCTAAGCCTGGGCCCCCTTTTAATTAACTCGTCGTTTGTTTGGTAGAACTGTTATCGCCGCGGAATAATGGTTCTTTACCATTTGCAATTTGCAGTAATGACGGAAGAAACTGAATGGCTTGCTGGAATGTATGTTGTCACTTTATGTTGGAATTGCGACGCTTGGATAATTTTTGGAGCAGAAATGGCGCTCAAAGTGTGATTTTTGCGAAGGAAATTGCTCGCAGGAACGGAGGAGTATAAATTTCTGTTATACCCTCGGGCCTGGTAATTTCGAGAGCTATATGAAATGATCCTTTTCTATTGGCAGCTGAGAATCGAGTTAAAGAGGGACGGGCACCGCTCGGCCATATTTCTGTCCACGCACAAAAAGATTTTATCGGAAGACAGTCCCTCGATCTTTTCATTCCAGTGGACGATTTTCATTGTTGGTCGCGGTGATCAAGGGCTGCAATCCCAAATCGAATTTCAAATAAAAAATCCCCGCTTTTCCCTCGTCCGCTATCCCGACTCTCAAATCCATGAAAAATGGGAAAACGAGATTAAAAGTTCCCCAAGCTTCTCGACTCTAATTGGAATAATTCGTTACTGGTTTAATTAAACAGGAGCCTTAAATAAAAAAAATACTCAGTAGAAGTTGGGGATTATGCATTGTCAAACTCAATATTCTCCAATCCACTGAATAACGCTATTGTTGGATCCACAAACAGTTCAAGGACCAAAGTATTGACAGAAATCGCATTAACAAGTAAAATTATCGAAGCTCCACCGTTAAACATCAAAATCCCCGGACGTTGCAGCGTGGAATTCGCAGGCACAGTCTCGCTTTCGGTGAGCAGGGGCGGGCTCCACCCAATTTCGACGCTTCATCGATGCCTCAGCCCCAACGTGTACGAAAAACGAGACGAAAAGGAAGGAAGCAGAGCGGGGCAAATAGAAAAAGGTGGATCGTGGAATACGAAATAATTGGCTTGGAGGCTGTAGCGGACGTCGCGCTCGGGAATCGGCCATATTTTTCTCCGCTCACAAAAAGATTCCATTCGGTTCGAATAGGTCAGCCGCGGCCTACATGGTCGACCTGGTGCGGCCGGGGCCCGTAGATCTCCTCGTCTCGATCGTTTTATTTGGTAGTGGAGGTGGTCGTCGAACCATCGACCAGAACAATGGTCCATTTCAGCTGGTACAAGGTGCGCGTCGTCCTCGTTCCTTCGCCGTGTTCCCTTGTCTCCTGTTTGCGTTCTTGCGGTTGTGGACAGGCCTCTCGCAAATTGCGTCTCGCCGAGAATCCTGGAACCGAACTCCGGCACGCCGGATTCTGCAAGGAAGCGCTCTTTTTCACTTTTACTGCCGTTGCACCTCGCGGCTAGCCTCTGGGAATACATGCTGCTGAGCTTGAGTGGCTGCAATTATGGGAGGAACTTTTGTGTGAAGCACTGAAGGAAACAGGAAAATTAAGTTCAATATATTAAGAGCGCAAGGAAAATAGAAATTAATCTTTGGTTTGCTGAAGGACACAGTTGGAGTTGGACAGCTGAATAATTATAACCAAAAACCTCTCTCGTCATCTATACAGTGTCTCATTTTAATAGGTCCATGTGAATCTTCTCGATGGGGGTATCGCATGGTGGGCATGAATCCTGTTTAAGTGGAGGTGCTGGTATTGTTTAAAAGTCACTGCCTTTCCGTACTTTATAGCCTCGAAAAAGACAAACAACCTAGGCCCCCATCTCGACTATTTGAGCGTTTAAGAAGGACGAGTCTTCCCTCCCATCGCGTTCCTCCCTGACACAATGTCGTTAAACATGGGAGCGAGGAGGGCGGCATGTGGGTCAGGGCTTCAGAAAGTTCTAAATATGAACGGACGAAGTAGGGAAGGATGTAAAGACGTAAAGGCAGCGAAAGAGTTGAGGCTGAAAGCAGTTCGTTAGGGCGGACAGTGATAAGCGGGTCAACAGGATACGATGAGCTTCATAAATGTGGAAAGCGAGAAACGGCCGAAAGAGTCTCTTGCCTTTTCTACCGGGCCCCCTCAAAAATGTACATTTCACGGAGGGAAATTCAGCTGGTTCCGCCGGACGCTTCTCGGAGATTGAAATTAGAGTGGATCGAGCGTTCTCGTGGCTCATTCATGTTCCACGCGTGCAAACCCGCATGAACCTCCAGCGAAAAGACTGACAGTCTACCGCCTCTCCAGTTACGGCCGCAAGCAAAATTAGCTACCAGCAAAATAAACATCTTACCGAGTTCTAAACATCCCTCTTCGGAAAGAGGACTTCTCTTCTCACAACAGAACCTCTACCTCTCAAAAACTGATGATCCATCATCGATTATCCTTCCCATCCACCCACGCGTCGAGGTCAATTCCCATATTCCCCATACAGTTGGCTGCGAGCCCGGCCAACAATGGCGATTACAGCGACCATCGTGCACGGTGTTTGAGCGACAAAATGAGCGTGTGCATCGGACGAGAGTTTGTTATTGCAGCGACAGGTCGTCGATCCTCTGTTGCAGTTGGCAGGAAATAATTAAAAATAAATTGACAGAGCCAGGAGAGAGGAGAGGGGCAGGATAATCAGCGCAAAAACGTTTCGCCTTACCAATTACACGTCGGATTACGATTCAACCCCATAACGATATTACGCTCGGCATAATGTCGTTACGTCGGCGTATCGTGGCATTAAAAGGCCTCCCCCCGCCCCCTCCTTCGTTCCTGTACCCTCCAGTTCCTCCTCGATTTCTCGCTCGTCTGTCTTGGTTCTTTTTTTTTACTATCGTTGAGCCTCTTCATTACGAAAGATTGAAAAGGCAACGGGACGAACGGTTCAGCGGCCGCCAATGCGCCGTGAATTCTGATCGGACCGCGGCCCGAAATTGGGGCTGCCCTCTGAAAGGGCCACCCCTCAGTGTATCGAGGGCTTTAATAATTGCACTGGAACGAGCGCTCCTCGCGGATACGTCGATCCTGTTCGTTGGGAAACACGTGCCAGGTCGAGAGAATTCTATTTTCTTTTTGCGGATGGGACGGGGGATGAAGGAGCGCGGAGGTAACGTTTGGTCGAGTAAATTGGGGTGGAGTTGTTTGTCTGCTGATGTCTGTTGTTAATTAGTAGACTTGGAGAACAGTCACTTGTTTGTTGTAGAATTGGGAAATTTCTGAGAAGGAAGTCTTGCACGGATGTGGCGTCTCGTTCAGAATTTGGATTCGAGAGTTAAGGCAGGTTGAAACTGTTTCAGGCCTCTGGGTGGCTCTGCCACCCTCTTCTGCGGAATCAAAGGGCACCGTCACGTTGCTTTTCATTAGAATATCGAGGAATGCTGTCGCCTCGACTTCGCCAGAACAACAGAGAGACGTGTCACGTTGCTCTTCGCCGGAGTAACGAAGAACACGATTCCTCTTCTCTTCCTTGAAGCATCCGAGATTAGTGTCCTGCTATCCTATGCTCAACCTATCAGGAATCGCGTCACGTTGCCTGCCTGGAGGAGCGAACGTCGTTAACAGCGTTCGTTGCTACAATGTCGGAATAATTCCAGCCGTATTGCCACTCTTCGTGCGCGACCGCAGCGCCAGTAGGCGGCGAAAAATCTCGTAAATGGAGTGTTAGGTTAGGGTTGCAGATTTAACTGAAGCGTGGATCTATACGCGAGGACGAGATCGATTTAAATAGCTAATAGTAGAAATAATGAGAAATCGGTAAACACATATTCATATCTTTGGAATTAGGTACTACATGAACTCGATTTTCTGGCAAGCTTTTATATAACGCGTCCTTTGCGTTCAGCACATGATCCTGCATGTAGCGCGTTAATTATATGCAAAATTCGAAGCAAATCAGTGAGCCGAGCCTCGTGGATTCCCCTTGTCAGTGCTGGTGAAGGGGGTTCGCGAGGCAGCCGTGTGAACCAGCATAGCGCAGCATGTCCTTATTAATTAAACGCCTCCGATTGTTCCAGCCTGATAAGCCCGAATGGAGCGGAAGTGAAACGGACTGGATGGTCGTTAGATGGAGCGTGGCGGTATGATTTTTATCGTAGATCCGTGGTAATAGAAAGACAATCAAATCGAACGAACTGGATCACGACTTTGAACCACGTCTCAGGCCAGTTCCCCAGTTCGTGCTTGTTCCGAGTACGTCCCGCGAGCTGATTTCTTTTCTTTTTTTCATTCCTACCGCGAGGGTCGACCGATAAAACAATGGCGTTTCCTCGGTGCCAGGGAGTCACTTAGTCCCGACGTGCATCGGGCCGAGAACCAATCTCGGATAATTAATAGCCCGGTCTCTATCGATCAGAGCCGACGCCACGGGATCCTGAGTCGAACGAGCACAATACCACCGTAATTGCTTTATACTTATAAGTTGCGAGCCCGTTTGCTCGGCCTCTCCGGCCAGTATATTGCGCTCTGTAAACTGGGAACGATAGGTGTGCTCGAGCTCTTATACGAGGTGAGCCGAAAGTACCCCGGACGAGTGCCTTTGTCGTGCTCCAGGTTGGAGGAAAAAGACTTTGGGTGGGTATCGAGGGCTTTTTTAGGGGCATTTTTAGGTGGGATGGGGTGTGGAGGACCTGGTCACACGAAGGGATGACTTGGGATTGATATTGGTTCATGAGCTTGGATGAGGACGTGAGTCTTGGTTTGAGGGATAAAGGCTTCAGGGAGCGAAGGGATGACTTGGTATTGATATTGGTGACGAGTTCGGATGAGGAGATGGGTCTTGTGTTGAGGAAAAAAGGCTTCAGAGAGTTGTTGAAGACTCCTGTGGAAAAATTATTAGTTGAAATTAGTTGTGGGGCACCTGGTCGCTCAAAGTACTAACTCAGTGTTAACATTATTTGATAAGTATGGTGGAGGAAGTGGACTACCATGATCATTTACTATTCACACTATTTGCTCCTACATTAGCGAGTGTCTTTACTCCTGTTCTTCTTTTATTAGGATAATAAAATTGCTACTGTATTAGGTCTAAATAGAACAAGGAATGCAACTAGGGAGTAACAAGACTAGCAATTCCTCTAACCTTTATTCCACCAGGAATCGAATAGAGTCCACCATTATTTCATCGAAAAAGTGTAGGTATGTAACGGCACATTTCAAATCCGAATTTCTCGACTTCCGATTACAAAATAAATTCCTCCACAAAACCCAATGTTCCACTGAAATTTCCTCCAATATGCTCCAATGGCTTCAGCGATTACATTCATCAGAAATAAAAACCGTACCAATAACTCAACCGAAACGTTTACATTTCCAATCGTAGAATCCGTATTCAGTAATTTCGTAATTCTGAAACACCCTGTATCGTTCACGTGCCCAATATCATCGAAACACCCTGTATATATTTATAGCTACGCCCATTCGAATGGCTCCCACGCGACCAGAGAAAAAGCTCGTTACCGTGACTTTCTAGGTCCACCTTTCCGGCTCGGTGTCTTCCTCTCTCCCCCTCGTCGTCCCTTCCCCCTTTCTCGTTCAATTACACGGTTAAAGTAATGATTGATACGCGGCTTATCGAGCCCGTGCAACGGTCAAGATCCATTTCATGCCTCTCTCTGTTCCCCATGTCCGCGCACACGCGTGTACACGCTGAAATAACGAGCCCTCGCGAGGCAGGGGGAGACAGAGAGTGAAAGAGTGAGAGAGGAACCGCGTGTATACACGCTGGCGTTAGCCGTGCCGCGGATTTATGGGGTTGACTCGGTGTTTTACCGCCCAAGGAACCCCGGTGCCTTGGAATTTATGTCTATATAACTGCAGTATAGTTTTCGGCACCATGTTGCGATCCCTGACGGTGTACTTCCGTTCGATCGACTCGGGATATCGACGTTTTGAAATAATGCCCCCCGCGATTTGTTCGACTCGTGTTGTTCCGCTGAGGTACCAGGCCCAGACCACGGCGCACTTCGAAGTCGATCGGTTTCAAGGTTTCTATGACTGCCCTCCAAGGCGTAGGATAGTATTTTAGTGAATTATAGCTCCTCTGATAGTAGATATGTACAGAGTGAGTCGAAGTTTCAGTGGCGGACTGGCCAGGGTGTCAGCTTACCCGATGGCAAGTGGGCCCTGTGGGGTTGCCTACTTTTTCCGGGAAAATTTAGTACCTTAAGGCCAAATGTGATAAAAAATATAGTACATTGTGAAAAAATATAGTACTTTTCAGAGGAAAGTGGTACAAAATAAAACTACATTACAACATCTTATTTTGTATTGTACATTTTTTTGTGCATTTTGCATTAATTAATTTATTGTCTTTAGCAGACATGTTAAAGGTTTAATCGCACTCAAAGTTCAAATTAAAATGTATAAGGAGCTCATGTTTTAGGAGAAATAGACTGACTCGGTTTCTCTCTTTCCGCCACTTCATATTAATTACAGAAAAAATCCTCTCCGTTAAATTTTAAATTAGCAGATTTCTCAATTGGATCAAAAACCGCCACAGTACACTCTTACGTTTTCTCTGATGCCCAGAAGCCCCGGACCGTAACCATCATCGTCATCCTCGCAGCCAGTCGCCCAACAGCCTCAAGCACTCCGCTCGCAGCGATCCACTCGATCGTCAGTGCACTTTCCCTCCCTATCGCTCGCAAATATATTTCCCGCCACTTGCTCGTCCTCGGGAAAAAAAGCCTCGCCCAGTCGAACCCGGCAGAAGCGTCCAGCGTTATCGGCGACCCCCCGTCCTCTTTCCCGGGTAACTGCACCCTTCAACGGGGCGTTAAACCGAATCGCTGGCTGGAACATCCGGCGGCTGGCTTATCTGCGCCGCAGCGCGGTCTGTTTAAACAAAATACTCGGTTCTGGCGCGACTCTGCTCGTAAAATCGACGGTCATACGACGTACGACGGCGACCCCGCTCGCCACCGCCCATAAAGGCCGATTACTTATGTACCCTCCTTCATCCCCGCGCGAGCATCCTCCTCCGCGAAGCTGCGCCAGCGAAATGAAAAAGAAAGATCCGGAGGAAGCTCGCAATATACAGGGTAATCGATGTCGCGGCGCGTTTATCTCCGTGCGTGAAGCATCCAGGTAGGGAGCGATCTTGGACAAAGAGGATCGAAAACGCGTGCGGCCAGAGCCGGCGCAATTATCGCGGCCGTACGGTGGACAGTAGCTATGCAAGCAGATTGCGTTACCGTAATTGATTAGGCGACGGTAATTGCAGATAATTAGAGGATCGAGAACGCCTCCCCATCTCTGGCGTGCCCCTCTCGATCCAGGGCGGGCTCCTCGACCGGCAATTACGCGATAACTCGAACTAGCCGCTCGATCGATAGCGCGGAGTGGGCTGCGTCGGGTTCCGCTGTTACAGGTTGGGTCGAAAGAAGTTTGGGCGTACTGGGACCGCGAATTTGGGGGGTGATTTCGGTGGACTCGTTTTATTGTGGTTGACGAATCGATTGGTGTGAGTACGGCGATGAAATTCTCGCGGTGGTTATACTTTGGTGGATCGATTGTAATATACACAGTTCGTGAATATTAGGACACCTACAGTGTGTGCGATAATTGTAAAAAACGATGGAAATTTATTGAGGACCTCTAAGAAGTTTTACTTTATTTAGTAATATTCCATGTGTACCAAATATCACATTTGATGAAAATACAGCAGGTGTTCTAATAGGGTGACTGTTCCTAACATCGCCTAGCAAAAGTTAAATCGCTGTCAATTGCATAATAATTGATATTTTTGCATGCAATTCGTTTCAAAGTAAAAAGAAATTATTCATCTTTCATGTAGTATAAGTTAGAATCGTTGAAACCCACAAATTTTGAATTTGTAATTAAAAAACGCAAGACATGCAAAAACCGGTCCTGAAAAAAGTGTGCCTAATATCGCCTACTCAAGAAATATGGATTAATTTATGTACATATGAGTTTTTAATGTCATTTTCACATGAGCTTTTATTATTTGGTAGGTTTCTGCATAACGTGGCACAAATTGTCCTTATATAGTAAATACAATATTTGCAAAATAAGGATACCTGGGAAATATTGTTTATGAACCAATTTAGAGGTGGAGATCCCCATGGAACTCCTGGTGTGCCAATTACTCCCACGTGCAAGAACTGGACCAACTATATACTGCATCGAGGCGGTACTAACATGTTATGTAGGTACCTACTCCGAAAGAAAGCCTATAGAATTCTCACACCGGCCATCATCCAGCTTCTAAAGTCGGAGTTAATCCGACTCCAGATCTCCGCGGGAAGAAAAGCCCCAAGTGAGATACATACAGTTCCAATTTTCCTCCCCATGCAGCCCAAGTATCATGTACCATTCGAGAAATCGAAGCCAAGCTGCGAGCAAACGGTCCCACGGCGCGCGGAAAGAGCCGGACGGTGCGATGGCTCGCATCAAAGGAAGCGTGAGCGTTGTTGCACGCGATAGCCGTGTCCCGATAGGATCGAATCTGGCCGTCGCTTGTCGATAACGGCCCGCTCGACGACCGCCTGCCCCATTGCGCCACGTAAATGCGCGTAGATCCGCTTTGCCCAATAATCTGAACAAAGTAGGTATTCCCGTGAACGTTCTAGGTGTATCAAAGTCCCGGGCGCGCGCTGCATTCGCCGTTTCTCAAGGAAACACAAGAGGGAATGCGATGGGAATCTCGAGGCGCGATGCAATTGGGATCAGACCGGAAACCCCTGCGCCCTGAGACGAGGTGTCTCAATCGTTTATTGGAAATCGAACGCTTTCGAGTCACTTTGCGCTGGTTCTAATAAACAAAATACACGTCCATCCAGAAGATCCACGGATGCTGCACCTCCCGTAACTTCAAAGATCTTGGAACGACGAACCCCGTACCTACACACGGGTTCAGGAAGAGTAAATTCAAAGATTACATTCTTTCCTACTTTTTATATTTCACGCCTGCAACGCGAGATCCTCCTCGTTATCCCGTCAAAGCGCCTAACGTATCCTCTCGGCAGCCAGCCGCGTTGAAATCCCATCTCAGCAAATATTAATTACCCCATGGCACGCAGGGGAAAGTAGAAAAGAGGCGGAAAGCGGAATTCAGCGGGTTGCAGTGGAACCGGCCGGCCTCGCGCTCCCGAGGGTGCATCGAAAATAGAAGGGGGGAGCAAATAGAGGAGAGGATGGATTAGGTAGCCGGCACGTAAACTCCGACATACGCACGGCTAGAGACCAGTGTATACAAGAGGCTGCCCCGTCGTGTACACCTTTGTTTGCGATCGATTTTAAGTCCGTTGCTCGTCAAACGAACAGTCCCGCGAAACTCCGCTTTCCCTCTAATTATTGTTGACTCCAGTCTGGCCCGATAATAGGCTTACGCGTCCGATTATTTCCGTGTTCCCGGCGTGTACACGTCGTCGCGCGGTTCGCTACGCGCAGCCAGACTACGTCTGACAGTTTCCGCAAAGTCGATCGTTGGACCGTGTTCTACCTCTGTGCGCGGGCCTCGCGTTCCGTCCATTGTTCTGTCCCGTTGCATTCGATCCGAGCATTTTCCGCGAAAAGATAGCGCTCCGTGGCGGCAGCAGCATGGCTGACGTGTCACGCGAAGCTAATGATGAAGGTGTTGTTAACAGTGCGCTGGTGTGTTGGGGTGGGACGTATCAGTAATAGAATACTAGGGATAGATAGAATAGTAGGGAATAGAATAGTAGTGGAGAACTAGTGATGGGAGGATGATCATCGTGAGATGGGACGGTAGAAATTTATTTATTATAAGCTGGTTTACTACTAACACCCCATCACTGGTGCACCAGTACTGCCATGTTAAGTCAAAACCCAGGGAGTATCTACAACCATCGTTTAAATCAAGTCATTGCTGCCAGGTAGCACAAAGATAGTCTATCTATATGTATATTAAATTTTTCTCAGAACCACCTTTTCCCCAGCTACGTCTATTTAAATTAACACGGCAGAGGTAGTGCTCCCCTAGTAGGTCCAGTATTCATACTCAATAGTATTCTGCTACTGGGGTACTGTAGTTGTTAAAAGCCTAAAGGTACCATCAAACATCCACCCACTTTATTAAAACAGCTATCAAACAATTTTGCAAAATAGGAATTGTATCCCCGGGACCTTGAATCGCTACTGTTCGATTTAATAGGAAGTATACACCTCCACTGTGATTCATTCCGATCGGCAGCCCAGCAATTCGCGTAACCCGACGATTTATTTTTCGAGCGAGGCTGCATCAGCTTATGTGTACTCTGGCAGAGAGACGGAGCAGGTTGTTCCGAGCTTGTATTAAATCGCCCGTTCCCCATACGGCCAAACATCGATTGTTTGCTTTCAAATCGTACGTAAGCCTGGCGCAGCCTCCGCTCGATACGCGGAACGAAAACGGCTGGGGATTAAATGACAAAACAAGCCTGCGAACGATCAGGAAACAACCTGCGCGGTTGTCAGCAGCGCCGGCACCGGGTGGGTATCAGTTTCGGAGCGGATGTTTCGAGACAATATACTCGGCGAAATCGTCTTGTTGGCCGAGCATTCCCCGATACCCCAGAAGACTTTGCCCCCGACTCAGGAATGCCGAGCACGAGCAGGAATACCCAGTATTTATTCTCTTTCTATACACCTTCGGAACCCCAGATGCAACGTTTCCCCCTAATACCACTAACGCGTGTTGGCCAGGGACAGACACTAATCCGGACACTTTCTTTCTGTTCCAGGTAAGTGGACTTCTTATCGATCAGTTCTGCCAAAAAGGACTCGCCACTTCGCCAAAATCCCCGCCTGGTCCGTTGGTGTAATAAAAACCAAAGGGATTTCTCCGATTGGTAAGCGTCGTCGCATAGCCCGCAAACGAAAAACCTGACACCGGGCCTCGAGAAGATCAACGACCAAGGCGAGACGAACCGCAGACGGATTCGCTGGCCGAGTGTATGAGAGGGGGAAGGGAAAGGGGGGCGGCGGTATGTCGCGACGTGTCTGCTTGTGGGTGGAAAGTTAAGTGCGTTTCGCAAAACAGCCGAGATTCCTTTGAAGCCTCGTTTCGCGGGGATAAGAAAGGGTTCACTGTCCGCTTGTTCTACCGCCGCCTGCCCTCCTCCCGCCCCCTCTGTTTCCATCTATCCAGCATCTTCCTCTAATCCTCTCCTGTACGTTTTCGCGCGGGGTGACATCCAGATCCCCGAGCTCAGCCTTTAAACTCGAAGCTGCTTTCACCCCCCTCGTCAGCAGAGGTCCCGTCGGCTCGGATCAGGCTTTCCGCTCCTTGTCCGCTCCGCTTTCCTTCATGCACTCGGCCGTGACTCCGCCGCGCCGGGATTTTCTATCGAACAGGGACCTCTGCAGCTATAAATAATCGGCGTGCTTCTTCCTGCCCTCGTGCCGCCAGGCTTCCCTCACCCTGCTGACGATTCGTGATTTACTATTTCGAGTCTCTCGCACGGAGCGGCACAATGCCGGCGAATTGTTACTTGGATCCTGGCGGAACGCAGTTTGGGGAGGTGCGAGGTGCTGGTGTGCTCGCGAGGAATTTTGGATGGTGGAAATGTTAGTTGGTGCGATTTAAGGGGTGTTAGGGTTCAGATTGAATTTCAAGGCAAGATTGCTGTTGTAGGTTATGGTTGTAGGGGTGGGAGATTGGACTTGGAATATTATTGCACAGTCTTTGTTGCACAGGAGATAGATAAAGAAGGGAACAAGGGACAAAATAGTGCAAAGAGGAGAATGGCAATTTAGTCGTAGGACTGTTTTGCACCCTGATGCTTAAGTTCCAATTGATGTCCAGAATTGACTCAAAGTTAATGTAGTATATAACTGACTTAAATTTTTATTTGAATTTTCACTAAAAAACATCGACTGCAGTTTGCTCCAGCTGAGCCCTAGGGGTCCATCTAGATACAGATCTTTTGCTAAGTGTAATATAAAGTATAGATCCATTCGTACATTACCTCTCCCTAAAAAACTCGTAGACAACCACCTACCACTAAACTGCACACGTGTAATTCTTCCCCTTACCGCGAACCTGTGCTGCACCACCAATCCCAAGAATTTTCACGTAATCCAGAGTAGCGTATAAAGAAGCAAGTGCAAGTACCTTGAGTAGCAAGCACGCGTCTAGACTCCACACTCCACTTAAGACCTCGAGTCCAGGCTCGCGACGAAGATGGAGGGTGCTTAATTCCTCCCGCGGCTGGGCGCAAAGATGGCGTTCGAGAAAAATGCGCCCTCATACCGGCGGGTTAATCGCCGCTGAAAGAGCTCGCGCACCGCCGCTAACAGTTGTCTGTAAATAGCTGCCCGCGGCGGGCGGCAATAAGCGCTTATCTTTAACGCGATAGTAAAGAGCCGCCCGTTAACGCCACGGACAATCGCGGCTCCGTGAGAACGGAAGAAGTCACTCGAGGCGATCCACCGGGCTCGCAAGGGCGCAGCCTTGAATACCTATCCCGCCATGGGACCCCTGAAGCATGTTGATCCTCCGCGCACATGTGCGGCCCACTCAATTAAATCGCTCCCACAAAAACGCTGCTGCCCCGAGGGAACCAGCTCTTTCTCCTAGGTGCACTTGGGATGCACTCCTCTGTGGCTGACTTAGAAAAGGTACCGATACTCTATCTGGGCTATACTGATAGCTGGATTTTTGTTCGAGCTGAGCTGGGTGGAGCATTTCCTATGGACACGTGTGCTAAACCAGATGGCGAGTAGGTGTTTTAGAGGCTACCGGTGTAGGGAAGCTTTTCATTAGCTCTTCTTAGTTTCTCTGAAGAATTTTCGAATTGGTGGATCTTGCATATATTTTTGAGGTGGTTTAGGTTTTGGCGGGGATTGTGGAATGGTAGTGGACCTGCTGCTAGTGGACTCATCGATAAGGCTTACCTATTGTAGTGCAAGCTCTGCCTTATACGCGGGGATGTTAGGAGTTAGAACGGAACAGGTATATGTAGGAATCGGTAGTTGAGGGAGAACTTGCGAGAGAGCGGGATTGGTCGAAGTGCCACCTTGCGGCGGAGTCAGAGGTATCGCTGCAAGTTTAAACCTTCACAGTATAGATTCAGTAGACAAAGCCTCATGAGAAATGATCAAGCTTTCGCAAGGAATATCACAACTCATCTCCACCTACATACCCATAAATACGTGCATCCGCCATTTCTGAGATTAACTCGATTATCGCGGCAGTTAAGAATAACACGGCTGCAGCGTGGAAGCTCGTTTACCATGATGTAACGGTTCGGAGAGGGTAAAAATTATAAATATTCGCCATTTCCTCCCCAAAACGGGAGATTCCACTTCTCCTGCGGTAATAGCGGTGGAGGATAGTTAAGCAAGTTTTCGCCTCGAAGCCATTACTATTTCAAGCTCCCCGGGTAATTAGCTTCGGTTTCCACTGGTTATACGAATGTTAATTGGACTGAAACGTCCGTCCCCCGCGACGCATTAAGATCCGCCCGCGTGCGTGCATCGACGCAGCGGTGCAATTCACAACGGGCGGCTCAGAGTTAACGCTATTTGGCGGCAAATTGGTGGAACGACCCACGATTTTAAATACATTTTGTACATTGAATGCAGAAGAGACTGGCAGTCCTGGCTTTGCAACGAGTATTTTAACGCAACTGCGACAACGACGCAGTTCCAATGTGACCCGAATGTTAATTGGTTTAAATTCTGAACTATCCTATGAATTGAAGGACTTCGACTTCCTTGGAGAGTCCTTAACTCGGTCCACTGTTGAATTTTCATTTATGTTTCAAAATAAGTTGCAAGGTTCTTGAAATTTTCCTAACTTCTCAAGTCCGATATCGTGCAATGTTGTGCTCCTTTCGAGATCCTCTTAGGGAGTCGTGAATGTAGGTTGAGAGGATAGGGAAGCGAATAAGGACTCCGGGAGATAAGAAGATATTTCAGAACCTCTCAGCCGAGGAAGCACCGAGTTTCTGAAGCTTCTTCTGCGATCTTTAACAATCTTTAACAACTCTAACACCCGCGGGAATAACAATCGGGGAACCTAGTAATTAGCAACTACTACCGCCTGATTTCTGAAGGCTGCGAATCGCGTAATAACCACCCTGATACCCAGCGATCCTCTGCCCAGAGGGAGCCACTTCCGCGTCCTCATTTATTCCTCCCCGCCCCGCCGAGGAAGGAGGAGGAAGGAAAAAAAGGACGGCCGGGGAACACGAAATAACGGCCACGGCCGGACCATTTGTCACTCTGCGAACGTCTCCCGCGAAGGGTCGCCAGGGATCAGGACGTATCCCGAGGAGACCTCGGCCAGCAAGCCTCCAATTTGGTCCGAGACGAACACAGGTAACGGCCTGTACTCCGCGATACGATCTCTCCTAATGTATTCGACCGTTCCCAGCTCCCCACACCCCCTCAACTCGTTCTTCTGCCTCCTCGCCGCGTTTCCTTTGCATTTTCTTCCCCACGCCCGTTAGCCACGGTAACCGCCTCCCCTTTGGAAAACCTTCACGCTCGATAAAACCACCGGCCAAGGAATCACGATCCACCCCTGATCAAATGGGGACCATCAGACAGGAACCTGATGTCCTCCGGCTCAGCTTCCGACTCAGAGACATTCCGGGGCTGGTCGATCCTGCTTCCTGCTGGTGAACGACCGAACCCTTCAACGGGATTTGCTTTCCCGAGACCTCTTCGGTCACTGCGGAAGATCGTTCCGATCCTTGGACTTGTTTAAGCGTGGACAGGGCTGCTTGGGTATTTACGGGGCAGTAAGATTCGTTTCACTCTGGGACAAATTGAGGATCAAGTGTCCTGCGGATTTTTAAGTTAATGCCTCCAAGCGCGAAAGTATAATCGACAGTTCTGTTCATGTCTCGGACGTTTCCAAGTGACTTCAAGTCTCGACGCAGCCACCACAAATATACGTAATCTTGGGGATGAAAAATATCCAAAAGAAGGGGCAACGTAATATGGGCTCGCCTCGTTGCAACTGTTCAGTTGGGAGGAAAATGGCCACAGTTCGGATCCTGTCGGGACCAAAGGCTTTCCTCCCGTGTTTTTCCTCCCCCGGCAAAAATGAGAAAACGGGAAGGGGATTAAGGTGCTCGGTGGGTGGGGAAATAAAATTTGGTCCTCCTCTGTGCTCCGCGTATTTCATTAAACGGGAAAACAAATCAACCTCGTCTGGGCTCTTAAGCGAGACCAGAATGGTGGAAAAGGCGCGTCGAAGGACCGGCGGCTGTGATAGTGGGGCGGGGAGCGACCGGAGGGAGAACGTGGACGGCAGAGGGAGAAAGAAATCTCCATTATGACGTGGTGCAGTCTCTTCCAAGGAGGTCTGGGGAAGAAGAAACACTCGGTAGGAATTGAATAAACATGCACGTAGGGGGGAGGGGGCGGCGAATGTCCCGAGTCGAAAATTAATGTCCCTGTAGAAGTCGTCGCGGCGGGGGAGCCTGCACAGCCCAACGGCCAGCCCTTTAACTCTGACGCGACGACCTTTTTCAGGAATCCGGTCTGGGAACACCACCGCAAGAACCCACCACGCGTACCTTCCTCTCTTATTGTCCACGATCAATTTAACATATCCGCGAGATCACAGGGGAATGGAAATAGGTACTCTGTGTAGTGTTCCACGAGGAGTTGTCGAAAGGAGTAGCTTTTCCATCGAACTTCGATGCCAGGCCAACGGGAAATTCGTGTGCAAAGGCCTGCTCCGTGGAGCGTCATCAAAATTGATGGGATTAGAGGAAACAGTCTACAATTCATTTATGGAGGCAGGTGGTATTATGTATCGGTAGGGGGGCTTACATTTTAATTGGCCGAGGAAATATTCTCGAAATTGTTGTGGACGTGAAGAGGTTATACTTTCAATGGAAGTCGAAGATGTATATGTATAGTAGGGTGGCCCTTATTTTCAACCTGCGATTTCTTTTGCTCTCACCCTCTAATATGGTTCCATTTCTTAAAAAAAATAGTCCCTGAAAAAG
Organism: Andrena camellia; assembly: GCA_029448645.1. Taxonomy (NCBI): domain Eukaryota; kingdom Metazoa; phylum Arthropoda; class Insecta; order Hymenoptera; family Andrenidae; genus Andrena; species Andrena camellia. The sequence goes on along the minus strand of CM055678.1, from coordinate 29,760,325 downwards.
ATTATTGCAATCGGACAGCAGAAAAAGGGTGCCGACCAGACCTTAAAGTTTAGAATTCATCAATGGTTTGAATTTGAAGAATTTCTCAAAAATGGTAAGTTCGAAATTTTGTTCAAATAATATTAAAAGAGCATTCAATTTTCTACAGTTACTGTATATATAATTTTCTCCTGCTTTATTGATGAATACTAAACTTTAAGGTCTGGTCGGCACCCTTTTCTGCTGTCCGATTGCAATAATCTTTTTCAGGGAATATTTTTTTATGAAATGGAACCATATTAGGGGGTGAGAACAAAGAAATACACAAAAAAATTTCGATATAAATCCCGATTTCAATGGCTGAGTAACCTGTCAGCCTTTTTGGACCATTTTTTCCCAATGCAGAGAAAAGTGTACCCTCTTTCAAGTAACAGTAAAAGGAATCTAAGTGATCGAATTCAGATTCGCGGTAACTCAATATTGGTGTCCATTAAGAATTCCCCAAACTCCATTTGGTGTCCATTAAGAATTCAAGCACCCGAAATCAAATGAAGAAATTCCAATATATATTCCACTTTACTATCATCATATCATTGTGCTGGAGTTCGCGCAGACGTCAACCACCCCCTTCTCGCCCTATCCAAGCATCGCTATCTCAAGCCACCCCACGACTCCTCAAATTCGGCGAAGTAAACCAACTGTCCAATCTACTCCTTCAAATACTCCTCTACAGCAACGATGATTCCTCCATCGTTCGTTCCTCTCAGTGGACAGTGTTCACACCGATACGATCCCCCATAATGGCTCCACGTCCCCATGAAACCCTGCCCCTCCGCCGGGAAATATTTCCAGCCGATCTAATGTAGCCTCATTTCGCGGGAGAATCGGAATCGATGCTTATCTCGCGATCCCGTCGTCGCTCGTGCGAGAGTTCCGCAAGGAGGGCAGCTTTTCCTCCGGCGGAATCGAATCGACTTCCGGTCCCGTGAACGGTATCATCCGTCGACGCGACGTGAATCCCAGACGCGTTGGGAAGCCGGCCGCCGTTGCACAGGTGTGTGTACACGTGTGTATCGGTTAAAAGTTGTCTTTTCTTTCTGCGACGCCGCCTCCCGACTATGGAAGAATCAATATTCTGTCGTGAACTCTTCCCGTCGGGCGTGCAATTTATTGTTCCACCACCACCGCCCCCCGGGGGCAGGGGAGGGGGCACTGTCTGCCGCCTTTTTCTCCAGCGTCGCGATTCCGTGCTCGGTCCAGTGGCTAAGGGGGAGGGGGGGGGGGGGGGGGGTGGAAATCGAGAACGGAATTTGATTTTGGGCGAGGATCGCCGCGCGGAATAACGGGCACCGCGGAATCGCGAGGAATATGGCGGAACACGACTGGTGCCAAGTTTCGACTTCTGGGGTTGTTCGAGATCCTTATTGAAGAGGGGCTCTTTGGAAGTCTGAGCTGAAAGGCAGGAAGTATAGAAGGATATCTTGAGATGAATAGATTATTTGGTGTTACTGTATGGTATTGGTATGACGATGATTGAGTAGAATAACTGTAGTACATAGAAATATCGGATAGAATATAATTTCCTTCATTTGCTTCGGTCTCCATTCGAAGGAGCTTGACGGCTTGCAGAGTTTAAATTAGGGCTGTTACGAATATTCAAATATTCTAAATCTAAGTATTCGAATACCAGTAGAATTCGAATTTGGTATTCGAATATTCGAATATTCTAAATCTAAGTATTCCACTATCAGTAGAATTCGAATTTGTTATTCGAATACTTAATTTGAATATTCGAATACTTAATTTGTGTTGAAGTTTACACAAATATGTGTGAGTGTGTTCATGACGCTCCGCAGGATGTAACTGGCGCCACCTGCTGTATATGCGCGTTTGTCCGGCTAGCTTGTAGATGATCGTTGCTTCTTCGCCTATGTACGCACTGCGACGTTGTATAGTTTTATTTCTCAGTGTAATCCCTTTCGTATATGCTAATCCTTATTTCTTGTACAAGGAGCCTAACGTGTTCTCACTTAATAAAAGTGTGTTTATATAAATATAAACCTCATTCTTTTCAACAATTTGAATATTCGAATACTTAATTCGAATATTCGAATATCATTCGAATATTCGAATATCATTCGAATAAGTGGATTCGAATATTCGAATATCATTCGAATAAGTTGATTCGAATATTATTCACATAATTATGAGTAGGTATTCGAATATTCGAATATTATTTGAATAATTTGAAGTATTCGAATACTCAGAATTATTTCAATATGTGAATACTCCGTAACATTCGAATTATCCGAACAGTGCGACTATTCGAATATTTCCAGCTCGAAGTTTAACCCCCGTAACAGAATTACAGATAAATGTTAAAGCTCCTTGCACGTGAACATCCACTGAAATTTGCATCTTCAACAGAAATCGTTCCCCCTAGAAAATTGACAGTACCTGTGGAGTTCCCGCAGCGAAACGACGAACGTTGATTCGAGAATGGGGCGTTAAAGGGATACCTATTTCGGCCAAATAGCGTGGAAAAGGGAAGGCCATCTGTGGAATTTTTCGTTTTATTTTCTCCGCTGTGGGTGGGGGCGATTCTCCCCTCGCAAGCGTACACGCGTACGTGTGATCGCCCCGTGACACGCGTGTAAAAGCGTTCCTCGTTCACGAGCGTCGAATCTTATTTCCCCGGGAATTTGAAGCAGAATGGACTTAGGCGGGATTGCAACGGGTGCTTGAACAATCGGGCCCGCGAAATTAAATTTCATTTCACCGCGATTATACTGTATCCTGTTACGCAGCGTGCCGCGGCAGCGGGCCGTTCCGCGCGGCCACTTCCGATTCACGTGCTGGCAGAGGACTTAATTGCGTCGGTTCTATAAAATTGAACGCGCTGCTCGACCGATGGGACGTGGAAAATTAGGTGTGGAATTCGGGATTTTAGGCAAACGGGGACCAACTGCAATTCCTGCTCGTTCGAACAAATTGTAATTCTGATTGAATGCCGATTGCCGCCGCGGACTGTCCCGATCCCGCAGATTCTCGCGGTACGCGCCGTCGGGCGTAAAAAAATTCCAATTATGGGATCCGTTAATGACGATGTGCGGCGGCAGTAATTCTGCGGCGCGACGATAATGGCGTCACGCCGTTTGTAAACAGACACGTAACGGGGATGGATGTAATGGCCGTGACTGGCGTTTTATTAGGCACTTTTCAAATTTTCCTCTTAATTTCTTTATGGCAACGGGGGCCAGGATGCTTCTCTACTACTTCGTTACTGTTATTTTAACTATCGATGCTTTTTTAAGCACCCAAATTTTAGGGCTCAAATCACGATTACAGTTCTTAGAAGCTCTGAGTCTTCTAACCTTCCAGATTAATGGTACCGCATTGGCATTACCGTTTTTCTACCTTCCCAGACCCTTAGTTCTTCTAAAATACTCAAACTCTGGAAAGAAATTGAGGAGCGAAGTGAGATGTAATAAAAGGTATCAAAGAACATTGAATCTTGGAGCCAAGATTTGCTAGTAGTTTGCCATTTACCTACTTCAGTTACCAGTTATAATAATTACAGTTTGGTACCAAAATTCCCGAGAAAATTATTTTCCCTAAAACCCTGTTTTCCTATTAATTCATAGTACATATCGTGACATTTGTCTGTTGTCCATTGGTCCCCTCAATATTGGGACACTCAGGTTTCTTACATCTTTCCAGCCTTTTACCCCTTCGGATGTCTAAAAGGTTTCTCCTCTGTCACTACCATCAAGCGTCCATTTCCCCGTGAAAGCTGCGCAGGTAGGTGGTCCTCGATGAACAATCCACGAGTGCATCGTCATTCATCCATCCTGGAGGTCTGCCGAGTGGCACGGGGTTTATTAGGCGGAACTAACGCATGGTTAATTGAGAGTAACGCGTTACTCGAGTGGACACGTCGATACGACGATCGTTTCGCGGAAAATGGCTGTGTGACACTCGACGTTATCTGCTCGCGTGATTACGCTTCGTGACCATGCCCGACGACCAGAAAAAGACGCTCGCGTGTCGTATCAGTCTATCCAGTTTCATAACCACCGAGCCACTTCTCCGCTCTCCACCCACCCAATTCCAGAACCAGTTTGAAATTCGAGACGCTGCCGCCGCGTACTTCCGTCCGATCGGGCGCTCCCAGAAACGTTCCCGAAATCCAGGCAGCACTCGACTAGGGAGCCTTGCACGTTTCGCGTTATTCGGGCAGATAACGTTCCTTAGAAACTGTCAGGCGGCGTTGCGTAAGCCGCTTAACGATTTAACGCCAGTTACACGCATCGGGAAGTGGCGAGCCCGTTGTACCAAATCATAATGCGATTAGAATCGTGTTTTCTCGGCGGCGAGCCGCGCCGGGTACCCGTGCCGGTGGTATTTGCTCGAAAAACACATCGCGCCGAGCGCGGTCGCTATAGATCCCTTATCAAACGGGCGCGATTTATGCCTCCCGCTTCTTTGCCCGTGGACTCTTTCCAAGATTCAACAAGTAACTCCCCGGCTGAGTTCGGGGCCGACGAGACGTTTTGTTCCGCCAGAGGGAGGGGCGGGGGGGGGGGCGCACCTCCGAAATGGGCGAAAAAGATGGAGAAGGGCTCCGCGCGACGGCCCCCATGGGCCGCGGCGTGACATTAACAAATATGTTAAGCGGGGAAACACAAATCGTCGGTGTAATTGCTGGCGAAGAGAAATGGCCAGTGACAAGGCGAAGAGTAAAGTAAATACGGCGCCGCGCGTTCTCGTTCAAACATCCTCCCCCGTTCGCTCGTCAAACAGCCAAGACATGGACTACTTTGTATAAATACTAACGGCCCCGCTGGAATTCATCGCGGGCTAATCTGTTTGCGCTATATTGTTCCGGTTAACGCCCCCGTGTCGCGGTGTAGGCGCGAGGACTCGGAAGTGGTTGAAGACATAGATTAGGCACTTTTAGAAACTCACAATACATTAAAGTTTTAACACTGTTATGTATTTTGCTTACACGCTTGCACATAATAAATATTGATAATGGTTTATTGAACACATACTGATTATAATAATGGCGATACAAAATTAACCTAAAAATCTACGCGTGTTTGGTGACGGGGACTGGCGCGAAGTGGCAACGCTACACACAGTGTTGCCAACTCAGATTTTTGAAAATCCGTAGAGAAAAGTTCAATATTCCGTGGAATTCCGTAGATCCCCCTTTGAAAAATCCGTTGATCTACGGATTTTCTTCATAAGTGTTAATTATTACATGTATGAGAGAAGCTAATTCCCTTGCTCATGGAAACCGTCCTTTCCCAAATCCTTTCTAGAAATCTTATATTACGACCCTCCCCTAACATCCTCAAAAAAAATTATTGTCACGACAAAAATTTACAAATTACGAAAAAAGTTCACGTGCAAAAGTTGTGAAATCGACTTTTACTAATTCCACTTCAGTACAAGAGCTTTTCCAAAAAATAATGTTGCCCCGACAGTCGTTTTCGCCAAAGACTTTCGTCCCGACGTAAATTCACGAAAAGGAATTAAAAAAGTTCACATGCAAAGATTCTGAAATCAACTTTACTAATTCCTATTGTACTCGTTCAAAATGCAGGGTAGTAGAACTAGAAAATAATAGCTTGAATTCCAGCGATTAAGTGTGATGAAAAGCTCTTATAGTGAAGTTACTAGTGTAGGTTACTAACTCATGAAAAAGGTAAAAAATCCGTAGATTTCATTTTACAATCCGTAAATCCGTAGATAAAGTAAAAAATCCGTAGATCTAGGGAAAAATCCGTAGGGTTGGTAACACTGACTACACGGGCCCGACTCTCCCAACTACCTACTCGCGCGAAAGATGGCGCAGTGTGATGTCAATAATTTAGGCCCGTCTTCAATACACAACAAACACCTTCGCATTAGATGTACCACTTAGGTGAGGGATTATGCGGGGTGTTTCTCTACTGGTAGTCAATGCTCTATGGCTGATTCTCCGGGCGAAAATAAGACAAAAATCCAGAGTGACGAAATTGCGGTAATGGCTTTTCGAGAAAATTGACTTTGAGTTTCGACTAAATGCGCGAGCTCCGAACGTCCGGTACGTTCTTACGGACAGCTGGCGCGTCCCGCTTACCTTCGCGTGCCCTTCAGACGCCTTTGATGCACGCGTATTTACCTGAAATTCAAAGTCGATTTTCTCGAAAACGAAGCCTTTACCCCAATTTCGACACTCTTGATTTTCGTCCTATGTTCTCCTGTAGAATCACCTCCTAGAGTATTGACTACCAGTAGAGTGACACCCTGTATGCGATAATTATGCAGAGGTGTTTCGGCACCGATTTCAATGGCCTTGAAATTTGTGGTCGAGGTCTACATTTTGAACAACTTTTCTCTATACATATAGCCACCGTTAGGCTTTAGTTTTCGAGATATTCTAAAAAAACTATGACCGGTAGTTGGTTGAGGCTAGGTTTGTTTAGCGGCCTCCATGAGGATTTTAAAATAAAAAAATATGTTTTAGAAATGGATGGTCAGGGGGATTTAGCAACTTTTTCCTATACATATAACCCCCGCTCGGCTTTAGATTTCGAGATATTCAAAAAACTCTGATCGATAGTTGGTTATAGCTAGATTTTCGAGGTATTTGCAAAAACTCTGATCGGTAGTTGATTGGGGAAAAAACGGCACATTAAAATAAACTATAATAAATCATATTTAATGCAATGTAGAGGTTCGTCGGTTACACAGAAACTGATTTAACTCTTCGTTGCCACTCTGGGTGTGAGCCACCCATAAGCTGATTTTGACGCTCTGTATCTTCTATTTGCAAAATAAATACCTTTTCTCCAAAGCCGACTTACAAACTATTTTTTTCACAAAATATGATATCTGAGCAACAACTCTGTAGATTTTTAGGTTCTAATATTGAAATTTGTAAAAGTTACAAATTTTTGAAGATTTTCTTCATTTCTTCTCGACATATGATAATCTAGATTTTTTAACAAAAACTGTGATATAATTTCAATAAAAAAAACTATTGGAATACATTCTAGAGACCTTGAAAATAACCCATAATTTTTTTCATAACAATTTAATTTTTTGGATGAGAATGGCAGTCGTTCAAAAATTGTTCTGGGTGAAAAAAGAGGTGTGTCAACAAAGAGTTAAAAATGCTACTTACTAATTTATATGTAGCTTGCGGTCTAAGTCTAAGGTATTAACTAAGGGTGGAGGGGTTGAAGAGTAAAGGTACAACGATTGAGAGATGTTTGAAGTGACAAATTGCACAGATGGAGAAGTGCCTATATAAATACATCCACACATGGGCGTCCGGAGGGGGGTGCAAATGGGGCAGTTGTGCCCCCTGGCTTTTGAAAAAATCGCTTATTTTTCAAAACTGGTCTTTATTAAGTTTATACTAAAAAAGGTAATATTTTTAAATTTTGGTTTTAAATTTTTAATTAAATTGGCACTATAAAATGGGTTTAAAAAAGCAAGAAGAGCATATTTTTTTACCATCATCCCAAAGTTGCTCCCCCCCCCCCCCCCCCCGGAAAAAAGTCTCCGGACGCCCTTGCATGCACATTATATTTAGAAAACAGAATGACTCGGAAAATAAGCTGCAGATTCGTTTGGCTATCAATCCTGAAAGTGGCGCTGGTGTCGCCACGAACGTGTTTACTCCTCTTCTAACTTCCTGTTAACTATAGTTCCGCGAAGGACAATTTCGCTTTTACAAAGCACCTAACAATGACACACCTTTCTCAAGCACGCGGCAAACTCGACCCACCAGTCCAAAGCAGGTGTAGCAATTTCCTACACACCCCAGACCTAACCCAGGGGTTAATGAACTCACCGCAATCAGCGGTTCATTTATCCAAAACCTGCGTACCCCACCGCGGAGGAGTCACGGCAATTATCGATCCGTCGTTCCACGAAATTACTTTCCGAACAAGAAAAGGATAATTTCGGTAAATTGAATCCGGCGCAGGAGGCCCGCCATCGACCTGCCCGCGGAGGGGTGGCCCAACCCCCGCGTCGTGCCGCGGCACGCGAGCGAACGCATGGCAATTTATTGCAATCAGTGTCCTGCATGCGGCTCGTTCGCCAGAAAGGGAGGAAAAAAGGGGCGACGATAAAAGGGAACGGGTCCCCGGCGCGTTCCGTTCGCCCGCGCCGAGTCGCACGGAACGCGTACACGCGCGGATCGCGGGCGGAAGGAAGAAGGAACGAACCGTTAACCCGCGGAATTAGCCCCGATCCCGCTGGATAATCGACTCGTCCCAGCGTCCCCTTTCAGTATTCGTCCACCTTTCGCCCCGAGCTTTTCATCTTAACAGGCATATTCGAAATTGCTTTCGTTCGGCTGGGAGATTGAACACGGCGAGGGAAGGAGTGTGGCGGTTTTTTTTTCACGGTTCCTGGAGAGGCGGAGGAGTAAATGTGGCGGGTAGTTGGGACTGTGACTTGATAAGTGGGAGCCCCTAACACGAGTGACCGAAAGGAGGATGGCTTCGCAATGCGAATATCTATTGAGGCAGCGATGGTTAGATCGGGTTGGTTCGACCTCTAGAGTGCCTCTGAATTACGAAGGGGTGGGTTGAATTATACGTCCTCCGCGAGATTCTCTGTTACTAAAAATTACCTTCGATCAAACTGGAGCAGCGCAACTGCCGCCTTCGCAACAATCGATTTGTCAGAGTGGAACGCGAAGGTAGAGGGAGGCTAGGCGTCGTCGAACCCCCGTCGATCCCAGAAACGATAAAAGACCCGTCGACCCGTGGAATTCTCCCCCCGTTAAGAAGTTCTCGGCGTCATCGTCGACTCCTCTCCTTTAATTATTATCCTCGCCCCGCGATCGCGTAACTAGCGTAACGAGTTCCACCCCAGTCGTGCAGCCGCGAGGCGGGAGCCCGCGGAAAGAAACGAATTCTCCGAAGCGGGTCTGCTCCGGCGGGCGGCAGCGGGAGTGAAAGGGGCAAGGGCGAGAAATGGGAAGTTGCGTTTTAGTTTATTCATATTCAAGCGCGCCGAGAAATCCCCCTGTGGGATCGAGCCATCCGCGGAGGATTTTCCACCGTGGCAAATTGCTGCAGCTGCAATGCGGCTATCACCGCTGCTGGGGTTGAAAGTGTCACGGGGGAGGAGGGGGTTCGTTAGGAGCCATCAATTAACGCGAATCGAGTTAAGCCAATGTACATACACGAGACTTCGGAGTCGCGTTGACACGCACGCATGCACCGTTTTCGCCTGGAAAATGTCTCCGGTTGCTTCCGAGCAACCCCTCGTTTGCTTTTTCACGTTCTGCCCGAGTAATCGCTTGGAAGGAGCAAGGTGAACCGTGGGGACAGGGAAATCAAAAGTGCAGCCTCTTCGCCCGTCTTAGCGCTGTTACATGGAGGCGCTTCTTCGCGATGTTTGCTGTGAAAACACTCGCCATCCCCAGGGTGTGGGCGGGAGGGGTGGAGGGAAGGTCAGACCACGGGGAATATTATATCCCGAGCATACCTCGATACAACGCCACATCCCATATCTCCGTGCACAGTTGTCTGAAAATGTTTCCAGATTCTTGCCCTCTGCGCGCGCCTCTAGACATCTCGATGCTAGCTGGAACGTGCTCCAGACAGCTCTCCGAGCGTTCCCCATGCGACGATGGGACTGTTGGCTGTCTGGTGTCTTTCGTCACCTTCTCCTCCACCTGTCACCTCTGTTTGCCTGTTTCCTTTGCTTCGCTCGGACGAGTTGCTCCTGTCAGGCTAAAGTTTTTTTTAGATCGGTAGTATTTCCTGTGGTGGATGTTTGCGGCTGAAGTAGAATTTGCTTGGGCGCTGGGCAAGATGCTGGGGAAGCTGTGAATGAGTTTTGGTGTTGAACGTGGGAGTCCAGTATGAGTTGATCACTCTGAGGCGGAGAGGGCTCTGGTGTCTAATGTTCGCTTGGTAGGTTCTGAACTGTGTATTCTACAACACTCTGGTGTGTGAAAAGGTTCCTGAATGCCTCTGGTGTTGGATACAGTCATCCACTACAAACATTATCTAAGATGGAGTCATGATTAACATTAGAAATCCTCATTTCCAAAGATTGCCTTTTAAGACACTTTCAAAAGGTACCCCAGTGTATTCAAATCTGTCAATTCTAAGGTCCCCATGCCTCCAGCACTGATATTACCCTCCGAACACCATCGAACCCTGGCTAGAGGTAGACATCCACTTCATCATAGTCCCACATCCCCACAATTTTCGCAGCAGAACCTCTCCAACTCCTCAGCGCCAGAACCTCTCATAGCAGAAAACGTACGTAGAGCACGGGGTTCACATCTGCGCGACAACGGAGTGACGGGGCGCACCTAGCCCCGCGGCATGTCGGTCCGGGAGATATAAATCTGCCGAAATTAATTAGGGTGGGTAAGCCGCAATTTAGCGTAGCGCCAGCCAGCGCCAAGACAAAGTTGTCCCTCTCCGGTTTCTCTCGTGGCCCCCTCTGCCCCTTCCATCGAGTCAGCGAGGAGGCGGCTCACCCTCGCCACTGCCGACAGTATAATATCCCTTATTAGAACACGCCTGGCAGGAACTGCAGAACGTGGATATCGGAGAGGAACACGAGAAACGACGAGGAAGCCGTGCCACGGGGCGAGGGAACGGTTGACGGCATTTACTTGGCAAGTCAAACATCCTACAGCCTGCAATATCCTGCCGGGGGTAGGCTTGTAAGATACCAGTAAGGCTGAATTGAAGCCCACCCACCCGCTCACCCTCCTGGCAGGCTGCGCCGTAGCTAGCCAAGGTTTCGGCCCCTGACCACATCAAATGGACTGGCTGCCTCTCGGTATGCAAAGTATGCCCTCTGCGCGAACTTCCCGCACCCCGACATAGGCCTTCGGAAGGGGGGGGGGGCGTGATTAGAGCAGCCCAGGTGACGATGGCGTGAACACAAACGGATCGATGCTGACGGTCGAACCGGTGACGTCGATCCACCGACACACAGCTTGGCTACCTTTGAGCTGAACGCGTGGCTAGCATGGATGTCGGTTTGGTGGATGTTCAGAGCATAGCTTGCTGTCACCGGGGTGGTCGAACGATCACGTTAATCTTTGGTGATGGGTTTTGTTTAAACTAGAGCTGCAAATATTCGAATAAATCGAATAATTTCGAATACGAATAATTTATTCGAATCTCAAATTCGAATTCTACTGATATTCGAATTCTATTGATTTCGACTATATAATTCGAATAATTTCGAATTCTACTGATTTCGACTAATTCGAATAATTTCGAATTCTACTGATTTCGACTAATTCGAATCGGCTTGTCCCGTAATAAATAAATAAATTAATTGTCCTGATCAGGAAATACGGGATGCATCTGTTAACTTTCAATTTATTCCCTGCGAAAGGTGGCGCGATGGCGATTACATCGCTGGGAAACAAAACCACGGTTCCCGTTACGTCCGACCGGTGTATATTTCTTAAAAGCTTCACTCCCTCCGCAGCGCGAACAGGACAGGCGTGAATCATACCCTGAATAGCCGTTTGAGACATCGGGGTTGCAAAGACGGTGGCCGAGTGGATTGCGGCGTCAGTGAATTACATTGAAGAGAGGGCTGAATGACAGCATTTATCCGCTTGTAAGCCACAGGGACGCGCGGATGCGGAATAACCCCGCGAATAAACGCGAGCCCGCTGAAACGCCACCCCCCTGTCGCGGGGCTAACGCGATTGCGCGCGGAAAACAGAACAAAAGTACGCACGCCGGCCGTTTTAAGTGGATTATAACAAATTACGCGTATTAAACGCCAGCCCCCTCCGCTCTCGTCGCGAAATCCTCATTGATTCCTTTGCTCCTCCGGCTCTACCTGTGCACGCGCGTTCGTGAGGGTTAGGGTTAGGTTAGGGTCCTGTGGGATGGCTTCGAAACAGTGGATGATGCATTAAACGCTGCTGTAAGACTCAAGGGTACATTGCTTGCTGTATACTTTCGAGATTGAAGGAACTGGAAGCTTGCTTAACTACTGCTATGCCTACTATAACGCAGCTAGTTTAACGCGTCATTAACGACACACAATAGTCTTCCAACCCTCAGCCCCCCAGAAAAGAAGTCTGCGTCGCTAGAGGACCCCCTGCTTCGGAAGATTTACCACTCTGCTGCGAAAACAAACCGGTTGATTCGAGATTTAGTGGGCCGTGAGCAACGAAAACAGAGGAGGACATTGTCCTAACGAGGCTCCGGCGTAAATACGTGGAAGATGATTAACGTAATTAAAACTCCCTCGACGGTTGTTTTTCAACCATTACCAAGAGCTGCCTGGAACGTCTTCGTTCGTCGTTTCGCCCTTGGAGTTATTAAGGATTTATCAGACGGAAAAACGACGCCATGGTAGGATTTCGGGAGTTTAAACGGGGATAGGAGAAGCGGGTTTACAATGTGTGGTATGAAATTTGATGATGGAAGAGGACGAAAGGGGTTTCTATAGGGAGGCTGGACCTCTGTCGGGATAACACGGTAGATGTTTAATGGACGCATTCTCTGCCCCGTGAATTAGTGATCGTGTTTGAGCGAGTGTGTGTATTTTTGTCCCCCGACCGCGGCGGTCGGAAAACAGGAGTTCGGAAAATCGTGAAAAGCACCGGCTTGGTAAATGTGGAACTCCACTTTGATGAGAATTGGGGGTCTGCTAAGTTCAAATATCATGAATTTTGTAATGTCGTCGTATGTAGATTTAAGTGGATTCTTGATGGAGCATTTCTGTTTGGAGACACGTCTGGGCTCATTCGTAATTTTCATGTCAAGAACTAGGGTAACTGTATTCGTAGTTGACAGTGTACCAATAGTTGACACTTTTGTTTTCAGTCACGAATAATAAGCTTTCTATTAAAAAAATGTTTTTGACTAATAGGCTGTTTGAAAAAGTATTAGTCAAAATCATTTTTTTAATAGAAAGCTTATTATTCGTGACTGAAAATAAAAGTGTCAACTATTGGTACACTGTCAACTACGAGTACAGTTACCTTAAATGCGTTAAAAAAGAATTTAATCTTTAAGTTGTGACTGCTTAATCTATACCTACAACACGACGAGGTAATTGAATTTATTTATGAGAAGCTACAAACAGATTTATCCAGGAAAGCCAATCCTGGATGGAAACAAAAAATAACAATTTCCGAGCCATTAATATTTGTGGGGATAAAAATTCATTTATAGAGCAGATAAAATTGCAAAGTTTAACTGCCCGTATTTTTCAAACCAACGCGAAACAGCAAACTGATGACTCAACCACCCCCTCTTCCAATATCTCATAATCTACATCATGTTTCAATTTTATCAAAATCCTTGATATACAGGGCACAAATTGGAATTATTTAACCGCACTGCGTTGAACTAAATAACACCATCAAGAATTAAAAAAATCTGCAAAAGCTCCAATAACTAACATAACAACCTGACGTCCAAATAAAAGCACAACCCTAAAAAACAAAAGAAGATTTCAACATCCCCCCCCCGCCCCCCGCCCCTGAAGAAGCCCGCCGCAACGCGACAAAAAACCAAAGCGAAACAAGCCGCATCGCTGGATCATCCCTAAGTCGTGCCGCCGATACTCAACTAATTCCCCGTCTCTCGTGCCGCTGCAATATCCGGGCTTAATTGCAGCGTTCCATTTCGAAAGCATTGTTTGCCCGTCGGTTCGATCGGGAACACCGATTCGTTGGAGTCGATCGGGCTCCGCGCCTGTTTGCCAGCTAGATTTTTAATTACGCCGACGACAGTGGTTTTACCGGGCGGAGCCGGGAGACAAAACCCGCCCCCCTCCCTGTCCGACCCACCACCCCCCGTCGGGGTATTCTCCACGGACGACAATTCAGCCGGGTTACCCGGCCAGTAGATCGTCTCGCGTCCAATAAAAGTCGAACGCTGGCGGTTTCTCGATCCTGGGCCATCCCACGGGCGACATATCACGTTTTTGTCGATGGCACGCTCTGGAAATTTATTTTTTCCCTCCCGAACCTCCCCGCGTTTTATTTGTGCGCCCGTTTTAGGTGAATTGCCGTGGCTGGGAAGATTGACCACGCTCTGTAGAAACGGGATGCAGCGGCTTGGTGGGGGGCATTTTCGAAGGTTTACATTGATAGCGCAGTGGGGACGACCTAGGCAACGTGGTCGTTATCAGTGAAGTGGTTCTGAGTGGGGGGCTGCTTATGCCTAGCAGCTCACGCCTTGGCAGTCGAGTCGCATAGCTCGGTGATGCGATGACATATCTGATTTCGCGCGCGCGTGTGCGTTTGTGCACATATGTTTGGGAGTGTTTATTTCGTGACGACGTTGGGCAACTCGTGGGCGATGGTAGTGGGGGAGCGAGGAAGTTGAGGCAGGTGCTTTTACTGTGATACTGTTCAGTAAGTTTGAAAATTATTGGTTTTTATTTGTGTGAGATTGTATTTTATTATGGCGGAGTTCGAGAGGTTTTTTTTCTTTTTTTTTTTGTTTGGTCTCTGTGTTTGATGTGTGGAGTTGGTGGCGTTTATATTAGCGATAACTTAACTGGAAAAATTAAGTCTGACTTGCAAGGAAACTTCGGTAACTCGAAAAATCCGATTCGTTTGAAACTTTGCAGGTTTGTAGGGAACTTCAATAGAGGTATTGGGCAATATTTTTTCTGCGATTTATTGGTTCTTCAAGGTGAGTACATCTCTTAAAGATTAATATTTGCTTTCCTATTTTCCAACGTGTCTTGGAAATTGTAGTAGATATGAAACAATTGTTGCAAAGTTCCCTTGTTAGTACACGTAAATGCTTTTCAAACACCATATCTACTTCAAAGACAGTACATTACGTAGACTATTATTACATGTTTCACACTAGTTAATTTTCCATGCGAGTGGTTGAATACTGTTAGACACAATACCATACTCATGTGGTATGCGGTCTGATAATAATAATATAATTGCACCAGCTATTGCATGGAAATAATTGATCATAATTTATTCCAATATTTTTTTATATTTAAAATTGTAATAATAAAATTAATTGCACCTATTATTGATAAAATCCCTGCAATATGCAGAGAAAAAATTGTTAATTCTATACAAGATAAGTGTATGATGATAAGAGAGGATATCTCATTTTACATTTCGGCTGTCGAGCTACATTTACCACAAATTCTGTCTACGTACAGTGATCTTAATTTTAAAGGGTTAGGCCATCATAGAAGCCCGAAAATCATATGTAAGTTTCGGATTTTTTTTGTTGATGAAATTAGATCACAAATGAAAAAACTTTTTTTAGGGCTTTATTCTACACGCCCTAAGGTATATAAAAAAAATTGTAATTATTTTTTTCAAGTTCAGAGTACCATAAAAAAATCGCCTAATTTGGTGCTATTTTGAGCGTCTCCGTGTGATGTAACCCCTTAAACGAAGTTATAACCACCTCTTTAATGGATTACACAGTGTTTCCTCATTCTAACAATGCTCAAAGCGTAAAAATCAGTTAACCACAATTTCCATTCCCAAAAAGTAGCCGAAGCTGAGCATTTCCGAAAACCTACCACAAATTTTCTCAATTATCTCGAGCCACCGTGTGCCTCACAGAACCCAGTAAAACCTCGTCCCCTTTTCACTCGCGTCCCCGAAACGGAAGCTTCGCGAAATAATTAACGGCGACAGCTTGCGCGCTGGACGCTGGCCCTTCCCCCCCGACCGGAAGTAATAAAGGGAACGTTAGATAGAGGCGCAGCGGCTGCGTCGTCGCGACAGAGTCCTCTCGTCGCGCTACCGACGATCAACGATCGGCCCCGGCCACGAATATCCCCGTCCCGTGTACACTCGATTATCGTTTCGAATGAAGAACTGAATGAAGCAGGGGCATAAGTGCGACCGCGTGGGCGGTTGTATAAATACCTCGGCCCCCTCGCGGTCCCGAGTCGACCCTCTCTGCGTCTTGAGAAGGCACGCGTATAAAGACGCGCAAAAAAAGAGGATTCGCGACGGATGGTGCGCGGAGGAAGACAGAAGAAGGCGACACAGAGAAAAAAAAACGAGGAACGGAAGGTGCACGGGGGGAGGTTCGAAGGAAGACTCACGGGGCCCCAGGATGCGGAGACGCCGCAGCAACAGAGACGAATTAATGGCCCTGTTCCTCACGGACGGGAGGACAATTATCTGGGGAATTTTATTTAGCTGCCAACCTTCTTCCCGCCGTCAAAATATTTCCAGTTTCCCCCGATGATCGACCGCCCACACCCCTAGCATTCTCTTTTTTCCTGCGATGGCCAGACGCCAGGACTCTCTTCTTTTCTGCTTCCCCCTCCAACTCTGCGTCTGCTTCTTCCGTTTCTTTTTCTCCGCTCGTCGGTCTCTTCGGGGATTATATACTCGGGGAAATGTATCGCACGGCTGACAACTACATTTTTCGACACGCGCCTCCCCCCACGCCAGGCCATTATGGGGCTGGAATCTCGCGGCGTCTTGAAACGATACGAATGGGGAGTGATGTCGAGATTCGAGTGATGTTGAGGGATGCGCAAGGAAGTGGTGAACGCGAGCAGTGATTAAGGGAGCAGTGGTTGACTTTGCTTGAAGTTTTATGGGATGTTTGGAGAATCGTTGGTTGTTGGTAGACGTGGACGGTGGGATTGAATTAATTCACGAAGGTAGGGAGGACGTTGAGTGCGCTTGATTGAAATGTCGATGATTCTGCTGCAGTGTTTTCTTCCTACATTTGAAGATGCTTCATAAATTTGGAATTCGTAAATTTTAAACGATAATGAGCAATTATCCCATTTGCATCTCTGCAAATTACGTTGCAATCGACATGGTCGAGCATTAATCCTCTTCAAAGCAGTAGGAAGTTGAATAACACTTGCTAAAATAGGAGCATTACCTGGGGAAGTGTATTTTCGATTCGAATGAGGATGTTTCGTGGGATTAAAATTTGTTGGGTTATTGAATAAATCAACCTGCCACGCACGATAGTCAAGAATCTAAGAGTACTTGTTTATTTAAAAGAAGGTGATAAATATAAAATGACATAAGTAAGATTCACTCGTGGCACGACGTGACGCCATAAGCAATGCAACATGAAGACGTTTTGCGTTAAAACTGAAAGAACGACAGCGACGACGCACAGTGGTTCGAGTATACTACATGCTAGCTGGACAAAATTATTTTTTCGCGGGTTTGTGTTTATATGGGGTTCAAATTGTTAGAAAACAAATCTGATTCGTATTACAGTTTATTATTTCACTAAAAATACCAATAAAATAAAAATATGACTAATTCAATAAAGAAAAAAGAACAAAACGCCAGTATTGTACTTTAACTATATTTATCAGTTATAACATTATGTCTATTCCTGTAATTTCTGAGTTTTGAAGTTTAAAATCTGGTTTTTGAAATCAGTTTTCTCTGCATCGCTATTAAAATAGTGTTTTACTATATGTTCCAAGTCGTTCCACGCGACAAGGGTTGAATGTACGTAAAGTAGAGACTTTCCAGTTTTTTTTTTTTAATCAAATGATCGATCTGCAAAAATTTGCAAAACTATGTTTTGTGAATTGTTTTCGAGTGCGACGCTCGGCAGCCACCACTCAGTGGTTCGAGTATACTACATGCTAGCTGGACAAACTTATTTTTTCGCGGTGAAGATGAGATATCATCACATTCTACTGAATGTTCTTCGGATGATTCACGTAGTGAATAAGTTAAACTATAATACTGTCATGTCGTTTTGGTTTCTTTTCCTTTATTGAATTAGTTATATTTTTATTCTATTAATATTTTTAGTGACATAATAAACTGTGATATGAATCAGGTTTGTTTTCTAACATTTTGAACCCCATATAAACCCAATACCACGAAAAAATAAGTTTGTCCAGCTAGCATGTAGTATACTCGAACCACTGTGCGGCGCCTCGGCCTCGGAATATACACACCAGGTGTAACATTTCTAACAAAATTATTGTACAGTAGTTTATATTAAGATACAGATTGATACGATAGTCGGCAGAGGAATTATTACTGATTCATTCTACAATGTACTTCTTTTAAATTTTGTTACTGTTTCACTTTATCCGAAAGTACCTACCAGATGACTACTTCAAATTTCACTGTCCAATTTTCCACTCCATTTTCCATCCTAAAGAGCCCCAGAACACCTGGAAACTCCGCGATTTCAAAGATTACCAGATCGTTGTCCCCGCGACCCTCCACCGCGCTGTAACAAAATTGGAAACGCTTCCCCCAAGTATCTTCAAAGCTCGCTAATCCCCGACAAACTAGGAACACCTTCAAGAAGACTCATCTCGGGGCCCGTGCGAGATTATTTCACGGGATTAAAACTGTCACGTAACGCGGTATCTTTTTACTTCCATCTCGAACTCTGATTCCCCGCGCACCGAAGCATCTTACACAACCCGGAAGCTCTTCAGCATCGAGGATCAATGAACCCACCCTCGCTGTGTCCGAAGAATCCTGAGCTACCCCAAGATCGAATCCTATTGCACTCCAATAGGAATAGGATTATTGTCCCTTAATAATAATTTATTCACTCTAAGTGCACGGTGGGAAGATGGTGACGATGCTCCTCGCTTGGACACAAGGGAAAGCTGGGTAGAAATGTTTATTGTTTTGCAGTTTTGGCTAGAGCACGGACTCGAGGGGTGCTTTTATGGAAATTAACAGATAGGAGAGGAGAAAGTACCTATCATAACATTTCTTAAACGCTAGGTATTCCAGTAATCCTCATCAAAGTGAAAACACTCATTGTCAATGTATTTTGCCTACTTACAAGGGGAAGACAGGGTGTGGTAGACATCGATTTTGATGACCTTTGGCACGATGGATCTATGTCGAAAAAAATTTATAAATATAATTAACATTATTTTTAACGTGGGGAAATCTTCAAAAGACTCCCCGACGCCTCCAGAGGAGAATCCCCGGGGGCGCCAGGGCAGTGTGGAACTTTTATCCACAAAAACCCCACGGTCACCATGAAATGTTTAATTGACATGTAAATATCTCTATTATTAAGGGGCAATGCCAATGTAGAGCCCGGAAAGGCAGTCTGATTTTGAGAATTTTTTTATGCGAGTATAGTAAATGGAATACAAAATTTGTTTGGAGGCCTTTATTCTACATACTTTGAAGTATGATCCCAATTTTTTGTTTAATTTTTTTAATACAAAATGACGACGCCACAGTTCGACAAAAGAAGCTTTTTTTGAAAAACAGTGTTCCGCGACCGGAAAGATTTCTCCTTCAATTTTTGACCTAGAACAAAAAACTGAAATTTTTTGAGTCCTACATAAGATTATCTCGGGAAGTACACGAAGAAATTGAAAAATACTGCTTTTTGTAAGAATGGTGCGTGATTGAACAAAACACGGAATGCCACAACCTCGAAATTGTTGAGACGTTTTGTTCAATCGTGCTCCAAAAATTTTAAACGAATTCACTAAACGATTGCTGACTTATAACGATTTTAATTTTCACTGATTTTACACGTACTCTTATGGAAAGAGACGATTTTGACAGATAAAACAGCTGAAAAAATATTGAAGATATGGTACCAATGTTTTCAATTTTTTTGCACATGTAGTATATGGATAAATGAAAATATCTGCCGAGTTTCAATTGTTTTCACTACACCATTTTAAAGAAATAAATTATAACTTAAGAGAATTGTGAATTTAGGGCATTTTTACTGCCAAAAGTTTAGCAAATAATGCTTGAAGAAGCGTTTGTAAAGTGAAAAATACCTTTCTAGGAGTAAAAATAAGACTCCAACTGTCGTTCGAGTTCCTTACATCTAGATTTACTATACATAAGACGTAGATATTCAAGTAGTTCAAATTTTATATACTTTTGTCTAATATTGTACGTCCGATACATCCTTAAGACAGCACTGGCCTATACACAAATCCACCCCAGCTAATATCTTCAACAGGAGGCACGAAAAAAATAGATCCTATCGAGCACACCAGCAAATATACGAAGAAACTGAATCGGTTCCTCTTCGTACGCGACAGAAGCTCGTACCCAATGCGCGGCAGCGCGCAGCGTTCGCGATCGAATGCAAATGGCTGTCGTGGAGAGTGTCGGCGCCGCGATCTCTGGCTCACAATGGATTTAATTTCGCGTCTGATGGCATCGTCAGCCGATTGACGGTAATTGCGCTTACCGATGTAAAGCCCCCGGGCGTCGGCGACCGTCGGAGCTGAGGTAGGGAAACGCGAAACGTCGTGGGCGCCCGTGGTGGGCGTCGCGGGAGCTTCGACTCCCGTAGCCGCGCGGCTCGGGTTAATGACGAGGAAACGGTGGTGTCGCCAAGTCGAAGGGCCCGATATCGCGTACAAGAGTTGACGGGGGCCGCCGGCCCCCCTCTGGATCCCGAAGCGAACCATCACCGGGATAAACAAGACTGCGCGAGGACCCACGCGGCTGGGATAATGACCGCGTCCTGCGGAATTTCTATTGTCGCGGACGCGTGTCCGGCAGGCTTAATGATTTAATGCTCATTGTTGCTCCTCGCCGTGATTATGCCGGGCCATTGTGCGCGGTGAACTCGCGTTAACGCAGGAGGAAAGTGTATCGCGGGGGTCGAAGGAGGCGCGGGAATTTGGCGGGTGATCGTTGAGGATGGAGCAGAGGGTGGTGGTTTGGGGTGACTCGTTGTGCTTGGGGATTGGGATCGAATGAGATACTTTGGGCAGGTGGTGGGCTTCTTCTTTCTGAATTTAGTAGGTATTTACATGAATTTGTGTAGGGGAGGGGTTGATTGTTTAGTGTTGGTGAATGGTAATTTATTGAGGGTTTAAAGTACCTACAGTCTTTTGACTGTTTGAATAATTCACCTCTGCTCTGTGTTACACATTGATGAACACTGTACAGGGTGTATCTTAAGATGAGGGACCCACTTCAACGGTGAATGGGGGACACAAAAGCGATGAAAAATGTTCATATAAACATGATTCAGAATCAGATTAGTCAAGTTACTTGAAACTACTGCACCGATGGAAACTTGTTATTCACTTGACTTGAAATATCCTTTCAAGTTTCAAGCGAAATAGAGAGACTTTCAACTTTTACTTGCCTTGATATACATCTTGAATTGTGTGAGCTTACTTACAAGTGTGACCTTGAAGTCACTTGAAGTAAGCTGACTGCCTATTGTTTTTGAAAAGTGAGGTTACAATCATAATCAACTTTTACTTGCCTTGCAATGCAGCTTGATTAGTGTGAACGTACGTACAAGTGTGAACTTGCAGTCACTTGAAGTAAGCTGCGTGCCTATTGTTTTTGAAAAGTGAGGTTATAATCATAATCAACTTTTACTTGCCTTGAAATGCAGCTTGATTAGTGTGAACGTACGTACAAGTGTGAACTTGCAGTCACTTGAAGTAAGCTGCCTGCCTATTCTTTTTGAAAAGTGAGGTTATAATCATAAAACAATGACTAATAAGAATAGGTGAAGTGATGATAAGATTTCTAAATTCTTAGAAATGTATCAGAATTATGATACTTTATGGAATAACGAAGGAGACCATCTCCTTTGACGCCATTTTAGATATCTACTTGCTTCAAGTAACCTTAAAAGTAACTTGACGACAACTGACACTAAGGTAAATGTCCCAATTTCTACTCATGTACCGATTTCTACTCATTTAGAATTTTTCTTATTATTATATGCATTACGTTTGGACCATAGTTGTAACAAAATAATTCTAAATTATTTGAACATTAACGCGAGTGTTGCACGAGATTGGGACTAAACAAAATGCAGCATAAGGAACGAAACACTTTTGAAACGAGAGACTCACGATTTTTCGATCGTATTCTAGCTGTTTGTGCTAAGGAACAGCGACACTATTGGTATTCGATAATTGGGCAGAAAATAGTTTTTGCAATGAAAGTTCTTATTTAATAACAAAAACAGATACCGTAGTGTGCTCTGGATTTAGATCCGTTTACTATTTTTAATTTTTTTAAGTAGAAAACAGGTGAGTTCACAGACATATATAGACGGAGCGTAAGCTGTGGGAGGTGGCAAGGTTCGCGGTAAGGGGAGCGATACGAGTAAATCGGGTAACGCAGTGGTTATGCATGCCGAATGCATCCGAAGCTAACCGACGTGCCTGTATCTGAACCTCTGCCTTTTCCTCTCCAAGCCTACCTTCCCCTCGCCGATAGTCCCAGCTTCTGCTCCGTCTATATATGTCTATGGGTGAGTTGGTTTAGGGTCAAGTGAATCACCGTCATGCCCGCATTTCTACTCCACACGCTTTTAGTAACATAACCTCACAATTCAATCTATGCTGTAATCTCTATTCGATAGCATTTTATTTTTTATTTATCATTATTTTATGCTTTACTATAGTGTTTTAAAACCTCCCGATAAAAGATGAAACTTATTTTAACCTGAAAAGGCAACATATTATGTGAGCAGAAATTGGTACAAATGGTGAGTAGAAATACCATCGCTATTTTTCGTGAGCAGAAATACAGACATTTAGAGCATTGTATTTAATTACAAATTACTAATAGTTAAACATCTTGAAATATCTTTCTTAAATAGTTTTTGAAGTGGTTGATTTATTATTAAAGAATAAATCAATTACTCTGCAAATTTTTATCACAAACAAATCTTTTACACTTTCTTTATGACGAGTAAACTCTTAAATGAGTAGAAATTGGAACATTCATCTTACTGACACAAACTTGAAGTCAAGTGACTTGACCAATGAGAACGAGGTTTAAGGCGTAAGGTTAAAAGGCTTCAGGCGACGTGCATATGACTAAATGAGCAAACAAAACTCATTAAATCATCAAATTGCATCTGTTCCCAGCACCCCTCCAACCCAGACCCCCAATATTTACATCTTCCACGTAACACCCCATTACCCCCCCCCCCCCCTCCCCCACCAAGAATTAACACCTAAGTTCAAACCTAACCCAATTGAAATTCAAACCCACGACCAAAGATACACAAAACACCAGCGCTCTGCCCTGCCCATACATCAACAGAATCACCGTCATCAGCCGATCGAATCGGGATGCCCTCGCAACAGCTCAATACAGCGAGCCTTATCAGCCCTCAGACACGACCCCCCGCACCATCCACCCCAAGATGGATTCTCTATCGAGTTGATCAAGTTTCGATGCAGCTCTACCGTCGGTAGACCCGTCTAGTTATTGTCCCACTAGCGTCAGATGCCATTCGATTATCGACTCCCCAGGGGCTGCTCCGCAGAGAGATACCCACCCTCCCCGGCTCCCCCCTCTGGACAGCTGCGGAACGTTCCGTCTTATTTATTCATCGCGCATTTACTTAGAGCACGGCGAGGCCGGGATCGAACTGCTCCTTCGAGATATTCTCCCGTTTTACGATCCCGGGGTAGTTACGACGCGTTTAAACTGGACGACCTGGCTCTCGAGCCCCCTTTCGATGCCAGGCCTCCGTCCCGAACCAGTCGGAGCCCCTCCACGCGCGCCCTCGCAGATTAAATGGGTCAGAAAAGTCGCCTAGGTCATGGCGGAGGCTGCGTTTTACGAGAACGAGCCGTGAAGGCGGTCTTAATTGCTCGGAGGGGGCTCGCTCTCCGGGAGCGTGTCGCCAAAATTGTCCAATTAATCATGGAAAGGTAGCGTCAGATGAGCTGACAGTGGGGCGCCGAGATTTCCGCGGGGGTGGATCGATATGCGGTGCCTCGCATCGCGATTTAATTGAACACCGAGACGAAGGAGGTATCGGAGTAACTTAACCTAGCGTCGAGTGGAGTTGTACTGGTATAAAGTAGCAACGAAAGCTTGGGGAAATCCTGCCCCGTCGAGTTATGTGGCCGAGTGAAAGCTTCTGTGGGGGCGGGTATGCATCTTTCATGGATATTTTTCGGGAAAGGTATCAATTATTGAGCGAGACGTACGTGAGCAGAAGGTCGATCGGCGTGGCTCTTTCTGCTACAAAATTCTCGGTTGGAGGAGCCAGGCTGAATTTCTCCACGCGTACACGTTGATGTTGAAGAACTGCAATCTGGAACGAGGGGCTGAGGAAGGGAGTTTGCGCTAACAGTGGGGCAAATGTTTTTCAGTCATCGTTGTTGTTAGCTTCTGTTCCTTCCTGCTCTTCCTCCACGTTGAGAGTTCGGTGGGCTTCCGGGCACCATCATTGGGAATACTTTCGCGATGAGTTAGTCACAGAACTGTTGGGTTGTTTATAGTCTTTCTATTTCAATTTCTGGAGGTTCCTGGCAGAGGCTCATTAAGGAATCTAGTTAGGCACTTCTAAACGTGGCAAGGCTAATTTATGGGAACTGAAATGGACAGTGAAACCTTGTTTTTATATAGTGGGGGTTTATAGGTGGGATTAACTTGATAGTTCATTAAAATGTGCAGTTTGGGGTATTCGTAACAGTGTGGCACTCAACAAACGTCAGATTTAACGAGGATAAGCAGTGCAGGAGTCTGGCCAGCAAGAATTATAGCGATCAGTTAAGTCTACTTGTCATCTAGCTTTACCCAGATCTCTATCAGTGACGAATAGGGTGGATTTACGCAATAGTACATCAAGATTTGCAGGCAGACACCGTTTGTGGCACTGTAAGTGACACTTAGCAGTGATCAGACGTAACAACGATAGAGCTCTACACAAACCTAGTCGACAAGGATCATAGTAACTATACATTGGTAGGCATAAGCATAGTAGTAACTTAGAATCTAGAAAGCATGCAGAAATGGTTTTAGTATTCAAAGGGGAGGAAGTTTTTACAGTAATGAAGATCAAATACAAAGCTTCCTGCTTTCTAGGTAGCTAAACATGGATGTAGAAGAACTACATTTTATGTGTAAGAAGGAGGAAGATTGAAATAACTAATAGTAAATGTAATTGGAAAATTAGTAAAATTCCAGGGAACTGCAATTAAGCTACTACTGCAACTTTATTACACTTTCCATTGTCTTTGATAAGAAAGAAAATAAAACGTTTTTGCTTGAGTATAATAATTTGGCCACCCACGTGGTCAAAAATAAAATTTCCGGTAAATCCAACGAAGAGCTCTTACGGAGCGAACATTTCTCTTTAATTTCGATTTTTTTGGTTTTGTTGTATGATTTTTATTGACCGAGTTATTCGCAATCAAAGCAAAAAAGGTACTTTTCACTTTGACCACCTATAACTTGCGAACTCATGATCGTAGACAAATTTTCATGAGTATTTTGGAAAGCTAAGAAAGTTTCCTTTCAGTACATTCAGTTACCAATTTAAGATTGTTTTATAATCGTATTAAATCCATTTTAAAATAATCCCAAAAAATGACGAAATTGTTTTGATATGTATTAAAGTAGCAGAATTGCACATACAATAACAAAAATGAATAGTAGTTTGGTAAAGACAAGCAATAATCAACTATCTCAACCTGTGCTCTATTTTCTCAATTATTAAACGTAGGTACATATCGATTGCTGTACAAATATTCTATGTCCACTTTTTTTTGTGAAATTGTGTATTTCTTTAATTATAAAGTACCCTTGCATTTTTAAAACAATTTTACTGGAAAACGCTAAAAGTGGACGTACAATATTTATGCAGTAAGCCATCGACGTAACAAGAGATCAAACACTTTCGAGCTGTAATGTATGTCTGCACATCAAAGCCCTGAAAAAGGCAACACTTCGAGCGCCATTTCCCAACGCTCCAGTAAATAACCCACCCCCGCGTTTAACACATTATTCTACACATTCCCCAGCAGCCATACTCAAAATTTAAACCAAATCGATGACCCCTCGCCACAGATACTATAAATTAAAACATCACCTACATTAAGGGGCCTAGGCAGTCGAAGAATCGATTTTTTTATTGCATTTTTCGAAAGTACTATCTTTTCCGAATGAAATGCCGCTTGGTTTATATTAAAATTCGCAAAATTGTTGATTTGGCAGCTAAAAAGGTCAAGCGGTAACTTATACCGTCGCCTTTGCGTAAAAACTTTAAACGTGTTTTTCTCGAATCTTTTTTGCTCTTAGTTTTGCCGTATTTGTGAATGAACGGAGGTTCAGGTTTGACTTGAAAAAATTACAGGATCTATAAAACATGTGCCATTTCCCGCGCAAACTATTACATGGCCCGTAAAAATTCGAGATTTTCGTAAAAAAATTCAAAGGCCGCGGATTTTTAATAGCGCACGAACACGACCTAAAAATCCGCGACTTTTTAATTTTTTTATGAAAATCTCGAATTTTTACGGACCATATAATAGGTTGCGCGGAATATGGCGCATGTTTTACACATCCTGTAATTTTTTCAAGTCGATCAGAACCTTCGTTCATTCGCAAATACGGTAAACCAAGAGAAAAAAGATTCGAGAAAACCGCGTTTAAAGTTTCCGGGCAAAGGCGACGGTATAAGTTACCGCTTGACCTTTTTAGCTGCCAAATCAACAATTTTGCGAATTTTAATATAAACCAAACGGCGTTTTATTCAGAAAAGATAGTACTTTCGGAAAATGCAACGAAAAAAAATCGATTTTTCGACTGCCTAGTCCCCTTAATCCACAAAAACAATAGCAGCCCATCCTCATCCACATTTCGTCGCCCCTTACGCGGACCTGAACCCCTAGCACCGGTGAATCTCCGCCGAAGTCACGCCGTCGACTGTCAACAAAACCTACCTGTCAGCGAATTTTTAAGATGAATCCCCCAGCGCGGAGTGACGTTCCCAATGAATCTCGCGCACCGGTGACACCGTTCGCTCGGCTGTAAACGACATCGTAAAATTTGCTCCGCGGCGTTTTGTCGCCGCCGCTAATGAAGGTGCACGCGTGCTGACAGCTTCTCCGTCGCGGTAATTAATGGACAGCGTAGTTACACCGGCGGACCGGTTATCTCGCCGCTTTTCTTCCTGATACGATAAAATATCGCACGCCTGGTCGATCGGGGGCTAAAAACAAAATCGGCGGCCGGCACGCACCGCTTTCCGTATAATTCCGCTCGCTGGCGCGTGAAGGAACGAATGCGGCGAAACGTTAATTGCTTTTATCCCGGGTAGAGAGGGGGTAGAGGAAGGGCGGGAGATCGATACGTCACGCTCGGCTCGCTCGTTGCAACGGGACCCCATGGCACAGGGCGCGGCGGAGGGGGGGGGGGAGGGTTGCGTTTTGGAAATCAGCGAGCGCGTTTCCACGGTATAATGCGGAATTGATAAGCGCGCGTCGATTTGCGTTAAGTACACTTTTGATGCGTCGATACGCGTCGCATAAAATATTTAAACTGGACCCCTGATAAACGCCGAGCGCTGATTGGATTTTAATTACACTTGAGCGCGCAATTCCGCGCGCCCCTCGCAAATAACGCGCGCGCCTGTCTTCTTGTATATACCTACGCGGACTTTTTCCGCTTGTTTCGCATCGATGCAGCTCGGAGGGTAGTAATGCGCGTCGGGGTGGGGAGGCTTCGGCCACGGGAAGGGGCAGTGGGAGCCGAAGTTTCAGGGGGTTACGTGGATTTAACCCGCGGCGAATTGATTTTAATCTGTTATTGGTACGGAAGTAATGATGCGGAGGTAACTAGTTAGAATACATACCGAACTAATGCAGATGTAAGTTAGTCATGTGACCCAATGGTAACTTGATTATGCTGCGGAATTAACAGGCTGGACTGAATTTATAATTGGCTCGCATAGAATGCGATTGTAACCGTATTTGTAGTTTAGTTTGACGAGGATGGAAGTTGGACAGTTTTCGGTTTTATATTCTGATCCGAACGTGATAAATATGGATCTAATCAGAGGGATGGTGATCAATTGCTTTTATCTCTACTCGAGTAAACAGAAGGGGAATATTAACGAATTCTGGTATCAATACGATCGAACTGCAGCCGATTGCACATACGTTGGTTAAACATTGATTGCTCTTATTTGACAGTCGGCAAATATATTGCACGGAAGCAGCGTGGTCAATATTTGACAAAACAATGAAAATAACATCGGACTATAAGCGATTGCAAGTGGCGGGGAATATTGAACGTCATTCAATCGACGATGCAGAATTATCGGCGGAATGAGCCGCTCGCGAAAATACAAATTAATTACGACTTGATTTAGCTGCGAATTCTTCGCTGACCAGGGATTTAAAAAAAAAAAGGTCAGGTTATTCAAGGAATCATTGAATAATATAAGAGCGAAGCTTCGCTCCGAATTTCGAACAGCAAACTGACAAATTTAAATCGCAGATTCAGAAATTGTAATTCAAATAAATGCCAGGATATTCTACGTTCAAAAATAAATATAACTTGTGGAATAAATTTTTCCCGCAGAAAGCTTCCTTTTAGAAAAAATTCACTTTGAAAACGTATGCATGCATGTACAATATTTACTTGCACCAACTTTCTGAGCCAAGTTCCTCGAAACCAGTGAGTCGTACGGAAAAAATTCATCCCACATTTTTTATTTCTTTTGTTACGAAGTTTCCTTGTGCATCGATCCCATGCGTCTTAAATTCGCGTGGGAGAAATGATGATAATAATTCTATGTAACTCTCGCGCGGAATCCAATCGACGCATAGCAGTGCATTGAAAAATGCGTTAATTTGCATTTACTTAACATCCGCTGTGTGAAAACGGATGGGCAGATTCTAATGTTCTCAAGTAACGCAACCGAAACCGGCGGTTTATCCGCGGCTATCAGCGGCCCGTTCCTCGCGCCAGCCGAGTGGTTCGTTAAAGCAATTTACAAGCCCGTTTGTAAACAAGCCGCGGTCAGTTTGTTCACACCTACGTAACGGCCATCGACACGTTCGGTTTATGGTTGCAAATTAGTATCGAATCTTGCGCCTCGTACCGAGGGATACACAAATCCACCGCTCGAAGTTTTTGCGTAACAGTGACGCAAAAGGGGTGAAAAATCGATTTTTTATTTGCACATCGCTGATTATACCTGGCAGTATTTTTATTTCCAATTTAGTTTACACAAAAAATGACATCTTTCAATTATATTTAATAAAATATGGTTGTGCTTATACAGGGTGTCTCAAAGGTTTTAATTTTGCAAAGCATTTCTTACATCCCTCATAACTTTTTAATAAACCATTTATTAACGTATGTTTGTATAACATTTCTGTTTCATTTTTAGCCGCAGAGCATGCTGAAAAAGTTTGTTCGAAAACCGGTGGGACACCCGGTATATCGCACATGTTTTTCTTTGGAAATAGTGGCTTTGGTGATTCGGTTAAATGGAAGTAAGTAGTTTTCATTATGGGAGCCAGTTTTCCGAGGCGTACTTCGCTCTCGAGACACCTTCGTCTCGCCACGCAGCTGGCCAGACTTTTCATCGCGCCTCCATCCCTTTTGTTCGAGCGGCTCGATACTTTATACTTGCTCCAATAATCACGTAGCCAGCGTGACTGGAACAATTACTGACAGCGTCGTCCTAAGAGGGAAAATGGAGCGGCGGCCGCCATTCTCTGGCGGCGCGTCAGTTTTGTCCGCGCGAAATTGGATTTGTCTGGAATGCAAATTGAGAACTGGACCCGGAGAGTTCGACGTTCATCTCCCCCTTGAGCGGCCGAGCTATGGAAAAACCTACGGAGAAAACCGAGTCTCTATCAATCCCCCTTTTTCCTTTCCATTTTAATTTCTACGCCGCTGCACTGCTTTCGACGTCGTTTCTATTTAACCCGAATCCTTTCGGACGCTGCTGGGAGAGTTGGTACACAGCTTAGAAACAGTCAGGATATTTTTTGAAGTTTTACGTAGCTTTAGTCTAAACTTATATCTAACCAACGACCAACTAGAGAGTGGAAATGGTAAACGATGCAAGTGGCAAAAAAAAATAAAAAGTCCACGCTGATTACACTGGTACACGCTTTAAGTGCTAAATTAGTTTCTAAGACTCTCGCAATAAAAATATTTCTTTCTTTTAATTTCTTCGTGCTTGGAAACACAGAAGGCGAATTCAGCGCAACATTTGAAGATATAATTTTTTCATTAAAATACCTGTATAAATAAGCTGTTTTAGACTAACAAATGAAAATTCTGTTAAAAAGAAGAATTAAGGAGTTAACAATTTTTTCTTTTATTTCCATTATTAAAATACATAAATAATATTGAAAATAAGCACTTACGTCATTTAACCTTTCAACTCCTCAATGGTAGATCTCAGCTAAAGCCTAATTCTAAACTAATCCAATTCGAACCAATGCAAATCCGGAAGGCAGCCACCGTCTCTGCTAGATCTAACAATAAACTTGGATCCAACGGTGGCTAATCCTACACCTGTCTCTAGATCCAAACAAGAGGAACTTCGGACCTAAATCAGGGCCCAGCCAGTTGCTAATCTACGCTCAGATCTTCATCTAGTTTTAAGAACTTCTGTATGTTTGTGCGAACAACTCAACGTTCGCGATTCCCAGAGCCACACACCCACTACCCAAAGAATGGACCGGTGCAGTCGCATTGCTCTGGCGCTAAGATACGCCAACGCGAAGCGCGGACGTAAAGATGAAGCCACGAACAAAAAGCAGAATCGACAGGGCCGATTCCGCGAAGAAGGAGCGGTCCAGAGAAAGCCTAATCGGATTTCGCTCGATTTATAAGAAGCATTCGCGCGTCCTGTCTGCAGCGCTCGCGACAGGGAACCGTGAAATCTTACTTTCCATTCGGACGAATGGCTCCAAAGAGCGCTGGTATTTTGCACCGAACGAAAACTATCTTCGATATCTTTGCCGTTCGAGGGGGAACGCTTCGCCACCACGGTTCGATTAATTAATTGCTCCTGGCGCGCGGCCACGTTCGTTTCATCGGAATCGTCGTGGAACCGCGATATATTCGTCAATTCGAGGTGTGATTGCGCCGTTTCACTGTCGGAAATGTGGATTTAATCCTCTATTGGGGGAGAAATTGATGGGGGAAACTAATGGCGCCGTACTTTTAGCGATGTGGCGGTTTCTTCTTTCCGTGTTCTTTGTTGGAGATTGCTTCTTCTTGTCTTCTTGCTCAGTGCTGGGGAGCACTGTGTTTTCCGGTGTCGTCTGGCATCTTTTCCCCGTACTGCTCGGTTTTTAACTTCTGTCAGATAGCTGCGTTTCACACGTTCACACTGCTATTTACAATGATTGGAACGTGTATTGTGGAAGATGAGAATACCGCATTGTTTAATGATGCATCCTACTATCCTACTAATATAATAAATGCGAAAGTATGTTTGGATGTTTGTTACTCAATCACGTCGTAACTACGCAAGGGATCTTTCTCAAAATTTGTATACACGTAGTTTGGGACCAGGAATAAGATATAGAATACTTTTTATCCCGATTTTTTTAACCGATCTGGACAAAATTTTCCATAATATTACTCTCTAGAACCCTGCGGAAAATATGGACTACCATGAAACCTTCCCCCTTATTTCACCCCGTTGATACTTTGTGAGAATCAAAGTTTTACCCGGACAACACCGAGTGCTTTAAGCTAGTTTAATATATATGGCGGTGATTACGAAAGTGGTGAAAGTCAAAAATCTAAAAAAATTGAATTTTGTTACTTACTTTGCGTTAGGGGCCGTCCTTAAATTAGGTAATGGTCATTTTGGCGATTTCTCACCCCATCCCTCCCCAAGTATAAGAATTCCTAAGATTTTAGATTCCAACTCTCCCCCCTTCCCTCCGCACGTAATATTTTTCAGGTATTAATATCTTTTTAAAGGTTTCAAATTGAAAATTAGGTTAAACAAATATTACGAGAGACGCTACCTCACTCCCTCTCCCTCCCCCCTTGTAAGAAAACTTAAGAAATTCGCGACCCCCTCCCCTCAAGGCCTTACATAATTTAAGCACGACCCCTTACACCACCTTACATTACAAAATAACTGATAAATTCAATTTGTATTAATTTTTTACTTACACCACTTTCATAATCACCAGCACGTATTATTTCTCATGTCACTAATTGTAAGTAGTATCATTCAGGAATTTGCTAATTCACAGGTTGGTTTATTGCAAATATTTGAAAGAATAATTATTATTATAAGTAGAGGTCATTTTGTTAAATTTTGAATGTTTGAGAAACCTAAGGAGTTCTTTCTGTTACTCTTCTGGCTACAGAGAATTCTCAATACAGTGGAGCTAAGAAGTTACCTATTTGCTTTTTGCAAACAGATTTTCGTTTCTCGAAGCAGGGTATCGGAGCAGACAAATTTTTGAATTGCTCCGTTCCGAAATTAAAATACTTGCTCTAGCTCCGCTTCATATTCCGAGTAAAACGTTTGCACGTGGCAGCGCTGGCGATCAATTTCGCAGTTTTTAGACAATGCTGGTATTTGTTTGCCTTTTCGCCGCGAGCGCCCGTGCTAGCATCGGGCTTCGCGGTCCTACGATATAATATGTTTCCAATGACGAAAAATTCAGAATTAGCATTTGAAACAATTTAATTCATCTGGTTTTATAAAAACAATTAAAATTCAAATAATAAAAAATATGTGGAGCAGTGGAACAGAAATTTTCTAGTGAAGAAAAGCAGTAGAAAACTCTACTGCACCACTGTTCTGCGCTGTAGCTCCGAGTAGAGACACTATAATAAGAGTCTGGACACGAGTCACTGTCCGCCATGTTTGATCGAAATCCCACGAGAGAGAAAGAGATATACACCATTTCACTCTCACCACTCTTAACAACTCTTACGTTTATGGCGCTATTTTACTTCTGTTTACTTCGCATTTAAATAAGTATAATAAAATAACATATGTCAAACAGAACACAAGATTTGGTTTTTTACTTTATATCTTCATTATCTTGGTATAATGGACAGATTTAAAAATCAGCCGAAATAGATGAAAAATGTCGGGCCAATCAAAAGTGGCCAAAAAAGGTTATGTTATGAAAGTGTTTATGAATATATATACATTATTTTTTTACTACCCAAATGCACATTTTCAGACTAATAGATATTACAAACAATTAGAGTAGTATGACAAAGAACGTTTTTTATTAATTTCCAAACATATATTTTTTAAAAATGTGTTACAATTAAGATTAGTATAATTGACAGATTTAAAAATCAGCGGGAACCGATAAAAAATGGCGGACCAATCAAAAAGTGGCCTTCTCGTGTCCAGACTCTTATTATAGTGTCTCTAGCTCCGAGCTCTGCTCTAGCGCTCTGGTTCGAAGTATTTCCCCAAGTTGACTCGATCGCATTTGGGCCCCACTGAAGATTCCACTGCATTCCTACATCTTCTACTTTACTAGACGTCAAAATCGATTTTCCCCACGCAGGATGCCCAACAATAGTATCCCACGGACCTACAAAGCGACCAACAAAATGGACCAACCAAAGGTACCCACAAACCAAGGCCACCGTTAACCCACCTCAACTATCTCCACCCAAAGCAGTTCCCCAAAAAGAAGAGTACCTATTCCTCCCTCTCTGTTTTAAGAGGCGTGTCAGCGCAACGCCCAGGATCTTAGGAATAAATTTGCCCATAGAGGGTCGCGTTACGTGGCCAACGAGTCCCCGCTGAAGGGCCCACTTCATTAGTCCAAGGAGAAAACGAGTTGCCACGCGAAAACGGCAAATGAATGCAAGCCCTGGCCGCGTTCCTTGGTTGGGGGTGGAATTTTTTCAACGGTCCCGCTTCGTGCTTAACGCGCTAATTCGCGAAAGTCGGTCGTGCTCGGCGGAGGTTGCCCGGAAAGAGGTCGAGCGCAGAAAGCATCGGAGAAAACGCGAAGGAAAGCGCAGTGCATCGTCTTTTGCGGCCCCTGCGCAGCCTCCCACCGATTTCTGTAATTACTTGGACGAAGGAAAGTCGCGGGATTATCGGGGTCGACGGTTCGATGCCGGGGTCAAAGCTGATCCCCCCCCCCCCCCTCGGCCGGGGGGTTAAGCACGATAAACCGAGGTATCGCGTGACCGCGATGATCGATGCCCCCCGCGCCCTTAAATAATTCAACGATCTTGATCTATAGCTCGAAACGTGCGCGCTGCTCTTCCCTCGCACTGTCGTTCCATTGTCGCTGCTGGCTGGCCAGGTGTTCATGAATTCACGATGTGTCTTCGCGAGCACCGAGCGGAGGGGATGGTCGCGAATTTTTCAAGGGTGGGTCGCGTGGGTGAGATGCTAATCCTGTGGGTCAAGGAATTTGAAGTGACATGAACACGGGTCTTGTTTGGTAGGTGTAGCTAGTGGTTTATACTGAGGGACGTTTCAGTCGAGACATTTTTAGTGTGTGAGGTATAATTTTGCTTGGCATAGCTGGCAGTAGTTTTGAAAAAATTGAAAGAAATAGGAGGTGTGTGAATTTGTTCGAGATACCAAGTTAATTGGAATCTGCTTGTCTGTATTTTATGAGCTTTGCAGGTTGCAGGAATCGGTATTTTCAGGGTCCTCGACTTTGGTAATTGATTAAGTACTTAGACGAATAGTTATTTATCGCAAAAATTAACGCTTCAATTTCCATACAGGTTGTGAAGTATTGAAAACGCTAATCAGCGCCGTAGTCTTTTAACCACAATGTGGAATAATCAGCAGATCGCTGCATTCAAGTTCCGATTACTACGACCTGTACACCATTCACTATTTTAAACACGGCAGATTTAATCATCAAATCAAATACTTCAAGCCTTAATCAGCCCGCCGATGAATCCGTTCATCAGTACCTAGGCCAAGCATTTCAAACATTTACGAGCGCATTAATCATTTCAAACGTCGCTTATTAAAGCGCGCCAGCTCCTTCAAACCGACAAACATTCATCATACACGGATCGAAACATCAATCACTTGGAGCGTCAATTATCCCGCTATTAGTTTAATTATTTCATGCATTGATCAGGCTAAACGATAATCGCTGGGAGTCTTTCCTTTCCGTTCTCCTCGCGGCGCACAGAAGTTAAATTAAAATTACCCTACTAATACGTGGATCACGTGTTCTCGCGCCTTAAAAAACGGCGGCACACGTCGCCCCCGCGCGGCGATATCGCGCGATAATTATCCGGGATTAGTAACAATATCCTTAAAGCCGTCCAACCAGCCGTTTCCCCGCGGATCAGATTAAAGTTTACAATAATTCTCGAGCGTGACACGCGGGGTCGGCGTCGTAAAACGTGCAACGGAACATTTAAATTTCTTTCCGTTCCTTTTTTATTGCGTATTTCTACAGTCCCGCGGAGTTATACCGCGTCCAGATGCCGCGGGGAGCCGAGGTGCCATAAATCACGGGGCTGATTTCACTGTTGCGACGACGCAACGTACTCCTGAATGAATATACATGAAATACTCCTGGTCGCTGGACCGTACGCGCGCGCACGCGCGCGCGCGAAGTGATTTTATCGGGCTACGCCGGGGACATTAATTCCCATTGTAGCGCATTATACGGATCATAAAGCTACGACATTGCGCGTCGAGATGGCGAATCTATAACGACGAGATCGTTCTGTCGATAATCGCGCCCCGTGCCCCGCCCCCCGTTTTGCCGCGGGATCGTTTTTAGCATCGTTTTAATGGAGCCGCGTCGGTCGCGGAATGTGGCCGTGCGCGTAACTGATCGCGGAAAGGGCTTCGACAATGTCGTTCCAGCCAATCGCGCGCTCCATCTGAGACAGTATTTCAATTTGCAATGGTGGCATGTGGGCTGCGCGGCCTGGGAACGGTGAAAACGAGAGTGGAATAGTTGGTACCTCGGTTACGGTGGCCTCGTTGCGGAGGGGGGAATTCAGCACGCGTGAAAGGGGCTTAATCACCTCCTTTGAGCAGGTTTAACCTGTCACGTGCAAAAGTAATAATCACCATTTTGTTTAAGGGTTGCTTCGTGGGATAGAGGCTTAATTTGGAACGCACTCAAAAACCCTATGAAAATTTACACGCGTGAAATGGCTTTAACTCGTGAAAATTGCCTCGTACGAAATTCTCACGTGCAGTCGGGGCTGAATTCCGAGCATGACTAGTCGAAGATGTCCCGTGTAGAAGGGGCTAAATTCAATCAGTCTCGCCCAATCGTCCCGTGGGATAGAGGCTTAATTTGAAACTTACTCAAAGACTCTATGAATATTGGCACGCGTGAAATGGCTTTAACTCGTGAAAATTACCTCGTATGAGATTCTGACGTGCAGGTAGGGCTGAAATTCTGAGCATGACTAGTTGAAGATGTCCCGCGTAGTAGGGGCCAAATCGGATTTCCTCAATCGTCCCGTGGGATGGAGGCTTAATTTGCAACGTACTCAAAGACCCTGTGAAAATTGACACGCGTGAAATTGCTTTAATTCGCGAAAAATGCTTCTTACGAGATTCACGCGTGCAGTGGAGGTGAATTTTGAGTTTAATCGAAGATGTTCCGTGTAGAGGAGTCTAAGTTCAATCGGGTTCACTCAATCGTCCCGTGGGATGGAGGCTTAATTTGAGATTTCGCTTACGATTGCTTTATTGTCGTGAGAATAAGACGCGCCACTTTGAACTTATCGCAATCGTCTTGCATTGGAGACTAACCCATCCCCCATCACAGCCTGCACATTCTCCACGTACGAACGCGGCTTTACACCCACCGGCGAGACAGTTTCGCTATCTCCTCGACGGATCTAATTAAGTCCCGTCTTCTGAATGCAAGCTGATAGGCGCAGTGGGAGTACGTCCCTCCCCATTGTGTTGGCAGTATTTTTCTCATCGGATGACTATCGCTATTGGGCTTCGTACGAGGAAATCTTCGCGCGCCTCTATAGAGGCGGAAATTAAAATCCTTTCACTGGGCACAAAGATGGGACATTAACATTCAGGGCGATCGAGGCGTCGTGTGACACTCCAATTCGCTGTTTGGGATCGCTCTCCGAGCCGAGACTGCTGGGTAAGATTCCGGGACCCTGGGATGGAACAGCCAGTTACTTAGCAGAAACATCTGGCGCATTTCGTTAATAAAGTCTTCGTAGACGGAAAGTTCCTCGACGATCTCCTCCGTGGCCCGTGTTGTACTTACCGAAATGAGTCGTAATGAATCGAAAAATCCTCGATGCTGCTCCTCGGGATATTAATTTATCGCAAACATGCACTCCGCGGGATTAGAAGCCTGGTATTTCATGGCACATCGCCCGCCCCCGCCCACACTTAATTACGTTCCGAAGCTGGATTATTGAGAACGTCTACTTTCGCTGGGGCTATGCAAATTACGACCACGGAGTGACGCTCTATAAACGGTCGATTACGGGCTGCTTTATGGATATGCCGATAAACTTTTACGCGCGACTTATATTTCTTCGTTAACTGGCGTGGTCTTGGGGTTAGCGAAAAAGGTACACCTACATTAATTAGCGGTAACTATGATAATATAGGTAGTCCCTATATTTATCTTCAATCGTTTTCATTTAGTCTGATTCCCTGGGATACTTCTTCAGGTACATTTTTGTTAACACTGGTAAAGACAAACCTTCAGGTTCAAGTATCTGAAAATCCAATAACTTTCCCATCTTGACTGTTCAAAATTTACGAAATTGTCCCGTGCGGTGGAGACTTAATAAGAACCACAGCTGACTAAACCTCCCATAGTGTTCCCGCGCGAAGACGACCTCATCCGTTCAAAATTCACAAGGCTCGACAACGAAAAATAACTAAATTATCGTCTGGTAATATCGCAATAGTGCCGAAGCATCCAACGACCCAACAAAGGGGAATAATAACCCCAGACGAATAATAACGATATCCGATAATAAGAAGCGGAATCGTTCCCTGCTGATATATCTCTCCTCCTCGAGACCCGAAGAATCGATGCAGCGTCTGGAACGATACAAAAGTGAGGGAAGTGGGGGTTGGGGAGGGTTTGCGCTTTTTATCCTTACATGAAACATTCGCAAGGAGCGTAGCAGAAACGGCCGCATTTATTTCGCTGCGCAACTCCGTAATACACTTCACGAAATATCCATTTGTCGTGGCGCGGGGCCCCCCCGGTATTACTTTTATTCGGGCGTTATTGATAAACGATAAAATCTAGACGGAAGTGCCCCGCCCGTAAATCCCGCGGCACTTCCGCTCGACGGACGGCCCGCGACGAATAAATCACTCGGCGAATTTTTCCTCCGGTTTTTTTTTCATCCCGCCCGCAGACCCGATCGACGAAGGCACGCTCTCCGGGCGACCATGATAGCAACTATCGGCGAATTAAGGAGACGATTCGATTAAATTATCGTACGATTTATGCGCGGCGAGTCTTGGCAGCGCGCTGTTGCGGTCCCCTCTTCCCTCGCCAGGGTCTAAAGGGTTCGCCGGGGAATATTGGGCGATTACTCATCGTGATTTCTGACCGTGGTACGCCGGTACACGCTTGTAACGCTCTCGATGAAGCTTTTTCAGAGGATATTCCAAATATCTGGAAGCCTTACACGGATCTGAAATGTTGCGCTAGGAGGGGGTGGGGGTAGGACCGTGGGGGCTGCAACGAGAGCAGTGTAATTTGTAAACATAGCTACTAGATTGGTACAGAGGACAGGACACCCTGATGTTCGTTTTAATTTTAACGACCGCTTTGGTTGAATTTGTGGGCGACTTTTACGACCCCAAGAGCCTCTAGCTGATCAATCCCTCGTCCAGCGGGCGCTTTCGGAATAGCCACTTAAACCGTGCAAGAGAGGGCATTCGGTATATGCGTCAGTCTACTTCGTAAGAAAAATCGGAGACGTTCCGTGGACGGAAGCGGTGCGGAATGTAAAACGGTTCCCATTGACTGCACCCTCTTTCGCCCGCCCCCTCTCCCCCTCCCTCTGATATCGCATCGCGACGCACGTTCCACGCTGCAGAATGCTGGCACGCTGAATTACTTATGGCGTTCCACATTCGCAAACCCGTAAGTACGTAGCCGTATTTCGAATGGAAATGTAACTACACGCATGCCGGTCGTGCTTTCGTTATCTTCGTCTTTTTTCTCGTCCTCCACTCTTTCCGGCACACACCCCTCCCTCGCCCCTCGCCCCTCGCCCTTATGTCGAGGCAACGTCTTCCCGTTCGATTTTGTCCTCTATGCGAACGCTTCTCTTTCATCTTCAGCCGACTACGCCACGAACTCGCAGAATGCAAATCGTATTTTGTCGTAAAACGTGTCGCGGAAGCGGGCCCGTCGAGCAGGATGTAGATATCACGGCGGGGAATCGAGGGGAAACGGTGGGGGAGATGGGAGGGGGGGGGGGGGCGAGCAAGGATGTTTCCGTCTGTCGCGTTATTGGGCTGTCAAAATTCATAAGCTTGTTGTGGTTGGAAGATGAGAGTGGGGGTGAGTTGATTAAGCGTGCAGCGTTTTTAATGCGCGGTGTAGCTTGGAAGTGGGAAGTGAGGTACCCAATTTGCGAGGTATTAAATTTCGACGATACTGAATCTCTGAGCTACCGAATTCCTAAGCTGTCGAACCTCTAAGCTTCCGAATCTCTAAGCTACCGAACCTCTTAGCTACCGAATCTCTAAACTACCGAATTTCTAAGCTATCAGACCTCTAAGCTACCGATTTTCTAATCCGCCAAATCTCTAAGCATCCGAACCTTTACGCTCCCAAATTTACACGTCAACAGTCACTCATCCTGCCACGATCCAATTTGTACACTATAATACACTCGCGACACTTCACAAGAGGAAACAATTTCCCCTTCTACGATGCTCTTATTCATCGTACCCATTCCTCCCATCTTTATTTTCATCTGTGCTGCCAGCTTCTCACATAAATCGCCGAGTCAACCTAAACATAGAACTCAATTTACCATCCAGAATTACAACTCGCGCGAATTCTATCGGCCCGGAGGCCGCGTTCAAACTTTGTTTTTGACATCGCCACGCGGGAATACCAGCCAAAGAGGAGACCACTACGAAATCATCGCCGCCCGTACAGTTTTGTTTCGATTCAACCGCTGCGTTTTTACACGTTTTCAATTACAATGCGGTGGAAATTTTTCACGCTTGCGCGCGACTAGGGGCGATATATCAAGGTGCCACGCGCACGAAATTCGAGCACGTGTGCTAAAATACTTGACATAAAAATTCACTGCGTTTCATGACCGACTCGAGCGTATTTTTCTCTCGCACCCAACCGTCCCCTCTACCCTTTAACGGCCACCTATCTGGCTATCAATCCAGCTGCGTAACGTGTCACCCTACAGAGGGTAGCGGATAAGCGTGAAGCACGATGAACCATGCAGGCGTAATCTAATTAAATTACCGATGCCCATAGCCGAGACTAACGCCGTGCTCTGGACTCGACGCCGTACATATCCGTCGGAATTGTCTGATTTGCATGTAAAGCAACGCGCACGACTATTCCGAGACCCCATGATTATTAACGGGGCGACACGAGTCCTGAGTATGCGGTACTTTGATACGCGTTTGGCGCCGAGGAATTTTGGCGCCTCTAAATTTGGACGCGGTTTAAATTTGACGCCTCTGAATGTAGGTGTGTGGGCAAATTTGTCAATGCGTGTGTTTGCGATACTGAATTCTAAGGCCACCGAATTCTGACTTTGTGGAAATCTGAGGCATCCGAATTTGGGCGCTATGGAACTTCTGCAGCTGTTGA
Source organism: Andrena camellia (assembly GCA_029448645.1). Classification (NCBI taxonomy): domain Eukaryota; kingdom Metazoa; phylum Arthropoda; class Insecta; order Hymenoptera; family Andrenidae; genus Andrena; species Andrena camellia. The sequence goes on along the minus strand of CM055678.1, from coordinate 29,719,855 downwards.
ACTCCAACGTCATTAAAGTACAATCCTATCAAACTCCATCGTTACAGAACTTAAACGCCATTAAAGTCCATCGCGACTGAACTCCAATGTCATCGAATTCCAACGCTACCGAATTCCAACGTCACTAAATTCCAATGCCATTAAACTCCAACGCCATCAAATTTCAGCATCACCGAACTCCAATGCCACCGAACTCTAACGCCACCAAACTGCAGCGCCATCAAACTTCAACGCTACCAAACTTCAATGCCATCAAACCCCAACGCTACTGAACTCTAATGCTACTTATAAAATTCCAACGCTATCAAACTCCTACAAAATCAAACTCCAACACTACCTACTTCTATATGTATAGTAATACCTCGTCCACTCACCCGTACCGAATATCATCCACCCAATTCGACCATCTCATCAATCTTAATCGCCACAATCATTTTTCTCATCCCGTCAGAGCCATTCACATTTCGCATGCTGAAAACATCCCATTCGAGCGCGCGCCCTATATTCCCGGCTGCGCGACATATAGAAAACACCCAGTGACGCATTGACCAGCGGGAAATCAAATTCGCCTACGCGCGCCTGCTTCCGTGTTGTTCGTTGAACCCGTGCTATTGGAAAAAAGAGTCCAATCGCGTCCAGAAATAACCAAGGCTGGCTGGGGTTAGCGTTTCTGCCGCGTTTCCACTCAATTCATCTTGCTCCCTCAATTTCAGCCTAGCTGAATTCCAAGCCGAAATGACTCGGTTGGTCGTTGACTCCGCGCCCAACCTCACCCCGCTCCCTCTCTCCGACTGATTTTTTCCACTGTCTCTCCGTCGGACCCGTTGCTTTTGACAAACTAATTTGTCGCGAAACAATGACGACGCGGGCGTGCTCGACACCGACGACGAGGCGAATGGAATGTGTCCAATCATCGGTGAGACAGGGAACGGTGCATCACGTCAACGCCTCAGCCCCTGAATACACCCTCGAGCACACTCCCCCCGTCCCACTTCTAGCTCTCTGTCCCTCCTTGGACCGTGTATCCCTTCCTTATCTACCCATCTGCCTATCCAGCCGCTTGTCTGCACGCTGGATCTTTCCGATGGCATCGCGTACACGCGGCCCAGTCAAAGGTGGAGGGTGGAATCAAGATCGACGTGGTCGCTGAATAACGATACTGATAATCTGATAACTAGCCTAACGGCGCGCTGGCGGGGTCTTGGGAGGGTTGTGTTTATTAACTGATTCGGAGCTAAAACCTGGCGATGTCAGAGCGAGCATTAGAGTCCGGGAGAGGGATGATACTAGCGGGTGTCAAACTGAAGGCTTCGAAACTGTGGCAGAGGTTCAGAAATGGTATTTATTCTTGGAAACCCCATAAGACATCGGAAGTATTGTCCCGAAGTTGTTAAGCGAAAGTTTCTCGGCAGAAGCGATCGCTAAAATATCCTTAGCGACTTGAAAGGGCATTTGAAGGTTGAACTTAACAATCATCAAACAACAGAGAAATACACCATCTCCCAGCATCTACTTAAAAACCCCAGGCTCCCTTTTATCAACGACGGTGGTCGATCGTTTTAATCCACTAACGATGTCGCCAAGTGCGCGGGACCGATTGCAAAAGAAATATCCTCCCTCCGCGCGACGAGGGTGGGCGGGAGGGGGCGCGGGAATGATAACAGGGTAGGCCGCGGGCAAAGAAGCTGAAAGAGAACGAGATTGTTGGGGTGCGTCAAAGGACTCTGAAATTTTATTTCCGCTCGAGATAGCACCCCTCGCGGCACGGTATTTGCGCGGCGGCGCATTGCCAGCCAGAGTGGCGTAATTACCTACAATCAGTCACGGGATTACGTGGACCCTGCAGTCGCACCTATTTCTCCCCCATTTTTTCTGCGTCTAGCACGCACACCTCGCTCGAGTCGCCCTAGACGTCGCGAAATTTCCGCGAAACTTTCGTTTGAGGGTGAAGTACACGCGCGGAGGGATTCCTGAGCTGGGTCCAGCGGAGATTTTTTCTAATCTTCGTGAAAACCCTTGGTCGCTGTTCCGTCGAGGGCGAGTGCCGGGGAATAAGATTAAACGGAATGGGGCTGCATTTTTTCCCGTCACGGTGGATGTCTCCTGGATGGGCCACGCGATTTAACGTCGTTAGCGTAGAGAGTTTCGTATTTTTCTGAATGAAAGAACTATGGCTCTGAGTTTCGCCTGAAATTGGTCGAGCCGAAGCATCATTTCAGGATAATTAATTCACGTCCAAGTTAGGCGTAAGTATAGCATAAATCAGGCCTAAAAACCTTAGACTTCAAACCTGAAGCAAAAGCAACTTAAGTATAACCACTAGTCACTGCTAGGTCAGTGAAAATATCTTCGGTCAACAGAAGCTAATCTCCTTCGGTCAGTCGCGTTTGCCCCTTCGAGGCGCGGAGTTTCGGTAGCCGGCGGGAGTTTAATCTCTCCACCGATGGCCACTGGAAATTCGTAACGTTTAATGAAGCCCGGCCCCACCGATTGTCTTTTTCAATCGACCACTCAGCCCCAGCAAGTGTGTCAGAGATGCTGCAGTAGGGAGAGCGCGGCGATGATGAACGACCGCCGTATACCAACCCCAGTGGCGGCACGGGGGTGCGTATGCAGTTATGCAGAGTTCACTGATGCGTCACTCTGGTGCATTATACAACGCGCCCTGGGATCGCGTATTCCCCAGAGAGAATCTTCCCGGGGGTTTCTCTTGAAATATATTCCCGTTGTCACGTGGAGCGACGCTTGACTCGCGCGGATCCATCGCTGTTTCCAGGAATTGTTTCCTTCGTGAGAAATCGATGCTGTGACTGTGTCGCGAGGAAGATCAGTGGTGGACAGAGTTTGGAAAAAGATACATATTGGAAATGGTGAATATTTTTCTGATAGTAATTTAGTATTCCAAAGAGTATATTGGGAAATGATGGTTGGTGAAATATTTCTGAATCTCAGCACTTTGAAATATTTAAAGCTTTGAATTTTAATCCCCCAAATCAAAATCCATGAAAATTCCAGTGCCTTAGCATCTTACTACTTTAAAATCCGAATCCCCTAAAATTTTAACGCTTTAAATTTCAAAACTCAAAATTTCCAATTTTTTATACCCCAAATTTTTCACCCCCGCACATTTTTGGAACTCTACCTCACCCAAATTTCTAAGCATCTAGTCCCCAAAATCCACTGAAGATAACTCTAACTACTATAATCTACCGAAATCTACAAATCTACTCCCGGACACTAATGACATTAGATTCTAAAATCTACTAAAGTTTCGCCCATCCCCCGTATCGAGGAACAAAGGAAGAGCACAGAGTGCGCGGATTACGCAACGTCGGAGCGTACACCGACACACACCGACGCTGCGACAACATTAACATTATCAAACATCGAAATTACATCGAACGCTAAATGTGGACCGTACCCTCCGCTCCCCGGTTAATCCGATCAAACGTAATCTCATTTGCTTGTGCGCGATAGTATCACGTACAGTCGGTTCGATACATTGTTAGATGATCTGCTAATGAGAGAACGTCACGCAGAAGTGCGCGATCATCGGATTTAATTACTACTACCGACGTGTCCGCGAAGCCGGCGCGCTGGTATTTGCTCGCTCCGATCAGTATTTAATTCGTCGCCGACCGGTTCTCGCAGGTAATCGCGGACATTTGATATCGCCCCATGCCCCTGGATAATAAGGCCGTTCTCATGGCAGATTACTCGGCGATAGCTCGTTATTTCCGTCTCACGGCGACAGCGCCATCGCGGCCTAGTCCTTAGGAAACGAATCACGCCTGTTTACCTCGCGCCGCGTCTCGTCTTGTCTGCGCGAGCTATCCCAGGTTTTAATGAACGATCGAAGCTTATCGGATGGATTTCCACTGAAAGACGCTGATCGCCGGCTAATAACTGGGGATTCGTGGTTCATTGCGGGAGACGCTCGTGGTTGGACCTGCCGCTAGGGAATTTGTCACGTGACGGATTAGTGGCTGCCGCTGTCGAACGAGCGTCGCAGGAATTAACCTAAATTGAACTTACAGCTTTGCCCCAGTGTTTCACATTCTAGTGTACTTTACAGTTTGCACACCGTTTCCGAGCAGAAATATGTCACGATTGTTATGAATAATAGGCATCAATTGTTAGTGACAGTAGTGGTGGTTAAAACTCAATTTGTGAGCTAGTGATTTGTATTCTGAGCGTCCACCGGACTGCTAAGTGAGGTTAGGTGTTCCTCCGATTTCTCGAACCACGTCTTCGTGGGCCCAAGGCGAAATTTCGCGATACCACGCGATCGATGCCAGGAATTCTTCGATAACGCGGTACAAACACGTGCACACGCAAATAGGTGGCGCGTTATCGTCCTAAATGCAGGCATTTGACGACGTCGTGTGTACACAGTTTTGCGGGACGCGTTCGGGAAAATCGCTCCCTATCGATCAGAGCCTGTAATTAAGAGGGGGGCGGTCGGTGGTGGGTTAACGAACCGCTGTATTTCGATGGTATAGTGATCGAGCAATGCGGCAGTGCCGCGAAGGGGTCGCATGCCAGCTTCCAGAGAGAGAGATAATGCCGCGGAAGGGATGCACTCGCGAAGATTGATTGCGATTAATCGCGGCGCGACAGCTCGAAGAAGAGCCGGTTTTCATTCTCCTCGATCTAGGTGATTACTCCTTAGGAATCTTAATTAAGAAAATTTAATAAAATTTGAACGCTTCGCGACTCAGACACATCCAGTATTTTAGTGCTAAGGTTCGCAAGCCTCGAGTTTTAAGCGCTAAATTTGAACGCTTGTGAATTTCAAACGTCGAATTTCGTCGATTCCAAAAGTAAAATTGGCTGAAGTTTGAACGAAACCAAGAACCTATTATATTTAAAAAAAATTATGATACCCTGAAATATCGAGATGTAGAGTGATTTGAAATTTGAGGGATTGAAGCTTTCAACAGAATTTTGAGGACTGAAAATTTCATCGCGAATTAGCATCTCTGGCTGCTTTTACTCATCGGCGCTGTAATACATTTTAATCGTCCTCGCAGCGCGACTATATCACGCCGGGGAATAGCACGGGAGCCATGTAACGCGTGTAATTGCAGGGATTTTAACGACGCGTCAACTTCGGACGGTGCAACAATGGGACATTGTAGTTGCGGCTCGTAGTTCGAATAGTGAATCGAAACGACGCGATTCTACTCGGGTTAGACTCCAGACTATCGTTACAGTTGTGGTAAGCACATTTACGCGTAACATTGATAAATTCTGTAAACGCTGCGCGCACCTTTCTCTGCGATTCGCATTGCCGTTACGTGTCGCATAATTGCACGTAGAAGTGGACAGCCGTGCGTGGAGGTTGCATCATGCCCCAGCGAGATCGTGATATTCCTAGCGACTCTTTCCAAACTGGCCACTGCTAATACAATAGCTACTGCCAGGAGAGCATAATTGAATTTTAAACTTCTCCGAACCGCAAACAAGTGACTGTTATTCACGAAAACAGCACAGCAGTTCTCTGCATATCGTAAACTGCCCCAGCAATTCTCGCACCCTCGGCCAGCCCCCTTGCAAAGTTGCGGGCTACATTTGGTGGGATCGATTGAATCGATCAGCAGGCCCCCTTGTAATTAACGGGGTCTGTCGCCGATTGGACGCTACATTTTGACGGTATAATAATCGAGAGACTGAAGGGAGGGAGGCGAACAGTCGGTGGAGATAATCCTATGGATCAGAGAAGCGCGGGAGCGATCTCCGTGCCCCGTAAATTCCACGGTGGCGCGTGACTCACGACGGGGGTTGGATTAACCACCCCCGCGGAAGGAGGGCCGCGCAAAAAGCCGTTTCGTCGCGGCAGAATGAGACGCGACGCCATCGAAGCGAAAACTTGGAATCGTTCCCGTGTTTGGGGGGGGCTGGAGGGGGGCGCCGCGTGCCCGCAGATGGACGAGGCGAATCGCTTCGGTGCGCGCTCAATCGAGCCGTGACCGGCTCCGCTCGAAATTCGGAAGAGTTGCGTGATCCTGGATGACTGGATCGTGGATCTTTGACCGGGGTGAGGACGCGGGGAAGGTTTTTCGTAAGGTACAGCTCTGTTGTGTATTGGAGATAGGTAAGGGGTTCCCTCTGGGCATTTTTATTTTTTCGACGATGGATTTTGTTTTTATTATGGTTAGGCGGAAGGGTGCTTATGGTAGTTTTTCTTGATTTTACGGAATGAAAAGTATATGTTGTTCTTGTTATTTATTATTGTGTCACCTTTAGAGGACCGTTTTTTAAAAAAATAGTAGTTTTCAGTTTCCAAAAATTTATATATATATATATATATATATATATAATGTATATGTTGTGCAGAATTAAAGGACTTGCACAGAGCCCCAAAAGGGGCTGCTGGTCCGGAACGATAATAAAATTTTTAACATTTCTTAATTTCAAAGATACAGTATGTCTGGGGGGGTTTTATACTGCTGATTACGAATCTGTAGTCGGATTGTACAAATATTTAACCTACATGGCAGTTTTACTGACCTAAACGAATGAACACACCTACCAAATTTCAGGGAACTTTCTTTTAGCGTTACCCAGAGCTAACAACGTAGACGTAGAAAGTTTTTGTATTATCTTTTCTTTTTTGTTTTTTTTCCTTTGTCCCCATGTTTTTATTTATTATTTTTGGTATTTTTCTGTTGTTTCAGGAATTATTTTATTTTGTCGTATTCTTTTCTGTTCTTTTGAACAGGACGAATTTATAGTCGAACATACATAGACAGACAGTCGAGCACTAACACACACATATACTTTAAATCATTTTTAAGTAGTGTCCTTACTGAAAGCCCCAAAAGGGGCTTTTCCGGTACCCTAAATGTTAATATGTTTACTTGCTGAAAAAAATTTGGTGGATCTTACAACTTCGATCTTTCTGTATAAATTCATCAATTTCACAAATATATTTCGGGATGTATTACTGACACCCTTTAAATGTATTTGACTGAATTACTGACACCTAATTACTGCCAGCTAATCTAATACTGACACCTCAATTACTGCCACCTAACCAAATACTGTTTATTTCGTTTTAAGGTTATGTCGTTTCATGTACATGAGCAACTACTGGTATGACTGTAATACCAAAATGCTTGAAACGTTTGTACCAATCACTGTGACCCAAGTATTAAATAAAAAAACTTAATGAATCGTTGAATTTCGATCGTTATTACTTTCTATGATGCTTATATTATCTAAAACATTATATTTTGTTATTTTAATAGTTTAAATATTACAATTACAGCATTTTCTTTAACGCCTTGTTTTCTCTTTCGCTAGTAAGGAAGTCATCGTTTTTACTCTCCTAATATCCGCACAAAATTTTTGATCGCCTTATCCAAATTAACGAAGAAAAAATTAAATGCAGTTTTTGTATCGTATAAATAACAGTTTCAATTATATGCTAAATATTTTTTATGTATCATTTCACAAGGTTTATTCGTTATTTTAAATAAAACAGCTTAGGGTGACAGTAATTGGGTAGGTTGTAGTAATTGAGTCATTTACCCGCAGTCAATGATGGCGAACCTTTTTGAGAAATGGGTCAAATGCTGTTCATTATTTTTTTTAATACCAGCCCGTCAGTCACTAAGTCAGCGACGTTACTTGGAAGGGGGAGGGGGGGGGGGGATAGAAAGGGTACCAATAGTTTGGAAACACCGAAAATTTGTTAACTGAAAAATTTGACAGTTGACCCTTTTTTAGGTTCTCACGTTTAAAATCCTCTGAAAAGGTTTACGGTTCCTTTTTGTTTTACAACTTTTACTTTTACAAGTGAAGAGCAAAAAATAAAGGTCGGCGCGTGGGTCATTTAAAAAGCCTTCGTGGTTCGGTGTCTGACCCGCGGGTCATAGGTTCGCCACCACTGCCCTAAGTGGAACTTGAAAATTGCATATAGCGCATCTCACTCGAAAAGAGTAATGGACAATAGATAAATTCATTGGGAATTTACTCCATATCCAATAAGTGTCCAGCGACTCATGTACGGCAGTGTACAAGCCCATCGATCTCAAATAAAATAACCCATTGACCACCGTGGTGCATCGATCCTTGCCAGGCTACGCGCCAACCCCTTTCCCCAGCCCCACAAGAAAAAAGGCTCTCGAGCGAAGTACAAGCGACCGAGGCAGCAAACCGTCCCAAAATCACCAAGAGCCATTCACGTCTCGGTAGGCCAGCCCTCTTAGCCTGGGGCAAACATTTAAATCCTCTAGCCCTCTCCGGAGCAATCCCTCGCGAAAGCGGAGGACGCAACCGTTAACAAATGCACTCGCGCGTTCTCTGGCCCCATTGTCGCCTTTCTTTCCTACCTATGTCCCCTCGGGGGTGCGGGTGGATACGATGCCAGCGTTGAAGCGCGACTAAGGGAATAACTCGGGCACAATGGCCCGAACAGAAGTAAGAGAGTGGCTTCTTAGCATTCGCGATTGCATTAGTCAAATTCCACCGGCGCTGGAATTAAGGAGCGTCTTCGAAGGAAAAAAAGAAGGGCAGGGGGCGAACGGCGAACGAAGTTAAGGGAAGAAACGAATTTCTCCGTAGAAAAGGGAGCGAGCGGGTCGGGGGCGGCGGAGGTGCGAGTAGTCACCCCCTCCGAGCAGGGACACCGCGCTACCCGTGCGTCGTATTGTAATGCGAAACTAAAACAGAATTATCCGCCGGCCCGTGTCTCGGGGGTTCAGCCCCGGGGGCGAGGGTGGCTGCCCGCCGTGGCGACACTCTCCCCGCTGGAGGGTGCATTTTAACGTGGCTAAAAAACGACCTGCTCGAAGGGTCCACCCACCCTGAAACGGGGCAGGGAGACACGCGTGCACCAGCGACGGTCTGTTTTATGTTTGCTAATGCCGCGCGCCGGACGGCCCATTGATTTATATTGTTTGAGACGATGCGCGAAGTGAGATAACGCGGCTGCTGTATCTTCTGTAGCCCCTGCGTCGGCATCCCTCTTCGGCGGCGCTTTTTGGGGTCTGGAGCTTCTTCTGTTAACCGTGCTGACTTCGTTTATCTTATTTGCGAGTTGCTGGCGGTGGCGGAGGAAGATTATGGTCCTCTTTGATGGGTACTAAAGTCTCATGTTTGCACAACCGATAGTAGATAAATAACTGCGAGTAATCCAGGGTGCGTTGGTCATTCCATAGGGCGGTTTGTGAATTATTGCACCACCCCTTTTGTACTTTCACCCTCGAAAGGTGGACGGTAAAACAACCACAAGATGGACGCTGGGTCAACTATTAAGTACACCTAGTACCTCAACCCTGATCTGCCTTTAATTGCGCAATTCGGCTATACCCCTCTCCAACTGCACTATTTCCAATTTCATTCTTCCTCCCATTTCCTTCACCAACCTCACCTTCCTCACCTTGATCACTTCAGCCCACTGCTTCCCACTGCAGCAGGACAACACCCCTGCGTCCCAATCTTCTTCCAGCCGCACACAAGCACACCCCTACGAACCTACGAAGAGAGGTCGATTCTCTTTAAACCGATCCACGTATATCCAAGCCCTGGAGCCTGTTTCGGATGCAAGTGCACGAACCACCGATTTGTCAAGCAGCTAGCCAAAGTGGATCGCTCTCATGATCGAGCAACGTTTCCTGAGGAAGCATCCAGCCAGCAGAGGAGGACGTCGAACGATCTTATTCCCTTCGCCGGTCCTCGCCCCGCACGCCAACTGTGCCACCGCGTAAACCAGCAAGTATATTTCAGGCTTACGTGCGCTCCCGCGTCCCGTTGCCAAATTCTACCGGGAATCCTCGGCCGAGAGGCAACCGTGAATGCAACGGGCACGGCGGGCAAGCAGATGGCGGCAGGCCCTAACAAAACAGCGTGACGTGACTCGACACCCCCGCGAAACAGCCTGAAAACTTGCCAATTTGTTCGGCCGTGAGGCTCCTGGGCAGCGGCGCGCGGGCCTGGCGTATGATCGAGACGCTAAGAGCGGAACGATTCCATTTGGCAGCGTTGTTCCCTCGCCTGGAAACGACGAGCCGTTTTTCCCGCGGACGTTCCTTATTGTTTAATCGGGGCTGCGGGACCAGCAGACTGTGAATCGTGAGGCGCAGACGGGGTAAAAAGCTTGGAACTTGGATGCTGATGAAGAAGGATTCGAGGGGCGTGTTCGTGGAGAAGCTAGCCTCCTCGTGTATCTGTTTGAAGATGGTGCAGTGAAGTAGTGTAGCGGAACACGGCTTATAGTACACTCACCATAAAGAACTTAACATGGACTAATTGAGGATTGAGGTTTAAAACTTTGCTGCTGTTTCTATGAGTTAAACAGCCGGACGGTTGCTTGAATTATTTAGTTTGCAGCGCTTATGGGATTAAATCATTTTGAAAGTGTCCCTGCAATAAACCCAGGTCCGCTGGCAAGTTGTTAGGGCTGCATTAATAGCGATCCGAACTTCACTTTTAAAATATTCACGCCCTTTCGGAAAACTGTATAAATTCTATATGTAGAACACCCTTAGGGCCTATGCATCACTGCAGAAGGGCAGCTGAAACAATTGCCAGCGATTGTATCGATGCAAACGCGCGTATTCAGTTAATTCCAGGTTATTAATTCAATAAAGTTTATTCCTTGTTTGTGTTTTTAAAAGCAGTAATAAAGTCAACGTAAGCAGTGTTGTCTCGACCGACTCCATTGTGCTATTGTTGTCTTGACGAGACACCGCACCAGTCGGGCAGACGCGCGTTTGTATCGCTGCTGCATCGCGACTGTGCTACGCACGTGTGCAAAGGTAGACGGACAGCGCCTGCATCACGCTAGCATCGCGACCTCTTTGCGACTGTATCGCGACTGTATCGCTGCAAAAAGTCGCCGTGTGCATAGGCCCTTAGCTAGTCTGTCCAAAGTACACAGTACTAACACACTTCGCCTTTATCGGGTATACTGTTTTGTGAATATATTCCTTTCACCCTGGTCAGTTCACACCTCGATGAAGTAGCAACCCTTGCGCAACAGCGGAATAATAAGTCTGCTACTTCTGGTGATCCAAATTCTGCTTCAGAATTGTTACCTAATAAATAAGTACTGTTGTTGTCATTCCTTGCATCGGACCAAGACCTAGGAAATAGAAAAGATTCTCAAGGAACCTTACTTTTCCTTCAATTTTTAAGAAGTTTCGTTATATTTTCTGGAGCTATGGGATTGCAACGAATTTTTTAATAACAAAATCACGAATCCCCCGGTCAAATTACAGGTAGACGAACCTGACACCACGTTGCACGGGTTTTCCCCTTCTTTTTGTCCTAAGCGGGATACGCTGACACAAGGATATCGTTATTGGTGGGCTTTCTAGAGATCACCACATCACCCGACAGGCCCAGGGACAAGGGTATTGAGTTTCAACTATATCGATGCCATCGTGCCGATACTTCGACCAGCCCTGGGCGCGAAAGGGTGGCAGACACGGGAGTGACACGCGGGAAAGCGGTACCTGGTCGTCCACAGTGGCGTGGCAGCATGGGCGGCAGCTCATTTTTATGGAAATGAGCTATTGTTTTCGCTTACGAAGACAAAGTGGGATATAATAGGGTGGGATACAGGGGATTGTATTTTGGGGGTCTGTAGTGGAATTCCAGGAACTCTTTTGGAGGGTAGTGTAGTTCCCTGGGGAGGTAAAGACATTTTCTTAGGGAGGATGATGAAGGTATATTACTGAAACACAGTCATTTTCTGCCGACAGATAAGTAGTTTGTTGAAAGATACTGACACTTCTGATACACAAGATTCTCTATTAGATCGTTTGAATAGGGATAGCGTATTTACTCTGAGCTAAAACTCGTGCTTCAAAAACTGGATTGTACCTAGCGTACAGTCTGCCACATCTTCAACAAATCCCCCAGGAACTCAAGGCACATAAGTACTCGGAGTGCATCCTCGCTAAGCCAATCCAAACACCTTTCCAGGCGGACAAGAATCCCAAGCTCATTATCCCCTAAAAATGCTCATCAAGCAGCCAGACGCATAAAGCCTCGTAGCGTAGTTCAATCAAGTCAAGAAGCAGCCGACTGATTTATCTTATATCCCTGGTCGAGTGGCTCGTTCCCGGTTTCTTCAGCGCCAGGGACAGGCAGACGGTGTGTTCTTCGTTGCTGACAAAACCTGCTGGACAGTGATTCGCGGGGTAATCCAATCATAAATGCCAGCGGTGGGGGGTCAAAGGCCCTCGTGCAGAGTAACAGTAATTCGTTATTACGCGGAGATTTCATTGCCGCCTGATAGAATTCATCCACTGGCGGTTGTTGTTGATCAAGGCGGACAAGAATCATCATGGATTCCCCGATTTTGCGGGGCGCTCGCTGGTGCGTCATCGCGCGTCTCGTCACGCGGCCCGATAATGCACTTATCCGCGGCGTGGGACGGGGAGAAACGCCACCAGGTTGGCAACAAACGCGATGAATGCTGGCTTGATTGGTGCCTGGGAACACGCGACGATACGTCGAAACGCGACACGCCCGTGGCACGCGCGATTCGATTACCAACCTCTCTGTTTGCTTCATGAGTCCGCGAGGATTCTGGCGAGACAGCTGGCGCAGCGTCTACGTAGCTTCTTGGGGAGGAGTTAAGCACATTGCAGATTGATTCGAGGCAAATCTTGTCGGCTGGTGGCTTGTTTAAGATTCTGCCGAGTGCTGCTATTTGGTTAGGAATTTAAATCACGCGAGCAGGATGAATAGCAGCCGATGAGGAGCAGAGGAGTTGGGTCCTCTTATATAGTCTGATCGCCGTGAGGAAGAATTTGTGGTGAAGTTTGTGGCAGTTGTTATGGGAACTTGATGATTGGTTGGGTTGGTTGTAGGTTGAGATTCAGAGCTTGGCGGTTGAGATAGAGGATCTTTTCAAGTTGAGATTTCCTGCAAGCTTTGCAGTACCTGAAACTTGTAGTCCTGCAATCCTGTATGCTCACCAGTCTCTCCAGAACCACCCCTCAGTTCGAAAATCAATATCACGTCAATACATCCAATACCACTAAAAAATTGCACATATATTCGACAGCCCCTCATCCAAAATAACACAGCCAGCAAGATCGAACGCCAGAGACTGCTATCCGGGCAACAATAACGCATCGTAAGATGCAATTTCGACGTACACCGCAAGCAACGTTCCCAGAGATTCCAGCAGTGCACGCATTGCTGCTTGAATTACGGAATGCCTTTGACGTGCATTACCGAGCAGACCTGTAACAGATTCATGCGAAATCCATGGTAAACATAATTACAATAATTCTGTGAGCATCGATCAAAGGGGAATCGCCGTTCGCCGCCAGCAATTACGGCGTAACATTATTACACACTTACAACGGATACGTCATTCTACATCCGCCATTTCCATAACTATTTTCACGGTCTGCATAATTCATACGCGGCCTTTCCAATCACATTCATCCCAACCAACCCTCTAATAAGCACGAGTAAATCAATATGCTAGAGATCATCGCTAGGTTGTGGTTACTTCGATCGCGATCTTCCTGTTTCTGTCCTCCGAGAGTACGAGACTTCCTGGATCTGCAATGGAAGTTTGATTAAGCAAATCTTCACATCGAACCTGTCACTCGCCCGCTATGAGTCCTCAACACCTCCCACTTATCCAATCTCCTCTTTAATTAAATAAGATCAATCTCAATTCAAAGACCCGAGAATTTGTGCTCCAAACTGGGATAGCTTTCACCATCCCAGTCTTCCATCGACACCTAATCCAAGCCTAACAGCTTAACATTAACTGCCAGATACCCTCAGTTATCCCAGTGACCTTTTTGAACCTATCACCTATCCTCGAGCCACCAGAACAACATCCCCAAAGTGGCAACGCGACTACATCCACGGTCTAACCCCCCATCTACACGCCATCCACACCTTTCATCGTCCACCATCCCTATCTAAGCTTTCACCGGAGCCGCAGCCAAGCTGGTAATCGCAACCTGTCTAAATCTTCTATGTAAACCTAGCCGTCCGTTCAGAACACCTTCCACCAGTCCCACCATCCAGAGCATCGCTGACACGCGTAACACCACCCACCATCAGCGTTTCAATGAGCGTTCACTCGGAGACGAAGCGATCTCTGTGGCAGCGTCACCGGGAAGAAAGGGAATAACTTTATGCAAATCAGCGAATCTCGGCGGGATCGACGCGATTCTCGTCGGTATATTCACGGAAACGGTAAAAATCGTCGGATTATGCAAATGGCTCGAGCAGCGCTTTGAACGTAGCGCGCCGCGTCAATGGGGGATCGCGACCGTTAATCCCGCTTCCTGGCCGTCTTGTCGTTCGGGATGAATTAAAGTCAGTCGCCCAGGGGGCTGCAGACGCTGCACGGCGGGGGGGGGGGGGGGCTGAATGGGTTTAAATAACGAACGCGATCGCGTAATAACAGGTCGATCGGCTTCTGTGCCGCGTCATGCGTCCCTTTGGGCGATCGTCGCGCCTGCGCAGCCACGCCATGGCCAGCCGCGTCTGGAGAACATCTCGAGTGCTACTTGAATTTCTGTTTGCAACCCATGCAGCGGTCGTTCAGATGGTGGGAAGAATTATATAGAGGCGTCGAGGAACGCGAAACTCGATGAGTACGTAGATATTCAGTTAACACTCTGAGCGGCGTAAAGGTGCGATCCCACGGCGCGGAACTCGCCGAACCACGCGCCGTGGAATCGCACCCCAAGGTTCCTCGTGAAACTATTATAACACTTTCTCAACACAATTAAAGATCGTTGAATGAAACCTGACCAACGTGAGGGGGAATTTTTCAAAGCCTTAAGGTGCGATCCCACGGTGCGGAACTCGACGAGCCAATGGAAGGTATATCTAGAAATTGAAATTCTCATTTGGCTGTCAGGTGGAGTGTTTGGATTCCTCGGTTTTGAGTCTCTTGTACCTTATATGTTGGACACTTCAAGGATCATTACTGTCGAAGCATAACTTCCTTTAAGTTTTATAGTTCCGTGGATCACTGTGGAGTCGCAGGATTGTCGTGTGCGGGGTAGTTCGGTGATCGACCGTGGGTGTATTGCAGTTTAGAAAGTCGGCAGAAGCACAGTGGCAATGACCCAGTTGGAAACGAAAATCGACGAACTCGGGCCGTTAACCTCGGAAATGTATCTCGTTGGTAGCCCCGAAAAATTGTGAAAAGTACTGTATGAATTCCAAATGCTGCCAATGCGAGACAGTTGGCAAAACACTCTCCTAACTACCGCCATTGGAACTATTATCGTAAAGAAACGCCGTCAATAGCCGAGCTGTGCTCAACGATAGCCAAGATTCTTTCCCTATTTTCCACTCACATTTCTGGAATGGCGTTCAGCATGCCATGGCAGACCAGGTCAGCACGATAAACAATACACACACGCCCTATTGAGAATGGTAAGGAATTCCTACAAGAAATAAACTCTCTTGTCTGCAATCGAATTTAATAGCCCTCGTTTCAGCTGTACATTGAACATAACCCCAAATAACGAGAAACACACATATTACCATCAACTTTCTTATACTTTCCTCAGAGTTACAAAAGTCCTCAAAGAAGTGAGGTTAAGTCTACACCTCAACTCTTCGTAACTTCGAAACTAACCTAAATCCGCACAAGACCAGTACAGCATATAACAATTGTATTAAAAATAGTGGCAAAGAAAATTCTTTCACTGAAACTCCCATGAAATGTTTCATTTTTTTGCCAACTGCATCGTATCTGCAGCTGCCAGTCCCATTCATTTCAATGAAGCGTCAGTTTCAGTCGTCACTTCGATAAGAAGGTTACATTTTTCGCGCCCTGTCTATTTTTTTCCCCCGCGAATATCTGTCAATCAATCGACGTGGCTCGCGCAGCGAGACGAATCGATAAAAACCGATACTGACGTTGAACTCGGCCAGCTGAGCAACGGGTGTATCGATTTTCCGGATAGCTAGGTGCAATGTGACCAGCAATTAATAGTAGAACAATTGTTGGTCAACGCGCCGCTGTTTCCATTTAGTGTTCGGTTAGCGTTATAATGGAACTGTAAATCGCTCGGCGTTTGTAATTAATCAGACCTCGGCCAGCCGATTCGACGGCGCGCCACGTGCAAACGGTTTCTTGGAGGCTTCACTCGACGAAGATTGTCACTCGAGAAACGAACTGGGGTACTGTACACTGTACATTGATAAATATTGCCACTTAGAGTGATTGGAGTACCTCGTGTCTGGATAATTAATTAAATATCGGGTTCCGGGGTATGAGATGAAATATCTGGATTAAGGTAGCTCGCTGAAATTGTATTTTCTTTTTTAGCCAGTAGAAATTAAAGTGGAAGTAGAAGAAGAGATCGAAATAGTATTTTCTTCTACCCAGTGGAAATTAAATTCTCGCAGTTCTTATATTCCATGTGTTATTTTTGAAAATTCTCTGGATTCCACTTTCTTTCTCCGAACACAGGAATGAGACATTTTTAAAGAATTCAATTTCCTATCGTCAATGTTCTCCCGCTGCATTCTTATTATTCGAGGAAGTTGCAACTTCTCGGAGTCAGCTTTGCCAACGAAACCGAACTTTGAGGATAAGTCAACATTATCTTTGACGATAGAATTGAATTCCAAAGCTTTCAGAGAAATTTTTGTACGAAGGAGGTCATGCGAAAAAGTTGAGATCTTCCTTCATCTTTTGAACAGACGAGCATAAAATATCGAAGTAAACTTGGAAGATCAACCAGGAACTTGAACATTGGTAAAAAAAAAGTACTCCCTTCGTCGAGCAATTACTTTTTATTTTTATTACAGTCGAATATCGATGCCCATCCATCAAAAATTCGCTCTGACAATAAATTCATTAACCATTCAGTAATCTATAGCGTCCAGCCAGCAGTGAACAGAATTCCATCGAAAATGTAATCTGCAGTGAAATTTCCAACACTTTTACTATCAATCTGCAGTACGGAGGCAAAAGGGAAAAACACTAGAGCTTTCAGCGCGGTAGCCGTTCATGCCCATAAATAATACTCGTACCGAACAGGAACGTCATTAAAAATCCTGCGCGGGTTTTCAGGCACACATCGCTCGATCGGAATGAAATATGAACAGTCGACTCGTAGAAGCTTGTCCGGCATAATGAAGTTACACGCAACGCTGGCTTTGTACGATTTTATTTATCTTTTCCGCGGCGTATGATTCATGGGCCCCCGGCTCTCGATCGAAGCTCCGTTAACGTTTCCGCTCCGCTCGACCATTAACGATACTATACGACACGGCGATTAGCATACTAGACGAGCGCAAAAAGCGTAAAATGTCGAAATCAACCGAGTTCTCGCGAGCCAACCATCGGATATACAGTCTGTGGACGGAGAAACTGGTATCCAAAACATGGTATTGCTCCACGCCAATTAAAAATTGCTACATAAATTCTGTACTATCGAAAATTAGGAAATCGCCGAAAGGGAGGGGATTCGTCGTTCAAAAGTGAGTCGAAAATGTAGAGTGATATTTTTTCGCCCTGGCGTTCGTTTTAGAGAAAAACGTGTTTGAAAGAATTCAGATGTGCTTGCAACTAGGAGCCTCCCGTGGCGGCGCCACTGTCGAATGCGCGCGCATGCTCAAGAAACTTTCAAAGTCGATTTCCTCGCGGAGGAAGCATCGTAGGAAAAAATTGTATTATACAATGTCGACTTGTTTTTGAGAAAGGAATTGGAATCTTTTAAAAATACCACGAATTAATTTAGTGAATAATTTGCACATGTTATAATTAATATAGGAATATTTGTGACGTTCCAATCATAAAATTATAGGTTACTTTTGATGCTTCACCGACGAACATTAACCAGACAGATGGTGATGTTTCGCGAACTGTCTAGTGGTCTGAATACACAAATTATCGGGCGGGGAGAGGCGGATAGGAGCAACATTTTTCCGTGGGACGGGCGTTATTGCGTTAGCGCGTTTTTGCATACAAATTTCGCCGGGAACGACGTGATAATATAATCCTTTTTTCCGTCGGTCATCCTGTGCCTTTTGAACATGTGTTGCAGAAGCGCGCGGGGGTAATTTTGCATATAAATTGGCTTCCAGACGGCGAATGCCGAGAAATGGGAAACCGGTATTCAAGGCAGTTTCGTGGGGGCCGGAGAGAGACGGAGCATCCGTGAATACGATTAAAGGGGGCGCGCGGGCGCGCGCTGGTCACCGAACAAATTTCCTGCTTCCGACAGAGAAGGAAGTATATCACGTCGGCCTACTTAACTCTCTATGAATCGCGGCGAAGGGAACGACTTTTCGTGCGGAATGTGTAATGAAAACGCGATGAAAATGTAACGAGCGAAACGGCTTAATTGAGGGAAATCCTTCAGATGGTGAAGGGAGCTCGAGTGAAACGTACGGCAGAGGAGAAATTTTGACAGATATTTACAGGGCCGGGCTGGTAATTCATGGCAGAAAAAGTGAACATCCTTGTAGCCTCTTTTGTGGGGGGGTTAATGAAACGTCTTTGGGAATGGTGTCGTTCGCGAGTGAAATGGATGGGGTTGGGTAATAGGAAAGAAAATGTGGCGGTGTCGAGAGGATCCCTTCTTCCTTCTTCCTTACTATAGTGAACTTCTGGATGATGAACGCCCGTTGAATTAGCCACATGTTCTCATAAAATATCTAAATATTTTGATATCGATCACTCTATTCACTCTTTCAATTCGCAGTGTCACTTAGCTAACAATGATTCCTCCTCCAAAGTTGAATAGAAGCTGCATTATGTTTCAACTTCATACCATGCTTCCTCTCCAAGAAAATTCACTAAAGTCTCTTCACACTCTTTGTTGACAGGTACAGACCTGTATCCTCATAAATAAAAACTGAATTACAGAATGTAACACGTCTACACTAATTCTACTTCCCAACCCATGTTATACCGCGTCTACCTTTAATTTCCTCCCACGCGATTTCCGCACTTCCTCCCGGATCTGCTAACTTGTACAAACAGTCGGCAGTTTACGCAAAGTTTAGCTGCAAATTCGTTTAAGAGTTTGCCTAGAAATTGATAAATCAGATTCCCTCGCAAGCTTGTTACAGCCCTTCTGCTCATCAACTTAACATCCGTGTAGTGGAGAAACAGCGTATCAAGCGAAAAACTTCCCTGCATAATCAGCCGCCGCGAAGCGAGCGCGCGTATTGGCGGGCATGACGCGATGCGATATTGCCCACATGATCGCCGTTATTTATTATCAGCCCGTCGATGTAGAATTAACGAAGGAAAATCTAGCATCGTATCGGGGCTTGAATCGAAAGTCACTGGCCGTGCAGTAAATACATACGGTCCTTTGCGGCTGCTGCCCGATCGAGCGGGGAACTATGAATGGAGCAACGATCCAGAACCGCCAGCTGCTACCGGCGCTTCCATCCTCGTCAGTTTCGCACGTGCACAGACGAGATTTCCCTTGTGTTCTGCGCAATTACCTCGGAGGGAAGTGTGGCGGGCAGCCTCTTTTTCCCTCTTTCCGCGAAGGAACCCTCGAACGAATGAATTCTATGCTTTTGGACACGGGTACCCTGGCCCTGGAGTACCTTCGGGGAACCGCCTGTTGACGCACGAATGTTTATTTTAATCGCACTGATTGGGCTGGGACGATGGCGGTTCTTTCTGTATTGAACTGGATTATTTATATGGCAGATGTAAGACGCAAATGTGCATGATTTTCATTGCAAATGAAATCGCAAGTAGGTTGCCACAGCGTTTACTTGGTGCTATGTTAGGGTCCCTAGTGTAAAGTTACTTTGGTTCTGTGCAACGTTTGTAGTGATTTGTAGGTGCGAATGTGCCACAGTGCACGAAGGCTGTTAGCGCGGAAGGTTCCTGAAACTGATGATAAGAGGACTATCGCCTCTAAATTACACTTGTCTTAGAAACACACATATCCCCCAGAGTTCCTCCTACAATGTAGCATTAAATTCTGAAGGACAACCTTCAGTGCAAATATTTTCGTTGTGCAATTCAGAAAAACACGCTTCCATCTACTTTGCAAAGATAGTCCTCGACAAACACTCGCCTAACCCTACTCCTGCAGTAACTAGCTTCCAACACTAAGTCCGCAGATAACCATTTGCTCCGGTGATAATCGTTTACGAACCGTCAAGAGTCACCAGAAGCGTTCAGCGCACAGGGACATCTTCACGTCCGAAACACAATCGTCGATATTAACGAACCTGACGGCGATAAGCACCCCCCACAACGGTTTTTGGGTAATTATCCCCAGTAGCCAGTCCATTGTGTCCTGGATGAAGCGTGGTCCTCGAGTGCTGTCTGTCCGGAGATCGAGAAACTCAGGGAGCAATCCTTTATATAAAATCAAGGAGCCCCTGCCACAGAGATGTCAGCGTGACTTGCACCCTGTGAACCTTGACGAGCCCCATGGAACCCGAATTTAGATTCCCTATATCATTTCACAATGTTTATTTGTCTTTGAGTTCCTCTCTACTGACCCAAGAGCAGCATGACGTTGCCTGCCCCCCCCCCCCCCAGTGACTAACCACTAGGTCCACAGCAAGTCCCAGGAATCCTACCACCGTAGTGTGACAGCGATTCTTCTCCAGTCCTCGTCCTTATCAGCGGACGCAACGTTTGATCTGCCATCAGGAATCGCTCAGACTTGAAGGGGCTAGGGCAAAGCAAAGGGGGCGGCTGTTTAACTCGAGCACCAGGAAGGAGGAGGGAAAGTGGTAACGAGGAACAAGGACGCAAAAAAGAAAGGAAGTGTCCGCGGAATCCTACTTTCAAATGGGGGGCTACGGAATCAAGCAGGGGGGGTCTCGGGGTAGGCGCTGCGCTCGTGTGGGCTGCCTGAAGCTCTTGGCCATGTATATGCATAAAAGATGCTAATCTCAAACGGTAGCTCGCATTGCCGCGAGTGGAGCAGGCTCTCCGACGTCCGCCAACTGTTCACTTGGCTGTTCCCGGTGTGCAGGAGATCCTGGAGCGAGATTGCGAAACCCATTCATGGGAGAGCGCGTACGTGTGCAGCGCGTCCGACGCTGCACTCGTTAGCGCCGCTAAATGGACACCCCTGATATATATCGGAGGCAGGGCTCATTAGAGACGCCCCCGTAATCGTTCGGTCGATTTGCCCCAGAAAAAATGTCTAATTGCCGGTGTCGACTTTATAATTGCGCCGATTCGCGGATATTGCGCGTTCCAGCTTATCGAAACGCGCCGAGCTCCTGTCGAATGGCATTATAACGGCTAATTGACTGCTCACTCGTTGGGTGGGTCTAGGACTCGCTGCCTCTCCTACTGGTTGTAATAAGCTGCAAGGCTCACTCTGGGGGGCTCAGAGCAAGATTCAATTTTCAGTGGAGTGTTCGAAGCGACAATGGACTGAATGGGTCCGTGTTTTTGAGGTTAGGTTACTTGGATTTGGGCTTTTGAGATTTTCACTGAGGATGATGATGGATATGAGTCTTGTACTTGATTTATACCTGCATCTATGAAAATGCTACCGATATCAGATTATGCATCCCTCGAGAATATTTAGATTTTTCCTGATACATTTTTGAATATCACTAATGGTGTCGAAGCTATTCGCGTATTTTAATTATTGATTGCAATGCGACACTACGATATCAATTATTGGAATTAAATTAATGTATCATGGAAAAAAAAAGGTTGGCAAGGGAATTTGAGAAATTACTAAAAACTAATTGAAGCTTCGAATTTGAAAGCTTGTTAGGTTAGGTCATCGATAAAAGTTGGACCTATTCTTCCACTCGTCGACTAACTCCCTCCAACATGATCCTAACTCCTAAAAAGACTATCCCCCCTCGAAAGAACCACGCAAGTACCTGTACTAAAACAAACATCACGGAATATGCAAAGCGAGGGTCCCCAAAGCACCCGATTTACATTCAATACACAAAACATTACTCCCCCCGAGTAATTACTGTTAACAGTTTAACATCGGCGATCGACGCTCGACGACATTAACTCTCTCGCGCGGATGTATCCTCCGATCCGAGTTTCTCCTTTCGCCCGCGCACGTGCATCAATATTTAACACTCGCACGGCGGATGGAACGTGCGATTCTTAATGCAGTTGAGCGGAGTGGCTCTCCGTTACACGAAAATCCACGCGAGTTTTATCGGTTACGTGTATCGTATCGTTGAAAAAAGTAAGGGAAGGAAAAGCGATCCCCGTGTAGGGGGGCCAACGACGGGAATGATAATCCATTCACGGGCTAACGCGTGCGTGCACGCTGTCCACGGAATGGAATTGCACTCGTTATCGTTGCAAATGGACGGCAGCTTCAGAGGGAGCGGGCTCCCCAGCTCGCTAAACGCCTCGGTAATCGTTTCGCTGATTTATTAGGGAAAAATTAAGTAAACGGTGGATATTGGCTCTGCAATTTCGCTGAACTGGTAACTTTCAACGGTCACCACTGATCTGGTGGTCCTACAATGGATACCAGTCTTCTTTCCAATTTGTCGAGACACTTACCCGATCTCCATTTGCGGAAACACGAAGGAGTAACACTGGATTAGAAAGTTGCCTGACTTCGGGGTGGGTCGTAGTGGCAAACTTCGGTAGTCTACGGCGTGGTGGCCCTTGGTCATAGGACTCTGTGGAGTCTTATATAGAAAGTTCAACCACAAGACGTATTTTT
This sequence comes from Andrena camellia, assembly GCA_029448645.1. Taxonomy (NCBI): domain Eukaryota; kingdom Metazoa; phylum Arthropoda; class Insecta; order Hymenoptera; family Andrenidae; genus Andrena; species Andrena camellia. Next base: position 29,697,233 of record CM055678.1, on the reverse strand, counting down.
CTGTTGGGTCTTTAGTTACGGTTAGTTAGAGAAATTGGAACAAGAGGATTGCAATTATTTGCGACCGAACGTTCAAAGGGCCGAACTAGGAACCTGCAGTTAAATAGTGAGGTTAGGTGACTGGGAACTTCCGACTCCCAATGTTTCCCTGGGCAGCTTTGCGTCGTACTGGTCTCCTAAGTGCTACGCCCTAACTAGGTCAGCTGAAACGTGGCCACCAGTTACATTTGTCATATTTCAGTTCCACGGGAATATAATAATTCACGAATAAATACCACCCGGTACGCGGGAACTGTAATCTCGGGTGCCGCAAATTCTAAGCTAGCGGGATGGTAAACAGTACCTTAACCCTTAGCGTGTTTATTAAAATAATGACAGGTCGCCGGGTGTATGCTCGTAGAGTCAATAGACCAACTGTCTGCCGCAGAAAAAGATATACTCGAGGACAAACGGCAGGCGAGTGTTGGGCGTCACGCGACAGAGGGCTCAGCTCTTTCACAGCGCGAGCTTTTCAAGCGAGGCCTCTCGCGTGGAACGACCATCTTTTGCCTCGCATCCGCTCGCGTTCGTCATGCTACCCCGAAAAGGTTGCCGAGGTATGCCGACTGCGCACTCGCTGTCTACACTAACAGATCTAGGGCCGAGATTGCGGCCCATTCACGAGATAATACTCGTGCACCGTCTTCATGCTCCGCTCGTTAGTCGCAGTTGTGCCCCGCGGATTACGCTCACAGAGGTCCGCCAGGCCTAGGGGCTACGGATAGGAATACACCTGAGGGGTCAAATACTTGGATGATGCTTGTGGGTCTCCGCATGGAGAGCTTGCAACTGTTGGAGTGGGGGATACTTTTTAGGAGCATCTTGGGGTGGTGATTGAAGGAGTTTTGGAGGACTTGGAGGTCGGGGGAAAGTAGTTATTCAACTTTGGGTCAAGCTAAGTGCAAGCTCTAAATAAGGAGTTGAAGGGGTAAATGATGTAAGTGTCAAAGAAATCAAAGTTCTTTGTAGTTGAAGAACTCAATTGTTTTGATGCTGGCACAATTCCTAGTGCTACTCCTAATACTGACCCAACTACTAGTACTAGCCCCACTTTTAATAGTAGCGCAATTCCTGCTACTAGTCCCACTCCAACAACTACCAACACAATATCCCTTTTCATCCGGACCCAAACCGGCATCGTCATCCATAAAATCTTCCTCCATCCTCTGACCTCAATCATAATCGCTGCACTCCGCCCGCGACGTGCTTTTTCATGCACATCTCTCCCATCCCAGCAAACCTTGAAGCAGTCCCTGTACCCTACCCCTTCATCCTTATCAGCGAGCGACCGTCACCCCCAGAGCCCGCTGCGCGAATCAACAGAATAACAATCCCCGCGTCTCCCCTGTCGCGCGGGCTCGAAGGAAAGTGTATGTACACGTATAACGTAATCAGCCGGGAGACTCAGGCCAGTCGGCGAGATAAATTTTTTACCCTGCATTCCACTTCACTCCGGCCGAGTTGAGAGCTCATGAAACGCAAATGGCTCGTACTAGCGGAGCGGCACCGCGATAAGTTCGCCTCTGGCCCGCGTAGGCCTTGAAAAGGACTCCGTGCCCACCAACTGTTCGCCGGCTGCTGCTGCTGCTGTGTCGCTTGGGCGAGATCCAGGGGTGAGATTGCTGCCTCATTCGCCGCATAATGCGTACAGGTTCCTCGGCGTATCGTCGTCGAGGCTGCACCCGTTAACTGCCGAGCAAACAGACCGACAGAGTCGTGCGAACCTACCCTGCCATTCCCTACCTCGGCGCCTGAGAGAGGTCCACCCGCGAATCGCTTCAATTCCGTTCGATCCACCCGACCAGATAATTAAGATCACGGTGAAACCGATTGGTCGGAGCTGCTACCTGAGATGGCTGCTAGACCCCCGACTACTTGCACAGCTTCCAGAAGCTAATTCGATTTTATGGCTATTTCTTCCATAGGTATACTCACATTTCGATAAGCGAACCGGCTGATACTGGCTCGACTCTCTGCCAATCTGGGTGTATGGTTAGAATTATGTAGATTCCTGGTGTTAGAGGGAGGTTGGTTTTAGGTGTTCCTTAGTTTATAGAGTCCCTAGATATTGGTAGCTGACGATGTAGGGATTCTGAGGAACTCTGCGATCAGAATGGGCACCTTTCCAGTGCATGTGAGGTATGTTCTAAGGTCCTTTTATACATATCCGTTCCGGGTCCGTTCCGTGCAGTGGTAAGAAGAAGAGGTCCTCTGCGCCCCTCTTATTCTTACCAATGGCATGCCGGCACTGAACGGACCCGGAACGGATATGTATAAATGGACCTCTATGCGCTAATTTTTGTTTTCGGGAGCACAGGTGTTTTAGATTGGAAAGTCCATCGCGGAGCGTCCATCCATCCAGCTCAACATCGCTTATTGTTAACTCTTAAGCTACGGCTGATCTGTACGCAGAGCTATTCGGCCGCGGAACGCGAGTTAATGGTATTAAGAGGGTAGTGGACTATTTCAGCTTAAAAAAATCGATTTTTTTACTGCTTCTGAAAATCGTATCCTTTACGAACATTATAAACAAATGTTCATGAAGAAATTCAAATAATTGTCGAAGTTATAGCAGCGAACGTAACACAGTGTACCGCCGAGTAACCGCGTGATAAAGGTACCCCGAACTTTGAAGCCGGTTTTCTCGAAACACCATTTTCAGAAACGGTGTACATCATAACTCTTGAACGAATGAATTTTTCACTTAAAATTTTAACTGGAGCTGTAGAATTCCATTCTCTATCGTGTAGAAATTCGGCATCAATATTGGATGTTTGTAAAATATTTTACAACTAATTAAAGACGATTTTTTCCCGTAAAAATGTGGAAAAATATTGATTCGGGTGTAACTTCCACAATTTTTGTTCAAATTCATCGCCAAGTTTCCACACTGTAGATATTTGTGTATAGAATAATCACCTCAAAGCATTTTGCTTTCAGATGATTGGTTCACCTAAATCGATGTACACCACCTGCAGCGGCGCGCCGTACAGGACTAACTTCAACGATTAATAACTTCGACAATTTTATACATTCCGACGATTTTTTTTGTAAATACTCGCAAACGTGCCCACAATAGATTGTCAAAAGCACGACTATAACGATTGTTTGGCATCAAAGTAATTTAGCGTCAAAGAAACTAACGATTTTACGTATCCAATAGTCCACTACCCCCTTAAGGTGCACTTCCCCGGCGCGTAGCTCGGTAAGCCTACTAGGTACCTAAAGGCATAATATACACTTATTTGTATCCCGATTATTACGGTGCTTCCTCAGAAAGGGGTGGAGCTGTTAATACGATGATTCTGGCGCTGTTGTGCGTGTGATAAAGAGAGTCAAGGGGCGATCGATCCAGTTCCTCGATTACGTTTTAACAGGCTGGGGCAGAATATCGTCAGCAGGCCGTGAAACATGAACAAACCGATGTTTACACGCGGCACACGAAGACCTGTTGAATCGCGTTTCGAATACACGTTTGCTCGAAACTCATACAGGTTGACTGCTCCGTGCACGGCCAATCAATATGTAGCGGGGGAAGTTTGTTTCGGGGGTGTGTTTCGATGTGCCAGCTTACCGCCGCCGACGTCGAGAGTTACCTTCCAGCGTGATGTAATTAGCGGGGTTAGGAGTATAGAACGCTCCTGAAAACGATACTGGTCTCGATTGATCGTCGAAGTAGGAAGGACCCGATGCTTGTCAAATCTGGATGCTCGTATTTATGGAGCATGGCGGCGACAGCTTGACAGCGGCTTGTCTGTCCATCGGCTCGCGTAATCCCGTCGCATTTGGTTTCCACTCGGGACAATAAAATATTGGAAAGTATTATTTGACGTGAAACAAATATATTTCGATAAACTTATTTCGATGTTGAGCAATAGAGCATGAAAAGGTTCTTAGGTTACGTCAGTCTTTTTGTGTGAATTAGAGAGGTTATGTTCCTTAGATTAGATCAAGGAATCTTGTATGGTCACTGAGAATTAAAAAGGTATTGAATATCTTTTTACTTTGAGCTGAATGGAAGTACTATGATTTGGGAATATTCTTTCCCGAGGGGTAGAAGAGCTTGAAGATTTATTATAATTGGAGGATTAAGCAGGTTAAGCAGACTTCTTTACGCAAATTAAGAACGATGAGAGGAGTTCTTGGGGGTTGCGCAGGATTAAGGAGACATTTTTCTTAATGATGACCATTTTCCTTGGCGTCGGAGAAGACTAACCATAGCACTAGTAGCTAATATTTCCTTAAAAACATTTTCTTACTTTTTAGTATTTTCGTACATAACCTCAAACAAAGCATTTCTCTTTCTGTTCCAGGTAAGTCCCCTGATTTCCACACGACATCGCAGTTCCAGTGAACAATTCGAAAACAGTACAATCACCAGGACGAACTTTCGGGACACCAGTAACTTCTGGGTAAAGTAACCGTCCGCCAGTGGCGACCTCTGCAATGATTTTCGGACGATTGCTCGAGGATGCTCGCAGTTAGCGAAATATTCGTTTGACGACAACCCATCGTCATCATCGTCGACGGTGAACGCGGGGGGGGGGGGGGGGGCACACATAAATAAAAGTATTACTGTCGCAGTGAAACTTTATCGCCGTCATAAACAGCTGCTCGTTTAGTTTATTTCAATTACCGCCGATTCCAGTTCGTCCGCGTTCGCCGTTAATCCCGCGTATCAGTCGCTTCAATTATTCCAGTCGTCAGATTTCACTGCCCGCCCCTCCCACATTTTAGTATTATGTAGTTCGCATAGCGCGCGCTACGATAAACACCGATAATGCGTGTCACGTGGATTGGAACAAGTATCTGGCGTCGCGTGCGGGCAGAATCGAGAAATTAGATCAATCGACAGGCAATTTAAAATGCAGATTGGATACCTGTGACGTTTAATTGGCGGACGGTGATATGAGGTACCGATTCAATTTCGGACTGACAGGTCGTTGATGCTCCTTCGAGCAAAATTTTCGATGAAATCGGGCGGAGAGTGAAGGATTCGTAATATAATTCAAGAGGAAGATTCATCGTCCGAAAATGAGTCAAAATTGTGGGGTACTTATTCCAGAGGAAGCTTACATCTTGAAGGAATTAAATTTAAAGTCTGTTGGGAGTGAGGTATCGACTAGGGCGCCTGAGTGGCGCCACCTACGAGGCATTAATAGGTTACGATGGTCCTCATACTGAACTGTATTTATTACATTTAATTTAACACGTCACCACTAGTTTCGTCAAACAATAGATTGTAATACATTGTTGAAAGTGAAACTGAGCACACTTTCAGAGGTTCCTTTATCAGTAATTAACGCACTCACAATTTTCAAAGTTGACTTCCTCTGATTTTGAATCGAGTACCAGAAAAGTGGGAGTCTCTAAATGATGCAATTGTACAGCGTGCAAAATGATCATCGTGTGTGTCGAACCATCGACTCACAACATTAATCCTCGCGCCTCTTCCGTTTTGGTCTGGGTGTCGATGGAAAAGCGTTCCGGCTGCCTGATCCCGAATTTTCGGCAGGCGTTTGACGACTAATCGCGCGCTTGTCGTTCGAGCACTTTGAAATAGGAATCGGAGTGTTCGGCTCTCTCGACATTGGTTGCCCGAAGGGGAACGAGCCAGCGGACACCGCTAATGGATTCGCCGACAGCCGTGCTCGCCTATAGGACGATTCAAATAAACCGTCCCCAACGGAAGCACTGAAACAAAAATTTGAACTTCTCACTTCATCAACCAATATAAATTATTAACTCTGCACACTCATTCCGAGACACTTGCAGATGAACCCTCCCCAAAATTGAACAAAAAATCACCACTTTTCGTCAGATTTTAAAAACTCCAAGTAGTACCTAATATCAACGATTCTTCCACTTTCGGAAACACCAAGGTATAAATTACCCTGACTTGGATGATAGAAATTGGATTCTGTGAATTCTAACCTTTCTTTATTCTTTCTAACCTCAAAATAAGGAGGAATAGCGTCTCCTATAAAACTACTCAAAACAACGGCTGGAAATATAGTAAATACACAATGTGAAATACTCGTTGCCACCCATAAAGCTACTGACACCGTCAGGGGGTGCCAACCATATCTCCCAAGCTCGAATCCCACCAAAAAGATTCATGGATAACCGAAAATCGCCCGACGGTTTAGGTGGATGGTCCTGTACACGCGCACAGGCGCACAAACACGGGCAAAGCGTGCACACGCGGACACAGCGGTAATGTTTGTTGCGTGGGTGCGTCGTGATACATAGTAATGGCGGAGGGAGGGCCGGCCTGCAGCCCGGAGGGCGCCCGAAAATCCGCAGGAATTAACACAACTGAATTTCAAGTTTCCGTCCGCGACTACGAACTTCACCGACAATTTCCATCCGGCTACATATATCGTTTGGAATCTTGATTATGAGACGGGAGTAGTTTTGACGAATGTACACACGCGTGTCTCTAGAGAGAGGAGCGAGAGAAAGAGAGACAGAGGTTGAGGGTCTTGGCTCGTCGGGATCAGAGTACAGATACGTGTCGGGTCTCTGGCTATGAATTATTTTATGACACCGCTGGATAGTTGCCGCGAGTCCTCTCTTTGAATTTCAGGCAGCCGAAGTTGCTCGACAGCGGGCTGTTCCTCTTTGCCGTGTTTGATCCGCTCGTGGAGCCACTAATTCCCGACAACGACGTGGATCACGATAGCGAAACGAGTCAGAAGTTTGCGCTCGTGTAGCATAGTTGGCAATGTTTCTGTGCAGTTGGTTACTTATAATTCTGCAAGGTGGAGGTTCGTCTAGCATCGAGTGAGTGGCTGATGGAGTTAACTGGGTCTTGAGGGCCCATATCTCTACTGCGTTCTGGGTTGTAGTTGTTGAGCCCTATGAGATGCTTCCTTTAGTCAGTGTTATTAAAGAGAGTCTTGTAAAGGTGTCATTCTTCCAAATACTTTGAATATAAAACTTGGGACCCCCAGTTGGGCTACGTATCAAATGGTTCTTTCCTTTGCTTAATCATGGTGCAGTCTTTTGCCAATCAAAGAACTCTTCAACTTACGATTCCATACATTGCAGAGCTCTCAAAATGTTCTTGCACCGAGGAACTACAAATTGTACCCCTCTATTACCATCAATTTTCTTCCAGTCAATCCGCCAATCAATTTCATCAGTAACACAGCCTATCACCACTTTCCTTGGGATTCCAAGTAACCCCAAACCACCCTGAAAACGTTGATCAACCATAACGCTCCGCACTTTCTTCAACCCCCTGAGCAAGGCGCAGCCACGATCCTCCTCCCAATCTATGTAATGGACATCGTAGCGGCGGGATTAGAAATACGAGGCCCTCTAATGGGAATTAAGTAATACCTTGCACGGGGGGAACGCCTCGCGAAAGTACACCATGAGACGGGTTACACAATGCCCCTGGTGATTCGACTCAGTGGTTGTTGCTGTACCCTTTTCGCGTTACGTAAACCCGTACTCGCCTGTGTGTTTAGTCTAACCTATTCTTATTTCCATTCACACAGACTGCGTTCAGATCCCCCCCCCCCCTCTCCCCCTATTATCAGCAGAGCTCTATCGTAGCCTAGAACACGGCCCCGTATATCTGGTTACATTCGTTCTGCCGATTATGAAAGCCATTGTAACGTTGGTACGCGTGCGCACGCGCGCAGCTCTCGATGCACGCCGTTATTTCCAGCCGTATTGTTGGCGAATTACCCGTGGCGACCTTTCCGAACGCGCCACGGAAAGTGTCTCGGAGGAAACGGCTGGCAATATGTCAGCCCGGGCGAGCTGTCTTGATAGCGACGGACGGTGAATGAAGTCGTTGATTGGACAGTCGCGTAAGCGGGGCTTTTCTTTCGCGTACCAGTAAGTTATGGCGGTGTCGGGTCTAGTGGAGGTCTGCATCAATTAGAATGGAATAGAGAAGTGGAGTTCCATGTAGCTGCGCCTCTTCTGGGATCTTATTTACTACTCCGCCCGCAATCGGGAGTGTTTTGAAGGCTCTGCTTAGTTTTTAGCGAAGTCATTAGCGGAGAATTACTGGGGTCGATTGCTACGCGATGGGTCAAGTTAGTCTAAAGGGAAAGTTTAGGTCGATGGTAGACGTGACGCAGACTTGGGTTTAGATTCTACAGCGGACTTAAACCTAGGTGACCTTAGACCAGGTCTATCACCGCAAGTGGCGACACCCTTGTCCACCCGTGCGTCGCACTAATCGTGCTAGGTGCATTCCCCTTGACGGGGCCCAGCGACTGTTTTTCACTCGGAACTTGCCAAATTAGTCCCGAAAATTCCATTAAAACTTGACCCATCCGGCCGGAGCCATCCACTTTCGTTCACTTGAAACGCGGCGGGCAGGCCGCCACGCTCCACTCAGCAACACCCCGGACGACCGAGACGTTCATCCAGAATGGAGTCGAGGGGGCAGCACCCGCCCAAGTGCATTCTTGCGCGCGATAGACTGCAAAATTGTCAGCGTTTGACGCAGCAAACTTTTCCATCGCCCCGAGCCACAGTGCCCACGGCCCGAGACCCCGTGCACCGCCACGGACCCACGGCTCGTCCTTTGACGCGTTTCCATCGCGCTGCATAATTGAGAAAGCGAAATACCGTAATAGACTCTGGTACACTCGGCATAGTTATGGCATCACTCGTTGTTAAAATTCAATACAGCCCCGTGGGAGAGTGTCCGGAGTTCCGGAGGGCCATTAACGAAAGCTCGTGGTCGAAGGATCCCTCCAAACCATATGGAATCTCCCATGCGGAGAATCGGATGTTATACGGGAGTGGACGCGAGGTGACCATTGTGCCGCGAAAATGCACTCGCGTTATAGCGCCGCAGCGCTTCGCAAATGGGGAATGTTTTCGAGTATCCGTGAAATCCCTGGGCTATGCAGCACTTCGGAACAGGTTGCCTGGGGATTTTCCAACGGGGAATCCGTTTTTTAAGGAGCTCAGCTAGGGTGGCAGGAGGTTAAGTGCGCCTGCGCTGTTTCGGTAATGGAACAGGACAGTAAGTTTTTATTAAACGCCCCGCGAACGCTGCAACCCGCTGCATCTGACGGTTAGTGGATGCAACGGCTATAACCACTATTACTTTATAATACGTGAACTGGTCGAGGGAAGTGTTTGCGTGCGATAAGAGATACTTAAATTCTTACTTAACTTCCATTATGTCTGCCGTAGAATTCTTCACTGCAGTTTCCTCTAAATCGTAGCCAACAGCACGCAAGGACGGAGGACTATCACGGCTGGGTGGCTGAAATGGGCCGAGGAAGGAGGTTCGAATCCCCTTAATCACGCGAACTAAGCGTAGCTGTATCCCCCATCCGTGGCGTTATCGTCGCCGAGGTTATGTTCGAGTTAGGTCCGCGGGAGTTATTGTTCCGGAAGCGAGGCACTCGAAACGGGGCCTGAGAACTTATCGTTACAGATCGTCCGTAGTGCTCGAGGCACTTGCTTCTTCGCTGAAGAAACTCGCGGCGCGCTGTGTTTTTCCGTGAAAGCCCCAGCCAGAACGGGCCATTCCGCCTGGCCTGCGCCTGGAAAATCGAAAGTGCACGTAATGCAGCCTGCCCCGCTGGCTGGGGCTTTGCTGGGGGGACGGAAGCATCGCTGTGCAAGACGGAAATTTGATCGAAACGCCTGATAACCTATGCCCTTTTTGGAAGGGACGCTCGCTCTCTCGCTGGGAGCCGCGTCTGGCCTCGATGCTCATCGACCGTTTTTCATAGTCTATGCTCTTTTCTGTCGCGACCTTTCGAGGGGACGCGCGCTTTCAGCTCGTTATCGATGGCTGCGCATTCGGTAATTGATTGATGCGTAGGTAGACGGCGCTGTTGCACGAAGGAGAATCCTTTAAGGTTGTAAGTGCTCGGTCCTAAACCTGGCAAGGTACCGTAGAGAGGTTTCAGAGGCAGCTACTGAAGCGGCGCGCTTTTTGGGGTTCTACCAGTTGACGTTGATGTGCTCGCAGTGCTGGGTGGGTGCAGAGTAACTCATAGAACCTCTGTCCACGGTCCGGAAGAGGGGATTCAAGGGATTCGCATGCTCCGAAATTGGTAAAACTTTTTGTATCTTAAAGAGGTTAAGCAGATGTGTTTCCTTCCTTTAGCTACCATCAAAGCTAGCTTCACGAAAGTACTTCAGCATTCCAGTCTGGACCTTCATCTCCACAGACTACCAATGCTCTTTATTCAATCCTCCTCTTATAGGCTTGGGCCTACCACTGCTTTGACAAATGTAAATTATCTCGTTGAAAGGCCTCGAGTTGCTCGCCTCAGCCCATCATCAGCTGCAGATGAGGGACCGGCGTAGTGAAGGGATAAGACGCGAAGCAGCTCGTGTCCATTAACTCCGTGACACTGTCGATCGGGCCTGGCTGGATCCCGATCGTTATTCCTTGGCCGGAAGCCACGGGCAGGCAGGCGTTTTACCCTAAGCACGTACACGCACGTGCGTGTGCCATTCCAGCGTGACGCGTGAGATCCAATAACGCTCGACGAAACACTCGTCTATATGATAATGAAGCGGCGTCGACGAAATTAATGCCGCTGTGTTACGAGGCCTCCCGTCGAATCGATCGAGACACATTCGGCTGGATGCCTCGCGCGCATACGAGACGACTTCCGCGATCCGCCATAGTCGGATGAAAATTCAAATGGGAAAGGAAACGGACCCGGCTGCACGGTGTCCATCGCACCCCTAATCGACAGGGCCACCGGCAATTTTCCCCACGTCAGATTGCCGGCCGATTGGGCGAAACTGGGTCACATCGACGCACGTCCCACGATCGCCGCTCAGACTGCAGTGCCGCGCAGAGGTGCAGCGAGTAATCTCCGATCCATGGAAGTAGTGTGTAAAGCGATATTCTCCAGGGTGCGGGGAATTGAATTATGAGGCTTGAACGTTACACGCGGATTTCGTGAAGGTTTATAAGGATTTATAGAAATTGAAACTATTATACTGTGTTATTCCCTATTTTAAACTTTTGTACTTAATTCTTTGACAGTTTATCCCGAGTAGAAGAAGAGAAAAAGGGGAAAAAGGTATTTGTAGAGCACAGTTTTTACACTTCTCACCATAAACGGAAATATACATTTTTGGAACCGAAATTTGAAATTTGATTACGCTGTCAAAGGGTTAATAATCTCGGTATGGAGTAAAATGATCTATTTTGGATCGAGAAATGAATTAAATGAGCACAAGGACAAAAGTTCCAGCGCCCAAAAAGTGTGCTGAATTCGTCCCCAGTTTCTTGACCTGGGGTAAGACACCTAGAGGGCTGATTTGGCTCCCTTGCCCTCCGCGCAAATACGTGTTGAGGATTTATGGAGATTCCGTATCGATTCCGGCATTCCGTGGTGCATCAAGGTTCGTGGGGTTTTAATATTTGAATAATGGCACCAAGTGCTCGGTGGTAAAAGAACGGTGGCAGTAAGTTAACGGGCCTTTCCCTTTGTTTCCTGACGACAAATGAACCTGACTGACTGAGAACAATGTAGGCCCAACCCTCGCTGCTCGATAACTAGTTAAGGGCGAACTTCCTCAGGCCTGATTTAATGCACCGTGCTCGCCCTTAACCAGGAGCGCGAGGGTCTCCTTTCGTCCTTCTCCCCAGAGGGATGCTGGAACCTGTTCATTTATATTCATAGCACCTGATCTTTGTCGTTCTCAAATCAACCTTACGCCTAACTAGGCGCCCAATTTTTGTACACTTGTACACATCTAACTTACAGTCCTATAGTAGCAACTTCCCACCCCTCTGTCACACGTAGCTATATAGTACGTTCACTAAAAGTAGTGACCCACTCAAGTAGCATGCAAACTAACTCCTTCGCTACTTATTACAGGATTAGGGTTCATGCAAAAACCGACTTTTGAAAAATCCGGTTTTTGAATGCAGCTATTCCCCAAAAAACCGGTTTTCGAATTTTCACCAAAAAATATAATTAAAATAGTAAATAAATATATGTACTTATTTTAAAAATTTAGTTTTTTTTTAATATTTATAGAATTACAAAAATATAACAAAATAAAATATAGGTTCCCTATCTATACAAAACCAAATAAATAAGAAACCAAATTAAAATAACTAAAATCCGTATAATTTTTTAGTTCATTTAATATTTATGGATCTACAAAAATATAACACAATAAAATACATTGCATATAAAACCAAATGAAAAAAGAAACTAAAATAACTAAAATCCGTACAAAATATAAATTATAAATCTTTAGTTTATTTAGTATTTTTCTTCAGAAAATATGTACTCATGAAGATTCTTTTTACAGTAAACTGTTACCTACTACAATATGCTTGTGTCAGAGGCGATTTCCAGTCAAAATGATAACGTTTTTAATTAAATAGTGTATTCATTTTTACATATTATTTATAGTATATAAAACCATTTTTTTAATTTAAACTCCGATTTTCGAATTTTACAAATTTATTAAAAAAAAGGGTTTTCAAAAACCGACAAACCTTATACAGGGTTGCACTTATTTGCTCACGTTTTTGCTCATCTAGGACCTCCAATCACTAATATCCAGAAAGTATTCTGAATACACAGCCTCCAGATAAAATATCTACTAACTCCCCGTACTCCTGCTAGTTTGACATACTCCATAACTTCCACTGCTCCCACAGGTCAACAGAGCGAGTCGTAGTCGCTTGGGTGGAGTCACTCAAAAAGCGGAATCAGAAATCCTGAAACATGTTTGGTTGCTAGCTATCCAATTCGATTCCCTCCTCCATTGCTCGCAGCAAACGCATGAAAACTTTCATCTTTCAACTTCCATCTACCTAGGTCGCTCGCGCGATGCAAATACGCATATGCATTAAACTGTGAACGCATCTTTAGATAGTACACCGCTGAGAGATATAATAAAGAGTGCAGAGGGGGCCCAGCGGCCCAATCGAGGTCTATTCCACGCCACCTGTTTCCCCACTTCCCTATTTGCACATGCGCGCTGTCTACGACTCGCTTTGTGTACCTATAGATACCTTACGTGCAGCACTCTCCAAAATTAAAAACTACTTATCACGTTGCGGCGCAGATCCAATCACCAATTCGTGGCAAGCTCACCGATCGCCACACCGTAGGTGCCTCCGCGGGCTCAGCGTTGGCAATTAGTTAAACTCCATTCACGAGAAGCGTCCACCCTTTCCGTGCTTCAGCTCAAAGAGCCGGCAGACCAAGGGAAGAATAAAAGGAGGGGCGTGATGTCGCTCTAAAAACACTTGTCCGCCCTGTAACAGGTGCTACCACCCGAGGAGGACGACCCTCGGCGGCCCCGCTGTCTGACGACCCGTGAAAGTCGACCTCCTCGCAGACAGAGAGAGAGAGAGAGAGTAACCCTACCCCCGTGTCCGCGTGTCTGATCGTCGGGGCGTGTCCTGTTCCTGCGGGAACGCCGTGTAGGCTCCCTCCGGCAGGATGCAGCGCCGAGACACGCATATATCCCGCAATTATTCAATGAATACATGAATACGAATATTTAGCGGGGCTGGACCGCGCCGCGCCAGATGCATAATGCGCGCGCACTCAACGACATGCAATCCAAGTAACCAGAGGTGAAATAATTTCATAGCTGGACGGGGGCTGTTTGGTCGGAGTCAGCCTCGATGAATTATGGCACCTGAGACTTCGTCATTTGCATACGAGACGATTCGACTTCTCACAGATGACGGGAGGGACAATGGAGTTCGATTCGGTATAGTGATTCACTGTTGCCGGCTGCTTACGTGGGCTGCGGTGGAGAAAGTTTCCTAGATGGCGCTGTAAAAAATCGAGTGACAGTAAAGAATTCATGGAGGGTTCATTTTGAGGTTAGCTTGAAGACCGGTGAAAATTGTGGATGTTATTCTGTAAAACAGAGTCGGAGTTCCGACGTGTTCGTAGGTTGGAATTAATGATTCAGTTCCTCTCAATCTGTGATCCTCGAGGCAAACGATATCGTCACTCCTGGAATCGAGATTTCAACGCGCAAAATCCGAGGTGGAGCGTTTTAAGCAGGGTGCTCAATCTCTCTCGCGGCGGAATCGACGATCGACGGGGAGAGGGCGATCAAAATCGACGACAAATGGGGCGTCCCGGATTGGACGAACGCGCCCCCCGGGCCCGATAACATCGAACGACGCTCAATATCGTTTCCAGGGCGAAAGACAAAAGCGACACCTGCCCCTTCTCACGGTGGAGTGTCGCGCGCGCGTCTCCTGCGGGCGAAGGACGGCCGAAGGAGCGATGGGGTGGTGCAAAGTGGCGAGATCGGTCCTCCTAATTCAATCCCGTGGGATATATCGGCAGCCCTCCGTGAATCGGCACCGCCCGTGAATTATCCAGCTCGTTTATCGAGGAAATCGTTACCCAGGAAAAACACGTCAGACGTGTCCCATTGTCTGGCCTCTTACGCGCACCGTTGCGTAACGGTGCTCGGGAACTGAGGGTTGAGCGCGTAAGAGCGCGTCCAGACGCCGACAGGACGAGGTTTGCTGAGGCGTCGTAGCTCTCACTTCGCCTGTTTGTGTAAGGGACTTCGTTGAATGTCACGGAGGTGAAGAAAACTTCGACACCCCTATTGTGACGCAACGTGGCAGTGAATATTGATTCTGCGGGAGATGAATGGTGATTTGATTGTGTTACGTGTGAAATTAACTTAAGCACCTTGAAATAATGGGCGGGACTGAGACTAATTCCAGGGAATCTAAATAAATAACGTAAATGGTACCTGACACAAAACTAAGTAGTTAGAAAACAACTTGACAGAAGGGGAGTCCATCCCTGGGATAACCATCTCTGCTTTCGACCAGCTCCTCAACTTTTTGGGTCCGGGCCTTATGGAAAGTGGCGGTCCTACTGACATAGGCGTACCATCATTACCATGCCTGCCTAACAGTAGCAAAGTGGATGTGGTAGTAGTTTGTGCCGAGCCTCGAAACATGTTTACTTTAAGGCTCCACCGAGTCTAGGACCTCACTACATATAACTTGTCCAGCTACTATACTAACGTTGAACCAAATTGCGAATTTTCTTCCATCACTGTATCTCACTTGTCTGCAGTAACACAAAGCTAACTGAGAGTTAAGTGGCCCAGTAGTCCCAGCAGTCACCTACCTCACAAACTAGACGATAGGTTAAGGAGGGATTCTCTTGTGACAGCCCCCGAAATTTAGGTTTTTTTTTTAAAAACTATTGTTAATATTGCATGAAACTCTTTTGGGATATAAGGAGGCATCTTTAAACTTGCAGAAAATATTTTTTTTATGTCGATCTATTTATTAATTATTGTAAACCCCTTCGACGATGTTGACGGTAGGTGTAGCACCTGTCACAGTCATCTGATTGCAAAAAGAAGAAAATATTCTTAAAGTTAAATAATTTACGCTGGTACTGGACCTAAAGTTTCAATTTTAGTTTTTATTTACAATACTTTTTTTCGTCGATATAAAGAATAATATGAAAAATTTGTCTAAGGAAAAAACTTTTTCTTTTCTTTAAAGTGGACCAGTACCAGCGTAAACTATCTTACTTCAAGAAACTTCTATTTTTTTTTTTGCAATCAGATGACTGTAATAGGTGCTACACATCCCGCCAACGGGAGTTACATCGTCGAAGAGGTGGACAAGATTCCACAATAATGAATAAATAATAAGAAGGAGCGACTTAAAAAAATATTTTCTGCAATTTTAAAGATGCCTCCTAATATCCCAAAAGAGTTTAATCCAATATGACCAACAGTTTTTTAAAAAAAAAATCTTAAATATCAGTTACTACTGGGGCTGTTAGACGAGAATCCCCCCTTATGTCTATTGTTAACTTTAAGTACCTATGTGAGGTTAGTTTGCAAAAAATTCTGACGACCGAACCTCGCCTTTGCGCTATTTTTTTTCTTTTTCTTTCTTCCACTTTCCTTCTTATTCCTATATTCGTAGTGTGCAATAAAGGCGCTCGTCCCAGCGACGCCCAACACGAAATAAAGGGGTTCCAAAGTTAATGGAGACCCCATGGTGGTTTGCGCAATGCACAGCAGAGGCTCCGCCGGAAAATACAACTAAACAAACACGGCTCGACAGTGTCCAATCGGACGGATCGAAAAGACACGCGTGCACCCGTCGAATCTGCGGAGCGTAGAATTAGAAATTGGATACGGTGCCACGTACTCCCCCTGCGATGCATTAACCACGTCGCCCCGGTTAATCCCCTAGCCCCGACATCGCGTGAAAGGGGGGCCCATAGCCACGAGACCGCGGCAAGTGGAGCCCCTTATTGCGAGGGTCTTGCATAGTCATACGCAACCCGAGGGGGGTCGGACGAGATGGCGGAAAATAGTTACAAAACAGACGCGATCGGGGGGGTAGCTGTGCGAGAAAAAGGTTCCGAGGGGGGTTCCAGACGGCGAAAGTGTGAAAATATTCCAAGGAGAGGGGGCTCCCGTGATGTCTCCCCGGAATCCGTGGGGAGCCTGAAAAAGATTAAGCATCCCTTGCCCGTGGGGGGCGCACGTGGATCGTTTCTCGTTAGATGCGTCACTCCGTCCTTGTCGATATTACTGCATGGATATAGGTGCGTGTAGAAGGATAATACATATCGAACAAAAGGATCTCGTTAGCAACGCAGACGATTTATGTATCTTCTGCGGGAACGAGGATGTGTCTTTGTCCCCCGATATAATTGTCTCTCGTGGGGGGGAAACGCGGTGCTCGGACCTGTCAGAATGAAACGATTCGGGTTATTGGTGTCTTGAATGATTTATAGGGAATATTTCATGTTTAATACACTCTGGTTTCGGGAAGGTGAGGCTGCGGTTTTGCGGGTGTGAACTGCTGCACGTGATGCTGCTTCTAACTTGATACATGGGAGCTCCGGCTCGAAACAATGCAAATATTCTAGGCCCTACCACACGCGGAGCAAGAAATGAGAATGTTAAATCTGTAGATTTGTTAGTGACCTAAAAGTCTGCAGAAAAACCATCATCAGGACGAATGAATCGATACCACTGTTAACTTCAAAATCAGATAGGGTCACCTCGAAAAATGACCCCAAAGTTCGAGAATTTGCCTTTGTTTTGAACAAAAGAAGCAGATAGTAAAATTCCACCGGGTTCAACGAGGAACATAAACCTGACTGCAAAACTTCAAACGACTCGGTCAGTGCACTCTATAATACTAACAAAAACTGAGGTTGGGGGTTCCGCCAAATTTTAGTGAGTTTGGAAGGATTCGTTGCTCTGCAGACTTAGCATTGCCCTTAACCACGAAACGCCCACGAAGTCATTGCCATTGCTACAGGAAACAATGAAACCGACCAAAGAAGAGTGTCCACGGAATTCCCGTTTATCGATATATGCAATCGAGGCCCGAGCACCCACTGAAGTGGTTAATGGCGATTCCCATGGCGAGCCGTCGAAACGGCGCATCTGTTGTTCAACGGGAACTTTTAAATCCAGCGTATTATTGCAACTCTAATTTCGTTTCGCGGTCCAGCGAGCATCCGACGCGAGGGCAATCACGAAATGACTAGTGGCGCGAAGATACCGCGTTCTCTGCCCCCGGAGGAGGGGGCGGCTTTAATGTTTTTAATCTAATTCCCCCGCGTGTCAGTCCAGCGCGGAGCTTCTCCCCCGAGGATCAGACCCAGCTCGCTGGGGAATTTTGCATTGTGCATCGGCCGGGGGGTTGCAAACCTCCCTTCCGAGGAATGCCCCGTGCGAATCCGGGCTGTGATCGATCGCACCCCGTCCACGATTTCATTTCTCAAAGTCGGAGTTACGAATATTCTTTATTACGCCATGCCCCGGCGTCGTTCTGCTCTTCTTTCACTTTGGCCCGGTTTTTTGTAACCACCCCTAGCTCGGATTACGAGGAGGTATACGATTACACGTAGGATAGCGATGCTTCACCGTGGGTAGCATCGCGAGGCTTCAAAGTAACGAGATAGTGTACTTTTGTATTTCTGAGATTCTACTTTTCGCCGGTCGATATCCAACCCCTTCGTGTAGGAAGATTATTCCTCTCGACACGATGCACGATAAACGGATTCCCATCCACGAAATAGTTTCCTAGCTGGACGTTTTCATTCTGAAAAATTCAAACTTCACCCCAAGTGTTTCATAAGAACCCCTGCTGGACTTCCTCTTGCCCCCAACAGTGAAACAAATGGCCTCCACTACTGGAAAGATATAAGCGTAATTGGGCATCCAGTATCTCCTTCGTTCTTCTTCAGGAATAATAATCCAGGGAGGGAATCGAGTCGCACAGAAAGGATCGGCGATCGATCAGCAGCAGCTATGTTTTTGGCCCACTCAATTTTCTCTAATCGATGATATCGCCTAATGAACAGGCGGTGCATAATTCGCTTCCGAACTTCCGCCCATTACATCGAACTGTTTCCGCGGCAGCGGCACCACCCTCATGACCGAACCGGGGTGGTGGACGTGTCGAGGGGGTCGAGACGTTCGCATGGACGTAATCGGTTGGGCCTGGGCATAGGTTTTATCGGCAATACACCGGCGGCTCGATAAATCGCCGGGTTAGAACTTTCCTCGCAATTAGTATGTTAGTATGGTAATGCATCCAGCGTGAAGGGCTGAAACGGAGGGGGGGGGGAGACGTGGAAGGGGTGTGCGTTGATTGTATCGAGGATTAGAAATTGAATCCCCCGGGAAATTATGGAAAACAGACTGTGGATTGAAAGTATCGATGATATCGCCGAATATGAATGCCCTTCTTTGGGAACCGAATGGCCCAAGACTCGGGGTGGGTTCAGTTGAAACTGTAACAAAGGGTGAATGTAGATTTTACAATTCCTGTTTCTTATTTTTTTAAATTATCCACCATGATGTCAGAAGCTAGATGTATTCTGATAGTGGAAAAAGATTTCTGATTTGATTAATGGTTAAATGTTTTAGTGGAGAGTCCTCTGAGTTGAAAACGGGGTGTCTTCGTTGCAGTGGGTTGAGGTTCTGGAATGGCGAAAGTATTGGAAGCTTGTGTTGCCTGGAGAGTTGCATCGGTTTCCAATGAGCTACGCTTTTGAGCGGTTCATCTCGATCCAGGAAGTTGGAGAGGGGGCTCCAGGATTAATCGCATCATGCCGCTCATTAGCAATAATTCAATACGCGCAGCTGTGTGTCCTGTTGCATAATTGATTGTTTAGAGCGGCGCATATGTAATCGCGCGTTTCGCTGCTGATCGTATTAACCGGCACACGATAATCTAACGTATTAGACGCGGGAATGGGCGGGCATCTGGAGGCAGGGAATTGATTAAAGTGGCGGGGGCAAGCACGGTGTGGCGCAGAAACTAGAAAGCATAAACTTGGAAAACGAAAATGAAAAGGATAGAAACAGAAAGAAACAGAAATACCGGGACAAGAAGGAGTTGAATGCATTCTAGAACTCGAAATGGTAAAGAAGTTTGGACATCACGGAAAGGAAAGGTGTAGCGATACCTCCGCAATCGCCACAAGATGGCATTTCAAGCCATCTTGCTCTCTCGCAAGTTCTCACTCGGCCACCGACTCCAACATATACCTGTTTTGTTCTGTACAGCTAGACCTCGCAAACTTGACGCTATTATTGTGTTTGCGCAAGCAGGAGGTAGGAGAACGGGGGAGGGCATAACTCCTCCCCTCCATTCCTTGTTTAAAGAAATTCTTCTCAACAGGAATTCTCATGACCACGCTTAACCGCGACAACTAAAATAATCATGAACATCAGTAAATGAGAACTCAAATAATTGTGGTGGGTTTGGATGACCCGCAACTATAATACTTTAACACTGATCTACTGGAGTCTACTTAGATCCTCCTGCACATCAAGTTTGCGGCGGTTCAGCTATACCTCCTAACATCCCCGCGTCTAAGCCAGGGTCTGCTAAGTACCTTAGCCAATCTTATTGATGAGTCCCCGACTGGTAGGCCCCAGCACAAAACGCACACTTCCATCATTTCCTCCATTTTTGTCCTTCCGTCTACTTTCAACTCCAAACACCTACACCTTCCTTCCTCAAAGGGAAAGAGGTCCCAGACAAAGAGCCCCAGATCACAGCAGACCCAATTGTGTTCGAATGCCTATTGGCACGGACCAAAGAGCAAAGATCGAACCAGAAATAGAAGCGCAGGCCAGGAAAAGACAGAAACAATGGAACGTTCTAGATCCCCGTAAAGATAGGCTGGCCAGTGGATCGATCAAAAGCGAAGGGGGCAGATATTCTCTGGAGAGGTACGCGCTAAAAACACCGCTGCGTAACTTGGTGCACGCGTTGTCCGCCCACGCGTACGCGGACCACCATAGAGAGCGCGCGAACGTTTGCAGCGGTGGCGCGACTGTAGCAGCGCCTTTCGAAATCACTTAAACTGATTAGGCCGCGAACTCGCCCAGGGTGGCCCGTGATTTACGGCCGCCAGGCAATTTCACGTTTTCGATGGTCGAACGGTCGCGCTCGTTGTGTGGTAGTCGTAAAACACCACGTGCCACCGCCTTTGCCGGGTTAATGGCACATCTTGATGGAATACGCGGGCCAAGGTGTGCTTCCTCTTGTGCGCACGAAGAGCGAGGTACCCTGTGGCCGGCACAGATGGCGCTGTTCCGATTCAGTGATCATAGAGCTATATCGAGCTCAGAGACGGAAAACTACAGATTCTGTTGAATATCGGTGCTCAAGCTACTCGCATTGCCCACTCCTTCCTCTTCCTTTTTTGTGATATCTCATCCGGGGCGCCAAGATTTCCTTCAATTCAACGCTCCATTCAGTTTTACAGGGCTGCGAGAATTATATTATCACTTCAATAGGGAAATCTGATTCCAAAGGGAATAAACGAGCAGTGAAGTCGATTGCGAAACTGGTCCCGGCGACCGATGCTGATTTATTAGTCTGAAGCTGAGGAGCCAGGCGAAGGCTGGCTGATAAACGAGCGCCGAGAAACACGCTGTCATGCCTCGAACTCTTCAATCTATCTCGCCATGGGCTCGCGAGGTGTCGCCATTAACTTTAATATCGGCCTCATTACACTGACTGGCCGATATTAAAACGCCGAAGCTCCAGCGTCCAATGATTAATCGGCGTAATTGCGTTTACTCGATTCCGTGATCGATCCGTTCGTCCTGGAGACGTACCTTTAATATTCATTCCGCCGGGAGTAATTGCGGACCCGATGGCACGGGCTCCTCCGCCCCGAAGGCGAACGAGACTGTCATCCGTATGAATCGAAGCAATCCCGCGTACTTTTATCAAACAATAGCTAATAGCGTATGCGGCACACTTATATCCACCCAATCTGGTAATTATTTTAATTACATCACGGTCTTTTGATGCGAATAGCGGCAACCCATTGTTGACACGTTTCATTCTGTCCTCTCTACTATTATCTAAGCCATGGCAGGAGATTTAACTAATTTTTTCTAAGAAAAAATTTAATATATATAATTGTTTATTGTAACAGAAGCAAATTAGCTGATTTTGGGATGCATATGAGGTTGACAAGATATAAGGAGATTTCAGGAAAGCTCATTTCCCTTCGTAAACTCTAGCAGCCTCGATTTGTTTATATTCAAAGCACACCTCGTACGCGTATGCCTTTGTAGGTCAAAATGGAACCGCCTGTATAAGCAAATTACGCCGTTCTCATGCTCAATAATTCCGACGCGGTAAACCGCGGAAATGCAGCGCCCCACGGCCCAATTAGGTCTATATTATTTTATGCAGGGCACGTTTAACTCCGGGACTTAATTCCGCGACTAAATTCGAGTTTAGGCCGGAAGGAGGTTAACGCGGGAACCACAGGTTCAAGTTCTTTCACGGGAGGCGGGGCTAATTGGATAGGCCGCGGAGAATAATGCCCGGTCTTAAAAAAAATATTTCTTTTACCGTGACCCACGTCGCGGGACGTACCGTAGGGCCATTTCACATCGGCGGTAATTAAACCGGGATGAAATGGAATTACTCTTTGAGGATACAGCGTCTCCGTTAGAACAGGACAAATGTAATAATGTACAAAGGGCCGTTGAAAATGATGGAAAAGTACTGATATCGACAGATGTTGGTTTAAACTTCGCTGGAGGTAATTGTCTATCGGCTGTGTATGATTTAATTCGAATAAAACAATTTCCCTCCAAAAAAAGGGCTACACAAATGGTCGTTACTTGCTCCCTTAAAGCCGCGACCAATTCCTTTATGGCTTCGCGTCCCCCCCAACAATTTTCGCGTTTTGAGGTTAGGATGACGCAACGTCATCGATCCAAAGAACGATTTCACGACACGTCCCATCGAGTCGCGACAGCAGGAGCAGCTTCACGGGACATTTGGCCCGGGCCGTCTTCATTTTCCACTCGGCACGCGGGATTAATGCTTGGCTTAAATGTTTGCTGGGCGCGCGAGAACGCGCGCAGGCAGCGTGTCAAGTGATGGAATTAATCGTAGATGGATCCCTCGAGGGTGGTGCATGATTCACCAGGAACCGCATCGCGCCACACCCCGCCGCAAAATGGTGTGCACGCTGCACACGATTACGCGACAGTGGGGTGCACACACGCGCTGCAGAATAGGGGGATCGCGATGAAGGGACAAGTTGGGGACAGGTGGGGTAAGAGTTGTTGTTCGAGTTGCCAGATACACTTGGATGTTGATACAGTTTCTCGGTGTCGCGTGCTTTCCAGCGCGGGGATGAAGGTGGACGTGGATTTTGTAGATAGATGGGGTAGTCAAAGGGGTATATCAAACTCGGAGATTGATTGTGGCTGAGGTGACAGGGAATTGCTGCGATGAGATAGTTTGCGCTGTATAGAAAGGTATTTTGGATTGCGATCACAGTTAAGCTTATTCCCATACAAGATTCCACCAGAAGGAAGAATTGCAAGTGGTATTCTCTGAACCCCGAACGCAGAGATTTAGTCTACTTCACGGGTAGCGTATCTAGGGTAGTAGTCAATCCTGACCACGCTCAAGTTTCTTCCCATAAAAGACGGCAGGATAAGAACCCGAAACTCGATCTAGTATCCTCTGAGGATTCAACATGTATACTTTATTTCTGTGTTAATGCACCTAACATAAGTTAGCACTCAACCCTGACCACACCCAAGTCTCTTCCCAGAGAAGAAAGTTACCTAAGGATCAGAAATTCTAACAGTATTCTCTAAGCATCCAACACAAATGTTTCCTCAATTTCTGTGTCAATCCACCTAAGTTAGCACCAAATCTTGACCACACTCAATCTTATCCTCACACAAGAATACTGCCCAAGAACCATAAGCTCCAACTAGTATCCTTCAAACCCAATTTCGCTGCAACAAAAGTGAACCCAACCCCATCGCGTTGGATTAGAAGGCGAACGTTTCCGTATTAGGGTGGCACAGGATGCAAATACACGGGGAACCATTTCGACTACGGGCGCAGTGTGTGTGTGTGTGACGCAGCATATGCTGCGATATTCTGCGGTCGAATTTACACACACAGGCGGGTCGGGTGCACATACGGCTGCCGACACACCCACGTCTCCGAGGGATCCTCGTATCGGCGCGAACAGTAAGAGCATCGATCACACACCGGGGACAATATTGGCATGATAATCGGAAGGGATTCGGCATGGTTACGTAGTAACACGGGCTAAGGGGGCCCCATGATCGTAGGACGGATCAGGGGGTTCGCGGAGCACGATTATTGCTGCTCACATGGGGGGCGGCTTCATAAATAATGGTCGTTGGAAGAGTGGGCGCAATATGACACGACTCCATGCGATACATGCAACACGATTGCACCTTCCTACGGATGTTTACCATTTCTTTTCGTTTTCACGGAGTTGGGTGTTGACGGGGGGCACGATATTTTGGGGGGTACGAGAGCATGGGTGGGTGGGATTCGTTGGTTTTTTTTGGGTGTAAAAATTGGCGACCTTTTGTCCATGTGAGGGGAGTGTGTGGTATTGTGTGTTGGGAAGTTTGATGTTTGAGAATGTTGGTGAGGACTAGGGGCTCCTAACTTTGAGAATATGGTGGTATGGTACTACAGTGGGTGATCAGATTATTAGAGCGACAGAACGAAAAATATGTTCTTTGTGTTTGTGTAGAAATAAAATCATCCATGTGGCAGATAATATTGCTTACAGCGTTGCCAAGTATATATTTGCAATTTTCAAACATCAATCTATATATATATATATAAAAGAAGAAGTCCTGACTGACTGACTGACTGACTCATCAACGCCCAGCTCAAACCGTTTAACCTAGGAACGTGAAATTTGGAAGATATATTGTTTTCATGACTTAGGCGCTCACTAACGAAGAATTTTTAGAAAATCTGTCCTCAAAGTGGTGAAAAGGGGTAAAATGTATTTTCTCGGATTCCTTAATATCTCTTACGCCCGGTTAGATATCAACTTGGTTCTTACTCACAAATATTGCCCACACGAATCCCTAAAAACCAGTTTCAGTATTTTGCATTAATTAACCCCTAAGAGGGTGAAAAGGGGTAAAATGTGTTTTCATGGACTTCTCAATATCTCTTAGGCCCGATTAGATATCAACTTGGTTTTTACATACAAAGGTTTCCCACACAAATGCCTAAAAACCAATTTCAGTATTTTGCCCTAATCAACCCCTTAGCCTGAAGCGAAGCGCGGGGTATTTTGCTAGTGCTTCATAAAAAAAATAAGAATTCAGTGTCACTAGGCTTTAATGTAAAATCGTCAATTTATGCAGGTGGCTCTAATAATTTGATCACCAACTGTATTTGTGTACTCTTATTCTAATCCACTCCTGTTATGTATTAATATACTTGCTAGTATTTAACTTAACATATGTGCACAGAAATTTTACATTAGTAGAATATTGGACATGCACATTCCCTTCTCCATAAGATTTGCACTAATGTCCTTGTATTATAAATTACAATTGGTGCCAATCACTTTTACAAAATGATTCTGCTTAATAAAACACGTCACAACGTTTGTAGTTAGTAATTCACGAGCAGAATATGGTATTATGCGCTTCCATTAAATGTAATATCAAATATAAATTAACGATTGCTTCATAAACGTTCGCTCGAGCCTGCAGCGATTATTACAAACCCCATTTATAATTACACACGATGTAATTTATAGTTTCGATTATGCACAAAGTATGCCGCCAATGAATGTAGAATATTCTGCGGCAACAAGTCCACGGTTGCGAGCCTCTGTCCACATATTGACAATTTGACGATCGTCTGCGGTACAATGTCCCTCCTAGCAAACACTCCACGATACTATTTAAAATCCCGAAAATTACCAATGCACAATCTACACCCCCGCAATGTTTCCTAATTCATCGAGTAAAAATCTACATTCACCATCCAAAGACCACTCGTCGTCATTTCTCACCCCGAGACAAAGGCGATTCCACCTCGAGGAGCTCCCCACGAATTCTTCTCTCGCTATCTGTATCGATCCCCCATAAATCTAGATCTCCGAGACGAAAGGATTTGCTGTCTCGACACGAACCACCCCCCAAAGACAAACACGAAATTCAGCCACCACCCTCTCCATTCCACGCGTGTCGATTGATTTCACGAGACGCGAACGGCGACGTCGACGTTCCACGACGATCCACCGAGGGGGAGGTCGCGTCCAAGCCACCCCCTTCAGTCCACCCTCCGCGTCGCGGTAATTAATAATTATATCGGAGAAAGTACGAAGCCGGTCCAAGTTATAATTACACCGGGAACAATCAACAACTAGTAGCTCGTCGAAGGGGGTGAATTGTGTGGGCGGAGGGGGTGGGTGGGTGGGTTATGGGTGAGTTCGAAGGCAGGATTCGAGAGGGGGTTGGGCGAGGAAACTCTCTCGAGACACCGTACACCCAGCTTGACAGGGAACTTTATTCCTCGCAGCTTCGCCTCACTACCCTCCTACCCCTATCGCCCCCTTTTTCTCCCTCGCCTCTGTTCCTTTCTTTTTTTTTTTCATCCCTGCAGCTCCTTTATCCGAAGGTCTCGGCCCTCGAGTGCACGAGTCTCGAGGTCGTCTTCTCTCCACTCATTCAGTTTATCTCCCGGCTCTCGATCCACCCCCCGCTCCGTCTTCCTGCTTCCGGGCACTTCATTCAACCGTGAAAGGAAAAGTTTGCAATGAAATAAGTAGCGAGCGAAGCCCCCGGGATCATTATGCTCGGGAACGGGGGGTGGGCACCCGAAGCTGGGCTGCTTGTAATCGTTGCTTCGAACCGGCTTGCACTCTAGGAAAGGTGTGCATGCACGGATCGTCGTTACGGAGGCAGGCACTAGGTAATTAAACAACCCTCCGCCCCCCAAGGCTGCTTCTTTCCTCGCAACAATTTGCGACTTCCTTCACTGGGTTTCGATTTTAATTTGTTGGCGGAGGGAACAGCCGGCTAAAGTTTCTGCATATATTGAAGTTAGGGATTACAAAGTGTTGGGCATCTTCCAGCTGTACCTTGTCGAATGAAAGTTCTTCCGGTTCTCGTCCATTAGAAAGTGTAGACACCTTTGTTAAGCTGGAAGCTGCTCATTGCCCCGCTGCTAGGCGAGCGATTCATTCTTATTCCTGTTACATAATCGAGCACAGGAGTAACAAAGGACATCACCCAACTGTTACACGCCGATTTTGATAAAACTCGGCATGCACGTAGAGTGCCTAAAAATATTAGACATGTCTTTTTTTAGAGGCAGGAATTCAGGTTTAGAGGGTGTAATTATACTTTAAAGTTGGGGGTTGCAAAACTGTTTTGTCGAATAACTCGAAAATTACTGGGGATAGAAAAAAATGATACAGAAGAAAGATGCGTGGTTCTCTGTGAGGAATAACATGTTATAAGCAGAAGTTTTCTAGAATCACAGATGGCGCTGTTGTAGTGACAAAAAGTCTTTTCTTATATATATTTATTTTTCAAAAATGCGCCAGTACACCCAACAAAACGAAACCTACATATTTTCCACAGTTTTTGAAAAATATCTGGAAATGAAAAAAATGTCGATTTCTTGTGGTTGCGGGTGTAGAGTTGTAGGGTGACTTCTGACGTTTCAAGATTGAGTTTGCAAAACAGTATACACTATTATTCAGATTTACCCAATGTTTAACCCCTTGCCTTACTATTTAATTCTGAGGTTGTTAATCAAAACATACTAAACCCCCCTAAAATAACAAAAAAAATCCATGACGTCTCGGAGAGGTCCCTTCAGAGGATTACTCCTCAGATTTATTCCCGATATTTATCTCAGTCCCCAGTCATTTTCGAGTTATTCGACTAAATAGTGTTCCAAACCCCCACGTTAAAGTGTAATTTCACCTCCTGGAAACGAATTTCCGCCATTAAAAAAAACATGTGTCTAATATTTTTAGACACTCTATCTGTCTGCCCAGTTTCATCAGAATCGGCGTGCAACATTTCTGCGATGTTCCTTGCAACTTTCAACCCACTTTGGGTAAATTCTCAAGCATCAATTAAATTTTCCGTGTAGAAGAAAAATGGCACGCGACCTGACACGAAAATCCGTCTCCTATCATCTGGTGCCACGAAAGCGGCAGAAGCTCGACACAGAGAACCGGAAGTCACCGCAGCGGACCGTTTAAATCATCCATCGGGTAGGGAAATGGAATTTTTCGCTTTGCCCGACGTTTAAGTAGCAGAGGAATTGCAAAGTACTCGAAGCTGCTCCGGAAGTAGACGTAATTCAACTTTTATGCCCGCTGGGCGCGGGGGGCGGTTTCGTAATAAACGCAAGTCGAGCAAGTTTTGCGAGCGCAACCTGGAAGGCGCTTTGTCGCATGCGCCAGCTTGGTTGTGCGGTGAAGTGGCCCGCCACAAGTAAAGCATGCACAAAGGAGCATCGTCGAGAGCACTTTTTCCTTTCTTTTCGCTCCGAGTGTAACTCGCGCGCGCGCGTGCTGAGCACACGAAAGTGGCTGGGCCATCCATGGAACGTTCGCGGTTAATTTCATGCCTGAATAATGATCTGATGGCTCGTTTGTCTATGGCTCGCGTCTACTCGTTGCCTGCTCCCTGGCAATTTCGTGATGAGCAAACACTTTTGGTTTGCCGCAGAGTATGTAGATGTGTACGTAGGTACACCTTTTATCGTGCGGGTTGAACAGGAGTGCTGGGAAGAAGGGAAAATGCTGTGGAGTGATGAAAAGCACCTGTCATGGCTCAGATTATTTATTATCGTGTGAAGTTTTTGGTGTTTCACGTGTGATCGTGATAAGCAATGGGGTGGAAATTTGATTTTTATTTAAACTGTTGGGGTGGGATGTGACAGATGTACTTATTGAGGTACTTCAGCTCTTATTCCTATTTACATTGTAAAATTTTGGCTTCATCTTCGGAGAAGAAGGAATTTAAGTTTTTTTTTAAATAGGGTAACTGTACTCGTAATTGACAGTGTACCAATAGTTGACACTTTTATTTTCAGTCACGAATAATAAGCTTTCTATTAAAAAAATGTTTCTGACTAATACGCTGTTTGAAAAAGCATTAGTCAAAAACATTTTTTTTAATAGAAAGCTTATTATTCGTGACTGAAAATAAAAGTGTCGACTATTGGTACACTGTCAACTACGAGTACAGTTACCCTAAGTATATTAATATAAAAATGTCACCCCACCTCAGTCGAGGGTTAACCTAGATTTTAATTAATTACCAACGTCAAGAAGTTTCGAGGAATTATTTCTCCTTTATCCAAACGTGAAAGCAGTTTCAGTTTGATGAAAACGCGCCTTAGACTTTTCAGGGTACATACGCTTCGCCTCGTTATGGACTTCCTACAGCAAGGGGCTCGTTTTGCCACTAATTTCCTCGAGCACTATGCCTGATGGAAATTTCTAGGTCTTCGTAGCCGACTTAATAAGAAATTCCACGCAAGGCCATATTGGCCACGTGACGTTACACGGCCTTAATACCCAATTTTCAAGCGGTCAATTTCCAACGCGGATGTTGTAACCAGTAATACCTTTCCTTCTTGGCGAACGTTTAGAAGAAGCAATCACAGGTTCGCCCCTTCATAGAATGCCTGAGCATATCTCCCCTATTCTCTTAATTATTATTAATTTACTGGTAAATCAAACTACCTTTCAATGTATTTTTACAAAAAAAAATCAGACCCAAACCATCGACTGTCTATTAAAAGTAACTGTGACTGTGGCGTGCTTATAGAGCCGATATTCCTAGAATCAAAGCAGAAATATTCTGCCATTTCTGTATTTTTTCAAACACAACAAATTCCTGCCTGAGAAGTCAAAATTCCCGTTCAGATTCGCTCGCGTTTTATCCTATTTGCGTTTATTACTGAACTACTGGTGCCCGCGCAGGCTTTCAAATCGATCCTCCCCGATAAATTGAATTTTCCCACGGTGGAAACGTAAAAAGTTACAGTTTCGATGCATAAAAATATAGGTCTCGAAGTTTGGTCGTGTTCATAAAAATCTATTGTTGCATTCACTGCATTCGTGGAGCCCCCTTAACACAGAATTGCGATACCAACACGATACCGAAGTATTATACAAAAACGCCTTCGTCAAATTGGCTTTCAGCCTCCTCTGTAAGTGCAGTCGAACTTCCAATCGATACACCGCCATCGGGATGGAGGCTCGTAATTTCCCGCGGCTTTGGCGAGCGCCGTTGAAAAGGTGCGCGCGTACGTGGCGAAACATCACGGCGGAGCAGGGATCGCGCGCGCGTCTGCCGTACTTACGGCGACTTACGTAAGGGGGCGCACGTAAGTGCAGCAAATTGCTCGTAAAACGTGCCCGGGGTGTTAATTTACCCGGTAACGTCAAAGTAAATACGGAATTACGCCGGAGCCGCGAGTAACATGGGCGCGGGAGTGGCATCGCGTGGAAACACGCTTTTCAAGCTTCTTTAAATCTGACCGAGTGCAATTGGAATGCCAAAGCGTCGCTAGAAAAACCTGAACCCCGTCCACGTCCTCCTCTTTATTGCAATTACTGTCCGGACTCCTGACACTCATAAAATCGTCACCGGTAGCTGGACACAGAGTGGAGGCTTCTGCATTGGAAACGCGGCTTAACCCTTTCAACTCGAAACATGCTTCGCGGTGCTGCAGAAGCTTAACGGTCTGTGTTGATTGCATTATACCTTGTAAATGGATTACTGGCGTTGCGATTCCTTTGTTGTATTATTTTCCGTTTCGAAGTTCTGTATTCAATGAGAGTAGGATCGAGCGAGAATGCCTTTGGTCGATTGACGCGTGAGGAAGTTCCAGCGCAAAGGGTTGGAGGTTAGACACGCTGTAACGCTTCTTTAAGTTAATTGTTGCGCGTGAGATATTTCGCATTCGGCGAAGTAGGGATGAAACAATCTTTAAACGAATTACCTCGGGATCAATTTAACAGTGTAGCGTCTAATAGTTACTAACGTTAATAACCTAGAGCTTTCCCTTAAATTATAGGTCGTTAAGAAGCGTTACTCTTTTATAAAATAATAACTGGTGGACAAGGAAAAGTTTATTAAGAAGGCAATGTATTTTATTAGTTTGTAGTTGCCACATAGCAGTTCCTTATTTAATAAATATTGTTAAGTTGAAGTTTGGCAATTAAAAATTGGCACTATAACAGCCAAAACAGCGTTGAAAACGCGGCTTAAAGTCTCCCTCCACTTCGCTGTACATCAGCGTTTTTAGGTCACCCGGTACGTGGAATACAGACGAGCATGCAACGCGAGTAACTGTACAGAAAACGGTGCAACGCGATACTCGAGAAATCTATAAATTCGTAGTCGG
Source organism: Andrena camellia (assembly GCA_029448645.1). Lineage (NCBI taxonomy): Eukaryota > Metazoa > Arthropoda > Insecta > Hymenoptera > Andrenidae > Andrena > Andrena camellia. Next base: position 29,666,482 of record CM055678.1, on the reverse strand, counting down.
CTTGTGTAACTTTTAATGGCGACAACCGAAGAAATGGATAATCGACGATCTCGCGTGAGTAAGATCGTCGGGGTTCGCTTTTTTTGCACGTCTCCGCGTCGAGGGTGTTGAAAAGCGATTGGTTCCAGTGAAATACGGCCGCCGGGGATATCGAGGCGATTTTCGCGCATTGGTGGCACGGTTTTCATGAAAAGGCACCGCAATTAAAATCATCTCGCTTACATCGCGGTTTACACGGCGCGGCGTAACCGATGTGCCGTTTTTAACGCGACGCACGGCTCAATATTCTTGGCGATTAAAACTTGGCACATCAGCGACACCGCGTAATTGGAAAACGTGACGGTTGGTAAAATACATGGGGGAGGGAGGGGAAGGGTTTCGTCCAATGACAGGACAAAAAATAATCTGTGGAAAATTAATTAAAGTTACCGCGGCTGCACCCGCGGAACGTTATATACGCGTAATTGGTCATCGCGAAAAAGATAACCGGGAACAGTCGCTGCCATTTTTGAAATGTTAATATCCCGAAATTCTGCAGTCGCTCTTTCAGAGATTCGTAAATTTATATCTCCCCACACAGCGCGCTTTTAAAGCGTAAAGTTTACTGCGTTCCTCGTAAATTATTGCTTGACGTTGTCCGCGTTCTGCGCTGTAGGCAAAGTGAAAGAGATCTTTCAGGCGAAAAAATTGTTTGTCAAACAGAACTCTGCACGGTTCCATACTAATGAATATTTTAGTGCACAGTTTCTTTTCTGCACATACCCTTTGCAAACGTTTGCTTATTGCTTACCTATGTACAATTTTGAGATTGTAGTGCTTTATCGGATCGTATGAAATTCGCCCTGAACTCTGGTACTGGAGGAGGTTTAAGTCGCGATCCCACGTGTGCAAAGTGTGATGCAAAGTGCAGCGAATGCTACGTTCCTATATTTGTGACTCACGATATAGTAGACACGTAAAAAAACTTAAAGTGTCTCACTCTAATATACAGTAGGCACAAAAGGGAAACCTTAAGCCCCGATCCCACGTGTGCAAAGTGTGACGTAAAGTGCACTGAGAGCTACTTTCCTACATTTATGACTCATAACACAATCGATACGTAAAACACTTAAGGAGTCTTAGTCTATGGTGCAGTAGGCACAAAAAGGAAACCTTAAGCCCTGATCCCACGTGTGCAAAGTGTGATGCAAAGTGCAGCGAACGTTACGTTCCTATATTTGTGACTCACGACATAGTAGACACGTAAACAACTCAAGGTGCCAAAAGGGAAACCTTAAGCCCCGATCCTACGCGTACAAAGTGTGACGCAAAGTGCACTGAGAGTTGCCTCCCACATTTGTGACTCATAACACAATCGATACGTAAAACGCTTAAAGAGTCTTAGTCTAAGATACAGTAGGCACAAAAGAGAAACCTTAAGCCCCGATCCCATATGTATTCCACTGACCTCTGTGGAATTTCTTCCTCCAAACTGGAATTTCGTTTTGTATTGCATTGTCGCACTTAAAAGTTACATACTGTCAACGAACTTAGCTGAAACTGAGATCAGATCCACGGGAAGACCGTGTTCATAACCCTCCCTCCCTGAAACCCGTCTAACTGTAGCCTTCCCGAATCAATTAAGCCTCTTATCCGGAATCCCTGAGCTCGGTTCGAGCCACCGACACGCTCGTCGGCCTGATGCCCGCTTAAAAATCGCTATCCATCACCGAATCAATTAGCAACTTCTCAATTACGGGGGGCTCGCCTTTTTTTCCGGCGGCTGACTGGCTATTTAGCCTGAAAACCGTCGGATGGATCGATGATCGAGCGGCGAGAGCCGGCCTGCACCAGGCTTGAATTTACGAGCGAGACGCGTTTGATTTACGACGCGGTGCCTCTTTCGTCGATCCACGATCGATCCGCGCGGAGCGGATGATGGAGGAACGGCGGCGGAGCAAACACGCGATACGCCAAGTTAATCGTTATTCTTGTCGGTCGGATAATTAATAGCCAATCAGCGAGCGTGTCGACTTGAATGTTAAGCAGAGCCCGTGGCTCCTCTCCTTCGTTCGTACACCCCCGTTGCGGTCAACTCGAGCCGTGCCTGCGTATATCGATACCTCGCGGGCTGGGAGGTGAGGGTCGCGTCACTGTGTCGTTTCTCGAGAAACGCGGAAATTGAAACGGAATGGAGTACCATATCTGCGTTGCCTTCGCTGGCTACTTTTCTGGTGGAAATGATTAGGGGTGTCCTACTACCCTAAATTTAGGGTGGAATGGTAATGTTTCGAAATTAAATAGACTGAAAATTCTAGGATGTGAACAATAACGAGGGGATGCACTTATTCGCGAGCTAAGTTCAGAAGCCTCAAGGTTAAAGTTTCTCCCACTTACCGTCGACGGGAGAAATCGCCACAGTTCGCAGCTCAAGTGGAATAGAGCTCCAGGATTCTACACGACAGAGGAAAATATGTTATTACCTGCTGTTTAAGTGATACGAAGTTACAAACTACGCGTCGGCGGTCAGCCCACTTCAGAGTACTTCAGACCCCCAGAAGAAGTTCCCGTTACTTGGAACTCGAGGGGAGCAATGCTGCCAACTTCTACTATCTAGTGGCGGGAAATTATCGTAACCGTTTACGACGAAATGGTAGAAAAAGGGACAAGAATCTTCCAAGTGGCGATTCCTCATACCGCGGTAGTGACCGTCGCCATTTTGTCTCCGCGCTTGAAAATGGCGGGGTCAGCAATGTCGTCTCGCTGTTGCACAGTACACTCGACCAAAAGAGCCTAGGATGCATCCAGCCCTATCTAATACCCAATAACAGACGCGAACAGACGAGAAACAAGTGCCCCATCAAGAATGCCCAGCGCGTTACAAGAGATACCCTGCCTCCTGACCACGGGTTCAGCGTTTTGTTGGGACAAGAGGATAAGAGCACTTTTGGGTGCAGTGGCTCGTGTGAGCGCGCACACGCCCGCGACTCGTAGGAGCAAAATATGCGGCAGATGTATGGAACAGATAGACGCTCGGGGAGCGTGAATTCTAAATGAGGATAATGTAACGGGCGCCACAAATAATCCTAGTGTGCATGCACCGGGCATCCAGCCTTTCTCCCTCTTATTCGCCCTACTCGCCGCCATTACCTATGTATTCTTGAATAACGAGACACGATGGCCGGTGCGCGGGTCCGTCGATGCACCGGGGGACCCACTTCAGAATTATTCAGCGATCTCCTGATGACGCAACGACAGGATCTATCGAACCAGCCAGCTGCTTGCCTTCAGGAAATATTCATAAACCCGCGCGCAACCGAATGGCGAGCGTAATGTCGCGGGTATTATGTGGCGACCAGTGTCTGCCACTTCTTCTGCATTTCTACTGGATGCTTCGAACCCGGCGAATGTTTCAGACAGCTCTGGGCTTAGGGTGCAACACTTTGCCGCGCTGCATTTGGCATGCAGCTTTGGAGGGCTGCAGGTGAGGTGTGTTCTTGTATACGAGGTGTTTGTATAGAAATTGTTTCCGTTTGGTAGGTATATTAGGTCATCCCATTAGTTATTTAAGATCAATATTCCAAACGTACCTTGGAATTTGATAAAAACACGTAGATACTATTATATAATATTTTTTATTATTATTATTCATATGTACCTATACTGTATCTTATATTTCGACTTCCAAATTTTTCGGGACACTCCCTAGAATTGTGCCACTGGATGAAAAAATACTCTGTGTAAAATTTAAAGTCGATCGGACAACGGGAAACCGTGCCGCATCGAATTTGAAAATGTTTTATTTTTGTAACTCGTTTTTCTTCATTGTAGTATATCGTTAATATACATGCTTATATATATGGTTGACTTTGTCTTTTTACGCCCTGTAACAATATAGAATCAAAGTATAAGATTAGTTAAAAAGAATCATGACTTTGAAATCTGAAAAGTTGACCTTCAAAAAAAGGTTTTTCGTTGAAATTATTTTTACCTTGTCAAACAGTACATCTTTTGTCTAGGAAATTTTTTCATATATTTATAAATTTTTTTGAAGGTTAATTTTTGAGATTTCAAGGTCATGATTTCATTTTTGGAGTGGTCTTATATTTTGTTTCCATATTGTTACAGAGCGTAGAAGACAAATTCAATCATATATAAACATGTATATTAACGATATATTATAATGGAGAAAAACGAGTTACAAAAATAAAACATTTTCAAATTCGATGCGGCACGGTTTCCCGTTCTCCAATCGATTTCAAATTTTGCACACATTATTTTTTCTTCCAATGGCACAATTTTGGGGGGTGTTCCCGTTAAAAATCTCAACATTATTTTTCGACAAGAGTAACTAAAGTCCACCCTACTGTAAATAAGAGTGCATCGACCTCTTAGCGCTCAGTGCTCAAAAAAGGTATCGTGAAGTATATAAATATTAACACAAGTAGGTACATAATATCTTCTTTAGATTTCTACGTACTTACCTTCATGAAGAATATAACAGGTGATTTAAAAATAATTATTGCCTTTTCGCTGAAAATTGGTACACCGGAAGGAGTCAAGTTCCTCCCCCGTCACATCGACTGCAGAAACAGTCAATAGTTTCTTACACCCTTCTTGCCAAATTGTGATAATATAAACTCCCTGAAGTACTGTGCTCCGTTGAAAGTCGGTTGAGAAACTCTAGGGTCCGAATAGCGTATCTCTATTGGCTGGCGCGACAACGCCGACGAATACGAATCAAACGGGGCACGGGCGGCGGGAGCCAATGCGAGCGAAGAACCCCTCTTGCCGCTGTGACATTTCGACCGACTTCTTTTCATCGGGGCACAGTACCTCATTAGGAAGTATGAACTTTATAAACAAGAATCAGTGGCACCCTTTGAACCGCCTTGCCAAGGAAGATTGCAAATTGCGCCCCCTCAATCAAGACCGGCATAATATGAATTTTATTAAAGCACCATTGCAACTGCTACTATAAAATGAGCGGCAAAGTGTCGCAGCAGCTAACTCTGTTTAAGCACAGACCGCATTTTTCCTACAACAAAGCGCCGAATTAGCATCCTAAATGAAAATTCCTCCCTTCCAGGAGGCACTAAGGCATCGCCTCCAGTTTGTTATCGAGTCCACGGTGAAAAGATCATCCCGACCATCAGCGGGGCGCAAGCGAGTCGCCAATTTACGCGGGGCGGAGAAAAACAAAAACCCTCCCGGGGTGGGGAGCGCTCTCCTATGCATGAAGCGACGAACTTGCTCGCCGGAGTTCTCGCGGCTAACACGGCCAGCGCGGCCGCGGAACTGATGAGGTCGTTGCATTCACCAGATTCGCTAAAATATTTTCCAGCCAGCTGGCGTTAATTATTGTCGCGAGCGCGGCCAACTTCGTCTCCTTTTTATTCCTCATCTGGGACGCCCCCCACCCCTCCCCTAATTTACAGCGCTGTTGTTACCCGCTCGCATACTGCCCGCCCTAATAACTATTAAATCCGCGAAATTGGCCCCGTAAATCGAGGGAAATTTAGCCCCCCGCCCGTTATCCAGGACCCTCGAACCGATCGGCCATTACGTAATGGCTATCCCGGAAGCCGGAAATACGGTCGGCCATCAACGGTTACGAGACGTCGCGTCACTGCCGGATCACTATCGTAATATCCAGCAAGATTCGGCGCGGCGCGCGAGCCAAGCACAATATAAATTTCGCTGCTAACGAGGTCCCTCGTAACGAGGGAACCCCTGAGCCAACATACTGCACGGTATACGCCCGCCATCTAATAAACATACGTAGCGTTGATACACACAATAATATGGAAGGGACGACATGACAGTACAGACATGTACCGCGCCGTGTATACCGACACGGACGATGGTGCCAGGGGGCGGCGGGGCTGGCTGTGTTTAATCGTGGTGTCTAGATTTCGGGGACGACACGAGCAATTCCGGCAACCGTTCCCAGGGAATAACTGCGTCCGCAAAGGAGCTGCAGAGGTCGCGATTATTCGACCGAAATCTCGCCCGATGGGGTGGGTCGAGATTTCTTGCGGATACGGGACCTTCTATGGTCTGCTAATGCTCCACCACTGTCGTTCGAACGTATGTAACGCGCATTTGGAAACTGGAGCTTGTACTGTTTCGTTTCTGTGGCGATTATACTGGTGCAGTGAGGAACTTGGATATTTGGGGAGGGTCGAGGGTTGGGGGCTTCGGTGGAGCCCCAAACTGTTATGGGTGATGCCAGTAATGAGGGTATCGGGATTATTAAAACTATTTGGGAAAATTAGCGAGAGTATCAATAGGTGATAGTAATGGTAACTTCCAAAACCACACTCTGCCCCTGTCCCTGAGGTCAAATGAAAAAGGTATTAGCAGCTTGTATCGCCACTTGATACACCTCGAGATAACTGTAGCGTACTCGCCTCTGAAATTACTTATGCTTACAAATATTTTTCGGTTTTTACTTTTGTAAACACCTTATCGCTCTTGCTTGCGAAGACTACGGTGCCTGGACACCATAAACAATATGCCATCTGTTGCCAGGGTTGCCAGATTAAGCCTGATCTTTTACCGCAGATTTCAATTTCGTGGATGATTGGAGCGGGGTGGGGTGGATTGAGGTGGGGTGAAGTGGGGAAAGTGCGAGAAAAAAGGGCCAATAAAAAAACGGGCATCTAAAATTCATTATAATAATGACTTCTTATAAATGAGTAATAATAATAATAAAAGTATTATGAATAGTTGTTAGAATTTGTTACAGATTTTAATAGTTTTCTATTTTTTTATGGCATACATTCTTGTTGTGCCCGTCTGAGGCCGGAGACAACGGTTCAAAACCTAAGACTACGGCTGAATGCCGAAGATCTGGCAAGTCTGTCTGTAGCCTATGAACCTTGCGTTATCGTAGTTTGAATATGTTTTTGAAGCTTGCTCTATGCCAGCGCTACTACTATTTTTCCAGCTTTTTATTTCTTATTGCAACAATAGTATATTTATTAAACTTAACCCCGCTCTGTAAATTTTAAGAACGTGCTATTTGTTGCGTCCCAATAACATTGCACGCTTCTGGGAACGTAGCCCGAAAGGAATTCGCCTCTTTCGTGGCAACGGTGCGCGCTGACGACAGACGAAACACGACGCTGCACGAATCGGCAGCGCTGCGCGATCGGCTCGACACGCCGGCCAGACAGATTGTCCTTGAGACTCGAGCGAGACAGACTTACACCTATATCTATACAATAAATATCAGTATTACGCCAGATATCCTTTTTATTGACATCACCTGAGAATTTATTACACGCGGCTCGATCGTACTACAAGCGATCGAGAAATGACTGAGCATCGTCTTGGCAAGCTCAACACTATTCTACTTCTATACCCACTACAATTATACATACAGTAAACATTCGTATTAAACCCGACGAACGGGGCTGGCGGCGGGCGTACGAAGCGTTGCGGACACTATTCCGTGCGGCCGATGCCGCGAGTGAGAAAACCGAAGAGCGAGCGAGAGGAAACGAAACAGTTGACACGAAGTTGCCGTCGACTCTTTCGTTCTCTCACTCTCGACCGAAGGATTCCAAGAAATGTGTGGGGAAAGTCACCGGGCGTACTACCCATGGTAAAAACGAGGCTATAACGAGGATTTACTGTATATATATTTTAACAACCACACATCACAAAGTGGCACACGCAACCGGTGAAGAGACAAATACCACGACAACGAGCGTTGTAGGTATTACATAAATACTTATTTCCAACGCCTATTAAAGCCTATTCTTAGGGAAACCCTAAGACATTCCTCAGCAACTCTGGGAAGGGACATCACTTAAGTGATCGGTGTGTCACACACCGATTTTGATGAGACTGCAGATTTGCAGAATAGTCAAAAATATTCGGCACATATTTTTTTATCGGCCATTGTTATTAATAAGCCTCTTATTTAAACCGAACTGGTGATTCGAACCTCCCCGTGTCCATTACACAACCTTCGATGTAATGAAACTCACGTACAAGCATCCCATCGCGTGGAAACGTCCGACAGGACCCCGCGCGCGCGTAGATACGTCTGGTATTTTTACACCGCGGACAGGTTTACGTTGTAACAGACGAGTGTTCCGTGGTGAGGTTGGACGAGACGAGATAAATATCCCCGCAAGCTGCAACGCGTTACACGGTAGCGGACCGTCCGCCGTTTTTCCATGCGGCCGCACGTGCATCGTATATACGCGGGGCCGTCCCGCAAAGACGCGTTCAGGTTGCATCGCCGCGGCGATAGGAGTCGCGGCGTGGCCACGCATTCGAGGCACGCAGCCCGCCGAGATAATGACGCCCCGGCTTATTGAGAGATCGCGGTAAAGCGTGCAGTCGCCGTTTTACAAGCCACCAGGCGTTATCGCGTCTGTGATTCCCAGCTCCGGGTGATACGTTCAACGATATCGATGGAGCTACGTGCGCGGTATTTTATGCGAGAAGATCGTGCTGGCCGGCAGCTGGCAAGCCGCGGAGGAGAGACTTGACCCTATTTCCCACGTCTGCTGCTCATCTACGTGCTCAGATTTGCTTCGGCTCAATTATAGCCTCTAATGCACTGCCCTGCCAGCTAGCAAACTCGGTGGATGATCACTCTTAAGTCCACTTCAACCGAGATACAACCGGGGATCACCATCGGGGCTTCAAGAATATTCAAGATTAAGATTCCCATTCGACGTTGCGGAAAGTGTGGGCATGGTCCAATTAAACTCGCGGGGCATTTAATGGAAACGAAGGTAACAATGGGTGCTCAGAAAGCGAAGTTAAAGAGATGGGTCACGTGGAGGATACTGAAAGTCTCAAGACCATGCTTAATGGGGGAGCGCGTGCTATCTCGTTCATTGAAAAACTTTTCGGGTCTGATAGCGTCTTTGCGGCCAACGACTTCCTAGACACCGTGTAGAGGCTGTCTGCGGGCGACGACCCTCCCCCCCCCCTTCCCGCCGCCGAATCATTTAAGCCCCAGAAATAGGAATAAAAGCACAGCGCGACTCAATTAACCGCCGGCAAATATTTAATTACAAACGCAAATCTTGCCTCGCCTCGGCCTTCCTTTGAGGCGGAATGGCCGTGGAAGGAGCCATTCAAGCCAGCCACCGTCTCCGCCTGCACGCAGTTTCCGTGAACTTGGCTTTCATGCAACGCCGGGAACAGGTCTGGAAGGGGGCCGCGGGATAAGGCGGCCAGCAGCTCTTCAGCCAGACACAATTTCTCTTTCTCCGATTTGCCAACTCCTGAATTAATCCCATCGAGAGCCGGCGGGTCGCCACACAAAAGATAAACGACTGCTGGTTAAACGTCGCCGCCGTACATGGCGAGCTGACTACCCTATCCTTTATTTAAAATGTAATTATTCCCCGTCCTTGAAATAGGTATCTCGCGAAGGGGTTGGATTAACGAGTTACGGAGGGGGCAGACAACTTTCTTCTTACGGTATTCGTTTCCTCGAGGCGAATTTAGGGGGAACTTTGTCCGTACTGTCTGTAGGCATTCGGCGCTTGGGAACGGAATATAGTGCGATTGGCACATAGGTGGCGCCCCCGTTGTTTTCGGTATTTAACTTAGACCATATATACTTATAGACACGGCCTGTTCTATATGAAGCCACGAGTCAAAGCGAAACAAAGATAACGGGCAAAAGTGACGTCACTTGTGGGCAATAGATAATTCAAAATGGTGGATACTGTCTCAGACCTTAGTTAAACCTTAGAGCATATACTACTGGAGGTCTCATAGCCTTATATCTCCTGTCTTCGAAACTGTCGCCAACATCATGCGAGAGAGAAAGACATGCGTGATCTGGTGCGAGTGAGAGGTGTACACTGGCGCATGCGCATTGCGAGCGATTGGGAGTCCCTCATTCTATCTCTCTTGCTCGCACCATCGAGAAAGTATCTCTTTCCCTCTCCCATAATGTTGGCCACAGTTTCGAGCTCTCAATGAGACCGCCATGTATATATGCTCTAAGAGTTAAACCCACGGTGTAATAGACAGGTGTTCCGACTACTGTTCAGAATGTGTGACTTTTTCGTCCTAGTTCTTCTGGCGGCCGCTAGATTGGCGCTCAAGGAGAAAAGGCTGACGTTTTGCGCATAATACGACTAAAAGCTCTACTACTACAATCACATAAATGCATGCGTACATGGATTTCTTATCACAACGCCTCTCGCGACGGCTAGAAATCGGCACACAAAATCGCTGGGGTAAAGGTGCTGAGTCGGATATACAAGTGAGGTTATATCTGTTTCTGTGCATAATTTTGGAATAATTATTAATAATGGTGCAAATGGGTTGTATAAAGAATTGCAAAGACAATGATTACATCGCATTTTCGTAAATATTTATACATTGCTGGAACTTCCATCATTACTTTGCTCGCATGTGACGTCACGTAGATGATTTTATCTTTGCGTCAAGGCAGTTATCTGGGACCGTGTCTATAAGTATACATATATGGTTTAAGGTATTTGTGGAGTTCGGGAAAGTGTAACATCGGAGTGTCGGCGTTGGGGGAATTAGTAACGCAGCTGGATAGTATGCAGAGGACACCGCAGATCTTGGGTTCGAGTCTCACCGCCCGAGGCACTCTTTTTCGCCTACATGTCATGCATCGACTCCACTGTTGCAGGCTCATGGAACAGCGTCTCGTGCAGGGCTGGAGAAAATTTGTAATAGTTTGAGACAAAATACTATAAATTGACATATTTCCGTAATAATCCTATTTTATTTAATGCTTAAATAAAATACTGTTTGAAAATACTATTGCATTAAATGCTTAAATAAAATACCGTTTGAAAATACTATTTCATTAAATGCTTAAATAAAATACTGTTTGAAAATACTATTGCATTAAATGCTTAAATAAAATACTGTTTGAAAATACTATTTCATTAAATGCTTAAATAAAATACTGTTTGAAAATAATATTGCATTAAATGCTTAAATAAAATACTGTTTGAAAATACTATTTCATTAAATGCTTAAATAAAACACTGTTTGAGAATACTATTTCATTAAATGCTTAAATCATGAGCAAATACTATTTACTATTTACACTGGGATTCGAATATAGGAAATAGGGGATCAAATATAGGAGATACAAATTTCAAAACCAAACAGATCTGCCAAATGTCGCTCGCTACCTTCTTAAGATTAGGTACATATATTCGAGTAAATATTTCTTGCATCATTATTTGAAATACTATTTTCTTATATTTCAATGAAATACTGATTTCACAATAGTAGGTATTTGTATGAGTCAGTATTAAAATACATATTTGAAATACTATTTCTTTATGTAACTACGATTTCAAGGAAAAGTTTATTTGTCATTTGTTATTTATTCTCAATTAAATACATACCTTGTTATAGTTGAAGTCAGACTGTTTCATTTCAACATTACAATATACTAATTCACACGAATTTACCGAAGATACCGAATACTTAGCCCGACCACGAAATCTGGAAGATTGCAGGCAACAGCACCAAGTATCACCTGCACCCCACATTCGCCAGCAGCTCCACAAAGCACCAGTTATCGCGCGGCACGTGACGAGCATCCACCACCGCTTTCCCAGCGTTCCACTGAAAAATATTCATTCCCATTTCCACCCTGCAAGGGTTCGTGCCTCCGAGCTCATCCCCAAAACCGTCATCAATTCCTAGCCACCCTTGAGAAGAATCATCCCGGCGCGCATCACGCCCGCAGCGCCACTCGTCCCGTTCCCCTCGCTTTCCGTTCGAAACACCCGATACGTGGTCGCGCTAAGTGCATAGTTGGGAATTTTACCAAGCAGTACCGGTTAGACGAGATAGCCTGTGGTCTTGGCCCGATTGCGATTCCCTTTAGCCGGGGCAGGTGCACAGCTCCGCGCGGCGCGCGCTCGCGTGTATGGGACCGTTTCGGATCCGTTCGCATCGCGGTGCCACTTTTACACGAGCTTCCAGTGTTCCACCTACCGGGCTTGTAACGCGTGTAAACATTTCCATGCGCGATAGAACGCTGCCGGGGCACAGCGGGCATGTAGAACACGCAACCGACCGCAAAGGAGCTGCTCCTCGGGCCCCTTTCACGGGGGAATTGAGTCGATTCAGGGATTCCTCCCCTGGCAGATTCCTATGGGTATGGTACAAACCCTCCGGTCCCACTCATCAACCCGATGAGTCGCGAGACTGCCATGGAGATGTTCTGATGAAGATTGGTGGAGGGGCATTTTGAGGATCGCAGAGTGCGAGATTGCACCTGAGCTTCATGGAGATTCTATGGTGCTGGGCTGCTTCGAAGGGATACTGATAGTTGAGGATATTCGTGAGCGCGTGGAAATATTGAACCACCGGCGGTTATTAAGTTTCTGTACTAGGTACCTACTAGCTGACACGGAAACGTCCCCAACTCGAGAATCCTGATTTTAATGAAACTTAGTGGGAATGTAGAGTTTACTGGATTGTGCAAGGAGCAATTAAAGTTATCGCGGTTTTTTTTATTATTTTATTTATTTTCTTATTTCGGTTTATGTCGGTTATTTTAACAAAACTTGAAGTACAAGAATTGTCGAGTCTTTTACGCTTTACCACACTACCAAAAGAAAAAGAAAGTTAAATTAAAAAACGTGAGAACGCGATAACTTTAAGGGCTGATTTCACCCCTTCACAGTGAATTTCCGCAGCAAAAGAATATTGCTCCTCGCATAGGTACTCTAATATGCTCTACATTCACACAAAATTTAATTAAAATCAGAATTTTCGGACGGACACGTTTCCTTTTCGAATCCTGAAGACAGAGGTCGCCACGAGGCAAGTGGTACTCATTAGACCTCTTCGCGGAAAATTAAAACTGTCTACCAGCGGACGCACGGTTCCCCACGTTCTAAAGACCAAGACGGATCGCTGTGACCAATTGGGTTCGTGCCACTTTTGGCGAATGCAAGCAAGTTTGTGACGCACTGCATTGAACGAGCGCTTTGTGCGCCGTCATGCAATCCTTAAATTCTCAATTCCCATGCAAATAAACGACGTTACTCCTAGTCACTGAAAGAGGGAATAGTAAGGTGCGTGCACTGGATAGGCGGAGAAATATCGTTAGAGGGAGAAAGAAGCCGCGCTGGAAATCAAAAAGCTTCAGACTCTATCAAGGGGTTGCGTCCTTGATCCTTCTTCCCCGCTCGTGTTAAAAGGCCCTTCGGGAATCTACATCGAAATTGCCGAGCAGCGTCGGCTTTCACAAACGCTTCAAAAACGCCGGGAACGTAACGATTTCCACTGGCCAGGCAAAAGGGAGCGAAACGAAAGAAACGAGACGCGCGCAGAGGCCGGTGTGGCGTCGCGACGTCAAAAGGACGAGAGGCGGCTGGACGAATATCGTCACACACGCGGGAAAGAACGAGCACGGGGGTGGAGAAGGTCGTTAATAAATCTTGGCCCTGCCTCCGCGGTCCGAGAACTCAGCCGTCTAATCTCTTTTATCCACACTCATTACTTACGCAGCGGTTCTCATCGCGCAGCGTGGCTCCCTCCCGGACCAACGTGCCGGAAGCCTCTTCGACCGGGTTTCCTAAGTTTCCGTGTCCCTCTTCCATGTTACTATGCGTCGCTGATCAGATTAATGCCGGAGGGGTTCAATGATCCGGGCGTAATTAAAACACACTCACTCACAGCAAATTTAGGCACGCAAAAAATGTGAAATAAATATAATATAGGAAAGTTGATTGACAGGCGGCACGGTTCGATAGAGACATTCGGATTCCACCAAGGTTGTGGGTTAACTGCTGTGCGATTCATAACAGTTCTCTTATCGGAAAGCACCTTCACCGTCCCCACTCCGTAGCCATACACTTCCCGAACTGTGTTTTCGTTTTCACAGACCCTCTCCCACTACAGGGTCACAGTCTTTGCGACGAAAATTTTTAAAAGCGATATAACCGTCGGGATATCTGTCTTTGAATTTTTTTTAAAAATCCATTATCGCTAACAAATTATAAATAGACGATCAGTTCGGTATCCAAGCGGGTGAACTCGATGTTCATTAAGCAATACTGGTATTAACGTGAAATATGGCGGAAACTCAAAGGTTACTCGTGGCGTCGATTAGCCGAAGGGAGAGGGAGGGATATTGTTTTATCGGGTTCATCCTTGTCACACCCAGCCAGCCTCCAATAATGGGATTTAAATTTCGACGGGGTTATATAAATCGGTGAGCCGCATGATAATTTCATGGTTTGCGGAGCAAAGTGATTCCTCCCTGGGGGCCTCATTGTTTACGCGTACGCTGCAGGTGAACGTAAAGAGGCACGGGCGAACGGCTTAAAAGACAACAGAACATTTTTAATAAAACGTATGTTACTTTGTGCGGGGGCGAAAGTGGCCCGATCGAGTTTCGCCCTCGGCGACCTCCGTTTAATTCCGATTCCCTTTGATGCGCGCGGGCGGACTGTGTTCGCGTTCGTTTTATGCTTCATGTGTATTCAAGCGTCGGCGAGAGGGCGGGAAAGCGCGCGCGAGCCCGCGTGCGCGCGCGTCTTTATTGCGCCAAGCTAGATAGCACACTATTTAAGCAAACTATCCCAAAAGGCATCCGGTTAGATACGATTTTCTGGGCTGCGCTCGCATTGGCGGAAGCGCCTCTCTCTCTCCATCTCAATAAGCCGTTTGAGAACCTAATCGAGAGCGATTTAAACGAGGGGAGGCGGAATATTTTGAAGACTGAAAGCACTGAATTTACCTAAGTTGTTTGAAAATTAGGGAATAGTGAGTGAGGAAGATAGGGCGTTAAAGAGCATGTCGATTTCGCTTACAAGGGAAGATCCCTAACCCGGAAATTCAAAAAATTCTGAAACTTTGTCAATATGTAGGGAATTTCCTCCTGATTATAACGCAATTTTTGTTTGCTGCCTAAATTCACTCTAAGGGGGTGTAATTGACCCCTGAAAATCCGGTTATTTTCTGATTTTGTGTTATACTCATGAACTGTAAAATAATTGTTTACCAAATGATAGATCTAATTAAAAAAAGTAACTTTTGTCTTGAAACTTTTTTCCTATCATTTACAGTTCACGAGTTATAACACAAAATCGGAAAATAGCTGAATTTTCAGGGGTTGATTTCACCCCCTTCTAGTGAGTTTGGGCAGCAAACAAAAATTGCGTTGTAATCAGAAGGAAATCCCCTACATATTCACAAAGTCTCAGATTTTTTTGAATTTCCGGATTCGGGATCTTTCCTTGTTAGATCTGTGTAAAAGAGCAAAAAACGTCATAAAAAATGACACAAAAAACGTCACAAAAAATGTCACAAAAATTTCACAGAGATGACGTCTTCTGATCGTACAAGAAAGTAACCTCATCGTGAAAATAAAACCATAGTACAGAAAATAATCGTGTTACCATAAAGGCCCGCAATATTTCCAACGAGCAAAACGGAGTGTACAGGGCCAATTAAATAAATCCACTTGAAACGCATTATTAAGTAGACCCACCGTGTCAAAAGTCGGGCCAAGCACTCGCGGAAGAAACGAAATTGAATTAAGCCAAATACTCGCGAAGAAGAGGAAGGGGAAGGTCTGCCGGTGGAGAGTTGCAATTATTAGAGAGTGCATCCGCCGTTGGCAAGCCTGGCCCCGGTACTTTGAGGTCGGAATCTCATCGAACGTTGTTCACCCTCGATAACTCGACAGTTAAATACAGGGAGGGAAGACGAGCGCGCTCTGGAAAGCGTTTCGTGCGGAAGCTATCGACTTCTGACTTTCTTAGCTCGTTTTGCCCCGTCTTCCGTGTCTGCGCGGGCCAGATGGATTACGGAGCCGAATTGAACGAGATCAAAGTGGACTATACCCGGGGTAATGCTGTATCGAGTTTAGAGAGGAGTCTAAAAATACCGGGGTCTCTACGGTATTAACTTCGCCGAATGCGCTCGGCCTGGTTGTCTGAAAGATTGAGACGGACACTCATATGATTATCTTCGCTGGCGAAGACTCCTCTGAATAATATTCCAACAGATGCGTTCATATTAAATCTTCTGATATAGTTCCTTCATCTTTCCAGTCATCTTTCGTTCATGAAAGATGCGGCACACGCTTCGACTCGAATTCCCATGGAATTATAACCTACAAATCTAGAAATTCGAAGGGAAAAGGATCAGGATATGATTCACCGTTAAAAAATACGTCAAAAGTGTGGAATACACATTCTGCCTACAATCCCTCGTTCTCGAGAAAAAGCAGCTCGAAAGCGGTGCAGGTGCGCGCCCCGATGGGGAGCCAATGAGTCGCCATTCTCGAGCGGCAGGCGTACCCCGTATTGAAAGCTCGTTCTCTCTGAAATGAAGCGTTGTAGGGAAAACATGTGCTCTACCATTTCCACTTACTTTTGAACAGTGAATCACGTGCGCGTCTCAGAATCCTTGGGATCTTATTTTAACCGTGTTTCGTTTCAAGAAGAATCCCCTTGATTCGATGCAAATTCAGCGGAGCTCCTTCGAATCGTTGACTATCCGTCGCTCTCAGTCGTTTGCCCTTTCTTCTCCGATCCTTCAGCGCTACCCAGCTCCAATGGGATTTTCGCGGCGCGGAGGCACTTTAAAAGGGAACAGCCAAAATTTCTCCATACCCAAAGGTCCGGAAATCTGCTTTTCCCTCGCTGACAGATGCCTCCTTTCAGGACCCGCGTCCTACGCGGGCCACCCTGTCCTCCGACCTTTGACGGGAGCGGATTACAAGCTCGGGCAACCGTCTGAACCCATTATGGGCAGCTTTAAAGCTGACGTACAGGACAGGCTGCGTTTGTGTCCGTGAATCTGTATCTTAGTTACCTGTAATGGGATCAAGCTGCTTGCCCCTTTGGCAGGCTATCCATTGCATTCGACCGAAAAACACAGGATTTATTCCACCGATCCAGCAAGAGTTATTGCGCTGGGCGATCAATGGAAAATCGGTGGAAAGAATTTCGTGTAATTCCGCTATTCCGCGCGGCTCGCGTGCCTGGACGCGTTGCAAATTATTCGCTCCCATGCATTTGGAGTCCCCGCACCTACCCCCCCCCCCCTCCTGCTGCTGTTGCTGCACGTGTCGTCGTTGAAGGAGGTCTGAAAGACGATGCCGTCGGTGAGAATAAGCTGGCACCCACGTTCACCATGTACGGACGATTTGTATCGCGGTTTTTAATCAACGAAGGAAGCTCTCGTACCGCGGCCCCTCGAAGCACTATGCACGCCAGAGGAAAAAGAATCTGCGGCCAGCCGAGGTCGGACTGAGATTTATTTTCCACGAGATCGTTTCACTCGATAGCCGGGCCTCTTGCTGGAAAAATCTCGGCGGTCGTGCGCCGGACGCGAATCTAATCGCAGCGGTGATAAAACAAACGAGATACACCTTGTTACGCTCCTTCTCTCGATCCACCCGCCATTTATAATCGAGTGTTCTAGTCGTGCTTTCGTCTAATTAAATTTAGATCTCAAGCGCGCCCCGCGCGGGGCAGATAGTTATTGCCACAGAAAGGGAAACGCGCGCTTCTCTCTCGGAGATGAACTCGAAAGGAAATTGCTTCTTTTAAGTTGCCGGCGCTGGAGAAACAGCGAAGGGAGATTCGAGCGGAAGTTGGGTTCGATGAAATTTTAAACGCGGCGCGCTTCATTCGCTTTTGTCGGGCTCTTAATTGCCGGGCGAGAAGAAAATTGGCGCTTTAACGAGTTCGCGGATATAGGTGCGTTTATCTGACGTCTCGATGGAAACGTCCGGGGAGATGCAATTTTAGAGAAAGAGGATCTGATATTGCAAGGGAAATTTAGTGATCTCGTTCGTTTCCAAGTTGCCCGTTCCGTGCAGGGAAAGAAGGTAACGGAATGAAGTCGGAGGAGGAATTGCTCGATTGACGTTTCACGATAGAGGGACCTGTATTGTTCAGCCTCGAGAGGATGGAATCGAATTTCTCGGTTACGTTTTCTCGGGATTCAATTATTTCTTCCAGATGAATGCAGATGGTTATAACCGTGTAAAGGGCGTGCTGCCTCGCGTGCTGGATTAAATTTCCACGGCTTTCGACTAGTGAGAGTGGTGATCCCCCCGGATCGAATAAGGCGGTCAAAGTTTCGCTTATTAATTTATTGTATCCCGTCGAGGCAGAGAAGTTTCGGTCACACGTCAATCGCGGGAGCGGTTTCGGTGGCTTCTGCGCTTAGTTAATCGCAGCCAGGGCAGGAGGACAATAATGAAACCCCGGGAAAGTCGCGTAATAATCGACTAATCTAATTTCAGACTTGCCGCGGTCTCGTTGAAATTTAAAATTCTGGCGGTGGAAAATGATCCAGGGGCGATTTGCATATTTTACTTGGCTAACTCGCGGGTTTAATTGAATAATTTGGTTCGTTGGATCCTTTAATCGCCCTTTAAAAAATTCTGCCTCTCTTGGGTGAGAACTGTTACCGTTTTATGGGAGGTTTATTTTGTTAGAAGGTGACGGATTTAATGTGAGAATAGTGGTGGAAGTGGAGAGTTGATTCAAGAGATTTTTTAAGGAAATTTCGATCCCCTTTTGTAGAATATTAAAAGTGTTTGGTAGTGGGGACTATAAACCAAGGAAGCTCGTGTTATTGCAACGCGGAATATGGGTAGTTTAAGCTATAGCAGTACGAAGTACGTAGAGCTCAAACGAAGATGGCACAGACTACTGACAGCTCAAACTACAATAGCATAGACTACTGACAGCTCAAGCTGTTACAGCGAGCACTACAGATAGCTCAGGATAGAACAACACAAAATATGCATCACTCAAGTTATTACAGTGTGTACTGCGTGCAGCTCAATCTACAATAGCTCAAGTAACTGCAGCATAAAATATAGGAAGCTTAAGCCTCAGCAGCACAAAAGTAATATGGTATCGCAAACTGCATTCAGCTCAAACTATGATAGCTTAAGTCACCGCAGCGCAAATTACACACCGCTCAAATTATTAGAATGCAAACTACTTACGTGCAGCCCAAATTACAATAGCTCAAATAACTATAGCGTAAAATGTAGGAAGCTCAAGCTTCCGCAGCATAAAACTTTGGTAGCTCAAGTTAGTACAATCTAAATTGCATTCAGCTCAAACTATGATAGCTCAAGTCACCGCAGCGAAAATTGCACACAGCTCAAAGAACGCCAGCTCAAATAACCACAGCGGAAACTAAGCACAAGTCCACCATTTAACGCTGAAGCAACATTAGGTGTTCCCCACAGTACAAAATAGAACAACTCCCATCGAGATCCCGTTCTCCGCTCACGGTCGATTTCTCCCCGCGACAAGGCTCGCAAGAGCCGCGTCGCCTTGTATCGATCGATCGTTGGTGTCGATTACAGAGATCTAATTAAAATCCCTGGCGCTACAATGACGAAGAAATTCGACGTGACGCGCGGGGATATTCGTGGAACGATGAGCGATATCGCGCCCTGAACGATGGTACACGGTGGCTTGGGCCCCCCTCCCCTCTCTATTCCACGGTCTTTTCGTGCTATGACAGGCTGACTTTGAAAAGTTGCACCCGTCCGACAGGCCTGTCATCCGGGCGACTTGTTACGACCCGCTCAGCCCTAACAGCCGGGGACAAAAATACGCTTCTACACGGCTGCTACCATGTTCCTTTACGCGCCACCGTGACCGACTTCTTGCTACGAATAAATTATCGCCTCCACTGCATTTGCATAAGTCGATAAAATCGCTGCTTGTCGAATTCGAGGGGCCCCCATCGCCTCGTTATCTCCTCTCTCCGCCTGGTATCCACCGGGAAAATGTCCGACAGATGTTCCGTTTAGGAACCCGACTCCTCACCAACCGAGCTATCCCGTCTCGACGCCCTATTCCTGACCTGTCCCGTCGCTGCCATCAACTTTTAACAGCTCGTGCAACTCGTACCGTGTCTGGATCCAGTTTACTATTCTGTCCGCGATGGATGACAAATAGGTGCCATTTACTCGTAGCTAGGGGAATTAAGAAAGCTTCCTGGGGACTCGTTTCAGTTTCTTAGGGGTTCCATTCTCTAGTTGGGTGTTTTGGGGAGGATTAGCTAGTAGGACTAGAATGGAATCAGATTGTTGAGACTTAGATGCCACTGCGAGTGATAATTGGTACTCGAGTTTTGCTCAGAAATGGTGGTAACCGGCGATTATCAGATACCCCGGTTTCGCGAGAGTGATGTGTGGTCTGGCCGCTTATCAGACCCTTGGTAGACGCCTGGATGCATCAGCCAGGAATCAGAAGCACGGTCGAGATATCAGTGTGACACTTGAACCAGTGACTAGCGTTGTGTAAATAACAGTCGGGACCGCCCGTATGCGTGGTAGGGTCTCGGTAATCCGGATTTAGCGGCAAAGTGGACGTATTCAGCGTTAGATGACGTTAGTAAGCAATAGAGCGTCACACCTCCTCGTTTGCATTAATGTCAGAAGGCGGCTGACCCTTGTTAATCGCGAACAATTGCAGATTGCAGCGCCCCATTCAGATAAATTCCAACTAAATACTTTCCTCCGTGGAGAATTAACAAAATGAAAGCATCATGCATACCACCACTGCAGGTTAATTATCGTCAGACACGCATAAATTAGACACAAATTCGATCAAGCACGGGTCAATTTAAAAATAAAACCGTGATTAAAGTTTCATCGTTCGGAGTGGTCGAACTTTAAGACATCCGAATCAGTAGAACGAAACGTGCATGTAAATTGACGAAGCACGATTTTTCGTTTACTAAAAATAAACTTAATTCAGTCCTGCGTGTTCAAGAAATTGATTTTCACTCAACGAAAAGATCGGTTTACTTTTTTCGCTGCGCTAAATGACGCTCTAACTAGTAATCTCTGTTTAACATTTGCCAACCAATGACTGAAGCCCCAGCCCCTCTCACGTGTTTAGCGCGTAGGTATTTTTGTTTGTCTCTATTTACTCGAGTTGATGAATAAACCATAATGAGTTAATTACCGTCGTCTCCAGATACGGAAACACTTCGAACCGGATACGAAACGTCTCGTTTCATTAGAGCATACGTATCAGCGCACCTGGCCACCACGGATATCGAACCTGATCCGGATAATCCGGTTAATTCCGAGTAATGACAGATTCTGCGGCTGTTCGCGTTATTAGGCCGATGCTGGGATGCTACATGACCCGTTTATATTATTCGGATGTTTGCATATGTTTCTCGACGACGTTAACTGTAGAACGACACTGTGGAGTCGCCGGAGACTCCAGATAATTTTAATGATCTGTACGAACGTGCGAAATACCTCCAAATTTCGATTTTATTACTGTAAACAATGTAAACGAAACTATATGCTGTAAATGACTTCTTTAAAGATACCTAGAGAAATTTGCAAAAGAATTTTGGGAAATGTTAAGAGAATTTTCAAATATTCAGATTTCAATTTTGGGGCATCTGTGACCCCGGACTATCAGATTCGCTCTAAAAGAGTGACAGAGTTCAAGTCGAGTTCCCACACTATGCAATTCTAAAGGAAAGGATCTTGCATTCCAAGGGCAAAGCTTCTTGCATACGTCTGAACTCGGTAATTCGATGTTTCTACAAGCGAAGCATGAATTACCCCAGGGTCAAAGAAAAATCAGCTTCTGAGTCGAATTTGGCGAGGTTTCGTGGTCTAATGGCTAGGTAGTTGCAATTGGGCATTGTTTGGAGAAAGTAGTGATGGGTTAGAACGTGTCACGAGCATTTTTGTTTGAAAAGGAACTGAATTGATGGTATTAAATCGATCACTATGTGAATGCATATAATGATTTATTGAATTGAAGTGATTACAGTGATCTTGCATACTTCTGAACTGGTTAGTTCAAAGTCTCTAGTCTTAGTGAAACATGAATTACCCTAGGGTCAAAGAAAAACCGACTTCTAACTCGAATTTGGCGAGGTTTCATGATCTAATGGCTAGGTGATTGCAATTGGGCATCGTTTGATGAAAGTAGTGATGGGTTCGAACGTGTCACGAGTATTTTTGTTTGAAAACGAACTGAATTGATGGTATTAAATCGACCACTACGTGAACGCATATGTAGGTTGAGTGAATTGAAGTGTTTAAAGTGATTACGTATACGATACGACAGTGGAGGAATTCATTTCCATGATCAGCATAAGGGAGATCGGCGTTCTGAGGCAGATTGCTCGCCGTAGCTCCGAAATATCCGTGTACCCATCGTTGAGGTATCCTGATATTACATTTTGACGACGCAAATCCATTCTCGACGGACTTAAACTTTATCCAGCTGCAGTTCCGAAGTGAACGCGCGCGTGACTTTAATCGAGCATAAAGTTGAAACGGGGCATAAACTCGGCCCCTGGCCGGGTCGATACTTCTAAGTAAGCCGACGTTGACGAACGTTTCGCGCTTTCAAGTTATTTCAGTTACGATGTCCCCTTCCATAACCTTGTAAATTATCGTTATTACATTCTTCCAGTATTTTCGCCATCTTTTTCGGAATTTTGCAAAGAAGAACAGTCGCCTGTACTAATTCCTAAAAGTAGTGATTTACTAATTTATGCGGTATGTCCGTCTTCTCTTCGCCATTTACTACCATCAGATTCAATTCTCTGTTATATTGTTGATAAATGAAACTGTGAAAAAAACATGCTCGTTCGCAAGCTGTACGAGGGTGAATTAGCAGCACCCTTTGCTTTCGTTAAACCGCGTCCTTACGATCGCTGTAATCGCGTGTACGATGTGACGAAACGTGGTTTTCGGCTGATCTCAAGGTAGTCGATGGGATCACGTACCAGACGATGGGTTTGCTATAAGGAGGGAAGATCAAACATAACGGTCGCGACGAAGGATTACGTGGATTTAATTCCCGTCGTCGATCCGAACTGGCGTCTAAATGATCGCCATGATTGCAGAATAACGGCGTCAATATTTGATCAGCTATCGAAAATAATTATTGCGAAACTACAAGCTGTGTATGGCTACCGAACAATTTCACTTACTGTCCAATGAGTTGTTGCTGTTAATGACTTCGAATAGTCTGCCTTCCATCTTTTTACATTTGGGAATTATTTTCCCCAAACGAAATATGCTAGACGCGAGCTTTCAACTGCTCCAAAGTCCTCCAACCCCGATGCAAAAGAGGCCGGAAGTCAGTCACTCCGTTATCGCAGCCACCGTTACTCTTCAGACTGCTTCTCCCGCTGGTCTCGATCGGAGAAACTTCTTGTTCGGGAGTAGTAAAACCACCAGGAAGGCTTCTTCCTTCACGAAACTTTGGATAAAACTTGTATGTACGGGGTGTGGCAAAAAATGTTGATACAGAGCCATTATTGAAGCATTACTCTGGGCTCAGATCGATAATGGTTACTTGGGGATAGAAATAGTTAGCGTTGAGTGATAATTGGTGACGTTTAGATGCTGTGTGCCTCTCGTATTTGGGGAGGTAGATACAAATTTGGGTTTTTGAGGAATTCGATATTTGGGGTGCTTGTAAACTTGAGATATTCGATACTCGGGGATTTGAGAACTCGAGGAATTGGGCATTTGGGGGCTTGGAAGCTTGATAAATTGAATACTCAGGATCTTGAGAATTTGGGAAATTTGGTATTTTGGGCCTTGGAAGCTTGAGAAATTAAATACGTGGGGACTTGAGAATTCGAGAAATTGGGCATTTGGGGACTAGGAGATCTGATGTGTTGAGCTTTTGGGGACTTGGAAGCTTCAGTAGTTCGATACTTGAGGATTTGAGAACTCAAGAAATTGGGCATTTGGAGTCTTGAAGATCTAATCTATGTGACGTTTGGGGACTTGACAACTTGAGAAATTTGATACTCAGGGACTTGAGAAGTCGAGAAATTGGGTACATGGGGGCTTGGAGCTCTCATGAATTGAGTATTTGGGGACCTGGAGATCTCATGAATTGAGTATTTGGGGACCTGGAGATCTCATTAATTGAGTATTTTGGAACCTGGAGATCTCATGAATTTAGTATTTTGGGACTTGGAGATTTCATGAATTGAGTATTTTGGGACTTGGAGATCTCGTGAATTGAGTATTTAGGGACTTGGAAACTTGAGAAAATCAATACTTAGGGACTTGAAAACTCGAAACATTGGACACCTTGAGTCTCAGAAACCTGAAAACCTTGCACACTACAGAATCAGTATCAGTATCTCAAAGAGTTGTACATCTGCGCACATAGAAATTCCAAAAACTCCAGGATTCAGAACTCAGACCCCTAAACACTAAACGGCTCAGAAATTCACCGACCGTAAACGCGCTGGCTCGAAGAGTCTGTGTCCCGGGCCTCCCGAGGCCCCGCAAAAATAAGTCACTCGGAACAACGTTTCACTTCGCGCTTAAAAGCGCAACTCCCGATCTTCGATTTTCAAGCATCCTCGGCCAATTACCTGGCAAAAACTCAGCGCCGAGAGTCTTGAACCGGCGCGGCGCGGCCCGTTGGCCTCGTTAGCTACCCGCCGATTCAATTTTCTGAGAAGCGGCCGCACGTGCGAAGCCGGCGCAGCTTTTTCGCGAGGGTGTCGGTCTAAATATACTGGGCGAGCCTCGTGGCCGTGGCTTTTCCGTTCCGCGGGCGTCTTCGGCAACCCGACAGGCCCGGTTATAGCATTATGTCACGTTAATAACGTCCAGCCCGCGCGCTCGGGGCTGTTTCTTGATCTTTCGGAGTATCCACGGCATTCGACCCGCGGCGAGGGTGCCGGTGGGGGCCGACGACTTTGAAGCTTTAATTAATGACGGCCACGAGACACCGCCGCGGCAAAGAGGAACGCTGAAATTGCGTCTGTTCTAGTCATTTGCACACCGCGGCGAGACGCTCCGCCATCCCCGCGATAAATAATTGTCAACGTCGGCGTAATCGTTATTGCGATCCCCGGGATCCTCTGGCGATTGGATCCGTCGTGAATCGTCGCCTCGCCGTTTCAAACATCGCTCGCCTACCCTCGCCTTGCCGGCCAGCTTTGTCGCACGAACTTCTCAACGGCGAGCCTCGTTTATGGCGTCGTTCCTCTTCTCGAGCGAACAAAAATAATTAACCTTTACGGTTCTATCAGGCGGTTTCAAAGAAGCAGAGTAGTGGTGGTACAATCCTGGACTGGGGCAAGTTCTACGGCTCTTCTTTGGAGAGATGAAATTAGTGATGGGTAGGTGTCTCCAGAAATCGCTTACTGAGGCCCAGGTTTCGAATCCTCTGACAACGAGGGCAACTGTTGAATAGAAGCGCGCGAATTGTAACAAGTTCCTTCGTTCGTTGGTCCCTCTATTCCCGAGACACCGAGTAGGTTTCGCGTGTAGCCAGATTCATGGCACGATAATCGACGGTGATCGACCTCTCGGAGGCTCGAGTGCCGCCCTCTCAGGAGTTCAACGAGCCGGTTGTTCGGCGAGGGAACCAGCCACGTGCAATTCGCGAAAGACGGGGCCGACCGGCTTCTTATTTATAAACGGGCCAGCACTCGACAACTTCCCAGCCGACGTGGAAACTAATGGAACAAGATGAGGAGTCTGGGAGGGAAAAAGCGTCCAGTCGATCGCTGCTTCCGACTATCTCCGCCCGAATATATAAAGCCGCTCCTTCTTGGCCCCCCCCCCCCCCCCAAACACCTAAAGCAAAGGTCCCTCTGCGCTCGATCCATTTCGCAGGACCTCCGCTCCTAGGAATTCCTGCGTGAAACTACTTGCCGCAAACAAAGGCGGCGTTTCACTGTCAAGGAGGTATTAATATCCTCGCGACAGAGCAGACGATGCCTCCGGAACTTATTCTGACCATTCTACTCGCTCGTCTGTGACGAAAGAGGAAGAAGTTCCCTCCCGTCCCTTATTGTGCCTAGATTCGCGACGTTTTCCCTGCCAGGACACTTCAGGAGCCGGTGACAATCGATGCAGCGTATCCTGCGGAAGCCCGAGTCTCGGGACGGCTTCCTGGAAATGCAAATCAGCCAGCCTCGGCAGAACAAAAGCAGCCTCTCTCCGCGGCATTGACCCAGTTCCCAGCATTAAATTATTACGGTGCAGCAAGCTCTGGTAATGGCGGGTCCCTCGGGCTCCCACTGAAACAGTATCAAGCACCACGGTCAATATTATCAGGCTGAAGGGAGAATTTCTGGGCTCACAGCGCGATTTCGTGTGGTAGCGTTTGGGGTGGTTGTTGGTGCTCTTGAAAAATTAAGGGAAGGGATTGTTTAGTGGGATCCTGGGGGGATTTTTGGGATATGTAATCCACCTTGCAATTGCAGTGGATGTTGGAATTGGGTGCTTCATAAACACTAATGTTCTCCGGTTTTTTGCTAGGTTCACGTGTTTTAATTAATTGCTCTGCCTTTTTTATTACACCAATATAGACTAAACTGACGTTATTATCGCGAGGGAAAATAATAGTTGTTCGTCAGGTTAGAGATGTGACAGGAAGCAATGGAAGTTAGTATGTAACAAATTAAGTGGGAGACATAACCTAGAAAGTAGCTTTAAGTCTCGTTCAGATTAGTCAAGTTACTTGAATTTTAGTAACTGGAAACTACTTTACCAATGTGCACTTGTTATTCACTTCACTTGAAATATCCTTTCAAGTTTCTTTCAAATTTCTAGCGAAGTAGAGAATCATTCAACTTTTGCTTTCCTTGAAATACACATTGAATAGTGTGAACGTACGTACAAATGTGAAGTTAAAGTCACTTGAAGTAAGCTGACTGTCTATTGGGTTTGAAAAGTGAGGTTATAATCATAAAACAAGGACTAGGAATAAATGGAGTAATGACCATTTTCTTTTAATCATTATTTTTAATATTTTTAATCACTCATTCGTAATTTCGATCCTTATTACACACAATCCAGCAACCTCCACCTCCTTCGACGCCATTAAAAGAGATCTACTTGCTTCAACTAACCTTAAAAGTAACTTGAAGGCAACTGACACTACTAAACACAAACTTAAACTGAAGTTACTTGAATTCAAGTAATAAGTTGAATACAAGTAATTTGACTAATGAGAGCGAGGCTTAAAGTAAAAATGGCTGAAAATCAAGCTGGCAATGAATCATAAAATCCTCAGCATAAAGTAACTAATATGAGACAATATGGCGATCTGGGGTTCTTGAGCACAACCAGAATTCCTTCTAAAATCCCACAGTAAAGGCGGATTTACATGTATCAGTTCCAAAACCGTTTCATGAGACTAGAGTTCGTTGGGCTATATAAGAAAAATTTCTTGAAATGTCACTTTTCGTATAGTGTATTTTATTTTTGTAACTGTGCCAAAGAAAGAATAAACCTAACCTAACCTAAAACCGTTTCAGTGGCGCTAGTGTCAGTGGTAAGAAATATCGTTTCCATTGACTGACACTGACCCTGACGTATCTGATACGTGTGAACCCGCCTTAACCCGTACAAAGGGACAACCTGGGTAATACCCCAATCAGCCCCCATCAAACAACACGCCAAACGCTTTGCACCTAGTAATCGTGGCGCCACGTCCGTGCTCCCCCTGAAAACTGTTTTGACCCGAGCAAATCCCCGCAGATATGTGTCGTGCCCAACCGACTGGGGACGAAATCATCAGCCATTACGCTGGACCGCCGCCGTTGTCGCGTGAAGCATACCAGAAGACAGGCGGCGAGGGATAACCGTAATGCGACGTTGTAAAATCGAATTTTTCGACGCTTCGCAGAAGGGTGAAGGAGGGTGATAAAGCTCGAAACGAGCGCGCTTTACCGCCCCGTGGCCGGGTGGGCCGGATTTTATGGAATTATTACGGCTAATGGACTGCCCACCGGCTCTGTTACAATAACCACCGCGCTGATAAAAAGAAGGCCAGCCGGCGAACCCGCGAAAGGGGCATCGAGCCCCGTGGACACGTTGTCGCGTGAAACTTGTATGACGCGGTTCCACACCAATGCGATTATCGTTGAGAGGATTGATATTTCCCGGGGCGCAGTGGGCATCGTTAGCAAAACGCTGGGGAAACGTGGACAGTGACCAGCACTTGTTGGTCATTCCAAGCTCCGTGCCATTTATTTACTCGTGGACTTAAATCTCCATCATCTGTTCTAAAGACTCTGTCTCGGCAGAATCATCTCTCTCTCTCTCTCTCTCTCTCTCTCTCTCTCTCTCTCTCTCTCTCTCTCTCTCTCTCTCTCTCTCTCTCTCTCTCGCTCCCTCCCCCTCCCCCCTCCCCCTCTCTCTCTCTCATTTTCACATCAGCCGCAAGACAACTAGAACATTCTCGAACAGCTGATTGACTTCTTATTTACTTTTCGCGACATCATACGTACATACTCTTCCATAAAACACCTCACACACACTCATACACACACTCACGCTCTCGCGACCGACCCGAGTAATCGGTTATACAGAGCAGTAGTATCTCAACAACATTCGCCGAAATCGACACATTCTATCGCATCAAATATCAGTCTCAAATAAACCGCACTTTTCTCAACATTTTTGAGTTCTCTCTATACAGACTCGTACCCATCAAAAGCACAGTTCTACCAAATGTCTACAAACATTCGCGTCTCCGTCAAAGATAATTCACGTGTGAAAAAATTCACGAACGTGGATACCCGGCTTAAGGTTCCCGAATGGCACCCCAGATGAGCAAACTACAACTCATTTATTAATTTTATGAGTAATGAAGTTTTCACTGTGGCCGATTATGGAACGTGTTTCTATCACGAGTTCCTTTCTCAGCCACAATGTTGTTGCTATAATTAAGGCGCGCCCGCACCCCTCAACAAAAAAGTCCATCGTCGAAGGGAAGATAAAAGGGCGCATAAAAATCGACTGTAAACCTTCTTCACCTCCTCGCGCCTCCGTTCCACCTACGTTCCCCCGTTTCTACCGGCGGGAACAACAAGCTCTCGCACCGTGTTGCCGCTGTTCCACGGGATCCTCGGTCGATGGGGCATTAAACTGGCAATAATTACCCCACAGGCTCTCGGCGGTGCACCGTCGTAATGTCTTTATGGCGCTTCCTCGCGGCCAATTAATATCAATCCGATATTGCGGGGTTTATCGCGTGCGGGGCGACATGAAGCCATTAATCCACCCCCGTTGCAAAGAAGGCTGTGTCTATCGGTGGCTCGAAGCGTGTCTGTCGAACAGTCTTGTACACGGACAGTTCAAGGGAACCCTGTCTCTTCTGCGTGCTTCCCTTATCGCAGATCGATTTGTTGAAAATTCTCTGTGATGGATTATTCATGGTAGCACTGTGATAGGATTTAACCCTTTAACGACGAAGGCACTTCCGCCGGTGTGTGCACAGCACCGATGGGGTAGTTTCAGAACTGAAATTATTTAAAAAAATTTCCCTCACAGATCTCAAAGAGGGAAGATTTCAATGAAACGAAAATTATATCAGCAGGAAGCTTGCTAGCTGTACTTTAAATTGGAGAAATTATTTTACAAAAATATTACCTTTTTATTCGTGGTCTCTTCGCATTACGGGGAGCTTCTGGTTTAAATAGCAGGAAAGTGTTTCTTGTGAATTTTCTTTTCAAGAATTAAAAGAGATATCTGTATGGAGGTTGTTGCGTTATATTTATTAATACTTGCAATTTAAAAATCATATTTTTATATATGCAAAAAAAATTGAGAGGCAAAGGGGTGTTTCTCCTGAAATTGGGAGAAAATGCATTTGCCGCAGTGGGAACTGGAGGTAATTTGTATTTGTTTAAATATAGAAATAGTTGCGAAGAAAGTGATTTCAATTTAAGTTACTTCTTTCTTGCACCATACTATAATTATAGTAAAGTCACGAAGTTGCAGGAGAAAGGAGTAATTTTCAAGCGCTGTTGACACTAGAAAGTGGGGCACTCGGTGTACTTTTTAGCCAGTTTATGATTAAACAGGTTTAAAGAACTGAAAACTACAGCGTTCCTGGACACATGGCAGGCAAAATACTAGAGTTTCGCGGCTCATCAAGAAAGGATCAATCTTCTCGGGTTAATTCCGGCAAAGATCCCTGCAGCCAGCACTTACGTTCACGCTCAACTACACTTCAGCGCATTAGACCCGTTGATTTCCAGAGGCCCGGTAATCATATTCGTGACGACAAGTTTCTGTAATCTCGACATGGAAACAGTTTTACCTTAATGATCTGACAAATGTACTATTATAGAATTATTATGCTGGTTGTAGAATCGCGTGCTGCCAGCTTAAATGGGGATCGATAACTATTTAGATACAGCTGCAAACCTACTTTTTATAAATCATCGACTTGCATTAGAGCAGTTGGAATTCCAATTAAAAAAATGTACAAACAGGGAAGCTAGACATATAAAATAATTAAAACAGACTTTATTCAGGGCACAAATTTATCTCGAATTATTAATCTATTTTCCTCCCACATTCGAGACCTTCACCCCGTGCGTATTTTAAAAATAGGATCCAAGAAACTTGAATTCAAAAACTTCAGACAAGAAAGAGACATTTTTAACTTCCACAGGGAGTTTCGTTTCTTTCCTACGGCCAGGGATTCGCCGCCGTTACACTGCAAATTGCAGCGCGGAAATTAATTGAATTTTGATTAGACATTACGCCTAGATTGCCTTAAAAGTATCTGCGAGAGCCCCTGGGCGAGGCAGAGCGTCTCGATTATTAGGCGTGGAAGTGGCGTGGCTACTTAGAATAATTTTCATCAGGAGTTCGAGAAGAATTTCAAGGGGGCGGGAGGGTGGCGGTTGGCCGCTCGCAGGGGCCGGGAAAGCCTAGGGGGCCGAGGGGATGGCAGAGGGGGATTGCGCCATGATTATGCCAAGGCAATATTGAATCGAGCGCGGACACGCGAGGTCGGACATATTAAGATTATGAATCCATTAGCCAGAAACGGGTAGATGAGATCGAAATACTTCTCGGTAGTATTGCTCTCTAATGGAACTCTAGTTTTTTTATTGCCTTCCCATTCCTGCTTCCGGTATAAAGTCCTCTGGGTCACTTAACCTCCCAGAGGAGGGGCCAATTTTGCGGGGGCTAGTCGTAAAGGCGAGGAGCGATTAGAGTCGTCGTACTTAAGGAACGAGCTTCCGTAACAGGGGGATTGAGTTATTAATTATTGGCGAATAAAAACGGTCGTCACGAAGCCTGTAAACGTCTTCCTTTTGTATTAGAAACGAAATTAACGCGATGCCGGGTATGCAGGTATTTCGGTGGGAATGTTTCGTAGTTGGCAGCACTGTCGGGTTACAAAGTGCTCTTAAATTTTATGTGGGACGAAAGGTGCCGTTTTGTTTGACGCGACTGAGATACTGCAGTGGCGTCACTCTTGTAAAAGGAAGAAGGAATCGCACATCTTATTGTCAAGTGGAGCGTGCGTGTCTGCATAATTGCAAATGGCCGATAGCGGACCGTGCAGAACGCCTCCGTTCGCCCTTGAGCAGCAGCTCCGCGGTGGCTGGCGCGCGTAATTAAACCAACAAGTCGGATTTAAATCGCGGTTCCAGACGAAAAAGAAGAAATAAAGAGCCTTTTACGATCGACGACCAGCTCGGCGGTATCAACCGATGCATCCCGTTCGTTACACCAGCGACGCTTTTATAATTACGCGGCGCAATTAAAGCGCGCGCTCCAGCTCCTTACGATAAATGCCGCGTAATTAAACTACCGCATTATGTTAATTAAAACGTTGATATTTATTGAAGACGTCCCCGCCCCCTTGCAGCGGCGATTTCTCAAACCAGCCAACGCAGCCTGTTTCTCGCGGCTTCTGACTTTAATTACTACCGTGGAACGAAGAGGAACGAATACAGGTACAGCTGAAAACCATTGAATTTCTAGCGACGAAATAAAGGGGGTTCGTACAAATTCACCGAAAGTGGAAAAAGAAATAGGAAAAGCTGTGACTCCTTCCAAGAATTCTCCTAAATCTTTTTAAGAGCTCTTTCTAACCTCAAAATTATTTTGTCATTGAAGTAGGAAGAGTTGCTACACCTTATAATAGATTTGTTAGCATTAATAAGTAATCGAATTCCTAGACTCAGAAGCGGTAATTAGTCGGAGTGTTTAGAAGGCGACCCTAGCCCTCTAAAATTCTAAAAAGAAGAAAATAGAAAAAGCAGTGGTTCCCCCAAGAATTCTCCAAAATATTTTTCCAAACTCACCTCTTTCTAACCTCAAAATTATTTTGTCATTGAAATAGTAAGACTTGCTAATATTATTTTCTTAGTTTAGAAGCCCCTAAAATTTTAAGAAAACTTATTTAAAAATCCCCACTGCTAATTTAGAAGGAAAACATCATGACTACGTATAAACTGGGAGTTCCAGTAGCGAAAGGAAGATCGGGTGGCAAGAAACGGGCCCCTCATCCGCAGCATATCGATTCCCATCCGTGGTGGTTCGCCGAACGACCGCATAATTTATCAATGACGGCGTTATCAGGCCGAAAGTGAGCCGCGGGCTTTTCCATTCCGCGTATCGCTACGGTTTACCTGAAGCGTCGCGTTGCCAAAACGCCCACGGTACGCCGCAGCACACCTGGCTGAACGGAGCCGTGCCGCAGATAGCAGCGATTCAATGGCCCCGATACCCCGTGAATATCTTTGGGAGAGCTCGTGGCTTCGCTTTATCCTCTAGCTCCACCGAAAAAACGCCGCACGGCCGCGCAAAAAATCCACCGTCGCTGATACATACACCAGCCCCATAATCGATGGCGGTTCATCTTGATTTGTTGCCGGAAAATGACATCGACCTGCGAGCTCGGCGACGATGATGAAAGTTGCACAGGGGTTGGGAGGGTTTAACGAGGAATGGAGAACGTCATCGTTGCAAAGGGGCACGTGGTTGTGAAATTGCTGTGGAGGTCTGCAAAGCATGTCGAGTAGATCAAAAGGGATGCACCCCGTTACTAGTCAGGCAACGATGCTCTTCTATTCCCACGGAATTAGAAGTTATTGCCCTGATATTGTAATCAAGACGGTTAAGCGTCTCGTGAAATTTATACGAGCGTAAGAACAGATACAACTCGGAAGCAGTGTGGAAGCTAGAAACTATTAAGAGACTCGTTTCAAATCGGAGTAAATGGCGGTATCGTGAGATTAAGACAAAGCGTTGCAAAGAGGAAGGTGTTCCAGCACCTTGCACCCCCCTCCGCGGAATGAGGCATTGAGAGCAACTACGGAGTAACCCTAGTAGGGTAGGGTGGGGCTAAAAGTCCGGCGGGTAAATAGTCCCGAATACAATACCTCTGTTTCTAAACAATGTATCGAGTTTCGCAGTATACTATGTAAAAGGCGAAAAGAAACGGAGGTAACCACAGAGTCGCCAGTTGCTCCTGGACGTTCGTTCCGATTACACGATGTCTTTGGTATTGTACGTGTTAAAAAGTGAAATAAATACGTCGTCTTTATTGTTTTGTACGAAGTAAACCAAAGTTTATCAGCATATCAGGTAAGTACGTTAAGATTCTATGTTCCTTTAGTAATGTGTACATGATATTGTTTATTTGTAAATGATAATAATTTCTACCGTAAATGTCGCATAAACTATAGAGCTACCATTGGGGCAAAAAGTCCCTTATTGGGACTGTTACCTCGCATGAGAATTTATGGCTCCTTCACTTGAAATTAGAAAACCATTTATATTTATTTTTATTTTTTAGAATGCGCCACTACAAAAGACGGTAGTAATTGATTTCATAATCAAATAATACTAAGAAAATGATTTTTGTTTTGTTTAAGCAAGGTACAGTTTAGAATGAAAGTATATCTTTTATTATTTGCTTTCGTAATAAGATGGCCAAAGCATAAAGAAATGATGCCAAAGTCTTTAAATAGTGTTTTTATTTTAGTCAAGAGAAGATTTTTGTTAGTTTTTAGTTCAAAATGAGTCTCTGACTTATATTTTTATTTTTTGTTAAGGAAATAATGTTTTCCTTTCATATTGTATGTCGAAAAGAATTGGTTTAATAAATATTTGTTGATTTAAGAAAAGTTTTTTTACTTATTTAGTTTTATATT
Source organism: Andrena camellia (assembly GCA_029448645.1). Taxonomy (NCBI): domain Eukaryota; kingdom Metazoa; phylum Arthropoda; class Insecta; order Hymenoptera; family Andrenidae; genus Andrena; species Andrena camellia. The sequence goes on along the minus strand of CM055678.1, from coordinate 29,632,564 downwards.
ACACGAAAAGTTGGTTAGAAGATATTAGGGACTTTTTACCCCAAGCAATGGACTTTTTGCCCCGCGCATGGGGGAACAAGTCCATTTTGAATTGACGAACATTTTGTGGTATAACTCAACAAAAAATAACAGTATTAGCAAACGAACTTCGTGAACGTAAAGTCTAATAGTTATAATTTTTACAAAATAACACCAGATATCTCCAGCTTGTTAGTACTAAATTTTACATAAGTTTATACGAAAAACGGGACTATTAGCTCCACCCTATCCTACTCGGTGAACGGAGAAATAGGCGACCTAAAAAGTAGGGTGTCAACAGTTCAGATTCAAACTCAGACTACCCCTACAAATACTTGAAATTAGATATTGGGGAGCTGGAGATTCAGATAAGCTATGTACTTAGATCTTAAAAATCCTACAAATCCCGAAAACCTAGATCTTGAAGAGTCAAGATATTAGTTATATCTTAAGTAGAAAGCATTTCAATTCGAAATGTTTAATCACAAGAAAAACGCTTGCTGCACTGAAATTTTGTGATGACATCTGTGTGCAACACTTATTAAAATTAATTTCAGTTCGAAATACTTTCTGCTGAAGATATAATTCGAACTGAAATGCTTTCTACTGAAGATATAATTAATTTTCCATTTAATTTTAATAAGTATTGCGCACAGATATCACCACAAAATTTCAGTGCAGCAAGTGATTTGCTATGGCATAGGGTTTCAAATTGAAAAAAAAATAATTTTCTCGATTTTTCTATGATTTATACAGCCTATTGGAATACATTAGTGCTACTAACTCAATTTCGTAAAAAGTGGGTTAGTCCGTTTTTGTTCTCAATGCCTCAAATATGGCCCATTTAATGGAATAAACTATATAGAATTGAAGAGTCCTTGTGGAAAACACTGTAAGTGCCAAAAATCAAATTCTATACTACATTACTACCATCTTTATCAATTTTGGCACTTACAGTGTTCTCTACAAGCTCTCTCCAATTATTTACATAATTCGAACTGCTGTCACAAACAACGGGGACGCCCGAATGAAAGTCGCCAGGACCACGTGAAACGCAACGACCCCTCCTCGAGAACCAAAGCCAAGGAAGAGTGTAGAAAAAAAAAAAAAAGAAACAGCAACGCGGGTTACATTTCAACCCCGTGGCCGCGAAGTCGTTATCCGGCAATAAAGTGCCGTAATGTGGAAAATATTTATCCAAAGTATCTAACGTAGGTGGGAAACGGCGGGACGTAATTACGTAAAAAAGTGGCTTTTAACTAAAACCCATTACGCGCTCGGCCTCGAGCTTTAACTCCGTCGCCAATGAATAACAGCCGCCGATTAACGTGTTATGCACCCAGTGAAGTTTAGCCGCGGTACGAGAGCTAATAAAAACGGAAAGGGGGGGGGAGGGGGCCGGTGAAGGAAGACCGGGATCAAAGTGAGGTAAAAAATATAAGAAACGAAATAAAGAAAAACGATGCAGTGAAAGAAGCAGGAAGACGAGGAGGAGGAGGGGGGGGGGGGGTATAATACCTCCAGCGGCGAAAAAGAAACCAGTGCCCCGGTCTTAATCTCTTATTTTACGGCGCTTTAGACGTTTTCAAGCTTGCATTTTCTCATTACTTATTGCAGCAGCGTAATTTATTACCGACAAGTCATTTATGACCGCCGTATATAATCCGCGATACGTGAATGGAAAAGGTGGGGCGGGGCGGGGTGGGGGGACGCGAAACTGTAAATCTTCATTTAGGCCATCTTTAAAAAGTGACCCTAGTAAAACGGCGGCCCTGGGAGGCGCGCGCCGGCGACGAGGAAAATGTTCAATTTACGTTTTCGTTCAATTTACCTTGAAGCCCGCGACGAAATATTAACAGCGACGTTAATTGAGATAAGCGGGATATCGAGGCCACGGCGCCGGTCACGCCACCATTCGCACGCGGGGGTGACAAAATTTTTATCCCTCGCCCGTACGACCCCCCGAAGTGCGAAACGAATCGCTGATTTCGCTTGTAGACGTACATGTTTTCCCCGCGTTTTACCGGCGTGCCGCGGCGCGGGCGCGATTACCATCGACTCGCGGGAGAAAAATTTAATCCCCGCTCGCGTGGTCTCCTTTTACTGCGGTTTTATCGAGTTTTTACAGAGCCGCGCGCCTCGTGATCGAATAATTCAGGCGAGCCCGGGCGTGAGAGCCGAGAAAGGATCGTTTCGCGAGCGTTAATACTTGGATTGAGAGCGGCTCTGCGGTCGGGGGGGGGGGGGGGGGGGTAGGTGATGGCAGAGTTGATAGAACAATCGGGGTGATTAGAGGCAGATTTCGGGGGAGGTAGTTCAGCGAAACAGGTCTGTCGAGACTACTGAAGCTGTGAGACTCTTCAAGATCTAGGTTTTCAGGATTCGTAGGATTTTTAAGATCTTGTGGGGGAACGTGGGGAAAATGGAGTGGCGAGGTAAGGTGGGAAAGCATTGTTTATAAAAAATGGAAGGCACTTCAGTATACGCGTCAATATATCAGAGAGTTCGGTGTAAAAGAACATCGGTCTGAGAAAAGCAGTGTTAAGGATGTGTTGGACCTATTTTCAAAATGGTACCAAGTTGATGAAAATTTGTTAGATTATTCTTTCTAATCTTCCTGTTGTGCTCCAAAAATTTTAAACGAATTCACTAAACGGTTGCTGAGTTATAACGATTTTAATTTTCACTGATTTTACACGTACTCTTGTGGAAAGAGACGATCTTGACAGATAAAACAGCTGAAAAAATATTGATTAAATGGTACCAATGTTTTCAAATTTTTTTTACATGTAGTATATGGGTAGATGAAAATATCTGCCGAGTTTCAATTGTTTTCACTACATCGTTTTACAGAAATAAATTATATCTTGAGAAAATTGTGAATTCTGGGCATTTTCACTGCCAAAAGTTTATCAAATAATGCTTGAGAAAGTATTTGTAAATTGAAAAATACCTTCCTTGGATTAAAAATAAAACTGCAACTGTCGTTCGAGTGCCTTACATCTAGATTTACTATGCGTAAGACGTAGATATTCAAGTCTTTCAAATTTCATATACTTTTGTCTAATATTGTACGTCCGATACATCCTTAAAGATCACGTGTGTCACGAGTTATGACGAGAAATTACATTTTTCTAATAAAGATATAATTATCCAGGAAGTTTGTAATAGTGCCAGTTTATTTACGTATGTGTATATTCTTTAACTAAAGCCGCTAAGTTAATTTTCCTTGTTTGTTACTGTTTCATAAATTTAGAGTTTTGACCAAGAAATTATTAAGGTTTGTTTACAAAAAGCATGTGAAGTATTAAATACGTACTGGGGCATGATGGCACATCGAAAACTTGTCATCGGAAAAGCTAAACTTCTTTCCATATTGATTCACAAACAGTAAATTTGTCTACTCCAGTAACAACATGTCGCAACTTAAATTATTCTTCCCTTAATGTTTCACCAAGAGACATTATGCCCATTCTCAAGATACAGACATAAAAACAGATACAGAGAAAAAGAGCAATTCTAAAATACGAAAAAGGACCCCAGGAAAATTAAGAATACCGCCAATTAAAAAAGGAAAAATAATTTCTTCACTTTCAAATTTGTTTCCTCAGGATGTTTCTTCATGTTTCATCTTGCCCCCACAGCAGTCCGATCTTGCCCCGCATGCGGGGTGCGATGGGAAAATTTAGTTACTTACGAAAAAGGTGTTCATTTAAGTTTTTGCTTCCTGTGACCTCATTTTTGTTGCTTCAATTTGAAAATGAATATACGAGCCTTTGTTTTTGAAAGTGGTATAAGTCAATTTTTGGAAAAAATGAGTTAATGGTAGTTTTAGTCAGATATAGATATCCTCTTTTTATATTTATAATCACACAGTCAATGGTGTACAATATCCTCATGAATTAATCAAAAAAAGTTGTACTGTAAAATTTTATTGCTGGAATGTTTTTTTTTTTGAAAGTAGTATAAGTCCATATTTTGGAAAAAATACTTCACTATGCTAAGTGTAAAGGAGAAATAAGATTAAAATATGAATAAGTTTGTTATTATTAGTTATCTTAACGAAGTAATTTACTTTTCATACTTGTTTATTTATAAATGCATTATAATATAAGAAAGTAAGTAATGAAGACATGTATGTCTCCATTTAAATTATTATTTTTTACATTAAAAAATACATTTCACAAAAGCCAACTTCAATTAAAATATAAATTTAAAATTGCTATTGGTTATATTTTTCATTATATGTTATTATTAAAAGTGGTATAAGTCCATTTGTAGCTAAAAAATCGTTTGTTTTCTTTAACATTTTTATTGATTATTATTGCATATTAAAATTTAACAAGTTTATAATTTTAAAAACATTACCCGAATTGATTAACGTATACGAATATTTTTAACTAATTGATTCAAACACAAACCAGTAAATAATATCTCAATGTATGAATAAACGGACTTATACCACTCTCAAAAACAACGGCTCATATATTGATTCTAAAAATTCTGTAATAAATGTTACATAAAGAATTTACTTGATTTTCTTTACGTGTCTTCTTAGCGCTACCGTCTTGCCCAACAATCCCCTACATAGCTTATCCAAATTCCCAGCTCCCCAATATTTAATTTCAAGTATTAACGGGGGAAATCTGAGTTTGAATCTGTCAAAGTCCTTTCAAACATAAATTCTAAGGATTTTCAGTATTTTTAAGACCTTCCATATAGTTTTTCAAATGCACCCGTTCCTTTATAAAGTTCGAAGCTCCTCAATATCTGATTTCAAGGATTATTGAAGGAAATCTGAGTTGAAGTATATCGGAGCTGTAAAAGCCATCAAGATTTTCAGTGCTTTTAAAAGCTTCCACATAGCTTTCCAAATGCATCCATTCCTCCATTGAGGTTCCTCAATATCTAATTGCCAGTGTTATTCGAGGAAATCTGATTTCAAATCTGTCAAAGCTGTAAAACCCTTCAAGACTCTCTAGGTTGTCACTATTATTTATTAAAACGTTCCACATAGCTTTCCAAATGCGTCCATTTTTCTATAAATTTCGAGGCTCCTCGATATCTAATTTCCAGTATTATTCAAGGAAACCTGTGTTTTAAGCTGTAATTACCCTTCAAGACCCAGATTCTCTGGATTTTCACTATTTTTAAAATCCCAAATTTTCCAAACTCATCTTATTCTGCCCCAATTTCGAGGCTCCCCAATATCTACTTTCAAGTCTCAATCAAATACTTTGAAGTATTACTCGAGCAAATCTGAGTTCAAATCTGTCAAAGCTGTAAAACCGTTTAAAATCAAAACTTGTAAGATTTGAATTTTCGAAGCTCTCCAGCATCAAATTTCGAGTATTATTCTCGGAAATTCCAGGTGTCCAGCGTCTGAAATTTGCGGGGGAACGGTATCGAACGATTTGCTCGAAGAACCGTAGCCGGTCTCAGGCCAGACTTTCCGCAGTTGTCAGGGCCGTTATGACCTGCGGCTGGCGTCGCGGTTGATAAATCACGGACGCGCGACGTTCGTGGCTCGTGACGCGCGATGAACACGCGCGTAGGTACCCGTTCAACGCTGGCGCAGGACAAGCTGAAAGGGTGCGTGCCGCTGTACGGCGCGGGGCACAGTGTGCTTTCATGCTCGGAAATCAGGCGTCTAAATCTAAACGGCGCCGCGACACGACGCCCCCCCGCCATCCCCCGCGCGTCGACTAATTACCGTTAACGCGGGCCCGCTTAATTAACGGCAACTTTAACGTCTCGCTGCAGACTTGCTCAACCCCCGATACTCCCCTTGCCATCTTGACGCATCTCCTTCTGATTTCCACGGCTGTAGACTATCTGCAGCGGCGCAGTGCCGCGGGCAATTTTTATTTTTATTTTCGCTTCGAGAAAGTGCGTCAATAACGAGGCCGCAGTTATAGGGGAGGGGGTGGGTTTCTATTGAAATATTCAGCGCTGCATTTGGAGCTAGTAGAATATTTAAAACAGAAATTTTGTTCCAGAAATTCAATGAATAGTGTTTAATGGCTCGTCATGGATCGTGCTGCCATCCAACGACCTCCATTTCTCACGTATCGTTTTCTGATTTCCGGTTATAGGGGGTGGTTAATGTGATTTAATAGTCTTGTCGAGAATTTGCTGCAGCAGTTTCGAGTGATATGGAGTTCTGTTATGGACGTTTTAGCAGAAGCTGTTCTGTTAAATTTTATCTATCCATTTTGGAGTATTTCTTGGTAAATGGATTTACATAACGTCGCCGCATCGATTTTCTTTGACAAAGGGATTATTAAATTAGGTATTTGGTGGTTGGGAGTGTAGAATGCTTGAGACCTTGTAGCGTCTTGTGTTAATAGCAGAGAGGGGCAAACTTTTTATTTAAATAAAATTTCGAATAACGAATAAAAGGTGAAAAGATTATTCGTTATTCGTTTGTTAACCCGAGTTAGCTCTATTCGACACATGGCGAGTAATATTTTAACTTTTATTCCTTATTCGAAATTTTATTTAAATAAAAATTCTGCCCATCTGTGGTTAATAGTTACTATACTTTTTCCCCTAAACTCCCCTGTTGTTAAGCAGCGTTACTCTTTTTATAAAATAATAATATTGGCTGGCAGGGAAAGATTATTAAAAATGAAGTGTGTATTTATCAGTTTGTAATTGAGTTTATTGGAATTAAATGGATATTAAAAATTGACACTATAACAGCCAAAACCTGTGCTCTGTTGTGGATGCGCCTTTATAATCCAGCTATCGCTATTTCATTGAGATATTTGTACCTACGTGAAAGTTGTTACATTCAGCGCAGAGAAGAATTATAGAACGTTCCGCGCTCCCCATAAGCTACTGCTCGATACACCGTTGTCGATAGATACACTGCGAGAGACGTAGAAACTTTGCCCACTTCATAAGTTCACCAGTTAATATCTCCATTACGGTTTCTCGCCTCGCGTGCTCGCTTCTGTCCTCTTCCGCATGAGTTTCTCATACCTGTCGAATACCTCCAATTCCCTTAGACAGATGGCACACCTATCGTGACAGTAATATCTTTGGATTCTCCATAGTGTGTTTCCACTCTGCCTCGAATTAATTAATGGAAAACCTTGCTTGGTCTTTTTGGACCCAAGCGTGGCATTACCGAGTGCAATAATAGTGGGGGATATCTACTTGAGAAATTGACAAAATTACTTCTCTACGTCTCTAATTGCAAAAAGGATCAGCGTCTAAAATTTCTAGTAGGATAATTAATACGGGTCAACACTGACCCTGGCGTCGACTTCCTTGTGATCACCCGAACCCTCCACCATCCGAGAATTATTACGCCCAACATTTTAGGAAACATATAGGTACCTTTTTCCATCAGAAACAGAGTTAACGAAACACCTCAGAATTTTTAATAATAGCGACCCCTAAACACTTCTCACTTCACCCACTCGAGAATTTTCAGTTAAGAATCTCTAAAATTTCTCGAAAAACGTTTCTCCACCCTGTATCTCAAATGACACGGAGGATCGAGGTATATGAACCGTGAAAACTGACTGGGAACTTCATGAAGAGGGTTAAAGGGGATTCACCCTGAGCGAGTCAGACATGCCCACTTTTATTTCCAAGCAATCAGCAGCCCCACTCCCGGCATTGTAATCAAGACAATTAAACAAGAACGATCGCCGTAGACGTCGTTAAATATTAAATATAAAGTCGTGCTGTCGAAATCTTCCCCACCCGTCCATGCAATTTTCCTGCCATAATGGAGTCGGCAAACAGTCGCCGCTGTCCCCCGAGGGAGCTCCGCGTGGATCCGTGCGTGTGTTGCGCGACGGACACGGGAGAGCACCGCGTTTTTCCAACGACGTGAACGCATTCGCGAAAATAATGCACGCGTTTTTAATGAACGCGGCTCGGTGTAACGCGGAGATCAAAAGGAAAGGAAATCCCCGTCAGCTGCAACCAGATTTTCCTGTTTTTTTTTCCTAAGTTTTCTGAGAAAATGTGTCACGAACCGACACGGGAAGCTGAATCGAACTCAGCTGCGACACAGGCTTGGAGGTTCTCTGAAGCTAAATAGTTGCCTCGAAAGTTGTTGTTCGCGAAATCTCTGCGGTAGGCGGATCTCACCCAGATTTTATTAAGCTACAATCTAATATGGTCAACATCATTACCATCTTCAAATGACAAGCTTCCTCTTCCCAACCCTATTCTCCGTTTCCTCATTCGCTTAAGCGTACTCAATACATACATATTCCCAACAACGCTGTGTCTATTACCTACACCCAACGTCATCATCAAAAAGAAAACCTTTCCCTTCCTCGATAAATTCCACCGACCGCTTCGTGCATTCGATGCACCTCGAGTCGTATATTCAGTAGTCCCTATCGCAATATCTTTAACCAGCCAACGTGTTCCAGCGCGTCTCACGTCGAACGCCATCATCTGCATCCTCCATTCTCCGTGTCCCCCCGCAAAGGAGACGTCTAATGCCCATCTCTCTCCTCCCACCGTGCGGCGAGGTTATAGATTCATAAACGCTCGCGTCGATTGGTAATTTATACGAGCCTCGGCGCATTACGACACGCCACTTGGCGAAACTCTCGGTTCGCGCGGCGTGGGCGTCGCGGCATTTCCAAGCCCCCTATGCAAATCGCCACCTAACATTTATCGAATCGTGACCCCGGCGGGCACGGGGCGCGCCGAGCCGCGCGTTCGCGGGGGACTCGATAAAAAGAACGCGCGACCCCCCCGATAAGATCGCAACCAGTGCGAAGCGACGCCTGAGAAACGCTGGACACGCGGCACGGTGTCTATCGGGGCCGATTGTACGTTTCCAATCGCGTTAAACATCGATCAGCCCGCCATTTTTCTGTGTACCGGCTGGCTGGAGATTTACGAGCCGTGCAAGGGCCTCGATTTTTCCGCGAGCCAGCTCCGTGAGTGTGCCGGGCGCTTTGCGAGAGCCAGCGAACCGGAAGGTGCATTGTCTTCGATGGAATGTTTTCGAATGGGGCCCGATGGAAGGCTGTCTTTTGTTCTTCTGACGGTAGAAAATCCCGAGACTCCATAGAGCTTCTAAGAGTGTAGGATGGATTTTTAATCGTTCGGAAAGTGAGGTTATGAAGTGTGCTAGATCCTATTACGTACCTTTTCAGCTTTGTAGATTGGAAAAGGTGTTAAGAGAGATGCAGAATTTCCTAAGTATGTGATTGTAATTGCACCAATTCCCCTAACAACGATTTTCCGATTATTATTTTCTGAACTCTATAAATACCGAAACCAACGGGGCGCCACCTGTGTGCCAATCGCCGAATGCCTCTAATAGAAGTTCGACAAGCATGGAGAACGTATCTTAGCCCCCTGGCGGAGGAATTCGTAATTAGATGTACTACCCAAGCGCTGCATGCGACTTTCAACTATTCTCTTTAAAAAGCAATTCACCACAGTCGTTTCTCCAACGGGACAATAAACTAAACGTTGCGAAACAATGTTGTGAACATTCCTCTAAACATAGAAAATTGTTTTCCACTGACTCGTACCTACGTCGGGGGAATGAATAAAATGTTTCATAGGCCGCGAAGCATGCGCGACAAACGTTCCAGAAATAATTCAAATTCCAGGGCCTGGTGGGTGCGCGGCTTACAATAAACAGAATTACCGAGTGGAAAGTCGACTGTAAATTTTTTCGAGTCGCTGGTCTCGTTGCGCGTTTCCAAGGCTAGGGGAACGCGATGCGTTCCATTTGCATCGCGATGCACGTCGGGCATTTAGCGGCTCGCGTTTCACCGTGAAACCGAAGCAAACGAGACACGTTTTTACGGCACCGCCCCCAGAAAACAAACGCGATAAACTTTATGCCAGTCGTACCAACGGCGGGGCCGTCGTTCCCTCTGATAAGGAGTCGGTCCACATCGCCGAGGAATGCGGAAAAATCGAGCTCTCCGTCGGCGTCTATCTGAAATCTAGCGGCCTCTATTCGATCTCCAGCTCCGGCGCGCGCTTATTGCGATTTCTTTATGACAGAACTTGCGCCGGGGCGAAATTCCGGCTGGAACTTGAAATTTGAGGTTAGCTTTAACGGCGACGTTATAGCTGCATCTCGCCTTTTACGCGTTCGCGCACACTTTTATCGCGATATTTACGTTCCCTTGTGTTTGACGCGTAGTAAAGACGTTGCTGATGTTATTAGATGCGCGGCTGTTGAGGTGGGCTTCGTGGGATTGGTACGAGCGTGGCCGGGTAATGTAAGTCATCACTTGGTTAACGACTTCGTTATCCGCCTTACATCGGATAGGAATATGGAGACTGAGGCTAGGTTAGAACTTGAAGTGCTTCATGGTTGATGGGAGTTTTAAGAGAATGTTAAAAACAGTTGATTCTTTTCATTCCTCGCTTCTCATTCCTTCCAGTCCGCGTGCTTCACAAGTGGTACACCAAAAGAATCTTTCAAACCCTCTGGTATCTATGCACTTAATCCTTTAAGATCACACAAATGATATCTTCAAGCTTTTCATCCTCTTATACAACTGTCCACCCAGTTCTCGTGGTTATTCAGTGGAACCAGAGCCAGTAGGCACGAGTGGAGCATCTGAACAACCCTCTTCCCTCCATCAACCCTTGCGCAACGACGACCGGCGAGCCCAGCAGTTGGACGCGCATACACGTCCACCCGACGAGTCAACCAGCGGGACAATGGAACCTCTGATCACGATGAAACAATGAAACGTGCGATTAGCCAGAAGAGGCCAGACAACGTAAACACGGCAATTAGCCCAGAAACGGCGTGGAATGTCGGGAGCGCGATGACAAAAGGGGCACCGTGATACGCGCCACGGCGGGGATAACCACAGAGAGAAAGGAGGCCGCGAAAAAATCTGATCGCGACGCGCAGCAATTTTCTGATAGCGCGACGAAACTAGGACATCCCTGTGATTCACCTGGCGGATCTAAGAGCGCCGTTCGCGCTTTCCGTCGTTCCGACGACACTCGGCCGGGCGAGCCGGCGTCGCTCGTTAAATCCACGGAGCATTTGTCTTTGCCGAGGCAGCCGCGTCGACTAACGAATCACCTGTCGCTGGAACAATGCTGCTCGCTGCTTCGGATATGTACCCGCGGAACAATCCTCCGCGCCAATTCTACTGGCAGACGTTAACGGGCCAGCACATTGTGAACTTGGAGCCGCGTAAAACGGCACACGGATCGATCGCTGACACCCTTGGACCTGGCCAGCATAACGACGCTTCGCTTTTCTTGCAAAAGAAGCGCCCGTGAGCATGGACACTTGGGATGAACACAGGGGTACTGTGCTGGGTAATAAAGGACATGGTGTTACCTGAAAGTAGGTGATGTTTAGCTTTGTTGAGGATTTAGGTTGGAAGAAGGCAGGCGCAACAGCACTAGAGGGCTGTGGTACAGTGAAGAATCCGGTGTTTCTTGAAATTTTGTGGGCACAGCTAGTGGTTGTGAGAGTTCAAACGTAACTACTGGGATGATGAAGTTAGTGCTTACACGATTCTACGGGGTCAGAGAGGCCTCCCCTAGTACCCATTCGGAATCGAGACTCTTGCCCAAGTGAGCTCAGCACTGGTGAGCCAGCTGAGGTACCCTGGGATCCCCAATTCCCGTCTTGAGGACATGCTTCCTGGGAACAACCACCCATGAAGCGAGCCCCAAGCCCTGAGGATGCCACTCTAAGGCACTGAGCACACTACTCTACACTTTGCTAGTTTTTCTAGCTTCTACCCTTAACGCTACTCCCGCGTGCGGCAAAATCATCACATCTCTCCCCCCAGCAACACAGACAGGCCCAAGGGAAAAGAGCGCGGAATAGTCGCTAATAACTCAAATAAACCGGACTAAATTCCCCCAATGGAACATACGAAATATGAATTTTTACTCCCAACTGGCGACATCAGCGCCACCCCGCCAGTCAACTCCATAACTCCAGCTGCCCGTCAGCGCACGGCACATACGGCCCTCTCTGCGTGCAACGACCGACGAGCAATTATACAAACTTTCCCGTCCCGATCGCGGTGGCATATTTCATTTAATCAACCGAAACGAAAGTGTCGCGCACCGTCTGCCAGCAGCCGAGCGGCCGTGCATCATTTTTCTCCCCCCCCCCCCCCCCCGCGTGTTTTCCACGGTTTCCGGTGTCGCGCGTCCGTCTCTCTATCGGCGGCGGCTATTTCCGCCGACGTGACGCAAGGATAATACATCACCGGGGGCCCGTGTCCTCGCGCGTGTCATCGTGTTACACACGCCGCAAGGGTTAAAGCAGTGATTCCACGCCGCGCGTGCTCCCCCCCTACGCCCCTCCTGCCCCGGCGCGGCGGAACGGATCGTTAATATTTGATTTTACTGGGCTGACGGGAATGAAGAACAACCGGGAGGACGGTTACGAGCGAAAAAGAAACTTCCATCTGGAGGCGAGCCAGCTCGATAAATTCAGACGCCTGGTTTCGCAACGGTGCACGTCGCATCGGGCATTCCTCGAGTCGCCGTGTCCTTGTTGCAGCTGCGTCTTCGTCGCGCGGCTGACAGGTGAAAGGTATTGCAAACACTTTGCCCCGGCCGTGCAATAAAATCTGAATGTTATGATACGGCGAAGAGGGGGGGGGGGGGGGGGACGATCAATTCCATATCGCCAAGCGAGCTTTGTCTACGCGATGTCTGCTTCGTAGCCTCGTGCTAGACCAGTGGAGGGATAAGATGGCTCTAAAATAATAATTCCGGCGAAGATGGCTCTACAGGTGAATTTACACTGTTCACTTTGGCTGAACAATGATGTTCATTGAACAAAATTGAAAGGCGAATATTTACACATTTCAATGAAAACGAACAAACTGGTTCACTTAAAAATGGCGTCGCAGCAAATTGTAAATAATTTGTGAACATTATTATTATACACCATTATAAAATCGAAAGGTACTAAATTTTCGTTATAATATTCTTATCGCCTTTGAAAACAACAAACGGTAATTTACACTCTTCACTTTGCTTTCAATTTTGTTAAATCACCCAAAAACGTTCGACCAAAGTGAACCGTGTGAATTCGCCTTAAGGAATGATTCCAGCGACTCGCTAGGCGATTAGTTGCTGTCACTAGCGAATAGTTGCTTAAACAGCAGTTTAGTGGTGAAAATAGTTCGGTAGTCAGGCGCTTGGAGCTGCAAATGAGTGTCCGGATCAAAGGGAGGGATCAAGTGGTCGAAACTACTATTTCTGATGGCATGTTGGGACGATCAGTTGCTGTCACGAGCGAATAGTTGCTTTCATAGTTGCTTGGTGATATGACCACTTGACTGATCAGATATGTACTTGGAGTTTGGAACGCGCAATGAATTATTGAAGCCCAGCTCTATGAGGATCTGAATTGTTAAATTAATTGCTTGCTTCGCGAACAAAATAGCTCTGCGATCACTGCCTCAGATTCTAATAATTGATCAGCTACATTCAGGAGTGTAAATATGTGGTTATATAATCTCTCGCCCAGTGACCTAAACAGTTATACGAGCAGTGGAGATTTAAACAGTCGAGGGATAAGTTGCTCTGGGATCTGAATGATTGCGTGATCAAGTGATTAGAGATCTAAATAATTGCGTGATAAGTTACTCTGAGTAACTGAGAAATCTCGTGATCAGTTGCTTAGAGATCTAAGTAGTTTCCTGATCAATCGCTCAGAGATTAAAACAGCTGTACGACCAGTCGACCAGATATTAAATACACACGTTATCAGTCGCTTAGAGGTCTAAATAATTGCGTGATCGGTTGCTCTGGAATCTGGCTGGCCGTTTGACTGCTTTGCCACGGATCTGCATAATTGTCCAGCCAATTTCTGTGCAGTTTCTTAAACCGACGGTCAATTTGAATAACTGTAGGCGTGGACAAGTAACTCTTCTTAATTTCAAATCCTTAATTGCACGAATACATCAACGTCGGTGGTTTTTAGAGGTTAGGTTATCAACAGCTGACAGCTGGACCTCGCCTTTTGCACTCTACTTCTAATTTTACATATGTATACCATTATATAAAAATGTTCGTGCCATGTATTTACGTATATTTGAAAACTCAAAACTACTCAACCGATTTCAATTAACCATACACCAGAAAAATTTTTGTTTTAATGGGACTGCTATAGGTTATAGAATAGTTCCCAAATCAACGCGCAGATGGCGCTGCACATACTTTTAAAATTAAATTTTAAATTAAATGAGAACTGAAAGTCTAATTTATATTTTGCTAGTACCTACTATATAATTTCTAACTCTACTATTTTTCCCTTTCTTGTTATCTTATATATACTCGTTTTTTTTTTTATCTTTTTGTTACTTTCGTAATGTCTACTGGTGCAATACAGAATTATTATTATTATTATTATTATCCTTCCTCTCAAAGGAACTTCAAAGTGACTTCATTTACAATCTGCTTTGTGCCCAAATTTTCCACTTCATCGTGACTCTACATACCTCAAACATCCCGGATGTCCCGCATATCCGACATTCCTTTAAAATACTCGATACGCATCTCCCCAAAGGTATCATCAAAATCACTTTCGCTTCGTTCTTCCTTCATTCATTTAAGCTTAGCAACAAATCGTATAGCCTCAGAATCCTATTCGCACACAATCGCGAATCGTTCACGAACAAACACCCCCTGCATTGTTTACCAAAAATCACTGAACGCTGACCCGGCGCGTCCCGAAGGCAAATCATTCAGGCGCGGAAAATATCGGCGAGCCAGGGGGTGGGGGATGGTGGGAAACAATCGATCGATTCAATTTATCAAAAAAAAAAAGAAAAGAAAAACGCGGCGGCTTTTTTTCGCCCGAGGCCGTATAAATTTGTCTCCATTTGCGACTGGAGCGCCATGAGCCGCGTCTATATACCGTGTCGGGCCGGGGGTTGGAAATGGACGGCGCGCCTGGCATTCTTTCCGTTTCCCCTGTCACGATTATTCGTGAGTAGCAAGCGAAGTGGAAAGCCGTCGATACGTCAAATCGACTCGGCAGCCACCCTTTTTCTTCTCCGCGCCCGCCGAGAGGCTACGAAGACACACCGTAGGGCGTCGATGGCGCGCCGGTAAACTCAATCAAGAGATTCCATTTGCATTTCGACGTCGAGGCGCGTAAACCCACGGTTCGCCAGCCACCCTGCCAAATGCATGCGCCTCGTGTCGATAGTGGAGAAGAATTTCATTGGCCCGCCTTTTTACGCGGCACTACTTTTATTTCGGCAGATCGCTCGAGTACCGTCGAGCATTCTTATGTTGAACGAGAGGCGGAGTGAGCGCGAGGGATGGAGATAAGACGGTTGACATTAAGAAGACCCATGTGGAGATTTCGGTGAGAAATCTATTGCGGGCGTTTATTATAACCAAAATGTCAGAAAAAATGTTCATATAAATGTGAGTCGTCGCTCGTTATTTAAATGTCTAAACATATCGATTGTGCGACGTTGCCACGTTGACTGCTCTACGTAGTTTCTAAAAAATTTGCACGTAAACCTGTTTTATGGGCATTTACGAAGAAACCATGTGGTCAGATTTGCAGAAATTAATAAATTCATTTCCTGACATTTCGATGTACTTTTGTGCCAATTTTGGTACACTTCTTGAATATAGTTTTCCTGTTTCAGAGGAAAAACTGAAACTACAACCATCTTTTTTCGACTCTGCCATATGCCACTGTGTTAAAATGCACTGTGTTAACTTTAATTAACAATCTCTCGATAACTATGTGGTAAATCGATTTTAAACTTTATACAAGGGTTTTTTCTTGTATTACAAATTATTTTGGAATGAAATTTGAAAGAATCCTTGAATTTAGTAGATTATGCAGGAACTACCTTAAGAAAATAATAAATAATTCTGGTTCAAAATGTTTTTTATCACCTTAAAATATGTATAAATCAATACCAAAAATACTTTTACCCTGTGTTACAGTTTTCTTTAAACAAACTCGTAAATTTTTTAAAAGATTACACGAGAATGTACCCTTAAATTTTCCACCCTTACGGTTACAAGAATACCCGTACTTAACACCAACAACAAATAACCTCAAAGAGTTCCCCATAAGAAATCCTCACAAGAGCCACGCACGTTGACACGACAGTCAACCCAACCCGTTAACCTGCCCCGAACCCTGCAAACAGCCTGCCACGCTCCCAGAACCATTCCCAAGACAATCCAATATCTTCCAAAGGCAGCCTCCTCCGACACACATATCGGCAAGAATACCTCGCGTATCGACGCAGGAAAAGCGAGCGCATCCGTCCCAACCTGTCCTTCCCCCCTCCCCCGGGCGGAGGAGCCTCAGGAGTGGTCGTCTGCAAACTTCGATTACATCTGCCAGCGGTCCATCTAAGCCGGCGCAAATATAGACGCGTACCAACACCTTATTCCTGGACACGTCGTCGTGGCCCCTCTTCATCTTCGGTCTTCTACCTCGCCCGCCACCCTAGGCGACTTCCTCCGTCGATAGGCCGAGCCGACGCGGCCTCGCCAGGCCCCCGTGGAAACGTATTTAAGCGCGGATGTCCCGGCGACGCGAAAAGTAATTTCGTTAGCCGACCAGCACGTGAGCCGACTGTCAAAAGTGCGCGGCCACGCGATGAAAATGTGCCGCACGGGGCGCGATTGGATTTCCTGGCGGACGTCATTGTAACCGGATAAATCGAATCAACGGGAAGGTACACCGAGCAGGAGTCGTCGACTCGCGGCATGACAGGCGACCCGTGGCCGGGGCGATTCCCCTCGATTATGTATCGCAGCCAGTCTTTCCTTCGGCTTTCCAGTCCGGCGACTTTCTTCGGGGCTTCGCTGCTTGGGTACCTGGAGCAAGGTGGGGGAATAGGGGAGGAGGGGGTTTTCTGGCTTTTGATTTAGCGGACTTCGTTTCTGACTTGGAATCTCGGCGATGTTTCTGAGGACCTTCTGCTGTGTAAATGAGTTGAGGGTTTTATATGGAGGCTCTAGATGGCTTGGGTGTCGTGGATGTACTGGGTGGGATGCCCAGTGTGTGCTCTAGGGAATATTGATTAATTCGCGTATTTATGAGCTTTTAAAGCTATATTTATACGTGTATTTATTATTTTTAGCACGTGAATATTTTGGAGGCGTTTTGCCAAACATTTGTTTATTGGGATTATGTTTGAAAAATGGCTTTATAATGTCAATTTCAAAATATTTATATTACTACATATTATTTCTCATAAGTTCAGCTCTGGAGCTGCACGAATTTCGTTGCTTTCGTTAACAAATATATTGGAATCGATTAAATTACTGAAGCATGTCATTAAGGGGTCATTCTACTTTCATAGGCCGAAAAATAAGACTATTTTTAATTTTTTTTCTCCGTAGATACAACATATAATGCAATAAATCTTTTTGGTATTTATTAAGCCACTCTTATATTATATAAACAAAATTTAAAGAATTTTCTTTATTTGTTTTAAAACTTTAAACGCGATTATCTCAAAACGACATTTTTTCAACTGGTGCAGATAATTGCAAAAAAAACTATTTGACCAATCAGTCTGAAATTTTCACACGTTATTCAGCACATCAGTGGGTGTCGCAGGGACTTCGGAAACCTTTTTTGATGAACAATTTCATACTTTTTACAAAGCAAAATGATTGACAAATTCACCGTATTTCGACACTTGAACTTCAAACCTCCACCATCTCGTTATTTTTTTAACAATCAATCCAACGACAACCACACTCATAATGACTACAACACACTGAATTTTTAGAACCAAAAATTCACCTGCACCAGCACTATATCGCTTTTTCAAGGCGCTCACATCAGTGCGATATATATTTAAAAAAAAACTGTTAAAAATGTAAAACAGATTTTTTTTATACTGTTAATAAGTGTATTAACAAGTGGACCAAATATATTATTTACGTTGAACATTCCGTTTCCTAAAAAATAAATCCTAAAAAATGACAATTATTCACGGCTTCACAGTGGAATAACTCCTTAATCAGATATCCCCAATGAATATTCTAGCAATCATAGAATTTCCAAACTTACCTTCTCCCAATTCGATGTAAAATTGTCACGGTTCAACAATTTTTTAAGATTCACTAAAATACTTCCCCTACGCTAGATGTTGTTCAGTTGACACTGCAACCACACTCCCTACGTCTTCCTACACATGCTGATCTACTACTTCAATTCATCGCCAATAGCGGTGTCAGCACTTACTTCGCGAGATATTACGAGTTGCGATATTGATCGCACTTACCCTCCAATTATTCCTCTCCGCGCTCTTATTGCACCGTGAAAATTCCCCGATAATTGCCGCTGCGACAGCAAATCAGTTCTCCCAGCGATCACTGGCAATCAGAAGGATCCAGCTCGCGCAGCTACGCCCAATAAATGACGCATCCCAAGCGCCGTCCGAGTTTCGCTTTCCAGGGTGCATAATCCACCCCGTAAACCGTAAACGTTCTTCGCGTTACCTGGCCAGTGTCTCGCTTCAATTACCGCCCCATCATCCGCCATTAGCTTTCTTCAGCGGCTATCGCGGCCGTCGTACCCTCTCGCCAGAAATTAATTACCCGCGCGATAAAGCACCTCCGGGATCTTCCAATATCCAGGTGAAATCGTTCCCTCGCCAATACAAAAAGCCCATTTCATACCAGCCCCCTCCCGATTTAATAACCAGAGGAACCCCGCGCCGGGACTGTGGTCACGGGCGAGATAGCCATTATCGCTCGTCGAGAAGATGGCCATTTTAATTGAACACGACAAGGGACCGCCGCGGAAAGCCGCATTAGCGCTTCCTGGAAGCACAAATCTGTCGCTCGAAGCGTTCCGCCCTTCTGGCAGTCCGAACTTGTATGTTTCATCGCGAACCATGCCATCGGCGGCTGTGAATGGCTGCGATGGACCACGAATCTGCCATCTCCCTTGCCTCCCCCTCCTCCTCCGCAGGTCGTTCACTCTACGCGGAATCGGTCGTGTACGAGTTTTTAGAGATCGGTAAATTTAAACCTCACCTATTGGGATATTTCTGCCCCGCGGAGACGGACGTGACTGGGTTACTCGTACTTCCGCAATTTCGAACGGCAGATCTTTCGGCGCGAGGGAATTGGCAGCTGCTGAAGCTGCGCTGCGTCTTCCGGGAAGATAGCGAGGCTTCGACGCGGTGCGTCTTCTTTTTGTCGGCCGAGGTGTGGAAATGTTGTCAGAGGAAATTGGCCCTTTTCGAGTAACGAAGGTACTCCGGGATTCTCATTGATGCTTAGCAAGTTTGAAACACGTCTTTTCACGGCCGGGCTCGGGTCAGTTAAGAAGTTTTTACTTCAATATTTGAAACGGTTAACAGGGAGCGGTGTAAAAACTGGCGAGAGAAATTGAATCTGGTTTTAGGGTGATTACGCGAGCGCAAGAGACTGCGTGTTAATTATTCTTGGTTATAGTGATCTTAGGAGTTTCCGCGATATTTCTTCCAATGGGGAAGCTGGCTGCAAACTTCTGCCACCCGCGGCGCCACCGGCACACGTGCCACTTGTCATCGGTGTTTTAAATAAATAAATTGAATGGAAGAATATGATAAAAAGATATTTGTGTGTTTAAATAGTTAAGGATGTTTGGCATTATTAATGTCGGGATATTTCAGGTAGAATTTATGGCTTTATATGCATCTACATGTGAAGAGTGATCGAGTAGTTAGGTTAGGATATATCGTCATCAATAATAAGCAGGGTTGCCGCACATTCCAACCCGGAGATTCGAATATATACCCGGCGATGGAAAAACCCCAAAAAATGTTTTGTTCTCGAATATCCGGAAACAAATGTGCAATTCTTTTACCTAAGCTCAAACAATTCAGAATTTGAAAGTATCTGTTTTTTAATTCGTAACTTTTATTGTACATAAAATTGATACCATTGTATTATTATCTCATTTCTTTCTACAACCCGGAGATTTTTCCAGTAAAACCGGAGCCCGGGGATTTACTCCGAAACCCGAAGTCTCCGGGCGAAAAACGGAGAGGTGGCAACCCTGACAAAAAATAAGGAAGAAGATGCTTTGATTTAAAAATTGTTATTATTATCGTAAAAGACTAATCTGAAATTGAAAGAAACCATGTAAAGTTACCATGAAAAAAAATTTGAAACTGATACATCATAATGCACTTTTCCATAATAAATCTTTAAGTTGGCCAACAATTAAATATCCACAATTTTCACCTTTTGTTGTCGTTATAATTTTAAAATCAACAGTCAGCAAATAACGAAAAAAATGTAAATAAACACAGCTTCTAATATTAAAAGGGCATTTTAGTTTTTTACGTGCGATAATGGCGCCCCCGCAGTGTTGCATCAGCCGCCCCATTGTTGGCATCACTGGTTTCATCGACAGCGAAGAGTAATTCTTTAGCCATCCAGCACGATTCCCTGCGCCCCCGCGCGGGGCTGTAACTCAGGGTTATTAGAAACTGCCGGCGAAGGAGCGAGGGGCAGTCTCAATGACATTAAAGAGCGTGAAAAAAGAGGAACGCGGAAGCTAAAGTATGCGAGGCTCGGACGCGGCTGTATTATAACTCCCATAACAAAATTAAAAAAGTTTCCACGGTATATTAAAGAGAAATATGCGTGGCGAACGGTTATTGGGGATTCAATAGAAGCATGGAAAGACTCGAGTAATATCCTGCAGTGATGTCCTGGAAAGGTGAACTAGCGAAGATCTATTATAATTTAAGTGTCTTTGCTGGAAACACTGCAAGTGCCAAAAATCAAATTTTTGAGGAGAAAGAAGAATCTTCCCTGTCTTTAAATTATTTACGAAATTTGATTTGTTTTGATTGCTAAATATGCTTAATTATACAACAACCTAAATGCATCACAAGATTTTCTATTTTTTGCATTAATGTAGTCCAAATACATGAAAAAAAGAATTACATTTATAAAAATAGATATTCTTAGTTTTAGGGAAAATTGAATGTACCATTTATTTACCATTTTTTAGCAGCATTGGTAATTTATTTACAAAGGGAAATTGCATTAAAATTCTATACTATAGTATTACCACTGGCACGTAGAATATTTTCCGATAAAAAAGATTAATTTTGGTACTTACAGTGTTTTCCAAAAGGCCTCTTCAATTATCAAAAGGAGTTTAGTAATAAAAAATACGAAAGCGTGTTGCGCTTTCGACGAGTATCGACGTCTTTTTCGAGCGTTCCGAATGACGTCGAGGGTGGGAGCATGGCGGAGGGATGACACCGCGTTGTCATATTCTTCGTATTGGCTTCGTTAGTCGCTGCCAACCGCGCTCGTTTTGCCTTCACGGTTAATCGAATGGACGATAAAGTGGATTACGCGACCAGGCTCGGCTGCTTCCGATTCGATAACGCCGATCGATCGTTCCTCGATCTGCAAACGACGCTCCTGCCGCTTCTGCTGTGTGGGTCGCGATAATTTTGTTTACATAAAGGGGGATACAGTGGCTCGGATAAGCTGAATAATTTTTTACGATTAATTTTCTGAGTGAATAAATATTTCGTAGCCTCAGCACACTTTACATCAAAACAGATCGAATTCTCGGAATAAAAATTCCTCTGTGTATAATAAGGAACCTCGATAAGCAGGCGTTGCAGTAATCGTTCCGGCGAAATTCTCCTTCACAGGTGTTTGAAATATCTGTTTATATATGCTCGCTGCAATGGCCACTTAAGGGGTACGGGCAGGGTATTGGAGAAGGGGCCAAACGAAGAAGAAACGAGAGGCAATAAAAGAAGGGAAAAGAGAGAAACGAGAGGACAAATGCTGGAGAACGAGGGGCAGCAAATAATAAAAGAGTGGCTAAAAGAAGAAGCAGAAAAGGGAACAGTGAAAGAGAAAATAAAGGAAGAAACGGGGGGAATAAGAGTTGACGAGGAAATAAACGAAGGGAGCAGAAGAAGCATAGAGAAAGTGGAAGTAAGAGGAAAGAAAGGAGCAATAGAAAAGAAGAACGAATGAGCTACATATTAAAAAGAAGGTACCAGAGGAGCAGAATAAAAAGATACTAAAACACCTAAAGGATGAAGGCTGTACCAATAGCAGAGGAACAAACGAAACAGAAAAAGGGGGAAATACATTCCAGCACAGCACCATCTCTCAAATTCAAATGTCAAGTCGCAAACGCTCGTGGCATGTGTCGAAATCGCGCCATTTCGTAGGCGACAGTGTCAGTCGAACAAAAAAAAAGCAAGTGCAAATGGTGACTGTACAGGGCGTAGTATTTAAAATACAGGCCCCCGAGCGTCTCGTCGACAGGGACGCGTTGATAGCCAATCCTCTTGATAATCGTTAAATGAAAAAACGTGTTCACGGTAAGGTAAACACGAGCACGGAAAAAATCTGTCGAACCAACACCAGTTACGTCCACATCGATCAACACTTGTTCCCCGCGTCTGCCCTCGCGCGTGACTTCTCGCTTCCACGAGGAGGGTGGACGCGCGGCACGGAGCTGAAACTCGCCGCGGAAAAAACCAAACTTTCTGCTCGCCGAGTAACGCTCTCCAGCCTCGTACCAGCAGGAATCTATCGCTCGAAAAACAACCCTGTCCCGACTTCTAGAATAACTCATATTTCTAACTTTTTATTTTTCCCTCAAATTGAAAAAATATTGGAAACAGGCTCGCTGAATAAGCAATTAAAATTGTTGCAACTTGAAATTTCTGCTCCATACGCGGCGATGAGAACGTGCGAAATTTTTAATGGCTCTTTAATTTTCCGACAGGAAAATATTGCTTTTCGATATTTCGAAATGTCACTGATTTCGAATTTCCTCCTGGAAAGTGGCGTTGATGGTATTGATATTTTTTGGGCGGCTCTTTTTGCTTCTGCGGGGAAAATATCGTGTCTTGATTTTTTTAGCGTTTTAAAGCTGAAAAGGGTAATTATTTACAATAGGGCAGACCTCACTAATTGATGACCGATGATCGATGACCTTGGAATATGTTGTCAAAGTTAACATTTTGAACAACTTTTTCCTATACGTGTTACTATCGCTCGGCTTTAGTTTTCGAGATATTTGCAAACAACTGTGATCGGTGGTTGGTTTGGGTTAAATTGTAATCGGTCATCGAAATCGGTGAGGACGGCCCTTTTGTAAATAATTACCTTGGAAGAGAGGTATTGAATTAAAGATATTACGAAATGTTCGATCTGGTGATTCTCTATAAAAATTCAGCGAGATTGATTAACTTTGTAACCCAATATACGATATTTGTAAATAAATTCTTTGTAATTTACTGGCAGTAATAATATTGAAATATGCCTGTAATAAGTTTAACTCGCATTCAATATCCATATTGGAAGCGTGTATCGGGAGAATGTAACGCAATCATACCGATTCATCCATCAAAAGGGCGAAACGACTGAATGGTTGACCTATACTACTGAAACTGAAATTTCCGCGAACCACCGAGCCCGCGATTCAGCCTCCACTCGTAAACTCGGCTCACAATTAGCCCCATGCGCGATTCTTAAGAAATCCAGCGCGCAGTCTGACATTCCGCCAGCTCAAACGCGGAATCGGGAACAAAAACGCCTCGGAAGCCTTGCGTTTTCTCTTCCACTCTCCACGGAGCGAGGCTTTTGCCCACTTACCGCGCAATTATACCGCCGCCAGCCAAAAGCGCAACGACAATATCCAGGGGCAGAGAGACAAAGGGTGTCCGGAGGGGGGGGGGGGGGCGGGAAAAATAGTGAAACAGAAAGAGAATGCGATCCAAAATGCTGCCGCCGCGGTGAAATTAAAATCTCACGCAAGGCTTAAAAGAGCCGCTAAAAACACTCGTCCGTCTACGTTTCGCCGTCGAACGCGGGCCGTCGGGGAACGGAAACGAGGAAATAATTTGCGTTTCCTCGCCGTCGCCGTCGGTTCGGGGAAGGGAAACGAGAATCAAAAAAATAGAGAGGAAGGAGGGGACGAGGGGGAGAGAGAGGGGAAGAAAGGATTCGTACGGAGAGAAGTCGTGGGCGTAGGCCTGCCTCGTTACTCGCTCCTACGTCTGCCGGTTTTTGCCAGGCAAAAAAGTTCCAACTGAGGGAAGGGGAGGGGGAGAAGGAACCAATTTAATAAGGCCTTAATAACTTGGCTGGACCGGGGCTGCAGACGGCTGTGTTTGACGGCTACCCCTATCTCGGGCTTCCTGCTCCGCGGGGAAGAGCAAATTCACGCTTCCTAGTTACGGAGTGCAGCGCGGGAACAATGATACTAGGCAGACGAGCCTCGACATGGGCATCGATCTTCGTCGTATCATTTTCGAATTCAACGAGGGGGGTCGAGTCATTTGGGTGGACCTGTAGTTCTCGAATCAGTCTACGAACACCGACTTTGCTAATTTTAATTAGAAAAGAAATTGATGAAGCTCTGACATGGATTAAGTGATCTCCACTAGGTGAAACCATTTTGCACGTTTTTGAGAAAACGTCGCAAACGCGCAAATTGCTTTTAAACTTTTTCTTATTTCAACGAGAGAATATGTCGATGTAAAGAATACAATTAACATTAATTGTCGATATTTTTTTACAAATGCCCACCGAGGTGTAGATTCGCCCCTGAAAGCAGTGACCACCACTTTTTGAACTCCTTGTACATATAATGGATCCCTGTTGAACCCGCATCCGCTTTGCGAGGTGTATATTCACTCGTGAAAATAGTGACTACCACTTTTTGAACTCCCTGTACATATAATGGATCCCTGTTGACCCTGCATCTGCCATGCGAGGTATATATTTACCCCTGAAAGCAGTGACCACCACTTTTTGAACACCCTGTATATATAATGGATCCTTGTTGATGCCACATATGCCATGCGAGGTGTATATTTACCCCTGAAAGCAACGACCACCACTTTTTGAACACCCTGTACATACAATGCCCGCCATGCGAGGGTTGAGACAGTCGCATAGATCAGGGAAGCACGTGTAATTCGAAGAGAAAAAGTTACCTCGAAGATCATCCTAAAGCCACTTCGCTTCAAAAGATTTCTTCAAACAGAGCCGCGTTTTCCCGTCCACTGCAGTTGCCCTCACCTTGCTCCGCAATAAATGAATGAGTAGAGCATGGCGGGTCGGTCGTTCGGCGATCGCTCGACCGAATTCCGGTTCGCAGTCGGATGGACTTGTTTCACAGTGACGCCGTTGCCAAGGGGTCGCTTTGACCAGTCGCGTAAACGGCGACAACGTTTCGGGCAGGGGGAGGGGGGGGGGTAGAAGGGGAGGGACTCGCGATAAAATTTTCCGAAGGCTGCCCTTTGTGTCGCACCCTTTTTGCGACGGACAAATATTTGCGCGTCCTCGAGAACAGGAATACTTATTCGCGGCAAATAAATACGAGTGGCTGGAGGGGGGGGGGAGGGGGTGGGTAGCTGTGGTTGGAGACTGGAATTAGTTAAGCACCGTCGACAAGGGTTCTCCTTTTGTGCTTGGAAACCGCGCGGAGGAGGGGGAGGGGACACGAGCGAGATTTTTATGAGATTTTAGGAAGAAGGGTGGTTATTGCATTTCTGCGACCCGGGTTCATATTATTGACTCATGCCACTGGCGACTGGCGAGACTAATTTGTTATTATTTGTTTCAGGGACCTGCAGGGGAACAATATCTCCGTGATCTTCAAGACAGACTTCGAGGACATGGCGACGCTTCATGTTCTGTGAGTAGACGAAGAATTTGTCTGTTAAATGGCGAAATTATAAATTATCGATAAAATCAAGTGGTCGCTCAAAATTAATTTTTCGTGGTTTTGTATCGTGTTGGGGGAATTATGTGTATGTGCATTTTCTGGGAAGAGGTAGGGGGTCGAATGAGTAATGGGGCGGAGTCCTCTGAGCGGCCACTTGATTTTGTTCAGACTGTAGGCTGCGTTAATCCTGCACATCGCGAATGGTATTTAATAGAGTCACGAGTGGAAACAGTGAGCGCCTTAAGGGAAGGGAAAGACGGCAAAGTTCTGTGAAATTTGTTACAAACAATGGGGAAGATGGCATTGTGTGAGAAACTAGTGGAACTCTATGAAATTTGTCGGACGTATTTTTCCCTTGGGATCCAATATTCATGGCTCTGTTAATAAAGCTTCCATTTCCTTCTGGGCTGTATAAATGCAACGTAAATTAATTGAACAACTGGCTGTGACCCCGTTTTTTCAAATTAAAAATCGCAATGACCGTTGTGTAAACTGCAGCTGAGATGAAATTGAACTATGGACAATTACGTTTCTCCCTTTTTGCAAAATGAATTGCATTTTCCATTCTCACTGCATGCACGGATATTTTTTACAGCTGGCTATCGAATAATCAGATTCACACCATCGAGAGAGACGCCTTCCAGGATTTAGTAGGCGTCGAGAAGCTGCGCCTTAACAATAATCAAATACGTCACATCCCCGACCTCCTCTTCAGCAACATGATGAACTTAAAGCGCCTGTAAGTATTGCAGAATCGAATGTAATTATCCTCCTTCCTGCTCCACATAATTATTAACGCCAACCACGCCTTCGAGGGGCAAATATGATAGAAAATTCTGTGGACGAACTTACAAGCGACTACTGGCTCTGCAAAAATTCTAGGGCCATTTCTTAAATCGAACAATCGTTCACCTATACTGTTATGAAATAAGAAAGCCAAAAAAATAGATATTACCCAGTGCAGGTCTCACTTTACAATTTATTTAATCTGTTAAGTTTGCAGGCTATCCACGAATTTGTTTAAAACACGGATAACGTTTGTGAAAGTCGATGCACGGTCTGTCCCTCGTCACCGTAACACAGTACAGAGGTTATCGCATAAACTTTTCAGACGATGGCCTACATACCACCCACACGTACGTGTACACGCGGAAGTACGCGAGTTCGGTTTGTGAAACCTGCACTGCGATCTTCCCCTGGATCGAACACGCGTGACTTTTCCGTTCTAGGGTTTAGAAACTTTGCTGCTGCCTTAAAGGCGACCCCTCGATCCTCGTTTCGCCATTTTAAAGGCGAAAAGAAAAGAGAAAGTTTAATCAATACTTTTCTAAGTTTCTCTTGCGCCTTAAAAGATGTCGCGCGAAAAATGAGACACTCTCTTTCGAAATCGAGGTGGATACAGGAGTTGTATCTTAAAATTGTACTTAAACTTAAACACTAGAGGAAACTACTTTGGGGTTAGAATTAGTTACTTTAATTTTACGAGGATTCGGGTGCCAGACTATTAAGGAGGATTCTCGTCTAACAGCCCTAAAAGTAACTGATATTTAAGATTTTTTTTTTAAAAAACTGTTAGTCATATTGGATTAAACTTTTATGGGATATAATGAGGCATCTTTAAACTTGCAGAAAATATTTTTTTTATGTCGATCCTTCTTACTATTTATTAATTATTGTGGTATCTTGTTAGCACTTATCACAGTCATCTGATTGAAAAAAAAAATAGAAGTTCTTAAAGTTAGATACCTTACGCTGAGATTGGTCCACTTAAAAAAAAATGAAAAATTGAAAGAGTTATAGCGTTTGAAAGAAAAAGTAAGTTTTTTCCTTAGACAAATTTTTCATATTATTCTTTATATCGACGAAAACAGTATTATAAATAAAAACTAAAATCAAAATTTTAGGTCCAGTACCAGCGTCAACTATTTAACTTTAAGAAAATTGTCTTCTTTTTTGCAATCAGATGACTGTGATAGGTGCTATACCTGACACCAACATCGTTGAAGAGGTTAACACAATTCCACAATAATTAATAAATAATAAAAAGGATCGACATAACAAAAATTCTACAAGTTTAAAGATACCTCCTTACATCCCAAAATAGTTTAATGCAATATTAACAATAGCCTCTTCAAAAAAAATCATAAATTTCGGGGGCTGTTACACGATAAGCTCCTCTTAAATGGTGGTATCTATTTTTTCTCAAAATACTTCAAAACTGCGTTTTGAATCTTAAGAGACTACCCTAACCTCAAAATCAGCTGATTTGAGTGCTTCAAAATAGCAACCAAGGCCCTAAGCCAGTGGCGGATTTAAGAAAAAAGGCCCAGGTGGCAAACGTTCTGAGGGGCGCATTTTAGGGGGAAATAGAAGAGGTAGTTTACTAAAAACGGGCTAAATGTAGTAGTGCAGAAAAAAATATATAGGTAGTGTTTGGTTAAAATCATATTTTTGTAAGATAGGGCCCTAGGAGAGTCTTCTGGCAGGGGCCCATTTTTTCGGGAAAATGAAGAGGTAGTTTACTAAAAACGGGTCAAGTGTAGTAGTACGAAAAAAATGTAGTGTTTAGATACCTATACCTAATCATAATTTTTTTTTTGGTCATGGGGCCCTGCGGGGCCTTCTGTGCAAGAGCCTAGGCGGCAACTGCTCATCAGCCGCCCTGTTAAATGCGCCATTGCCCTAAGCTATCGAATGATTTCAATTTCGTGAGCAACAGAAATAGCAGCTTCTATCCCCGATTAAAGACTGGTCCAATAATCACCACGAAGAGAAGCTCTCCCTATGCCCACCAGTATAAGAACAGCAACCGATCCCTCCAAACTAGACACCTCCACCTCGCCCCCTTGAACAGGATTCCATCCATCCTGGTCAACAGCCGAACTCAACCGCCTTCAAAAGTTACCACATCGCGAGCCGGTCGACCAGTTCCCCAGCAGGAAGATCGAGTACCGAGAAAGAATGCGATCCAACGCGATTAACCCGAAGGTCCGTTTTTCCCTGAACGTTCCTCACGATCCTGAATCTTAATCAACCGCTCTCCGACCGCGCCTCCCTCCCTCAGCAACGAGCACAGAATGGGAGGAGGGGGACAAAGAAGAAAAGGGCATCGAGCTTCCATCGTGATCGAGAGAGGGGATACGCGGCTTCCGTATCGAGGATACTCGATGGCAGCCACTCGAGGAGTCAAAAAGCCGCGGTGGAAAAAAAGTATCCCACTTTCCTCGTCATGACTGACAGCGACGACTCCGAGGGAGAGGGAGGCAGAAGGGGAGGGAGGGCGAAAAGCCGAAAGGCGAAACAAAAGGAGGAAAGAAAGAGAGGCGGGAAATGGAGATGGGCCATCTATCATCCTGCGAAGTGGCCAGAGGAGGCTTCGAAGTTCCCCAGGTCTTCGAGGCCTTCCTCCACCGCTGCCCTTCGGACACGTAACCTACAGTTTCTGATGATAAGGCTGGGATCAGCCAGCTTACAAAAGGACGTATTATGTTGCGAGCTTCGACGAGGTTCTCACGGCCGACCGGGGCGCTTGATAATCCCTCATCTGGGTGAGTCGAGGGCCCCCTCGAAACGGGGAGGCGGGGCGAGCCCTGGGCACTCTTTTCACCGGGGAAACGTCTTCAACCCATGTTTGCAAGGGAAAAATGACAACTATGCGTCGTGAAACCTGCCAGTTGTATTCCTGAATGGGTACCTCTGCTTTTAATAGTTGGGAGATTATTTGTACCGTGTGCTGAATGAAATAGGATCTTCATTTTTGCTGGGAGCATTTCTATACCGTGATTGGTGGCCCGCAGAATAATTGAGGCGAGTCTCGACGAGACTGCGACCACTTCAGTTATCAATTGTAGGCATTTGGCGTTTGGGAACGGCGGTGCGATTGGCACATTGTAGGTGGCGCCCTATTAGTTTTCCATTTGTACGGTTCAAAAAAGAGTAACCTCGCAGAGTCGGCGTTGGGGGAATTGGTAACGCGACTGGCCAGTAAGCTAAGGATGGGCGATACTTTTAAAAATATCGATACGGCGTATCGATACGTATCGACAGTCCTAACATCGATACACCTAATATCGACACATTCCGATACATAAAATAACAAAAAACAATAACGAACTGAAGGTTTATTAATTATAGTTTAATTAAAACTAGATTGTTTTATTATACATGTACATTTATTATACGAGTAGTTTCATTTTGCGATATGGACCATTTATTTTGAAAGTGGTGTAAATCCATTTTTTGAGAAAAAAAATTGAGAAGACGAAAAATTTACATATACCTTTAATGTGAACTGTTTTTTAGAAATATAATTTAAATTTTAAATAATTCATTTAGTGTAATCAATTGAAGTTTCGTAAATAAATGGAATTGCATAATCATTTAAGTATCGAAATTCGATACTAGTAGGTTATGTATCGATACATTCAAATATCGAGCCTCCAAATATCGATAAAAAATATCGATACTGTATCGCCCATTCCTACAGTACGCGGAGAACCCGTCGATCTTGGGTTCGAGTCCCATCGCCCTTGATTCTTTTTTTCGAGACTTTAAAAACACATGATACTTAATGCTACGTTTGCTTGTGTAGGCGTTTGGCGCTTGGGAGACGACCTATGGTGCGAGTGGCCCATAGGTGGCGTCCGTTAAGTAGGAGTTCGGAACTAAGAGATCTCGGGAAGTCGGCGTGGGGGAATCGGTTAGGCGGTTGGCCAGCACGCGGACGGCCCCGGGTTCGAATCCCGGGCCCCCCCACGGTTTCTCTCCATTTTTTCCGGCTCCTACACTTGGAAAATTTACAAGCTCATCCTTCAAAGAGGAGAGAAAGTAAAAACTGAGTACAGGATTCAAAATAAAAACCTGGATCCCTCCGAGACAAAGCAGCAGCAGCAGAGTGAAGCCTCCAATATTTCTAATCCAACTTTCCAACAGAGTAGTCTTCTTCTCCAATCCAGTAAAAAATCCACCAAAAACACAGAAATCGTCCAAGGAAAGTTTTTCCACCATCACCCCCGTCACAATATCTCTCGACGATCAAAATTGTGTAACACTTTGTACTGTGGGCATGGGTGTGTTTCTGCGCCGAGGGATTTTGCCACCCTATCTACCGCTTTGAGCGTGCGTTCTCGCGAGCATATTTTCTGCAAAGTATCTAAAGTATCTTGACTGAGAGTCCCCGAATATTTACTTCGAAGAAAAATCAAGCTCGAAATTCGCAAAAAACTTTCCTCGCAGAAGCAATCGCTGGGAAAGGTGTGACCAAATTTAAAGGGGCATTTCTTTAAACTATTTAAACTTTGCGCCACTCGAAGTGTCAATTGGGCCACGTCGTCTGGCACGTACATATATAGGCACCCTAGATCGAGGAAAGGATCGACTTCGCGATCGCTGAAACGTCTCCCAGCAGCCTGGACAGCCGTCGCGGGCGAGACGTGTGATTAACCCATCGCGAAGAGCCATTCGAGAAGGTGGTAAGAGGACGAAACTCGCTGGTAATAAATGGTTTGACACAATGGAAAGGGGCGCGGACACACTGGCTGATTAGTATCACTCCGCCGTGCAGGCATATTGCGCGCGCCTGAAACGCGATATTCAGCCACGTAACGGCAACGACTCGTTCAACGGTACAAGCTTGTATTTACGACGCAATAACATTTGTTCCCTGTACACTTAAGCCGATAATAACCGGGACAAACGTTCCTGCCCGTCGCTTTGACAACCTGGCGTCGCGGTGATTTAAGCAACGAAAACGCATCGGCCGGAGTGCCTTACGACGTCCTCCGCCGCCAGGATTTACGGCCAGCGCGTTATTTCGTCGCGAGCCGCGCGTATCGACGCCTCTGCTGACCGCTCGGCCTGGAATTTCGTTGCTGTTGCGAAATATCGCCCCGACGAGACGTATATCAACCGACTGTGACAGATTTACTTCGAATTCTGGAAATGGCTTGGCGCAGAAGTGGGTCGTTTACTCGAAAGTGTGCGAGAAAATCGGGTACAAAATTTTGCTTCTTTTGGAGGATCGGTATATAGTCATAATAATAATGATGATGATGATGATGATAATAGAAATAATAAAATAATAATAATGAGGGAAAATTAAATTGTAATTAAATTGCAGAGGCAGTTCAAGAGGGACTCATTTAGTAATTGCAGGAATGTGTGCACGTTTTGTACTCATTTCTAATTATTTCTGCAATTTTTTGGTTAAGAGAACTTCGTTCACGAATTTGTACATTCATAATGAAACTTTGAACTAGATTTTTACAGCAAAATTTTGAGTAGTACATTCTTGAGTCGAGTTAACGCGTTAATAAACGTGGTATGAATCAAGATTTTAGCTAAATTGTGAGATTCGTTATTGAATCGCCTTGTACAACCCCTAACCAAGGGTAGCTCATACAGAGACACCGAAGACTCGCAAAACCGACTATTAAATTGCAACGTATCCTTCGAAGGAGACGCGGAAGTAGCACGATGAATTATATAATAAAAATTCATCATAATTCTCCGTACTTCCGTGCGGTAAATAATTCTGCTTATTACGGCCGGCTACGGTTGCTGTATGCAAATGCCTCGTAATTCTTAATTAACCATGAATACTTAAGTTCCTTAATTATTCCCGCGAAATTCTGTTACGAATGCGGCGCCGAGCAACCCACCCAGCTCGCTATTTCCAGGGGCAATTTTTAAGGAAACGCATGCCCACACGCCTCTTGAATTCCAAGTCGAACGACTTTCCGTAAATAGTTGTCAAAGGAAGCACCAAGCTACTCTGCATAGGTGCAAGGTTTTCCCTCAATTTTGGGCGACGAGGGGAAGCTTAGGCGAAGCGGAAGTCACCAAGACACGGGGATTCCTTGACGACCGAAAGCACAGAGCTCTTATGATCCCGGACACCATCAATCCCAGTTTCGTTTCATCCCACTCTTATCGCGCTAGCACAAAGCACGTCGCCAGCAACATTTCGAATTGAGCAGACGCGAGCGAGCGAGAGAGAGAGAGAGAGGGGAAGGATAGGTCCAGGAGGTCCTTTTGTTAGTTCCAGTGAAGGAGCGGCTACGTCGAAATTCGGTAATTGCTTTCTGGATTGGCTGCAGCCGCGGTGGGAGTTTAATCTGTCGGTCTCACTGCGCGCTTGGAAATTATTGAAATTCTCTGCCGTCTTTATCCTTGCATCATACCGCCTCCGTACACGAAATTGTACAGGGTGTTCTGGAAGGTGGGGCCAATGCTCAGTAAATATGAGAGAAAAATTACGAACTTCGCCAGAGTTAGAAGCCATTTTCTCTTTTCAATTATTATGTTGCCAGAAGTGAAAATCTCCAGTAGGTATTTTCTTTTCGTCCACAGCGAAATAAAATATAAAAAAAACCTCACCCCTCCTTTAATTTAGTTACTACGTAAAATCATTTTTATTGCCGAGAGAATGCATGTGCACGACTGTGTGTAAAAAGGAAATGACTACCCAGATCCCCTTGTAATCCAGCTATCGATAGAAACATCCCGTTTCCCGCCCAATTGGCCCGCTCGAATTAGGAACTTATCATGATCAAGCCGCCCAGCAGCGGACCCCAAATGAAACCGGCAGCACTAAAAGCATCGTCTTCCTTTTGTTCCCCGTGGCCGTGTCTACGTGGCCGAAATTCGGTAATTGCTTTCAGGATTGGCTCCGGTAAGCAGGAGTCTAAATCTGCCAGTTCTTGCCGTATGTTCGCGCTCCCGAGTGCTCGGAATACACCGACCGTTGCCGTTCCTCCTTCACGAGCCCGGGCGCCGTCTCCCTCCCGCCCGAGAACCCCCCCCCCCCTATTTTCTAGTTTTGTTTCTCGTCCTCATCTCGTCGGGATGCGCCGTGGCCTCTCCGGCGGACATAATTACAGACTGCTAGCTCCGTGGCCGATGGATGGCCGACGTTGAACCGTGCACCGAGACCCCTAACCTATCATCGCCGAACGTCTGGTTAACTCGTGCACAGCGCAACCAGCTTCCCGCGGATACTTGCGAGACGGAACTCAATCTATTTAAATGAGCAGAGGATTCGGAGGATCCACTTGTCGTGACTGGCTCCGCCGTTGGCCAAGGAAGGATGTATCCTAGTTGTGTAGTCTGGATCGCGATAGGGACGTATGTGTGATTCTAGTCAAGTGGTAGATTTGGGGGAAGATGAGGTGGGTTCGTCTCTGGGTGCAATCAGCTAGGATGATCTAGGTTGAGAAGTGGTGATGTTTGTGGTAACGTTCTTGTTAGGGAAGACACTACTATTGGAGTCTTATTTGATTCCAATCGAAGCTTCTTGCACCACAATATTAACAAGACACTTCTTCAACTCCTACAAGTTGGGTTTTTTAATTTCACGACCTAGGCTCTTTCTTTAAACCCTCCCTGTGGTATCAGAAGTGATCTGGTAGGGTTGGGAGAAAATGGGGTGGCTTCGTTTCTGGGAGCAATCGGGTAGGATGATCTAGATCAAGGGGTGGTGACGATTGTGGTAACATTCTTGTTAGGGAAGGCACTGCTATTGGAGTCTTATGTGATTCCAATTGAACAGAATTGAATGGAGCTTCTATAGTGTAGGCATTTGACGTTTTTATGGTGTGATGGACACATAGAGTAAACTGTATGTACCGTGATTGGCACCCTAAGCGGAAATCCCAATTGGAATGTTATACTTTTTGTGAAGTTCTTATATGGTCTTCAGTTTCAATTATTATCGATGATTATGGATTTCGCATTTAAACAAAACATCTTGAGTACCTATTAAGGGGTTATGCCTACTTAGTCAGCTTTCGAAAAAGAATGCGATTTTCGGGAATTTTTTGTGAAATATCTCCGGTATATTTTTTTACAACTATTGGCTTATTTTAAAGGTACATATATGCAGCAATTCTCAGTAATTTTGTTATGGAAAAACATTAAAAAATGAACGAATAACAGCCATTCTTGCGGAAGCTGTTTTGATAAAGGCGCTGTGCGGTGAGGAAGTTTTATCCGAGCCGGATCATCTAAAATTAAAAATTCAAAAACACTCTGTTAATATGTGGTTGAATTCAGTAGATGAACGAAGGTTTTTTCAAAAAGTTGATTTTTGACAAAATGGCGTCCATTTAACGCAAAACCACGCTTTTCCGCTGTCTGAATCGTTCGTTTTTCGTTAATTAAAAACAGAATTTTTGTTTCCAAAATATCTTGCTCATCGATATCAACACAGCTATCGTAAACGGCCGCCATTTGGTCAAAAATCAACTTTTTGAAAAAACCTTCGTTCATCTGCTGAATTCAACCACATATTAACAGAGTGTTTTTGAATTTTTAATTTTAGATGATCCGGCTCGGAGAAAACTTGCTCACCGCACAGCGCCTTTATCAAAACAGCTTCCGCGAGAATGGCTGTTATTCGTTCATTTTTTAATGTTTTTCTATAACAAAATTACTGAGAGTTGCTACATATATGTATTTTTAAAGTAAGTGAATAGTTGTAACAAAATACACAGTAGATATTCCACAAAAAATTCCCGAATATCGCGTTCTTTTTCGAAAGCTGACTAGGTATATTACGTCTTATTTTAAAAATATTCAATGAAAAACAAAAATGAGCATAAAAGTACAATAATTGGCACCCGACAATTTGAGGTTATGTAGAAAAAAATAGTTAAGAACGAAGTTTAAGCAGACTGTTTCATTCACTATTAAATACCTACAACACTTAGTAAATCTGTATTTCAATCCATTACTTAATTATAAAGTGATAAAATATATTTAATCCTTATCAAAATTTTGAGAAAACGCATAAAACTCGGCCCTTGTCCCACCTCTACTTTTAAGACTTTTTTTTGTGGTGTTGGCAGATATAAAATGTGTAGTTCAACTACTGAAATTTGCAGTGTTTTATTGAAAGAAAAATAAAAAATTGTAAAAAGGTACATTCTAAGCTCGTACTTCTTAATATTTGGCTTTTTAATCAGGAGTGCCAATGATTAGTGCAGTTTACCCTAGGTGGCGCCACATTAGGCAGTACGCAGAGGACCCGCAGATCTCGGGTTCGAGTCCCATCGACTCAAACTCTTTTTTTTTTCGCCTACAATAAAACCTAATATTAAGAAGATTCTTTAATTGCTACGGGTAAAATCGATTTGCTCGTAATTCCTGCGAATTACTGAAACGAGGAGAGAAAAGGAGGTTTCGAGGGCTGCCGGTGCACCGAGGTGTCACGTGAGGCCGTGGAAACGGTCACTCGTTATTCGAGTAACGACCCCGTGAAACCGTCAAGAAATCTATAGCCTGTCCACGTGACCGTCGCACGTGCACACGGTCGCACGTGAGTTGACGACTCGGCCCCCGAGTTTTCTGCGAAGAGGTGTATCCAGATGCCCGCGGTGGCCACTCGACGGGGCCACTGAATAATTTATCCCGAATGTGAAGCGAACTCGAGACCGACTGCGACAAAGTGGAGCACACACCGGCGCAAGCCAGCCATTGGGAACCGACCTTTAGCCAGGCGAGAGAGAAAAGTTCGAAAGGTCGACGCACCAACCATTACGGCGGAAGTTCGCGAGGGTAATTGATCGATGCCACTGGTGTCTTCGAGGGTTCCCTCTGTGCACCGTTACGTAATCGAGGCAACCTGTTCCCCCGTATAAATGACAAAGCGGGACGCGAAGAAATTTCCTTTCTTATTCGACGCGTTTACATCGGCGGCGATTGGATTCCCTCCAAAAGAACGATTCGACATGGTCTCGAGAGGAATTGCGCGTGATTTATCTGCTCGCCGGAGCGTGGAATTTTAATGAATACACTTGTGCTGCTTCTTTGTAGAATGCACGTTGTTACGAATATTCTTAGTAATTGGCGTGATACCTTCTATGTATCTTTTTAGAAGGGGAATTCGGTTACCCAAACATTCCGATTTTATTTTAAAACTGCGCCGGCTAGTAGAGGACCTCAATAAAAGTACATGGCAATTTTTTGTTTTGCCCATTTTCGGTTCTTCAGGGTGAAAACACCCCCTAATGATTAATGAGGATTTTTCTATTTTCCAGTACATACATTTTGAAAATTATAATAGACATAAAAAATTGTTTTAAAGAAAATTTATTTTTTTTTATGCTGTACAAAACTATGTAATCGAATTGTTTACGATCTATGGTGGGAGACGTTTTTCTGTTTAAACTACAAAATTTAAGTAATTTGATTACACAGTTTAATAATAGTTTTATATAATTAATAAGTAGTATAGTTTTCAAGACATACAGGAAAGTAGAAAATCACACCTTAACCTTTAAGGGGTGTTTTCACTCTGAAGAGCCGAAAATGGGCACAATCGAAAAATTGTTTGATTCTTCTATTGAGATCCTCTACAAACCCGCACAGTTTCAAAAAAATCGGAACGTTCGGGTAACCGAGCTTCCCTTATTAGTATTATAATAATATTCCTGTGGAAATTCGTTCGGTGTCCTTTTCTTTCAAACGTACTGTCCACTCTTTTATCCTAGGCCTTACCTTAATTTTTTTCTAATTCTTACTCTTCCGAGTCCTAGATTCTCCTGTGTATCCTTTAGCTTTAAGTATAGCGTTTTGTCTATAGTGTTAGGTTTTATAACAGCAGTAATGAACCTCAACCATTCGTCACCTAATTACTTTTGTATTTTGTGACGCAATAAAGTCGATATCATTATTATTATATTGGAATATGTCCTTACGTTCGAGTGATTTATTCTTATGTCCTCACTGAAGAGGAATAATTAATAGTTATTTTACAAGAAACTGCAAAAAACACGTTTATGTAATTTTTATACAAGCTTTTACAAATTTTGAACCAGTTTTTCGTGGAGTTGATGGTCCGTTTTCGATTGATTTCAGGGACCTCAGCCACAACCAGATCGCCACGATCGGACCAAAGACGCTGAGGGGAATTTCGTCATTGAAATACTTGTGAGTGTGCTTGAAAAATCGATTGAGAGCGAAGAATCGTTGTAATAGGGGCACTGGGCAAATTACGGTTCGAACTAGTGGAGTGGGTCAAGCATATAGTTCCTGTTTCAGTAGTATAACCCGCGTTGGTCAGACATCCAGAGGATGATAATACGAATTCCACTTTAATTTCGAATTTTTTGCTGTCCTAAAAAAAGCAGCTCGAAGTAGAATGAAACGTACATTCTGGATTCTACTTTTACGACAGGCCATTCTTATATTATTACTTCCGCAACCCTTATTTCTAATTAACAATTTCCAAACCGTTCTTTATGGTTTCTATATTATACTTCTTCTCTTTTCATTATCTCGCGATATTGGCATAAAACACACGTCATTATTCCCAGAAATTATCCACAATAATTAGACGAAGAGAATTTTTATTCTTGTTTTATTTGTTTTATTTACTTTTGTACTGGCATTTTTCTTTTCTTTTCATTTCTTCCACACTGTTTCTTTGTTAACTTTATTAACTGTATATTGTAAACTAAAGGGTCTTTACTCGTGGAATAAATAAATAAATAAATTATACTTAAATTTCGAAAATACGAATAATTACATCGAATTTTCCGCCATCAGACTACTGGACAACAACGTGTTGACCTGTATCGACGAGGCATCGTTACGAGAGCTCAAGGACATAGAAATTCTGTGAGTAGATGAAGTATTTTACCAAAAAATAAAATGGTAATATAAGCTATAATTTTAAAGAAAAGAAAAGAACGTGTAATTAATTCGATCTGTCTGCTGCAGAATGCTAAACAACAACAAGTTGACGATGCTGGGCAAAGAGATGGTGACTTCTCTGTCGCACCTAAGAACGCTGAAGCTCCTCGACAATCCACTTTCTTGCGACTGCCATTTAGCCTGGCTCGCGCGACATTTGAAATCGTACCCGCGCCTTGGCCAACACACGCGCTGCGCTTCTCCGATTCACCTCAAGGATCGAAATATCGCCGATATACAGGTTCGAAAGGATACTTTAAAGATAGAATTAAGAGAATTTAATCTCCCAGGTAACCTGAATCCCTCAACCTTAAACTCCCTAGCATTACTTTTGGCTAGGCATTGTTTTTTACTTCAGACCAATGGTTCAGGTGCTACCGGTTCCATCGATTGGATGAATTTTTTGACGCCGCGACTTTAACGACTCCCCAGTGCCGTCTGCAATGATTAATTATAAAACAAAAAATTTATTTCTATAGTTTAAGACCTCCTCAATTCAATGCAAAAAGTCCCATTAAATTATATGCAGTAGTTTTCCTTTAAATAATTCCTAAAGATCACCTATTTTTATGGGCTCTAGGCCGGAACAGCCCCTTAAATCCAGCACCTCAATCCCACCCCCCAAAAACACTACCCCTCGCCCCCGGAATTATTTAAATTTAGAGCACTAACAATAAGCTATCTTCAGAGCCTCACATGGTATCTGTAACATTACAACCGAGGCATCTCATTTTATCACCACTCGATGAAGTTTTAAACCTCAAGTTCCCCTCTAACACTAAAACTCCCGTAAAGTATCAACACCAGTGCCACGAGAACTATTTTATTAAACGCGACTAGCCCTATCTCCAAACCCCCAAATAACACTTACGATTCTACGCCCCTAATTTGGCCAAATAGCTCCCTTCGTTATCACTGTACGCGACCCTTAAACCGCTGCCGTTTCCCCCTGGAGATTCTCTTGAAACGGAACGTAAGAATGATCTCATCAATGCGCGAGCAATTCGGCTCGACTCGGTGACCCGCGTATTCCGAGCGGCAGACAACACTTGCACCCATTGTTCTACGCGTTTTACGATCGCCGTAGAGCCTCGAGGCGCCGTTCCTCCCGCTGAAAAATACCACTGTTCCCCTTTTGCGCGCACGCAGGAGCACGAGTTCAAGTGTTCGGGGCCAGTGGAACGCACCGGCTCGGAGTGCAGCGCCGAGCAGCAGTGCCCGCATCCTTGCAAATGCGGCGAAGGTATCGTCGACTGCAGGGAGAATTCTTTGACGAAAGTGCCCATCCACCTTCCCGAGGACACCACAGAACTGTTCGTAAACACGATTCTATTCTATTTGGTCGGTGCAAAAGTTCCTTCGCTCGCTTCCATGCTTTTTCACTGTAACTACTTTAAAAGAAGAGGGTGTTTCTCGACTCGGTGTCGAAATCAAAATAGAATAAAAAGGGGCTGTAATTATGGAGGATCATCCACTACTACTATTTTTCTGTAATTGTAGACTGAAAGTAATTAAGGGTTTGTCTGCCAAAACAGATTTTTCAAATAAAGGAATGCACAGTGAATTTTTCGAGCGATGCATTTGATATTTTAATCGTGTGTTTATACTTGCACAAAGTGTTTCTCATGAAAAAAATGAAGGGGCAATAGAAAATGCAGTGGGGAAATGTGTTACGAGTTCAATAATTTATGAAACGCTCTAAGTGCCAAGGAGGATGAGGTAAGATAGGCGCTAAATGCCATAGGTAGTATATCTGCTGCAAGGTAAATGAATGTGAGTAACTTGCAGCATGTGCAACAGCTGATGGGCACTGGGAGACTTTTAACTAACACCTTAGTTGTGACATACACGTAGTGACATGATCTTTAGAATTTATTGTAAGTCACTTAGACGAATGGCATTTAGTGTTTTACACACGTTGTCAGTAATGGCACTTATAAGGAGAGGTGTTCAGGTGTCCGATTGCTTTGGTTTTTTTATATGTTTTAGAGAACCGAAAAATAACAAATAACGTGTTTTTGTTTTTTTTTTATTTTGGCTCGTGTGCATATTTAGAGGGTGAAAGCTCCCCTCAAAGTTCATAAGAAGAGGTACAAAAGTTCCTGTTGCTAGTTTAAAGAATATTATAACATTGTGTATTCAAGTTTTATTCAACACAACGTTATGATAATTAATATCCTTTAACCCTCGGTTGTCTCACAATTTGACTTTGAAGTAAAACATCTTTAATGTATCATTGAAAATGGTACTGGCCTACTGTTTAAACCAGATGATACTTTAAAATTTTCAGCGATTAACTTTCTGAGATTCGACACAAGCCAATTTTCACTCAGCTACTTTTTAAAAACTATCTGTTAAATTAAGCCGCAAGAATTCTGAGATAAACTTTGAACATTGTAGAATATATTGATGGCTTAGTGCATATATATTCTATGTCCAGTTTTAGCGTTTTCGAGAAAAACGTGTTTAAACATGAAATGGTATATAATATTCAGGAACATACAATGAACAAAAATATTATTTTTGACAAATTTATGAACTAGATATAAATGTGATTTTTATACACCATAAAGAAACAGTTAAGAACTATTTGTTGCATGTATAAACTCAAATTCCACAAAAAGTAGACATACAATATTTGTGCACTAAGCTATCGATATATTCTACAATATTCAAAGTTTATCTCAGAATTTCTGCGGCTTAATTTAACAGATAGTTTTTAAAATGTAGCTGATTGAAAATTGGCTTGGGTCAAATCTACCCAGTGTGACAACTACATACTTTCGAAAAAACAGCTTTTAACCCTAGCCCTAATCCTAGTCCCTAAATATGCAAACGGGCCAAAATAAAAAAACACGTATTTGTTATTTTTTGATCCTCTAAAACACATCCGAACACCAAAGCAATCTGAAACGAACACCTGAAAACCTGTCCATGTTAGAGCAGTTTCTGATTGTAATCACGATTTTTTAAAAATTGCCACTTAGAGCCTTATTATTTTTAGTCTACAATTGAATATCGCAATTTAGATCTTTCATCAGAATTTCTGAAATCTGATTCAATAAAGCGAATGAACTTTTGCTTCGACCTGATACCTTCCGCGTACAGTTGCCAAATATCCCTTTCATCACGAAAAACCTTTGCTCAGAAAACTGCAACCCGAGCATCGAGTTCTCTCAACTCAAAAAACTACTCCAGAGTTCTCAAAATCGATTCCAGAGTATAAGTAGATATTCTAGAGTGTAAAATAGAGTTCGACCGAATATAAAACTGATATTAATCGAAAATCAATTTTTGCATAATGCTGTGACTGTTCTCTAATTATTCTGACTGCGTAGTAGAGAGAGAGTATCGATCGCTTCGTGTTGACGAAGTTTTCACGCGTATCCTCGGGGCAATCTGCGCGCGGAAAAATCGTGCAATCGCGGGGCTAAAAGTTTGTTAACTTATTCTCTCTGTTGTCAATCATTCACAGGCGTTTGGAGCAGAACAGCATCACGGAAATCCCGCCGAAGGCTTTCTCCCCGTATAGAAAGCTGCGCAGAATGTGAGTGGCATTTGCGATTAATCCGATTCGCCCCTTTTTTTCTCACACACTCGTATATATAGGCAGGTTTTTCTCGCACCAACGTGCGTTACACACGTTCTGACACAATGTTTTTTCCGTTTCATTCCTGGATGCTCGTCGACAGTGACCTCAGCAACAATAAAATAAAAAAAGTGGCGGCTGATGCTTTTCACGGGCTGAAATCGCTCGAATCGCTGTACGTATGAGCGTTCACGGTTGCGAATAATTTGAAAATCTGACTTTGGATGAGACGGGGCATTTTCTTGTTACAGAGTGTTATACGGCAACAAAATTACCGAACTTCCCAGTGGCGTGTTCCACGGATTGACCAACCTGCAATTATTGTGAGTGCAAACAGAGATCTTTCATAGTTTCAACTAGTGTTCCTGATCTCTCGATATTTTTTCTTTCTCGAGAAATCAGAAATCAGATTATACTTCTTGTGCATTCTCGAGAATTCTCAAGAAATTGAGAAAAATATTACAAAATTTATATTTTTGGAATAATGTTGATAATATTTATCAAAAACACAAGAAAACTTTAACTAATTGTTCGTTCCTATATAATTTTCACGAAACTTGTATAAATGAAAAAACAAATATTAAATATAATTGATAAATTTATTTATTTAATACAAAATTTGTGCAAAGCGAGACATTACTTTTTTGTTTCATGCAAAAATTTTATAAAGGATACAATGGTTTTGTCTCTTCTTTTCGATATTTCTTCTTTAATAGCCACAAGAAACTCATGACTCAATTCAGTAAGGCATACAATTTTTCTAAATTGTTAAATAAGAATTTAAGAGCACCTTCACCAGTCAATAATGTCGAATCTTCTCTACTGAGATTTTCTATTGTAATTCATATAGGTTCTAATGTTACTAATAAGATTTATTATAAATTGTAGATGTGTTTATACGTTCGCGATTTCCTAGATTTAAGTTTCTCGAGAAAAACAGTATTTCTCGAGAAATAAGAAACAAACAATTATAAAATTTCTCGAGAAATTCCTGAGAAGGAATTCTCGAGAAGGAACACTAATTTCAATTAATCGTCTCTATCTACGAAACTGTTTGACAAAGACATCCTCACTTACACACCCTACATTCCACGTCGTTCAATGATTTTACATAATCACTTCAAGTATCTTAAAACAGATCACGAGAAATCGTTGGAGCAGTGGATAAAATATTTTCGATACAAATTCGATAAAATTCATTAGGTGGTATATAAATTTATAGATACTCTTCCGAATGGCCCCAGTGGTCGATCGACGGGAGGTTTGATGGGAGGGGTGGGAACCCTAAATCTAAAATCGTAACTTCGAATATATATCAGTTTCCAAAATATTAATAAAAAATTATTATCAATTTTTCTGTACAAATTTTTTTTGCACACAGAAAAAACTAATAAATACCCGAAGCTCCAATTTTATATTTAGGGTCCACACACCCTTCCTACCCCTCCCCTCAAACCTCCCATCGATCGACCACTGCGGCCATTTCGAAGTGCAGCCAAAATTTAAAGAATAAAATTCAGTTTTCTTTTCTTTCGTGTGCGCCACTGCGTCGGGGCACTGGAGGCATTGTGGCAGTGTAAAATTATACGCGATCATAGAGAATGAGAGATAAAATCAGGAAACTTTCAAGCAACCTAATTCAACGATCACGTCAATTTGTAATATCGCTGAGAGGCAGTGCCGATTCGTGGCGGGCATAAAGGAGAATAAAATGCTTCAGAGTTTCGAGCAGCCTATTCAACGCCCCTCCCCCCCCCCCCTTTCCTTTATAGATCCCGTCATTTTACTATTCTACGATCGACAATGGCATTACAGAGGGCGTACATTCACGA
The DNA here is from genome assembly GCA_029448645.1 of Andrena camellia. Lineage (NCBI taxonomy): Eukaryota > Metazoa > Arthropoda > Insecta > Hymenoptera > Andrenidae > Andrena > Andrena camellia. The sequence continues at coordinate 29,588,754 of CM055678.1, read as the reverse complement.
GATAAAACGAACTCTTTTCAGACTGTTGAACGCCAACGAGATATCCTGCATACGGACCGATCTGTTCCGCGATCTGACCAGCGTGACACTGTTGTCCCTGTACGATAACAACATCAGATCCCTGGCCAATGGAACTTTCGCCAATCTGCGAAGCATTAAAACGCTGTGTGTATCCCGCCACTGAACCGTTAATTTATACAAATTGCCCACGGCTTTAACGCTTTCGAGCCCACGCCGCGCGCGTTCCACTCGGACCGAATGCCGGGCGCACCGTGTCGCCGCGCATTTCTGCCCGATGTTTTTCTCCCCCGCGGAAAATTCCCGCCCGGCTGATTGACGTCCATTCAGCGCGGGAAACATTTCCAAACTGTTTAAATTACGGCGCTGCGTTTCATTTGAAAAATCGTTGCCTAGTACTTTCGATTAGATAGGAATGGACGGGGATTGAGGGACGTCAATCGCTGCGATGGCCAGTTAAAAGTGGATTCGAAATTTCGGACCGATCCGTTCTCTCGCAGGTGAATAAACGGGAAATTGTAGGTCAATACACCGTCCACTTTTCTGATAGGAAAAATAATTCGATGCTTCGCATTGACGGTGGCATGATTAAAAAAAATGTCCATTTCAACGCGGGAATAGCAGTTTAAAATTCACAATTGTTTGTAAGTGTATCGTGCATAACTCCTATATTAATTAATAACAAATAGTTAAAAAAAAAACTGGAACTTCTTTCAAAGATGCAGAAAAGAATGGTCCAAATTTCAGATGAATCGAATCGCTAGTTTCTTAAAAAAAAAATTCCAAATTTTGCTATGTTTTTAGTCGAAGAAATAGAATTCCTCTCCTAAGGGGATATACCCGTTTGAACCCTCGGGAAATGTGTACATTTTGTAGATTTTTTTACAAGTGAACGGTTTGATGCAGATTTTCCGTTTTTTTACTATCTTTACATAGTATTATGAACTACTTAAAAAAAAAGTTTCAGTTGAAAAACTATTGTTTTTCGGAAGTTATGGATACATATCCGAAAGTCTCTCGATTTTAGACGGCTAAACGGTGGGCCTGAAAACAGCTGTATGTCGTGTATGAAATCAAAAACAATAAAATCTTCTTATACAGTATGTCAATAGCTATCGTCCAATGGGGCCGATTTTGAAAATTGTGAAAAATAAAGAAATGGTGAGAGATCAAAGGTAAAGTTATATTTTTCTAAGAGAAACGGCCACCTTTTTTCTTTATAAATAATAAACGGGGAATCGGAATAAAAAAAGCCCTCGTTGGACGATGTGGAATCTTATTACGATCCTGCATGCAAAATTGGAAGTGAATTGGTTGAACGTAGCGCGAGTTTTTAGGCCCACCGTTTAACCGTCTAAAATCGAGAGACTTTCGGATATGTATGCATAACTTTCGAAAAACAATATTTTTTTAACTGAAACTTTTTTTTTAAGTAGTTCATAATACTATGTAAAGATACTAAAAAAACGGGAAATCTTCATCCAGCCGTTGACTTGTAAAAAAATCCACAAAATGTACACATTTTCCGAGGGTTCAAACGGGTATACCCCCTTAAGTTTCGTTGAATATTGGAGCATTTAGAACACGATTCACACTTTCACGGAGCAGATAGTTTTTAAGCCCTTGAGTCCCCGGTTTCTTCAACTGCGGGAAATTCCAAGTTTCGCGGGGAAAAAACAGAGGGGCTCCCGCGGGAACGCGTGCACAGAGGCTTGAAAGAAACCTTTCCACGATTTCTCTCGCAGACATTTGGCAATGAATCCGTTCATCTGCGATTGCAATCTGCGCTGGCTGAGCGTGTACCTTCACGCGCACCCCATCGAGACGTCGTTCGCTAAGTGCGCATCGCCGAAGAGGGCGCAGAAGCGGAAGATCGATTCGATGCGGGACGACAAGTTCAAATGTAAGGGTAAGCACGACTCGATTTCCTCCGATATTCTCGCCAGCGAGGCGCTCCCTCGACGGAACACGGACACAGGTCGGTAAAGCCATAAGCACGCCTCACGTTTTCCTCTGACTTTTCTCAAACAACGAGGACCATCCAACGAGACACTCGACGTAAATTACAAAATGGATGGATGATTAAACATCCTGGGGATGAGCCATCACCTTCTTGGCGGCGGGAGTTGTAAACTGAATTTCGGAAATGAGTTGTGGATTTTACGGTTTGCGAGAGGTTTTGTAAGGCTCCGTGACGCAATGTCACACTTTATGGCGTTTTATAAAAAAGATTATTAATAATGTGACGATAGTTGTGGACGGCTGTGGTTGGCTAAATGAAGAGAGCAAGTTAATATATTCTTAATAATTATGCAAGTGATTAACAAGTAGTTTGTAAACGGGGACGTTTGTATTTCTCCAATAACTAACAAGGGAGCAGATCCCGAACCCAGAAATTCAAAAAATTCTGAAACTTTGTGAATATGTACAATTCCTATATGCACTCCTGATTACAACGCAATTTTTGTTTGCTGCACAAATTCACTCTAAGGGGGTGCAATTGACCCCTGAAAATCCGGTTACATTTTCCGATTTTGTGTTATAACTCGTGAACTGTAAAATAATTTTTTTACCAAATGATAAATCTAATTTAAAAAAATAAAATGTCTTGAAACTTTTTTTCTATCTCTTACAGTTCGCGAGTTATAACACAAAATCGGAAAATAGCAGAATTTTCAGGGGTTAATTTCACCCCCTTCGAGTGAATTTGGGCAGCAAACAAAAATTGCGTTTTAATCAGGAGAAAATCTCCTGCATATTCAAAATGTTTCAGAAGTTTTTGAATTTTCGAATTCAGGATCTTCCCTTGTAGATTGTTTTCTTATAATTAGTTAGTTTCACTAGGAGACTTGGATGAGTTCTGACTTGACGGTGTGATGACCAGTTAAAGGAAAATTATGGGGTCTCTTTCAGGGGTGGGGTTTTTAAATAGAGGTATTAGAGTCATTTTCTATTGGTGGAAGCATGGTTGAAGCTGGGCTTCTGTTGGTTGAAGGAAAGGGAAAATTGAGAACCTTCTGTCATCGGCAAGAAGTCATCTGTTTATTATCCTTGCACATGGATTATGGTGCCCGACACTATTTTTACCGTTCGGTCACGAGGAAAGTTAAAATAAATTTATATAAAGTAAATAATGTATCATCTGATACATAGATGGCATTGTTCTAAATTATTAGTTATTAATTAAAAGAAAATGACGTATTATTTCAAATTTAAGAATCAGTACACAATTGACTATTCAAAGCGACAAACTTTATCGTAAAAAAATTTGTCGCAAAAATGTAATCTAACCCTAACCTAGCCCTTGTTAGAAGTTTTCTAAAGTTGTATGTAAATTTCGTGTTTTCAAATTGTTTTCTCTGCCTCATTTACACCTCTTACATGATTTTTAAGAAAACTATATATGCCTTTTCTTGGGCATTTATTTTTCAAATAATGTATACATAATAATCGAGCACTGTAGAATTGTGTTTTGCAAGAGTTTCTGGTTTATGAACAAGTGTCTGCCACACGGAGCACATAATTCATTGGAAACCCATTCTATTTAAATACAGTTACAAGCGAGAAAAAATATTTCTAAGTTACCACTATCCGGTATTCTATATTTTCTATTTATATCTTCATGTAGAATCACCCCTCTGAAATATTCTACCACCAGTTGGACGAAACCATACACGTACAAAAGGAATAAAATATTTTTTGAAAGTTAAATAGTCTGAGCACACTCTCATGTACATTCTTTTTAATCCAGTGTGTTATATAAAACTATCGTGGGTTGAAATCGAGAGACTGTGGAGTATGGATACGTTTTTCTGTCGCGGTACGCGCACCCCTTCTCTTTTTCTCTCTGCAACCGCGTATTAGCGTTACGCTGCATTTCCGTAAACGAGAACTTACGTTGGCCCGCGTAAAAAACTTGCCATGAAACTTTTCGCAACTTTCGCCTGAAGCGAGAAAAATTTACGCAAAACTCTTGCCCGGGAATTCAGGGGAATTTAAGAGAAGTGGAGAACGCTGGTTCGGTCTTCTCTTGGCCCCTGGCGCGAAGAATTTCGACCTCTCCGAGTTTCACTCGAGTTTGGAAAGGTGGGTGGCAGAGATTGGTGGACGGGTTGCTTGGAAATAATATAAATGATGTTCAAACGAGTATCATTTCTGATACTACTTACCAATTTTTTTATTTTTTTACCAAGGAGTGAAATCACCCCTTGAAAAAATGCAGAATTTTCTTTTTCGAGGAATATCTCGACAGCGGTGAGAGATATTCGAAAAGAAGTATAAACAACATTAGGTAAAAATAATTTTATTATCGAAGAATCCGTACTTTCCAAATTACGCCCACCACCAATTCTTAATTCGATAATTATTTAAAAAAAAAAAGATGCAACTTTTGTTAAATTTCTTTTCGATATCTCTCAGCGTTCTCGAGATATTTCACGAAAAAGAAAATTCTGCATTTTTTCCTAGAGGTGATTCCACCCCCCAAAATCGCACCAACAAAAAATACTCTACTCTAAATTTTCGGGGTGCTTAACTTCCCTTGTCAGCTAATAGAGCCCAATTAGCTAATAACTTTGAAAATTTTTTGTCTTAATTCTGCTGCCAAAGTTTGAAACCAAAGAAAAAGTGATTTGCCAAGATATATAAAATCCAGTCCTTTTTCGCTAAAATTTCTAAAACTCTAAAACTCTATTTTCAATTTGATAAGTACGTAAAGATCCTCTACTGACAACTTTGTGGCCCAATTTTACACCGACATTAACGTCAGTCCCATTCATTATTCAGTTGAATAAAACGTCTAATCCAACTACCACGCAATAGATGGCTACGTCGCAGCGCCCGTAGATCCCCAGAGACCCCACCTGGCCCCAAGTGAATGGAGGAGGGCCAGTAGTGGTGGGGGTAGCGGCCCTGAGCGGCCAATAGATCTCGCAGCGACTATACCTGGCTTCAGAGCCGACACATTGCGGTGCCGCACCGTAGGTGGCGAGCCAGCGTCAAGAACACTCGCGACACGATGGAATCGCGGGGAAACGAAGCTTACGGAGAAAGTGGCCACGCGACGCCGCGTGTAGCCCGTATTATTAAACGCGGAACGCAAATTACCGATATAATTACGTACTTGTACCGCGGCGGACAATTTGTAACGCGGCGTATAATACGATGATAAATCACCTGCGCGCCCATACTCATACATAAACATATTCACCTCGGTAGCACATGACATTCAACACTCAATTAACGTGCGACAGAGAGAGAGAGAGAGAGGGAGAGAGGAGAGGAGAACGCGCTCTGGCTACAGGCTGCCAATGCTTAATTTAATGATATCGCCTCCGCTACTGTTCATTACCAAAAATTTATAGCCACGCCGTTAACATGGTAACCCTGCCGTGCTCGGTCGCGAGCTGGCCCTCCGACTTCGAATTAATCAACGTGCGAGTGACCTTCAATTTTTTAAGGCTCTTCTTCAATTTTTTGAAGGTCGTCTAAAGAGCTTTGAAAAATTTTCAAGCTTATGTGTGCAAAGGTTCTTTGTGGGTAATACGATTTTGCTAGGGAATTTGGGTTTTAAATGGTATACTGTTTAGGGATCAGGTGGGTTCGTGGATGTTGTGAAAGCAGGATTTGGAATGTTTAATCTTTCGTTGCACGCGCCCCGTTTTATAACATGATTACACGCGCGTTGTACTTTTTATAACTCCTTTTTTTTTAATTTTTACCTGTTCTTTGTTTCATTTAGTATTTTAAATTTTAAGTTAAGATATACTTATGACTTTCCTTTAACGGATTACACTCAGTCAGGAGGCCGAAAAAGGTGTAATTTTCGGAAATTTGTTTCTCAGAAACTTTATTCAAAAACCTTATTTTGCGGCCACAATCGAAAATCGACATTTTACGTTTAAACACTTGTCATTTTGTCCTAAATCAATATTTCAAAAAACCATCCGTCCAGGGACTAGATAATTTAATATTTTAACTAATTTTTTTTTAATTTTCGATTTTAGATAATCCACTTCCGAGTAATTGTGGTCACCGTAAACCCCTCTTTCGATCAGGACATCTAGTAGACTGTAAATAACTTTGTTATTAATAAATAGTTTTTAACGCCAAAATTCAGAGACAAACAAAAAAAGTTTTTTGAATAAGGTTTTATAGTTTCTGAGAAAAAAATTCACCTATTTCAGCCTCCTGACTGAGCGTTACCCTTTAAAAAAAATTATTTTAAAAACTAAAAAGCGATGGAGTTGTCTTTAAAGAAGAAAACAGACGGAAGAGAGTAGTATTAAATAGGTTTATTTTTTGCCTTTCGGCCTCAAAATGGGGTTACATGTGTTGTGCGTGCAAGTGCTTCTGGGACTGTTAACTCAAGATTGTGCTTTCATTTTGACTTCCTCCTTCATCTTGGGCTTCTTTTCTGCTCTTTTTCCAGAACCATACGCATCCACTCCGCTCCTTCTGCTTCTCCCTTTAGTATCCCTCTTATCGTTGAATTTTCTCTTTTCAACTCCTTACAGTCTTGTAGCATGTGACCCAACGTCTCTCTAGCCCCTTTATATAATCGAGACGGAAGAGAGTAAAGGACTATTATTATAAATAAGTTTGTTTTATTCACTTCCATTGCTCTGGTGACATCTTTCACACCATAGTTCCACTTTAGAATTTCCTTGCACTTTCTACGAAATGAAGACTTTTCTCTTCAACGCCTGTATCAATCCAGGCTGAAAAACTGAAGTAAAAGAGGCGGGGATTTTTTAGAAAGTGCAGAAGGCATAGCTGGAGGATTAGAAAGGATTCAAAACGGATTGGCCGCTCTCAGGCAGAAAAAAAATAATTCACAACTGTTGTACTTTTTAAAACAGCGCGTGAAAGGTTAAAATTGATCGAGGGAAAGTTTGGCTTCTGAATGGTAGAAGTATTTTTGTAGAATTTTTGGCTGAAGTATTTTAGAAGAATTTCTGTGTAGAATTTTGGGTGTTTAAAAGACACGTTGGAAGATGGTTTCGGATTAAGCGAGAAGCATGAATCAATTAATTTACAATGCTGTTATTACTTCCCACGCATTTGTTACAATTTTTTATAGTTATACCATTTATAATAAATTAGAGGGTTTGGCAATTGAGTTACTCCAATAATAGCAGGTACACTTGATGCTTTCCCACGAATTTGGTTTAAAAATTAAGAATTTAGAATGGTAGACAGAAGACAATGTTGTAGTAAAGGATATTGATTGCGCGGGAAAATGTGATTACCAGAAAGCCAATCGCGTAAAAGCATGCAAAATTACAAGGCAATATGGAAATATTTGTCAGTCGCCTCAAACAAGTTGATTTTGTTCTGACAACATGCAAAGCTGGTGGTTTTTGTTACAGCAATAGATCTTTCAGTTAATTAAATTCTAAGTCTGGCATAGTATTGTTTTCCTGTTTTGATGTCCACTGATTCATAATTACATTACGCATTTTGAATAATAATTCAATTTAATTGAAATTTATATGTCCCTCTTTGTATTTACATCGAAAGCTGTATATTGTTCGAAATTCCTCGAGCAACAAGGTGAAATTACACATAATGATTCTGCTCGAAACATCATTCACCCCAAAATATTCCCATTATTTCACACAATACGAGAAGAATTATATTAAAAAACAATAAAGTAGCATATCGAGGAATTCCCAACAAAAATATGTAGGTCACCATGATTTCTCTTAAAATCGTATCGAGGAAGCTATAGCGAATGTTTACCACTTGTCAGAAATATAGAAAACCTTAATTTAATACATAATTGGTCTGGGTTAGGTCGACTGTTACCCAACGCCACACGAATATACCTAAAACTACCACCCATCTCACTAAAACTAAGTGTTTAACTCTAAAAGAAGCTCTCAACAAAATCTCACAAGCATTAAGGGATCCTTCGCTTAAAATTTTTCAGAAAATCGATTTTTTTATATACATATTTTTGCAGTGTAACATCCCGAGCATACGTTGTGAAAGTTTCACACCAAAATCCGTAACTGTATAAATTCTACAGTCACGTAATTAATTTAAACTCCGAGCGCGTTTTTCTCGAAACATGATATTTCGAAACGGTAATCACGATTTCAGAAGAACTAATGAATCGATTCAAAAGAACCTTGAGGCTTTTGATTTGTAATTGGACTCGCTATGGCAGCTCCACTATAACATAATTTTTTGAAACACGGGCTTTTTTTTATCTGCATATTTGTGCGGAAAATTACCCGCCTTTTTGCACTACTTCATTCAAACGTGCACCAAAATCGTACTATTGGTCCTTTTTACCCCAACAAGGGGTGCTGCGATAGCCATTGAAATAAATTTTAAGAAATTGCTTGAATTTTGTATTTTGGACGACCTTGTGAATAAATTTCGTGGTTACCGTTTTGGCATCCCTTTTTGGCAGCGCCTGCACTAAACGCCACCTAGAAAATGTATCAAGACCGAAAACATGAAACAAAAAATTTTTTTGCACCCCAACGAGTGTATCAATAAATGCCAAAAATATTTTTTAGGATATGTTATAACCTCTTCTTGTAAAAAATTCATAAAGATCACCTATTTTTTAAGGGGTTTGCCCGGAGGGTCCCCTTAACACTAGAACTACCAAACCAGTCAAAACGACAGGTTTTAAATTTGGCGATAAATTCCCCATCTTTAAGTACCTATTTTTTAAAAATGAAAAAAATCTCAATAAAGTATTACTCTTTTTGCATAACGTATTTTATAAATAACCAGTCATTTTGATTTCTAGTAGAAATGGGTATACACTAATTATCGGTAGTTCCGGTGTGAATTAAACCGTCTCCAACTATTCAGTATAGAGTGAGTCGTACACGATTCTCAAAGCAAATTCGACCGCCGCCGCCAAGAAGCTAGACAATCTCCCTAACAAACCACTGATTCAGTTTAATCGCTTTAATCACCGATTCATCCGCGAGCGACACGTTTCTGTGGTCCGAAGAAGGAAAGGCAGACCGGACAGGCTTGCCTGAAGTAGAGTGTACCTGGCTGTTTATCCCTAGGCGACGAGGAGCTCTTGACGAAGAGGGCTGGCGAGTGCATCCTGCCTGGAGAGTGTCCAGAACCGTGCACTTGCAACGGGGCGACCGTCGATTGCTCCAACCAGAAGCTAACGTCCATACCGAAAGAGTTGCCCATCTACACTTCCACTTTGTGAGTACCCTTCTGCACCGTTTCGAGAAACATACACGGAGGTACGCGGACAGTAATAGACACTGATGTATGCTACAAACAATTACTGACGCGACAGACGTTCAAGCAGGAATATGCTTTCGGTTTCGCGGTTCGTTGATAACTATCGTGTGATTCGACACAGTCCTTCTACCTGATGGCACGCTTACCACCCCACCCCGTCGCGATATCCTTTAGGCGTAATGTCCTCGTTTCCAAGGCGATGGAACCTCGAATTTTTTATCTTACTGATAATGTCCCTGGCCACGTGACCTCGGGTTACAAGGAAAGATCCCCTACCAGCAAATTCAAAAAAGTTATGAAATTTTGGGGATACATAGGGGATGCCCCCTTCGAGGGAATTGAAACCCCCATTGTTAAATTAAGGGGATAATAAATGGAAACGAAATAAGTTTATTAACTGGTGGCACTTGAGTATCTTCTGAAGGTAAGATCACAAATCCGCAAATTAAAACGATTATAAAACTTTGGGGATGATAGTTATGTATCGCGCAATTTTTTTTTGCTAACCAAATTCACTCTAAGGGGCTGAAATTCACCCCTGAGGAATTGGTTATTTTCCGATTTGGTGATATAACTGTAAGAGATAGGAAAAAGTTTTCAGACAAAAGTTACTTCTTTTAGTTAGGACTGTTCTTTGGTAGAAGTGATACGCGGGTTATAATACAAGATTGGAAAATAGCCGGATTTTTAGGGGTCAATTTCACCCTCTTAGAGTGAATTTGTGTAATAAAAATTTTTTTTCATAAGTTTCATAATTTTTTTAATTTGCTGGTTGGGTGTCTTCCCTCGTCAGTAACTATTGCGTTTATAGACTACCCATTTACATGTTTTCTATCTACATTAAACCTGGAATGACACTGTGACACTTTCAGAGTGTATCTGGTGCCCTGGGGTCGCGGGCGACACGAAATTGGAATTTGAATATTTCAAAATCATTTAAGGGGCTACCACTTCTTTAAGAATTTATTTTAAAGTAACGGAAACAAGCTTCTTGGAAGCAGTTTTTTGTTGATAATAAAGGCATATTTGATTTGAACAATACGAAGAAAAATTTTATTCGATTTTTTGGTAAAAATAAAGATGGTGGTTTAGAGCATGTGATTTCTAATGAACAAGTGTTTGAAACTAAATTTGAACAATGGACTATTAAATAAAACTAGATTGTCTATTTTCTGTTGTAGGACTTTGTCGACACTTTAATTTTTACTTAACTTTTTTGTAAATAAAGCGCCATTTTCTTGCGAAAAAAGGAACTTTTTTCTTCAAAGTGTCGCCAGTTGCTTACTTTTCAACTGAACTAGAAACTCCAACGTCGGATGATAGAAAATTTAGTTTCACTTAATATTCCACTGCTCAAATTTCGTTTCATGAATTTCCCCGTTAGAAATCCGTCACATTTCCTCGACCACCACCTTTGTTTTTACCAAAAGTTTCGATACAAAGTTCTTTTTGTATTATTCAAACATACCTTTATCACCAAAAAAAAACTTCTTCAGTGAAACTGTATCCGTTACTTCAAAATAAATTCTAAAAAAAAGTTGGTATGTACTTCTTAATCCGGCCAAAGGACCTAACCCTTAAATTCCCAAAAGACAAATTTCTTTTATTTCGAATGGATTCATTTCAGAGTTGGGCAAAATGTAATCTAATTACAAATTACAAATTAAGATTAAAATGTAATCGTGTAATTCATCACACATTATTTTCTGTAATCGTTAATTTACATAGTTGACAAAAATTGTGGTCAACTACCTAAATTAACGATTGCAGAAAATAATGTGTAATCAATTACACAATTACATTTTAATCGTAGTCTGTAATTTGTAATTAGATTACATTTTGCCCAACTCCGATTCATTTACAGTAAGAAAATCGATATTTGGGAGCGAAAGCTCGATATCCTAGCGCCTATTGACACGTTTGTAGAGAACATTCAAATTCTCTAGGGCCACCAAGACCACAGTGCCGTTCCATAGTCCCTACCACCTTCGACAATTAGATAGTATAAGAAAAAAGTAAAAAAATCTGCAAAAATATGTGATCACTAATACACACAGTGATCGCCAGCCTGTTCCATCTCGAATTGTTTAATCTCCATTGAAGCCCCTGCGGATCGGAATAACGGAGGAACGAAAAGATCGATCGGGTCAATCGATCGAATTGAATAGACTTCGCAGGGGGGCTTCGTTTCCTTCGCGCGAGAAAATTAATTCAATCGTCCGACAAGATAATTATGTGATTAAAAGCTGGCCCCCTACTCCACCCCCAGGGGGGGCGGGGGAGGGGGTGGGGGAGGGAGGGGGAAGAGACAGAAGTACGATGAACGTCAGGGCCATTATTCGAAATAAATTATTCGAAGTCGTTTAATGGATCGACGCCCCGGCGCGCGATTAATTGCTCGCCGTATCGAAACGCCGGACTGACGATACAGGCCCTCCAACTTGCTCGTCGTCGCCCGTCCTCACGGCATTTTCTTTTGTCCCCGCGGCAGACTGTTGGCCAACAACGAGCTGGATAAGATCAAAGCAGACAGCCTGTTCGAGAAGCTGCCCGAGCTGCAGCATTTGGATCTCAGGAAGAATAAAATCTCACGCGTCGAGGCGTCCGCCTTTCAAGGAGCCCACAAGCTCACCGACCTGTAAGTTCGTCACCCACCCCCCTCTTATGTACAGCCCACCTTCGTTTATTTTTGGCTTCGAGTTCTCCTCGATGAACTGTGACCGCGAGGTGGTGCTTAAAATTGCGTGTTTCGTCCTAAAAATGGCCCTAACAGGAAAAATTGGATTAATGAGATCGGTAAGAAGCGACGAATTTTCTTTTTTGAGCTCTTCGATGCATCGTGTGGGGTATTATTTTTAATAAGCTGATTTTTGGGAAAGTAATCGAAGGCGAGAAGAATATACAAATGGATAGGAATTTTGGAATAAATTGGTGGGGATTGGGGCTGGGACTATTCGAATAATTTAATATTCGAGTATTTTACAAGTATTCGAATGCTACGAATAAACTTCGAATAGGTGTTGACCCTTTTCTGGGGTCTCGTTCAGGACGTCGTTACATAGGTATGCAAATGATCTACACCTGTGATACTTCGGGGATCCATTAAGTTTACTTATTTAGTTATTACACACTTAATATTGTTTAAATTGTATGTGTTTGGACTCTGTAAATTGCACTGTTTTGTAATTCGTATACTATGGGTTTTCCCGTATAATAATAATAATAATAATAATAATAATAATAATAATATTTGAGTAGACGAATGTTATTATTCGAATATTTAAGTATTCGAATACTGAATACTGAAATATTCGAATAATAACATTCGACTACTCAAATATTCGAAGTTTATTCAAATGTATTCAAATAGTATGGTGTGAATTATAAATCATGTTATTAGCTTACAAGATTTCACCCTGACCAGGGTTGGGCAAAATGTAACCTAATTACAAATTACGATTAAACTGTAATTGTGTAACTGATTGCACATTATTTTCTGTAATCGGTAATTTAGGTAGCTGACCACAATTTTCTCAACTACCTAAATTAACGATAACAGAAAATAATGTGTAATCAATTACACAATTACATTTTAATCATAATTTGTAATTTGTAATTAGATTACATTTTGCCCAACTCTGACCCTGACAAAATAACGAACTCACGACTGAAACTAAATGGAAGCTTGTAAAAAAATGTACCTAAAGAACTTGATTTATAATTCACACCATACTATTCGAATATTTAAATATTCGAATTACATTCGCCAAATAATTGAGCAACTGAAGTATTCGAATATTCGAATACCGAAAAATTCGGCAAATAGTCCCAGCCCTAATCTGGATAGGAGTTACTGAGCTTTTCATCGAGCAAATGTTGTAATTAAATTTGGTCGCATCGCGCAAAAGATCTGAGAATGTGCACATGCTGTGAGGTGCCTGAAAATGATTGGCGATATTATTTGTTCGTTGCTAAACTATTGCTCGGCTCTTTTTCAGTGAAATGTTTCCCGGTGAGAAAGTTTGGAATAACGGAAGAGGGGTGTATTCAGCGAGATTGCTCACGTTATTTGTGCCTAACTCGATCGGAACTCTGAAACGAGCTTTAACGAACCAGAATCGTATTTAATTTTCAAAGGCAATTAACGGGACAATGAGTCGATTAATTAGATAGGCTGGAGGGTAGCGGCAGCTCGCGCACATTTTCCTATAGACGAATGTAAAAGACAGTCAGGAGCATCGTATTTCCCAATACTCGTTCATATTCCAGAACAGCTATTTTCAATTTCATATTACGATACTTATTAGAATTTCTTGAGTTCACTCTAAATCATTAAATAATTAAAGAAGACTCACGAGTGTCTTGATACACTATTTCAATTTCGACAAAGAAAAATCTAGTAAAAAATAATAATAGTAACATAAACTTTTTATTACACCAAGAAAATATGAAATATAACTGAAAGAAATTAATGTACCAAAAAAAGAAACAATCTAATTAACACTGGGCCACCCTTCGGGAATCCTACGAAATTATAACAACTACAATATTTTACAATTCCACATAATTGCAGCAAATAATGCAAGATTACTCCAAAGAGAAATTCCCCAAAGAATCCCACCGTACCAAAAACTGGTCCCAATAGTATTCAACATTTCGTCGGCCAGCAATTTTCCCGCTTCCGTTCCATTGCGAGCACGGTTTATCGAGGATTTAACAGACTGCACGGGCTCTCTATTAAATAATAATAATTCCCCAGTGAGTTTCTCCATCGTTTTAACGGCTCACCGACGCGTAAGAGTACCGATTCCCATCGGGGCGTAAAGAGAAACTCTAAAGCGTGCAGCCTTCCCTCTCTTGCTAGGCTGTGTGTTTATTTTTCTTCGCCTCCTTTTTTTACTTCTAATATTTCGAAACTTTACGCCGCGGCATACTTGCCCCGCGATATAACGAGCCCCCCCGTTTCGCAGACTCTTGTCGGAGAACAGGCTGAGGGAAGTTCACAACAAGATGTTCACAGGCTTGACGAATCTTAAGACCCTGTGAGTAGAAACTTTTATGGCCGTTCGTAAAACGGTATCGCCGCGCCGACTATACCTTTGGAACTTCATTTTCGCAGGAACCTCCACGGGAACGCCATTACCTGCGTTATGCAGGGCGCGTTCGACGGACTCACGCACATTCGCACCATGTAAGTCCCTTCGCAACTCCTATATTTATTATTAAAAATTAATTTTAAAAAACATGATACTTCTTTGAAGGTGGATAAAAACGTGGTCCAAACTTCAGACGAATCGAATCGCTAGTCTCTTAAAAAAAAAATCCAAATTTTGCTATGTCTTTTGGCCCAAAAAATAGGAGTCCTCCCTTAAGGGGTTGCTTATCCTTGACAGGTCGGAAAATGGGGATCATTTTTATGATTTTTGTTTCGTATAAAGAAACGTCATATTTAAAAATCAAGATATACACTTGTTCTATATAAATTAAGCTGTATTCTCTCCAAAAAGAACTGTGTATAAATTAACCCTTCGTTGACACACCTCTTTTTTCGATCAACTTTAACACACCTGGGTGGCTCACACCCAGAACAATTTTTCAACGACTGCCATTCTCATCTGAAGAATCCAATCGTTATGAAAAAAATCATGGGTCAACTTCATGGTCTGTAGAATGTATTCCAATAGTTTTTCGATGGAAATTTCGTCACAGTTCTTGGAAAAAAAATCTAGATTACCATATGTCGAGAAAACACGAAGAAAATCTTCAAAAAACTGTAACTTTTACAAATTTCAATATTAGAAGCTAAAAATCTACAGAGTTATTGCTCAGATATAATAGTTTGAGAGAAAAAATAGTTTGTACGTTGGCTTTGGAGAGAAGGTATTTATTTTGCATATAGAAGGTACAGAGCGTCAAAATCAGCTGATGGGTGGCTCACACCCAGTGTCAACGAAGGGTTATAAATTAATAAAAAAATGATACTTCTTTGAAGGTGGATAAAAACGTGGTCCAAACTTCAGACGAATCGAATCGCTAGTCTCTTAAAAAAAAAATCCAAATTTTGCTATGTCTTTTGGCCCAAAAAATAGGAGTCCTCCCTTAAGGGGTTGCTTATCCTTGACAGGTCGGAAAATGGGGATCATTTTTATGATTTTTGTTTCGTATAAAGAAACGTCATATTTAAAAATCAAGATATACACTTGTTCTATATAAATTAAGCTGTATTCTCCCCCAAAAGAACTGTGTATAAATTAAGCTACATTCTCTCCAAGGCCTCTTCATAGTTACAGTGTTTGCGATACCAAAAATATCGAGAGCGATTTGAATGAAATTTTGCACGAATATTCTTAAGACTATAATCTATTTAGTATTTGTCGAAACGATTTTTCAATTAGAATATTGTTTTGGTTTTTAGAAGAAGATTAAGCTTATGTCGAAAATTACATGCTTGACTTTGAGTAGCTGCTATTTTTCAAAAAATAAATTTCTTCAGAATCGATGCCGATAAAGGTCAAATTATAGTCTTCAGAATATTTGTGCTAAATTCAAATCGATGCAGTAATCTCTGAGATATTTTTGGCACCGAAAATATGAAGGGGCTGCTATGGCCCCATTTCTGAAGATATCAAATTTCTGTTTAATGAGAATACCACTTAATTCATACACAACAAGGTGTGTATCTTGATTTCAAAATATCACGTTTCGTTACATGAAAAAAAAAATCATAAGTATGACCCAGTTTTCCAACCTGGCAGGGGTATGTAACCCCTTAATAAGTTGATTTATGATATTTTTGGTCCAACGGAGTCGAAGAGTGAATGTGTGAAAAATAGTGGCTAGGCGGTTGCCTTTAATAACAATCACTAACGTTTCTGCAACGATCTTAACATTATTAATCACTTAGATATTGTAATCAACACTCGTATCTGATTAGTCCACTTTGCCGCACGATGGCACGCGCAGCTGTACACCAAAATCCCTCTTTTGTATGCGCGAAGATTAACAATGGGCTGGCTAATATGCTCCCATTGCGAGATGAATGATTAATTAATATAATATTTTAAGCGGGTTGCAGAAATTGTGATGAATATTTGCCAGGCAACTTCGTTCTCGTGTTAATGCACCCGCCACCGAGTTCCTTAATATTCTACGCTGACGTATCCCGTGCTTTCGTGCGCGTAATTAATGGCAGTTCAACAAATCGCTGCTCATTTTCAGCAACATGCAAGGCAATCCTTTGTCGTGTAATTGTCATCTCGCGTGGTTCGCCGGATGGCTGAGGAAACGCGACATGCCTGGCGTGGTCGGCCACTGTCACGTCCCATCGCGGCTCAAGGATGCAGTCATCAAGGACATCCCTCATCACGAGTTCAAGTGCAACAGTACGATCATCTCATTAAGCTTTGTTAAAAGGAGACCCTATATCAGATATCAGAATTCCCTGTGATACATTAAGATTGCCTATCAGTAAAATTACAAACCACCCCAGCCCCGTAAATGCAATTTACTTCGGTTAACTAAATCTCAATTTCTCTGCCAGTAATTTCCTGAGAATAATTGAGGAGGCCGCCCTATCGGAGCAGAATATTTTACTCAAAATTGACTAGCTGAATATTAGCATTGCTACCAGAAATTTAAAGAATTACAACGCCCACCCCCAACCAGAATTAATTGCGTTGAATTAAACGCAAATAAATGCATTTATTTCCAAATTAATTCTTGGAAATAAATGACAAAGGGTAATATTCGATAGGGGTAGAATTTTTCTTAAGTCATTGATCGAAAGATTTCTGCTCGAATCCCTTTTCCTGAATTCCTTTGGTCGATCGAATCGATCCGACGATTAACGATCCACCCTCTACTTTACGAACCGCAGACGACAGCGTGGGTTGCCTGGGAGACGATTATTGTCCGCCCCAATGTAATTGCGCCGGGTCAGTGGTGAGGTGTTCGAGGTCTCAGCTTACAGAGATTCCGCGAGGGATTCCACCGGAAACCACCGAGCTGTATTTGGACGTGAACGACATCAAGACGATCCAGCCGGAGAGGCTGAACCACCTGAGGATTCTCACTAGACTGTAAATAAAACACGCGTGTAACTTCAGTCCCTCCCTCCTAACACCCCCCTCGCGTCCCCGCGGAGATGGGGAAAATATTGAAACCACATTCTGTCGCTTTTTCAGGGACCTGAGCAACAATCAGATCGGAATGTTGTCGAACGACACCTTCAGAAACCTCACCAAACTGTCGCACCTGTAAGTCGATTTCTCTGATTTGTTTTTCTTTATAAGTCGACCTATTTCATCGATTTTGTTGAATACCATAAGCGGGGGTGACTTTGACATTTTTTGGTATTTTTCTAATCTGTGGTTAAATGTGACATGTCAAAATTTTGGTCCGCTTTTGGTCAAAATTAAGGTATGTGATTTTCCATGCGCGTCCATATGAAATTTAAATGTTTAGGTTTTTAGAAAAAAAGCGAAGTGGCAATTAATAATATGTCAAACTTTTTGTTACTCTATTGAAGACACTCACTGTTTAAGACGCTCCAGGATTCCACGAACTGGAAGGCTTTAATGATGAAATTAATGAAAATTTATAAAAAAAATTAATCTTCGCAGCTTTCCGTAAAAAATAGTTACTATTATTAATTTCCTTACTTAAGTTACTATTCCCATATTGACTTAATATTTTGATTAAAATTTCTTAATAAATGATTAAAAATATATACTGTAAAATCAGGAAAACCGGACCAAATTAGGTTTTGCCATCTGATCTTAGAAATATCACACAAAAATATATATTATAATCCCGAACCAATACAGTAGTTTAAGACAAACCAATGATTACTTGTATAGTTAAGGGGCTGTTCCGGTCTAGAGCTCATAAAAATAGGTGATCTTTAGGAATTAATTAAAGAAATACTACTATATATAATTTAATGGGGCTTTTTGCATTGTATTAAGGATATCTTAAATTATAGAAATCAATTTTTTGTTTTATAATTAATCATTGCAGACCGCACTGGGGAGTTGTTAAAATCGAGGCGTCAAAAAATTCATCCAAATCGGTGGGACCTGTATCTCCAAAAGTTATTATCCAATTCTACTGAAACTTTTTTATTTTGAAGAATATACTTCTAGCTAAGGGGGAAACCAGAAAAAAATACAAAAATGACATTTTTTAGAAAATAACGACACTTGAAGTATGAAATCATTTTTTCCCTATATTTTTCATCCTTTGAACGCCTTTGAAAATTATGAATTTTCCATTTTTTGTATTTTTTCTGGTTTCCCCCCTAGCCAGAAGTATATTCTTCAAAATAAAAAAAGTTTCAGTCGAATCGGATAATAACTTTTGGAGATACAGGTTCCACCGATCTTGAGAACACTGTTTCGAGAAAAACGCGTTTAAAGTTTTACATGAGTCCCTAGTGGCCGGGTGTTACCCATGCATTTGCCGCTATTCAAATGCCTATAACTTCGAGAATTTAACGAATTTAAAAAAAATCCTTTGAAACACGTATTCCTAAAAGGTTGAACATTCGAAAAATGAAATAAAAAAAAATCGATTTTTATACTGGAACCTCCCCTTAAGTGAAAAATAAAATTTGAAGTTGTCACAGTCACCCCGTATTAAGGGGTGACTTTGTGACAGTATATTTTACCGTATGAATAAGACAGGGAAATAAAAAAGTACAAAGAAACCTCATTAGTCACAAAGTCACCCCCGCTTACGATACTCTGAGAAATTTTAAAAAGTCAAAAACGATTCATCAGAATTCTTGAATACAGTTGTTTTTTATGTAACTTTCATTTGTTCCAGAATTATCAGCTACAACAAGCTGCAGTGTGTCCAGCGCAGCGCCCTCTCCGGCTTGAAATCGTTGAGAATAATGTGAGTTTCGATTAACCATTAGTCTCCCTCTCAGACAATACGCAGATTTGAATCTCTGTTTCGGTTGCCCCACATTTCGAGCGCTCCCAATAAATTATGGGAAATTATTCCGTATGGCGACAAACGGGGTGCCATTTTTCTTCCGCGGGACTTCCGTTTCTGAATGGAAACGCCGCTGCTTTCGGTATGCTTTTCAGTTCTTCCTGAATGCAAGCCGCATGAGAAAAGAACAATCGGCTATGGGGACGCGAATTAAAGTTCGATAATGAAATAAATGGGACCCGTGATGTCGACGAAACAATCTGGGCCAAATTAACGAGGAGAAGCGTGCCATTTTATCGGTGACAACAATCCGTGATGATTCATTGTCAGCGTTTATTTCGCTGACCGCGTCGTTAATTTCCTTTATGCTGACAATTTCAGACACGATTGTTCTTAATGAAGGATACTGTTATAATTTATTCATTGCATTACTTGCGCGAGCGTAGAGTCGTCAACGATGGTGTGATTCATAAATTTTATTCATACACAGCTTTCGACTTTACAATGAAAGTTTCTCCTACTAAATTAGTCATTAATTTGGTTACATATTCCGATACAAAATTATCATATTGTGTGACGTATCACGTTTGATTCTAGACTTTCGAATAAATAAATAAATTACCGCCACCGCAAAGGGTAGTTTCTTACGATTTCATTTAATATTTCACCCTCTTCAGAAGAAAATTGATATCTTGTCGATATTATATCACGGCACGTTTAAACTCCTACAAACAATCAGAGTATAAACTAAGCGTGATAACGCTGCTAGGAAATCCCACATTACCCAGCATCCGCCCGCGAAAATCAAAGCACCGAAACCAGAATCGCCCAGCAGTAAACAGCCAATTAAGATCGTTTGAAATTCCGATTTGCACCAGGTCCCTGCACGGCAACGACATATCAGTGATCCCCGAGGGTGCGTTCGAGGACCTGAAATCCATAACCCACCTGTGAGTATCCCCCGCGTTGCAGAGGCGAACGCACAGCGTCGTTGCGTCGATAATTCACCAGCCGCGGTGTGTTTACAGCGCTCTAGGGGCCAACCCTCTCTACTGCGACTGCAGCATGCGATGGTTGGCGGAGTGGGTGAAGAAGAAGGATTTCGTCGAGGCCGGTATCGCCAGGTGCATGGAGCCTCCGTCCATGAGGGACAAGGTGGTCCTGACGACCCTCGCGACCGAGTTCCAATGCAAAAGTATGTACTCCCTCGGCGAACACCTCGATCGTGGCAAAAATGGCCAGTTGCAACAGCCCCAGGTTGTCTGCTTCGCCCGGAAGATCTGTCTAGCTCACAGTTTCGCGGTCGACAGAATTTCTTATCCATCGTCAGCTGCCCATTATTGCCCGCCGATGGACTGGGTAGTCCGCACGTGCAAGATGATTTTTGATTTCTCACTGGCCCGTGACGCAGTCTGTTTAGTTCATGGTTTTTTGGCCCGCCGTCACAATGGGGTACTAAAATTGCTCATTAATCGTAGACCTTTCTTCCGCGCAGCCAGCCATCAGCCAGCCGAAGTCCTGGCCAAGTGCGACCTGTGCTACACTTCGCCATGCCAGAACGGAGGATTTTGCGAGACGCTCCCGGACAGGCAGTTCCGTTGCAAATGCACGCCAGGATATCATGGGGACTGGTGTGAACATAAAATTGACGCGTGCTATGGAAATCCTTGCCGGAACGCCGGAACTTGCAAAGTACTGGAGGAAGGAAGATTCAGGTACCAAAGCGCCCCGACCAGCTGCCAGAGGCGCAGACCCTTTGGCCAGCTGGCTTTCGGGCTTTAGCTCGATATCTGCTCGTTCAGTGGTGCCCGTAGTAGTCGATGTCTGCGACAGGTTCTCGTTGAGCTTAAAATTCTCCTCGTTGATCTTCAGCAACACAGGCGCGGTTCACGCGGACCCTTTTGAAGAGTTCCATGTGTAGTCTGATGCCGGTTGATCGAACAAATCTATAGTGTTGCTCTAGAAATTTATTTGCGAAGCAGCTGGAGTCTTCCGATTGGATTAGAAGCCTGTTACAGACAGAATGTCCCGAGTTTGATCCTGTGCATTTACAGTAGTGGTTTAAGCTTCCGTACGGGACACAGTTGCTGTGAGTAGTTCTGGTCGATAATTGAGTAGACGTGCACGAAGAGATCGATATCAATGACGATAGAGTAATATCTACTGTAGCGCATTGCACCAATCTTGAAGAGAATTGGCGTTTGCATCGTCGACTTGAGGTCTGATTTAGGACAAGTAATCGTAGACAGTAGTACGAGTCAACCATTTTGGATACATCTAGGTGTTTTTCAGAAAACTTGGTCGATTATCGGGCCAAGTATTTTTTAGAAATTCACAAACGGAGTGTACTTGCACTGTGAAGAGGTTGACATGAATATCGACTGTATTTTTGGACGACTTAGAGGGTTGATGAGTAGATTATAGAACGTAGTTTGCGTAGCGGCAGAATTGCACGAGCGAGAAGCGTGCTCTCTTGTACAAATCATTGAAACGGGACCCCTGCACGTGAGCCCCAAAGAGTAGCAACCACGTGCAACTGCTTATCGACGAAATTATTAACAGTTGATTGCTTCTTATCCAAAAAATTAACTTCAACACAGTGAAATGCTTTTGAATAGAATCTAGTTATCACCGCACTTCTGAAAAATGCTGACACTTGCATTACTGAAAACCATAGCGGGAAGAGAAACTCGCGCAAAGATTGATCACCTTAAGAACTCTAAGAATTCTAACCTAAAACCATAAGTTTTCGTCGATAAGTTCGTTGCGTGTGGGACGGCATCGATTGGCGGATACACCGCGATCAATGGTCATGGTCAATGTCTCGATTGACGTTCAGTCGGTGTGTGACAGTTGCGACTGCGCCCCCGGGTACAAGGGACACCGATGCGAGAGCAACGTCGACGACTGCGAGGACAACAGATGCGCCAATAACGCGACCTGCGTCGACCTCATACAGGCTTACAGATGCGACTGCACACCGGGATTCATGGGCGAGTACTGCGAGGAAAAAATACCCTTTTGTACAAAGGGGCACGACCCCTGCGAGAACGGGGGTCGATGCGTCGACCACGGGACCCACTATAGCTGCGAATGCCCAATCGGCTTCGCCGGCCTTAATTGTTCCGCCAACCTGGATGACTGCGTTGATCATATGTGCCAGGTACTTATTCCTCATTAACACATTCGCCGGGCGATTCGTATCATATTTAATAAACATATTCCCAGCTCCACTCTATTTTGTAGTTATGAGCCTTTAAAGATGTATCCCCAAGCGGACGACAAAAGTCTCCACACTTTCTACCCCTCAAAGATCACCCAGCTACTCAAAGTTACTGAGCATTGGTTGCCTCCTTTCTATTCTATCTTCCTGATTTAGAAGACCGAGGGAGTAGAAGTGACAGAGGTCTGCTATCTTTTTCAGAACGGTGCTACTTGCATCGACGGCATAAACAATTACGAATGTAAGTGCGCGGCGGAATACACAGGGAGATACTGCGAGGCCGCACCATCGACAGCCATGCTCTATCCGCAGACCAGCCCCTGCGCCCACCATGACTGTCAGCACGGTGCATGCTTCCAACCAGCCCCCGCTTCCGCCGCGGACTACCTTTGCCAGTGTCACCCCGGCTACACCGGTAATTAACTCCAGTTACTTAATGAGGCTTTAGTAAACTGTCACGAGCAAGCAGAAGTTTAAATGTATCCAAAGCTAACGTAATCTAGGTCACTCAGTGGCACGTGGTAATTCTATCAACCCACGTTCAATCTTTCGCAATGTGAATTTCACTTAAAACGATAAATACTAACTAACGACTACCCTAACGAATCTACAAGAAGTATACCGAGATTCAGAGGGTTAAAATTCTAGTCCCCATAGTAAAATCGGTATCCAGCATGTAGATGAAGATGTCCAAGTTTGAGAATTTTTTGCGTGAGGAGCTTCCTTGCCCAAAGCGAAATCAAGTGCCTAGCGAAAGGCAGAAGTGTCTGGGCGATGCTGACTAAGTGACATGTTCTAAGGTAAACGATGCGAGTACCTGACGAGTTTGAGCTTCGTGGACAACAGCTCGCTGGTCGAGCTTGAGCCGCTACGCACGAGGCCCGAAGCGAACGTGACCATCGTCTTCACGACCACGCAAGAGAACGGGGTGCTCCTCTACAACGGCCAGAACGGCGACCACATCGCCATCGAGCTTTTCAACGGCCGTGTCAGGGTTTCATACGACGTGGGGAATTATCCGACCTCGACCATGTACAGTTATGAGATGGTGGCAGACGGCAAGCCTCACGTGGCTGAGCTTCTAGCGGTCAAGAAGAACTTCACGATGAGGGTGGACCGCGGTCCTGCTAGGAGCATTATCAACGATGGCCCTAAGGAGTACCTGAAGCTTGTTACGCCTATGCACGTCGGCGGCGTCGCACCGGAAGTCGCCAGCGTCGCGTTCACGGAGTTCCACTTAAGGAACATCACGAGCTTCCAAGGTGGGTCTGACTAGAATTAGAAGGGACGTTTGCATCTATGCAATTGTCGGTTGTTATGGACAGAGAGATTTAGATGAACCATAGGAACTTTGAGAAATTTGGTTGGGGCTGAAGAGTTTCAGTGCTCAACTGCTTTAATAAGTCAACTGGGCTTCCTACCTTCCTGGGACAAAATTCACTTAGTTCACTGGAGTCCCCTTAGGTCCACAAAGTTGTGTAGTAATGGTCCCTTGGTAACTCAATCAGGAGATCAGTTAAAGTCAGTTGTTTCTGTCAGTCATTCTGTTCTCGTCTTCGTCAGGGTGCATTTCTGAGATGTGGATCAACCACAAACTGGTGGACTTCAGCAACGCCGCGAAGATGCATCGTGTAACTCCTGGATGCATGTCGAACGAAGAGGAAGCCGACGAGGCTCGAGACGTCGAAACTGAAGGGATGCTGAACAGTGGCAGCAACGAGGAGCCCATGCCTCAAGAAAGCATGGGTCGCGAACATTCCGGTGTGTACCCAACAAACGTGCTACATAAGTAAACTGTTTTGCTAACACTTGTATCAAGGTATTCAATTTTAGGGCAACTGTTTAAGGGATGGAACACTAATAACAAGTATTTTCTATCACAGACATCGTCATGGCAGTGCCTGGTACGATAATTTCCGATCCCTGCGCGGGACACGAGTGCAAAAAAGGCTCGCAATGCGTGGCATCGCCCATCGGAAATGGATACACGTGCCGCTGCCAAACTGGATGGCAGGGACGGTATTGTGAGAAAGGTACCATCAATTTTCGTACATTGCAGTTTACAATATTATTAGTATTCCCTTTCAAAGAGATCCCTTTAAGCTTGTAACTCTCAAAGTTCTATGTAAGTTACTAAAACAATCGCATCCATCCAATAATTGAGCTTCTTCAAAAATCAGACCGGTCAACTCCACTTCCTGTAAATTTCTCTATTTTAAAATCCAAGCACACGATTAGTGCTTAACGTATCAAGTTTCTCTACTTTTCATGGAGTTAAGAAACAGAGTTAAGCAAAACTTGGTGCCTTTCAAGAAAAATCATGTGTACGTTTCTATTGCAGCACCGACTTGCCGTAAAGAGCATACCAGAGAGTACTACAGCGAGAATGGATGTCGGAGTAGGCGACCTGTGAAGCTTGCCAAATGTTGGGGCAGTTGTGGCAACTCATGCTGTCTGCCACGGAAGACAAAACGGCGCAAGGTGCGGTTTAATTGTTTAAATTAAGAGTATATATTACAATACCGGATAAACTACTATGCTATTTCCCTGTAAATATTACCCTTTACTATACTCGAACCTCACTTACACTTGGAAATGCCCAGTGAAAGTTATTCTGTTGCACAATAGGACACTTTTGTTCAACTTTGCGATAGAAAAGCGAAGAACTACATAGTGTCAATCTGTCACAAAATCTAACCTTTTCGCGAGTTACATATCGCGGGGTTCAATGAGCATCCTCGATACGCAAGTAATATATCCCTTCCCACGGTCAGACAACGTGAGAACCAGCACGCCTGGACCCACTTTGATCATTATTCTCAGAAAAATGAAACGTCTAAACGTTGAGTACTGCTTCCCCCGTTTTGTTTATTAGTTTCTTAGGATACGTTTATGTTGGAGCTGCGATAATAGCGAAGAAAAAGAAATATTTCTTTCTCGACGCTTTTATCGTTGGTCATCTATATAGTCATCTCGCTCTTATCGTCGCTCTGATCGTTTATCGCAGCTCCAACATAAACGTACCCTTACGCGGTTGTTAACAAGCTCGATGTAATTCCTTGAACTGCGAGATCAGTGCAGAGGTTAGGTGCAACCTATTCGAATTCAGAACTTCAGTCCTGTGCATTCGCGCTGAAGGGAGCACTAGGGCTCGTTGAAACTTCTTTAACTGAATTAAAAAACAAATTCGATCGCTAAAAGTCACCAAACTGTTGCAGGTTCGACTGATCTGCGCCGACGGCATGCGGTACACCAAGGACGTCGATCTAGTGCGCAAGTGCACGTGCACCAGGAAATGCTACTAGCCAGGGATCGTGGAAGGACGAGCGCCACAGGTGTTCCATAAATATGCGTCGAAACCGTGTCGAGACCGAGAGGAACCCCCCCCGAGAACCTAGGCAGTGCCCCAATTCGAACTTTCCCCCGCGAACATGGAACGGGCGATGTGTCGAGCGTCGATTAGAAACCTGAAGAAACAAGTTCTTCGTGGTCATCAGACGCATTCTCGTGAAACGCGCGACGAGAGATTGGGGCCTGGTCGAAAGATGGACACACACTCGCAAAACATCACACACCTATATTATATATATATACACGCGCGCGCACACACAGAGAAACAGACACATACACACAGCCGGCTCAGTGTGATATATATATATATATTCGAACGCAATCGAAAAAGAATTCTATATATATATACATCGTGCGTACGTGGATTATCCGATTTCTGGATATTGGAAACAGTTTAACGCATACTAGGTATTATTATTATTATCATTAATCGTATGTTTAACGTTCGATCGACGAAAGTGAGGGAACCGTGCAAGAAACATGGACCGCAGACGCACGTGTTCGCATTATGTACGCAAAACAGTCACCGCAAGATCGCCGGCACGCAGAGAATCGTTCGCTCAGTGTGAAATAGATCTAATGAATGATGTTGCTGGTGGATATACCGGGTGTGATCGGTGATGAAGGGTTCGCCCTTAACGCTGCGATCTCTCAGACGTTCTTTCATTCCGTCACGGTAAATTTGACACTCGGAACGTGAGTCTGAGACTATAGAAACGAAGCAGACATTGCTCTCGTGATATTAACTGATTATTTTCTAAAGATCGTGCTATAAATGGTGTCACACTTTGTCGACATGTTTGGTACCGTTGCTTTCGATTTACATCGCACCAGAAGTCAGTCTAAGAGATCAAAATTTCGTATTAAGAGCCAACGTCGGGTATAATAAAGTGCTTCGCTAGCAAGTCGAGCTTCCCGCAGCTGTCCCCCTTGTCTGTTGCAAGCTTGCGATATTTAAACGCCTGACGGTATGCAATTGTAACCGAAGCGCCGCGCGGCCCAAGGGAAGCTTGCGAGCAACATCGCGGATGCGTTGAAAATGTGTACAGGGAGTATCTCGTTTCTCCGCAACGTTCGCGGTGACTCGTGGAATCCGATGGACCGTTAGGTCTATTGTCCTCTGAGTAAACGTTTGTACAGAAAACTTCTCCGCAAGCACATTGCAGCTGCGTTCACGCCGTCGACGAGTGATCCTCGCGAGGTGGCGCTCGGAACGGTGAATGCCGAGAGAAGGACTGCTAAATACCGTCACTATCCTAGTTTGTTCGCACGTGCTGATCACGACTACTATTTTGTTACTGCATATCTTAATCATCCTATCGTTTAAGGAGCGTTTCTTTCTCGTAGATGTGTAGCCTCTCGATAATACAACGGAATAATTTAATGCAGCGGAGGAAAGTGTACATTTAAAAGACACGCAGCGTCTCTCGTCCCTCGTCAAGTATTCCGATGCGACGTCATACATCCCAGCTGTACCTAGCCAAGGGAGCTTCAAAATTGTTCTCGATGGATCCCGACTTTTGAATCAACGGAAGCGGAGGCTGGAGGGGGGCGAAGAATCGCTGGGAGCACACTAAGGTCACAGAGAAAGGACTCCCAAGGACCTCGAATCTATTCATTCCACGGCCTAACGTACTGCTTCGAGGTCCGCCCGCGCAAATTGCGCGACGGGGGGAGCCACTAGAGCGCCGTGGTCGAGAAATTGCGCGGCCACGCGGCGGGGAAGCGAGTCGCAAGAATGGCGGGACGAATGTAACTAATTGTAACTCGGGAACAATTCAGTCTGCGCCCGAGGGTAGAGGATACCGCGTAATTATTTTTGTATGAGCGAATTATTTATAGAATCGGAGCGTCGACGATGATTTTAGTGATTGTTTTCGTCGGTGTGGCGTGATTCGTTCGAACTACTTAAGCCCCTCTAAACGTTTCCCTATTTAACGTGTACCTATACTCTGCGGACAACTGCGTTGCATCTTCCACTGCCAGTATTTAAGTCGTATTTATTCGTCACAAACGATCGAAACGTGAAACCGTTCTTTGTACTTTATTCTCAACCATCGATTGTTCTTCTCGCACCTTCAGGCACGTCTTGGGCCTCGGGCCCTTTAACGGCAAGAGAATCTTTTCGAGAGGCCCTCTGCACTCTGAGGTTTCCACAAAGATGGCGGAATTTCGGCGAATGCTTATCAATCGACTTCGATGCATTCTTTGGTATAATTTTGTTATTTGAAATGCACCTTTGGATGGACAATCAGAGCGCGGAGGGCTGGGTCAGACAATGAAATACTCGACAGTACGTGCACAGTGTTCAGCATTATTAACCCCTTTGGTACAAGTGGTTGTTTTCGAGGAAATTCGAGTGCATCGAATTGTGTGGAATTTGAAGATTCGAATTGTTTATTTGAGAAATGATTTCTTCTTTTAGTGGATATCGTGTGATTTAAGCTAGAGAAATATGGGATAATCGAGTATTTATCGAATAAATATTTATCGAAATTACACGCGTAACTAATTTGAATGATCCACCACTGAGATCGTACCGAAAGGGGTCTAATCTATTTTTCCCACTGTATCTTTAGATTGTTAGATACTATAGTGATTCCTGCGTTTCGCGCATGAGAAGCTAATCTTAATTTTAATACTATTATTCTTGTATTAGCATTCTCAATGCAACATTTTGTAACAACGTTTTATAGAATTGTTTACGATAAAATTACCTTACTATTATTACTTGTGTACTCATTTTTAAGGGGAAGCACCGAGCAGAGAACAGACGGCAGACGCGATACGCAGCATATATTATAGCACCGTCGAATGTGTCACTTATTGTTACTGATTTTCTCCTTGTACGCCGTAGTAAAATAATAGGTGTAACATAGCGACGTATTTTACGATTTCATAGTATTAATAGTAACGTAAGTTGCCTACAATGTTTTCAAATTAATTAGCGATTAGGTTTCAACGCATTCGAGTTTTGTTTCCCAGCTGTCGGTTACTGAACGTTGTTGTTAATGCATTGCTTACTGACCAGGCATCCTGCACATAAATTGATGAGTGGACTTCATTGGTAAATGCACTTCATTCATTAATGAATGGAAATCAAGAGGGAATGGATATAAGTGGTAAGCAATGTATCAAGCTGAATATCTTGTAAATGATACCGAGAAAAGCAAGAGCAGACATGATCAAAGGTTTCCAGGCTTTGATTTAAATTTTAAACTGACTCTAAAAACTTATTCTGTGCTGATACGTTAGTCTTATCCTTTTCACTTTAAAACGAAGGATAATTTATTACCACTTCGATGCTAAAAATTCTTGTGAGCAGGCCATGAAGTTTCTTAGTGAAGCATATTCTATACCAAGTTCCAGTGTAGGCCAAATTTTACTGCAAAACTTGATCCACAATGGAATTTGGGTTACCATAATACAAGGTCCATTTCACAGTGTAATTTAGAACACCTATGAAGCTTTATCGGACGTGAAATTTCGAAAGAATTTTATATATCCCGGAACTTGTTCTCTGTAAGGCCTCGAGACACGAAATTTCAGTCGAAACGAATGGCCATTTCAAACTACTCTTATTAATTGTATTGTTATGAAGATCGGTTTTTTACGAAAATTTCGAATAGAATGATTCTGCGGTAAAAGGATTCAAAGTCCTGGAAGCCCGACGATCCCGTGAGAAACTGGGGGACACAGAGGCCAGGCTGAGACGCCTGAGACCTGCGCTGAACGCCGCCTGTTAACACGAAGGAAGTTGCGAGGGCCGTAGTCATTAATGAATTCCGCATTCGACCAAACATACGTGCGAGTAATTCACCTTGTAACGGGATTAACGCCGCGCTGAACGTTCAACGGAGAGTGAACGCCGTGGAGGGGGGATAACAGGGGGAGAGGAGGGATGGGATGGAGGAATATAGGGTTTTCTACGAAGCTTACGTCTATATTGGACAATAATGAGAAAGGTGGAGACGGGACGGGGCGAGATGTGAACGATGGAGGAAATGAGCGTTCGAGACTTGTGATTGCTCGAAATTCCTACGAGTTATATTTGTACATTTACTTTACGGAGAAAACCTTAATATATTTCACGGCTCGGTGGACTATAGCGCATGCGACTGAAGTATACCAGTTTTAAGAGTCTTACGCTTAAAGTATAGCAAATGCTCTCGTTCACGGACCAGCCGAATGTGTTCCTCGGCGGCGGTGGGAGATGGAAGGAGCCTTCGAATACAATTTCTGGTCCGTGTCCGTCGGACGGAGGGCCAGCTCCTTTCGTTTGGGGACAAGCAAAAGCATTTGTTTCATCGACTCAACCTACCTAAATGAATGTAAACTGCGTAATAAACATAATTATTATTGTTCCTTCTCGATATTCTTGTCGTGATTATTATTCTTCACTTCCTTCAACAACTGACAAGCGATAGACAGAAATCAGGGGACGGGGATCGAAGGTGGAAGTCAAAGATGGATGTTGGACTGACAGTGAGAGAGCTTCTGGGAGTGAAACAAATGTTTTCTATCTCTGACGCTAGAAAGATTGCTATATTTTACGTGTAGGTGGTTAGAGTAAGGATATTTGATATGCAGTTCCTTTTACCGCCGTGAGTTAATAAATTCCACCGCCAGACGCAACTGACACCTCATTCAGGTCTTTTCTAACCACAGTATTTATTCGCTAAGAGCTCAGGACCGGTGGTGAGCATTTAACATAGAGGTGGTACGATTCCGAACGATCGTTTCTCGCTTCTTTTTGCAGTAGGCGAGAGCGAGATAAAAGGAGAAGCGAGTCTAAACGCTCATGCCCATCGCGCGCAAAGGACGGAGCATCAGGCGTTCGAAAGAGTGGTGGGGATGGCGCCGAGCTCTTAACGCGTAGCCCAACCGAGCTCTTAGCGAATACCGTCCGTAATCACTTGAATCGCGCACGTTCGGCTGAATTCGCGTAGCAAACTTCGATCGTTGAACAGTTAGAGCGGTAGTTTCGCTTCTCGTCAGTTTTTCTTGCACACCCTTCGACTTCGATTAATTCCGCGCGAGATTCTGTGATAAGCGACGCGCAATGTTCACATCGATGTAGATTTAGCAGGATCGCGAGCCCTCAATCGAGACAGTGATCATTTCTGACCAGCTGAGGCGATCTTAAAGAATAAATCTGGAAGTATTCAGGGTTTAACGCTTGAAATTCCGTAGGATTACTATTTCTACTGATAATGGACGCAAAAATAGATGTCGCTGTAAAATTTTGACACTCGGTTGCCACTGCAAGGGCGAGAAAAAATTCGTCAAATTTTTCCGAGCAACCTCCACTTTGGATCACCAGGTTTTCATACTTCGAATGAAGATGGATACATAAAATTTTACAGCGATACGTGGTTTTGTCTTCTTTACCGGAAGGGGTAAAAAAGAATTGAAAGAATTTTCAAATTTTTAATACTTTCGTCACAAAAGTAGCATTCAAAGAAGCTCGAAGTTTTTAAAGCACTTTTGAAGTTGCGGTCAGAAAACGTACTGAAACAGCTGCGATTTTTGAGAACGCACATGTATGCGCATCTATGGAAGAACGTATGAATGAGGAACCAGTTTGGATGAGTGAGAAAATTCGAGTACGTGTGTTTCGCGCGTAGCGCACTTTACCAAATAAATAAAAAGGAGAAGGAACGTGGAAGGGAAATGGAATACTGCATGCCTAGAAGTATTATAGCTATACACACATGTAGGTATATCGAGCTAGGTACTATTAGCGTAAAAACGAAATGTCTATGTTTATATAATGTAACAAAATCTCGAATTATGAACGCTACGAAATAAATGTGCGTAAAGTTTAACAAACTTCTGCTGTACATTCATACCATTCGACTTAAACACTAAAAAAAAAAAATGGAAGCAGGAACTCCATTCTGCAAGTGAACACTAAGTTCTGAAACTTTTTGGCGCCACTTTTGAATTATCCTCTGATAGAAATATAATTCTAAGAATCATAATTGTTAAATATACTTTTCTTCTTATTTCTTTAAGTTAATTCCCACATCAATAAGCTATGCTTGTCAGTTCTCATTGACGAAGATAATTGTTTAGAATTTAGAAAGAAAAATTTCGCGATTACTATCCTCAGTTGCGATCTTCACTGAAGCTAGTTTTTTTATTGTAAAGGAACTATTATCGTAATTAGCTTGATGGTGACAATTTGTGGTAACAAGTAGGGATCAAATTTCTTCTCTACCGCGGCGGCTTTCCGTCATTAGGGAAACAGTAGTACGAGGCGTGATATGTCAGACAATTCGTGACTCGCCATTTAATTCAGTCCACATAAAAATACCTACCACACAATCCTCGAATTATAAAATCTCTCGATGTTTTCTATTGTAAATTACACTGATCCGTCTGCTAACAATTTTTTCAAGCGAAATTGTCCAAGAATTTTATTCCTGTCAGCAGAAAAAAGCAGACGAATATTGTTTGTGCCGCGAGATCATCGTGTGTTCGTTAAAAGTGAATAATGTATACGTGCGAAACACTGCTAACTTCACTACAAGGGATCGTTAAACAATTTCGCCATCGCGGGCCAAATGAGAATTTTGCAGTGCGAAGCTAAGTGGAACAACGAGCACCATGTAGGTCGAGTGTTTTAGCAACAATTATCGCATGTCGATTACACCGCCGTTTATTAAGCGCTCGCTAAACGCGTTAAACCGACGGATTTTAGCGATCAATAAAAGGCGGCGGGCGATTAACGGTGGCGTGTTATTTTTTAATTAAGCACGCCAAGTAATTAGGGCCCTTAATCGCGACTTGCTGCGAGGGGGGCAAGTAATCGACTTGCATGTAATAATATTGGTGTTCTACACTCTACCGTAATATTTATTAATATCACTGAATTAGGAGAATACCAGTTGCATCTGATAGTAATTTTCCATAAATCTTTAACAATCGAATTTAGCTGACTTTGACTTCCAGTTAAATATCATTCTACTGTATAGTATTCACCGCAATGATAATAGTAGATTAATATCTACCGTGGGACGCATGATTTATTACGCTGGCATCAGCGTGGAGCAGAATAATGAACACTAATATACCTTCCTTATTGAATCAAATTAAACAGATATTTTCACGATGCAGACGGAAAAAAATTCGTGGAAGCTCGAACAAAGGCGAGTCTTGGATGCCCCTTAGCGTGAGTCGTCAGAAGTTTAATAAATAAATCTGACAACAAGATAATAGAGAAATTGACCCTACACACATCCGACGCGGTGTTAGCCTGGAATTAGAAGGTCGCGTTTCGCCCATGGGGAAAGATTTATCCGTTCTTTCCATCGACGAATGTGAAAGTGAAGTGGAAGTTTGTAGACAATTGTAAATGCAGCTTTTTAATGTGGAATATTCATTTGAAATAGATGAACCGAACAGCGTTACATTCTAGTTCTCTCTTTTTTTTTATTAACTTTGACATACCTGGGTGGCTCACACCCAGAGCAATTTTTGAGCGACTGGCATTCTCATTTAAAGAATCCAATAGTTATGAAAAACATCATGGGCCAATTTCAAGGTCTCTAGAATGAAGTCTAATAGTTTTTTTTTTATTGAAATTGTATCACATTTTTTGTAAAAAAATCTAGATTACCATGTGTCGAGAAGAAACGAAGAAAATCTTCAAAAAATTGTAACTTTTACAAATTTCAATATTACAGGCTTTGGAAAAAAGGTATTTATTTTGCATATAGAAGGTACAGAGCTTCAAAATCAGCTTATGGGTGGCTCACACCCAGAGTGTCAACGAAGGGTTAAAAAAGAAATTTACAAATTCAGTACGTCAATTTCCTTTTAAACCAACAGATTCCTATACTTCCCACCTAAACCACTAAGCTACCCAAAGATCAACGAAATGTATTCAGGGAATCAATGAAATACACCTTTCCAAAAATCTAAACCTCCTTCTACGATCCCTCATCTTCCATTCAGACAAATCTACATAAACTCTACACCAGCGTTTCTCAATTGGTGCTCCACGGAACCCTGGGGTTCCACAAAAAGTCATCTTATAACGCAATTTAAAAATTAAAAAAAAATTAAAATCATTCAACGAGAAACATTTGTATATTTGACTGCAAAATTTGAAACGTAAACAAAAAGAATAAGACTCTGGGTTCTGCCAAATTTTAATAAGTTTGGGAGGGTTCCATGGGAAAATTTAATCAGGAAACTCTGCTCTACACAATTTTCTAAAATCTACTGAACCAACAAAACCAAAAACCAAATTTATAATTCTTCGCCCCCCTGATTGAACAGAACTTTCCAAAAGTGTTGCCTCTTCCTGAACCCTTTAATATCCCATCCAGCATTCGATCTGCGCAAACTTACACCCCGCAAATCTACCTTATTTGCCTAGGTGATTTAAAGATTGTTTCTGATGTGCAATTGAGCGTGGTTTCGCGAAGGAACTCGCGAGTTAACCGACACTACCGAGACACCTTCTACAGAACTAGACCTCGTGATAGTACCCTCAATTGATACGCGGTTGGCCGCGTGGGTGGAGGAAAAGCCTGTAGCACGACGGCGACTCGGGGAATGAGTTAATGTGTCAGTCGTAAGCGCGATTCCGTCGCGTAACGCGCTTCGAACCACCACGCAGACCAACAGTCACCAGTTTCGAAATTGAACAATTCCACACGCTGCTCTAACAGTGAAACAACCTCTCCTCTCGTTTAAAAAAACGATTCTATTACACAAAAAGTTTCTTCGCCAACTACGAGTGAACTTGAACAGTTTCGTTCTGGACCATGGACTCTTGTGCGACTGTTTAGATTGTTCATACACGCTGACTATTTTATGGACATGTTTGGAGAGTGTAAGTAATTTCTCGTTGAATGGATACCTTTGGGAATTAATTTGGAAATTAATTGGCGAAGCTCGAGGGAATGAAATAAATTTTTGACGCGGCTTGGTTTTGGAGATTGTGGAGCAATGATGGTGAATGGAGATTCGGATGAATCTTAAAAAAATGATTTGTAGGGACTTTTTTGGTACCTCAGTTTTTGTGAATTTGGAGAAAAGGGTGAATTTTGATTTACAGTGGTGCAAAGTTTAATTTAATTAATTCTTAGAATGTTTTTCCAAGATTCATAATAAAAATCGATTATCCCCCTTTTTAGATTGTAAAGTTAGTTTTGGAGGATGCTTCGCAGGGTCCCATGCCTCTGTTTACCACGTGGAACACATTTTTTTAATTTTTAAATCTTTCACTGGGGATTGAAGAGCGAATGAAGGCACAGCAAAACGAGAGAACATTTTTAAAGCATGACGCGATTGAGCCGGAGCGACTCCGCGCATCGCGATTAATCGCACCAATTAGCAGATCGTCGTTAAAGATTCAATTCGCTTAATAGAATAGAACGTCTGGACTAAAAATCAGCTTCGATTAGCAAACTAATTCCCACCACTGAATTTCCATTTCCTTGAGCGTCCAAGTCCATCAAATTCCACTGGCAAATAAAATTTTCAAAAACTCGAAGGGTTAAAATTGAGACATGCATTAATTATTAAATTATATAAACTGTACAGTGCGGGACAAAGCGACTGGGACATCCTTTAAAACAGAATAACATTTTTAAAATTGGTGCAAACGATTTTAGTTTTTGTGAGAAGCTGGAAGGATTAGTTTATCAGGGGACGTGTTTTGTCGTTTTGAAAAAAATTGCAATTGGTCGGAATAGCGAAGAAAATAGTAAAGGTCGCTTTTTCAACTTTTTCATCTAAGCCTGTAATGAAAATTTAAAAATCCCGCTTCGAAATCGAAATCCATTGCGATTGCAATTTTCCAAACCGACCAATTGCAATCTTTTTTCAAAACGACGAAACACGTCACCTAGTAAATTAATCCTTCTAGCTTCTCAAAAAAATTGAAGTCGTTTGGACCAATTTTAAAAAAGTTATTCTGTTTCAAAGGATGTCCCAATACTTTTGTCCGGCACTGTAGTACTGAACTCGATATTATTACTACGATTACCATAGAAGAGAAGTGAAAAATGGAATAACAGACAACCAAGATTTTCAACTGGATTTTTTTTTCTCTTCCATTCGATATTAATCTTTCGATGAAGGATATCAGCAAGTGACACACGTTTTCCTGTATAATAACCTCTTCCTGTGATTTCCCGAAAGGAAATAGTGAAAACACATTTCCCTCCAAGCTATAGCTACGCGGCTGACTCACCGAAGGGTTCACTGACTAATTCGTCCATTGCTATGCACGAGTCGACGCTCAGATTCACGGAGATAAACATCCTTTATGGAAATTGAATCGTCTCCCTTCAGAGGATAAGATCGATGTAGCGCCCTACGTGATTTCCGGTCGCGTAGCAGCCTCTCTTTTTCAAACGAAACCGTCGAAGAAAGGAGCTACGGTGTAATGGATTGCTTTTCATTCGGGGAATCGGGATTCACGGTCACCCCCGTACGATTCAGTAGCTGTTGCTTCGTGACTCATGTAAATTCTTAGTAATATAATCCCCCTTCCGCCGATAACAATACCTTGGGAACACGTCGCAGCCTCTGTTACGAGCTTCCTTCTTCTTAATAATTCTATTTTAAGAATTTTTAATAAAAAATTGGCCAATTGGTAATGACCCCCAGTTTAAGAGAAGAATTCTATTTTTGGGGCTAAAAACATAGCAAAATTTGGGATTTTTTTAAGAAATTAGCAATTCGATTCATCTGAAATTTGGACCATGTTTTTATGCTTCTCTGAAGAAGATGGAGTTTTTTTTATTAATTGTTAACAATAAATATGGGAGTTTCAATCGCCAGTTTCTTCCAAAAAACAATCTTCTTAAAGGAAATGAAACAGTAATTTAATATTCCGCTGTGATTAAACAAATTTGGAAATATTTCTGTCACTGTAAAGTGAATTTGAAGTCCCCTTTCGTAGATTGTTAATAATATATAAATAATTGTTTAATCAGCCTTGTTCCTCCATTTTTCTTAAGGAATACATTTTCTACCCTTGTTTTCCTCAAGTTCAATTAATGTTATTTAAGTGGTGATGTTACGAGAATATTGTCTGGGGGTAATGGAAGATATCAAATCTGATAGCTCATTAGGTAAATGGGAAGCAGTTGTTCTCTTGTTCTCGTCGAGCCTTCTGTTTAAAAGCGCTACAGTGACCCACTCGCCAGGTTTTGCTCGATATATCGATTTTCCCAAGACAACGGAAGGTGTGCCCGTGGAAGAGTGTTCCATCTTGCTGCCACAAAATAAGAAACGCGGCTACGGGTGGGGCAAAAAATATCGCCGCGTCGAAAGTGGAATTTTGGACTTCGTTTCCCGCGCTTTTCTGCAGTCCCTCAAGTAGAAGATACCCGCACCTGATCAGACGTTTTTAAGTCTTACCTGGGATCGAGTGTCACGTGTGAAATGTTGATAGAATTTTTCTCTACAGAGCTATAGCTCTGAATTGTTGCATTTGCAACTTTGAATATTCATTGTTACAATATCGTTATTTGCACTATTTCACGCAACTCTTGCATGTGGAATTCCTCTCCGATTCTGGGAACCTGCTGACAATTTTCTAGTCGGAAAAGGTATTAGAAACTTTGGGGAAAGATTTTATGGGGAGCGAGAAAGTTTCTGAGAAGGCTCCACTTAATCATTTTGTGCTCCAAATCATTGAAACTACTGAGTTTCAAATTTTTTAAAATCTACTACAGTGATTCCCAACCTGTGCGTCGCGAAGTATTTTCTGGGGGTCGCCACGGTTATTTTTTAGTGGGCGATTATTAAATTAGAATTATATTTTTTTCAAGTTTTTTTTACCTTATTAAATTTACCTTACCTTATATGGGGGTCGCAGGTTATTTGAGTATTATAAAAGGGGATCGCGACTCTAACAGGATTGGGAAACACTGATCTACAGAGTACGAATGGCTCAGAGTTCAAGGAAACCTACAATACTGGAAATATTTATTACATCACTCTCAAATTTAAATACCTAATACACAGAATTTTCATTGCAATATGACTGATAAAATTCTTACCATTTTTACTACAATTTACTACACAATTTTATAATAAATAGATTTTGTAATCATAGTTCCCTAATTCTAATAAGAAGAGTGATATATTAGCCAGTGGGTGGCCAAATTAAAAGGTTTGAGATTTTGTAAGTTTAAGCGATGGAATAAAATAGATATCTCGTTTTTAATGTTATAATATTATTTTTTAATACTAGTATATATATTTACGAATTCAAATTAAATATAGTATATAGGTTTAGGACTATATTGTACAAAAATACAATTACTTAATATTTGGTGACTCCGCCTCTAGTATTCTACCATACTCTGATGATATTCTCTATTAGTTCTGTTCTATTTGTAATAATTTTATCTTGGCTCTTTTAAAAACAAATGAGATTTATATGTTGAAAAATTACTCACAATGTTGCCAGATGTTGTAGCTAATCAATGAATGAAAAAAACAATAACATTCATGCATTGTTACTTTAATTACAGCCGCGACTTTCACAGATTTCAACAAAATTTTTTTGAGTAAAATAATTTGGCGACCCTCTGCAAGTGTTAACGAGTTTATTCGAGTGAATCAAAAAATATATACCACCTAATTAAAATATCCCTTAAGGGGACTACTTAGGCAATAATTTTTCGTGAGAAAGAGACTCTGTCCTTTATTTATTTGTAAAAAAATGAAAGCAAATCCGGTTGTATCCTTTCACTCAATGTTTATTACTACAATATAGATTGAAAAATAATTGGTATGCAATATATATATGTGCTTTAAAAATGAACAATTTTGCGAATTTTAATACAAACCAAACGGCATTTTATTCAGAAAAGCTAGTACTTTCGGAAAATGCAATAAATAAAATCGATTCTTCCACTGCCTAGTCCCCTTAAACCAGCAGAATATTTAAATCACTCCAAGTAGCGTCCTTCAGTAAACATTTTTACCTCAACAGGATCCTCAGGAGCCTCTCAAAAAAATTCTTCAAACCACCTGCCATCTCCAAGACTTTGCCGAACCAAAAGCCACGAAAGCAAGCGGCAGAGGGTTGTGAGGAAAAAACGTGTCGTTGGTGACGGGATCCCAATGAAAGTCAATAAACTGCGATGAGTAAGAGAGATCAGCAGTCGGAGTGGTATTAATAAATTAGTGTCTAGTTGCTACAAGCAGCGTCAGCAGGAGCATCAACAGGAGGTGGAGGAGCAGCGGATAGAAGAGGAGGAAGAATAGGAAAAGATGGCGATCGCAACGGCAACGATGAGCAGCGATGAATGCTCGATCCTCCCTGTCGCTACATTCCCAGCGATTTAATCGTGCGAAGGTTCGAATCAGCTTGCAAACTCTTCACACAAGCCTCCTAACTGCCCCGAATCCCGAAATCCCTAAGCTTCGACCCTCCGCCCTGAGACCCATCCAGCAAAGTTCAACGTTCACCTCATCTCCCGCATAAATTCGCCCCGGAGATCACCCAGCTCCCAGTGCCCAAGGCAGGCTCAATAGCTCCCCCCGTCAATTCCCCCAGCGATTCGAATCATCTCGAGACCAGTCCCGACGACGAGGATGAAGGTGGCAGCGTAAGGGGTCCCCGAGGCCGGAGGAGGTGGTGAGAAGGCAGAGACGGGCGAAGGAGGAAGGAGGAGGACGCCGACAGTGCGCGGCCGACGTGTGCGGACACGCGTGTCGTTCGTGTTGGATCGGATTGTAGGTGTGTGGCCAGCGCGAAAGAAGACAATTGACTCGCAGCAGTAGCCGCCGCCGGGGGCCTTCTGACGTCACATCCTGTCCTCTGGCTAGTCGCGATCTCGTTTGGACCACGGCACATCAAGGTACGCAGATTCGTGCGTCCTCAATGTTTGCACGCAAAAAGCTGTCGACGCGGCCGGCACGTGAGATCTCGCCGCCTCCTACACTCTTCTATTCGCCTTCTTTAGTCTCCTTCCCCTTTTGCTATGTGTTCGCGGGTACTTCTTCCTTTTTAAAAACGCGGCAGGGAACGAGAGACGTGTGACGCGAGCTAGGGGAAGATGTGATCCGAGATGCAGAGTTTTGTTAATTCTTTTTCGCCGGGGGAAGGTGGTGTCTGAGATTGTTTCCGAGTGGTTTGAATTGGTGTGCGTGGGATAACAGGCGTGTGGGAATTTCGGGGGACTATTGAAGGGTTCGATGGAGGTATACATAGAAGGGATTCAGATTTGAGGATTTGTTAATTGCGGGGAAAGGTGCCGTTTGGGGCCGTTTCAGAGTTAGAGACACTAGAGATCGAGAATTTATTAATTCATAGAGTGAGTTGAATTTTATTATTTCTTGCATCCTTACGTCTTTCCATGTGATATTCCTTCGAATTTCAGCAAAACAAGCAGCCATGATCGATCACAATAAAAGGATCTTCAAGATCCTCGTTTGGGCGAACGTGTACGCGATGGTCCTAGCAAATGTGACGGACTCGCCGGAGCCGGACTTGTCCGACGACATGGACATGTTCACCACGACGAAGAGGACGTTCCCTGACAAGTGCCTGGTGAGAACGGAGCCGGGCCCTTGCAAGCAGTACGTCCACAAGTGGACGTTCAACAAGACTGAGGGAAAATGCAGGATGTTCCCCTATGGCGGCTGCCTGGGTAACGAGAATCGCTTCAACTCGGAAGCGGAGTGTCTTCATTACTGCGTGGGTGGGCCGGAACGTAAGGAACACCGATTATTTTCCTCGAAAGTGATTTCGGATGGGGCAGGGTTTATTTTAAAAACGGAGGTGAGTGATTGAAGCTCGGGGAAACTCTTTGTCGGTACTTTCAGATACGCTGCCACCTTATTTGGTCACGAAGGGTAGCGTATTTGTGACGAGCACGACGACCACGAGCACGGTACCTTCTACCACAGTCACCACGCCGCGACCAACGTTTGCACCCCCGGAACCAACGAAGCCCCCTGTACCGAAGTACAAAAGAGGAAAGGTGAAGCAATACTCCTCGTTTAATGTATAAAAATTATTGCAGTGAGGGTTGATCTAAAAGTAGAAATGGAGGAACAGGGTCGGCGGAACTCATCATGCAAATTATGCGCCGCATAAGGGCGCCAGGGGGCGCTAAAGAAGTATATCGCACGCTTAATAATAAAGGAATTCAAAATGTAATTTTTTTTCTACTCTGTAAAGGCAAAACATATTAAGGGGGGACCCCACCCAGAAGCCACTAAAAAGTTTGGGATTTTTTTGTTCGTATAAATAAAAATATTGGGCTTGGATTTTTTACATAGTTTTAAAGCAATCTTTATTTTGCTAGAAAAAATTTTTTTTATGGAAAATTGTACAAAATGGCGGCGAACAAAATGTCTTCCCGGAGCACTGCCAAAAAAGGCCCACACTCCCGGGAATGACTGGATCATCTGAGAAGGAAATACAAAAGAGATATATAAACTGGAATATATTCTCTCCAATATAGCGTAGGATTTTATTGATATTTGAATTATTGGGCTTTTTACAAGCATTTCAAATTTTTACGTAAAAAATTAAAGTCAATTCTTCAAACTGCTACAATTTCCAAAATAATTCGAATTTTGAGAAAATCCTACGCTACATTGGAGAGAATATATTCCAGTTTATATATCTCTTTTGTATTTTCTTCTCAGATGATCCAGACATTCCCGGGAGTGTGAGCCAGTTTTTTTTGCAGTGCTCCAGGAAGACATTTTGTTCGCCGCCATTTTGTACAATTATCCATAAAAAAAATTTCTAGCAAAATAAAGATTGCTTTAAAACTATGTAAAAAATCTAAGCGCAATATTTTTATTTATACGAACAAAAAAATCCCAAACTTTTTAATGGCGTCTGGGTGGGGTCCCCTAAGGAGGTACTCTGGTGTAACTGCCCTTTTTTCAACGCCATCTTCGGTAATTTATTTAACAAAAACTATAAGTTTATACTATCTGGCGTTTTGCCTGGATATTAAGGTATGTCTGAAGTAATACTTAGAATTTTTTTAATTTTATTATCGCACATATACAAAGACTAGCTTTACTACTCGGCTTCGCCCGAAATTTAGATTCCGATTTAATAAAAGAAAATTTTTTTTTTTTATGAAAATAGTCACGTTCATCTGCATTAGTCAGGCATAATGAGCTGAGGCACATTTCGTGGTCCTAGAGTTTATCGTTCGAAAGTTTTTAGGCGACAGACAAACACACAAACATGTAGAAGCTTTCTGCTTTACATATTAAGATATAGTCGGTGGCGCAAACTTCTTAAAAAAAGTTCTTTTCTGACAGGCGTTAATGTAGGAACTGTTCTAGTCATCCAAAATGGAAAAACTAAGGTTTATTTTCTTTATTATGTTTGTCGCTATGGTTGGAATCGCAGAAGCCCCGTAAGAATAAAAAATTGCAGAATGACAGCATTTTGAAAAAATGTTCGATTTTTGTTGATAAATTTAGCTGCTTTCGTTCAGTAGAATTACTTTTATACACGGTACAAACTCGACCGAGGTTCCAACCATAGGGACAAATATAATAAAGAAAGTGAACCTTAGCTTTTCCATTTTGGATGACTAGAACAGTTCCCACACCGACGCACGTCGGAAAAGAATTTTTTTGAAGAAACTTACGCCACCAATAAAAAGTTGAAAAAAATTCTGAGTATTACATCAAACATACCTTAATATGTAGGCAAGACGCCAGATAGTATAAACTTATAGTTTTTGTTAAATAAATTCCCGAAGATGGCGTTGAAAAACGGGCAGTTACACTAGAGTACCCCCTAAGTAGAAAACAGCTGCAAAAAGGAGGCGCCAAAAATTGTCTTGCATAAGGGCGCAAACTACCCTCGCGTCGGCCCTGTGGAGGAATCATCTATAGAAAGAGGGAGAATTTGGATGTCAGGATTTTAAAAAGACCCACTAAAAACGATTCTTTCAGGAGCTAACATTCATGGAGTCAGGCTACGAGAAGACTTTCATGTTCGCACAAAGTAACACGTTCATCCAGCTCGACGGGCCTGGCATAAAACCGTTTCAGCTTCGGTGAGTACTTCCATGCCCCTCGAACTGTTACAATCCACCCCCAGAATTTCAAACAATTGCGTGCAATTTTATACTTCGTAGCGAACAACAACCAAGTCTCCCTCTAAAATATATTCTTCAGTTTCCCTAATTCTAAGTGAAATTCGCAGGCTCTGTCGCGAGATATCATTCAAGTTCCGCACGAAGCTGCCCCACGGTCTGCTGGTCTACCACAGCGTCAAGGACCGCCCAGAGAGCCTGGACCCTTACGCCCTGTACGTGATCGTCGAAAAGGGCCAACTAAAAGTCGTGCACGTGTTTGGCAAACGCTCTACGAGTCTGACAGTCGGCGAAGGGCTGAACAGGGACGAGTGGCACAGCGTCCTGGTGAGGATCGACGTCCACGGGGCGAAACTGATCGCCAGAGTCGACGACCAGCAAGAAGAAACGACGCTTAAGGTCCTGGAGCACGTGGTCAATTATGGGGTGTCCGAGGAGTTAGCGTCGGTCGTTTTAATTGGAGGTAAGGAGCGTCCTTTTCTGCCTGGTGGACTCTGATTTCGATGTGGAAATTTACATATGTATTTGCAAAAGTTAAGTAAAAAATTAAGTAGATTTCTCTTCAAGTCGTAAAATACAAGATAGCAGAAAGGATGTTTTTAAATTAGCTTCTGCTTAGATATCCATAGCACACAAATATGGCACTTTGGGGAACAGAGACTTGTACCATATATTCTATAGAAATTAATGCAACAGACTATTGATTACAGAAAGCTATACAAATTGTGGCTACTGAGCGAATTTTTATAGAAGTACGTAATGTATGTTTCATCAGGCCTGAGTTCCGAGGAGCGACTACACGGCGTGAAATACATAATAGAGTCCTTCGTTGGGTGCATAAGGGACATGGTACTCAGCTCAGGCAAGTCTGCCAGCGACCTGCTACCCATCCAGCCCCTAATCGCCACGAAGCACGAGAATGTGCAGGAAGGATGCATAGACAAGTAAGATCCCTAGAAAAAGGCACTTTCCCTGGCATCATCAGTTTCCCAGTTTTCACAAATTAATTTCATGGTGAACTTCAGGTGCAGAACGAGGGAGAATCTCTGTTTCATCTCCAGCCAATGTGTGAACCACTACAACAGTTTGACCTGCGACTGCTTCGGGACGAAATACGAAGGGGAACGCTGCGATGTATACAGTACGTGCAGAGTGATCCCATTTTCATTATATAAAAACGTAGACTGAGGAAACTGAGCCAAGGAAGTATTGAATTATTGTTTCAGCTGCGACGATTTTAACTTTGAGAGGCTCCTCTTATGTTTCTTTCCGCGTGTACGATTGGAAGGACAGGGTTCATTCGTCCGTCAACAGAATAAGCCTTGCATTCAAGGTACTCGATGAACTTAATTGATAGATAAGCAGCGGGTCTTGGAAGCTTCGTCGCAAGGAA
This sequence comes from Andrena camellia, assembly GCA_029448645.1. Classification (NCBI taxonomy): domain Eukaryota; kingdom Metazoa; phylum Arthropoda; class Insecta; order Hymenoptera; family Andrenidae; genus Andrena; species Andrena camellia. The sequence continues at coordinate 29,544,530 of CM055678.1, read as the reverse complement.
TACAGTTTGTTGCTTTTCATGCAGACGAAATGGGAGGACTCAGCCCTGTTTTACGCGTCCGGCGAGATCGACGGGACGCCGCACTACGTGGCAGCCTCCATCATGAATGGGTCGGTGCACGTGGAGCTGGATTTTGGGCATAATTCGAAAATCATCGCGGTGCTCGGTGATTACGTCACATCGAACCATTGGAACAACCTGACGATATTCCATAACGGGACACTGGTATTCGTCAGCTTGGATGATGAGATCAAGGTGCTGGAAGTTCCTGGAGAGAATTATAATATGATCATCGATCCTGAAATCTACATTGGCGGTGGGCCTGAGTTGCACAAGAGGAAGGGCCTCCTTTCGCACAATAACTTTGCTGGTGTGTAATTTCGATCCTTTAAGCTTCTCCTTACTTTAAATCTAGTTCCTTTATTCGAAAGCGAAATTGGAGTTTTAATTTTGGAGAGCATTGTAAAGTTCCCAGTGACAATTTTAACGAAACTGACGATGGGTGCTCGGCAACTCGAAGATTCAGAGAAATTTGAAACTTTGCAGAAATGTAGTTTAAGTGATGCTGGTAACATAGCCATTTTTTGTTTCGACTATAAAACGGTCCTAAGCACGAAAACACCTCCTCAAAGAAATTGTGAAAATTAATTTTTTTCGAAACTTCTTCATCACCATATTATAGGATACGAAAAACGAAGACTCATAATTTTTTTTAAGGGGTGTTCACATCCCTAGGATCGTTTCGCTGCTAAAACAAAAATTGTTACGTTATTAACAACATGAACAATACTTCTGCAAAGTTTCAAATTTTTTGATTTTTCGAGTCACCGAACATCCCTTGTGAGTATTTTTGGAGTATTTGCTTTCTCTGAGCTTGACGAAGTACCGTTCAAAATTTTTTCAAAATTTATTAAAAATCAATTCATCAAGTTTGATTAAAAATTGCTTGACTTTCACATTCAGGTTCACTTAAGTACGTTTTCTTCAACGACAAGTCTATCATCTACGAACTAAAGCGTTCCAACCCCATGGTGCACTATATCGGTGTACTAGAACCTGAATACTACGAGGCAGACGTTGATGTGATCCCCATAACATACCCGTTCGCTGGCAGCCATATTTGGTGGCCCATCGCGCAAACCGACTCCCTCAAGTTGAACTTCGACTTCAAAAGTTCGAAGCCTGTAGCGGTGGTCGCGTCAGGGGACGTGAGGAGTAACCGTGGCCTTGGATATTGGGAGGTAAGTTTGCGAAAACTTAAACTCCAGCAGCTAACATCAATTTAAAGAAACTCACTACAATTATTATACTAAAACTATTATCAAACTCTATATCAAACGACCACTTGATTTTGCTCCCCCTATACAACATAAAAAACATAGTCATCAATCCCCACAGCTGACCATTAGTTTCGATTGAATGGACCCCAAGATTCTTATTCAAACATGCCATTATACAGGACGTCTCAAAAATGTTGTAGGTGCTTGAAATGGATGACTCGTGGGGTGATTTAAAATAACTTTTTCCTTAGAGAAAATTTTCTCCGAAAAAATTGTTTCAAGTCACCCCACGAGTCATCCATTTCAAACACCTACAACATTTTTGGGACGACCTGTATAATGGCACCGCTTTCAAGTACCTACAACATTTTTGAGAAATCCTATACTCATCAAACAGTCTGAAGATTGTAAGCTTATGCTGCTAGCCCAGAAGTCGCTACCCATCCATGAAACCTCTGCCCAACCTACCAGGCAACCCGACTAACACAAGCCACTAACTCGTGTGTCCTCAGCTCCGCCTGGTCAACGACGAAATCCGTTTCCAACTGATCCCAGTGGTGTCCGAGAACATCACGGTCTCAGCGGCTGTCAAGTTCCCACCGTACAACACATCCTGGCACGCGGTTGAGCTCAACTACACCAAAGGGGAACTGAGTGTCCTGGTGGACTACAGGAACAAGCAGAGCAAGCTGTTCTCCATGACGTTCGAGCTGGGCGACAAAGTGATCATCGGCAGCGGAAAGAGCAATGCAGGTAAGTCCGAGTCCTGACAGAATCAGAAACCATGTGGACGCCATGCTTCTCGCCAGGCCTGGTCGGCTGTATGCGCGAGATACGGGTGAACGACGAGAGAATAGAGCCCAGATACGTCGTGAACACCGAGAGGGTGATCGGAGAAGTGGCTCTGGACAACTGCCAGTTCGTGGACCCCTGCACCAGGCCCAACACTTGCGAGCACGGGGGTAAGTGTTCGGTGAAGGAGGACAGAATCACCTGCGACTGCACCGACACTGGCTACATCGGTAAAAATTGTCACTTCGGTGAGTGAACGGTGGATATCGTTGAGTAAATCGGAGGCTACCATTCAGCAACGCAAGGAGATTATGTGAAGCGATGTCTGGTCCTTTTCAGCTCAATACAGAAAGACCTGCGAGGAACTAGCTTTACTAGGCTACACCCAAGACGACGTCTACAAGATCGACATCGATGGGAACGGCAGGTTCCCGCCTGCCCTCGTGAAATGCGAATTCCAGTCCATCGAGGACTCGACCAAGACGATAGTGGAGCACAACCTGCCATCCCAAGTAGACGTCAGGTCCATCGCTGAGTCTGATTTCTCGTTCAACATCAAGTACAGACAGTTCACCGCGGAGATGCTCCAGGAACTGATCTCGCACTCGCTGTACTGCAGCCAGTACGTGAAATACGATTGCTACAAGGCTCCCCTGGAGTTGCACAGCGCCACGTGGTTCCTGAGTTCCAAGGGAACCACCGTGGACTACATCGGGAACGTCAACAGGGGATCTTGCCCGTGTGGAAGTGAGTGTTGACACTTTCGATGATGTTAACAGTTTTTTAGCTTTTTACAGTGGGGTCTAATTTGCTTTCTTAATCGCCACTTGTGGCATTGCGTAGTGAACAGGACCTGCGTCGACCCGAATCTGAGCTGCAACTGTGACGTTTCCGCTGGAACCGCTGGCAAGTGGCTGTCTGACGAAGGCTACTATGAAACACCGGATTCCTTGGGCATCACGGGGATGGTGTTTTTGCAGCAGAGGGAACTTGAAGAGGATGCGCAGGGGCGGATTACTTTGGGACCGCTGGAGTGTGTTGAAACGAGTGAGTGGTCTTATCAGTTGGAAGAGGGAATTGCAGCAGTGCCCTGTTAGCTGGTCGTCGCCACCAGTTCTTGGAACTAGCTTCCTACCGATTTAGGACCTCGCTATCTCATGCCGGGTATCGATGTCTTGTTCGCACTCAACATTTCTCACTCGCTCACTCGAATTCTTGAAACCCTACCTCCCAAGATATTTGACCAGATATGGTCGCGAACCCCGGTCAGGTAACCGACCACTACTGTATCTAGCCACGGGCAGAACCTCTTCTCATCCTCAGTAATTGGACTTTGTCACAATGTCCCCATAGGACAATTTCATTTGTCTCTGCCAACATGGGGAGTTTTGTTCGAAACTTTCAATTGAAACTTCAACTGAAATCCGTTGTTCCAACTTTTCAGATACGCAGAAGTACGTGGTCACATTCACGACCTCGCAATCGTACATCGAAGTACCGGGCTGGAGAAAGGGTGACATAGCCTTCAGTTTTCGAACGACAGGCGAGAAAGCCATCCTACTGTACCAACCGCCCATCAGAAGCAACTATCCCTCATTCATGGTGGCGCTCACCTCCGAGTATCGTTTGACCTTCAACTTCACCCTCAACACTGGCACAATCAGGGAGCTGGAGGTGAAGAGCAGAAGGAAACTGAACAACGGCGAGTGGCAGAAGATCTGGATCGACTACAACGACTACCACGTCAGGTTCATGATTAACACTGACTTCCAGATGGTAGACCTGCTGCCTGAGGAGGAGTTCGGGCCCTTTGAGGGCTCCATGTTCATCGGTGGAGCCACTGCGTGAGTATTTTTCGTGGAAATACTAGGTACATCAATGGGGAAGCGATCTTGACAGAAATTAGCAAGGTGGAAGATTTGGTTACTGAGTAATTCTTCTCTAGATACTTCATACCGCATAAGAGCCAAAGCTCCCAAGGGTGCAAGTCCCTATCACCCCTTTTCTAATAAACACAAGGACCTGCTCTGTTTCTGGGATATAACCACAGTCGAATCATAAGTACGACTTGATTTAAAAGACCAAAGGGAATTCCAACTCTTGCATACTTCTATGAAGCAGAAAGAGGATTCCCCTAGTCTAACCCAGACTTCTGACTCCCTCGTTACTCTATTAAGCCTGTATATTACTGTCACGATCACAGAAAGCACCAAGTTGAGACTCTTGGAAGGTCTCAGCACTGGTGAGCCAGCTCGGGTACCCCGAGATCGCCAGTTCCCGCCTTGGATACCTGTTTCCAGGGTATAATCACCCATAGAACAAGCCCCAAGCCCTTAGTATGTTCTCCTACACGATGTTTCACTTTTCAAATGTGAGCTATCCTTTCTCAGGGAACACTTGAGAACTTCGTCAGTTCGTCAAGGTCTCATCGGCTGTTTCCGCGGTCTGGTAGTGAATGGCGAGATCCTGGACATTCATAGCTACATGTCCGTCCACCTGTCCGAGATTATCAAGGACTGCAAGCCCTCCTGCCAACCGAACAAGTGCCAGAACGGTGCCAGGTGCGTAGAACTCTGGAGCAACTTCGAGTGCGTCTGCGAGAACAGATGGGCTCACCTTGGCACCTATTGCGAGAGGAGTAAGCTTCTGCACCAAATTTCAAGTAACTTAGACAATTCGTTCCCCGATTAACGAGGCCCCATTTCTCTCGACCAGACATCAACAGCAAGGCGCTGACATTCACGTCGCAGGGGGCCTACCTGAAGAAGAACTACTTTGGCACGGACGAAGAGGACGAAGAGAAACTGTTGCTCAAGAGCATACTGTTGCAGAACATACTGATCAACCTGAGGACCTACGACACACATTCATTGATCCTGTACGCCAACGATCACCTGAATAACTTCGCTCACCTCTATATCTCGAACGGGACGAGTATAGTCTATCTATTCAACGCTGGCAATGAGATCAAGAACATCACCATGGAGTATCCAGGTAATCGAGGATTCCCTATCCCATACACCTACTTTGAAGTCTCTATCTAACCACAATACACCTGGTCCAGACGTGAACACGGGGATCTCCGTGCAGATCGCGATAATTCGAAACGAGAAGTCGACGACCCTGCACGTGAACGAGTACAACATCACCGTCAACGCCACGCCTGTGCTACTCGACACGTACTCGAACAAGCCTTGGGTAAATCCGGAGAAGGAAGTGCTGGCGCCTCAGAGGCCACCAGCACCGCCTACTAGCTACTTCCAGGTGAGACTTCAGGTTTTCAAGTCGAACCGAATGTACGCAATGATCAGCGATCTTACATAGGTGAATCTAGGGGGCTTCGACACAGACGACCTGCTGAGGGTCGGCAAAGAGGGCGTGCTGATAAAGGGCTACGTTGGCTGTCTACGTGGGCTGATGATCGGGGAGTATCTGGTGGACCTGCCGAGCCTGGCTAACGAAGCGAATCATGAGGGGAGCAAGGGGGTACTTCCGAACTGCCAGATGAAGTGTGACGCTGTGCCTTGCAAAAACCTGGGGATCTGCACGGAGGATTTCGGTAGACAGGAGTCATCGTGCAACTGCGAGCTGACGTCCTACTTTGGGGAACACTGTGCTGATGGTACGTGCTTAAACGTTTAAAGGGGAATTGTAGTTCGAGTCGCTTGCACCAGCTAGAGGATCCAACCAGACCAGCTATCAGAGCTTTAACAATTTTCGTGTTCACTAACGTGAAGTTTGCATGGTCTGTTAGAAAAGGGAGCAGACTTCAGTGGCGAAAGTGTCCTCCAACGTGAATTCGACCTGGTTGGCGAGGTGACCCAGGTGAAGGTTCAACTGGCGTTCTCCACGAACGAACTCCGACAACGAACCACAGCTCTTTTGCTGCTGCAAACTGAAAACAAGTAAGCTCTCGGCGATCCTTTCCTGCCCGAGCCCTGGATATCTTTCGAAAACCATTTCTTTCCAGAAGAAGCTACTACTTGCTGGTTGCCATGACGTCTGAAGGCCAGCTGATATTCGAGGAGGACCGAGAGGGTTCCGCTTATGGGGTACGCCTCAACGATAGGAACTTCCTCAATGGCGCCAGGCACAGTGTCTACTACGACCGTGATAACAATACAGCCACTTTATTGGTACGTTCTTCGCGTTCCTCTACGTGTACCAGGTCACAGTGGATGTCACGGTCGCGTTGCCGGCAGATATTCTTAGAAATCCGTTTTTCCGCTTGCAGATCGATCGTGAGCCAGTACAGCTGCTGCCTATCCCAGTGCTCAACCTGGGAGACGACGAAGACGAGAGTCCGGGTGTCACAGAGATACAATTGGGCGGGCTGAACACGACGGACTCGCGATTCAGCGCGTACAAAGGCTACACCGGGTGTCTGAGCAGTGAGTGGCGTATTTAATTCATTATTCTAAAACGAAAGTCTGCGATCCCATTACCGATCATCCACAGTAACGTGCGATCGCCGTTCTAATAGGATACTGTCTTTCTTATGTTAGACAAAACGATCGTCAGCCACATTGCGAATTCGAAATGACGGATACCCTCTTCTTGTAGACGTCGTGGTATCGATGAATGGAGGCCCTGGCATGAAGCCACTCGAGGAATATATGCTATTTACGAAACAGGGAAGCGAAACCGTCAGGGCGACGATACCTGCCGGCGTCAGGAGCGCTCAGTGCGCTGTCTTTCACGCACAGCCACGCGGCCTCGACCCACCTAGGAACGACAGCGTGGTAAGGAACCACATATCCTTTTATCAAGGCAGTTAAGCTTCCCACTGTCCACCATCACGGTGGAATATGAAATGACCGTTCATAGATGGCAAATGATCTGATAGGAGGTCTGCCTGTTAATAACATGACAGTAGTTACACTGATCTAGATTAACACTTGAGTTTTTCCCCATCTCCTCGTCGTAGCACCAATATTTCCACCTACTATTCTCTTACTTCTGTGGGATCAGGAACCCCCGTCATAAGAGGGACCTCGGAATAAGGGACCATGGAGAGTCAGCGTAACCGTGGTGGTTAACGCTGCTGATCAGCATGCTGACAGCTCGGGTTCGATTCCCGGCGCCGTGGCTCCTCCTTCTTCCGAGATTCCCAAAAACGCAGGAATAATTACATCCCCGATTCCCCTAACCTCCATTCTATATAAGAGTAGACCTACGCCGCCCCTACCGATTTGCGACCGATCTGCGCAGCTCCCACGGATCTGACACACGCGATTCGTCGTAGCACTTTCGCGATTGGTCGTAGCACTTTCCCTACCGGTTTCCTACCAATCAACAGAGTATATACTTGCGCGGAACTAGTCTATTCTAAAGTGGAATGCAGTATACATTTCTGAAGAACTACTTAGCAAAAGGAGTTAGGAAATAATGCTCAGAAAATGTAGAAGCTCCAAGTCCTCTGTCCCAAAATCTCTTTGTAGAGTCCTATATATCCTACGTCAGCAAACCTATATTAGCAAAGCGAATCTAGACCTGCGGTTCCCTTAAATGCAAGCTTCCTAAAGAACAGGTAGAAAATCGAATTTAATTCTTGTTTACTAGATAGTTGCTCAGGCCCACCAGCTGGGAAAAATCTTAAAGGGGCTAAAATTTTCTGTCAAAGGGTCGTGACAGAGCCTGGGTGGAGGATCCACCAGAGCGGGTACTGTACAAGTCTCAGTACTCCGACACGACACAGGAGGAACAGGGTGCTGGTACTTACATCTTCATCGCTCTGTGCTGCGTGTTTGTGACAGCGGTGATTGGTTGTATCTATGAGGTCTGGCGAAGCGCCAGGAAAGACCGACGTCGTGGAGGAGCATCTGGAGCTGCAGGAGCAGCGACAGTGCCTGCTTCTAGCTCTCAAAGATGGCAGTCGCAACAGTACACAGAGCCTCTGGCAGGTGGAGTGAAAACGGTGGGCTTCAAGAACGTGAATGAAGATGAAAAGAGACCTAATGGCATTCACATGAAGCCCCAGAGCAAAGATTACAAACCACTGCCCAACGCTGAGTCAAAAGACTTAATTAATGATAAAAAGGTTCATATAAAAGGTACGGTCCTTGAAGCGTGTGCTTTCTTTTGGGGTTTAAAGTTTGGCTCGAGGTAACAGTAAACACTTGGAGGATGTTTTTTGTTACTTTTTAGTCTACTTGATTTGGCATAGCTCTGAGCAAATCGATTGATGCTCATCACTTTGTTAATCTGTTGAAAGATTGAGTGATGAGCCATAGTGTCCCTTTATAAGTAAATGCTTTGACAAAATGATTTACAAACTTAATAAATTAAGTCCCATTTTGGGAATCGAGTATTTAAAATATTCCCTTCGCTCTTGAATAACTGTGTTTCTATTTAAGGGATTTCTCAAAGAAACATTGTTTCTATCTTACAGCAGATGACGAATCAGAGAAGGAGGAACTCCTAGGGGTAAATACAGGCATCATCACTAAACCTCCGAAACCAAATCCATTCGTAAAGATTTTTTCTTTTTTTTATAAGAATTACATATTAAGTTCCAAGTGGCATGCAAAGTGGATCATACAGTTTTCTATCATTGTAACTCTTCGAACACACATGTATGATGTCTAATAATTAAATCGACTGAAGAGTTTTTTTTTCAAAAGTCGCTGTGTCTACTTTGCAGGCTCGCTCTGAAAAGCTTAACAAGATTTTGAAATGAACACTGACCTAATAAATTTAGCTGTAACTGTTTATATCTAGTTGATCGAAATTGTCTGATATTTTTTAGCTTGAGTTGCCAATTTTCTATAAAAATGTGCAAAAATAAATGCTAAATTTTTAATATTGTAGTTGAAGTAGTGCATACAGATATAATTAATCATAAATTTATTAAGAATCTATTTCTTTTTTAAATACAACTTTTAAGTACAGTGATAATCACAAGAATGTTTAAAAGATGAATGGTAACAAAGATACCACATTTGATGAAAAAGAACCTCTTTAGGTCAGAAAGAATTTGGGAATTCCAAATTCCATGATACCAACATAATAGATAAAATTTAGTATTACAGAACTTACGTGCACATATAGAAGCACCACTTTTGGACTTCCTGTTGATCATTACTGTAGATATTTTTTACTTGCTATATTTCAGATCAAGGTTGACTGACTGTTGGCTCGCGAGCCACCGGGGGCTCCTCACTGATATATAACACTGGATGCGGCATCGCCTCATACAGCGTCTGAAGCCACAAAGGGGGCAGCCATGTTTGAGAACGCACTACATGCGCCGCCTGAACGACGTCTCAAGTACTACGTTTCTGGATTCAATGGATGTTACTTTCTTATATACTTCGTAGACGTAAACTCTACGTCGTAAAGGAAATGCACGACAACGTCTCGAACAAGAATGAGGAAAGGAGTCCTTTCAAAGGACGCCAAGGAGGACGCCTTCGAAAAGCTGCGTAGTACTTGAGACGCCATTCAAGCGGCGCATGTAGTTCATTCTCAAACATGGCTGCCCCCTTTGTGGCTTCAGACGCTGTATGAGGCGATGCCGCATCCAGTGTTATATGAGGCAGTCAGAGCAAAAACAGACTAACCCACATTTTTTTCGACATTGAATTAGTAGCAATAACGTATTCCAATAAGTTCTACTAACCATATAAAATAGGAAAAAAATATTTTTTTAATGTAGGTTGGTCCGTTGATGCTCTAACTGCCTCATATATCAGTGGGGCTCCTCCGCCTTGCTGCCACGCTGAACGGTCTCCTCCATACCTACCAGGCTCTGACGATTGCAGTCGAAAAGAGGACAGAAGCAGAAATCGACTGCGATCGTCAGAGTCTGGTCGGAATGGAGGGGGGCCGTTCAGCGTGCAGCAAGGCGGGGGATCCCCGGTGGCTCGCGAGCCAACAATTAGTCAATCCTGTTTTAGATGTTACAATAATTCAATAAAAAATATATGATATCAGAAATCTCAAAGAATGTTTGAACTTAGACATCAAATAATATTGAATATGAGTATTAAATCCTTCCCTTACAGTCAATGGAGGATCTCCAAGAAGAACCAGAACTAGAGGAACGCGAAGAAGAAGAAGCAGTTGAAGAGTATGAAGAAGAAGCAGGTGACGAATACGAAGAAGACGAAGACGAAGATGAAGAAGGAGAAGAAGACGATTCGAAAGTACAGCACGAGGATGAGAAGGAAAGCGATCAACCGAAAACAGAAAATACTGATGACAATGATTTTGTAAAATCGGTAAGAAAAACAAGAAGTTATTCCTTGAATAGATAGATGTCCTTAATATTTAGGAGTCTTCTGTGAATTTTTCTCTTATATAAAAAGAGATTAAACCTCTATTTTCCAAGGCTATTGAAGCACTTAAAATTATGTCAACAAGGTCAGTGATTTCTAAGATCTAAATTTATTCACTTAAATAAATAATGTGGGAAAAGTTGATTACAGAAGACTGCAATAATTCATAATCATCAAACAAAGTTCATATTCAATTTCGCCATGTTCAAGGACTGACTCGATTCTACTTACGAATAAATATCTTCACATCCATTTGATATATTCATTAATACTGTGATGTGACACACCAATGTTGTCCGTTCCTATTATCATGCATTTGTTATTATTTATCTTTGTCAGCTTTGTCTGTTCTTCTCATCTCTCCCCCCATAAATATGCAATATTGATTATATTATACAAGCACCGAATAAAACACCCTTGAAAAAACTATGTCCGGAACATTGCGAGAGCTCACTCCTTGAAACTCCCATGAACAGAATTGTTGCCAAAAGCCACTTAGAGAACAAAACTGAGAAACCTGAAAGTGCTAAATGCGGAGAGCATAATCACGAACATGTGATACTTTCAGACAGAAAATTCATCTAGGATAAGCATTGAGGACAGCGATCAATCATTAGACACCAGTCCCAAACACGATGACATAAAAATACTTTACGAAGTCTAGAGGTATCATTATTATCGCAGAGCTTGTTGCATCACTCCTTTCTACAGTCTCTACCTTGCTCTCTAATTCCGGGAAAATATAATCCACGTCTGCATGTTGTATTGGAAAAATTTTCACTAACTTTCGGCTCGAGTTATCTATAATTTATTTTCCGCATGTTGCATTTTCCTTGAATGTCTTTTACCACCGAAAACTTCAACATATTTTATATTGAATTTTCTCCCTATTTAGGAGAACACGTGTAATAGTATGGGACAACGATTGACAATCAAAGATTTGTCTTCAGGTCAGTACTAGCTGTATTAAACACTGAAACTATTGTGTCTGATTAATCACAAGTAGAATTAATTACAGTTTAACCACTCTTTCATAATCTAAATGTAGACTTAGAATAGACGAGCTTGAAATTACAAAGAATAAAGTGTAAAGACCAAATTCTCACCTACGAACAGACAAAATACATTTTTTATTCGTTATTCATTGAATTCTATCTCTGCTTAGTTAAAATGAAATGGATTTTAGTGCCCATTTTCAACTTTCTAGATCCTGCGGGGCCTTTGATTATCAATCTACAGCCTATCTTTCTGTCAGACGATCGGAGAACATTTGGGAGTCCACTAAATTATCTTGGGGCTACGAAATTTCATTCGAGAAACAGAAACTCCATAGAATCAGTATTGTCTCTGGATTAATCGCTTTTTCGTTAAAATCCCTTGTAAAATCGTAAGCGATTTGGAAAACTTGTATTTAATATCTTATGTTAAGCGTTGAACGACAATTACCAGGTCCGAAAAATTTTAATACTTTTCGATCAAAAAATGGAAATATACACGGTAATTTGTGAGGAATATAAATTGTACTTTGTCGAGATATAAAAATATGTAATTTCTTTTACAAATTACCCTGTATCTGAAAGCTCTGTGTACTTTTTAATACAAAGGATCAAAACCAATTATTACCGGACCCTCGAATTTCAAATTTTCCCGCGGCGCGGTGCCGCATTACCGAAAAGCGCGCGAAACGCTCTCCCAACGACGATGTGAAATTTTGATGACTGAGTGATTAAATATGATGCGAGCAGAGTTATTGCATAAAAATGTATACACGATACATGGGAACAAACGACTAGGTTAAATATCTTAATATATATATAGGTTCTTTGTTTATGAACGCAACATTGTAATATAATTTATTTTAGAAATAAGTAGTACATACCCATCGAAGAATGTAGATTAAGACCAACAAGAGATATTTTCCGTCTGCTCTCTGCGTTGAATGTCGATCGGAAGGGGAACTTGTTCATTTTTGACGCCATAATTGAAAGAAAGTAATAAAACTATTTCTGATACGTTCGTGATTTTACACTGACATTCCTGTAAACATTTCTGGACTTACAGAAGATGAAGACACTTTTCATCTTCTGTTCTTCTAGTGGAACACTATTACGAGACGAATTTACACAATATAAACAAATTTATCAATATTTAACGCACACTTTTCAAACTTTTATTCCAACCTCGTCGCTCGCTTGGCGACTGCGCCAGATTTTAACACGGAAGGAAATATTATTGACTATCGACAATTATCGATTGCTGTAACTATCGATAGTATCGCAGTCCTTAGTTGAATCGAGAGGTGTTGACAGGGTTGCCAGATTGGGCGGAATTCCACCATTTGGGCTACATTTCAAAACCAACTGGCGCTCAAAAATTGAAATTGGCTTTGGCCGAAAATTCGATATTTGGACTGCCCAAGACCAAATGGCATTCAAAAATTTTATAAAATAAATTATCATTGTTGTGTTAAAACGTTAATTTTAATTTTCACATCAGTTTTATTTAAATTCGTTTTTGTTAAAATAAAGTTTATTTGTTGTATCTAAAATAAATAAAGAAATCAGTTTCAGAAAATATTTAAACATCCTTTTTATTCAAGATATTTGTTTATCGAGCTTTTGAGCTACTTTTCCTACGCGATCTGGCGGCTCGACATTAAAACCATCTGGCAACCCTGGGTGTTGATGTTTATATTCCTCTGTGCATTAAAATTACTCGCTACATTTTCAAACCGAGAAATTCAGTTTTTTAGTTCCGTTAATAAAGAAAAAGAAATTGTTAGCGTGAAGTTTATTTTTAATATAGTATGTAACATAGCCCGAATGCGTTGAGGTTATAAATTTTATTGTTGAATAATAAACTCCTTTTATTACTGTTTCCCCCATTATTCCGATCGAATAATGTTTTACGAATAAAAATAAAATAGGTAGTGAAAAATGACGAAAATTGTTGAATTGCGCCCTGATAGAGACTTGATAAACTCGAAATTCGAGAAATATCAATTTTCTACCGATGAAATTCGAATAGCTTCCAAGACAGATTTAAAAGCTGGTGAGTCCTGTTTAATAATAATCATCCATTAACAAAGCCTAACCTTTCAGTAAAAATTTTCCAGATGTATTTAGGTTAGAATTGACGTCGAATCGAGACTCCTTATTAGAAACCCGTTTATTCGCGTTTCATAATCATTTGTTCAAAAATCCATACGATACGTCGTGTTGGTTCGTAGACGAAAGTTGGTCGATTTGGCGGCTCAACGAAAACGGCACCTTAGACCAGGTGCATACGATACACAACTCTACTGCAAAAGTAGAGAGTTTGTATAACCCATCAATTGGATTTACTAGTAATAACATCGTCGCAATTTCTGACGGAGGAGATTGCATAAAACTACTGATAACAGACGCTCAAGAACGCATTAAAGCGTTCGCGTTGAGTGACACAGAACCTGGAGTCATATTAGACGTACAGTACATAAGCACAACATCTACCGTTGCGATTGCGCTGTGTAACATCAACAGTACAGGCGAAAAGAAATTCACGAGACTCCTGTTATTGACTTATGCTTGGAGAAATGCGGGAGATTCCTGCGAATCTTTCGAGCTAATTGGAAAAGAAGCTTTAAAAGTAAATGGCGCCATCGAATATGTATACATAGAAGATAACGGGAAGCATTTGCATTCCCTTTGTCAGGACTACATCGCATTCGAGTGTCCAAAGGCGCAAGAGTCTGTTGATAACAAAAATGACTCGGAGAAGACGGAAATTAATATTCCAAGATACTGCTGGTCCCAAGATGAAGATTCATTGACTGTTTGGATTAACGTAGAGAAAGAGCACGAGAAAAACGTTAGCGTACATGTAACGGCGCTAGAGCTATCCGTAACGATGAACGGGAAGGTGCTGATACAAGGTCAATGCCAGCACAGATTGGACGACAAGTTAACGACGTGGAAATACGAGCAGGATACGTTTAAGCTTGAACTATCTAAATTCGAAAGCGGCTTGATGTGGAGCGAGTTGATTAAAGGGGATACAGGTGGCGAATGCTTACCTAATGAGACGCTAGCAGTTGAGATCCATTCTAAGTATGTTATAACTGAATAAATTCTGATTCTCTTTTTCTTTATATCTCGTTTTTTAACTTTAGGCTGGGACATTTGTGTACGAGCCGAGTAGACGGTAAATTAGAAGGACAGCCTTGTTTGGGATTCAATGCTGAGCAGCTGGAGGAATGCGATCTCGAAGGGAAGGATAATCTTCTGCAGAGAATTCATCTTGCTCCGCAAGAGAACACACATTTGGCTATGCTCGGAGCTAGTAATCACGTGCTATTCACGTACAAAACGAAATCTGGGCAAGCGATATGCCTGAGGCACGACAACGACGGTTGCTTATGGATTACTGGTCAAGCGGACGATACTAAATGGGATATGGAACATTGTTATACTTTTCCTGGTTTTGGTTACGTCGAAGCTAGCAAAAGTAATAAGAAGTTCTGCGTTTCACCAGTTGGCAAGTATCACTATTAATATCTGAACGTATTTTATTACATATGCAGCATCTTAATCTGTCGCACTTCCAGATGGTTCGTACGTAGCTATACTGGAGCACACGAGATACATATTTCTTTACAAAAGACCCGAATTAACTGATCGGGTTGGAAAACAATGGATCGTCGATTTAGGTACCGAAACCTGCCCCGTTATGGGAGCGGCCGCCACAAATAAATATCTAATTGTACTTACTAAAAATAAATTATGCCGTTTACACATTCGTTTCTAAAGTGAATTGTACTCATTTATCAGGATCGCATGCATAAAAAAAAACTCTGTAAGAATATGGTCTATCTTTTTATTAGAAATGTATCAACTTTTTGGATACAGTACCATATGTATTTACAAATATATACATTTGTAAATTCGTTCGCTTCATACTTTACTACGAGATCCTTCGATGTATTTATAAAGTTATACAAAATCAATCATCGTAAACAAAAGCCATTCATCGTAAACAAAAGCCATTCATCGTAAACAAAAGCCATTCATCGTAAACAAAAGCCATTCATCACCGGTTTCATGCCTGCCTTTTACGTCGTAATCTTAATAATCTAGAGACACTTCATGTTTGGTATACTTTTCTTTAACCAGCTCTACAACTTTCTCCATAGGAAGCGTCTCGTCATTAGGCCAATTCCATATTATACGATTTTCAAACGATTCGATGAAACCTGCCTCGGCTGCGGCAGGCCTATCTCCGTCAAATAACTTAGCCCCGTTCGCAGAATTAAAAACGTACGTCAAGTTGTATGTGTTACTAAAATAACGATTCCAAGAGCAAGCAGTACTTTTTAGAAAGAGTATGCTGTTTGGAATGATGTACGGTTTGTCGGCGGAATCGTTGCAATCCAAAGGCGTTAATGAAAATTCGTATCCCAGAGCTGGCAGATTATTTTTTAATATATGCTGCTTCACGTACAATTTTTCACCCAAATTTGGCCCCACGGGAAACAATTCTTTTGCACGTATACGAGCGTAAGAGCCTCCATCCGGTTTCCACAAAGCTCGGCAGAACTTTTTTATTAGCCTGTGCCTGCAAAACAGTTTGCATTAGTTAAATTACTGTTAGTACATACAAAATTTTAATTATTTATTAGGAAATTTCGTTACCTTTCTCTCACGTATTTCTGACTAATGTCTTCTCCACCCAGAACGAGAGCGTCTATAATATGCAATGCGAGTACTTTCGACTGGAGTCGAAATTCCTTTCGTATTTCGTACACAAGCTCAGCGTACACAAGGGTGTCTGGTGGCAATTCTATATTGATGTCGCCCACAGGTACCCACTCACGTTTTCCATAACGATATACTTTGGTTCTTCCCATGCTCATATAGAACGTGGCATTTCTATTTACCTCGCTGGAAGGCCCGCTGCCGCAGGGTATACAAAACCAATCGTACGGTTCTTTCAATATCGTGCTCCTAATGTTATCTATAGTCAACTTCTTTGGTTCGCTGTTCAGAAACGTCACCGAGCTATTGAGCAGGGTCTTCAATTTCTCCTGAGGCTTCATTTGTCTCGGTTTTATCCTAGTGTCCGTGGGAATATTCCAATATTCACAACAGCCTCTCCGCATGTCAGCCTGCATCGGTTCAGTGAGCGTACTGTCCTCGCAGAACGCAGCAATTTTACGAAGCCCTATTATTTGCTTTCTGCCTAAATTATCATTAGATTCTCGTAAGTACTGCAAGAATTGCTCCTCCTTTTCTAATTCTTTGAACGCCACTAATTGCACAACGTCGTTATTGTCGTCGTTCTTTATGAGCTGACGATTAACATGGTCAAGATATTTCTGGATATGTTCCGTGCCTGGCCGTTTGTTCTTACATATCAAGTACCGCTCTGAATTTGCTGGCCTAGAGGAGTTCGGCTTGAAGATACAGACTCGTTCAAAGCACCGGTACATTAAATAAACTAGACCCGCACTGAAGGGAGTGAAGAGGTCAAACAGCTTTGTGACGAAATGACCCTTTACGCGCACGATCATCAGCGCTATTAAACATTGGCAGAGATACAACTGTTTGAAGAAGATCTCCTGCAAATTCTTGTCTTTATCTACTAAAAATCCTCCATCGGACATCATGAAGTGTACTCCTTTACCCTGGGTGTGCTTCATTATGAGATCTTTGAAACCTTTTTGATTGACAGGATCAAAAGCGTCGCCGTTATCCTTCGGCCCGTAATACGGGTGAAAGGTTTCGGGAGAACCGGCGTAAAAATTATCTAGCTTGAAGTCGTTCTCATTTTTCAGAGTGAAACCAAATCCATTGGCGTGCCATTTCTTCCTCCATAGAACATACTCGCTGAAGCCGCCCGGTCCAGCACAAACATCCGCAAAGTAGAGCAAATCGTTCCTGTCCAGGCCCTCCGGATTGGTGAACATATATTTGCACACCTTATCTATGTTCGCCATCTTGACAGCGGCGCGGTTTAAAAATATCGCGCCGCGAATAGTTTCGTAAGGATTGCAGCGCGCTCTGGCACGACGCACTTCAACATTGTCCAACTTATCGAATACTGATTTCGAATTAACAACATTTAGAACCACATCTTTGTCACAGAACTGAGTCTCATCGTCTATACTTTTCTTTTTGGGACCTTGCTTCAACCAATCTTCTAACTCTTTTACAGTCGGCAAGTTAGCCGGACTGCTTATCCATTCCAGCTCCTCCACAACTTTTATCTCCTCTTCCGTGGCATTCCATTTAAGGCCCGAGGCTTCGAGTCCAGGAACGTGGTGCCCGAGACCTCTGCGTCCGTGTTGCTTAGACGCTTCCACCGGTTCCGTGCGACCTTGCTTATTCTTCCCAAGACCGTGACCCTCTTTGTAACCCATCATTCTCATCATCCTCTGGGCTTTATCATTCCCATCGAGGACTGTTTTCTGCTGTCTCGTCTCCTGATTAGTGGTACCTTTCTCAGTCTTACTCTCCATGTCAATTTTCCGTCGTTTACTGTAGTGGCAAGGCTCCTCGAACGTGATCCTTGCCTTCGACTTTTCCCCATCATCCTTAGTCTTCAGCCCTTTGTTATTTACATTCTGTACATTCTGACTGGTAGACTCGTTGGCCAAGTCTTGCTCGTACGACAGATCCTGGTACATACTGTGCGATCTGAACTGCATGTCGACTCGTTCCTCGAAATTCTCATAGTAATCCTCGTTACAGTCGCTGTCGTTTAAGTCTGAGCTCTCGTCTACCGTAGCTGCATGGTTCCTTTTCCTACCATGTCCTTTCTCACTGGACTCCTCCGGGAAGAAGGTTGGGTATGCTACTTTCTGTTCCGCCCCCTGGTCGTCGCTTTGGTTGCCGGCGCTCCTGTCGTCGCAGTCGCTATCGTCTGAATCTAAAGGTGAATAGAAAGATATAGATTTATAGTAAAGTGCTTCTATCTTCCTAGGATTGCTCGAAGCAACAATATTTAATATATCTTATCTGAATTGATAACTCTGAATCGTTACTTACTGCTTCTCATGTTTCCTCGACGGTTTGCGTAACTTTTCCAATCGACAAATTCCCAACCTCTCTGCTTGGAACTGCTCCAATAAGTGTAAACAAAATAATTGTTTCTCTTCGACTTAATAATGCGATACGTTTTGCTTGTCAGGTAAACACTTGAAAATTACATTACTGTAATAGGTTATACCCATTGCTCGAGCACAACGATGTAACTAGATTACATGGCAACCGTTTACAGTTCACTCGATGGAGATACCGTAGCAGCGGTCACGATCTGCGAGAAATTAACGAAAAGAGAGCACACTTGACCATGAACGTACACTCACGAATAATGCGGGCTAACTAAACCAGTGATGCCAGAACCGTGGGCGCAAACCCACGGACCCTACCACCACTCCACGACCAAGCGTACCCCCTCCTAGCGCCTGACCGCCCCACCACCACAAGCCTACCCGTCCCACCAACCGTGTGCCGTACGCGCTGCCTGGCCGGCGCTCTGCGGCGAGAATTCGTTTTCCCGATATTCGAAGCGCTTGGGTCGCAAGCAAAAAGTCAATAGTTCTAATCCCAGTGCGGATATTCTACTTTTTTTCATTTATTTATTTTCTAATTTCTCTTCCTATATTCTCAGAAGACCAAAGACTTGAAAACTATTAATTTACAAAACATTTTCGAAGTACAACTTGTAGTGGTGCGGTACAAGCCAGAAGGGGATCGCATCTTTAGCAACAAATCAAGCTTCGAAAATGTTTTGTAAATTAATAGTTTTCAAGTCTTTGGTCTTCTGAGAATATAGGAAGAGAAATTAGAGAATAAATAAAGAAAAAAAGTAGAATATCCGCACCGGGATTTGAACATTTGACTTTTTGCTTGCGGCCCAAGCGTTTCTCAATTTCAACTTTACAATGTCATTTTTTTTTTTATGAATTGACAACCCTCCAGAGCTTCTAAATCCGCATAGCTTTCTCTTTTCAGGATGACTCTTTGATTAGATATAATATTACAAAGACAAAATCATCAAATTTTATGTGAATCTGTTTTAATTACTCATTATAGAACATCAAAATACGTGTTTATATCATACAGGTATAAGTAAGGAAGTATATTTCAGTTATTTATACGTGTCATAGGCATTTTTTAGTCCATGAACAAATAGTGCAATGTTTATATGAATTTAAAGTTTGAGAAGGCTTATAAAAAAGGATTAAGCCAGATTAACATCGGACTTTTTTTACATGAAAGCTTACACAATTGTTAACAAGAGCATGTAAATTTCAAGTGCAATCTCTTGCAATCTTCAATTTTATGCAGACTTTTAGAAATGACGCTCGAGGTATTGTATATATTTTATATGTATAATAATTTTTAATATATTTTTTTTAAGTCAAAGATAATGTTAGGTCTGATTCTTTTTTCTCTTTCTTTCTCTAGTACGGCTATGATTTTTAATTTTGGCTATAAAATACCGCTTTCCAGATCACAATGCGCACCATATTGAATCCGCCATTTTAATTTTAAATTTTTGGTGCCAAATTCGTTATCAGCGACCGCAAAAACCCTTAATCACCAAGTTTCAGAATGATCAGAATTTTGGCCGCTAAATGTAGATATCCCCAGACCACTGTGCGATATCGGGAAAACGAATTCTCGCCGGAGAGCGCCAGCCAGGCAGCGCGTACGGCACACGGATGGAGGGACGGGTAGGCTTGTGTGGTGCGATAAGGCGCTAGAAGGGGGTATGCTTTGTGGTTCTGGCATCACTGGACTAAACATGGGAACAGTGGCACCAACCAAACGGAAGGTTTTATGCTATATAGTGTTACGTATTTTAGCAGGGAAATTGGTATGAGAACGCGGGTTGGCGACGAAGTTAACGACAAGTTCCTCCTGATCCTCCCGTAGATCCTTGATCGACAGGGGGTTGTCCTTTAGCCATCTCTCCGTTTCTGCCCCTTCCTTGGCGCTTCCCTCCACTCTCCGCTGGTGATCAAGGCTCGCTTTCCGCGTACATACATTACATACAGATCTAAGGGGTAGGTAAGCGCAACCCTCAGGATCAGAACACCGCGCCCGGTCAAAGTTTATGACTTTACGACTTTTGGTCTTTCCCGACCGGAGGTTTTACCCTTACAGTAAATCGGTAATTATTGAAAGGGAGGACAGAATTTTAAATAGTTTTACAAGACGAGCCACTGCCTGCTCGACGAAATTGGCATGCAGATGTGAAAGGAAAGGTTAAGTTAATTGCTATCCTCGCCTGGCCTAACTGTAATTTTAAAAGCTATTGAATGCCTTCAAAGTTCAGGCATCGGCTACCAGCATTCTAAGGACACGTTCAAAAATTGCAAGGAAAAAACCCTCGAGAAGCACAACGCACTCTACGTGTTTATGAGCCTGGCAATAATTCTTCCTTGTCCCCCGTTTCAAATCTCGCTCCTACATACTCTACATACCGATTACATACAGTTCCCAGCCACGTTCAAGCGATAGCGTAACACTAGTTACTTTTTCATTTATTATATTTTCGCGGTTTCAGCTCGACTTTTAAGTCTCTCACAACGGGCGAATAAAAAGGAATGAAATTTTTTGTTATTGCGCTTCATTTTCGAGAAAATCGACTTTGAAATTCTTGACGATGCGTCCAGTCGCGTACGGGAAAACCTAGTTTAATGAAAATCACGGACGATTTGGGCGTAAGTGGAATTCACCCAACGTAACTTATTTCTATCTTCTAATTTACAAAACCGAATTGAAACTTCGATATACAGCAGCGATGGCCGTAATGGTTACACCTGTTCCTCTAGTTTTAAGCTTTTAGCTCTAAGCTTTTTTTAATAGTCCCCCCCCCCCCCGCCCCGTCTTAATCCGTGCAATCTTTAATACGGAACAATCTGCGAAACGTTAATCGTTTTAGACCAATACCAAAATGTATTAAATTCTTAGTTATTAAGACCAGAGACCGCATTTCTATGAGAATCGTTTGCGAACGATCAAGTAGAAATCCATTGTTATTATTAATGGTTATTTTTCTATGTTTATTTGTCGCCACCTCAATTTACAATTGTTCGCATTTTGTTAATAAACATCAGTTTAAAAAAAAGAGGGGGCGGCGTTCTTAAAAGGGATGGGTGACCGTTCTACTTTTGG
This sequence comes from Andrena camellia, assembly GCA_029448645.1. Classification (NCBI taxonomy): domain Eukaryota; kingdom Metazoa; phylum Arthropoda; class Insecta; order Hymenoptera; family Andrenidae; genus Andrena; species Andrena camellia. Next base: position 29,523,014 of record CM055678.1, on the reverse strand, counting down.
GGCGTCACTTGCTGCTGGGGGACCCTGTTAAAATTAAAAGGGTGACTGTGCTATATCCTACTCTTATAGAGTATTAAAAGGGTCAAAGGATATGGGTCTGAAAAACCCGAGAATTGGAAAGAGAAAGAGTAGGAGCAAATAAAAGTAAAATTGACTATACTTCGTTGGGCACTATAAGCAAATAAGCTTGAAACGCCATCCTGTGTATCACGAGTGGGGCAGTGTGCACAGGAAAAACAATAAAAACAAACAAGTTCGATACAGTTTCTTATAAAATTATGCTTATGGAATAGCATTGAACCCCATTAAATAATTACTAAAATAGTCTTCTCTGTTTGAATACTTATCAACGAGCAAACATTTAAAGAAACGCAAAGGATGTATAAATAAAAAAAACTATAAAAAAAAACTTATGTTCAACGATTTTACTAAAAATACACTAAAAACTAAAAAATAATTCTTTTCTTGTACTACAATTTTGATGGTGTTTTCTCACTTTAAATAAAATCGTAGCACGGGATATTTCATAACAGAATATGAATCAATTTAATACAGCACCACGGTTTTATTGATAGTGAGAAAACACTAGGGTCATTCCACGCGAAGTCGGACACTTTTCGGAGTAACATTTCGGATTTTGGTGCAACTTGGATATGTTGTAGTTTTCAGGGATATATAAACATATCTCGAAGGATTTTTCAAAATGTCAAAAATTGTGGATGTTACAGCTCTTTGAAATATAGTGTTTACTTTTTTTCCAAAAATTGTAACTGTTGAACTAACCAACTGATAAAAATGAGCTTTTGGGTGCTTACAGTGGAGATACAAGAGTACCTAATAAAAATTATTTCACTTAATAAAAACGAATATTTGACCATTTATTTAGCAATTGTTCTTAACAAATGCAATTTTATAATTGAAGGCCACTTTTTAAACATTTAGAAAAATAGGAGAATATAGCCCTGTTTATCCTCTTTACGGACACGTTTGGAAAAACGCGGACACTTTAAAATTGGCCAGATGAAAATTAATTGCATGTAACGCTGCGTCAAATCACACGGGTCGCTCGGGACGTGCGGTACTCGCAGCGGCCAAGCGGCTATACCTGCCACTTTTATGTAGGGTATTAATGAGGACCGCTGCAAGGTTTAATACCGCTAATAGATCCTGGAAACTCACTCTCTTTCGATGGCACTTATTGTTTGAAACATTTTACTACCTGCGTTCCAAAGGCAAACCTTGTAGACGTGTCCATTCGTGCTGCGAAAGTTTAAAATGGTGGGAAAACAATGCTGCAATCCTTTTGCGAAAACTGAATCACAAGAAGTATCCTAACAAAGATATTAGACGTGTTACGGAAACATTGCAAAAGAAGTATCCAAATCTTGAGGCGGGTAAGTATATTTGCAATAGTTGTCGGTTAAAATGTAATCGTTTGCCTGAGTCTGAAACTTTGAACATTCTTGTACACGAAGAAGCTGTAGGCATCTAGTAGTAATATTCGTGCCATTCGAACCTTCAGATAATGATACATTCGAACCTTCAGATAATGATACTGACTGTGAAAGTACAAATGAAAATGTGGCAAAGTGTGGTAATAAATCAATGATTACCGAGTCCCTGAATAAGACGCTTAATATTTTGAACCAGTCGCCAATAACTTCGTTACATTTTTCATCGCGTCACATTGCAGTGCAAAAGCTAAATTATATGCAAAAAAAAAACGGTAAAACGAAAATGAATAGACAATTTTTCTGACGACGATAGCGATTATTTTTCTAAAGAAGTGTTACCCGAATTGCGAGAAAAGTACAGTAAATTAACAAACTATGACAACCAGTTACATCTTCTCACTATTCTTCCTCAATCGTGGAGTATTAGACAAATGATGCAAGAAATAGGATGTACTAAGCACATGGAAACCGTGGCCAAACAGTTACATTTAAAAAAGGGTATTTAGAAGATATAAAATATAAAACAGAAGAATTTCTTGAACATCTGGAAACTCGATTACCGACATTGCAAGTTCATGATTTTATTGCAAAAAATCAGAGCAGATATTTCAAATCTTACAAAGAAAACTTAGGGCCGGATGAGTTAGTTGTTGTCGGAGATTTTGCAGAAAATTATACCTTTGTTTATCAAGATGAAGTTCAGAGCTATCACTGATCTAACAAACAGACTACAATTCATCCATTCGTTGCTTATTATAGAATCAATAATTGTCTACAGCATGACAACTTTGTCATTATTTCAGACTGTAAAGAACATGACAGTATCGCAGTTCATTTATTCCGAGTAAAGCTGATTAAATTTTTGAAACAAACACACGGCACTGCTATTAATAAAATCAAATATTTCTCTGATGGGGCTTCATCACAATATAAAAATAAATATAATTTACTGAATCTCAGCTTCCATTTCGAAGATTTCGGAATTAACGCCGAGTGGCATTTTTTTTGCAACATCACATGGCAAAAACGCATGCGATGGTATTGGGGGGGGGTCATTGAAACGTCGTGCAACTCGAGCTAGTTTACAAAGACCACTAGAAAAACAAATAACGACTCCACAGAAGTTGTTTGATTGGGCGACTGCCAACATTCAAAACATTCATTTTCAATTCAGCTCGATAGAACAATATCAAAAACATTCACAATTATTACTAGAGAGACGTGGACTCGCAAAAACAATTTCTGGAACGCGAAACTTTCATTCATTTATACCAACGGATACAGTGTCTCATTTAAAAGCTGAAGTCTATTCATACAGTGACAAATCAAAAGTTGTAGCAATTATCAAATAAGTAATTACATAACGGGTCATTTATTCCAAAAGATGCTCCAAGATACGACAAAATATTTATCCTTTAACATAATCCCATCACATCCCATCCTCTCCCGATGGAAGAATACTCACCACCTTCTCGTGGTTTCCATTGAACAATGGCAACTTAAATGTTTCAAACAATAAGTGCTATCGACAGAGAGTGAGTTTCCAGGAACTATTAACGGTATTAAACCTTGCAGCGGTCCTCATTATTACCCTATATAAAAGTGGCAGGTATACCGCACGAGCCGAGCGACCAGTCTGATTTGACGCAGCGTTACATTCAATTAATTTTCAGCTGAATTGAAAATGAATGTTTTGAATGTTGGCAGTCGCCCAATCAAACAACTTCTGTGGAGTCGTTATTTGTTTTTCTAGTGGTCTTTGTAAACTGGCTCGAGTTGCAAGACGTTTCAATGACCCCCCCCCAATACCATCGCATGCGTTTTTGCCATGTGATGTTGCAAAAAAAATGCCACTCGGCGTTAATTCCGAAATCTTCGAAATGGAAGCTGAGATTCAGTAAATTATATTTATTTTTATATTGTGATGAAGCCCCATCAGAGAAATATTTGATTTTATTAATAGCAGTGCCGTGTGTTTGTTTCAAAAATTTAATCAGCTTTACTCGGAATAAATGAACTGCGATACTGTCATGTTCTTTACAGTCTGAAATAATGACAAAGTTGTCATGCTGTAGACAATTATTGATTCTATAATAAGCAACGAATGGATGAATTGTAGTCCGTTTGTTAGATCAGTGATAGCTCTGAACTTCATCTTGATAAACAAAGGTATAATTTTCTGCAAAATCTCCGACAACAACTAACTCATCCGGCCCTAAGTTTTCTTTGTAAGATTTGAAATATCTGCTCTGATTTTTTGCAATAAAATCATGAACTTGCAATGTCGGTAATCGAGTTTCCAGATGTTCAAGAAATTCTTCTGTTGTATATTCTATATCTTCTAAATACCCTTTTTTAAATGTAACTGTTTGGCCACGGTTTCCATGTGCTTAGTACATCCTATTTCTTGCATCATTTGTCTAATACTCCACGATTGAGGAAGAATAGTGAGAAGATGTAACTGGTTGTCATAGTTTGTTAATTTACTGTACTTTTCTCGCAATTCGGGTAACACTTCTTTAGAAAAATAATCGCTATCGTCGTCAGAAAAATTGTCTATTAATTTTCGTTTTACCGTTTTTTTTTGCATATAATTTAGCTTTTGCACTGCAATGTGACGCGATGAAAAATGTAACGAAGTTATTGGCGACTGGTTCAAAATATTAAGCGTCTTATTCAGGGACACGGTAATCATTGATTTATCACCACACTTTGCCACATTTTCATTTGTACTTTCACAGTCAGTATCATTATCTGAAGGTTCGAATGTATCATTATCTGAAGGTTCGAATTGCACGAATATTACTACTAGATGCTACAGCTTCTTCGTGTACAAGAGAAATATAAAAATAAATATAATTTACTGAATCTCAGCTTCCATTTCGAAGATTTCGGAATTAACGCCGAGTGGCATTTTTTTTGCAACATCACATGGCAAAAACGCATGCGATGGTATTGGGGGGGGGGGTCATTGAAACGTCTTGCAACTCGAGCCAGTTTACAAAGACCACTAGAAAAACAAATAACGACTCCACAGAAGTTGTTTGATTGGGCGACTGCCAACATTCAAAACATTCATTTTCAATTCAGCTGAAAATTAATTGAATGTAACGCTGCGTCAAATCAGACTGGTCGCTCGGCTCGTGCGGTATACCTGCCACTTTTATATAGGGTAATAATGAGGACCGCTGCAAGGTTTAATACCGTTAATAGTTCCTGGAAACTCACTCTCTGTCGATGGCACTTATTGTTTGAAACATTTAAGTTGCCATTGTTCAATGGAAACCACGAGAAGGTGGTGAGTATTCTTCCATCGGGAGAGGATGGGATGTGATGGGATTATGTTAAAGGATAAATATTTTGTCGTATCTTGGAGCGTCTTTTGGAATAAATGACCCGTTATGTAATTACTTATTTGATAATTGCTACAACTTTTGATTTGTCACTGTATGAATAGACTCTAGCTTTTAAATGAGACACTGTATCCGTTGGTATAAATGAATGAAAGTTTCGCGTTCCAGAAATTGTTTTTGCGAGTCCACGTCTCTCTAGTAATAATCGTGAATGTTTTTGATATTGTTCTATCGAGCTGAATTGAAAATGAATGTTTTGAATGTTGGCAGTCGCCCAATCAAACAACTTCTGTGGAGTCGTTATTTGTTTTTCTAGTTGTCTTTGTAAACTGGCTCGAGCTGCAAGATGTTTTAATGACCCCCCCCAATACCATCGCATGCGTTTTTGCCATGTGATGTTGCAAAAAAAATGCCACTCGGCGTTAATTCCGAAATCTTCGAAATGGAAGCTGAGATTCAGTAAATTATATTTATTTTTATATTGTGATGAAGCTCCATCAGAGAAATATTTGATTTTATTAATAGCAGTGCCGTGTGTTTGTTTCAAAAATTTAATCAGCTTTATTTGGAATAAATGAACTGCGATACTGTCATGTTCTTTACAGTCTGAAATAATGACAAAGTTGTCATGCTGTAGACAATTATTGATTCTATAATAAGCAACGAGTGGATGAATTGTAGCCTGTTTGTTAGACCAGTGATAGCTCTGAACTTCATCTTGATAAACAAAGGTATAATTTTCTGCAAAATCTCTCTCTGTTTTCCCACCATTTTAAACTTTCGCAGTACGAATGGACACGTCTACAAGGTTTGGCTTTGGAACGCAGGTAGTAAAATGTTTCAAACAATAAGTGCCATCGACAGAGAGTAAGTTTCCAGTAACTATTAACGGTATTAAACCTTGCAGCTGTCCTCATTAATACCCTATATAAAAGTAGCAGGTATAGCCGCTTGGCCGCTGCGAGTACCGCACGGCCCGAGCGACCAGTGTGATTTGACGCAACGTTACATTCAATTAATTTTCATCTGGCCAATTTTAAAGTGTCCGCGTTTTTCCAAACGTGTCCGTAAAGAGGATAAACAGGGCTATATCCTCCTATTTTTCCAAATGTTTAAAAAGGGGCCTTCAATTATAAAATTTCATTTGTTAAAAACAGTTACTAAATAAATGGTCAAATATTCGTTTTTATTAAGTGAAATATTTTTTATTAGGTACTCTTGTATCTCCACTGTAAGCACCCAAAAGGTCATTTTTATCAGTTGGTTAGCTCAACAGTTACAATTTTTGGAAACAAAGTAAACACTATATTTCAAAGAGCTGTAACATCCACAATTTTTGACATTTTGAAAAATCCTTCGAGATATGTTTATATATCCCTAAAAACTACAACATATCCAAGTTGCACCAAAATCCGAAATGTTACTCCGAAAAGTGTCCGACTTCGCGTGGAATGACCCACTATCGAAATTGTAGTACAAGAGAAGAATTATTTTTTTACTTTCTAGTGCATTTTTAGTAAAATCGTTTAACATAATTTTTTTATATTTTTTATTTTCTAGTTTTTAGTGTTTGTGGATTTTTTGTACATTTCTTTTTATATTTTATATTTTCTTTAAAAAAAAATTGTATTGTCATCCAACCTACGCACGCATGCAAAGTTTCAAAACAATTGGATTGGTGGAAGTGGGTGAAAATTGAGTTGCCAAATTTGAACCAAACATACAGAGGATCGAAGCTAAGTAAAATCATTTAATCTAACAAGGGGAGGACACCAAGTGATAGACATCGAATTTGATGAGCCTTGGCACGATGGATCTATGTCGAAAATAAGTAAATACGTGTCCGAGCGTTTCTGCCAATGGGCCTTAATAATAGAGATATTTACATGTAAATTATTAAACATTTCATAGCGCCCGTGTAAAACATAAAAGCCATAACCTCCACATAAAGATATGCCGTGGAGCGTTCGGTATGACGTCGGCGTGGTGTTGTTGCGGTCGTGAGTCGATTCACCTGTCTATATATTTTTTTCATACTTTATTTTTTCCACACTGTATGAACAGTGAGAAAAAAGGGTAACGTTCATTATTAATTCTTTTAAATGTATAAATACAATTAAGTTTTTTTTAACGTGAGGAAATCTTCAAAAGACACCCCCAACACCTCCAGAGTGGAATCCCCCGAGGGCGCCAGGGCAGTGTAGGATTTTTACCCACTAAAACCCCACGGCCTCCATCGCGCGATGGGGGTCCACCGGAAACTTCGAATAGAATTAACAAGGAACGTTACCTTTTTTCTCACTGTTCATACAGTGTGGAAGAAATAAAGTGTGAAAAAACTAAAGTATGAAAGAAATAATATAGACAAACGCGGAATCGAGAACTCACGACCGCAACAACACCACGTCGACGTCATACCGAACGCTCCACGGCATATCTTTATGTGGAGGTTATGACTTTTATGTTGTAAAGCGGCGCCACGAAATGTTTAATAATTTAAATGTAAATATCTCTATTATTAAGGCCCATTAGCAGAAACGCTCGGACACGCATTTACTTATTTTCGACATAGATCCATCGTGCCAAGGCTCATCAAAATCGATGTCTATCACTTGGTCAAAGAGGAGATATAACAAGAGGCGCCACTCCGGGCGGAACCTTTGAAGTCCTTACTTGACCTTGGCATTTAAACTGGTTGTCTATTCGAGCGGGATATTCAAATCGACTAAATATACCTTACCGCAATTTGCTAATTATTACCGAAGTTTACCGGCCATTGCCGAATGGGCATTTAAGTTGGTTGTCTACTGATTTCCCTAGTTATTTCTGTCCTTGTCGAGTGACGCCTCTTATTATATCTCCTCTTTGACTTGGTGTCCCCTTGTAAGTCAGCGCTGTCCGGCGTAGGGGCCCCTCACGCGCCTCCTTCCGTTTCCAATCTTTCTCTCGCACAGCGTGCCTTCCGTTGTCAAGGAGACCGCGCGACGCTAAGAAGGCTGCCGTGGTGGGCTAGCGTCATCGCGGTATCCCTGACAACGCGGACGAGAGTGGGAGAACCCCAATCTCCCGCGGGAGCGACCCTAGACAGCGCTGATCTAAGTTGTTGCTGGACGAATTATCTAGATCAGGGAGCTAAGAATGCGCTTATTATAATACAGATATGAGGCATGACCTCCGACAATGAGAAAAGCAATTGAAGTACAAACACATTACTATTGCAATATTTATTTTCTTATATTCTACCATAATACTGTGTAACATACAAGAAATGCACTTTAATGAAACCTACAGAAGAGAATCTGAATATAGAATTGTTACTTAACATTGTTTACGCCATTTGCTTTTAATCGTTCAACTCGTACGCTGCCTTATATAAAATAATTTGTGTATGCTCTTTTCCGTTTCATCAGAGAAATTATGAGTGTCGTTAAACAAGAGCAATGGATAAAAGTAATGAATTAATTAACTCTAAACGTACTTCCAACGAGCGTCAATTGCTTCCTATACATCTCGCCGACGATCCCGGCGAAATACTCGCACCGCACATACGCTATTGATTTGTGTTTACGCTTTTGAAAAAATCATGTCATGGTGAAGAGAAAACAAACAAGCCACTTTCGCGTTACCTCTCTTTGGTCGTAAAAACTATTGGTTCTGCAGTAAAACGGCTTACACGGTCGGGGAAGAAATTCATTCGCGTTATTCGATTCATCCAAGGAAGAAATACAAAGTACAGGAACAAAAAGAATAGGATAATGATTTTCATACAAAATCCCGTTCCTATAGTTGCGCATCTTAATACTGACGTTCTGTATTCGTAAAACATCGCACTTCGCAGCAACAGGTTCGTACAAAGCGAACGTCGCTTCGGTGCAAAGTAACAGAGACATTATACCGTGTTCCACTTGCCTTCGCACCAGAATTTCTTTTCAAGCAGTGCCGCGACGACGGAAAGCATTTTCCTCGTCAGAGCGTTACAATCGACAACGCTTGAAAACGCATTCAAAGATTGTTGTATCGTAAAAAAGATATTCATTCGAATATGAAATTCTCGAGGCCCCGCCAAGGGCGATTAGTTCAACGATAGAACAATTTCGACTAGATTACTTGTTACCGTTAACACATTCACTGCCCAGGTTCACTATGGCAAACGTACTTCTGTGATAAAAATCATCAAATGTAAGGCAGCAGTGAATTTGTTAATAACGCGATAGGCGATCTCGTTTCTTCTCTTTTCCTGCGCAGAGAATATTCTATGGTTTACGCGTCTTCTAAAAGAATATCCCTTCCTTCGAAATGATGTGTGTATATATATAAAATATATACAGACATGTTATGTACATATGTATAAATAACTGATAAATGCGTTCCTTGCGCGGTAAAATTGACACAAATTTATTATCCCTTTACGTGCCTCTTGTATAGTCTTACTCAAGAAGAATGGAATACAGTTGTACGCCGTCTTCCGTGCTGCAGTTTCAACGATTTGCAAAACGTTTGTCTCAATATTTATTCCGAGGACGACCAAGGAGCGGCGTTTCTTTCTTTAATCTAAGTGTTGTTCGCAATTTTGCATACACGTCTTGGGCATTGGCCGAGCTCTTTCATATTGTAAGGCGCGATGACTCAATGAAGCCGTAGTAAAATACACCAGCGACCCGATCTCGCAAACTTCTGCTTTCACGTCATGTACACTAAACCATTATCCTCGCATCTCTCTCTCTCTCTCTCTCTCTCTCTCTCTCACAATTTAGCATACTACATTATTAGCGTCTCTCCAACTACCCTTCCTTCCTTCCACACCCTCTTCTTTTTTTTCTAATGCGTGTTCAAAAACGGATGCATCGACAAATGAACTATTACAACAACAGAACGTCCACCGTGCTGTACTGCGTTCCCCCCGTGGCGATCATGTAATTCCTATATGTAATGTAATTTCTCACTTCGCCTCGATACCTCACAATCCAAAGTCACCTTTGCCTTTTGCGGCTCGCATAGTTCGCAAGAACCACTTAAATTAATTCCGTGTGGATCAAACTGTCCCTCGAGCAACCTGTGACTCCACAAGTATATTTAAATATAGTTAGGATATGAACGTTATATGCTCTGAACAGTTCTGGAAAATATCAATGTCCGTCGAAAGAAGAAACTTATGACCAACGGCGTTCGACCAACATATCAACATCGGCTGCTTTAGGTATTTAGAATTTCAATATCCTTAAACCTTTTCGCTACTAGATTTACTAGGAGAGTGGTTTTATGTGTCGCGCTAATAAACTATAAACACAAATGTATGCAGGACTGATCACTCTCGCGAGACAAGACAATATACAAACAGTGAAAATCAATCTTCGCGACGCATGTCGTTGGACAAGAAATGTTCCGTGCGATCCCTTAACTCGATACGCACCGAGTCTCGTACTTAAACCATTGAATCTTAGATGAAAAGAAAATTTGGTAATTCAAGGGTCTAGGCACACATTAATACCGGTCAAAGACACTGTTCTTCCTTTAAGAGTAGTCCAGGCTTAAATATGTACCATCGTTACACAACGCGCTGTGTAAAATCATAAATACTCCAGCTGACAAACTGTATTGGATTCATACAGCCTCGTAAATTTCGTCGTACAGTGTGCAACGCTTGGCGCTCATATATATATATACACACACACACACACACGAATTTACGCCTGGCGTTAGAAAGAAAACTAAATCTGTTAAGGAAACAAGTACCATTCTTATGCTTATTTCGAAAATTAAGAAGTTGATAATTATGAGTATGTAACAAAGATAACATTACAAATTTAGTTCCTCTAACATGGAAACTCCGTGCCGCATCTCGATCCTCCGTCTCGATCCGAAATTATTTTTTTCCTTAAATTTAGATAGCGGGAGAAGTACAATTCTTTACAGTTCGTACAATGTGGAATCGCACGCGATCATCCTCCAAGATGATCAACAGCTTTCAGTACAATTTCCCCAGCTGTATATATGGAAGATAGCAAATTACAGTAACAATCGAGAAGATAGTCGCAGAAACAGTAATTACAGATTTGGCAATGCACACATGTAACTACGCGAATAAAAATTATCAGCGAGGTTCCTTTTCTTTTTTTTCGGCTGAACGGAATATAATACACAGCAAGGTAAAAGCTCTTCGATTTGTCTGCAAAATTTAAGCTGCAACCCATTCACGTTACAAAGAAGAATGCAATATAGGAACTACCATGAAACGGATTGTGTTGTTGTAATGTCCCTTTTCATCGCGAACGATTTTCTCTCTTTTTTTTTTTAATCAATAAATGAGAAACGATAATCGCCGAGAAACCAAATGAAGCGCTTCCAACTATGAGCTACCCTTCCACGTCGAATTGGACGAAACTGCGAAAGGAAACGGGGACTCTCTCGCGTGACTATCCTCGTCACGATGCACCGGATCTACTAGCTCTCTCAATAAAATGCACGATACGAACACGCACCCGTTATCGAACTAACATAATAGTACCGCCCCCACGCGGCATCCCCCCTCCCCCCCCACGTAAAACATATTGTTATTAATTAATAATATACAAATAGTCTATCTGTAGTCTACAGTATACGAACGTATCTGCGGCTGCTAAACTTGTGTAGTATAAGTTGGCGAGATTCAGTCTTCACATATAAAGGAGAATAGTACTCTTTTAACATTACAATATGCACATTTACGTTTACAATAATAAAAATGTTTTATGTACGCGATATCACAGCGTTCAGCATTAATTATTAAAAAGGTACTCGTGTTCCCAAAGCCATTAGTCATCGATCAGTTTTCTCAACCTTTTTCGAAGGAAACAATACAGCGAATAAATACAAGATTTCAGTCAACCGAACAACCAGTGTGACTTGGACAGTGCTTGATACAAGCGTGAAGATTCCACAAGAACATTTTGAATTCTTTCTTCCTTTCTTCCCTCTCACTCTCTTTTTTTTTTGTTTTTTAATCAGATGGAAGGCGTGTCACGGATCTCTTCGAAACTATTCCTCCTCCTCCTCTATTCCAATGCTTTGTGATCATTGTAGGAAACCGATAGAAAAATATATAGTTCACTAGAAGTGTATATCGACCGATACCTCCAAGTTGACCGATGTTGCCGAGTTTCATCATTGAACACGCTTCTCAGCATCTTCCTCTATTTCGTAACAATCATGGGGCAAGATCTTCCAGGGGAATTCTGGTATAACAACCAAGGATACCTGATCTGGATAAGCTACAAAGTACCAGAATGATTTAATCGAGATGTTTTCATAATGGAGTAACATAAAGGAATATAATACAACCTAAAATTGTCGACTAGTAGGAAAGTAGTGGCCTTCGATGATACAGCATAGCTTCTGCAAAAGTAAGCTACCGTATGTGCCTTGCTATGTGGAGGAACGCTCGTGTCTAAACAGTTCCTCACATGCTTCTACCTAGTACGATTGGACATGAAAACAGGATTTATGGATGACCATTTGACGCGAATAAACGAAGAAATTAAAAAAAAAAAAGCAACTCGTAGCAGTGCAGTACTAAATCTCTATAAAGACTCCTCTGTTGGCGACGAACACGCAAATATTAGAAGACTATACCTTAACAAACAGACGAATGTACAAAAATGAACGGATTCGCAGTGTAAAAGACGCAGAAAAAAAGAAAGAAAAAAGAAGAGTAATATAATCTTGTTTGCAATTTATCCTCGCTTGTGAAATGAATTCGTTATAAATTATGGTACGACAAGCTCGGATCTCCATGGATATTCATGAAGTAGAATGCTCGGCTCAGGAAATAATACATGTATCATCTTTCAATTCCTTCTCCCTTCTCTCCTTTACCCTGGCAATAGACGAATTCGCGCGCGCGCGCGCTCGCGACAAACGCAAAGAAAGGAATACTGGTCTTTCGCTTTAACAACTTTTCCTCCCTCTTTTCCCTAAAGTAGACAGCGAGCTCTCGCAGTACACGTCATTAGGATCACATGATTTGTATACCACGTATAAAACTGATAAGATACGTTCCTTATTTTTAATCATGATGCACAATAGGTAGATCTATAAATATGCTACATCTTACATATCACAGAACTACGCGTACACCCACTATCAATTTTCAAAATGCCAGCTGCAGTTTGCAAGAACATTTGCTTCAGAGGGAACTCAAGAGTGCAATGCCTATGCGTTCTGTTAAAAAGGAGATGTAAAATATTAACCCTTTGCTGCTCCGATCTTGGGATTCGTTTCGAGTGGAAAAACTTTCTAAAAAATTACGCATCCGACAGTATTAGGGAATCGTGGTTAAGATATGCATGTTCAGCACCCACCAGCTTTCTGAAGTAGCCCATGAAAAAGATGTAGCGAGGTTCAAAGGGTTAAAGTTTTAAGGCTTTCCCAGCTACCCGGACGTTAAACTATGTCCGTGCGAGAGGCAACTTCTTTCTCGTCTCGCACTCTCTAAAGTTCAAACGAAGCCAACGATGCTGTTTGTAATAAATCTGAAGAATCTGTACGGACACAGTGTGCACTCAAAAGCCCCAGAAATAAATTCGTCGGATGGAAATGTGAGATATGTTCTATGCCCTGCGGTGAAATGTAATTAAATGTATGGTAGCATTACGATAGCCCATTATTTAGCTGGAATTCTATCGAACCTATCTTGTGCACGAGTATGAAGCTTAGTTTCCGATCAATCGCGGGTGAAATAATGCCAAAGAAAGGGAAATAATTAGTAGGGTGATTTAATAGAGGGCGTACGCAATGTATGAGTATTCAGAATATTCTAATACTCGTAGCATACGCTTCCTATTATTATATCACTATTCGTCCTGACACGCACTGTGTGCAATCAGATTAACACAGTAGGAGCATAAGCATTCACAATGTCCAAAGGGGCAAAGACAAGAATACCACGAACGCCTAAACCTTCTTTGCTACCTATAGCCTGAAGTCCGATCACTGACCCAGCGAAAGAAGAATATAAAAACTACGTGTGAACCTAGAAACGAATCGACAAGTTCCATAAACCCTTCGCCCAGCAGGAAACACACCGCTGTAAAAATGCGCGTGACGCGCCTGAACCGACCGAAATGGTAGTGTGCACACGTATTGCTTCACAACATTTTTGTCTACTGTGCGTAATTAAGTAACGAACTTGTGAGACCGTATCACCAAAGCGTTACATGTAATTATCACAATAATGTCGTTCGCAAACGAGTCCTTTGCTCGAGTGTGTCCGAGCCTTGCATTCTTCTCTGTTTTTTTTTGCTCTTTCTACTATTCATTTATTTGAGTAGTGACGTGTACAGAGTAACCTGGAGGCCCGCAAAAAATTGCTATGCGCTGTCGACAAACGGTCCGCGCCCGATCCGCGGCGTCAGGTTCGTTATTCATCCTTTTACGCGTGAGATTTCGGTTCTCTAGAGTCGCCATCGAACAGTCGCAGACGATCGTGGCGGCGCGATTAACTTCTTCCCATATGCGTTAGTACGTGGCACGTAGGCGCATCGAACATTTCGAATAGAAAATGCCTCGGATAGCCTGGATTCGTTCCTTAAAAACATAGCAAGAATTTCGACGAGCGCGGAACTAAAAAACAGGTACAACTAAATTCATTCGATTCGCGGCCAGCCTGCGCGTACCTACTTTGACACGGGCGCGCAAAGACAAGACCACTCAGTGGCCAATTGCATAAACATCAAACAACAATGTTTCTCTCTCTCTCTCTTTTTTTTTCTTCATCGTATAATCATTCGTTGGTTTAACAACAAATTACTTTCGATATATATTATAAAAATAAGGTATCAAACTTTGCGCCGAGGTACACAGCCATTGTGACTACATGCTTAATTTAAGTTGTCCTCTAAAGCCCAAGTTTTCCTTTCTCTCCCGTTCCGGTTGCTTCGAACCATTCCAAAGACCGGCCCAGGATGGTCTCAAAGTACTGGCTTTTTTTGTATGCTATATAATTATGCTGGATATCCCCCGTCATCGAAGTGCTCTAATTTTTCATTTAATGAGATTACTTTCACCCCATATCAGAGACACACACACACCCCCCCGCAAGTCTCGTTTCGGAACAGAGGGCACGAACGATATTTCCTCGTGCGCCTTGTAAAACGGGTGTACGGCTTAATTTTTATGCAAAAGGCCTTACATTTTGAAGAGCATTGCCTGTACATACATACATATATATATGCAAAGAATATAAATAAATTATCAAATATGAAAACATCAACCCACCCCCCTTCTATATGTTTCGTGCATTTCAGGAAAGCATTAAATGTCGTTTACATAGTTATCGCAAGAAGATTAATTTGTTTTTAGAGATATGACCGTGTTACAAGTCTACATATCTGGCCATAGTCTACATCCAGTAATGATTATATCAATGTACCATCGCTAAACAACTACTGCTACTTCAAAAAACTCAACTGGAATGTGCCTCGGAGATTGACAACGCACAACACTGAATTTCTGTCCCTTTCGCAAACGAGCATTATACTACTCCGGTCTCCCAGTTAAATGATACACTCCGCCCCGCGCCTCTCTCGGGCCCGTTTTTCCCCGCGCGAACAGCCGAGCTGCTTGCTGGCTTCGCTCCTCGCTGTGTATCGTGTCGGCACCATTCCAGGAAATAATAAATGACAAAGAAAAGAAGAAACGTTACATTACGCATATATTAGAAGGAGGCCCAACCTTCTACACAAACCGTAAACATTAATGGGCCCAATATAGACAGGAAAAATTGATTCTCTTACTTAGCCTGCACTCTTACCGACTTATACCTTGAAAAGCGTCACTGCTGCACTGGTGTGGGTGGGTAAGGATAACTGTATGACGGCACAGCCTGGAACTGGCCGTAGCCCATTGACTGATAAGCACAAGCCCCGGTGTTCGGAGGTGGCCGATTCGTCTGGAAGAACTTGTTGTTCACAAGGCTCTGCATCCCGGAATCGGTGTGCCCGCCGGATGGCATCATGAATGGCGGCGGCATCGAGTACATGCTCTGCCCTCCGGTTTGATTGCCGCTGTACGTGTTCTGTCGGTTGTGGTATCGATTCCCTTGGAAACCGCCTGTCCTGCCGTGGTATCTCGGTATGTTCGTGTTCTGGTAGCCGGGCTGGTAGCTGTTGCTGCTGGTCTGGCAGCCGTTAGGGTACGCGTTCGGCTGCCGTTGGTGTGGCTGGTGCTGTTGCTGCTGGTAGCTTGGCTGGAAATTGTTTTGACGAGTGTTCTGGTAGCCATTCTGCTGGCGCGCGACAGTCCTCTCTTGGCTATTAGCGTTGTTGTTCTGAGTGCTCTGAGAATGCTGATTCTGCCAACTGCTGGCGGTCGGGCTGACGTTGTTCCTGGGGCTTCCGGGTTGGTTGTGGTCCTTGTTCGAGCGGGAGTGGCTCCAGCGTTGGCGACCTCTGCCGTACTGGTTCTTCATCGAGTTAGCCAAGTCGACCAGTTGCGGGTTTATCACCTGGCCAGCTTCCTCCAAAACAGCGATCAGCTCTTTCGCTTGCCTCGCGTTGTTCGGGGTGAAGAAAGCGTACGCGGTGCCCGCGCTCTGACAGCGTCCGGTTCTCCCGATGCGGTGAATGTAGTCCTCGGAACTGTTCGGATAATCGAAGTTGATCACGTATTTAACATCCTCCACGTCTAGACCGCGAGCAGCCACGTCTGTGGCCACGAGGATCATCGTCTTGCCGTTTCTGAACTCGGACAGCACGTAGTCCCTCTCCGGCTGTGACTTGTCGCCGTGAATGGAGATGGCTGGCCAACCTTCCCTCTTGATCGCCTTGGTAATGTCGTCCACCTTCTTCTTCGTCTCCACGAATATTATCATCTTGCTCCCTCGATCCTTGCCGATCTCCCGGAGCAGGCCGGAAAGCTTCGCCTCCTTCTCGTGCTCCTGGCAGATCTCGATGATCTGGCGAATGTTGTGATTGGCGGCCAGCGTTAGGGAGCCGATGTTGATCTGAATGTAGTCCGTTAGAAAATCCTCGGCAAGAGCCTGCACTTCTTTCGGCCAGGTCGCAGACCACATCAGCACCTGTCTGTCCGGTCTGATCTGCTCGATGATCTTCCGGATCTGAGGCTCGAATCCCATGTCCAGCATTCTGTCCGCCTCGTCCAGCACGAGGTACGTGCATCTGCGCAAGTTCGTCGTTCCCTTCTCGAGGAAATCGATCAATCTGCCAGGTGTCGCGATGCATATCTCCACGCCGCGCTCCAAATCGCGAGCCTGCGGCCCTTTCGGGGAGCCGCCGAAGATGCAAGTGTTCCGAATGCACGAGGAGGAACCGAAGTCCTTAGCGACCGTTTGAATCTGCTGAGCCAGCTCCCTTGTTGGAGCGAGAATCAGAACGATCGGACCATCCCCTCGACTTAAACGTGGCTGATTATTAATGTGTACCGTTGCTGGTAATATATACTGAAAAATACCCATAACAATGCCCTCTTATCATGTGTCCAAGTGAAGGTGCCACGTTTCGGACGAGTGTATAAAGAATCGTATCGAGGAAATGTTGAATAAAGTTCTGTGTACTCGTAACTAGCGCTCCGATGAACATGTGCGAAAAATGGAATGGAAATACTATTGCGAGCTGGAAAGAAGTCGGACTACCCACAAGCTGAAATGTCACAGCGGCAAGGGGAATCGTCCGCTCGCTCCACCCTATCCCTTCCAAGAAATTATAGTTTTAGGTTCTTAGCGGCTGTCCAGACCCGCGGGCTGTCGTGATTTCTTTCGTTCGCGTTGTTCGTTAAGGCTGACGTTCCAATGTGCAGCCGGCGACGGTCCCACTAGAGTAAGGGAGAAGTATGTATCTGTTTCTCCCTTGCACTAGTGGGACCGTCGCCGGCCGCACATTGGAACGTCAGCCTTTACGCAGCGGACTTTGTTGCAAGGGATTGGGTGGAGCGAGCGAACGATTCCCCTTGTCCCTGTGACATTTCAGCTTGTGGGTAGTCCGACTTCTTTCCAGCTCGCGATAGTACTATGCACTTTAAGTTTCACCTAACAGAATTTGTCGCAAGATAATTGCAATGCAGCTTATTAATCGATTAACCACATTTCACGTTGCTTATGATCAGTGGCGGATTTAACAGGGTGGCTGATGAGCAGTTGCCGCCTGGGCCCCTGCCCAGAAGGCTCCCCAGGGCCTCATCTCCAAAAAAGATTATGATTAGGCATAGGTATCCAAACACTACATTTATTTTCATACTACTACACTTGGCCCGTTTTTAGTAAACTACATCTTCACTTTCCCGAAAAATGGGCCCCTGCCCAAAAGGCCCCCCTAGGGCCCTATCTTCCAAAAAAATTATGATTTCAAACAAACACTATATTTTTTTCTGTACTACTACACTTGGCCCGTTTTTAGTAAACTACCTCTTCACTTTCCCGAAAAAATGGGCCCTTCGAAACATTTGCCAGCTGGGCCTTTTTTCTTAAATCCGCCACTGCTTATGATCAATGCTATTCAAAATCGGTGTTACGTAATTTTAACAGTTATTAAAATTGTTAATTCTTAAATTTTCTTCCCAAGAAATATTCACAGCTTCCAGAAGAACAAAACGAACAGTTTTAATAATGCAATGGATCTTAAGAATCATTCCATCCAATTTCATGAATGAGCGAGTGTAAAGAATAATTCAAATATTACGATTTTTGTCACTGTAACACATTGGCTGCTGAAAAGGGTCATTTTTACCTCAGGCACATTCCTTTCAAATCTATTTGATATATCTAGTTGCGCTCGACTATTTTCTGTACAGGTATATTCACGATACAAGAATTCGGCAGTGTGAACCAGTGCCGTCTTATCGTTTTCGGGGGCCCTGAGGCGCGCTCCATAGGGGCCCCCTAAATTAAACAAAATCAAAAATACCGCGCTAACACGCGAAGAGAATAAGAATTAAATAAATAAGATTAAGCGTGGGGTGCATTCCACGAGAAAAGGGCCCCATTTTAAAAGCTAAATTTCGGTGTATATATTCGTTATTTTCTTTCCTTCACAGTTGGAGGGCGCATTCCCAATTCTTTTCTAACTTTTACAATCCTCTTTTTTTTTAATTTTCCTCTTTCGCCTCTATGTTAAAACGGCACTGGTGTGAACCGTGGATCGCATAGCAGCCAATGTGTGAAAAGAGTTCGAAAGAATTAGTATAATACTTACAGCTAGAGTTTTCCCCGACCCCGTTTGAGCAATACCAACTAAGTCACGTCCAGTGAGTGCAATCGGCCAGCCTTGCGCCTGGATAGCGGTTGGTTCAGCGAAGCCCTGCTTCCTTATTTCCTCCATCACATAGTCTGGAAAGTTACTTTCTTCAAATGCTTGAATCGGAGAAGGTGTGTTGTTGCCCTTGACGGTGATTTCTTTGCCTATATGGTACTTGGCGACTTCTTCGGTCGTCCGTTTTAAAACATTGATATGCGGAATATACAGGTTCTTAGTTATCACTGGCAACTTAGTCAGATCCCAGCTGGGCTTCTTCAGCAGATCTCCCGGAGTTCTTCTCTGGGCCTGCTTTTTTATCACCTTCTCCTTCTGCATTTGTTGCTGGCTATTCCAGTACGTACCGCTGCCATTACGACTGCCAGAGTCTCTGTGTCCCCTGGGTCTGTAACTAAACATTCCCACAGAATGCTATAGAAATGCGTATTACATTCAATGTTGGGTTCAATGGACTAATATCCAAAATGCTTCCTTGTAATATCTTTTCCCATGAGCCTTACAATAAATATAATAGAATCGTTATAATTCCCCCTTGGAAAGCTGACGAATCGCGTGAGAAAATGATAAGAACCTTTTGACATAATAAGAAATGCCAAATGGCTGTTTCAAAGTAGAAGGATTATAAGAAACATTGTGACAACAGGAGAGAAGATTTATTAAGCGTATCAGAATTTTAAAATTAGTGCTAATAAGCTAAATGCATTGGCGATTTTTTTGGGAAATTAGTTTCCAAGGAAGCAATGTGAAGAGTGGCCCAAAGGCACACCTGTAACAATCATATTGCAAGAGTATCTATACTAGGAGAGAATTATTAACTTTTGCCCGAAAAGTATATCTCAAAGGCTATTGATTTTTGGCACGCTAACTCATTAAATAATCAAAACGCCATTTTTATTTCACAACAGAGTTGATTTCTCCCGGGGGATATTTCGTCGCGATATACAATCGACTTTATTTCGTCGCGCCTTAAAACAGAAAGATGCCGTGAAACGTGGGATCTGCCTCGGGAACGTAGTCGAGTGAGAATTGAATGTGATCAGCGATCAGAAGCACCCGTGAACAAAATGGAGGTGAATACGACATCGCGGATGAGAATTCGTCGGGGCTCTGCCATTCGACGTCCTGGGCTAGTTACGATCGAACTGCGGAAAGCGGAACGTAATTCCCCGTACCTGGTTTGATTGGAATAGCTGTTGTTATACATCTCGACGAACGTTCGGAAGAATCGGCCCCCTGACACACAACCAGTTCCGTAAGGACGTTCTTCGATTTTTCGGAAACTATGTCAGCTGTACCAGTTACACCTACGGCCAAGAATAAACCCGTGAAAGATCATTCATAATTGTGGTGCGGGTGAATGTACTTCTCTCGTGGCGATTCTACATCGAATGACAATAAAATTCCTGTGTTCGAAAGCCGAAAACTACTTGGAGCAACTTACCCTGCAGACCCGGCGAGCAGAGCAGTAATGGCTGACAGTCACTAGGAAGACGGAAACGAGCGACTGGGCAATGCTTCCGTTTCTAAATATACGCGTCGCACGCAGCGGAGGAGGCCGAGCCGCTGATTGGTCGATTCTTTTATAGATCGGGTGTCGAAACGCGGCGACCAATCCCGCCGCGGCGGGACAAATCAATGAATTTGAGAGTGTGATGTATTTATCGGATGTAAAGGCGAGCGTGCATGGGGCGGGCAAGGTGGGAATTGATTGAATTCGAGAGGTAAGTTCTAGAAGCGATCAAATGTATTAGAATCGTGATTAAATATAGAGAATGAAAGATGCTCGAAGTGAAAACATATGTTTCTTTATTTGAAGCTGGCAGTTTATTCTGTGACTTTGCGTGCAGTTTGAATGCGAATACGATTTCAGCAATATAATAGTTTATATTTCGATTTCGTTCAATATATAATCGTTAGCCTGTTGTGCGAAAAATAATATTTTACGCAAGAAAATTGTAGTATTTGACCATCGATGAGGTATAGAACGGAACTAACAGCCAATTTATTTTCGCGGCCCGGTTTTCTGGGACTCTGGATCAGTGCTTCTCAAAGTGAGCATTTGAATTATTAGGAGGGCATTAGAAATTTAGGGGGCGATTAGAATTTTAATAACAAGAGGTTGCACACGATTACCCAACAAAGTTTGTAAAACTGTAAACGCATACAGGTTTTCTTATATGAATAGAATATTTTTTATATCAATAATATTCGACTGACTGCAACTTTAAAATGCTCGGAATAGTAGTAAACATCGTAGTTACTACGTCGCAACACACTATGTCGCGTTGCGGCGATGCGGCAATGCGGCAACGTGATCCTAAACTTTAGAGAAGATAATCGCGTGGAAGGATTAAAAAGGGACACCCTGTATACGGCAGGCGACGGTTGGAATAATTTGCTAGAACTAAAGGGGCGGTACTACCGCCGCGGTAGCCTGAAAAAGTTCGAGTAACACTGATCTAAAGGGCAGCTACTTTGAAATAAAGGTCTGTTCTTTACAATAAAGGTCATCACCTATACCTCGTCCATGAACAGACTCCCACGCACTGCGCATATGAGCTGTCCTATACCTGGTCCGTGCTTATATACATTTTTTATGCATCGATACCTGCGGGAATTGACACCTCTGTATATCCATCTAGCGGCGAATTTAAAAGATACCGCCACATATCTGCAGCGCCATCTTAATTAACATCGAATCGGAACTAAATCCGTCTCGAGCTCAGGATGGTTTAGCGAAGCTTGGTAACGGGCCGATCTCGATTGATTCGCGTGCAGTCGGGTGTTAAAAAACTGGAGGGAAAGTGAGAGGTTGCGCGTGCAGTGTTATTCAACTTTGACGAGGGTGTCGACCGAAATTTCCGTTTCGTGCGCGCACAGCTGCGAAGGGAAAACCACTGTCTGTAAGATGCGGTAAGTCTGTCAAGCATATCTCAACGAATCATCGTACGTGGATGCACGTCCAACAGTCGATGCTTCCGACTATTTTCATCTCGTAGCTGTCGCCTTTAATTCTCCACATCATTTGCCAGCTCGTCAATGCGATTGTTCATATAAAAACCCTTCTCGAAAATACCACCCGCAAGTAGATTTTCGTTTGTTTCCCAAGTACTTTGCTTGCGTAGCCACTCGCACACATACGCCGTTGTTTTCGATTTTGTTGTGGCGTCGCACTGTATGTGTGTTCAGCTGTTTAAAGTGTAATACGATATATCGTTTTGGCGCGCGCAATGATTTCGTATACCGTCGTCCTTCTGAACGCGTATCCAAGTTCTATCGAGCCTTGAGACCTGTGTAAAAACGGATTATACACGAGATAAAGGAGAAAACGTTTGCTCAGCGTCGGAATTTACACAGTTGTGGCTACATGTCGAGCGCGCGGGCAGATGGTTTAACGAATGCATTATTCACGTAAGCGATTTAATTCTACTTCACGAAAGGAAACGGGTGTTTTGTAGAAACATTTGAACACCCGTCTGAACTGCTATCTCAGATTGCAAAAATACTGACAGGTCACTGACGCAACATCGATACGCGCGTTGTCAACAGACGGCTCTAAGCGATTTAAGATTAATTTACCGCTAGAAATGGTTTCCTGTAACAAATTATACAATTTTCGCGAGAAGGAAATGTTACGCGTTTGAAGAATTACGCGGGTAAATATTTTCGTGATTTTTAAATGCCGAGTTTCTAATTCGCTTAAATTCCCTGTAAAAATGATTTTTAAGTATTCGATATATTTCGTCGACGTATTAGAACGATATTTGCTGCAACGTTTTTGCCATGTAGCTATACTTCCGTAATATTTTAAGTGCAAACGCCTCTATAATTGTATCGATCTATTTCATATACTGTATACGGCACAAGATATTCAGACGTGACGCAATATCGTGTCGCAACGTGTAATTTATGAAATGGTAATGGGCTAGATTTCATTTAGGATTGCTGGTTAGTAGCGAGCGAATATCGTGATCTTCAACAGCCCACGGTGACAATCGTCGCTTTGTGTTTACAGACATGGAGTCATTCTTGGAACTGTTTGATCCAGAGAACAACAAAGGCACACAGAAAGACACATGGAACGATTCGGAGAACGAAGGAAATGGGATGTCGGACTGCGAGAATTCTAGCGCCGACGACGAGCAGGAGGAAAGACTGCCGCCCGAGCCGGAGCAGGGCAATATCGAATATAAACTGAAGCTGATAAGTCCGTCTAGTCAACGATTCGAGCACTTAGTAACGCAGATGAAGTGGCGGCTAAGAGAGGGCGACGGAGAGGCTATTTATCAAATAGGTAGGGCAGGCTTTATCATCGTAAATCATGTACGAATGCCTTCAGACTATTCACACCTTTCCATGTTTCTCTTGCTAGGCGTGGAGAATAACGGGAGGTTAACAGGTTTAACCAGGGAGGACATGAACGCCTCGTTGAAAACCTTAAACGACATGGCGGCCAGATTAAGCGCTACGACGAGTATATTACGCGACAGGCTTGCCAATTCTAAAAATAAGTCGACGCACAGTAACAACAATGAGGAAAGACGGGTGGCAGAGGTGCTAGTGAAAAAGTTGAGGAAAGGGGACAGGGAGGATCAGGACTGTATCGTCGATTTGAGGCTGGCTGTGACCGGCGCGCAGGACGCTGGGAAGTCAACTCTCTTAGGTGAGAGGATTAGCAGAGGACATTTAAGGTAGAGAAATATACATAGAGTTTACTCTGCTACGTTCATTGCTCGTCAAGTCTGAAGCTTGAGGCACGAGTTGAATTCTAATGCGTCCACGATCCACGCAGGTGTATTGACCCAGGGTGAATTAGACAATGGTAGAGGGAGAGCTAGGCTTAATATGCTGAGACACCTTCACGAGATAAGGACGGGCCGTACGTCGTCGATATCGCACGAGATAATAGGCTTCGATAACGAGGGGCACGTGCTAAATTATGCGGAAATGGCAACGGCAGAAGAAATCAGCGAGCACGCGTCGAAAGTCGTTACGTTTATAGACTTGGCTGGGCATCGGAAATATTTGAGGACAACGGTGCTCGGTTTAACAGGTGCAACAGAATTTTGCTGAGTTCGATAGATCGCGAGGTTTATCGTCGCCCGAGGGAATCACTCACGGCATTCTGTTTCAGGATATTCGCCCCATCACGTGATGCTGGTCGTAGCACCTCCCATGAACGAAGCGTCGCAGGAGCACATGGCCCTGTGTCTCACGTTAGGGCTTCCATTCTTCATAGTTGTAAACAAGATCGACCTCGGCTTCTGCAGCACCCCGGAAACCATCAATCAGCTGGGGAGCGCGATCAGCGCGCAGGGTTACTCCAAGCAATTAGTAATGTACAACGGCAGTCAAACACCGTGGGATTACGAGTCCGATGTGATACCAGTCTTCACCGTGAGCTGCGTCACCGGCGAGGGTCTAGAGGATTTAACGAACTTCATCAAGAATTTATCACCGCACGACGCGAACTCGCAGGAATCGGACTCTGAATCCTGTTTATTTCAAATCGACGAAACCTTCAGGTAGATCGCGCAACCTTCGTGTGAAAGACCTCTAATCCAGTGAAATTAGCCGGAAATATGCCCAATCTACGGAATAATTTCCAGCAAGCTAAATTTTGGCATGGGCCATTATTTCGTCGTTTTAAACAATATGTCCAAAGTCTCCATCGATCCGACATCCGCTAAAATTTTTACAGAGGGTTGAAGGTAAAGAAAAAAACTTAAACTTAACTAACTTAACGTAAAAAAAACTTAACTAACAGTTTTACGACAAAAATCGTTATTATGAAATTTGTAGCTTAGGAAATTTTGTACAAAAGTTGTATGAGTTTTTTCGTAAGAGTAATCATTTTCAGGTATGACGGGTTACCGAGTTTCAACCTTCATACCTTTGACAAGGGAAGATCCCGAACACGGAAGTTCAAAAAATTGTGGAACTACCCAAATTCACTCCAAGAGGGTACAATTGACCCCTGAAATTTTTAGATTTTGTGTTATTACTCGCGAACTGTAGGAGATAAAAAAAAAACAGTTTTCAGGAAAAAGTTACTTCTTTTAATTAGGACTATCATTTGGTAAGTTATAGTTCTCACAGTTCTTACAGTTCGCAAGTTATAAAACAAAATCGAAAAATTTTCAGGGGTCAATTGCACGAAGTTTCATAATTTTTTGAATTTCCGGGTTCGGGCCCTTCCCTTGTCAAAATTATAAGAGGTGAAGCTTTGTAAGCCGTCGTACATGAAAACGATTACTCGTACGAAAAAACTCATACAACCTTTTTTGTGCAGAATTTCCTAAGTTACAAAATTCATAATAACTATTTTAGTCGCAAAACTGTTAGATAACGAGAAATTCGCGAAAAACAGTTTTTTTTTTACCTTCAACCCTCTGTAAAATTTTTAGCGGATGTGGGATCGATGGGGACTTTTGACATACTGTTAAAAACGTCAAAATAAAGGCCCATGCCAAGATGTAGCTTGCTGGAAATTATTCCGTAGACAGATCCTAATTTCACTGGACTACTCGCTTCGCGCACTCAACGCGATCGTTTCCTTTTCGGTTTGCAGAGTAGCGGGTTTAAACGAACCAGTCCTGGGTGGACTGCTCGTGAAAGGAGCGATCGCTCCTGGCACTCGACTCCTGGTAGGGCCTCTGCCAGACGGAGAATTTAGCCCCGTGAAGGTCGTCAGTCTACATCGTAACAAAGCTCCCTGCTGTTTAGTGAGAGCTTCGCAGAGCGCCAGTTTAACGTTAGCACCGCCGACCAACCGAGGTCCTCCCTTGCCCCACCTTCGACCTGGAATGGTGCTGGTGTCGCTATGGGATCAACCGCACGCGACACTCTTTTTTCAAGTACGTGTTGTCTAGCGCCTTACCTTAAGAACTCGCGTAACTCTCCAACTACGGACTTGTGTGAACGTTTCAGGCGACTGTGTTAATAGTGTATCACGCCACGGCAATATTCTCCGGGTTCCAAACGACAGTGCATGTGGGGAACGTGAGGCAGACGTGCATCATTAAGGGAATAATGGACGCCAAGGACAGGGGTTTGCAGACGAACGACACAGCCTCCGTGCTCTTCAGGTTCGTTAATCACCCAGAGTATCTGCATGTCGGCATGCGGCTCCTACTGAGAGAGGGTCGCACTAAGGGGATTGGTAAAATCACGCAGATATTTCCCTTGATAGGACAGCAAAACAATATCTAATGAATTAACCGACAATTCTGCGCGTATGAAGTATTAAATATCATAGAATGTTTACGAAGGATTAAGGAGCTTAGTTACTTTATATAGAATTATGGTTAAGTGCCTAGTGTATTTTAAGATTATCGGCGACTTCTTTGCAATAGGCTTTCGGAGGATGTACTTTGCCATCGAGTTGTACACAAAATATTGAAATAGGTTTCTTCGATGTACATATACGTGTACTTAATTTGATTCTCTGTACGATGCTTTTGGTTCCATTACCTGGGCGAAACTGATACCAGGTGGCTTTCAGAGTCTCTCTATTTTCTTACTGTCGAAAATACATATTTCGGACTGTTAATTACTTGCAGTGGTAGAAACGAAGCAGTATGGTTTAAATCGTATCGAATAGCAATCGAGTATTTTTATTTAAAATGTATAAAAACAGATAAGACTCTACTTGGAAAGTTCTTGGTGTTGTAAATTTAATTTCTCGTCATATTGTCGTTTAACTGTAGTATTTATGAAATCAGTTGGACTATTCCTATTTCGTGCTCTGAAATAAATTATTGTTTTCTTAGCGTGACGTCATTTCGCGCGTCACGCGCTAAATGAGAATCGCTCATTGTCATAACGAAACGTTAAAGAACAAAAGAAGCTTGAACGTGCATGTGTTTTTAAAGAAAGAGAAGTGTTGACACCGTGCACAGCGCAGAATAAATATTTTCGTAATATCGGATGCAACTTTTTTTTAGTTGATACGGCTTCGAAGTTGAAAGAGTACTCCTCGTTGTTGTAAAGGAGACTTTGCGTTTTAAACGATAAGGAATTTAAACAAAGACGGTTGTATTTACGTAAGAATGTTGAAAAGAAAAAGTCTTTAATATTATCGGAAGTTACATATCGTGTGAACCATGCGTTGAAATGTTACGTTGTAAATTATCTTACAGCCGTCCAAATTCCTGAAATGACTTCTGTTAAATCTCGACTCTAACATTGTACCATAAACTGTAAAATATCTCGAATTAAAAAAAAAAAAATAACTTTGCAGACCTACGACAAATGGATTTTCTCTTCGCGCCTTAGACGTTCCACGAAATAATAAAAGCTTGACTTGTTTTAGCTGTGCCCCTAAAGCAACGTGCGAGGGATTAAGCGACATTACTCATTGTGCAAAAGGAAGTAGGCCAGAGAAAGTGGCGATCGATGGGCCCCTCAGGATGACCTCAGGTGTCAAGCCGCCGTTGCCTATTGCCACATCGACTGATACCACTCGCAATTCCATGCAAACGTTTATCACGATCATCCATAAAACCATTCTCTTAAATAACTTAAAAGGAATGCCACAGAAATTTCGTCCCTTCGATGCAGTACAATGCAAGATTGAATCAAGGCAGCGCCAAGCGCCGCGGGAAATACTGCTCCGCAAGGAATACAGATTCACCTTCCATAAATCCAGCCAGCACGATTAGTTTCACGATCATGCGCGCCCAATTCAAGGAGAGTTACGTATAAATAAGTCGCGCGTTAAGCATCCGGTGGTTCTCGTCCGGTGAGACGGGGAACCCGCGCGAAATTAGCGATCGCCCGCACGACGAACAATCAGCGTCCATGAGAGCATCAGGGAACAGGGTCGAAGCTACGACGATATGCGAAACGGTATGGATTACAAGCCTACAAGATCCCCCCACGACACTTCTCTTCGCGCGGTCGTCCTCAGCGTTCGACGCCGCGGCCGATTACGTCACGGACGGGTAGTTCGGAGTGGGGGCGTTCATCGTAGCCCAGAAGAGGACCAGCCTAGTCGGGTCGTGCCTGATGAAGAAGATGAACGGTCGGTTGGCCACGAGTCGGTTCTGATTCCCGTCACGCTCCAGCAGCGCGCCCGTCACGGCCGCGGCCTCTGTGCCCGTCTCCGTCACCTCGATCTCCACCTTGTGCAGCACCTCTGACGCGTAGAGACGCGGGTTCACGAGGTTCGCGCTGTTCCTCAGATCGTCCAGCCCATACGACGGGAAATCCCGTTTCTTGAGGAAGTCGATGAAGTTCTGATCGATTGGCCTGCCCTGCCTCTTGCCTCTCGTCCTCCGCTCGGCCGCTTGGAAACGGTACTTGTTATCTTCGAGATTTACGACCTTGGCGTCGTCGGCGCTGCCATTAAGCCCGTCAAGCGTGTAAGCGTCCTTGCCCTTGGATCCCGGAGGCTTGCTGTCCTTGGAGTCACGGCGACCGCGGGATTTCTTGATGGAGAAGCCGGTGGACCATTGTCTCACGGTGTAACCGTGCAGCTTGTCCTCGTACATGAAGTAATTCCTCCTCGTGACGTGCTGGCTCGCGTCACTGTCCCCGCCGATGCGGTCGGTGAAGAAATTCGAGTTCGGCTGGCTCGCCGTGCCCGCCGGTTGTGGTCCCTTGCCTCTCCCTTGGGACACGAGGCTCAAGTCCGAGGTGGCGGGGTTGAACAGGGAACGCAGACCTAAGGTAGCCAGGGTCGACCTCAAGCTCAGGCTGTTGGACAGCTTCATTCGCGGCAAACCTATGATGCACGTCCCGTTCTTCATATTGCTTATCAGCTTCTCGATCACGTCCACCGTCAGCTGTCTCTGGAAGCCGCGCAAGGCCCTTGCCCCCTGGGCCGTTGGCAGGAGCACGTACATCGTGGTCTGAAGAGAAGTCGAAAGGGGGATTGTAATGAAATCTAATAAAAGATTTTGTAATCGAATGCTTGGAAAGTGGTCTGCTCACCTCCTGGCCTTTATAGGGTAGGCCGAGAATCTTCACACCCAATTGCCTGTCCTCGTAGAAGGGGAACTCCCCCCCGGTGAGCATCATGTCGACCTCGATGGGCTCGTTTGGTTCAACGTAGAATGGTTTCCTGAATCATCGAAGAGGAACAGACGAATGAAAAGAATTTAGGGAAATGATTCCGTTATCCAATTATTGTGGAGAAGCGAACCTTTTGGTAAAGGCATTCACGAAGTGTTGGTTCCACTCTCCTTTGAAGTAAAGCGCTGACAAGAGGATGACGGTAGTCGCTGGGTCGGGCACCTGGTCCAAGATGCTCGTAATCTTTCCCATCGTCTTCTGATTCACCCACGTGTTCACCATTTGTTGCGTTGCTCGCCCGTTCCGGGCGAAGTCTGCGTTGATCACCTCGTTGCTGTAAACGTTGTTACTGATCGTCTTGAACTCGGGGCGAATCGGGTATCCATCCTGTCATCAAATCGTTAAAAACATGAAACACGATTCCTTCAAGAGATCCTTGAAATCACGAAGAAGACGTTTTACCTGCACGAACGCTGCCGTGGCAAAGTCGATGCGCGGTCCAGGGGATCCCTCTATTTTGTTGTGAAGCTGGTTCAGCAACATACCGAACATCTGATGGACAATCTCCGAGTTCCTCGAGATATCGATACCGCCCTCCAGGCCAAGGACCTTGGACACCTCGTCGAAGGTTCTGCCAGCAGAACCAGCGAGGACGAGCGTTAGTGTCACCGCGAGGCTGATAGGCGAGAAGACTATGTTACTCGGCTGATAGCTCATAGATGTGTTGCGCGTTCTGTAAATCTCACGTTCCATGTCCAGGGTAAACTTCCAGATACCCCTGGTGATGATATTGTTCACCTAAAACAAATTGCAGCATCCTCTTATGTACACGCTATCCGGCAACCAACATTCTCTGGGTGAGAAGCGGAGTGCCGTTACATTGACTGAGAAACTCGAAATTTCTTTAACAATTTACGACTAATTATCCGTTTATTTCCGAGCAATCGTCTTCGACGCGCGTTATGCAACGTGAAAAATCGAAAGATCAGTCGGTTTCTTGAAACCGAGCCTTCGTTTTGGAGGACTTTGAGTGAACGTTGCGAGCACGATATCCTACTTTCCGTGGATCATCATTAAAATATCCTCGTGAAAGTGGCATCATTACCCAGCTCGTCTTCTTTTCGTCCCTCAAGGACCTTCACTCATCGTTTCACACTTCGAAAGTGTCCAACGTAGGTACCTATCTACTTTTCGCGGCCAACGCAACAGGTCGAGCCGTTATCCTGAAAGCTGCTGGCTGTCAGACGGCACATCGGCGCCTTTCACTCAATCATTCTTAACAATTTAATTGCTTACGTGATCCTTCCACTCCTGCAGAGGATGCTCCGCCTCGGCGGGTACGGTCTGCTGCTGCTGCGTTGTCGTCGTTGAAATTGGTAACGAGGGAACTGGGAAATTTTGTGGTGGCCTCGGCTGCAGCTGCTGCCTTGGGGGGATCTGCGGATACTGTGGCCGCGGCGACGAGTAAGGCGTTTGCTCCTGAGGACTTGCTTGGTGGCGACCTATGCTCGGATACAGATTCGGAAGGAACGTCGTGGTCTTCAGCCGCTCGTATGCATCCGGGTAGATCAGTTGTTGGCCGCAGCTGCAGGCCAAGAGGCTGAGGAACACCAGCGCGATGGCCATTCCTCTGAAAAGGGGGAAACATAGTGTTGTAGGAATAGGTGTAATGATGGGATCCGAAGCATGTCGAAGTGCTTCGACGAATCTGTCTTGAATATCAGGCGACTAATTCGAAGCACTTCGAACATGATTCGAAAAGCTTAAAAAACTCTTGAAAAGTCTTGTTAAATCTTGAGTGTCTTGGAAGTCTTGAAAAGGTCTTGGAAGTAGGTTTCGGGCAACCACCAGGATTTTATTCCATTTTCACGACTTTCAAGACCTATTATCAAAGACTTTTAAAAGCTTCGGAATCATGTTCGAAGTGGTTCGAAGTTTTTCGTCATATATATTAGGATTCGAAGCGCTTCGACGAAGTGCTTCGGATCCCATCACTAGGAATAGGTTTTGTAACTGAAAAAACGGAACCTCGGGCAACGGGATTCGAACCCGCGACCTACGCGATCCGCGGGCGAGCTGGTCAGGCAACTAACCAACTCCGCCAAAGCGAACCTCCAAGGTCTACGTGTTTTGGGTTCCCTTTTATCTGATCCCACGATAGGTATCAAGCATTTGTGGCGCAGAAGACAGGGAGGATGAAGGTGAAGCGCAAGGAGGATGCCGAAGAAGAATGCAGATAGAAGATATCGCGCGAGGTGTAATTGCACGAGGTGCA
The DNA here is from genome assembly GCA_029448645.1 of Andrena camellia. NCBI lineage: Eukaryota > Metazoa > Arthropoda > Insecta > Hymenoptera > Andrenidae > Andrena > Andrena camellia. Next base: position 29,491,675 of record CM055678.1, on the reverse strand, counting down.
TTCTGCCATCATTGCGACTGATTGCGACTGCAGTTCCCGAAGGCAATATCAGGGGAATGTGACACTCGCCGCAGCAAGGAAACGTCAACGCTGATAATGCGAGATTAGACCCAGATTTTTTCCAATTATCACTGTGAATGAATGCTAATTATTCCACTGTTTATTGTTGTCCACTGCCTGGTATCTAAGCCTCGATGTTTCCCAAGGATGTGACACTCGGTTCCGGGGAACCGTGTTGTCTGCTTGGTAAACATTTAATATACATATTTAAATCGAATATGATAAACCAAATGCTCTTTTATTGCCAATGCCTCTGATACCAGTTGACAGCTAAGAACGAGGAGGAATTATGTTTCCAATTTCAGTTTTCTTTTTGCGACTCCGCCTCGGAGTCTCAATACACCGTCGCGGGATTTCCCCAGGATTAATTCAGCATCCCCCAAGTAATCCCTGAGCGACCGGCAGAGGAGCCTGATGCATCGATAAACCGGTTCGTATATATGAATCTTGGCAACCTGTCGGATGTGTCGATCCGTTCCTTCGTTGCGTCGATGTCGAATATAGAATGCTCATTCCCATTTTATTTCGCCGATCTTCTGGGCTTCTACGGTCACCAGTTATCGATGATTCAAGGGTCGATACTTATTAGCGAGCGCAAATAAACGCTTCGGGTAGACAGAGATATTCGTGTTCCCGTATCTTTATTACAGATGACGTAAAAAAGTCAATGCTTGGCAAACTGTAGTTACGAAATTCAGGGATTTTACATTCCACAAAATTCCATTACAAGATTATCGAATGATGTGGGTACCAAAAGATCGACTGCAAAATAATTAAGATATCGTTTATATACAAATTTTTCCAGGGAATAATAGTTACTTCACGAATAAATTATTGTTATTGCTGAAGAAAGAAGAAACCGAAATGTCGCTGCAGCAGACAAGCAAAAAGCAAAATTACCGGATCGAGGAGCAAAAATACAAAGCAGTGGAACCGGTATGATAAGCATTCAATTTTATGTTCATTCGTGGAACCTGTTCGAACGTTCAAAATGGTACTTTTTGCAAACGGGATCTCCACAAAACGAGGCAGTATTAGCATTTGCATATTACTTAATTGCAGTGTGTGTATCTTGAAGATATTATTTTCTGAATGTCGATTCTTTTTTGCAGTTCGCAGGGAGCTCGTCAGGGCCGTCCCGGGTTTTGGCCGCACAGGTGCAACCACAATATTGCTGCTCTTATTAATTTAATATTCTTCGATTAAGAATTTGATATGCAGTGTTTACATTTATATCTACATATACATAATTTTAAATAGTTATCGTGCAAAAGAGTTTCGATTACTATTCTTATTAGTCAAGATTTTGCGGAGGCACCTTCTGCGGCCCCGCCAAGTTTGCCAAAACGAGGAAGAAGAAGAAGAGAAGCAGAAATTCTGTGCGGCGGCATTGATAAACAGGGACGATCTGACTTTGATCATCGTTTTTAATTAAACCTTCTGCCGTGGCGCTACGTTTCCTGGCTTGCAGGCTTCGTATCGCCCTATCGTAGACACGTGGCCTTATAAATTTCCGATTTACAGGCTCTATCGCGGTTTTACTATCTGCGAAAATTTTCCAGCGGTGATGGACGCTGATACACAAAACCGGATGAAATTCCAATGCGTTAGAAATGTCTAACGACAAACAGAGGTGTGCTCCAATTCGATTATAAATCGCTGGTAATTTTTATGCTATCCTGTTATCGTTTCAATTTTACTGGACTGTGCTCGGATTGCTGCAGACTAAGTAGTTTTGCAATGCCAAGTCTCTGTTGAATCACTGAAGGACAATGGCTTGTATTTTAGAGTGGTAATCTCGTTTGAAGAGAATTTTAAAAATATTTTACCACCGCACAGTGGAAAGTTTCACATTTTGGGAGAAAAAATCGAATTACTCGGAAATAGTATTAATACGTTTATTTTAACTCATTAAAAGGGTTAACTAATGTATTTGAATTGATTAAAAGTTTATTCTTTTTTTGGATTAAATTATTGATTAAAAGTAGATTTGAAGTTTATTCTTTTTTTTTAAATTATTGATTAAAAGTAGATGAAAAGATTAAAAAAATTTATCTTCCTGAAATTATTCACGGTTTTCCTGCTTTCTTTTTATTCTGCGTTATCGTCATCGCTTTCCATCTGCTCTTCTAAAATACCAACTTCAACTTGTTTGATAAAATTTTGAGGATTCCCAATAGTTCTTTCATTTCTAGTGATAAAGCGAATACTGCTTATCGCGAAGTAAGCCTTTATTAAGAAGCCTGTAAAACTAGAAGTGTAGTGTTGCCAATTTTAAATAGAAAAAATTAAATTAATAAAATCGATTTTTAACATTGTGTTCCATTTTAAAAAAAAAACACCATTGTGCACTGTATTATAGGTATTCAGACTAGCTCATCCATGCAAATTATTCTGCAATGAACGACAAATCAACCGACTGACAACATTTAATAGCTCATACCCACTGTTCATTCTAATAAATCTTCCCCACGATCATTAAAAACATCGACAACACTTTTTTCTCAATCTTAAGACATTAACGACTTCTTCAAGGATTTCGGTCTACTACAATACTTTCCGTGAGCCTAAGAGCCCTAAGAAATCACTTTTATTTCACACTTATCGACAAAATTGCATGATTAAAATATTTATACCCTGTTTACAATATCCTGTTTCGAATGAAGAAGATCGACAGTGGGTGTAAGTTTTCCCCAAATGGTGCGGGCCTCGAAACTAATACTAGAATTCGACAGGAAACCTTGATCTTATCTTGAACTACTCAAAGTACCTTGTGTATTCAACTGTTCCGAAGTGGATCTAAAGTGCCTGGGACACGAAAGCAGAGGCTCTAGAATCATCGAGGGATTGCAAAAGCGACGACGCCAATTTCCAGCGAGAAACAACCGAAATTCTTTGCTCGGTTTAGTGAAAGCCTCATCCTTCGACTCGTCGCGGGGACAAGGAAGGAATAAAGCCGGGATTCCACCGGGAAGCTAAGTTAAGCTATGTTATGCGATGCTATGTTTTAACTTAGCTTTTGGTGGAAACGGTTCCATAAGAATGCATTGAAGCTAATTTGTTTAAAACGTAGCATGGCATAGCATAGCATCACATAGCATAGCTTAGCTTCCCGGTGGATTCCCCGCTTAATGTATTCCTGCAGCTTCGAAGCGGGAACAGCAAGTGGCACTTCGTGTCATTCTATGGCGTTGCGGGACGCCCTGCACGCGTCATTAGTGACTGCAGGCGACAAATCTCGCGGAAGTCGCGAGCATCCAGCGGGAAAACCCAGATCAAGCAACACGGGGCGCCGGGATTAGGATGGGCGAGATCGTTCGTGGCAAGATACGCAGTAAAGCTGCATTAATGATCGCGACATCGTTTAGTGATTTAATGTCGACGGGAACACCGCACGATCGAGGTGAACGATTTCAGGGCCATGAAGGAGAGACTCTTTCTACATTTCTTCGCCTTGTACTCGAAATAGTGGCATGAAGGTACAGTTGAACGATTGCATGTGCAATTGCGGGGAAGTGCCAAGTGCGTTTGGAATTCTTTTCCTTGTTTAGGTATTTAATTAAAATGTTTCGAGGAGCTGGAGAACCCTTGTGGTAGATATTAAATCGATGGGAAATTGAGAGAAATTTGAGACGTTTGGAGGGTAGCCCATTTTTTATTAGGATTTGATAAATTTAAGGAATACCATGACTGATATTTTTTGGAAACTCCAGGTTTAGGAAGATAGTTTGAAGATGTTGAATTGTAGATTTAGAGAACTAAAAAAGCTAATGTTAAGGATACTAAAATTTGACTCAGAAAATAAAATTGCCACCTTACTTATGTCGCAGGATAATTGTAAGAGTAGCCTTGCAAATTTTTTACCTCAATTACGCTGACAAGGGAACACCGCGAACCCGCATTCGCCGATTGGAACGCAACTTTGTGGGTTTATAGAGTGACTCAAGACAAGAACAACGGTGTGTTTCATTCGGACCCTATCGCCCTTTAAGGGGGTGAAAACTAACCTCAAAATGAAATAGGCACTTCCACTTTTTCGCGTATAACTTCTAAAGTACAAGAGACAGAAAAAAATGTTTCAAAGAGAAGTTTAATCGTACAATAAGCGCTGCAAACTTGCGTTTATAAAATTTTGAAGAGTTTAAAAAAAGTACCTGAACGATAAAAAAAACTTTCTTCAAAACTTTGTTAACGCAAGTTTGCAGTGCTCATTGCACCATTAAACTTTTGTTTGAAACATTTTTTTCTGTCTCTTGTACTTTAGGAGTTATACGCGAAAAAGTGGAAGTGCCTATTTCACTTTGAGGTTAGTTTTCACCCCCTTAAAGGGCGATAGGGCCCGAATAAAAGACACCGTTGTTCTTGTCTTGAGTCACTCTATAAACCCACAAATTTGCGTTCCAATCGGTGAGTTGCGGGTTCGCGGTGTTCCCTTGTGAGAAATTATAGCCTTTTTGTAACAGGACTAGAGACCCCCAGCCTTGACGTAATGGATACATTTAACAACAAAGAGTATTAAAGTATTAAATATTATATATTAACACATATTGGGAAACTTAGTGGAGGCGTGGTCGCTTTGTTTTCAGCGCTCTGGTGGTAAGTTGGGAAACTATTGAAAGTAGGTCCGGATCCCACCAAGCATTGAATAAGTAAAAATTTAGTGTTCAAAAAAATTTAAAAACACTCGTTTTTCACAACATGTCTATTTAAACACTGATAATCATATGGACTCTGACGGATTTCGACCTACTCTCAGTAGTTCAATTTTCTGTCACTAGTTGGCGTATCGAAATTCTTGGTTTCCCAATATCTCTGGTGTTCAGTCAAATTTTTCCTCAAACTTAAACAGTTTCTTTTCTGTTCTTTCTTGTGAATCGAAGTTAAAAACAGAAGTTTCTTTCAATATATATCTACATATAAGAGGTAAGGGGAAAAGCAAGGTATATCACAATACAGTTTGAATAGTTTAGTCCATCAGTAAAGAAACAAGCTTCAATGAATTTCATTTTCTTCTTAAATAATTTCTTGTTCTACCTTGATGACAGAAGCTTATGCTTAGGCAAAGAGTGGGGACATTCCGTATTTTGTTCCAGTGCAGAGTGGACATTTCCTGTTTTTAACTAGCATACCAAAACTTTAATGTTATCTTACAAGCTATTTAAACTGTGATTCAACAGTTCTGTAGTACCAGTTGCCACCAACAAAATATGCTAAAAATGGACATTCTCAGTTTGTTCCCCTTGCCCTTCATATGTTATCAATTGTCACGTCCAAAATTTAACACCTGATCTTACATAGCACTTTAAATATTTTGACAATAAGTGTCTTCCTGCGAAACATGTATGGCCTCTAACGAAGTATTTCTCCTTTCGACCTGGTCATGCGTTACTCCTTGTTCATTTTAATTTTAACTTCAGTTTTTATTCAGCCATGTTTTTATTTTATTTAGTATTATTTAGCTTTTATCTTTAGTTTTAGTTGTTGCTTAAGTTCAAGTTTTAGTTTAAATTCTATATGTAATCCTTCTTTTTGAATTCTTATCATTGTTAACTAAAGGGCACGATACCCGTGAAATAATAATAATAATAATAAAACTAATAATTCTGACTTATACTCGTTTCTCCACCCACCACAGATATATAAAAGTATTACAGAAATGCTATGATTCCTCAGCCTAATTGAGCTAAAAGCGTTCCTTCAACAAAAAGACTACGCTTTCACAACAGACTGATATATAAATTTATTATCCTACGACATATACATTAGCTAGTAATGCCACAAAACACTTAATTACCCACAAGTGTCCTCAGAACACAAGCAATAAGAGAATGCACAATAGCTAATGAGGACTTGAATCGTCCAAGGACTAACCATGCACCCGGAGCTATTTGGTCATGACCGGTTAGAAAAAGCTTGCTTTCCAACAAGCCCCCCCATCTCCGATCGAGCATGCAGTCGTCGGAATTCCCTGAGGATCTCGAGCTCGATGACCCTGCCCGTTAGTCATCGCTGCGTACGAAGATCATCGCGAGATCTCCAGCAGAAATCGATGTTCCCCTCGATCGAAAAAATTAACAACGTCCCATCGACCATGTCGTAACTCATCGAACGCTCATTAACGATCTTATCACCAGCTGTCTGCAGACGGATGCTGCTCCAAGGAGCATTGGATCGCTGATCGAACGGATCGCGATTATCCATTGACGTTGCAATAAAAATATCTACACATTTCGTCGGCAGGTGTTATTAAATCGAAATCAGAAGTGCCGAGAATCGCCGATTGTTTTCGTCTCTGGAATCCCCTTGTAGCGTGGAATAATCGTCGCTGGTTGACAATAAGCAGCCAGATGGCGCCGAATTATATCGTCGTTACGAGCGTCGCCCTTGGGCGCTGACTTTTGTTCGGAAACCGGCATGAGTCAACGCGTCGTTACGCGGTTTGTTATAGAAAATCGCAGTTATCGTCATCGGTGGAGTACTGACAGGTGTATAACAGAGCGTGTAAATGGTTCCGAGCACGCGGCTTCCGTAAGCTTCAGCACGGAATTTGCATCCACGCCTCGAAATTTGCATCGCTGACCAGGAAACTGGCGCGACTCTTCGCTAACACGCAAGCATTGCCAACCCGAAAATTCTGGATTCAATGGAACTTCGCGTGAAGGTAGAGTCTGTTAGAGCAGTGATGAGCAACCTTTGGGCCAAAAGTGGAAACCTACTACTCTACGCGGGTCGCAAAATTAAATACTTAAATATACTAATCAAAGAATTTTAATTTATCGGGTGAATTTAATATTTCTGACATAGGTTTACGATTGAAACCGTTGCGGGCCACAGGTTAGTGGCTGGAGGGCCAAATGCGGACCGTGAGTTGCTCATCACTGTATTAGAGCACCTATGCAATGAGAAAAAAAATTTCTACGGAAATTAATTTTGAAAGGGTGAAATCGGCCCTTGTAAGTTATCACGTTTTTCGTTTTTAATAATATTACTTTAGTCTTCTTTTAGTAACGTGATAGAGCGTAAGAAACTGAACAATTCTTATACTTAAAGTGTTGTTCTATCTCGCATCGTTACAAAGTTATATTGAAAAAAAAAACGAAAATTTAGAGGTTTCGCCCCTTCAGAGCGAATTTCCGCGGGGAAAAAATTGCTCCTTCCAAACTCCAACGAAATTTCATTACAATTTCATGAAAATCAGAATTTTCTGGTGGGGACCAGTTCGCACACAGAGTCTTCATTTTTTAGAGTTACGTTACAATTTGAGGAGGATTTAAATACGAAATTGAAGAGTCCTTGTATAAATTACTGTAAGTGCCAAAAACAAATTCTATACTATTACCATTAGCACGTAGAATATTTTCTCATACATTTTTTTTATTTTGGCACTTACAAGGGAAGATCCCGAACCCGGAAATTCAAAAAATTCTGAAACGTTGTGAATATGTAGGGGATTTCCTCCGGATTACAACGCAATTTTTGTTTGCTGCCTAAATTCACTCTAAGGGGGTGTAATTGATCCCTGAAAATCCGGTTATTTTCTGATTTTGTGTTATACTCGTGAACTGTAAAATAATTGTTTACCAAATGATAGATCTAATTAAAAGAAGTAACTTTTGTCTTGAAACTTTTTTTCTATCATTTACAGTTCGCGAGTTATAGCACAAAATCTGAAAATAGCCGAATCTTCAGGGGTTGATTTCACCCCCTTCTAGTGAATTTGGTCAGCAAACAAAAATTGCGTTGTAATCAGGAGGAAATCCTCTGTATATTCACAAAGTTTGCAAATTTTATGAATTTCCGCGTTCGGAATCTTCCCTTGTTAGTATTTTCTACAAACACTCCTGAATTCTAAATTTCTCACCATGTTAATAAAACAGTCACAGAAGGTGCCCTATATTAAAAAATTCAGTAATTACCGTCCCACAACGCGAAATTTTCAAATCCCAGAAACACCCAAAAACCCTCGATGACCCCCAAAAATCGAAACGTCTCCCCCCCCCCCCCGCGAATCTCCCAGCCTCCCTGAAATTCCAAAGACAGTTGTTTCTGGTTTACCTTCTCTCCTGAAGCACGTTTGAGTGTCTGAGCGTGTCTCAAGCCCCTGCAAAGGTCCTTTCCTCGGTGCCACTTGCTGATGAATCGCCGGAGTTTCGTGGGCCGGTTGCTTCGGAATGCGATGGTACGTTTGAATAAATTCAAAGGTGGCACGCGTTGTTGCGGACGTTATCGGTGTTATCCAGAAGTAGCGCGGTCTCTGGATCCTCTGTGACAGGAAGGAACCGCGGCTCCGGCGTTGTGGATCGATCAACAGCCACGACACGACTGACTCACTCTGGCCTCGGTTCTGCTCTACTCGTATTTACCGCATTTCTCTCTGCCGCTTCTCCGTGGGACGGTCATCCTGGTCGTCTACGAAAGCCAGACCTGTGTACAGGTCGTTCCACGGATCGTCGCCGTGATCCAGATCTCGGCTGCTCCAATGAACGACGCCCGCGGAACAAGGATTTGCATGACGTTGACGGACGACACGGGTTTCCCAGAGATTAAACGTCGCAGAACCGTTGGCTGTTTGAATATTGATAAGGAGAGCTCGGGATTCGCCTTTGGTTGCCCGATGCGCGGGGATGGAAGCCTCTGGAAGGGCGTAGGGGGATTTCCCTGGGCACTCATCGTGGAAGGGTTACGGCTGCGATAGAGGCGCGCTGCTATCTGGTGCATCTGGGAAATGAGCATGAGTTAATTTAGTGTCTTGGAAGGAGGTGCATAGGTGTTGATTTAGAGTTTAGATTTAGTTGAATGGGGTAGCTTCGAGAAAGGCTTCTTGGAACAGGGGCTGACGTTGCAGTGCAGTTTATTTTGTTGGTATCTATATAGTGGTCCCGGGAAGCGTGTGATGATTTTCTTTAATAGCTGACGCATCTGGGAGGATGAAAGATCTCTGTTGACTTAGGTGAGTGGGTTTCCCCGCGAGCGGATTTTTGACTGGGCTCGCGATGCGTGGCTGAGCTTCGTGGATAGGGGTGCGTGGCGTATCTAGGTGCGTAAGTGGCGGGATTTTCCCAATAGTCAGGGCTGCCTTTATCAATGGGCTAAATGGGCTGTAGTCGAAATTTAGATTCGGATTTTATAGAAGAAAAAAATTTTTTTTTTTTAGTTTTTTGTGAAAATAGACACATTTATCTGCATTAGCCAGGCATAATAAGCTGAGGTACATTTCGTGACCCCAGAGTTTACCGTTCGAAAGTTTTTAGGCGACAGACAAACACACAAACATACGATACACTTTCTGCTTTATAATATAGGATTACGGAGTTGGATCTTAATAGCTCTTATAATACAATAATTAGATATTATTGTGATTTGATTCGAGTAAATGGATTTCCCAAAAGTGGTCCTGGGTTAGGTCTCTGCCCAGTTTTGACTCTATAATGACACTGTAACACTGTTAGAGTGCATCTGAAATATTAAAATTGGAATATTTCAAAATTCACTTAACATTTCCAAAAAATTCTTTTGCATTTCTCTTTAGGTATCTTTAGAGAAGATATCAAAATTTTTTAGTGAAAGCTTGATATTCTAGCGCCTATTGACACTTGCATTCAAATTTTCTTTTCACAGTGTCATTCTACTGTTTAGAAATAAAATCTCCTCCCCATCTATCTTTCAAAGAAACTTCCCCAAATGTAACCCTTACTTTTTTATGCGATTTTGCCAGTTTTAGTACTCGTTAAGGGGTTGCATACCTCCAACCGCGGCGAAAATAAGCGATTTTAGTAATATTTTTAGGGACTTTATTGAAAGAAATAAAAATGAATAATTATTACACATGATTTATTTTAATATATAAAGCAAAAGCTTCTACATGTTTACGTGTTTGTCTGTCACCTAAAATCTTTCGAACGATAAACACTGGGATCACGAAATGTGCCTCAGCTCATTATGCTTGATTAATAAAAAAAAAAAATTTTTTTTATAAAATCAAAATCTGAATGTCGACATGTAGCAAAGCTAGTTAACCCATAAAATGTAAGAAAAAATGTATGATTTTTTAGTTTCTTCAGACTACGTCTGCAGAAAAAATGGTCAGCATGATATTTCCTTTAAACATCGATGGATCTGAAAAATAAAATGAGGTTCTTGTAAAATAATGTTGCCAGTATAGTCCCTCATGCGTTTTCTTTATATTTTGTTTAATTAATTTTTTATACACAGCTACAGAGCGAAATTTTGGATGAAAAAAAAAACACTTAACTTTAAAGTACCATAAATTGGTTATTTTTCTAAATTAAAAGAAAATATATGGCCTGTTAGACTTTAGACGAGAAGTTTTACGCGACACTCCCATCGATTGCAAGTTTCATACAATTCCATGGAACAGGACTACCAGGAAGTGAGAACATAGAGGTTCCGGTATATTCACCGTGCCAAAATTAGACATCCGTGGCGCGTGTCAGGAATCAGGCATCAATAAAATTCCCACCACGGCGTGACTAATTACGTGCGGAACGGGGAAATTTTTAAACAAACGCAGTGGGCCCACCCAGAACGTCCCAGGCATCACACGAAACACATAAGTAAATACATTGCCTTCCATAAATATTAGGACACCTGTTGTATTTGCAGAAAATGTGACAGCAGAAAATTCAAACTCTTCGCTGCTTTTATTTTAAAATACCAAATAAAGTCAAATTAGAGTTTTTCTATTTTTTAATGTTTCTCACAATTATTCCGCACAAATATTACTTATGAACGGCGGTGTATCTCCAACGGGGACGTACACCCTGTTTCATCGTGCCACGTAATCTATTATTTTATCTCTCTTTCTTTTCTATTCGATCACTGGTTTCGATAAAAGCGGCAAGGATCAGAAGCTCCGGGTAAAGATCCTGCTGATAAGATACGCGCGTGCAATTTATAAATAGAAAATCGATTAGACACGCGCTTTCCGTGAAATGGTGCTAATCGAGCTCGACTGGCAGCTTCGCCGACGACGTCCCCCTCTATTGCATTCCATTTCCCTTAAGTGGAAAAGATTTGACATGCGACGACGGATGTTAATTGGTGAAAATTGGGTTTTTCACGAATTCGCCAAGCTAAAGCAAGTGGAAGAAGAGAATGAGAAATATTTTCTCACTACTCTATGTACTCAGCTTCCAATTTTATTATCTTGCTAATTTATTAGGTACACTTATACCGTTACTAATTTTTATGAAACCTTTTGTGTAATGTCAATATCCTTACGCTCCTAACTTTTGCATTCTTAATATAATTTAGTGGTAAAAAAAAACCTAGAGTCGTGATTCTCATAATTGCATGATATTGTTTTTAAGATTGAAGAGTCTTTGTAAAAAAACACTAAGTGTCAAAAATCAAATTCTATGCTATAGTATTATCATTAGCACGTAGAATACTTTGCAAATATTTTCCAATTTTTTTTTTTAATTTTGGCGTTTATAGTGCTTTCTACAAGGATTCTTCAATTATCGAATTTTGTATTTCGATGTGAATTGTTTAATGGGGGGAAAGGATTTTAGTAAAAGGGAGATGCTCTCGTTAAAAATGAGAGCGTGAGTAAGCTGATAACGTAAAAGGAAAATCGTGTTGTACGTGGATGGTGATAAGAGGTGTTCGACGTATGCAAATGTGCTTCGAACGATGACTGAGTCGTTTATATTTCGCATTAGATCGTTTCGATATACCTACCTACCTACGCAAAGAGGCGCCTGGGAACGTCGAATCATTCTACTCTTGCATAATTCAGGCGCTGCGATGATTTTCTATCGCAGGTGAACGAAGACCCTCCGTTTTTCAAGAGGGAATAGATTAAAGTGCCAATTTCAGCGAATTTATTCGTAATGCGTGGGCGACGTAGTTCAAGCCGTCGAAAAATGACTTTGGGAGACATTTGGGTCATTGAAAAATTTCAAACTTGCGATGTCTTATGCAAATGACAATTTCTTCTTGGACACCACTGAATTACATTAAAAATTTACAACACAGTCGAACGGTTTCTCAAAGACAAAAGACAGCACTTCACTGTCACCCAAATTTTTTTTTTTTTAAACAAGGTGTTATTAAATTGTACTAAAAAGGGAAAAAATAATTTTGATGCCGGGCTAAATGATTGCCTCAGAAAAATTCCCTCATACGACATAAAAATTGGTAAAAGCGTGGGGCGTAAATATTGAAATGTCTCTTTTATATAAATACTAGCTTAAGGGGTTTGCCTACTGTGACAGTTAATAATCTTTTTCGGACACCGATTGTGAGAAAAGTAAAAATTCGATCAATTTGCGGTTTGGCACTTTATTTGTGCATATTATAAAGTAATAAAATCCATTGCAAAAACATTAAAAAGTTTAATATAGTAACCGTGAAACGACTACGCGTAAGTTATTGATTTTCGCGAACAGCAAATCGGTGTACACGATTGTGCCTTGTAGGAGTATCTCAAACAAAAAAGCGAATATTTTTCATTAATTATACTGCATTTCCTAGGCGATGACCTTTCGTTTTTGTTAATTTATCAAAAATGAACTAAATGGCAGGTGTTTGAACATTTTTTGCGACTTTCTTCGATATTCAACATTTTAATGTTTTTGCAATGGCTTTTACTACTTTATAATATGCTCAAATAAAGTGCCAAACCGCAAATTGATTGAATTTTTACTTTTCTCACGATCTGTGTTTGAAAAAAGCCTTTTATTTTTATCTGTCACAGTAGGCGAACCCCTTAAAGTTGCCAGCGTTTCCTGGGTTATAAAATATCTTTTTTCGGTGAAGGGGAGCGAGTTTTTAAAACGATTTCATAGCGAGCACCTAGGGGCTAAGAGGAATCTACCCACCTTTCATGGTCGTAGGCAGGGTTGCCAGGCACTCCAGTACGCGTACTGGCATATATGACGTCACTTGGCTTGGATTGGCTTAGCGTTGGTATGACGTCACGGCGTCACCAACCAAATATAAGTGTTCCCCTTCTCCTACACCGTCCGACCAAACAGAAGATATGTACGACGTCATATGGGCCAGCACAACGCCATTTATCCAGTACGTGTGGCAACCCTGGTCGTAGGATCAGTGGTACCATAGAAATCGTGATGAGTCGTGATTTGGATTGTATATTATATACATAGAATTATTTAAAAAAAATCAAAGACGTTAAAACCTTCCACTTATCAAGACGAACAAAGTGACGTAACACAGGTGTGGGTACAGTTCATATTTACCGAGAAAAGGCATTTAAAAAATTATTTAAAAATAATAAAACCCCTAAAACCTTCCACTTGCCAAGACGAACAAAGATATATAACACACTTGCGAGTACAGTTAATATTTATTGAGAAGACTCATTTCAAGTACGCAACTTCAATTTTATATAATAATAAGTATAGATTTATAATGCTCTACGTATTTTGATACTTTAGTTTTCGCATTCTGCTTGAGCGTCCTTGTTTCTCGAGTTTTTCCCACTTGATTGCGATCAATTCAAAGTCCGTCCTGAGATCTAACTAAGTAGATTAAAAGTCAAGACAAAATTATTGCCATTGAGCAATTAGTTCTTGGGTAACTTTTAATATTCAATATTTACGCCCCACGCTTTTATTTTTACTTGAATGAGGGAATTCTTCTAGGGCAGTCATTTAGGCCGGTATCAAAATCATTTTTTTCCTTTTGAGTAGGTTTTTATAAAAACTTTTTTTATTAAAAATTTGCTATAAATTATTTCATGTTTTTTGTGAAAATATTGTATTGTCATCGGAACCAGATATGTGTGCAAAGTTCCAAGTCGATCGGATATGTGGAAGTGGATCAAAATTAGCACACAAGATTTCATCCTAATAAACTAACAAACTCACGAGTGAAGCTAAATGAAAGCTTGTAATAAAATCACTTAAATCCATCACCACGGTGTGCGCTGTGCTAAACTTTCAATTTTAAAACGATCATTTGATTTGGCTGATAAGTCAGAGCTGTTTACGTATGTAAATCACATTTGCTCTGTGATTCAAATTATGTTGATTGCATAGATACGTATCAAGATTCTATTTCGATACTTAAATACCTTAATTGAAACATTTCTTATCAAGATTTCGAGTATTTATGCTTATTGCAGTGTATTGTGATGTAATCTTTCTATTCTTCTTTTCTGCAATAATTTATTGTAACAGAAGCGAAAGGAATATTCCGTGGATAAATTTCATCACGGAGTAAAAATTAATGGCACTTTTCAAGGTCGAGCATTGACCTTTCCGTCGACACCGTACAAGGACGTGGTGACCTCACTACCACTGACGCCGGGAGAGAGAGGAGGGACTGACTTATACAGGATGTTTCAGGGAGAGGGTTACAAAGGACAATGTTAAGCCGCAGAGGGGATTAGTGACCTACGAGCCTACAGCGTATGCTATACACCGTTGGAAAGATCTCGCCAAGACGAATCGATTGGTACCATTTTTAATTACGAAATCAGATGGGATCACCTCGAAAAATGGCTTCAAAGTTCGAGATTTTGCGGTTTTGAACAAAAGAAACCGGTAGTAAAAGCCCATCCGACCCGAGGGACCTCGGGTAGGCACCTGAGGGAAAACCGAGGGATGTAAGCGATACTCTAGCAGGCTGGAGCGGTAAATGTGCCTCATGACCTTCATTTCAGGACCGTGTTGGGCCTGCGTTTGCCCCATGGGCCACTAATCCATTGGCAATTTCGTACTGGACATTAGGAATTTTAAGTCAGAGTATGTACCACAAGTTTGGCAACTGCGACTTTCCATAATTGTCACTTGTTAATTTTAATGGAACGGGGCCCATATTTATATATCAGAATTTAAAACCATGCTTTTAGCTATGCGTTTAACAACCTGAATAGAATGTACGTCAAAGTTTGCGTCTGCATCTGATTCGAGAGCTGCTGATGAGAGAAATTTAAATGTGCATATAAAGCCTTATGCCACAACACAATACAGTAGACACTCGTTATAAACCCGTTTCGTCTATGCGATGTGTGCCCGAATTTTAATGTTATACTCTGACTTAAAATTCCTAATGTCCAGTACGAAATTGCCAATGGATTAGTGGCCCATGGGGCGAAATATCAAGTCCTTGAGCGACCTTTATATATCAAAATATATAAATAAAAAACATGAAGATATTTTTTTGGTCGAATAGAAGGTTTTAAGAGGGTCAGACAATACAAATTTTAAAGTTGAAAAATAAGGACCACCCTAGTATACAGGTCTCTAATAATATGTGTAAAATATTAGATGTAGTTACTTGATAACTTTAAGGGGTGATTCTACTTCGATCTGCTGAGAAATTAAACTATTTTTACTACTTTTTCTGACTAAGCTTTTGAGCTACGGGCGATAGCGACACTCATACGGATTAAGAATCTTTTCGAATTTTTTGTTTCAGAAAAGCCTGAGTGGGGAAATCACCTGCGCCATGGACATACCTCTTTTTTTAGGTATATTGGTGCTATGAAAAAACATTCTTATTAATTCTTTTTAAATTTATTTTGTATAATATAAGAATAGCTTAATAAATACCAAAAAGATTTATTTCATTATATGTCATATTTACTGAGAAAAAAAATTTAAAAGTAGCTTCATTTTTCGACCGGTTAAAACAGGATGACCCCTTAAAAATATAAATAATTAAAGTTTCAATTTAATATTTCAATTAATGTTGTTGGCGAAGTGTGACAAGTAGGTACGTGGCTGTTAATCCAGCATCAATTTCAATTACCAAAATATTCAAAAATGTTAAAATATGCATGATAATTTTACACGTATCATTAGAGACCCATATACTATGAACGTGCAAAAGTGCATTAACATCGAAGTGGACTAATTAGGGTCCTTCCCTTGTTAGACCCGTTCTGACTAATCAAGAATTTACAGGAATCGTTTATTGCTCGTTACTTTACGGCGGAGCCAGCTAAAGTAGAAGTGGAATTAACTTTTCCCAGCTGCAATGAGTGAAAACAATAAAAAGCATTCACGTATTGTAGTGTCGACCGAGATGAATCGGATCACTTTGTGTTTGAAGGTAAAAAAAATAATAATTATATATTAAAAAATTAGTTTCGTATTATATATTTGTACCTAGTACCTCTTTGGCTTGCACATTAATAACCCGCAGTGGACACATATTTTCGCACCTTCCGTGACACGCTGGGTCGTTTATGTCCATGGCTATTTTTTTTACTGTTTTTGACTTTCAAAAAATCTGAAAAAATTATGGGATACTTATTCAAGTCTCTACTTTAATATAGAATCGTTCTTCGAGTCAAATGTTAAAAGGATTAATTAGGAAAAATAAAAATTTGGAAGGAAGATTAAAAAAAGTGGCAATTTGCCAGGACATAAACGGCCCAGTAGGGGCGGATTTGGGATTTTCGGAAGGGGGGGGGGCAGGGGCGAATCCAACATTTTCTTGGGGGGGGGGGGAGGGCGTAGACCTGAGAAATAAACCAAGGACCTTTCCGATATTTTCCTGCTAAATGAACAAGTGTCTTTTTAGTATCAATTTATCATATTTTCCCTCATATTGCTAAGTTAAAATAAGTATTTCGCAAATTAAAATAAGTATTTTTCGCTTGAGGGGGCGCCTCCCCCCCCCTCCTCCTCCAAATCCATCACTGCGATCCAGTGTGCCCACGGCGCGATAAAAAAAATAAAGCCAAACTTAACCCTTAGTAGCATGATTTTTTCATTTTACCCAGAAAAATTCTTATTGGTCCATTTTTGTCCACACTTCGTCGTAAAAATAAGCAAAAAATTGCTAGTGTAACAATTTTTTGCATAAATGAAAAAATATGGATATAACCCCAGTGTTAATTGAGAGGAAAATTAGCATTTACATGGTATTTTCAGTGGTCCTGGCGAAATTAAGAGTTGTAATTAATAATACGAGACAGTGTATCACAGTAGAATTTCTACGGATGTATTTCTGTCCTAAAGACACTTGTTACATATAGTAATATTAAACTAACGCTTTAAACTTCATGAAAAAGACTCCAAATGGCGTGTATAATTTTTTCAATCCGTGTAACACGGGTGTTACACTATTATACTAAGGGTTAAAAATCTCTCTTCTGCAAACAAAAAACCAAAATGTGAGAAATATCCGATTCGCCCCAAAAGTTGAAAGGGCCAAAGAAACAAAAATTAACGCAGAATTTTGAACCCAATTTCAAAACCGGTCGTTTGACCGG